>OX376347.1:21270039-22600007 GCA_947369235.1 Udea olivalis
AATTCTGTGATTTCAGAAGTGATTCTTTGACATATCTTAAATCATCACTTGGTTCCAAGTGTGATTCAAGTATGTCTTCTGAATCATTAAGAATCGACAGTTTAACGATCTGTTTCCTTAATTCCAAGACCGAATCGCCTGAGCCACCACGAAGCTCAACTTCGTATTCTAATTCCGCCTTTTGCAAGGAGAGAAACTTAATTGGATACGACATTGTTGTTAGATATCAGGATGTGTGTTGCAGACACAAAACTAACACCAGCACTTCTAACACAACTACAATAATAAAAAAGCAAACAATAAATGTGTGGTAGTATAAATGAGCATTGATATGTTTAATTATTATTATTAATATTTAACTTCATACATTTATACGATCACACAATACTTGAATGAAAAAAATTAGCAAAATCAGCCTTAAAACTAAAATTTAAAGCCAACACCAAAAATAACCATTATATGCTTTAAAAAAACTAGTAACGTATCGGTTGCGATGTAAATTAAACCTATTATTGGGCGCCAATGTACCGTTTCCCTTTAGTTGGGGAAGGTAACAATTAAAAGTTAAGTTATAACAAAAAAATAAGACCTTAGTTACAATATTTAATTTTAAGTAATGTTACACAAAATAGTCACGGGGAAGTGAGTCCTAAAAATGTACGCAATCACAACCGATCCGCTACTAGAGTTTATGATCAAACCGCACTGTCCTTAGTAGTGGTGTGGTGATCGTATCCGGAAGTTGCTCAGGGTAGATGAGACGTAGGGTAGGGGCAAGTCTTCATACCCAGGCGTCGCGCTTCTTTGCATCCACTATGCACGTGAACAGAAAATCACAGCCGGAAGAAGGACCCTGGAATCCGGAAACCGGACATTTTAGAAAATGTCGACTTTCTAATTCTGACTGCAGCATCAATTCTACCAAGCAGCATAAGCGAAGCAGTTGGAATGATCACTGGCAAAAATAGTGATTAATGATGTGGCAGTCAGACAGAATCAAATTTACAGTTAACAGTTTATCTTAGAATAGGTAATTAAAATTAATAAGTACAAGCTTTAATTTACACAAATTATTTTGATTGTCTCAAAATAAAAGAACATATAAGAAAAATAACTCGAACAGAAGAAGGAACAGCACGAATGATTATACACGCTAGTGGGTGACCCTTGAAGGTCATTGAACAACCCGTGCGTATGAAAGTCGTGTTTACATCCAAATGATTAATAACTTAGATTCACAATTAACAAAAGCTTACCAGCAAGGAGATAGCTCAAGAGTTTAATGATTAGCACTAAAACTTAATAACATGCATGGCACTACATTTTACTTTGCCTATTTAATAGGTACTTACGTCTACAAAGCACTAAAATGTATATGCAACACTCACCCTATATCGGGGTAACACAATTAATCGTTGGAACTTTGGAAACAGATTCGAACAATCTACTGTTCAACAGCCAAAACACAATCACGAACAGAGTAGCTCACGTTCGCTGATATTTATAAGTAGGTAGTACGTCTATGCGTTAGGACAACGACGCTTAGATTGTCCGGCTGCGTCCACCTGCCGTAGCCTAATCTTTCGTTCGCTCACTCACCGAAACCGGTCGGCCGGCCCAAGCGCTTCGCCGTGCCGATATATTTGCGACAATAATTAAGTACAATTTGCTTATAATGATTAGGTATGTTTTAGTGTTAATTTTACTAAGATTTGATTGATGTTAGGTTTAGTTCTAGTTATGTAGGTTTGATGTTATTGTTTTTATATTAATTATTAGAATAGTTTATGAGTAGTCTGGTTTATTTATAGAAACGAATGAAATCGTTACAACATGGCCCAGATTTGTGATCACCAACCCGTATTTGGCAAGCGTGGTGATTAAGCAAATACCCATCAATTGTAGCGATAACTTGATTTCAATGATGAAGGCCTTTGCCCAGCAGTAGGACAGTTGAAAGGTAATTACTTTACTTATGTTTTTTTTAATTTTTAATGATATCTACCAGGATTGATTAATATCAAATACTTATTTGCTTTTTGACTAAATACTTTAACGGTCTCCCAGACCTCTCGTCGCAAATGGTCTATAAAAAACCCGTCGTGGTTAAAGGTTAAACTGGCATTTTTATTTTTATTCTTAACGGAACAAATGGAGAAATGGCATTGCTAACTGATTATTTTAAATTAAATATGAGCGCAGTATACTAGTATGCATGCAGATGTACGCAATGAAACGGCGAGATAAATATTATTAAAACTTTATTTTATTTGTTGTGGTTTTACAATGCGAGTTAAATATCCCTGGACATTATTCCACACAGCGCCATCTAGCCCCAAAGTAAGCTAATGAAAGCTTGTGTTATGGGATACTAGACAACGGATAAACATACTTAAATACATTTTCTTTTGTAAATACATACTTATTATACATAGGAGACACCCAGACCAGTACAAAAAGACATGTTCATGCACACAAATATTTGTACTGTGCGGGATCGAACCCGCGACCTCTGGTGTAGTAGCCAACTTCTTAACCATTACACCAAGTCAGTCGAAATTTTTATTGATTTAATATACATTATTACATTACATACAGTACATACATACATACATACGAGTACATACCGTCTCAATTTTATTCCAAGAGGGGTGGTCAGAGGCAAGTTGACTTTTGCCGTCCTGGTGAATGGAACACTCAGAAGCCCAATTTTTACCAAGTTCTGAGTGTTCCGTTGACCAAGATCGCATCTGTCAAGTTGCCTGACTACCTAGTTTGGGATGCTTAATGCTTTACATTTTTCACTAGCTGTCATCAGATTGTCTTTCCCATCATAAATAACCTAAATTAAAAAAAAATAGCCTTTGTCACTCCCTGATAATGTAGCTTTATATTGGTGAAGGAATTTTTAAAATCGGTCCAGTAGTTCCGGAGCCTATTCAATACAACCAAAAAAACTGACAAACAAATCTTTTATTCTGATAATATTAGTATTTAGTAGTAACGGGTGATTAAAACAAATACTTCGTTTATGCTATTTTTAAAAATGTTCACTGTGCTGGCTGTTGGAGTTCTGCGTATTAGTTTTATTTCACTAGCACACGCAAACGCCTCCAACGCAGACTGCGATAGAGCCCGGTAGACATTGCTCCTTACAATCGAGATCGAACTGACATCCAATAGGTCCTGGAAAAGAAAATAAAGTTTTACCACGTTTTAAATGACACTGCTTTTATAAAAAAATCACGATAACATTGTATGTTTTTTTCCTGCGATAAACAGTTTTAAAAATATCTTTTGTAACACAACAGTGACGGGATAACTTTTAGGACACGGTAACGTATCGGTGACGCAAAATTAGCGTAAATAATAATAATAAAGGACAGTGTCGCAGAACATGACAATTGCCTGTTCAATGGTTATAATTAAAACTCAAATTACTTAACTTGAGACTTATATTATTTCAGCTAAAATTGGTATCAATAAAATTCGAAATATGTCCATGTATCATGAAAGAAAAAAACATAACTTTTTAGATTCTAATTAAAATTAGGGGATGGTAAGTTCGAGATTGAGGGGATAACAAAAAAAAGATATTGTCATAACTCCTTTTTTTCGTGAAATAGGTTAAAAGAATTATCAATCGTTTAAAGATCATAAAGAGACAAACAAAGTTCTTTTAAAGAAAAAAAAATTAAAAATTACTCTCAAAATAATAAACAACACTTTTCTTTTCCCATACAAACCCGTCCAACATTTGCCTGACAGAACGAAGTCTGTCGGGGGGGGGGGGGGGGGGGGGGTTTGGGGGGGGCATGTAATCAGATTCGTCACTGTATTGCTAAACTGACCTAGGTTTTTATACACTTACCCTTGCGTTTAAATTGTGCTGGTCTATTGTCTTCTGATTCAGGAACTGCTTAAAATATGGATAAATGGTTTAGTAAAATATGAAATAAGGTGATTTTTCGTACCAAAAGGAAAACGGCATATTATTATGACTGTTTCTTTTCGATAGCTAATAAAGTATCTGCTAACGCTATATACGCTTCGATCAACAATTACACTGTGTATTATGTGTACGTGCATTGTGTATTATGTGTACGCGCACTGTGTATTATGTGTACGTGCATTGTGTGTTATGTGTACGTGAATTGTGTATTATGTGTACGCGCATTGTGTATTATGTGTACGTGCATTGTGTATTATGTGTACGTGCATTGTGTATTATGTGTACGTGCATTGTGTATTATGTGTACGTGCATTGTGTATTATGTGTACGTGTATTGTTGATCGAAGGCTTACCGCTTACTTAGCCATTCTAAAAGACGGATAAATAAAATAAAATGACCCTAAAAACTGAGTTACCTAAATCTTCAGGCAAACCGGTTATCGCTTGGACAACAACGAATAAAATAATACAGGCTAGGTAAGACATTGTAGTGTTTCTTAAGATATTCTAAAAAATAAAGAAGGAAAACTATCATTTATATTATATTTTTATTGGACGCGAACCGTAGCGAAATATGAAATTATTAAACTTAAATTATAACAGACCACGGAGACCTTTTCATTTTTCTTTGTTGAGGTTTTATGAAAACAATGTATCGTGACTGATTATTTTAAAGTAACAATAAGGGTACTCTTATGGTCATAATATGTTCCTTGCTTATAAGATAAGATAAGCTTTATTGCACAAACAAAATATTACAGTTTCATTTAAATAAATTAGGTGTACAATATAGGCGGCCTTATCGCTGGTAGCGATCTCTTCCAGCCAACCTTCAGGTAGAGAATCAGGAAGAAAATTAAGTGGCGGTGCAAGATGATAAATAAGAGATGCAATGACTAATTTACTATAACATAAAATTAAAATACATACTATAATAAACATACATACAATACCGAAGCAAAATTTTGAACTTACTTATACATAACCCAACGTGGCAGGTGGTGCGCCTTCCGCGGTTATCCGGGTTCCTTTGGTTTTTGATCGGTGTTTCCCATCACCGGAAAGTTAGTCGCAAGGGGGAATGCCCATTTGTGGTACAGGTTGGTCTCTGGCTTCAAGATAAAAACTATGTTAAAATTATTTTCCTTTTTTTTAAGCCATCAGAATTATTTTTTTGGAACGGGGATTTTTTTATCTTAAAATGATATTAAATTGCATCACCGGATTTCATTTTGGTTGTTAGGTGATGTTGCCATGATAAATAAGTACCTGAACGAGAACTAATATCAATATTTTTTCGGTAACAATAACAAATAAATTGTAATCTTTAATACCTACCTACTGACTTTTTATCTTTCACTTTTGCTTTAAGGCGGCGATACACATGCCTGTAAAACGGAATAGTAGCTAACAAGTTTGTTAATGGCAAGTGGAAGTAACCCAAGTAGCCCAATGGGGATACATTTTTGGTTAGGTTTGTGTATTTTCCTTTGTTTTGAGGTTAGTACGTTTTCAATAAAAGCATCAAAACCCAGGTGTTGATTCCAAAAATAACAACTGCCCTATGTAGAGGATAATTTTATGCATCGTTTAAAACGACTTTGGTTTTGATGCCACTGTGTACCGTGCTTCATACTTTGATGGGCATGATCCTTTAACAATGAACACAAAGATTTTTGTTCTCGCCAGATTTGTACTTACGATCCACGAATTCCACGATCCGAGTTAGGGTGCTTAACCCCTAGGCCACGACGTTCGTTTTTTTAAATAAGAAGCAGCATTATTTTTCTAACCCTGTTGTTGGTACATTCTCTGCTAGGTGAGCGAGGTAGCAATTTCACGGTTAAAGTTGATTTTATGCTAGTGTGTCCAATCAGGCTTATTTACAAAATCACTAGCTTTACAGTTTTATCTAAATCCGTTTAGAAAACAAACATTAGGCCCATTTCTGACGACCGACTTGGTGTAATGGTTTAGAAGTTGGCTACTACACCAGAGGTCGCGGGTTCGATCCCCGCACAGTACAAACATTTGTGTGCATGAACATGTCTGTTTGTACTGGTCTGGGTGTCTCCTATGTATAATAAGTATGTATTTACAAAAAAAAATGTATTTAAGTATGTTTATCCGTTGTCTAGTATCCCTTATCACAAGCTTTAATTAGCTTACTTTGGGGCTAGATGGCGCTGTGTGGAATAATGTCCAGGGATATTTATTATTATTATTATTTATTATTTCTATTATTCTAGTACTGTAGAAGAATTCCAGTCCAGCGCTGGAATACCACTGGAATTATGTGAACCGGCACTGGAATGTCCACATTGATTGAGCGCTGGGCTGGAATAATGTGAACAGGGCATTACGCACAAACTTTTGCATATGAAATAACTGTAAGTTTTTCGAATACTTTCCGTCGCTATCTGTATGTATACTTATATTATAAAGAGGAAATATTTGTTTGTTTGTATTGAATAGGCTCCGAAACTACTGGACAGATTAAACAATTAACAATATAAAGTGTATTATCAGTGAGTGACATAGGCTAACGGCCGCGACGTCCAATTACTTTTGACAAAACGAAGTCTGTCTAGGTAGCTAGTACTCGTATGTATAAGGTAAAGTGTCCACGGTCCGTTTGATAGTGTCGTGGATTAAAAAAAAGTCAACAGTCAATGGTCCATACAAAAGTTAGTTCGAGGGTCATTTGAAAAGTTCTTAGCCCAACATACTTAATGACACCACATGATTTTGATTTTATTTTTAACATACTCTCCCCCAAACTCAAAACAATTTTTACATCAAATTCATTATGGGTTTCAAACTTCAGTTATAGCTCAGTTCAAATGTGTCCATATCCACTTTGTTAAACCTTGTACCTTGGTGAAGGAAAACTACTAGGACGACAGAAATCTTACCTCTGACTGGTTCTGACTTAGGCTTTCTAGACTATAGTCTTGAACGTTATGTATAGGTTTAATTTTATGTTAGATTGGTTCCAAAGAATGTCTCAAGATCAGTGCGAGTACTAAATAGCCATAATGCAGTCAGAAAAATCGAAACTTATTCTTTATCGTAATTTGTTTCATTTGTACCAAATTAAACTTATACTTCATTGTAAACCCCTGATAGTTTTTCAAACACGTTCTCAGAATGTTCAACTGTGTAACTTATATATGAAGTTTTATAAACAGGCAATTGCCTAAGAATTTTGAATTTATAAGTGCTTAGACTTGCGACGTATCAGTTATTTAACTAAATATATCTTGGAACTCGGATTACATTCAACTAATTGGTGTAACAAATTGTGTTAACTTGTAAGTAAAAATTATTTCCAATCCTCTTTAATCTCTGCACTTGCTTGCCCTTATTGTCATATTTCATCTGCCTGTAACTAATAGGTCGCAAGTCTAGGCACTTATAAATTAAAAATTATTCATTTGAGGATAGTCAAAAGATGTAAGTATAACAGAATTGTTATCAGATCGCAATTATCAGGGGTAGTTGTACTATAAAAAATAGAAATCCAAGCTTTGAACTGGTTTTATCATTATTCAATACACTACATACTGTTTTTTACAGCTGTTAAAACTTAGCTGATTTTCGTCCTTTTTGTTTGAATTAATAAGGTTTATCGCAATTGTTTGTTTCCCAAAGAGTAATAAAATAAAAAAATAAATCAAGTATAATTCCTTCTTGGTCTGGACTGTCAACATTAACGTCATTTGCAATGTTTTTTTGATAAAACGATAAAGAAAACAAATTATTTCTTAATATAATATTGTATTTACGAAACATAAATCGGCAAATTAATAACATACATTATAGTCATTTAAATATACATATTTAATTTTATAACGACAAAAAGTAATCTGGAAAATAGGATAATATATTTCTTGAAAATCTTCTAAAACTGCTTCTAATAACTCACTCCGTTGGCTTGGTTTTCGGAGGCGGCGACCGCGTTCCTAACAGCAGCTAAAAAAAAAATTAAAACCAGAAATAAAATTCGTGAAAAGGACGATTCATAATATGCGTGTTGACTGGTGGAGCTTAGTTACCTACTGAACAAAACTACAAATTATCAACTTTAGCGTTATTTTTTAATGCGGCAACTTGGAATTTAAGTTGTATATCTGTGCGGGTTGATTTTTTTTAGTTGGGCAATATATTTTAAAACTGTATGACTATTCAAATATGAACAGGAATATGAACCTTGTAATTTATTGTTTCACTTAGCTCAATTTTATAAGAATCCCTTCTTGAAAAAAGTAACTGCCATAGCAGGTTCTTGTCTGGTTTTTTTACAAAGGTTGTGTTTTACTACCGTTCGATGTTGACCTCGTAGGGACTGATATTCTTATACTTATATCAGGTCGTATATGAATTTTGTGGAAGTTTATTGATCACCAAACTATTTGTTTTAGTGAATATTACTTAAAAGATCTTTTTTTCAAAGTTAGTTATTCAACAATCCTTACCAGCTGCAGCAGCGACTCCAGCGGCGTCGACTGCATCTGATACATCTATAAAACCAAAAGATGTTTTAGTACTGTTCTTTATTTTTTGTTTATAAACATTATGTGGTATAAGTTTACAATGTGTCATTTGAACATCGGGAGATTTAAATTAGGGGGATGTTGGAACATACTTGACAAAAAATCTTTGTTCAGTATCGTTCATATAATGCATCGCAATTATATTTTTAAACAATATTGAATAAGCTTCGCTATCGCTTTCATCGGTTTTGTTACATTGTATGTATAAAGAGAATTATAAATGAAAGGAGATTTTACACACGTTTGTAAGATTGGACAGCTTAAGGTATTATTACATTGAAGTAACTGTCATTTACTGCCTGTCTAGAATTATGTTTTTGAGATAATTTTAAAAGATTTATTTTAAAATTTGAAGGAAAAAATCACAATATAGTAAATAAAGAATAAAGTATTTCCTTTCTGGCTTAAAACAGCTGCAACTCAGCATACAAACTGTGAACTTTTAAACGGTTAAGAACAAAAATCAATCAGTTCACATCAGTTCACATTCGTGAATACAACTCAACATGTTGAACGCCGTGGCAGTCACCGGCGACCGCCAATACATTTTCTATTTTGTCTGGTTTTGCGGCAGTCAAAGACTTAAATCCAAATTGCGTTCAGTATGATATCCTTTTCAAAATCAGTCAACCTGTATGAAAATGTAAATTAGTAGAACTTACCATTGTCGCTGTTTCTATGGGATGAGCTTGGGTTGTATGCTGGTGAATAAATAAAAAACATTAATAAGCATCATTTTTTGTCGCAAATTTAAATAAAGCTTTGCATTGAAGAAATGTTAGAAATCTTCACACAAAAGAAAACCTTTTTTAAGATATGAGCTGGTAAGCTTTTACAAAACAAAAATAAGAAAACAGATATTAATTATGAAAAGACCTGCTTACCTCGTCTTGCGGCAGCTTCTAAGAAACCAGAAAACAGACATTTGAGGTGGTTATTTGATTCGTTGTTAATATTCACAACAAGTTGATAATTTTTCCTGCGAGTTTCACTTTCGCATTTGTGCTTAAAGTTTACGTAAGTTTTAGTGGGTTCATCACCTGCGTTGGCTTCGGAGACCTCGTCGACGACGTTGGCGGCGTAGTCTTGGCTGGACCTCACGGCGGCGGCAACTATAATTCCAAATAATAAGTTGCTCTTGACTAAGATACAAAACTAAAATATTACCTGATCGGTTTCCAAAAATGGTAAATGCTTTAATGTAAAAATCAATCATGCAATCTCGTTTAAATAACAAACATAAAATGAGTTGCATCTAAAGCTACCTGAAAAATTAAAATGTTTAGTATATTAATTTAGTCTTTCAAATTGAACAGCAGTTGTTTAAAAATTGGATATAGTAATTTTATGAAAATTTGATACTGGTTAGACAGGTTTCAGGCATAATATAAAAATATGTAATATTAAGAATATCATTATTATTCATTCTTAAAATACGTCTGTTATTGAACACAAGCCTTTCACATAAATACTTGTAATGTCGTGTGTTATGACGATACTGTTTCGTCATGTCTTGCGCATAAGTTCATTTTATCTGAACAGCTATCCCAGCTTAGGCATATCCTACATGCACTCATGAGTTTTAGATCAGCATAAAATTGATGTACCATGTATTCTTTGCTGTGATGTTTTTGGAAATCGTTAACTTTTTTTATTCTTGAATTAACTTTTTTACCTGCGGAAGCTTCATTGGCTTGGTTGGCTTCTGCGGCACTGTTTTCGTATTCATGACCGGATCTCACAGCTTCGGCAACTGTAAAAATATATGTTTTTAATTCAAAGGGAACACACACACATTATATGTCTAATATGTAGTATATATTTTATCTTATGTGACTCTCACTTGATGCTTCTTGCCGCATTTGTTTCACTGCTTTGATTATACTCGTATTTAAATTGGAAACATAAAATTATTGTTTCTAATACTAAGGTCTGTAAGTACCCGAGGCCGTGTGAAATTATTTTTATAAATACATTACAGTATTTCTACATGAAAAACAATATTAAACGATTAAAATCAGAAAAAAACTGTCTTGTTTTGATGACCTGTTTCCTGTCAAAAATTTAGTGATTCCATTAATAATAGGTAAGAATAAATGACAATAATACTAAAATGTGAATTACCGGCACTGGCGTCGTGAGCTTGATTTGCTGCCTCAGCGTGAGCTTGGCTAGCCCTGACTGCAGCTGCAACTGTCGAATAAAAAATGATTCACTCATTTCTGAAGTCACACATACTACCTAATTCATCTATTCAAATGGTACCCATGAGTCTACCTGCATTGGCATCACGGGCTTGATTGGCTGCTTTGGCGTAGGCTTGGCTAGCGCGAACTGCTGCTGCAACTGTAACACAAATAATAAAATTAACAAGAAAAATCGACTAAAATTATGTTTTTTTTTAAATACACAAGGTATAAAAATGGAGAGATTGATTCTCTTAAAACGTATTTTATTTTTGTACTACATGACAATAAATAAAAAAATATCAATGGAAGAAAGATTGCAATGAAATCTGTTGTTTGGAACCAGTATCCCTACCAATAAGTTTATATTACACCAATGACAGTCGCTAGCGTCCGCGTTGACATTCTTGTATGGGATAAAACGCACAACGCCTATAAATGCCTAAAAATGGCATTTTAATTTCTGAACTCAACCATCGCCGTTTACGAGACGGAAATTTTTGGTAGGCCCACATTTAAACAAAAAGGTTAACGTCATGGTTGTAGAATGATATGGAAAATGCTTAAAAGAGTAGAGCTCTTAAATTTGATGATCTAAATAATTTTACACTATGAAGACAACTACCTGCAGCTGGGTTGGCTCCACTGCCTTCTCTAGCTACTTTAGCTGCGTATTGATGACCAGCTCGTACGGCTGCAGCGGCTGCAAATGCAAAGAGTTGATAATATTAGATAAAACTGAAACATTCCATTGCAAGACTTTCATAAGAACTTTTGTTTACGCATTCTTGAATGAGCACAGTATGATTTTGAATATGTATTATTTATGAAAATTTAAATTACCCAAAGTATGTCGTATTTGCTAGACACAATAGAAAAACAATGCAGTTTACCGCTGGCCGGTACATCAACAGACGACCAGTTAAAGACTTTACCTGCGTTGACATCATTGTCCTGGTTAGCGTTTGCTTGGTTCTCTACATTAGCTGAGTATTCTTCACCAGCCCTGACGGCAGCAATCACTGTAAAAGTATATACATTTTAAATTTTGAATGACAATTGCAGTCAGACGCAGGTTTCACCAACACTCGCAATTACTGACGACCTGGTTATGGCTGCAGGATTCAAGTGGATACAAGCCACGGTGGCAACTGACAGCTCTGAAAATTTAGGGGGATGCCTGAGTTTACCAGTGAAGGTCTCCTGGCTGCTAGTGATGATGATGATGATGCTGGCTTAGTTGAATATTTAATGTCAATTTTACCACTGTTGATGAAAGTTTGATCATCTTGATAGTGATTAAAGTCCATAGTTACATAAAATTCGGATAAATGATTGTCTTGATGGCTTCTGAAACCAATATAAATTCAAATGACTTTCTCCTACGATGACTATTGTTTGATTGTGTGATAATGTCAGCCTAGTGACCAGCAGTTTTATAGCTGCAGCGGCAGATGCTGAGACAAGGAGTAGTGTCATTGCTGAATGGCGTGATTTCGACATTTGGTATTTAGTAAAGCTGTCAAAATCATGCCACTCAACAGCAATTTTATTGATTTTCAAATCCAATCCTAGTGGCACACACATTTACACATTCTTCTTCTTCTTCTTCTTCTTTGTAACGGACTCTTTGACTCTGCCAGCAGACTGACAGACACGACTTAGACGACGACGTTATGACAAGACAGATTCGACGGATCAGTGATGGCGCTTATTTTATTTGATTTGAATAATTTAATACATTCATTTAACTTTGATTCCTTTTCTTTTATCTCTCCTTCTTTTTTCTTTTCTTTCTTTATTCTCTCTGATTTTAAAATTTGTGGATTGTTGTTATTGTACATTTTGGGATCCTCAAATAAAAAAATAATGATTCATGTACTTACCTGCATCGTTGTCGTTGGCTTGATTCGCTGCGTTGGCGTAAGCTTGGCTGGCTTTAGCAGCAGCAGCAGCTATTTGAAAAATTAAATGCAAATATGAGAATACATTTCAGGTACATTTTTGGATCCAAAAAAATAAAACTATAAAAAACTACATAAAGAGGCTGATTATTTATACTGTAAGGGAAATGATATGAAATATTTGTTGGTTGATGTTGACACTAAGTAAAAAAATACTTTTATAAGGACTTTTATTTTGAAGTTTTCATAGAAAGTCAGCCAGGTATTTTTTTGTATGAAAACCTTAAATTATTTTTTATAGTGAGACTTATCTACATCACCTTCTAAGCGTGCCAAATGAAAACCTTAATAATATACCGGTATAAGAGTGTTTATTAAGATTTAGTTACTTAAATAAAATAAAACATTCATGATTTCAGTTATTATGTTGTGATGTAATTTGATTTATAGAGCAATAGAAGAGAATTGTATTTTTTTTCTTTTTCTCGTAAGCAGTACCACAGGGGGGCAATATAGATCAAATGTTATTCTACCTTCGTTAGCGTTCCTTGCTTGGTTGGCGGCGTTGGCGTGAGCTTGGCTTGCTCTCACGGCGGCTGAGACTACAATAAAATGATAAGCTCAATAAC
This sequence comes from Udea olivalis, assembly GCA_947369235.1. Taxonomy (NCBI): domain Eukaryota; kingdom Metazoa; phylum Arthropoda; class Insecta; order Lepidoptera; family Crambidae; genus Udea; species Udea olivalis. The sequence continues at coordinate 21,283,267 of OX376347.1, forward strand.
GATTTCAAAATTATAAAAAAATTATATAATCGTTTTAATTGTTTAAAATTATAATTCACTGAAGCATACCTAAAACAGTACCAGGTTATGATCGAAAATAAACTGCAGCATGCAACCTGATCTTTTAAATATTATGATAATTAACAATAACAATAAAATAGGAATGACTCTATCTTCAAAAAAGGAATAAAATATAAATAATTTTATAAAATAATTATACATAGTATTGTTTAGTTCTCGTATTAGGTAAAAATATTACCTGCTCGGTTGTTCACTGCGTTTGCTGATTGGGCATTAGCTCCTGTATTTAAGTAAAAAAAATATTTACAAATTAAATCACTGAGTATTATACCGTTAACATATCAAGAACCTTTTAAACAAAAATACCATAGTTGTGACTGTTGCTCCTTCTAGATGCTCCTGCAGGGGCTGCATTGTATCCTAGGTAAAAAATAAAACTTTAACACTGAGCTCAAATACGCTCTATAAGTAAGTAAGCTGTTAAAGTAAGATAGTTTTATTTTTACACCAACCACAAAATTCCATTCAAGTATCAGGGTTAAGATGCATTATAATCAAACCAGAATAATTCTATAGTAAAACAAATTCGGATGTTTTATTAGATATACGGTTGAATATTATGAGTTATGATGTGAAGAGTGCAACGAATACTGAAGGGCGGTTTACACGCGACAGCATAATACAGAAATTCTTTGCCTGCATGGCCTGCGGGTCTTGCGCCACGCACGTGCTCAGCATGCTGGCTGCCGGCGTTCACTGCAGCTGCCACTGTAAATAATAAAAAAATAGTCACCAAACAACAATCTTATGAAAAAAAAACAACCATGCAAACCAAAAAGACAGGGAAATAGGTACGTAATTCTACCATTCCGTTGGTTTTGTAAGTATGTCATGTAACATGCGGCGAACTTTTTTCTAAACAGCGTATATACTTCTAATTTTTCAAAATATATACCATTGACCTACAATATTAAACTTTGGTTGTATGGAAAACGCACTTCTTCCCTCAATATCACCTATGATCCTAGGGTTTATTTAAGAGGGAAATTTTAGGTAGCATTTCTCACAATGGTTTGCATAATTCTCGTGTCATTGATGCAAGTTAAAAAATCTAACCTAATTAATAAACTAACTAACCTGCATTACGATCATGAGGGCTAGTTGCTGCGTTGGCGTAGGCTTGACTGGCGCTGGCAGCTTCAGCAGCTGTAAAGTCAAATTAGATAAATAAATAAATAAAAAAAAAGTTTATTTTATTTTTAGCATTATGGCAATACTCTGTTTTCGATAGCTCAGTTGGACGAGCAGCTACCCGGATTGTGGAAGACACGGTATCGAATCCCGCTTGAGCCCAACAGATCGAATTTTTGTAGTGTCTGTCGTTAGATGGAAAACCATTGTTATAATGCTTAAAATAAAAATTCACTCCATAGCTGTTTTCATCTTAATCTAAAGTATAATATTTTCAAAAAAAAAATTTTTATGGAGTAAAAAAAAGGCATTTATTTGGCTATTTTCCCTACATTTTATTGATATAATGAACTTAAATATTGAAAAACTCACCACTGAGGATGCACAAGATCGCGTGAAGTGGGCCAAGAAAATAAGAAAGGCGGACACTGGTCCCACTGGGGTCCCACAACCAGGATAAACGGCACGGATGATGATGATGATGAACTTAAATATTGAAAAAAACAAAAATAAAAAATTGCCCCTGGGTTAGTTGCAATTACCTTCATCGACGCTGGAGGTGGTCCTGGCCACGTTGGCGTATGCCTGGCTAGCTCTGGCGGCGGCTGTTACTGTAAATCAACATTTATTTCAGAAAACCGTTATCTACGTCGAACAGATCGAAACTAATCAAACTACTGGTGAGCTGCTGTGATAAAAGGTAGTCATGTAACTAAACGAACGTCATGAGCTTTGAGCTCGCTTAGAATATGGAAGTTATTTTCGTGCTATATTACATAATCCTATCCAGAAATATGTGAGGATTAAGACAATAGTACATTATTGCAAAGACAGCGAAATAGGCAATTTCAGGTCGAGTATGAGTTTGAAGGCCGAGCCGCAGGCGAGGACTTCAATGATACGAGACAGGCAATTGCCATTTCGGCCGAGGCATATATAGTGCTTTTCTTAAAAAAATGCAAGGAAATAAAAAGGGCCTTTTACATAATAAATTTAATTAATATTATTAACAAAATAACAACTCCGCTTTACCGCCAATTTGTTTTTTTTTATTTTACAATTTGTGCCGAAAGGTAAACGCATCTGTGGCTATACAGCCACGAGAACGCAATGTGTACGATAGATGAAAGAGTTCTAAATTCAAACAGCACACCGTTTCATACAACATTGCCGGCGCGCTCTTCGTTCGAAATTCAAAGAACGCGCCGGGAAGTGATTTTGGGTTTTCAGTCTACGTAAATATGATACTTCGCGTGTTCTTTATTCAAAAGTAATGACAATATTTCCGAGCATGTTTAAGAAAAATACCTTAACGTACAACAAAGCCAACATTGACAAGGTTGGACCACCCCTAAACACGGATGGCCTACTGCAGAATATTCAATGGGCACCGGTCGCCTTCAATCAGCCATACTAGGCTTCATTATGGAGTCATATGTCCAGCAATGGATATCCAACAGCTGATAATCATGATGAATAAAGTATGCTCATAAAAATTGTTACCTGCACTCGGTCCGTTAGCGCCTTGGTTGGAAACTGTTGCGGCGTACTCCTCGCTGGCTTGAACAGCATCTGATGAAGTACATTTTTAATAAATTGAACTATCACCACAACCATCCACCAGCACAGTAGTTGCTCCGCATTACTGTGCTTTTCAACCTCATATCTGGACCTCACGGCTGCTTTCCATCAGAAGTGAGGTCATACGACGGGAAGAAGAAAACATCGTAATGAGGCCGGTAAACGCTGAATGCTATTATCATTGACCTTCATGACAATAGGCTAGACGACTAAAATAACTATTTAGTCCGTCAGTTAGATTATCAAAAAATTCTGGACATGTATTTTTTCTTTTTTCTGGTGAATGAAAAATGATGACGATACAGCGCGTTGACGTTTCGCGTGACGTCACGCCTAGGTACAATTTTTACTTAGAAGTGACGTTACAATCCCCAATTTTGTTTGTTTCTTTTTCTTATCAGTTTTGTCTTTTTTTTTCTTTATATTGCCCGTCAAGATGACCTCACTCCACCTGATGGAAAGCGGTCGTGAGGTCCAGATATGAGGTTGACAAGCCCATTCGAAATTCGAATTCGAATCACTGGGCTGGCCATCCTTACCTTATTTATTCATCAAACTAATACTTAAAAAAGGGTTTTTTTATGTCCTAATTAATATTTTGAAAACGTAGCTTTTGAACAGTGATTAAAAAAAGTTTTTTTTTATCCGTTACTTACCTACTGCTGCGTTAGCTGCTTCGGCACCTCTGCCTGACGCTGCTAAAAATAATATAACCTATGATTAATATACTCCTAAAAAACTTGCTTGAATAGTTAAAAAAGTGATTATTTTACACGGCTGTAGAGACCACAACTCGTTTAGAGTAAGATGCAATTCCGAAACATTGTCTTAGCCCTAAAGCACAGAATAACTATGTAGTACCTACTACTAACGGATCTTAAGGTTTCTTTGTCTTTGTTTATGAAAATTAGGAATAACGAAGTTGACATTGACACGTCATATACATTTTAAACCGGAGTGGTTATCGTGCGTATTCTGTAGCTGTGGTATACGCACTACATTTGTTGCTTCAATAACCAAACGTGCGTACACGGGCTTATTGCGACGTGTTCGCTCGCACCAATGCCAGCGGTGAGTCAGTATCTATATGGATTATACGAGCTTATAATCGTCAACGCTCGCACGAGTTACAAGCGCTTCCGAAAAATGCCATGAGATATTTACCGTGGTTCTCGAAATTCCTATAATTTCCTCCTCCTGTTACAGCTTGCTGTCCCTGTGAAACTCCGGCTAAAAAAGACATATTTGTTGCATTAAGTTCTAGGGTGTGACGTCAATTGGTTTTCTAAAAACCTGTACTCTGTACACCTTTAGATAATCAAGGAGCTGGTACCTTCAAAGTACTCAAACAAATGCTATCCCATTATACAGGATGTTCAAAACATTGTTTGATGTCAATAGCGAATGTTTTTTTTTACATGTGGTTATTACTTTAGCCAAATGAATGGTAGAGATAGTCGTGATTATGTCAAGTGAAACAGCCGTCACACAATTATACGAGTTATAAAGCAGACAGAGAAACATTTACTTATTTGTTCAATGTGTAACTACAAATTTACTTATTTCGCTGATGGTGTACCTTAATAAACAAATATAGAGGTCAGATTTGCATTGTTATATTTTTTTAGTTGTTCTGAATTTACCGTCTTGATATTCTCTCGTTATTTTGTAATAAAGTACCTACCATTGTAGTTAACGCCTTCCCTTGAGTGAGCAACTTGGTCGTATGCGTCGTAGTAAGCTGAAATAAAAAATAATACGTGATTTTAAAAAGAGTCAAATGATCAATTGAAGACTTATATTACAAGTGCACATATGCCACTGTGCGAAAAACTTAATTTCTTTAGTAAATAACATGATCAGTATGCACCAGCTACACACCAGATACACACAGACAGATATATTCTTGTGTTACCAGACAAGGAAATCAGCCAGGGGCGTCTCCGAGCACTTGGACCGAGCCGATTCAAGAAAACGTCGTTTCCTGAATTTGGCCCGAACGGGAATGAAACCCAGGACACGACGCAAGCAAAGGCGGGAAACCGTACAACTGCACTAGGCCAATCGCGTCGTCAAAATGAATTAATTAGAATTAAAATTTACCCTGTCTTGCAGCTGCTTCTGCAAATATACAAAGATATATTTTTAAACTGTTTCCACAACGAATAAGCAGTTTTATTTCTTCATAATGAATAAACAGTTATAGTCAACATTGATGACCTTTCTTCGGAATTAGATTTGGACAAACTGATAATAGAATATATCTAATAATGCATGATAATATGTATGTCAGTGAGTCAAACCAATGAAATTAAAATATCGTATTTTTTTTGAACGTACCTGCTTCGTTGTTTGCACTGGCTGCTCCAGCTCCTATAAAAAGTCAATTGTTTTAATATAAAGTACAATATGTCATACTTTTTAACTGTTACTTCTGTTGAGATAAACGTATAATTTTCTAGCAATAGCTACACATTTTGCCGAGTTATAACTGTAAGACTTGAAAGCTCAAGTACCTAAAACATGAGTCAAATCGAAAGTTTTTTTTTTAAATTCATTTAATTAACATGTATATTTCTAAATAGATAGTTAATATATGGAAACATAATAAACACCAAGTCCACCAGATGAATGTTTGTTCTAGACGGTAATCGCACCCACGACCTTTGATGCAATAGTGAAGACCTCTATTACTAGTTGGCTAGGTGGGTAAATATTGCAAGTCACAGAAAAAAATAAACAAAATAGCTAAAGTAATGTTAAAGTTCGCACGTTTTTCGGAAATAAGTACCTTGGGCGTTCCTCCTTGACACGACTTGATGATAAACTGCGTAGTATGCTGAAGAAAAAAAACAATTTTATATTAGTATCAAAAATATTTTTAGGTATTTTTATTTTATATTGAAAATTTTAAAAAAAAGTTTTCAATTGAGTATTTAAAATAAAACTATTTCTTACCTTGTCTAGCGGCTTGTTCTGTAAATAAAATGTTTATTTAAATAGTTATGTTTAATTATAGTAGTTAAAAAACTTTTAAATTAGTAAAATATTCTCAATTCCTACAATTCAACAAGTAATTAGATACTCACTGTTATCAAGTCAGTACGAAAGTCCTAACAACACAAAAAAATATCTTACAGAAAAACAAGGTAAAATTCAGTTTGCTATAGTTCTCGTAATACAATGTACCTACAGTTATTTTAATTGTTTAAATTTACCTGCTTCCTCGGCATCACTGTTTGCATAACCTGTAAGAAATAAGTTTATTAGTCAGTGTTAGTTGAAGACCTTTTTGTAACCGTTCAAATCTATCAATGATTATTCAAAAAGTTTATTAATATTATAAACTTTTTTTATACATCTTGATATTGGCAACTAAGTATTTTTAAAGCTAACAATTTTAGAAATAATAATTAATTATAATCATTCGCAGCCTTATTTTAAATTAATGGCATCCATTTGTTCTATTTTTCTGCGTTTGAACACTACCTCCATAGTTGGCACCGTTCACCGATCCTGTAACGACGAAACAAAAAAAACCATAAACATATTACATTTTTGAGTCTGAACGTGATGGGTGACGCCCCTGGCTTAAATTCTTATCTGGTAACTCGTGAAGCAAGGATATGTAGACTTACTTCGAGAACATGACAATCGGTGTGATGTCGTGCGCATATTTATTATTTTGATAACTCAAATGTTCAATCAATAAATATTAAGTATTTATGTAAAATTTCTTCCATTACTAACTGACATGTTGAAATTGGCATAAAGGTTTCTTGAGGAGTGAAGGGAATTACTGGTAGGGTATTTCTAGAGATTTCTATGGAGTGGAGAGAAATGGTACCTACCTATGGGTGGGGAAAAGCTAGTTAAACATAATAAAAAAAATGATTGTAATAATAGTAAGTAAAAAGAACTTACTGCTCTTCCTTGCGCGGGCGGCGTGAGAATGACCGTGACCTGACAAAAAGGCAAAAATAAAATATTGTTACTAAAATGAATGTTTTGTGAAAAAATTAAATGGTTGTTATTTAATTGTTAAGTTGGCGTGTAGGTGTAAAATTATGCATTCTAAACTCAAGATATCAAGTAATCTCTAAGTACGGGGATCCAGACTTTTTGGTTAATCCAGACATAGATATACAAAGATTTCAGATTAGAGTCTATACTAGGGGCCTATTAGTATGATGGGTTCTTCTTGCAACGAGGTTGGGTTATGAACATTATCATCCAAGAATCCAGCAAATCGCTGTTTGGGCCACAAATTAACGAAAAATCACAAGAAACCATTTGCATCACCTCTTGTTCAGGACGCTTTAAAAGATCTATTTTCGTTATTTCCTTTCTACATAAAGTTTCTAATCCCTAACCCCATTCATTATTCATAAAAGATGAAACAACCTTATAAGTCAGTTTTCACTATGGTAAAGTTGTCTTGAAGCAGTGTTTAACTTTTATGAATAAGAGGGTACGTGAGGGTTTAATGAGTTAAATTTTATTTCTGCAATTATTACTACTTACCGCTCTTTGCGGAGTCATTTTCTGGAAAAGAAAAGAAAAAAGTTGGTAAAATAAATAATACGTAAGTGGCAAAAAAGCACGAAGAACACCTTTAAGTAAACAGTGACTGCAGCTCACGGACACGTCAACACCTCCAATATAAAAAACCGGCTAAGTGCGAGACGGACTCGCGCACCAAGAGTTCCGTACAAACCCGCAGGTATATTTTTTAAAAATATTTTTATTATATGATGTAACTAAAAAAATACGGTTTTCGCAATTTTTTCCTAATCTGTGCTATAAGATGTTGCTTCGTACCAATTTTCAAGATTCTGAGTTCACGGGAAGTACCTTTTAGGTTTGATTCCCTTGCGAGTGTAGAAAATTTGCGGCATAAACGACTATATATTTTGATTGCGTTGGCTTAGAAGTTGATTTTTTCACAGCTCCAAGGGACAGTAGCCCTGAGTATTTCATATAAATTGCAGCATGATACCTCTACGCATTCCTGAGAGAAAGGGTCTTGACAGACAGACAGACGGACGGACGGACGGACATAAAGTGATCCTATAAGGGTCCCGTTTTTTCCTTTCTATGTACGGAACCCTAAAAAGTATCGCAACAATATAACAAGGTATTAATTTGTTTATTTTAGCATTTTACAATGCTAGTTTTTCGTTTCTAAAGATAGAAAAACTAGAAAAAATCGAATTTCGGACCTTGAAGAAAACAGATATCCTGCCTAAATAAAAAAAATAGTTATGACTTAGACAATCGTATAACTGGGCCTGAACATCAGTGCCATTCTCCTCAGTCAAGTTATGGGGATGCATAAAGCCTTCTTTGTACACGCACGGACCTCTAAGGTCTCCTCTAAAGGTCAATTACCACAACGCACTAGACCGCAGTTCAACTTTGATAATATCGTAAAGAGGAAAGATTTGTTTATTTATTTGTATTGAATAGGCTCCGAAACTACTAGACTGATATAAAAAAATCTTTCACCAATATGAAGCTACATTATCAGGGAGTGACATAGGCTATATTTTTATAATTTAGGCTATATTTTGATATTACAGCCTTTATTGTAAAAAATATTACTGTATTAGTTGTTCTCTGAGTTTATTCTACCGTACACTTACGCCTAGTAATATAAATATGGTTCATGTATTATACATAGGGTAACTGACCTGCTTCGTTGTTGTCATCGTTGGCTGCGTTGTTTCTGCCTTGCCTGCCTGTTAATTATTAAATAAATTACATTAAATGCAAACCCTCTAACAATTTAATTAAAACTTTACCAGTTTTTATTATATGCTTTCATTCTATCGACGCCGGCGGGGTTCCATATTACGTGAGCAGTATTATAAATTCCTATACTCCATTCATTATAACATTAGAAATAAGAAGCAGGGGGGCTAAATTGAATGACAATTTGCATCTGACGTTGCCATGACGATAACATACCAGAGTATAACCTGACAAAATTGAAAAACCCTTTCGCCACAACGTGTGAAAGGATAATGTAACATTTTAGATTTGGTAGAGTTATAGTGACAGTAAAAAATGTGTTCGTTTAAATACCCCTGCTGGTTTTAGGTTTTTACATCGGCAATATAGTTTGATGCAAGACAAAATAATTTACCTAAGCAAAAGCTTCATATATTCTGAAGTTCCTTTACTTTCAATGAGAACAATTAAGTGTGACATCTGCTATTTATGTAGATTTTAATAAATTCGGCAAAAACCTTAAAAGTAATAATGTTTATTATACTTTTACCACAAAGTGTCTTTTTTAGTTCTGTCTAATGCTATAATAAATGGAGTATGTAATAGTTACATATTAAACTAATAATAGTAAAATTGTTAAACAAAGGAAGCATACCAAAATAGGTTTTGACGTTCGGAATTTGAAGGATTAAAATGCAAAATATTCTTTTGTCAGAGAAGGTGCGACTGAATGTTCATGCGGGGGTGTTAGTGCCGACGCTTATGCACGGAAGTGAGAGTTGGGTAAGCAAAAGAACGATGAACGTGTGATAAATGCAGTGGAAATAAGAGCATTGCGAAGTATGGCAGGAATGACATTGAAAAATAAAGTGAGGAATAGCATAATTAGAGAGCGTTGTGGTGTAAAAGAGGATGTTGTCCCAAAAATTAAGATGGGAATGCTAAGATGGTTTGGGCATATGGAAAAGATGGATGGAAGGCGATTTACAAGGCGAGGGTGGATGGAGCTGTTGGACGGGGAGCGCCTAGACGCGCCTAGGCGTACTTAGGACAAGTCAAAGACGTGTTCAGAAAAGGTTAGTTCAGGAGTACCCATAATTGACGAGCATGAATGAAAGGATTAATAAGTGGAAGAAGCGCAAGAGGTGTGTAGGACCGTGGCAAGTGGATGTGGTCTCTGCCTACCCCGTTGGGAAACAGGCGTGATGGTATGTATGTATGTATTCTAATAGCAAATAATACTAGGTACTACATAAACAATTCTTGCAAATGAAAATCTAGTTTAATACCTGCGTTTGATCCAGCATTGCTGTCATCGTCGGAGTTCGCTTGGTTTGAGTTTGCAGCAGCTGTAAAAAACATTATTTTTTAGATCTCATACTATTTTCTTTTGTTTCTGGTTTAATTGCGAATGAAAATGATGGTCATTATTTATGTATCTGTGGAATAATGTCTTAAGCCAGTGTGTTCACTTATTCAAATACATAAAGGTCCAATTCAACCGTATTTCACTAGTTTCAATGTACTCGACACCAAAATTTTTCAGAAGTTTCTTCGAAAAAACGTTACCAGATCACAAAAGTACGTACTCAGTGTTATGTTAATTTTTAGGCAGTGTTAATATTATAGAAATTACTTCAAGTTTAATATCATTCGCACTTATAAAACATCCACTACTGATCGAAGACTTCGCCTCTAAATTTCCGCCCTGAGATGCGGAGCGTCCTGCATTTACAGAAATCCTTTGACGTTTATCAGTTCATCCGTTCACCTCGCGGGAGGGCAAAAGAAACTGTTTAAATATAAATCAATATTATACCATTGTCGTTAGATGCTCTAGACCTGGCTCCCACAGCAACAACAACCGCCAACACAGCGACAAAAACAACAAAACACTTCATGATACCTGTTGTTTTTTACTGAATACTGTTGTTCATTTCTGAACTCCTATTTATACCCATTCTGGAGCCAGCGTGCAAATTATTGATTTATGTGTGATTAGTCTTTGTATGTATTAAGGACTTTAATGCAAGAAAATTGAAAGTGATTTATTGCTTTGATAGCGTATGCTTATTGGGTAGTTTGTGACGTTATGGTGTTATGTTGAATTAATAATATTTAATCCAGATTAGTGTTGCAAGTACTTTTATGTCAAAGTAGTATTAATAAGAAATAAGCAATATTTAATGGAATACAATAGAGTAAACTTTACAAAAAGTAGAATTTTAATAACAGTACATTTTTTTTGACCATCAACTTGATTCACAAAACCGTTTAAAAATAGAACTTATGTCAGCAGTATAAGGTATGAATGGTTGATAGAGAGAACGCGAACGTGCCTATGGAGAAATAAAAAATAACTGTAACTCATTAACCGAATGTTTTCCTTGTAGACTTCTCGGCATACGAACTTGTGAACGAACAATCAAGACGACACGGTTGGCGTAGTGCGCTGTAGCACGGTTTCTCGCCTCGATTTTCGTAGTGTCCCGGGTTCGATTCCCGGTCGGGTCAATTTAGGAAACGATCTTTTCTGAATTGACTCGGGTCGGGGTGTGCTGTGCCCCTAGCTTATTTCCTTGTGTGGTACCTCGTAACACAGGGATATTAATCCCTACTTCGAGACCATTACAAGAGGTGTTTTGTCAGGCGCAAAAAAAAAAAAAAGTAAGCTTATTTTATTTCATTGTAATGATTTCCCAAACATTGTGCTTTTTCTTACTAAAGACCGATTTGTCTCGTTTTAACTTATGTTGGAGATAGTTATAAGAGATATTCGAAAAATTTCTTTGATAAATTGGAAACAAACAATCATAAGGTCTGAAACCCGTGATCATGTCAAGGTATTAACAGATTTCATTAACCCCCTCCAATCCGCAATCCGTCGGATCTGCGTGCCTTTTTCCGCGGCTATGTTCCGGCGGCCAAATCAGCCGTTTATTTGTGCGCGGCCACTCAGCCGTGTGCGGATGTGCGGATGTCGGTGGATAACTGCACCGGTATTGTTTGGGAATTAATTATTTTGCGTGCAATGGTTTCGGATATGTTTCAGAGGTTTTATTTAGCTGTGTATTTATGTGATACAAAACTATTTAGAAAGAGAATAGCGCTTTATTGGAATCGTTTTATATAGGCAATATGCTTGATTGGCATGGTTTGTTACCTAAAATTCGTTAGTGGCAGATAAATCAAGCAATTTCGTGCTTATAACGAAAAGCTTAACTAACAATTCTTGTTTAATAGAAGTCAATAAGTTAGTTCAAAAGCATGTTAGAAGTCATCAGGCTGTGCATTGTACTCTGTTCGCTGAAATGGCCATAAATGTCAATGGATAACTCAAGTTTCAACTAAATACATTTCAATTTTAAATAAGGGTATAAAACAAATATCATCCACTAACCACTAATTTGTAATCCGTAGGATTTACACGACTTTTTTGCGGCTATGTTTCGATTGGGCACATCAGCCGTATATTTGTGTGCCTTTTACTCAGCTGTGTGTGGATGTGCGGATGTCGGCGGATAACTGCATCGGCGTTGGGGAATTTATCTTTTTACGTGCAGTGGCTTTAGCACGATGTAGACATGAAGACATTATAAACCTTTTTTTTAAGCTAACTATACAAATATTCTCCTTAGCCTAAGGGTTGGTAGCGCTCTAGTTAATGCAAACTCTTAGTAAGGTTGGTTTGCTTAAGCTCATAGGGTGCAGGACCGTACCAGGTTCCAGGTTCCGGGCTCAGGTTCGGGACAGGTTTAACCTATTCAAGGCCCTGGGCAAATAAGGATTTAGTCCAAATGTTTTACTGAGTGCTTTACGGCCCTTGAGATCGCGGGCCCTGGGCACGTGCTCAATATTCCAAATAGAAAAAATGGGCCTGATAGGCTGAAATAGCTGCTAATACTAATGCTGATATGTTTCTTGGCCACCACATGTCGTATCAAAAAAAATCGCCAAAAAATATATTTATTTCATGAAAAGCCGTTATTTTGATTATCAACTGCTTTTTATTGAATGAAACTCAACTCACCGTCGGTTGTAAAACCCTACCTTTACGTAAAAATTATTAACTATGTACCTATTCCCCGAAATGTGACTAAAACATTGCCGTGCTAAACTCCATATAAATGTTTGCAATACTTGTTAAATTTTATTAACGTTATTTGTAACGTATTAATAGTTTTCATAAAATTAACACCAAAACTACGTACATTGATATAGTAATTTGTTCGCCGCAATTATTAGTGTAGGGTTCACTACTATAAGATAACAAAAAAAAATTTTACAAATCGTAACGAACTTTAGTTTTCTGTGAAACTTTGAAAGATTGGAACAATGTTTTTACACCCTTAATCTTCCTGGATTCTTTCTTCTAGCAAGTAATTAATACCCTCAGCTGAAATTTTACACCTTATCCAGTTTGAAAACTCCTAAGAAATGAGTACTTTAAAACTCCAAACTTACTAAAACTCTGCGGGAACCTTCGGATTAGACCAGAGGTTCCCAAACTTTTTTTCGCATAGACCACTTTCAAAATTGCGCTGGTTCCGGTGGACCCCCTGCAGGTACACAATCCTACCATATTCCCAAAACTCGTCAAAAAATGACGCCACCATAGACCCCCGTTGAGTCTCCCGTGAACCCCTTGGGGTCCACCTGGACAACTTTGGGAACCAATGGATTAGATGCTTATTAAGAAGCTCTGCCACTTACCTTAGAGTTTGTCTCTTCTTGGAGAAACAAACTCTCAGTTGGCCATCCTTAGTGTCAGGTCTTGGAACTCAGGGCGATGGAACTTTCATAAGGCCAATTTCCCGATGCTGTATTCGACTATTGCAGGTATAGACTGGGGTCCCATTATGGAATTAGATTTAGAGAAGAGCTTAGATTATTTTTATGATACAATAAATTCAGTGTTTAATAATTGTGTACCGCAAAAGAAACAAAATAGAGGGTCGTCGAAGTTTACTCATCCTGCCTGGTACACGAGTGATATTATTTACAATATGAAATTAAAGGCAGCGCTTCACAAAAAATACAAAGAGAGTGGGTTGTATGCTGACTACCAGGCATTTTCAGGATACAGGGCTAAAGTTAAAAATATGTTAAAGACCGCGCATGAACAATACTGTCATCGTGTTCAGAATCGCTTACTTGAGGAACCTAAAGCATTTTGGAATTATATAAATGATAAAAAAGGTACCAGAAGTCCGCGAAGTATCGTGAAGGATGGGTCCGGTTTGAGTGAAGATCAGTGCGCGGTGGAATTTGCTAAATACTTTCAATCTGTATACAGCACAGATAAGGCTCAGCTGAACGTGGACGCGAGCGTGGCGCGGGCGGGCGGCGGCAATGCGGCCGCCCGCGTGCATCTCGACCGCCTGGAGTTCGACGACGTCGCCAACGCACTGCGCCGGCTTAAACCGAAGACCTCCTCGGGGCCGGATGGTATACCCCCTTTCGTGTTTAGGGATTGTCGAGCGTTTTTGACTGCGCCCTTACTTCACATATTTAATTTATGTTTAAGTTCCGCTAAGTTTCCGGAGAGATGGAAGATGACACGAGTCGTCCCAGTCCCGAAGGGGCGTGCAACGAGCAGTGTGGAGGGGTATAGGCCCGTGGCGGTGCTATCAACACCAGCAAAAGTGCTGGAGTCAGCCATACACAAGAGTCTATACGAGCAGGTGAACGCGCAGCTGGTGGACGAGTAGCACGGGTTCCGTGCGGCGCGCAGCACCACCTCTAACCTCCTCAACTACATGGCAGACGTGATTCCAGTGGTGGATGGTGGGGTACAGGTAGACGCCGCTTATTTTGACTTTAAAAAAGCTTTCGACTTGGTCGACAATGATGTCTTGCTGCAAAAATTAGCGGGTGTCGGTTTTACCCCTCACCTTCTGCAACTGTTTGCCAGTTATATGGCTGATAGGCAGCAGTATGTGGAGTATGCGGGCCACGTATCGGATCCTTATTTCACAAGGTCGGGGGTTAGTCAGGGCAGTAATCTTGGACCTCTGGAGTTTTTATTAATGAATAATGACCTGCCAGGCTTAGTAAAGGAGGCTAAGTGTCTATTGTTTGCGGACGACCTAAAGTTGTATCTGCCTGTCGAGGGGCCGGGGGATTGCAAAAGGTTACAAGAGGACATTGATAGGGTGGTGGCTTGGAGTGAGTGCAACCGATTGCAGTTTAACGCTGCCAAATGTGTAGTTATAACCCTATCTCGCGCGCGTAATACTGTCGTAAACAGCTACACGGTGGGAAATGTAACTATGCAAAGGGCGACAGAGGTTAGAGATCTGGGCGTTCAGCTTACTGCTAGCCTATCTTTCAGCGATCATATTAACAGCATATGTAAGAAAGCATATCGCAACTTAGGGTTTGTACTCAGAAGAGCTCACGGTTTTACCAACATCACGGCTATTATTTCCCTGTATAACGCCTTAGTCAGAAGTCAGCTGGAGTGCAATGCGGTTGTCTGGGCACCGCATGAAACTAAGTATAAGCTCATGTTGGAAAGAGTTCAGAACAAGTTCATTAGGTATCTATACATGAAGCTTTACGGTGTCTATCCTTTTTATCCGCTGCGATATCCTAATCAATTTGTTTTGGGAATGGTAGGATATAGCGAGCTAAGGGTCAGGAGGGATTTAGCGTTGGCTTGTCTTATCCACAAGATATTGAGGGGAAAAGTGGACAACGCGGAGTTCCTTAGGCATATTAGGCTTAGCGTACCGGATCGGTACGTGGGACGGCGGCGCGCGCCGGCGCTGCTGGCGCTGCCGCGCGCGCGCACCAACCTGCTGGCTGAGGCGCCGCTCACGCGCGCAATGCGCACGTATAACGCGGTAGCGGAGCGATTAGATGTTTTTTCATGTGCTTTGAGTGAGTTCACAAGAACAGCTTTGTATATATTATGTTATAATAAGTAGATATAGATAGATATGTTATGTAGTTATAATTAGTATATTATAGTCATATGGTTGTACTGTTAGTTATACCGTCGCATTAGGTTAAGTAATCTGTAAAGACGGTGTGATGAGGAAATAAATAAATAAAATAAAATAAATAAAATAAAGGTCTCCTACATACATATTTTCAATCAAATCCATATTCACAAACCCAGATCCTTAGCTAGTCTGTCTAAAAACAAATTGCTGTTTTGTCTCGCTAAAACTGGAGAATGGCTAGACCGATTTCGTTAATTCTGATCTTGAAATATTTGTGTAAGTTCGGGGAAGCCGTAAACGATGAAAAACATAAATAGTACGTAACGGAAAATACTAAAAACTACTATTTAATTTTCCAATACCCAATGTTTCCAGCTAGTTAAACATTTGCCAATAACTTTTGACAGAACGAAGTCTGTCCGGCTAGTACCAAATAAATGTTCGTCAAATGAATATTCATTTTTATCCATGCGCAAACAGGCTTTAAGATTATCATTTTCTTTTCTCTAGCTAGATTTCCTGTTGGTAACCCTATCTCAAATGCAATTATCAGCCCCTCCGGTGCAGTGAGTAGCACACAGCTGATTGTCGCGGCATCCATTCCCCGTCAAAGCACCAACTACCATACGCAGCTCATTCCACCAATTACACCACCGGATTACGGCCTGTTTCATCCCGTACAGATTCGATAGTGACATTTTATTTGCGAATTAAATAGTTGAACTCATTAAGAGGATATGTCCAATTCTGCGTTTGTATGCTTGTTTTCGAAAATGCGGAATGGGCAGTCGCAATGAATAGAGATGCCAAACTATCGATACTTTAGGCGGCGATAATTTAATTGAGGTAGGCGAATGTATTATTCACAATAATACATTCGCTGATAGCTTAAGCTTAGGCCATAGTACTCGTATTTTGGCTGATGAGCAGTAGTAGTTTTGTAGAAAAAGTTTGCAGTGGGATTTATATTTTTTCTAAAAAAAGGCATTTGGCAATTCGTCAGGCCAAAAATCTATAAATTGTAAGAAGGCTTTAATTCAATGTTGGATGAGCCTTGGACAGCAGTGGGGCAGTAAATGGATCCATCACTTTACTTTTGTGATTCAGGTAAGATCTATAGATTTAAATAATAGTGAATTGTTGATTCACTAACAGTAAATTGTTAATTCCGTCAGAATTTACAATCCCAACAAAATACATCCCAAAATAAATAATAAAATAGAAAAATAGAATAGAATATTCATTTGTGCGTACAGAGTTCAACACAATTCACTAGTTCAGTTAAACTACATAACAAAATGAAATAAACAGGGTAAGTAAACATTAAAATTGTGTTTGAAGCAAACCCCTACCCGCAGCACCGAGAACATACATTTTTAAATAAGCATATTACTTTTAGTGTTCTAAGACTACATTTTTTGCCAAAATAATAAATAAATAATATTATTTTTTGTACATTTACAAAAGAAACTTAATACTGAGTATTACATCAAAACAATGCATAATTTAGGCGGCCTTATCGCTAATTGTGATATCTACCAGCTAACCTACAGGTGGAAGAAATATATTAAAAGAATGGCAAGTACGTGCATAAATACGAATACTTAACATAAATAAAATACACCTAATAATACACCATAATCATATGGGGATATTTAAATAGATACATATTACCTATAGTATGAATGTAAACAAACAAGTTATACATAGATACAGAAACCAATAGCTAGCCAGAAAATTAGAAAAAGATAAATATGAATAATCACAACGAAAGATAATGTGATTTGATCTTTGCCTTGAAGATAGGAAGGGATTGAAATTTCCTTATACTTAGACAGGGGTAAGGAATTCCACAATATAATATGGATAGATTGTACATTAAAGGATTGTGTGTAGGACAACGGGTTTTGTTCTGAAGAACTGTTCGATATGATGCCCACGGCTACTTTTTACCACCGCACCGCTCGCCACCGACAGGGAGTTCATCCTCACACTCTGAATCCGCAATTGTCTCGTACAGTTCGGTTTCAGAGATGTTTCCTTCCAAAGACGCTTCAATTGTGGAATAACTCCACTATGGAGTTCTTCAAGAGGTGTTTGAAAAGGTTTTTGCAGGGTCGACAACGCGCGAGTGTTACCCCTGGTGTTGCACGTGTCCATAGGTTGCGGTAACCGCTTACCATCAGGTGGTCCGCATGCTTGATCGTCACCGAAGTGGTATGAAAAAGAAAAGAAAATAAGGAGGGAAAATGTTGCTTATCTCGTTAGTCTGTATTTAAAAATGTCAGATAAGCTGGTTTTTCACGCTATAATCTTGCAAGTAATGTAATGTGTTACACAAATCTAATTTAATTCTTTACAGTGATTTAAATCTTTGCAAATTCGCTTCAGTCAGAGCCGTATAAATTCAAATTATTACAAACAAGAGGTACTTAGTAGTAGCATGCACTCTTAACTCTTTTCATTAATTTTTTCGCTTAAACTGAGACAATATTTGTACAAAGGTGGGTTTGGAGTCGGTTAAAAGTTCTTATTAAGTATGCCATTCAGTTTAGTTTACTGGGGCCTTATAACGATCGATTATATCTAATCAATTTATTACCTAAACTGAGGGTAGCAAGGAATTTCTTTTGTGAATATCCAGCCTTGAAAATGCGTTATTCAAACACAAAACTCAAACTCAAATAACTTTATTCAAATAGACTTTCACAGTAAGTACTTTCAAATCGTCAAATTTAAGGCAAGATATACTAAATAATAGACATAATTACTATAATAATATAGATATATAAATACACAGTAAACAGACATAATGCGACTCTACCAACGCGTCGGAGTTATTTCTTGCTGAGAAGACCCGGCGAGAAAGTCGGTTACTCTTTTAAACTTGTTTTGGGTTTACAAAAATCGTAAGTAAAGTGCAATGTGTCATTTTAAAACAAATAAACCTACTGAGTGTCTAATCTAAAGAATATAAAATAATGGAAATGGTCGCGGGTTCGATCCCCGCACAGTACAAACATTTGTGTGCATGAACATGTCTGTTTGTACTGGTCTGGGTGTCTCCTATGTATAATAAGTATGTATTTACAAAAGAAAATGTATTTAAGTATGTTTATCCGTTGTCTAGTATCCCATAACACAAGCTTTAATTAGCTTACTTTGGGGCTAGATGGCGCTGTGTGGAATAATGTCCAGGGATATTTATTTATTTATTTATTAAGAAAGAAAAATTGTTAGCCGCTGACTGGCTGGAAATGAAAGATCTTATCACGCTCAGTTTAGGGAATGAACTTGATAAGTTATGAGGGATTGTATAAGACCCCGCTATAAGATTGTTTGAGAAAGTCCTTTGATGTTAAAAAAAAACAAAATAGTCAATGGCAAAAAAGTATATTAATTCGCGTCCCGAGAGCGTCTTGGCCAAGTGGTTCAGCACCCGAACTCACATCGTGGATCGTGTGGTCTCGATTTCAAATCTGGCCAGAACCAAAACTTTGTGTTCATGACCAAATATCCGACTTACTCTCCGGTGATGGAAAACATCGATAAAAAACCAAATCAACCCTGATAACCGCGGAAGGCTCACCACCTACCACGTTGGGTTCTAATACCATTAGTGAAAAGTGGGCTTCTGAGTGTTTCGTTCACCATAACGACGCAGTCACTCGCCTCTGACTACCCCGTTTGGGTTAAGTCATGATTTTATGTTTGCGTTCCGTAAGTAAACAAATCGTCATTTTTATAGTTGTAATTACACATACTCAAATGTGCGTGTTGAAAACTCTAATGCGCATCGATCATGTGTTTTGGCAGTGAAGAGTCATTATTACAATCTTGTTCTCAAACCAATAGATGTTTGCTTCTTTTCTTTTGATCTAAAGTTAACTTCTCTTAATCTTAGTCCTTCCATAATAAGATATTTCAAGAGCAAACGACCCGTCGTGTCCACAAAGGTGTTAGACTGCCGTAAACATGTCCGGACGCAGTTAGTGTCGGCGGGCGAGTGCTCAATGAGCGGCGATTAGGCGACAAAGACGCTGGTTGTGAGGTGGCACATTCAATGTGTCCTTACAGTGTGTAGACTTAGTGCACATTGGTTTGCCAGTTTAACATTTTCAAAAATAGATCTTGCAATTATTATTATGAATTAATGCTATCCAAAATATATAGGTTTTACTGAATCATAAATACATGATTTAAAAACAACAATTTAAAGGTTCAGTATGAGTACTCCGTCTCGGAAAACATATTTTGGCCCAGAGTTCAAATCTGGCCAGAAACATCTTTGTGCTCATTGTTCAATTTGCGACAAACTCTCCGGTGATAGCAGCAACCCGGACTCCGGCGGTAGAGTCACTACCTACCACATTAGGTTCTAAGCTAGGAGAAAAGTGGGCTTCTAAGTGTTCTGTTCAGCTAGTTAGCTGACTACCCCGTTTGAGATGTTCGCCGCTGACATAGGTGAATCTCATTTTCAATGATTTTTCGGTAGAGCCATTTTTATGGCAAAATAGTTACAATGTTTTTCCATTGTAACTATTTTCCCGAATATCACGACTCTCTTCACTGTTCTTTGAGATAAGCCCCATGAGAGATTTAAGAACTCAGTAGATAATATATAAAAACGCATCTTTGTGGTGAGATGAAGAATAAACAGGCGGACATTTTGGTATATTTGACTCATTTTAGCGCCTGTATGAATTTTCAGCGAAAGTTTTGAGTGTATGTATGTATGTATATATGTTCAGTGTTGTTGATAGTTTTCAATAAATAAATAAATAAATGTTATAATATCTTAAACATCAGCCTTGAATACTAAGCTTTACTTCATAACTGCCAATCTTCAGGTATGTATCTAAATTAAATACGCTGCGTAGCCTGACTCACGAGAGACGCGCGCTCATAACTCGCGTTTTTTATGGCCCCACACCTACGCTTGAAGATTATTTATCCGGTTTCAGGATAATAATGAATTTTAATAAATTAGCGTTAATATTGGTTATTTGTTTGGTTAAAAAGGGAAAAACGTGGGTTCAAGATCGTAGTAAAATACGATTGAGAATTGTTGAATTCTGAATGTGAACATGATGAATTAAATACAGAAGGACAATTGCTACAAAATAGTATTCAGGTAGATCTGCTTGGTTAGGTATCTACATTATTGAGATCATTGCAGTCAAAAATTCCCTCACGCTAAAAATGAAAAAGCGTCTGGGTATTATGAAACCAATTAGTGACCCCCACTAGCCTTTATTAATCTACCGACGTTAATTTTTTCAACTTGGGTATATTTTATGTCAATGAAATCAATGTATTTGGTTGATTTCCATAAACTTGATAGAATGTTTATATTATTTGAATTGTTTTCGTTACATCTAACAACTAAATTTTAGTTCGAAATCATTAAAAAAATCTTACGTGTAACAGTTAGGAAAGGATTAATACAGATCTCACGCTAAACGGCGGCATTAAAGAGATTAAGGCTGAGTGCAGACGACGCCGATAATGCTATTTATTCTGGCTCAATACAGACTTGCACTGCCACCTTATGAAATCGCGGACTACTGTTAAATACATGATTCATCATAATAAATGTCTGCTTTTAAAAGTTACCATGTTCGTTGTATGTACGTTGAGGTTTCCCAAATAATATAACTAGTTTTGATCGTACTTAGAATTCAATTATGTGTAGGTAAATACTTCCTTACCCTGTGCTCCACACAATCGCAATGTACTCTTACTTGCTTTATCTCAGACTAGCTGTCCGCCAGCAGCTTGATCTGCGGAAACTATATATCCCGTTAAAATATAGCCTAAAATAACCTAGCCTAGGTCACTCACTGACCATATAGCTTAATTTTGCTGATTTTTTTCTTAAAATCAGTCAAGTAGTTGCCTATTCATCATAAACAAACAACCAAATCTCTTTTTAATATTAATAAATACAGCCGACTCCTGCTTTGTTTATTTATTTATTCACTTTTTCATTTTTAGATAAGATAAGATCGGTCAGCAAATTATCGAATAAACACCTGCTAAATATACCAGGTGATTATCAAAAGATTTGTCAAAAACAAAATGGCATGCTTAGTAAGTGATGTAGTAACTATGTAGGTGAAAAATTAGTTTTTTTCAAGTGAATTAAATTGTAAGGTTTTCATACAAAAAATACTGACTGAAAGTATCAAATGAAATTAATTTTGACTTACATAGTTTCTAGATCACCTACTGAGTTTGCCATTTCGTTTTTGTAAGTCTTTTGATAATCACCCAGTACGAATGAATTGTTTATTGATCATGAAAGCAAGTACAAATGACAGACTTAAAGTCGTTCAGACCTGAGCGGTAGTCGCTGCCATTGTGGGTAGTGGTACATTTTGCTGCGGAACTTGATACTAAATACCTGAGCGAAACCCGCGCGGTATTGTACCGGTACCCACACCGGCAGAGAATACCGCTCAGGTTTGAACAGGCCTTTAATAGAGAATTCAGGAAGAAGTGATTTAGGTTCATTGCATATAAAAGTAACATGGTGTAGCCGCCACGTTTGCTGCCAGCCTAAAGGCGGTGGCACATCGCGGGTGCTAATGGCGACCACTGAGTGGTTTCACGTGTACGCCCACCTTAACTCGGGGGCGCCGAGCCGATCCCTACTTTTAGTTTTTTAGAACACAGTATTGCTTTCTCTTAAAGGGATTTCACGGGGTACTGCGTTTATTGCCAGAGTCAAGAGTTAAGCGGCCGCCGCAATGGGGTTCAGCAATGGGAACGAAGTGACAAATGTGTAATGGAACCAGGTGATAATGGGTATCAGATGTCTTCTATCTTCCTTTGTTCCGTTTGGTGCGTTAACTCTTTGCAAGGATGTGACGAATTAAAATTTTACTATTTAATAACTGCGAATTAGAAAGTTGATGATGCTGGAGCCTCTCGATGACCTTGGTTCTCTGATCAGATGAATTTCTACTTTTTCAGAAACCTTAAGCATAACTCTATCCCTAGCAACGGTAAGCGATCGTAAATAGGTGCTAGCCTATTATTATTTTTTGAATATGTTAGTAAGTAAGTAGGTAATTAGCCTATATACTGTCCCACTGCTGGGCAAAGGCCTCCATCATTGAAATCAAGTCATCAATCAATCAATCAATCAATCAATCATTTATTTGTTCAAATGTGGGTGACATAAAGGTGACAAGGTATAGATTCAAGTACAACACATCTACCATTTCTGGCTTACAAATTTTGCAAATATTAAATACATTTTCGAATGACGGTCATCAACAACAATTACAACAATATCTTAAATTAAAATAAAATAACACGATAATTAAATGTCAATGTCGATAGTGAAATTCAGCTTGGTCACATTTAAATTTTTCAGCTATTTAGGTATTCCGAAACAGAGTAAAAGCATTTGTTAATTAAAAATTGAAATAAGTTTCTATCAAATTGATTTGCTGGCAAATTTAAAATATCTGTTGGTAGTTTGTTGTATATTCGGACCACCATAGCAAAACTATTTCTACTACACATATTGGTGCGTATTTGCGGCAGAACCAATCTATTTGGATATCTGGTCCTAAACAGACAAACGTCTTTATTTCTCTTAACTAAGTGAGGATGTTGCTTAGCAAATTTACAAGCTTCATAGATGTATAAAGAAGGAAGTGTTAGTAAATTCAATTGCTTGAACAAGGGCCTGCAAGTAGTCCAGGGAGACACATCTTTCATTGCCTGGATGCATTGTTTTTGCGCAATAAATGCTTCAAATATGTTACTTAAATAATTGTATTTTTATCTTAAAGTGGTGAAGGTGGTTTTATTTCAAATTATACATTCTATTTACAACTTTCAGTGAATTGCGGAGATACAAAATTAATATTTTATATTTGCTTAGATAAATTAGGTTACAAATAAATTACAAAAGTAGGACATACGTCGCATAAATTATATATTATACTTGACAATGACCCCTTTTCCGGGGAATGCTACAAATCACTTGAAGGAAGACTATCATTAATTTATGTTATAGCACCAACTGCATAAAAATACTATTTTTTTTTTAAATTGCGAAATAAATCAATTGTTGGCAGTCCAGTTTGGAGGATGTGATCGTAAAGGAAGTATTAATATTTCAACAACTTTATTTTTGTAATTATGTGTTAATGCCCCAGTGGTCGAGTGATGAGAGGACTTAATATGAATTTGAAGAGCCTGCGTTCAAGTAGCAGGTAGAAGTGTTGGCTGGTGTAATGACTTCATAACCAATGAGTAATGACTTCAATGATGAATCGTTCGGTACATAATATTTATATTGCCATTAAAAATTACTTTCCATTTTGTGTAACATAAGCTAACTCAGGGATGCACAATTTATTATACAAAGGTTCTTTTTTCCAGATATATTTGAATGCCGTCTAGAGAAATAGTTGATTTAAATACAATATTTAGTACGATGTTTAGATAAAGGCCAGTTTTTGCTATTTCCTATAGGTACTTTGGGAATTGATCATCTGCACCTAATGAAAAACTTGATCTACTGATTTTTGAAATCAGGTACTGACACGTACAACTAAACAAGCTCTGCTTAGTTTGAGGTCAGATGTTAATTTAGCCTCGGCTTTTAAGCCACGCAGAAAACTCAACTGATATAAACCCTAGTACACACTATTAAATTAACGGTCGAATTGTCACCGAGAATTTTACCGAGCACTTTCGGCACTAAGCACCGATGGCGCATAAATTAGACCGGCACCATTCATCACGGCTGCAAAGGACCGCACACTATATTTTGTACGTGCGTGCTTTCATAATTTATATGCATATTTTATGGACCTCGAACGATTTATAGTCAGCGCTTAAGATCGAGGGAATAATGGTAACTGTATCCGCTAAAGTGAGCTGTCGAAAATAGTTTGTGTGAAAATAGGTTCTTTATTTTCGAGTTAAGTTATGGGGAGGGTGGGGAAAATGATAAAGCAACAAAAGATATTTAAAGATAAAAAATCGTAGATAATATAAGGTAAACACAACATAGTATACAAATGATAATGTAACATTCAACACAAAAGTCTTACATTGTACAATTTCGTGAAGCGTTCTCACAATAGATTTAGTATGGTTGTATCTGCTTCTCCGGCACCCAAAGATTATTAACTTTTTTTTTTGTTTTAAAAAAATATATGAACTTACTTCAAACTTTCTATTTAGTCTTTGACATTAGTTTCAAACCTAGTAATAACTGACAATGTGTTTAAATCATGCCACAAAGTCTACATTTACATGTATTTCTGTATTTAACGTAAAATCAACAGCTAACTTTCATATTTTAGTAAAAAGCTGAAGTTTACTGCGATAATTTTCAAAAGAGCTGTCGAAAATTGGTTACATTAATTTATCTCTCTTCATTTAGCCAAACTGTTGCCATCTTTTGATACCAACATCGCCAAATACGAGTAGCAATAAGCAGAGTCATAAAACACCACAACGGTTGAACCGGCGACTAATGTGACGCTCGCACCTGTCCGCGGCGCTTCCCTGTTTCAGTTGGCACGTGCCGCAAGCGTACACTCGCCTTTATAATAGTGCGTATTAGTTTCGGATTCGGTAGTGTAGATCGAGCTTTCCGAGAAGCACTGAGCTGGGACAGATTATGACAGCAATTATTTTTCTTAATAATGTTTGTTCGTCATGTTTTTAGTTAAGGAGAAGAATTTAGATGCCTACTGAAACTGCTACGAAATTTGGATTGTCGCACGCGTGGAAAATTTTGCTTAAAACTGAATATCGTATGTAAAACCTTTGTCGATTTCCTGTTTGCCGCCGTGTACGCAAAATGTCTCTCGGTACAACTGATATTTTATGCTGGGTCCATATCCAACCTAAAGGTATAATGTTTTTTTTACGTTATGTAATATGACTACCGTTTGCTGAATCTATACTGACATAATCGTCAAATTCCCGAAATCTTTAATGTAACTTAAAGTCTTGCATAACATTCACTTTCAGACTAATATAAAATAATTAGGTGGTTCAAACTGTCATAAAAATTATAAAATGATAATGTTATTGACAAAAGCAAAAAGTCTTCCATGTAGTACTTATCATAATATACCAATACAATATTAGATATACTCGTGTAATAAACTCAACCCTGGATCGATTTTTCTAATATATTTTTATTTAATATATTTTGATGAGTTTAGTAAAAACAATAATCGAAAACTAGAAGAAATCTTACATTTTCAAACGAAGCAGTTTCCATACATTAGAATATCCACTTACTACAAATGCGTCTATACTTAGCCCACACTCAGGAAGTTCATTACGCGACAGTGTAGCTAATGTGCTCGCTGCCTAATTGAGCATCACAAGGACGAAATAACCGTGCCGTGTGTCGCTGGCTTTATTGTTATTGTCTGTTTGTTAAATAGTTAAACGTCTCTAAAAATATGATATGCACTTGTAAAGTTAACGAATTTTATTTAATTCACCAACTAGATTGATGATCCAAGTGAAGGTATCGTGAGTACAACATTAGCATTTTTTCATACAAATCTTACTAAAAAGAACGTTAATATTAGTATATCTAGGTGTCAGATGCTATTACAAATAGACACTTAAGATATCTATAAACGTCAGAATAAGAGTGAAAAATGTGTAACTAAACAATTTTCACTTTAAGATGATATGCCGGACAGTTCTCATTTCTCCGTGTCACGCATTCTATTTTAAACTAAATAAAAATAAACTGGCAAAAGAAAATGTAATAAACTATTAAAAAACTATTGTCCTTTCGAAACTTATCAAGTAATAAGTAATTCGAAACATATTAAGTAAATTATGAACTGTCAGGGATATCATCATACGGCGAAAAGGGTATAGTAATCATTTGGAAATAATACCCACTGTATAGAAATATTTTGTTGAAGTTATTTAGGAATACAGTGATTCGAAATAACGTGCATCCGGTGAAGGGATATTTGCTTTAGCGTTCATTAGGTGTTCAGTGATTCGGTTTCCTATCTAAAGTACGGTCTGATAAAGCAAAGGTTTGTAATTTCATTCCTGACCCCCAGTCAGTCGGTGAGGCCATAATAGACAACCCCCACTTTCCGCACTGTCACTGGCTGGTGACATCTGCACATTGGTAATGGGTATAATTCAAAGTAAACAAGTTCAATAGTTAGAGGAAAATTCTACTCAAATACAAAAAAATGGACTTAATAAATTATTTTTCAGTACGTTTATGTACCACGAGTTGCCAATTTAAATTTACGTTATAAAATTGTATTGGGATGACACATGACATGACATGACAATGTCAAATCCCAATACATTTTTTTACGCGAAAGATAATGTAAATTTAAAGTGGCAACTCGTGGTAGACGTACTGTTGAATCCTCTGTCAAGTCTACCTGTCTGACAAATGTCAGGCTATATTTGAACGATCTTGATTGAGTTATTATCATTTCTATTACTTCTATCCTGTAAAAATATCGCATTGCAAATGGTAGTTATCAAATAATAATACTTCAGCAAGTTGTTTGCATATTCAAAGATAATAACGTCGCTTTGATCCTGTTTTAGCCTAACCTATTACCACCTGCTCCACATATCTGTTCCAGGAGCATGTATCCATATGTAACAGTCTGATCCATGTAGACACTACTATTAGTAACTATTACCCGGGAGCTGGTTTAAGCCTGCTAATGAAGAGTAATCGACGATTAATTCAACAGGTTACCGGGTGGCGAAGCCCTATCAGTGTGTTTTGTATTGATGTGCTGTTAATCTCTGTTTAAGTTGCATACATTTGTTAGGAACTAGCTGGAACGGCTCGCGGTAGATGCCAAGGCGTTGTTGAGTTACAAGTATTTCATTTAAAGCTCAAAATAAGTAAGTGAAGTCATTCTACGTATTGGCTTTAGGTCGAAAGCAATCAGACATGTTAAGGAGAGGTGAAATTGAGCTGTCCGTGCTAATGCACTGGACAACTGATGGGCAATACTGTTTTTTTTTAATGTTATATTGGTCAGGGCCTTTTATATTTCTGTTGCTTTTTTATTTTCTTTTTGTGTACTATTTTATGTACTAATTTTATATATGCACTTTCTTGCGACTTCTTTTCTTACTTCTGGTTTACCAGTTTCTTTATATACTTATTTTATACCTTAGGTTAATCTCCGGAAATAGGCTTTGCGGTTGGTGATATTTCATTGATTAGCATTTAACATTTCTATTTCTAATTTTCCTAGGTTCTATTGAACCTTACTTAGTATTTGTGTTTGGTTCTAAATATTTGTTAATCAATATGTACAATAATAGAGACTCTTACTGTGCTATTTGTTTCTTTATTAAATATTTTCATTATTCTAACCTATTCTATAAATAGTTTTTTGCATTTTTTATGTTTAATTCTTTCCTTAATGTTAGTTTCATTTACTTTATATTCTATCTCCTGTTCCAGGTCGAGGGGTTCTTTGGCAAAAATAGGGCAGTCAAGGAGGAGGTGCATAACCGTCTCATCCACACCTGGGTCGAAAATACAAGCCGGCATACTGCCTAAGCAGTTGCAGTAAGCATGTTGGTTACTCATGAGTAAAGAAGCAAAAGCTGGTTAGAAAGCTGCTATGCTATTAGCTTTTGCAATAATTGAAGAGCACCATTTTGCACCTCGTTGACTATGCATATAAAATTGGCTCCGAGTCGTACAGGATGGCGATGCGCGAGTGATGCCTTTAGTTTTGCATTATAGTATTATATTGGCTGTTTTATGTTGCTTATTATCGATGAAAATAACCGAAAAATGTATAAAACGAACAACAAGTTTATACGTGTTTTCTACGTCTTAATCATGGAAGTAGTTGTTGAATGATGGAAATTTCTGAGTAATTCTATGACATAGATATTTGTCTATTTTTCAACCCAAATTAGTCGCTATTGTAACAAAAAACTGAAGAGGTTTTATTTTTGATCTGTTTGTCAACGGTAGTTTTAGAGGATGAAACCTAAATATTGATCAATGAATAAATTAGCCTATATACTGTCATATCCCCTCTATCATTGAAATCAAGTCAGCGCTACAATTGATGGGAAAAGAAAAGATTTTTTCAACAGTTTACCTTTGAAATATTAGAACTATAAGCAATAAATCTCAGTACTAACGAGGACAAATTTAATACCGTCTGCGTCCGCGCATTGATCAACCACTTGAGACAAAGGACGGAACATTGTAACAAATGTCGCCGTGCGAATGTAAATTATATCTTCTTGACGTGTGTCTGCCATAACTCAGTAGTCAAAACATAATATATCGGGAAGTTTAATGGAGTCAAATTTAATAGTCGGTGTATGAGGTGTCCCTTGTTGAATGGCCCAAAAGGAAAAGTAAAGTAAACTATAGCAATAAGATAAAGGTTATGAGTTTGATCTTCACCCAGAACAAACTTTTATGCGAAGAAAGTTTATATATGTTGTGTCTGAATAGTAATTTAAGTGAGGATTTAATAGTACCTATGTTTTATATCGAGGGGCTCCGTTTCAAGCCATAATATACCAGAGGTCTCGGGAGTCAATGAAACCGAGGATATCTTAAGTTGGCGTTTAGTCTCGAGGTGCAAACTGTACTTTTCACTTTGAGTGCGAGAAAAATAGTCAATTTAGTACAAAAACATTTAAATTTGAACAATTTTACACTAGACAAAAATTCTGATATTTTCGCGGTCAGTTTTTTCTTCTAAACCAGTCACAGATTAACAATTTAAAACACCTGGCGCCACCTTCTTTGCGGACAAACCATAGAACTAAAACTCTCAACATTTTCGCAATGAAGATGGTCCACACTCCACAGATATATTTACTGGCTGTTTGAGTTTGTCTATGTTACATGAAGGAAATTAAAAAAACTAATTACTTTTCACTCCCTAGAGACTGAAGTAGTCACTTCAGTCCCGCTTCGTAGGGCTATATTGGCGTGCTTTTAGAGCATGAGAAGTGAAAATAATATTTAGTTACCCATAGGAACTCTGAGCCCTGATTAAATTGAGGCCAGATGATCTTAATGTAGATAAATAGATAGATAAACACAAAAAGACAAAAACAGCAATATTTCATCATAACGTATTATCAATTTGTACAAAGTAGATTTTTTTCAGATTTCTTTTCAATTTATTTAAAATAGTCAACACTGAATCATAATACTTTGAAGAAATCTCAAACGCCTTACTTGAACATAGGGGTTAATCCGAAGAAATGTGGTTGGAATAAAATCTCAAACCATTTCTGGCCTCTTTGTTCTTCCACCTCGTAATTTAATTTCTTCGCACACCTTACTACCCTTAGATGTAATTGCCTACATTTCTCACCAGAAATAATGAACCGCTGCTTGTCACATTAAGATAAAAGGGATTAACTGGCTCCAGAAACAGGTTGCCTTAACTTTGTTACGTACAACCGTCCATGCGAACTTGATGAGCCTATGTATGTGGCAATAGAGGCGAAAATGAGAGAATAGGAGGTAAAGTTCCTGGGAGTATAAACAGTGTATTATTGCAAGTGCGTAGGTGGATCGTTGTATAATTCCATTTTGTGTCAGCCCTAATGTTGGAGTAGTGATGTTAAAACTTCAAAAGACAATTTATTATATATTTCGAGGCAATCCTAACTTATTAACAATACAACAACAGCATACCTAATAATTTTAACATTGTGTTACAGTTGTCAAATTCAAATTCATTTATTCGTCATCACAGGTGGTACAAGCTGACAAGTTATAACATTAAAAAAGAACTCCATGATGCGCCTTCTGCGGCATACAAAATATATAACACAATTGAAATGAGTAGTCTTTTTTACATGAGATTAGAATTACAAATTAAAATAATAATAATGCATTAAAAAAATGTCACTAATGATTCAAAATCAGTAATTAGGTCAGATTAATGTCCACTTAATTACAACTAGTATCATTACAGGATTATTCTAAAACAAATCATAACAAATAACAATAAATGAAATATCTATAATTCAAAATGAATGTCCTTAAAGTAGTCATTCAAATCATAATAACATTTTTCCACTAACAATCTCGACAGTATACATTTAAATCTATTAACATTGTAGTTTTTCAGTGCTTCAGTAAGTTTATTGAACACTTTAGGTGCCATTGTAAGTATACTTTGTCACAACTGAATTTACCCAGATTGAATAAAATCTTACACACCATGATTGTTACTCTTGTATTTTAGTTCAATTTTTTGTTATTTTTATTAAGTTACATGTTATTTTTTCAAAAAAACTTGACTGTGTTCTGAAAGACCTGAAAGGCCTGAAAGACACTTCACCTATCCTGTGAATTGTTTCCCGGACTTTTTAGATCGATTAGCCAAAGCGCTCCGAAAATTGTTGTAAAATACGAGTACAAATGTATTTTTAAACGAATGCTTTTCATGATAGTGTCATAAATGTAATATTTATTTAATATTCAAAATTCACCAATAAAATAAGTACTTTGACCTCTGTCAAACGATAACATATAATGAATCAATTAAAATGTAGTCGCCATTTTTATCGACACCAGAATGCGTAGGTACTCATCTGAACATCACTAAAACATATTCTCATCAACGGCTCATAATGAGGGTTTCAACTGCGGAGATAAGTGGTTCGCATTTGCTTTGTCTCTAACAGCTTCCAGATACAGCAGGTGAACCAGCAAAGGTTTTGTAACTCTTCACTGATAAGACAGAGTTCAAAATAGAAATGTTGCAAACACCTTATAAAATGTTTATGAAGAAAATTAATAACCAGCAGTCGATCTAAGTCAAGCCATTCCAGCAGAGCGATTCTTAAAAACTCACAATTAGAAAAGAAATACGCCGAGTGAACCGAACACACTTCGAAGAAGCGTTCGCCTGACCTTGATTTGGTATTCTCAATTTGTTTCAAAGCCTGAGTGAAGCGGAGTGAGTCTTGAAATAGGATAGGGCTTGCATGTATGTGGCAATTATGAATCGATAAATCGATAAAACTTTATTTAGATTTATAAACAAGAATACTCTACTAAACGACGAGGAATAATGTGATATGATAGTATTTTGGCTAAGTCTACATTATTTATTGCATAATCTTGAGGTAAACTATGAAAAATTTCAATAAAGTTACTTTTCTGGCTCAATATCCACATCGCCAAGGCCTTTTGGGCCAATGCCATTACGCTTGATTAAAAAAAACAAAAAAAAATGGCGACAATGTTGTTGTTGGTTTGGCGTTTGGTAAAGTAAACTTTCTTTGTGTTTTCTAATTAAATATAATGCTATAATGCTTCATTTGAGTTTATATCAAATAAAATATGAAGTAAGTATGACTACGTTTACTTTTCTATTATTTATACATGGAGTTTTGGTTAAATGACGATTTACTGTAATTTGCAGAACTATCAAACAGAAACGCTGAAAACTATTCTGGAAGAGAT
This sequence comes from Udea olivalis, assembly GCA_947369235.1. Classification (NCBI taxonomy): domain Eukaryota; kingdom Metazoa; phylum Arthropoda; class Insecta; order Lepidoptera; family Crambidae; genus Udea; species Udea olivalis. Next base: position 21,315,220 of record OX376347.1, read on the forward strand.
CCCAAGCTTACCCAAGGGATTTGCTAAGATGGAGAGTGCTAAAGATAAAGTTACAAGGCATTGAGAGTGGTTGGCCGCTTAAATAAACAGCATGGAAGGAAGAACCAAATCCTAGAAACAGGACAAGGTATTTTTGTTTATCAATAGATTGCATTGACAATTCAAAAACATACTCGTACATGCAATATATTTAATTTCAAGAAGGCTTTTGCCAGAATATCGTGTTTGCCTAAATATCGCTCCTTTATGAGTTTATCATAATATTTCAGTATGATTTTTACCTAAGTTTTGTAGGCTGCATGCATGTGTGAGTTTTTGTATTTACTGTAAAACATTGTTTAAAGTTAATCAATATGTGTATTTTTTGTTCTAGGTCGACGAAAACTGCTGTAAAGAAAAATGCTGCATTACATGCTCAAATTATGCCTTCTGGGCAAGGTGCAAGCCACTCTTAGTATTGGCTTTAACTCCACAGTTAACTCAACAGACCTACCTAGCGGCCATTTCCCACTAAAAGTGAGTTGAACTAGTATAAAGTAGTAGTAGTACAAATGATAAATTTTATTCAAACGGCTAACAAAATGCTAAGTTGGGGATCCAAATATGTGTGCGTTTAAATGAGTCATGATTGGGCTTATCAAAAACTTAGTTCGAATTTTTTGTATTATACTTGACATACCAATGTTATGTAATATATCAAAATGGTGAAAAAATGAATTGAATTGTTAAAATTCATAAAAAAGTAGTTTTTCAAAACAATGAAAGTTTGTAGATTAGGTTCCATCTACTCATTTGAGTTCAATAAAATTGTTGTGTAATATAATATAATGACTATTTTTTGTTTCAGCTTCAGGAATCCGAAGATGGCTCGTCAAGAGCCACATCAGCAGCAGTGGTTGTAGAGTGCAGCAAATGACTGGATAAACAGTAGATAATCAGAGAAGTCAAAAACAGCACTGCTAAAAGCTGTTACTGTATATGCAGCAAGGGCAGACCATCAACTTATCCTGAGATTGCTGCAAGGCAAACGGGTTACAAAAAGGTCCACATATTCTGGTTGCTAATTTCGTTATTTTTGAGGTGTTTTGAGAAGTGTTATGAAAATTAATAAAAGATCCTGTGATTCAATAATATTTTTCTTTTTTTTCGCCTTTACTCATCACCTTGAAGTATTATTGTGTGAGTGATGTGAAGGCCTGTTGGTGCAACTTGCCTTTAGCACTGAAGGTTGTGGGTTTGTTGTGTGCCTGGGTGTTATTACTTACTATTTAAAAAATATGTTGAGAAATATTTAAGTATGTTTATCAGAACGCCTCCGTGGCTGAGTGGATTCAAAGCTTGGCCCGAAACTCAGAGGTCCCGGGTTCATTCCCAGGTTGGGCAAAGTGTGTTTTCGGAACATGGACCAGGGTTTGTGATCACCAACCCTCGTTTGACAAGCGTGGTGATTTAGCCAATACCCATCAATTGTGGTGATGACTTGATTACAATGAGAGAAGCCTTTGCCCAGCAGTGGGGCAATATACCTATAGGCTAATTACTTACTTGAATGTTTATCAGTCTCTGATACCTATAGTACAAGCTTTGCTTAGTAAGGGGTCAGATGATCTTGCTTGGTGTAATTTGTACTAGATATTTACTTTTTTAGCCATGGCGCCGGGTTAATAAAAAGAAGTTCTTCATTTACATTGAAGTCAGCTTCTCTGCACATTATGTGACTTAACTTTAACTCTCTTTTTCTACACTTGTCATTCGCACCACTCGACCACACGCTGTTAAATTTTTATAAAAGAATAATAAATGAAAGAAATGAAGAATATTTACACTTATTCTCTCTAGCTAAAGAGAGAGAGTAAGTGTAACTATAAGCTCTCTTATTTAGGTCAAATCTTGCAAGCTGAATTAGAACCACTTCCACCTAGCCAACAGAATAAAATTTTACATGTTAGTGCAGTGCTGATGGCAATGAATTTCAATGATAAGCTTGACCTGATTCTCCAACCAGAATTGGACCTGCAGCTAACTGCACAGTCACGAAATTGTATTAGTATTCGCATTTAGTTACAATAACCTGTTCTTTGACCTGGCTGTTTCCTCGAGGGTGGCCTCCAGACGAGGGAATTTATTGATATACGTGGAATTTTAGACAAAAAGAGCATAATTTAAAAAAGCTGGTTTTTTACATTTATTCTTAAAAATAAATTTGATTAAATAACCTCAGATTAACAATGGAAATCATTCATTCAATTAATTAAACTGGACGCCACAAATTGTTTTCAAAGTCTCGTCTACATAACTGCCCATCTAGGTATAAAATCATTCTGGGATCCAGCGATGATCCAAGGGTGCACTGCTGGCTGGGTAGTCCTCGTTTGGTTGCAGATGTTAGGCACGCTAAATGCTAATGCTCTTTAGCCACCATGTCAGAATCATAGTGGAGTACAGGAGTACCATGTGAACCAGCAAATAACTGTCTTCACTGTCCATGCTTAGACTTGAAGGTAGGTACATTGAACTTTAAATTATATGGGCGTCGAACTTTTCATCTTGGTTTCGGCTGGTAAAGCATAGTCTCCTAAATGCCTTGCACACACTTTTCTACACTCCAAACAATTTTTTTTCTAATTATTTGACCGAAACATGACCAAGGATTTGATTATTTCCACTCGTAAATTCCAAACTCGATCACTCTTTAGTAACGGTTTATTTGACAGATTATTTCGAGTTCCCTGTGTCGAGATGACGGTCGAGTTCACATTGAGAATACCAATTAAACGTCATTCCTATACATGTGATGTCAAAAATCTCATTTACCTTAGTTCCATTTACTATCGCTCTCCTAGTGGAGGCGCTACCGTCGTTTTCTTGTTTTAGGAATGCCAAAGTTAAATCTCACAGCGGATTCCGCGTGCGGGGTACGAAGCGAGTTTTTAAGAATAGCTCGGCAGGAAAGCTTTTGTGATCTCTAGCTTATGTCTCGATGTTTTGGATTGTTAGCACCCGAATCTATATTAATATAATAAATAGGTAAGCGTTTGTGAGTTTGTATGTTTGAGGCAGTTAATCTTCGAAACTACCAAACTGACATAATGCCTGATTGCTAATATAGGCATATGTTTTTGCAAAAACGTCAGGGATACGTATGAAAACTGTGATACGTAACCCAACGTGTGGGAAAAATTAGTCTGCGTGGGCGAAAGCTAGTCATCAATAATATTTATTGAGTGTTTAGCTTGGCATATTCTTTTGTTAATTATTTAGAATAGACTACAAATTATTTTACTCTTCGTAAGCGTATTCTTAGCTCTTGAAACTATTTACCCTGTAGGTATACAAAATTAAATTACCATTAAAATCCACATATTCGTTTCTATATGACGATGAAACACGCAAACAAGCAGACTAAAAAAACTGGATAATTTTTCAAGTTAAAAAACATGGACTCTGAGTACGAGTAACTGGTTTTCACTAAAATCGTGTCTTTCAGGTTACTAGTCCACTTTGTTGGTACCATCGTACTATGATTCAATCCTAGGCGAATGCTTTACATTCTACAACTTTCCAAACTAGTACCTACTCAGTTTATGAAATATTATTCTTGGAGCGCAAGCCCGAAGTAAAAGGGAGTCTAAAATCCTCAAAGACTTTTCTAACTTTCAGTTGATCAGATCATACACGCACCGTCTATTTACAAATATTACTCATAAAAATCTAAGAATAAGTACGTCTGAGCAAACACAACGCAGGAAAACTCTTATAAAGATTTTAGTACGGCGCCCATCAAATAATCTAAACAACTCAATGTTTGGAAATAGCGCATATAAAAATATCGCGAGCGCAGGTGTAATGTTGATTGCGACCGAATTGCGGCGCGCGCGCACCCAACGAGAAACACATGGCTTACCGTTTACGGGATGTAGTTGAATTGAAGAGATTTGATACTTTAGTTACGATTTTTGGACAGTAAACGCCTTGTGGGATCGGATTTGTTATTATTTATGATATATGAAATTAATTCATGCTAAAAATAATATAAACCGCTGACATAATATTTTTTTCATGTAGATATGCCTACAACCATTCAGTGCTCTCACTAAAGGCACAAATTGCAACTAAACTTTTTCGCTAAACTAGCAGAAAACAGCATAACATAGTCAGTCGTTGTGTGGTTAGTAATTAATTATCTTCTTTAATTTCTACCAGATAGTAACAACACTTGGGTTACTGTGGAAAACTTCAACAATGGTTAGGTCTACTTAAAACTAACCTACACCTAACTTGTTTTAGAATATTATATGTATAGTATATTTATTATTAAAAGTGATTGGTGCATGATTAGCACTTTCGGTACCCTTAGTCATAGCTCTATTTGATTGAAGGTCAGATGGCGGCGTGTTTATAAGTCTCAAGATACTTATTTAATTTATTCAAAGTATCAACGCATAACACGCGTGCTATAAATATCGATCAAGCGCAAACGCATCAAACATTTCAGTAAAACCAACAGGTAATTCACACGAGCTCCGGACGCGATAGTGTTATATTTGTTTATGCTCCACATATATTTATTTTGCTTCACCAGAATCGATGCTGATTAGATTTTATTATTTTTCTGACCGTATTTTTCGAGGAAGATCTATAACACCTGCATTTTTCAACGTGGCGTCGAAAGTCTGAAAACATGGTACATATTGAGTTTGTTATAACTACCTGTTAGACCTTGTTTATAGTTTGATGAAAACGTTATGGGTTTTGCGTTTATTTGAGGTGTTTAGAATGTTTGTTTAAATTCTCATTGAGGTTTCCTGATGATATATTTTTTTGGCGTTATGAGATAACAATTTTGCGGATTACTGTAGAAGTGCGTACTTGACATTCAAAAACTAACTAACTGTATGCCACAAAGTAAGTCAAAAGTGAAGTTATGGATGAATCGAAATGTAGGTACAGTTTTGAACCACCTTCAAAAAGAAGCAGCTACTATGAGTGATTATGTATTGAAATATTTGTGATCTTTTATCCGTACCACGAGTTTACGACAGTCGCTAGTGTCTGCGGTAAAGTATTCGTATGGGATTTCGGGACAGCGCCTCTTTTGGATAGTAATTGAACTGAAAGTGGTAAACAAGTAAACTATCGTCAATCATGAGGTAAACTCATGTTTTGGCTAACAACATACTTTTATTTTTGAGTAACGTGCAGTTTTCTCGTCGTCTTTATGAAAACAACGCCTTTTAGATACACTAAAAAGTCAAATACAAAACCTTTTGTAAGTTAAACTGAACTCCTTGGATACAAAATACGTTGACTTCAAACAGGAACACACCTGCGGCCAATGAAAACAATATCAAATATAACTCGTAAAACAATAACGAGGGGGAACGATATTGTTCATGAATGTTTTTTCAGGTGTTCCAGCTGATTAGTAACTGCTCATAAAACCAGCTGTTGCTAGTCAGATTTTATATTATACTAACAACCCGCCTCATCTTCGTACGGGTGAAGTGTAGATATTGGTAGATATCAAACAAAAAAAAACGTTATTATAGTGCAAAATAATGCCGCAAAGAAGACGACTATACGTTACGAAAAAAGATATGCTATTAATCACATACCATCACAACTTTATTCCAAGCGGGGCAGTCAGAGCCAAGTGACTGTGCCGTCATAGTGAACGAAACACTCAGAAGCCCACTTTTCACTAATGGTATCAGAACCCACCTCTATCTATTAATCACCGTTTTTTTTAATCGAACCTAAAACCCTCTCCCACAAAGAATCACTGCCAACTAAGCTAACTAGTCAGTCTTAAAATGCATGAACAGAGACGCAATGATCGGTGGTATACCTGCAGTGAGAAGTATTTAGTTGCAATTCAAACACATAAATAAAACAAGACTAAATCTCACGTGTGCCAAATGCCAATACAAATAAATCTTCATGTCACTCGTCATTCACACCTTCGATCAATGTGTACCTGAATTGTTCCGATTGTAACGCTAAGCGCGCGGAACGCGCTCGGAGCGCTGGTGGAACGCAGCTGGAACGCGACTGGAACGCTACGTGCGCTACGCGCCGACGACAGGCCGAGGTGATTACGATTTATTGACGGTAAATTGTTTTAAAGGTGAGAACTAAATTAGCAGGACTTGGAAGAGTTTTGATGAGAATACCTACGTTCCGTCTCCAGAGATGATTTCCGGAAAACAACGTCAAAGTTCAAAGACACGTATACAGGACAGTTAACTAAAGATCTGAACCCAAATTTAAAAGAGCTTTTATTGATTTGAGATTCAATTAATAAAGATACCCACATATATATTATAAGCTCTCTGTCAGCGGCTACGCTAGCGTTGACTGTATTTCCCGTCAAAATTAAGCTTAAATTAATAAAAAAAAGCCTATCTCACTCCCTGATAATGTAGCTTTATATTGGTGAAATGTTTTTTTAAAATTAGTCCAGTAGTTTCGGAGACTACTTATTCAAAGAAACAAACAAAAAAACAAACAAAATATCGTCCTCTTTATAATTTTACTAAGTTTGTATAGATAACATTCTTAAGTAGATAAAGCTATGAGAAAAAGGCCCTTGGAAATGGGCTGGGCAATCGTGATCACAGTACTTTTGCCTTTTATCATGTAGTTACCAACTTTTTATCATCAGCTCACCCAAATAACTTCAAAAATGCAACCAAGAGTTGACGGGACAGACTGACGGGAGGATAAGTGCCTTTCAAATTCAAAGAATTATACTCTAACTCATTACCGTCAAGGAGTCTTCTCTACAACAAGTAACATCAGATCCTGACTTGCTGAAAATGGGACCACCTCAAGAGTATACTAATTTGTATAGGAAAATAATTTAGAACATACAATACAAAAACATACCAGTATCTCGTAATATTATCAAATAACCATAAATTAAGAAAACGAACAAAATAAACAAAAAAATCTCAAAATTGAAACAGTCTCAGTAATACGATTACCTCTCACCGTTGCCAAAACCGAGTTCCAGAATTACAATTACCGAACCAACGTAATAACCAGGTTCTTATCTCGGTTCAAGTTTCACCTAACTTTACTTTTATCAGGTGAAAGTTTGGGCAAATTGAAAATTTTACGGACAACTCTGGGCCAAATTAATTTTGTTATCAAGTATTAATGCGGTATCTGCCTCCTAATTACCTTGCTGCGGTACTCGCGGAATGGCAGTAACGGAGTTTTGAGTTTTATTTCTTTGAAGGAATCTTTGTTTATGAAAAGGTAGGGAAAGGTTAGTTTAAGTTTAAAGTAAAGAAACCTTTCACTAACACATTTGGATTACGGTCCAAAATAAATTACTATTCTATACACGATTGGCGTAATGCGCTGTAGCACGGTTTCTCGCCTTTAATTTCGTAGTGTCTCGGTTTCGATTACCGGTCAGGTCAATTCAGGAAATGATCTTTTCTAAATTGGCTTGGGTCTGGGTGTGCTGGAAGACGCCCCTGGCTTAATTTCTTATCTGGTACCTCGTAACAAGGGGATATTTATCCCTACTTCGAGACCATGACAAGAGGTGTGTTGTCTGGCGCATAGTTATTTATTTATTCATTCATATATACAAATATTATAAAAAGGAAAGATTTGATTGTTCGTTTGTTTTATTGTTTATTTGTATTAAATAGGCTCCGAAACTACTGATCCGATCGTGAAAATTATTTCACTTACAGAAAGCTAAATTATTCAGGAGTGAAGTAGGTATAAGCTATATTTTATTATCATTGAACAAAAAAATCAGTAAAAATATTAGAATATGTAAATCAAGTCGGAGAAAAGAGAGCGATTTAGTTGTAAATTTTATATCGAGGGACTAAACGAAGCCATAATATACCAGAGGTGGTTTGACTCCCGAGCGTGCGAGTGAGTCAATGAAACCGAGGGTATATTAAGTTGGCGTTTAGTCTCGAGGTGCAAACTGTACTTTTCACTTTGAATGCGAGAAAAATAGTTATTTTGTACAAATACATTTAATAAATATTACATATTAAAATAAAAATCACAAATGTTTCTTATTCCTCCAGTCCATACAACTTTCGTTAGTTTTTAGGTAAATCTTCTGCGATTTTGGCGGCAAAAGATTAACTAACTATTATGCCTTTTGCTCTTTGCTCGACGTCCAACTCTTCACTGTCACAGGACATTCTTAATAAATTTATTCAAAAACCGAACAAATTTACACTCGACAAAAATTCTGAAATTTACGTAGTCAGTTTTTTTTCTTCTAAACCAGTCACAGACTAGCAATTTAAAACACGTGGCGCCACCTTCTTTGCGGACAAACCATGGAACTTAAACTCTCAACAATTTCGCAATTAAGATGGTCCGTCCACACTCCACGGATAATAGTATATTTACTGGCTGTTTGAGTTTGTCTATGTCACATGAAGGAAATTAAAAAACTAATTACTTTATACTCCCTAGGGGCTAAAGTGGTCACTTTAGGCGTACTTTTAGAGCATCAGAAGTGAAAAATATAATAATGGACACCAGCTTTTAAACATTCGACAGAACGAAGTCTGCTGGGGCAGCTCGTATCAAATAAATCATATTATACATTTTAATGGGATTGGTAAAGAAAATAAATATATCATTGCCATTTTCAAATAAATAAAGTCAAACAGAATTGTCACAGTAAAAAAAATAAACTAGCCACTAACACCCAGGGGCAACACAAATATCTGGTGCTGTTGCTGAAGCATGAAACCCGCGGCTCAACCAGCACTTGAAACCACTGCGCTGAACGAGTCGTCAATCCATAGCGCTAAGACGTCATATTCTGACCATATCGTCCAATGCGTCCCCCATAGGTTACCCAAGCGCTTTATACAGCCTGCATCATCCAAAAGCCTGCCTTCAATCATCTCAAAGCTTCGTTTTCAACAGATGGTCTACATTCTAGAATTTCTGCTCCAACGGTCATCTCTTGCATCTTAGTTTTTAATAGCTTTGCGATTAGTTTTCAGAACAAATTTGTTAGAGAAAGGAAGTGCTCACGTTATTTCTAAAAGCACTATAACTCTAATTGTATTTTACTCGGAAAGTTAAATTTAACCGCACCCAAGGTATACCGCAAATAAGTCATGTTATTTTAAAATGGCAGCCTCCAATATGGCGGCTGCGATTAAAAACAGCGCACGGTACAGTCGCAAACAGAAATAAAGACGTTAAATTTAGAGGCGTGCGGTTGAAGCACCTGGCGCCCGGCACGTGGCTCAGCTTGACTGTACCTTTGGGATTTCTATAGAGCTGTTTAAATGGCATACTGAAATAGCTTCTTAGTAGAAAATAATTTATATGTCACGGAATTTAAATTAAGGAGTATTGGTTATTGTGACCTATAACTGTCGTTAAAACCCACGACAGAGTTGTTTGAAGTAACAGGTATTTTTTTTCTCAAGTGAATTTTTAACTAAATAGTAAAAGACAAAAGTTTAGTTTACTCGCGGTATCTTTGAACATGAATTTGAACGATAACTAGCAATCAGGGCAGTAATTAAAAATAAATACAAGTAGAAAAATAGAATATAGTTGTGTGACGTTTCTCATCGTGATTCAAAAAAGTACCAACTTTAGCACCTGGAAGTAAATTTTTACACATAATTACTTTTTTAGTAGGTACTGATACAGTTTTTAATATTATTGCAGAGTGCGGTATTAGCGTCTTCTTACAATATACCAATGGGCGCATTGCTTCTAAATGCCTTCAGTGTATTTATTCCGGTACTTTTACCGGGAACGTACCGGTAACTTCTTTCGGCCCGCCGACCGGTAAACTTGAACAGCTGCTGTTATTTGCAGACCGATTTTGAAATCGTTTTTATGCCTGAATGTACTTTTGTTTCTTTGCTAATAAGTTTAAATATTATTTCACAGAATTGAAATTAACTGTTCAATTTTTTAATTGTATTTTGTTAGTTAGCATTTACAATGATTTACTTTTTACTAGAAAAACAAATTTTAAGTTTTATTTGGTGTTACTTATTTTAACGATTTGGTGTCCTTAGCTTTATGAATATAAGTATTTTTTTATTTTTAGCATTTAACAACGCACTATTTTCTACATAAAGATAGAATCTATAAAAATTTGACCTGATCCTAAGGATCAAGCAGGACTCAAACCCGCGTCTTCCACAATCCACCGGGTGACTGCTCTTCCAACCATATACCAAGCTTGACAGAGGTGGGACATGCTAGATATATTAATATTGATATTGTTGGAGTCGGTGTCAGCCAATGTAGGTTTGTAACTACCTACATACATACGTAAACGTGAGATGTAAAAATAGTTATATTGTAGTGTTTCCTTGGCTGACACAGACTCCTACAATAACAATATTTGTACCTGCATTATAATATCGTATAAGTTTCAGAAGAATACGCAATTATTTCTTTACTTTTTAATGCTTTGTTTTGGAATTTATTTTAAGTTTTTTTTTTTTGCCATGACCTGTCATGAAACCTATTGAACTATAAACCTATTATCCCAAGAACCCCATATTATATTTTTGATTGACTGGAACTTGGTGCTTATCTACCGTGCTCCTAAATTGGCAGCACCTACTCTCCAAGTGGGTTAACACCTTGTTCAATTATCGGGACTATTACTTCTTAACTTTATGCGTCTACTAACTGCGGCCCAAGTTCTGGACATTTGTCATATAACATTATTGATTTACGCGCCAAATTTATGTGCAAATCAGAGACGTAAATCAGAATAGGTGACGCAAGTAAATACTTCGCATGTCAAAAGAGAGAGCAATGCTTCTCTTTCGACGCTGCTGCATTTAGTTCTCGCTCTGCCTTTATGTCGAAATCAGGAATCAATAAATAATAATAAATAAATAAATAAATATCCCTGGACATTATTCCACACAGCGCCATCTATCCCCAAAGTAAGCTAATTAAAGCTTGTGTTATGGGATACTAGACAACGGATAAACATACTTAAATACATTTTCTTTTGTAAATACATACTTATTATACATAGGAGACACCCAGACCAGTACAAACAGACATGTTCATGCACACAAATGTTTGTACTGTGCGGGGATCGAACCCGCGACCTCTGGTGTAGTAGCCAACTTCTTAACCATTACACCAAGTCGGTCGTCGTATGTACTATATATACAACATATTATACTACAATATATATAATATTTTAAATCTGAAGAGTTTGTTTGTTTGCTTGCTTGCTTGCTTGAACGCGCTGATCTCAGGAACTACTGGTCCGATTTGAAAGATTATTTCAGTGTTAGTTAGATAGTCCATTCATCGAGGAAGGCTATAGGCTGTAAATCATCATTCCACGCGGACGAAGTCGCGGGCAGAAGCTAGTGTTACTATATTTATGATTTCTTTGTCTATGAAGTCCATTATGATTAAGTGCATAGGAGGAATCCCTAATCCTATCGCTTTTGCGACATGTAACCACAGTAAGTATCTTCTTCGTCTTGTCGACGATCCATAAATACGATAGCATCCCGATGCTCTGCCACCGCTATTCTGAGGTCTTAGGGCTGGTTCAGGTCCTGAAGTGAGCAGATGACCGGGCACCGAGGACAGGACAGCAATGCTGCATGGATAGTTGTGGCTCTGTCACTCCATGTACTTGCGCGCGATAGTCATCTACCTATAATTGTTTGTACGCGAATCTTGCGGATGAAACGCATTTTATTAAACGCATGGTCTGCAAGGAAGTGTAAAATGGGACTAACTAAATGGTTGAAAAGTCTGGATTATAATGAGACTGAAGAAATTCTCAAAACTCTGGCTTTTTAGGATTAAGTGGCTTATTCAGTTTGCTTGTAAAACCCCTTTGGGTTTTGGACACACACACATACAGACACAAAACTCAATTACACTATACAAACACGCTACTCACACACACACGCACATTTACACAAACATACACACATCCTTTTGTTCTTAATAATGCTTTTATTTCCTTTGTTTCGTTTTCTGTTTAGTTGAAATTAAAATTAAAATAAAATCACAAACTGTTAGTTTTTGTCAAATCTTTAATTGCAACTTTCTGCGCAAAGTGTGATTAATAAGTTATTTAAATGATAATATGTTTTAGCTAAGGAAGAGTGGCTTCTTCTAACACAGGTGCTTCCGTACCTAATAGAGGAAATCAACACCAATTTGTAAACAAATAACTTGAAGTGAATAAATATAAAGGCACGTGGCCCATATCAGGATGGTCCATTCTGAGATATAGGCGTGGATTGTCGGGCTAGGAGATGGTATTTTAATAAAATAACGGATTTACTACTCACAGCACTAATTATTCAACAAATCACAATCAAAAGTTATAAGGAATTAATAAAGATCAGCAAGATTATAGTGGATTCAAAATTAACGTCCACCAAGCACGTGAACGCGTGCGCACTTCACCAACACTCAAACCAAAACTGTCTCTGTCACAAGATGGCCGCCTATCCAGTGCTTGGTGTTCGTTCAATCGTTAGTTTATACTATCGCCCATTGGTGGTGCTGCTATCGATATTGTGTGGAGGTGCCTTCACGGCCAATCCTGACAGTCGCACGTCCTCGTGCGAGTCAGCTCGTGTATCTTCCGTTATTGCTCTTCACCTGCGGAATAGATAACGACATACATTATGATGCGTTCGGTCATTCCTGACAAGGGTGAGATAAGGTAAGCTAGCTAACATGGCCCGGGCGTGCGTGGCCCCTTCAACCAGTTAGCTAACAGTGGCCCGGGCGTGCTAGGCCCCTCCGACCAGATACCAGACCGTGGCCCGGGCGTGCGAGGCCCCTTCGACCAGATACAAAACCGTGGCCCGGGCGTGCGAGGCCCCTTCGACCAGTTACCAATCAGTGGCCCGAGCGTGCGAGGCCCCTTCGACCAGTTACCAATCCGTGGCCCGGGCATGCGAGGCCCCTTCGACCAGTTACCAATCAGTGGCCCGGGCGTGCGAGGCCCCTTCGACCAGTTACCAATCCGTGGCCCGTGCATGCGAGGCCCCTTCGACCAGTTACCAATCCGTAGTCCGGGCGTGCGAGGCCTCTTCGACCAGTTACTACACTGAGTACCAACATACGAGGTTTCTCTAACCAGTTTAACAATTACAATATGTGGCTGCCTACAAGGTTCTAATAACTACTACCTTGCTTGAGGAAAGATAATGCGATCAAAGTCCGATTCGTTAGGCATGCTTGATGTTGCAATTAAAGTGACTTACTTCGATGTACTAGAGCGTGTTCCACAGCAACAACGTGATGATCGCCTTCGGACGAAGCTGTGAGAGTTTCAGAATTGGCTGTTAGAGTGTCTACGCTAGCAATGGAAGCTATATCACTGTCTGTGTCGGAAGACTATCTGATCAATCTCGTTTCCACTGACTCCTCGTCGTTGAGCAAGGATGAGGATACTTCTACCAGACCTTCAAAACCTCCAGGCACTTAACGCAAATTTTCGTGGGAGTACTTATAAACGTGACTAGACTTATTAATACCCTTAAGTTCATACCGGTCATTATCTAGAACCTTTGTAATAACGAATGGCCCTTTGAACTTTTTGGCGAGCTTGGTCTAGTTACGTTCACTATTTTTGATACAGACGTAATCACCCTGTTCAAATGGTTTTATTGCAGCTTTACCTTGATTGAAGAGCTGTTCTTGGGAATTAGCTGCCTTTTGGATATACCCAAAGATTGCGCACGTACTCCGAACATTAGCTCAGTTGGCGCAAAGCCCGTAACTCTGGACCTAGTGCTATTTAAGGCCAACTGGACTTCGTCCAGTTCATCCCTCGAAACCTTATTAACGTCATTCTCGATAATTGTAAGTAGATTTTTAAGGGTACGCATGACTCTTTCTACCTGGCCATTTGCTTTGGCAGAACCAGTTGCAATGAGATGAAGCTCGATATTGTGTGCGCTACAGAACTGCTTGAAATCAGCACTAATATAGCATCTACCTTGATCAGATATGATCCTTTTAGGAGCGCCAAAGAGGCATACAGCCTTCTTTAAAGCTTCTACTGCACAGGCTGCATCTAGAGATTGAGTGTACTCTAATAGGACATATTTTGTAAATGCGTCTATGATGACAGAAGCATTTTCTTTCCTGTCACTCTTGCCACTGAGCTTGCCTGTTATGTCAATGCGAATGGTATGCCACGGAGTAGCAACCTTGGGGATTGGGTGTAACTTGACCTGCTGCGCGCCTGATGGGCCTTTAGATGCTTTGCATACTATACACGAATCAATGAATCTACGGACATTTTTCGACATTTGAGGGAACCAGAATTGCTCGTATATTCTAGGAAGCGTTTTTTCAAAACCAAGATGTTTAATCTCACTATGCACATGATTTATAAGGGGCCACACCAATGAACGAGGAACTATAGGGAGCCAACTGCTCATATTATTCCACTGTACCTTGCGGTAGAGAATACCATCTCTGACATCGTAAGTGTGTGCAATTGTTTTAGGTAACTCACCATTTTCATGTTGTCTCACAAGCGTCTGGATTTTGGGGTCTCTTTTCTGCTTCACCTGAACCCAACTGTTGTGCAGTTCAACAAAATTTATTGATTTGCGAGATTCTATTTGGTTAGTGTCCTCTACCTCAAAGGTGTCCCTAGATGAAGGTAATGCATTCCTAGATAAAAAGTCGGCATGCCTCATGCTGCGGCCGTCCTCATATAAGATGTCAAAGTCTAAAGCCTAGTCCTAGGCCCACCACCTATGGACACGGGGTGACAAATCGTTTTTACCTTTAGAGGCCATTAAGGAGTTGCAGTCAGTATATACCGTGAAATGTTGACCATAAAGATAGTGGCGGAAGTTTTCAACCGCACGCACAACCGCCAGAGTTTCCAACTCATACGAATGATATCTGGATTCAACTTCAGTCGTGCGGCGACTGAAATATGCGACCACATGCGGCACGTTGTCAATTCTCTGAATCAAAATAGCACCAAAGCCTTCAGAACTGGCGTCTGTGTGCAATTCAACTGGTAGATCGGAATTAAAAATGGTTAGCCCTGGCTCTGATGAAAGAATCTTGACAATTTTTCTATGTGCTTCTGCGTGTACGGGGGTCCATGTAATGGGTCCTTTTAGTTTCGTTAGGGGATATAAAGGGCTAGCGAAAGGAGATGAGCTCTCACGGATTACATTGGCATCTAAAAGTGACTGAATTTTATCACGAACAATTGATTGATTGATTTCTGTTGGGGAAAGTCGGTAGGGTCACCTCTGAACTGTTTTATGCGGGTCGATGAGATCAATTTTTAACTCACCTGTAGAGACGCGGCGAGTAGGTACTCCATCTATGAAGTACTCACTGTACTTACGCAATATAGCCAACAACTGTTCTTTCTCGTCACCTTCTAAATCAGTGTCAATTGAACTAAAATCAAAAGTGTTAGCCGTGCGACAAGTGTTAATACATTTTCGATGAGAAAATTTTATCGAATCGCTATCAATTTCAACATGCAACCCCTGATCTAAAACATCCCTCCCTATAATAACGGATTCTGTTAAAATAAATTCACTAACTACATGAAATAATAAATTGACTTGAATGCCCTGAATTCGAACAGAACTAAGAATTTGGGTAGTGCATTTTATGTCTTCTCCACTGATGCCTGTCAAAAAACAGTGTTATTGCGTACAGAACCAAGAAATTCATTGGCTAAAGTATCCTTGATCAAAGAACACGCCGAACCACTATCAAATAGAAACGAAATTGTCTTACCAGTCGACGTTGACAGAATACCTTTCGCCAGTCTGCGCTCGCAGATATTAACTTCCTTCCAAGCCGGTTGTTCCTTTTCGGTCTTATTATTCGGACAGCTCGTGCTTATGTGTCCTGGCTTCAAACACGTGTAACATGTGATTGTCTTCTCTGCTTCAGGCCCCCTCGGTCTTGATGCGTTATTCTGGCGTTTACGGCAATCTTCTATCTTGTGTCCACGGCTACCGCAGTAATGACAGGTTCCATTAAACCGTGCTTCACTGAGTATTCGTGTTTTTTTTTTGCGCTTGAAGCATGATCGTCGTTTTCTTCATGACGTCGCTTTAACGACACTCCATTAAGGGCTCGGCACAACTGGGCTTTCGTAGTTACCGCGTATGAATTTAGTTCTCTTCTTATGAGCGAGCTACGTTGACTGAGGACAGACACCACAAATCCAGTTATAACTTCCTCGGCCATCTCTACTTTTGGTATGCGTTCGATGATGTTCCACAAACGTATAGCCGCATCTGATGCTGTCTCCTGAGCGCTGATTTCAAATTTCATGACGTTATCAAAATAGTCTTGCATTAGCATAGGCTTTCCAAATCTGGCAATAAGCATCTCTTTAATTAAAGGCCATTCCATATCCGAAGTCTTCAGCTTGGTGAGACATGAAGCGGCGCGGCCCTTTAGCGAATGGATCAAAGCAAGAAGAAGCTCAGGCCCAGATAATTTTCGGCTAGTCACAATAATTTCAGTAATTCTACACCAACCTTCTATATCCGCTTCGACATCGTCAGGGTCGAATTTTATAAGTTGAGTCGCATTGTGCTGCGTTGGTGGGTTTTGTGTTGCAGCTAACAATCGCGTGACGATCGACTCCATTCCCGTCAGAAAAGCGGATGTATTCACACTGATATTCGGATTTTCTTGGTTTAAATTATTGTCAATAATCTCCTCTGAATTGTTAAGCCCTTCGCATCCCACTTCTGATAAAGGCACGTGGCCCATATCAGGATGGTCCATTCTGAGATATAGGCGTGGATTGTCGGGCTAGGAGATGGTATTTTAATAAAATAACGGATTTACTACTCACAGCACTAATTATTCAACAAATCACAATCAAAAGTTATAAGGAATTAATAAAGATCAGCAAGATTATAGTGGATTCAAAATTAACGTCCACCAAGCACGTGAACGCGTGCGCACTTCACCAACACTCAAACCAAAACTGTCTCTGTCACAAGATGGCCGCCTATCCAGTGCTTGGTGTTCGTTCAATCGTTAGTTTATACTATCGCCCATTGGTGGTGCTGCTATCGATATTGTGTGGAGGTGCCTTCAAATATTTTTGTATATTTGTATTTGTATTTTGTATTTGTATATGAACTGACGCGATAGCTAAAAGTAAGTACTGACTACTGACATCTATATCGAAAGAGGTAGCCCTCGCAATATATGCCTGTCACATGACGGCACGCATTTACAGTTGATAAAATGGACAATTTTCTATGATGTGATTTATCTGTTACGTAGTAACTATCCAGTTGAATGATGATCTCAAACAATTACTTGACTGGTCTATCAGCTTCGGGATATCGGTAAATCCAAGTAAGTGGCAGGCATAGTGGTAGGCATATAACGGCCCTGGCAGGGAGACTCAGTTTCGCTGCTTGTACTGTTAGAAAAATAAGACTCTTGACTGATATTGAAACAGCAAGACTAGTATATTTTAGCTACTTTCATAGTGTTATGTCGTATGGTCTACTGTTGTGGGGTTCAGCTGCAGACTTGAACATCATTTTTGTACTTCAAAAAAGAGCCATCCGCTCCATTTACAAACTTAGACCACGCGACTCGCTTAGGGAAGTATTTAAGAAGATCGATATTTTAACTGTGCATGCTCAGTATATTTTAGATAACATAATGTATGTGCGCAAAAACTTGCATCTGTTCAAAAAAAACAGTGACACTCATAAACATAATACCAGAAATAAAAACAAATTGAAAACTCCCAGTCTTAGGCTACACAAGGTAGGAAACTCATTTGTGGGTCAATCTGTAAAATACTTTAACAAAATACCTCAAAGTCTTGTTGATCTACCTCTTCACAAGTTTAAGTCTGCAAATAAAGCAAAGTTAATGAAACAAGGTTATTATAATGTAGAGGATTACTTGAACGACAAAAGTTTGTGGTCATAGTAGGAATAATCTGCTCCTCTGCTCAATATTGTGTTCTTTTTTCTACTCGCATTGACTGTACTCTGAATTTATTTTTTGTAAAACAAACAAAGTTGAAAAGAGTAACTATCAAGTTTCTTGCCGGAGTCTTCTCGATAAGAAGCAACGTCCGAACCGGTGGTAGATTCACATTATGTATATTCACGATGTGTACTAATATTGTACTATTTTATTTACGTTTATTATTATTATTTCTATATACTTTTTTTGACATGTCATAAGTGCTTTGTACAAGCTTAAATGAATAAATGATTTTTTACTTACTTACTTACTTACTTTACCCCGCGGCACCTGGGTAGCCTTGGAACTGATTGGCCGGTGTTAACCTATAACGGCACTGCTATACCTTTCAGTCCTCACGTCAAGAACCTTGGCCTGTTTATGGACAATACTCTGAGTTGGGATAAGCACATTATTGAAACGAGCAGAAAAGTCATTGCTTCCTTACGCTCCTTATATAAATTTGAAAACTTTCTTCCACTCGGCACCAAAATTCTCTTACTACAAGCACTCCATATGCCCCTCATTGACTATGGAGACGTTTTCACTTCTAATCTGTCCCAAGGTCTCCTTGATAAACTTGAACGTCTGGTAAACAGTTGCATTAGGTTTATCTATGGTGTACGAAATACGACCACATTTCTCCATTCCGTTCTCAATTAAAATGGAAGGAATTCTCGAACGCTCTGTTTACTTTTTAATATTCTTAGTAATCCCAATTTCCCCAGATATCTGAAATGTAATTTAAGTATAGGGGTGAGGTTTACGACCGGTAGGTTTTCCTTCAAAAGAGCAATCCACAACTTCTTCTTATAATATTCTTTTATGGTTGGTTTTTTCTCTTTGTTTTATATTCTTTAGTTAAGAATCTCATTAGGTTTATTTGTATCAAAATGACACTCTGCTTGTACTTTACTAACGCCTGTTGTAAACCCAGAACAAGTTTAAAAGAGTAACTGCTGCAAGAAACAACTCCGACGCGGTGGTAGAGTCGCATTATGTCTGTATACTGTTTATTTACATATCCATATTATTATGGTATTTATGTCTATTATTTAGTATATTTTGCTGTAAATTTGACGATTTGAAAGTACTGATACAGTCTATTTGAATAAAGTTATTTGAGTTTGAGTTTGACTTCTTAGAGAAACCTTAACTCTTTCAACCAAACCTCTTTCCTTTCAAGACAACGTTTTAACGTTTAGGTACGATATTTAGTGTATGTATCTTTAAATTTATGTATTATGATTATGTATGTGTAATATGTATAATTTTTGTATTGATAGTATATTTTATTCCAGTTTTACGAGACACCGCCAACTAGATTTCTGCTTCGCCCAGTGGTTGACTGGTAGAGAATGCCATTAGGCATTAAGTCCGCCAATTGTACTTTTTCTTTGTGCAATGAAGAATAAATAAATAAATAAATAACTATTAAGTAATCTGTGCCAAAGGTTATACAGAAGAAGGGACTTGCGTTATCCATTTAGATTTATGTATGTGGTGTAATTAATAGCGCAGTTAATTATTTGCCATTGCGCAGGAGCACCGTACCTGACGAGGTTTAACTATCTGAAAATATTTATTTGGTTTGGTATTTGTGGAATCATGCAAACATGAATAACGGTTGCAATATTTAGTGTTGCAGTAAAGTAAAATATTAGGCTTTTACGAGAACCTCATTTAAAGAAAACTTCACTTGATCAGCTGTTGTGATCCCACTGCTAAAAACCGCATCCCTTCTTCTATTCAGTCAGGTCAGGTTAGTCCCCTGCAAAAGCATATCACTTCAATGCACCATTTTTTCCTGATACGCCAGGCCACCGGTGGGTGCTACACACATCAACATGGTCTAGGGATATTTCAATTAAACCTAAATAACTAAAATTCTTTGAAATTTTCGTTAAGACACCTACACATTAAAATAAACCTTGTTTAATGGTCTATCTAATCTGATATATAAACTTTTAGATAAATTAAAATTTAAAAAAACTCTTAAAGAGGAAAAACTCAGACAAAATTTCAATCTTAACTTTATTTTTGAAATCAAAACATAAACAAAACAACTTTTTTTTTCATAAAAATCGTTGAAAACCTAAAATTAATAATCCGAGGATCCACTTAAGACTCTCCTGACACATCTGCAGCGGTTCTGCATACTCAAAACATGGGTGTCAATATCCTATTGTGGAATACTGTCCCAAGTCCTGCTAAAATGCAAGAAGAGCTGGTTTTCATGCACAAAATCTTCAGGGAAATTCCTAAGAGCTCTTTTCTGAAGCATATCCCAGGCATGCTCAATGGGATTTAAGTCAGATGATTGTGCAGGCCAGTCTAAAGCTTGGATATCATGCTGTTGTAACCAACTTGTAACGATACGCGCCGTATATGGACGGGCATTATCGTGCATTAGCTAGAAATTTTGTCCGATTTGCTGTCTGTGAGGCAAGATTACAGGCTCTAGCACCTCATCTCGGTATTTTAGAGCAGTCATATTGCCTTGTATCCAAACGAAGTCCATTCTACCGCCGAGACGAATTCCTGCCCAAACCATAATCATGCCACCTTGATATGCATGAACTTGTTGTGGGTGCTGCAGTCGATTATAACGTCCAGGTTCTCTCCAAACGCGTACTCTTCGCGAATCAGGATGAAATCTAAACCTGGATTCATCAGTGAAAAGCACAAGTTACCATTGAGAATGGTTCCAGTTTTCGTGTGCAATAGCCCATTGTAATCTTCTTCATCGATTGCCTCTCCTTAGCGCTGGTACCCGAAGTGGCCTACGAGCACGTAGGTTGACTTCATGCAGTCGTTTTCTCAAAGCTTACCAGCAAACCGTACTCTCTCTGCAGCCTTTGAACCAATTGCATCGCTGTTACATTTGGTTGACTTCGTGCAGCATTTCTTATGAATCGGTCCTGTACATGTGTTGTAATGCGTTGAGGTCCTCGGCGCCGTTCCACCACTTCCCCCGTGACACGATAACGTGACCAAAGCCTGGATATAACGCTCTGACTGGTCCATAAGGCTTCAGAAACCGCAATTTGGGTAGCGCCAGCTTGAATCATGCCCACTGCTCTTAACATTTCGGTCCTGGTCAAGTGTCTACGTGGCATGAATAAATGAACACCGGAGATGCGTTAGACAAAGATTTATAGAAATTTATGGAGTTTTAATCAAGTTAGAAGTTCGTGAAGATTTACGTCTTGGGAAGAAATTAACATAAATAATCAAATAATGCGAATTTCATCTTAAAAAAACAAAACCTTTTATATACAAATTTGAATTTAAAAAAGGAACTCATAATGTTTTTATAATCTGTCATTAATTGTTTTTTTGTAAGGTCAGTACTTTTTAAGTTATTTTTAAAAAGTTTTATATATCCCTAGACCATGTTGTTGTGTGTACTTCGGTGAGGCTCAAAAACGGTACCTGTTTTTTACAATACGGATCCTCCGTAACGCAAAAAATATATTTTAACCAGCAAAACATACATAATTTAAATGTTGCTATTGTCCTATCATATTAACCGTATTAATTAGCATTATCAAGTTGGCCACTAATGGCAGACGAAGCAGGTCCTGGCAGGCTGCCAGCGGCTGCGACAATCGCCAAGCTACCTGGCATGCCGGCGTTCTGGGGCGCGTTTGCTTTTTCCAGCATACTCGTATGGTCGCCGAAACAAGTCGTAAAAAAACAAGCACCACCTCCCAGTTACTACAGCCTATGGCATCACTTGCGCGTTGCTGACCCTATAAAAAACCACACCTTGAATAAATCCATTCTATAGCGCGTTTGGAAATCCTCTGCAGGGAGCTAATTCCACAATTTAAGCGTTCTCAAAAGAAAGCATCTCGGAAGCCAAACTATTTTTTTTATAGTACCCGTCAAGATGACCTCACTCCACCAAATGGAAAGCAGTCGTGAGGTGCAGATATGACAACAAGACATATGACATATGATATGATGACAAGCACAATAATGCAAAGCAATTACTGAGCTGGCCATACTCATCTTGAAACCCTGGCACCGGTTACTGCAGTGTTGATCCCGGAACGTGACTTGACCGAGATAGGTCAGAGTCACTTGGCAGGTTTTACGCAACTGCATGGTGGTAACATCAACCGGCCAACATAATATGTCTTCCACCTGAAGAGCAGATGGTCTGCTGCAGGTCTCACTTGGTCGCCTCTTACAACACCCACGGGAAGGAGATGGAGCGGTGGAAAGTATTCTTTTAAAGTCCCGCCATCAGCACGGCACAGAATATTCGAGACCATGCTGTATCCAGAGTGTGAGGACAAACTAGCTGGATAGCGAGCGCTGTGGTGATGGACAGTAGCTGTGGGCATCATCATCACAGTCTGCTCAATTGAATGTAACAAATTCTGCAATTTTTATCAGGTCACCCTTACGGCGACACACGTTGCCACAAATACCCACAATTTATTGGTCTACTTCTTAGAACGTAGCTACACGTTATACTATGTGCCTGTCTTTTTTATATTTACAGATACGCTAAGCCTAGCGAACGTGACGTAGCCACGTCAGGTGATTGTCTATGACATGAGTTTCCATGTTGTAAACTATGATAGTGGACTTTAAAACTTTGCTTGTCATTGTTGGTTCCATTTCTAATCACAAGGGCCCTGTACCGAAATCCAACACAAAAACGTCAACGCGGACGCTAGCAGCTCTCAATGGTTACTCATGTTAGACATGTACTGCACTGTACAGTCATAGACAAGCTGTATTATCCTTATGAAGCTTTTGTACCCCTATTGTACAGCTTGCATTCCGCCTATATCCCCTCAAACGCTGCTCGTCTCACCTCGCGATAAAACGCAGGTATTTACGACTATGGCGCGTGCACCCTATTGTTTTGCTATCGATCCCCGTCCGGGCATATTGCATAATTATTATGGGCGGCTGTGGTAGTACATATGGTAATAGTTTAGGAGTAGAATGGGTTACATCTTTGTCTGATTGAAATATAAATTGAGACAACATCACATACTTCATTTCCTTAGTTCCAACGTAAATATTACGTTTGCAGTATAGAAGAAATAACGGAGGTACCACACAGGTACATCAAAAGACATTTATAATGATGTGGGAATCGAACCAAGTGTATGTGTTTTAACCAGAGCACGCTCAGCCCACTGTAATAAACGGGTCGTTAAAAAGCAGGTATTGTAGGGAATTCACCGCAAAGTGATTTATTGCCAGTAAGACCACGAGTAAGTACATTGCCTGAAATAGTGTTTTAATGAGGTCAATCGAAGTGATAAAGCAATCCAACTGATACCCTCCTAATTTTACAAAAAAAAGTGAAATTGCCGTTGGCTCACTAATTCTAAGCATAATGTTCATTGTCATAATATCAAGTCCCATAATTCTGATTTTCCTGATCGTCACGAGCCATAATATTGTGTGGTATATTTATAAATATCCTAATATAGTGTGGGCTAAAATTGTTTGGCATAAGTATTCAAACGCATAAATTCGAAAGGCAGAATAATTAAAATGCATAATAATCAAAACGAACAATAACTAAACGCATATTTTTAAAAAGCATTCTAAATAATTAAAACTCTATTAGAATATAGATATTATAGATAGATATTATATTATTAGAATAAATATATATTTTTGGTGCAATCAACATACTCATAAATAACCAAGTATAATAAGTAAAGTTTGGTTCTGGCAGTTTCTATTAGGTCGCAGTTCTAACCTAGCTATTTCGGTCGAATTGATATACCCTAACAAACCAAGTGGAATTGGTAATAGGGATTTTACTAATTATGCCATCTTAAATTATGCTTTAAAATATTAGGTTTAACAATATATTTTTTTACTTAGCCTGTAATGTCCCACTGCTGAGCAAAGGCCTCCCCCAAATCCCTCCAGTGATCCCTATTAACAGCTAAGATCTGCCACTCCTGTGAGTACTTATCTAGATCCATCCGCCATCTTTTTCTTGGTCGACCTCTTATCCGTCTTCCGGTTGTCACTGGGTGACGATCCTGGCCCACCTTTCTTCGCCTATTCTGCATACATGACCTGCCCAGTCCCACCTTTTTTTGCCCACATCCGCAACTCCAGTTCTAGAGCAAATGGTGGTGTTTCGAAAGTTTTTTATCCTTTTTAAAAAAGGATTAACTATATTATGCCAAAATTAATTGGGGCTTTCATTACTTATGCTATGTAATATTATGCATTTCGAACTCGAATAACTTTATTCAAATAGACTGTATCAGTACTTTCAAATCGTCAAATTTACAGCAAAATATACTAAATAATAGACATAAATACCATAATAATATGGATATGTAAATAAACAGTATACAGACATAATGCGACTCTACCACCGCGTCGGAGTTGTTTCTTACTGAGAAGACCCGGCGAGAAACTCAGCAGTTACTCTTTTAAACTTGTTTTGGGTTCATTTAGACTGTTATGCTTCGTAATAATATGCATTCGTACTATAATTCTAAATAAAAGTTATGCCAAGCATAATTTATGAGGAGTTTATGTTATGCTTTATGATGTTATGCATTATGAGTTATGCCAACGACTTTAGGATAATAGTGCGAAAAGTTAGTCCCCCATTGCCGTTACCTATATTTACAAGTGCTGCTTAATCATAAGGGATTTTTCAAAGCCCTGAGAATAGTTGGTTAAGTACAATTTTTTAACTTCATTAAAATGGCTTAAAAATCATGGTCTACATCAACAAAATATCACATTCCATTCCGTAACAGAGCTTTTAATGAACCTTTAGCTGTTAGGTTAAAATTAAACTAAGACTGCTTTTTTTGTCGGATAAAGAATATACCTACGAGGAGATACTCGTACCTATATTTACAGTCATCAAAGAACAAACTGTGCTCATTTTGGGATTAAAATATAGTTTTAGTGTTAAGTTTAGGCTACCGATGTTATCACACCCCCTACTACAATACCCTATTAATCCAGTTCAAAATGCCAGCACTACAAAACTGCAATTCCATCGCAATATGAGAACCGTTGATTGCATGGAAACAAATCGGCTTCTGTTCACGGTCACGGCGGCCACATCAAAGAGTTGGACCCCTCTGACCAACGCCTCCCTTATGTAAGTACACATTATTCGACTATACAATGTGCGAGGAACACCGCGGCGGCTGAGCTGTAGCTCTCGACCTGATATCTGGAGGTACAGAGGCGTTCACATCAACCTTTACGTGGGGGGTTTACATAACTGACATAAGGCTGCTGACATAAGACCCATTTTGCAATTGTTTTGTACCTCTGTGCTAAGTACAAATTTTGGGTCGGACAAAGTGCTTTCGGATCTTTCAGTAAAAAACTATGGTTGGTTCATCATCAACCTGTATTTAGAAAGGTTGACTATAAAGCAATACTATGATCATTATGGAGATGAGCTTCTGAGTAGTTGGACATTTTAAAGGCTAATTACACGCAGTTATTTTTACTTTATTCTTACTTTTACAATGTCCGAGTAACAGTGGACCGCATGACTTGACTAACATTACCTTAGGTAACGCAAAGCCATCAAGCTAATCAAAAGCCTAAGTATTGGTGATCTCAAACTCAGTTCATGACTCTAAACATTACATGAAACACTCTATGGTCCACGATTGAAATCCACTCTGGCCTGTGATTTGAACCCAGGTCCTCTGAATCTGGGGCTTAGCATTTTTACCGTGACCACCAAAGCGAGTCTGAAAAGCTTTTACTGAATGAATCTTTTAAGTGGGAGAATAAAAAACTGCTACGCAAAGAGAAATTCTTTTGTTTACATCGTCCGCGCGTCGCAGCATAATTTGCCGCATGAAATATGTAAGGGCCAGTGCATACATACGTGACGCAGTCGCGATTCGACACCTGAGTACACTGCACCCCTGCCTTTATCCCGGGGGATGAAAGTGACGGAACTGTGGAACTGGATTTTGAAGATTTTTTTTTTACATGCGGAAACTTTTTTGTTAGGTTTATTATATTGGTTTAGCGTTTCACAGTTATTCACATTTTAGTTCTGGAATTATCTACCAGATAACTAAATGAAACTACTTTACCTTAAAAAAATCAGCACATACAGGGCTGGAATCAGTCACTTTTTATAGTTATGGTAGAGGCATATAATATGAACGATGAGGGATCCTTTATATTAGAAACTCATATGTGGCTACTTCTGAATTGACAGGGCATTTTTTATACTAATTCAAAAAGTCATTAGTACGTCTTTGGTAAACACTTGTAGTGTTTCCGCAAAATATGTGTTTCTGATATGAAGGATCCCTCATCGTTCATATAATATGCATAGGTTTGTTGATCTCTATCGTTTCTGGGCAATTGAAACTTCACTGGCCTACGTCGATCCCACCATTGTGGTGTCAAGGCTAATAATTATTAATGTATAGTTATTCTCCGTCAACATTATTAAAGCTACTGATAAAACTCACTTTTTATCAACTTTAGGATGTGCTGCGTTATCACACTAACACGAGCGTATGAAGAGATCTTAGTGCGATAGTTATATCTTTGTCGGTCGCATTTAATCATTGTTTTTTTTACTTTTGAAGAGTGAGCAAACAAGTCTCCCCTTGCCCGCCAGGGGCTCATCAGGATCTCCCACGGACAACTGCAACAACTCAATTGTCACCCATGCCAACAAATTTTAAAAAGCCGCTTCCACACCACCCAGCCGTGTTTTAAACAGATTCGATCACCGTACATTAGGGGGCGGCCGGTGAAAAAACCGTCACAGGAACAATTACACGGCATCTGTCGCGCAGGATTCAATTTATGCTGATTGCATTTAGCGGAGGTGGGGACGCACATGTATCGAGCGTATGACTCATGAGGAGCAGAAATTACGATACATAAAGGAATATTTGCTAAGATTTTAGTTTACAGCTGTTTAACAAAAGACTGGAACAAGTCCAGGCAGGGCTTGTAGTACTGTGGTCCGTCCGTCCGTGTGATCCGTTATAGTTCTGAGAGCGTACTTAAATAGATAATAACTCCTAGATTTGGAACCAACATAAATATTTGTTACATGGGAACAAAAAATAATTTTCCTTACATGATGATTTTTTGTTTGGAGATCGAACAACACTTTGGCGCTGATTACCCATTGCACCATTGGGGCAGTCCTTGATAACGTCTACAAAAAATATTTTCAAAATATTCTATAACCCCCCCGTCTAATTTCGTCATTTCAAGAGTTTCCTTCACGCTATGTACTCAACCTACTGCGACATAATACCCATAACCATATTTTAAAAACTGAACAAAAAAATACTTGATGCGCTGCCTATTGCTATCAAAACAGCCTTTTGATAAACCTTATTTAAGGCCTGCAAATAATTTTAGATAATGCTCTCTATGTATTAAGAAGCTTAAATGTGTTCGATTGTAAGTGATCAAGCTATAGAAAGAAAAGTATGCGTGACTTTTAAAAATATTATTTTGTTGGAAATCAATAATGTGTAAGAAAAAAAAAATAAACACATAATAAATCACAAGGCATCTGTTACATTAGGTTAAATTTATGCAGATTGGATTTGGTAGAGGTGACGGACGCACATGTGCCGAGCGAATGCGTCGCGTCGGTGTGAATGTGTGATGTGGGAGAAATGGGGAAGATAACATTTAGTTGTTCAGAAATAGTTATTCAATTCATGTGTTCAAAAGGTGATTATAAATAGCCAATTAACACGTTTATTACTATTTTTACTCTGTGTCTCTATGTCTATATAGACTCTTGCTTGTTCTATCAATGCAGAAACTCACTTCTAAATCTACTACTGAGATTGGCTTTATGTGCATAGTGTGTTTTCATCTTGATATCAATATGTAGTACTACCTACTTACTTTTTTTTTTCGTAATTTGATTAAAATACTATTATTTATCCAAATGAGGCAAACCCAGAGTTGGATGTCCACCCACAAGATGCACGAATGATCTGATAAAAATCGCATGACTTCGGTGACTTGATCAAATCTCCTTCAGATTAGTTAGCTATTGTAACATCGGATGTACATTATGACGTCACTAGTGCAATTAGCTGTTGCAACACATGTGGCTGATTAATCCAAGCACTAATTAACGCTGTCTGAGGTCGCACCTCGGCCGTTACGGTCATCTGTTGCTCTTAGGTCACAAACAGGTCATACAATCTATAGCTGTAGGTAAATACTACAAGAACACTGCATTTAATGTTTCTCGTTGACTCGTTTAGGGGGCCTACTCGCGAACGAAATGTCCGTAGTTTCCGATAATCTAATGTGTGAAATTAAATCTACAAAAAATAATAGGTTGGGGAAAAAGTTTCTTCGCATTTCTTAAGAAAATTCAAAACATTTTGTAACATAGTTTATTTACGGGATCCTGCCGTTTTGCCAAAAGAAATTTGCCAAAATTTCATTACCCAAACAAATTTTAGCAACCTTTTAATATGACAATGCAACATTTCGAATGATTTTAGTACGCAAATTTTCATTTGGACATATTTTTACTTGGCAGATTATCAGTATGGATAATGTCATTTGGACAATTTTATTGGTCTTTTACCAAATGATTTATTACGGCAAACAATCTTCAGACAATAGACATTTAGTCAAATGATTTGTTATGACAAAAAATATACAGAGAAAATGTTTTTGGGAATTATATAATAAAAATGCACTTTCATTTTAATGTTGTAAATCATTTAATCAAAACAAAATATTAACTTACAATTTTAAGTTTTTAGCAACATTAACAATTGAATTTCTGAGTATTCGGACTTGTGTTGCAGAATTCGATTAATTCTGTCGTCTTTATCTGAATATTTTTTTTTCTTTTGCTGTGGAGGTTCACCTGATAGTATAATTTCAATGTCAGCTAAATTTGATAAAAAAGTAAAAATAGTATGTTAAACCGAACTGGCCGTGGTCCTTCGCCGTGATACTAGTCTGCCCTACACTAGAGTGTATATCAAGAGCCGGAGGCGCGGAGGGAGAGCAGCCCTCGCCCGCTGTAGTGAATCTCAGGCGACCAGCAAGCCGAAGCTGCGCAAGCGAGCGTGGGTGAGTGCGATTTAATACGCAAGGGCGAAAGGGCTGCACTTCCCGCAGCGCCGGAGAAGAGGCAAACAAAATGCATGCTAAACTAAAAAATTACGATACGTTAAATTTGGCAAATAACATTTTGCGTAAAATATATTTTGGCAACTGAAACATTTGATCAAATGAAAATTGGTAAAAATATTATTTGGTAAACGAGCTATTGGTCAAACGTTCATTTGGCAAACATTAGGTTTGGTTTACAATAATTTGCGAAAAATTTATTTGCTAAATGATAATTTGGGAAATGAAATTTTGCGAAAAATTGTTTGGGAAGTGATCATTTGGTAAATTTTTTTTTGATGAAACGAAGGAGACCCTTTATTTACATTTAACTAAAGTATGTAGGTGCAATTTTGTTCGATTACTTTTTGCCATCTTGTAGGTAGGGACATGATCCCATTGCCGTAGGAATTTTGAGGCTTCTGATCAAAATACCGTGACAAGTGGTTTTGGCAGTCCTCTCGTGATGTTAACCTGACACTGCCTAAAGAATTCTGAAGAGACCGAAACAGGTGGAAATCTGAAGGTGCAAGGTCAGGAATATATGGCGGATGCATTAACACCTCCCAGCCAAACTCTCTTAAGACTTTTTCCCCAACCTAATATGATTTGACGACACGATTGGCGTAGTGAAATGTAGCACGGTTATTCGCCTCGGTTTCGGTAGTGTCCCGGGTTCGATTCCCGGTCGGGTCAGTTCAGGAAACGATCTTTTCTGAATTGACTTGGGTCTGGGTGTGCTACGAGACACCCCTGCTTATTTCCCTGTGTGGTACCACAGGGATAATAATCCCTACTTCGAGACCATGACAAGAGTTGTGTTGTCTGGCGCATATTTATTTATAGCGCATATGATTAAAGTGTACAAAAATACATGAAATTTAATAAAAATTTTCTTAGTTATCATACTAATTAAGGCCCTGTTGTGACTAATTACGGGCAGTGAGTCACGCCAGACACGCCAAACGTCTGTTTGTAGTCGTCGTTACAATAAACCTCCATCTTTCACCTTGAATGATTGGGTAAAATGTATTTTTTTCATATTTATCTAAGGTTGTCATTCAGACGTCTGAGTAAGGCTACTTTAATATTGCCCTTAGAGGAAATGGTCACATTCCTCCGACGAAACTTATTTATTGTTGCGCTGGAGTAGGCCCCCAGATGCTGGCGATGCAGTCTTTAATACCATCCAGGCAGGATATTATCAAGTATATTTATTCTTCAATATTTTTTTGACGTTACTGATTCTAATTTTTAAATCTAACATCAAATAGGAGTAGTTGTCATGTTATTTTAGTAGATAAATACATCAAAAATCTAATCTTATAAAAAAGCTCTTCCAAGTATTTCAATGCTCAAAGTGTATACTCTGACAGAGCAATAACATCAAGAGAAGGTCAAAAGCCATCATTACCGATTGGGAGCTCCTGGAGCGATCGTGTGGAAACTTGTAAGTGGGTAAAATTCACCTCAATCGCTGTAGCACTTATGTGATTATTTAAATTGAATAAATATAATATATTATTATAAATATTTAAATTATAATTTATTATTAATACTAGCTTTTGCCCGCGACTCCGTTCGCGTGGACCACTTTTCTTCCACCACATGGAGGGTTGATTTCTTGACCGCTGTTAAATAGTAAACATCCAATTCAACTAAACAGCTATTTCATAATATTGTTACGATCTATTGTTGTTCAGCGTGATTCTTTAAACTGACATAACTTTTTTACCCGACTGCGCCAGGAGAAAGGTTATGTTTTTCGAGAGTAGGTATGTACAACTCAAATCGGTACAAAAATAAAGAAACTAAATATTAAAAAAAAAAAACATTCGCAATCATTGCAGGCGGGGACAAAGCAGGTAATTAACTTAGTAGTTACTTATCCTTCTGAAAACGGTTTTCTTTTTGTTCGATTGATCTTGGTCCCCGCCGAAATGATTCAAAACGTTGCGATCGAGCATGTTTTTTCGTTTTAAGTGGTCATTTTTTGCAATCGGGTTTCTTGTTTTATTTTTTAATATTTAGTTTTTTATTTTTGTACCGATTGAAATGAAACATACAATTAATTATAAGTGATACATTAGTGAAAACCGTATCCAAATCGGTTGGCCGATCTGAGATAAGCGCGACAGATACAACAGACAAACAAGACAAACTAACAAAAATACCAAGATTCATAACTTTGCGTTCCATGGCGTTTATACAGACAGCGATCAATTACAATTTTGTTTTATGTATAGATAAAAGTTGAATAGTTGAATCCATTGGGCAGCGTTTGGAAAACTGCGCTCCTTTTCCACCGGTTACAGGCAGAATGGTGAAAAGATGTAGGATATAGTTATGGAAGGTATGGAGAAAGACGTTTAGGAAAATGATTTTTTTAAATATAAATATGCGCCAGACAACACACCTCTTGTCATGGTCTCGAAGTAGGGATAAATATCTCTGTGTTACGAGGTACCAGACACATCACATTGAACATCTTCCTGCCGGATGTGAACTGCCGTGAACTGCCGTGACCCACATGGAAGTCGAACCGTCTCCGAACCCAAGTGGGCCGCTGCAAGAGTAACCTTTTTAAATGGGGGTACATCAGTGCGGACAGGGTAAAATGCGACTGCGGAACCTTGGACCAAACAATGCAGCACTTGCTGGTTTGCCCCAGTACCCTACCAGCTGCTCAATTAAAGATCTATATGAGGCCTTCCCCCCTGGGGTGGCGATGGCGGAGCACTGGGCTGCTGTTATTTAGAATTAGCGATAAGATAATCGACACGAAGAAGAAGAAGAGGTACCAGACAAGGAATTAAGCCAGGGGCGTCTCCCAGCATACCCAGACCTAAGCCAATTTAGCAAAGATCTTTTCCTGAATTGACCTGACGCGGGGATCGATCCCGGGACACTACGGAATTAAAGGCGAGAAACCGCGCTCCAGCGCACTACGCCAATCGTGTCTTCAAACAATTTACATAAAACAAGTTTAATAAGAAGCCTGACTTTAGTTGAGTTTAGTGGGCATAATTTAAAATGAAAGTTCGTCGTTCAAGGTTTTTAATACTTGATATACCTAATAGTTTTATTGCTAGTTTTGATAAATATAACTCAAAAATGCAACTTCTTTTACACTGATAAACTTTTTAAAAACGAAAACTTATGCATCTAGATTTTCGTTCTGCTGATGTAGGCTTGACGCGACAGCACCATCTTCAAACTTCTTTACCACGATCGTCGGCCATTTGAAGATAGTGTATTAAATTTAGGCATACACACTTTACTAATACGTACAAGTACTATTTGACAGAACTATCAATACAAACGCCCAATTCGTCGAAGTGCACATCGCCGCACGCGCACCCAAAAAGCGCAAAATGGCTGGTCAAGGAATGTCTGCGAGACTAATCGGCCGTGTGCGCGAGAAATGAATTCCGCTCGCTAATTAGAGTGATAAATAGCTTGGCGTTTCATAGCAAAATACAGAAGGTATTGGATACGTGCGTTAATTTTCTAAATTTATTGTAAATAACATCAACAATCAAGCGTCGTGGTCTAGAGGTTAGGCACACTAACTTAGATCGTGGATCGTGCCGACTAACTCTCCGATGATGAAAAACATCGATAAACAAACAAATCAACCCGGATAACGGCGGAAGGCTCAACACCATCACCACGTTGGGTTCTAATACCATTGATGAAAGGGGGCTCCTGAGTGTTCCGTTCACCATGACGGCAACAGTCACTTGCCTCTGAGTCCCCGTTTGCGATAAAGTCGTGATGGTATTTTATGTTAATATTAACATTTACAACTCTTGATTAGTGAAAAAACAATGCTTAAAGGATATTTACTTCGAATATCCCGTCGGTGCTATAGGTAGAGGTTCTGCTTGTACTGCTGAAAATCGTAAATAAGCACAAACATAAATTCGACCAAAATTTGGATTTATTCTTGATCTGAATGTTCATTTGTCTATGAAAGTAATGTTTCTTGAAACATTCAAGTATATCCATTAGTTTCAGTATAATACAAATCGTGCTCAGTTTGGGGTTAGACAGACATGAATGTGTCTAGATCTAGAATTATTAATTTGGATTATCACGAGAAATTCTGATTACTCGTTAAATTATAATATTTGGCTTTCTGACTTTGATGGCGAAACACTACACCATTTTATACAAGATCCAGACGAAAAATACTGCCAGTACATATGGTTCTTTCGTGGAAAAAGTTACTGGCTTGTTTATTATGGTTGGTGTCCCAGCCTGCAGCGCTGCAGGTCAAAGGTTCAATTAGAGACCAAAATTTGTTTGACTAACAAGAGAGTTTGTATATTCATGTTAACTATTATTTAAACTTATCTAAGAATTTATATCGTTCATAAACAACCTAATACAAGTGTTTGCTTAGTTTTAAGTAAATTAAAAAATCAAAACTACCTCATAATTTTTCATGAAAATTTTCAAATATTCAAATATTCAAACATAATTGCTCTATGGAGTTTCTCATCCCTATAAATTCATCCTTCTGTTATTCTGTGATACTACCTCTGAATTAATAGGTCTGTCGTACCAGACAATGCCTTGGCTTGTGTTCCGGGAATCGAACCAGTTCACCGTGCATGAGTAATCGCCTTGACTGCTAACTACTAATTGGGTAGGATTTGCTCGTGTCAAAATAGATGGTTTTACTCGACCTGATAAATGCAAGTTATTTATAACAGTGTAGGATACAATACATATCTTGAACAGCTCTCACTAAGATCATCTGACCCCCAAAACTAAGTTTGGATGTCAGACACTTTTGTCTGTTACAGTCTTTTCAGTGAAAAGAAATCTATTTAAATAGCAGTCGTATTATAATTGTGTATTGTTTACTTTTATATACCTAGTATCTAATTGAATTGTTATAATGTATTTTAATTACTGAAAATGTGATCTACGAGTATATGAAGTTCTAGTATTCACAATCAAACACAAATTGAATACAAATGTTGGTGATTGTCTGCCCTATGAGTTATGACCAAACACCAAACAACGACCTGTGGTACACCACAGTTACTTGCAACAGTGCCGAAATATCGGAAACTCGAGAACAAAAAGGTGAATGGTAGAATCCCGTAACTAATAACTGTTTTATTGACAGTGAACGTGAAACTTTGAAACAATATATGTATTGTCAGTGGGAAGGTTATGCTCACAGATAATGCTCAAGTGCAACGAGTGACGTTTTAGAATGCGGCAGCAAGTCCCTCATTTATTTAACCAGAACATTTTCTAAAGGCCATTCGAAAGCAGATGAGCATCAAATGGCTTCCTAATTCTCATCAGACCCACCTTCCATTCCAAGCACCGTGACGTCTAGACGCATCTAAATAAGGTTTTTATTCCACGATCACTTCTATTGCCGCATTAAAATGGAAATGGGATAGCCACGCACCGCTCGAGGGAGCATTAGACAATTACACGCGAAAACCGACCCAATTTACTTAATTTCAACAAATTGCCACGCCATTCTCAACCTTGGGACCTGTGAAAGTGTATCGGGTAATAAGTTTTTGCAGTGAAAATCTATACAGGGTGATTTTTATACACGTTATGTCAATGTATACGCTTTTCTAAGATAAACTCAGCTTGAACAAAATTGACACTCATGTTTCTTTAAAAGGCATGATAAACATACCATCACGACTGTATCCCAAACGGGATAGTCAGAGGCAAGTTGACTGAAATCCAATTTTCACCAAGAATTATAAGTTATGATGATATTCGGTATGATGCAAGTAGATTAATTTGTTACAGTTTATTAATATATAATATTATAGTCGTTAAATTTTTCCTAAATATGTAATATGTTTTGACGATAACAAAAAAAAATATAAAATTTATTTAAAAGTTGAGGTTCAATTCCTGTCTGAAATTTACCTTTGCTTTTGTGTTATTTGTGTTGTACAGTAAAATTTCAAATGTACATTCATAGGCAATTGAAGCATTGTCAAAGTAATTTCAAACAGTGCAACAGATGTAGATGCGGTCTTCATCAAATTGAAATAAAATTGCGAACGTTCATATTGAACGCAAGATGTTAAATAAATCCGTAAGAGCTCGGAAAGGGACGCTTGTAATCCTCAAAGTTCTAAAAATCTATCAAAACCACTGAAATAAAAAGTGTACGAAAAATTATTACCTATTTTGCAATTCATCCTGTATAGACGTTCATTTGAGAAGGTATAAAAATAATGCGTACGATCAAATCGCCTGGCATTAGATAAGATCGCGAACGGTGCATTGTATGTGATTTATATTTTATTTATTGTTAAGGGGTGCTTTATCGCAGACCATCGTATGGATATTGGTGTTATGAGGGCTGATACTGCATGAGTACGTCAAGCTATTATATATTTTTGCAATTTGAGTTTTTTTTAATCAATCACTGATTTAGAAGAATTGGTTACCTTCTTGTCATTGCATTATAAGACGTCTAACGCTGAAAATAGGCTTTCTTATCCAGAGTGGCCTGTTACTAGGTCCACCAAAGTAATCTTCATAAATGTACCTGACTGTGTGTTTTTAAAACGTCCTTTGGTAAAGTTTGTATAAGGTTTATCCTCACACATTGCTTGTAGATGCGCCATGACGACTTGTTTAGTTCAATGTTTATGCTCATATTTCAAAACTAGCGGCCCTGACAGACTTCGTTCTGTCAAAAGTTATTGGCAAATGCTTGACAGCTGTGAACATTTAGTATGGAAGAATGTTTTGCTTCTTTTTCGTCAATTTTCTAATATTTTTAATGCTTATTATCTTATTCCCGATGTATATAGACAAATCCAAAACACAAAAAACATAAAAATCGATCCACTCGTTCTTGAGGTTTAAGTGGTGTAACTAACACGACTTTCTTTTATATAAGAATATGTAGATGACGAAACAGAGCATTGTTTAGTGCTAAAAATAAGAATTCATTTAATATATAGATGGTTCAATAGTAAATATAATATAATTCTTGGTTTTCTCAACATGTTTTCCTGTTTTTTTCTTCTTTTTTAACTCTGCCAGGGATTTGCAACTGTTATTTTGTTTTTATGTGGTTGCACGCGGTTAGCATTCAACGTGGCAATCAAACAAAAGTCATTGTCATTGGTATTTGATTTGGTATCTGTCCTGTCACTCTGTCAGTGTGACAGAAAGCTGCAGACTTACCATTACACACTACATTCCACTACACTCGAACTTAATTAATTTTTTGTACACTGCACACTATGTTTTTAATTACCTAGTTTAGTTAGTTTTTGATACTTTAAGGCTGGACGACCACATCAGCAGGCCCTGCCAGAATACCAGCGTCTCTGCCGTGCTTGCACTGCAGTGGCACTTGCTGAGGCAGGGTCCTGATTGGCCCACTACATCTTCGTTAGTTTATATTTCTTGTCCTATTTGTATTTATTTTGTGTAAGCTAATTTAAATTTGTGTTTGGGTCAATAATTTGTTTTGCTTTCTTTCTTTCAATTGGTTTGGATAGTTAATCCTCGCTAAGTTTTATCAATAAATAATGGAGTCCTTTGAGATCGGGCTTAAAACAGTTTTTTCAAAGTTAGCACACGTGTAATGCATTTTATATCAAAAGTGTCCATAGCCTCTGAGAATAGCTTACTATCAGACGGCTCTCAAGCTGTTTGGCCACTGACGTTGTTAATGGATGAAATACTTTCTATATTTTACTAAAATTAGTTGACTGCTTAATTTTTTACTCATTCATGGAGCTATTTATTAGAAACAAGGGTGTAAATGCTCATCTATTAGCTTCGCACCTGTCGGGAAAGTTAACAAGTTTCCCTGTAAAAAGCGGGAGGCACGATGACGGATCATTGTAGGTCCAACCTGGCAAACTTAAAATACAACCAATATCATCTCTAAACACTAGCAATAGAGTCTACAATAACTCATCTGGGTATTTGAAGGTGTTGGTCTTAATGACAGATTAGTAGAAAGTAAAAACCAGACACGGTTATCTTTTGCCATGACTTTGAAGCGTAAACAGGAGAAGATAAGGTGGATAATCATTTGAAATGTTTAGCTCATTTGGCCGAAGAGCTCATCAATCAGGCTGGACTTTGATGGAGGTGGCATAATCTAGTTTGTTGGCTGTCTGTCTTACAGGTACCTTTTGTACGTCTAATATCAAGATTAGGTAGTAGGATTAGGAGTTTTAACGCGTTTACTGGCAAACTCGTAAATTATCTTGAATGCTGAAAAATTTCATAGTTACACAAAATACTATATTATTTATCTATTATCTAAAAATACCTATTTCGACACAATATTAAGTATGCTACTGATTACGCTGAAAAAATAACAAAAATATAAGTAAAAATAGTATGAACATATGCTTTCCTGCAGCATCTTTCCTGAGATGGGTCTCAAAGAATATTAAACCTAGTTATCTAATTTAAAATAACAGATTAAAACTATTTTTTTCCAAAAGCTCTGGTTAAACAGACATTTGTTTTCAATTATTTCATACAATATTGGTTGGGCTATTTTGTTTTAATGCGTTTAGTAGCATGCTGTTTTGTATTTTCTGTGCAGTGTACGTATTGTAAGACTTTGCCTTCAACGGAACTAAAGCATTAATAACTATATTTGAACAGTTCAAACACACACTTTTTTTCAACATATAATTTGTTTTGAGTGCACGCTGCAATTCATTTAATATCAGAGATAAAAACAATTTTCCGGGTACTTGACCAAACAAGCTCACTTTTTGAGCATACGTAATAAAAAATAAAACCGGTACAATACACAGGACCGAGTACACACTGCGCACTCACCTCGCGCATCTGTCGACCACTGCTACCCCACATTTTTAGGGATCTTTCGGATGATTAAAAACCCATAACTTTCTTTTGTTTGCCTGTTTTTTTGTTAAATTCTTGCTAACTCTAACCCGATTATATTAAATCTTCTACATAGGTATTACTTTAGGCTCCCTGTTCAGTGGACAGGAAGGAAGAAGAACGGAGCGGAGGTGTACCATAGGATTGCTTAGTGGTAGGCCTGCCTTTTTAGGCTTTCAATTAAAAAATCTCCTTCACCCTGTTGTTCTAGCACTCCGTTTCTAGTCCGCAGAGGACAGGCAACCTTACACCAATAAGTAAAACGGCAACTGAGTCGATAACAAAATCTTTGTATCTTACAACAAGGAGTTTTTTTTTTTCATTTGAAATGGACAGAAGCCATGACCATGTCCATGGTGGACACGCTTACCCAGTAAATGCCTATTCACTCTGGCCTTGAAGATGCATGAATGAATGAATGAATGAATTAAAGTTTATTTGGTACATACACGAAAAAATAACATATCTAAACTTACATCTAATACAATAGCAACAATACCAAAAAGGTCAGCATATGTCGTGCGTGGCGCAGCACCACGACGCTGGTATTCTGCAAAGATACCAAGGTTATAAGTATCCAGAAACACAGAAGCAGGGAGAGCGTTCCACGCGGTGCGGACCAGAATAGATGCGGCAAACCGTGGGTACTTAACTTAATCTGCTTAGTTATAGGTGAAAGGTAAGTGACAGAATTCATGTTAGATGTCCCACATTACAGGATACTTTCCGGTACTCACTCGAAACATCCGTTAAAAAACTTAAGTACGAGTATGAAGACTCACCCTGTTATGCGTCGTGACGTTAAAGAGACTTTGCAAAGTGTGACCATCTGAGTGTTTCATACGCCATGACAATAAACATCCAGCTTGCTTCTGACATATAATCGTGAGGTATGTAAATATATTTTATCGATTTCGCAAAAGTCACTTTCCTCACACAGATACGCAGTGCTAAGTTTTACTAAGAAGAACTTTTAGTTCTGTCTTAGTTGGATGTTCATTATGATGAGTAATAATAAAATAATCTACAGAACCCTTCATCCCTCAAACCAAACGCACATGATCGGTTCTTCAAACTATATTTCACCCCACGTTTTAAGAGTAATATCCCATATACCCTGAGGCAATTGAATCGAGTGCCATTGTTGGCAATGAAAGGTAAAAAACTGGAACATGTAATGCAGAATTCAATAGGACGAGGTATTAATTACATTATATGATAAATAAATTTAAAAACTATAGTTTTAATCATACATGGAATTTATAGTTTTACTTTAAACGATATAATATTTTGTTATTTATTTGCTGTATGTTTGCCGTTACACAAGGGTATTTTGAGCAAAGAGGATCTTAAGATATAAATAAAACAGCGTTGTCAAGACGATCTTTTGAGTAACGATAAATCTTACTAATATTATAAATGCGAAAGTTTGTGAGTTTGTAAATGTATGTTAGTTACTTTTTCACGTAAAAACTACTGATTTTATTTTGATGAAACTTTACAGTAATACAGTTTCTGTATTAACTATTAATCTAAGTTCACGAAGGCGAAGCCGCGTGCGGAAAGCTAGTTAAAAACATGGCCTCTTACTCAACAATTACACTTTTTAACATCTGAAATATAAATAAAAATAAATCGCTAAATGTGTAGCTAAGCGCAAAACTCAAGAAAGGCTCGACCAAATTGGGCAATTTTTTTTTTGTGTAAGTTGTTGTAAGGACAAGATTCGTATGAAAGAAAAAAAAAGAAAATTTTTAAGACATGGTTACACCCGTGCGAAGCGGGGCGAGTCCCTAGTTCAAAATAAAAGTATTTTCAAATTTGGAATCCCAAACATACGCTATTTTAATTGTACTTAAATTTTTCATCACATTACGAACTCGGTCAAACACGAAACCGACCGAACCCATTGGAATTTCGATTTAATTACATAAAATTTAAACCAGTGACCTCCGTACTCCCAACTTTTTCACATCTGACCGCGCAGAAAATTCACAATTGATTATAAAAAAAGGTTTTTCCCGTTAAATTTGTGTGAAATGGACGTAACAGAGGTGATTACGACCAGTTTGATTAAATTCATTTGAAAATGTTCGATTTTTGAAATAGATTTGGCTTTGAAGTGCCTATTTGTTTTTTTTATGCGTGTTTTCACAAACAATGGTTAACTCTTACAACAAACGCTTAATTCTCGTATCTGGTCTATGAGATAGAATCACTGGCTAAGTCGGCAAAATAAATTATTTACACCAAGATCATCATCTGACCACAAACTAAGCAAATCTTGTACTATAAGTGTCATAGACTAATAAACATACAAACATATTTCTAAATACATACTTACATAGATAAACACCCAGGCACACAACAAACACAAATGTTCCTCACATGAATGTTTGTCGTGGAATCACGGTTCAGATAAAAAAGAACCTCTTAAGACGGCACGATTGGCGTAAAGCGCTGTAGCACGGTTTCTCGCCCCGATTTTCGTAGTGTCCCGGGT
The DNA here is from genome assembly GCA_947369235.1 of Udea olivalis. Taxonomy (NCBI): domain Eukaryota; kingdom Metazoa; phylum Arthropoda; class Insecta; order Lepidoptera; family Crambidae; genus Udea; species Udea olivalis. The sequence goes on from OX376347.1 coordinate 21,355,736, forward strand.
TCGATTCCCGGTCAGGTCCGCTCAAGAAACGATATTTTCTGACTCGGGTCTGGGTGTGCTGGTAGATGCCCCTGGCTTATTTTCCTTGTGTGGTACCTCGTTATACAGGGATATTAAACCCTACATCGAGACCATTACAAGAGGTGTGATGTCTGGCGCATATTTATATATTTATTTATTTATTTAAGGGGGTTGGGTAACGTAGGTGTCATTTTTGAAACTTCGCGACCACTCACCAAACCTCATTATTATGAAAAAACATATCGAGGGGAACAAACGTTATATGGAGCACATATATCTAAAGTATATCGGAGCTGAGATACTAGGTATTGTATTTTAAACTAAGGACTCAATTGAAATTGATCCATGCCAAGGAAAAAGTATAAATGCGGCATTACTTATAATCTTTATAAACATGCGACGCAATCAGGGTTTAAAAAAGGCTAGTTTTAAGTGGCCAGGTCATTATTGTTCATGTATTGTGGGTAAAAAGACTTTCAGATGTTTTTCCCATGTAATGTCTCTAATGTCGACGGCTAGGAACCAATACCTCCTATTTACATATTGACTAATAGAAATTGTCTTTTTGATGTCATTGACGTTAAGGTCGTTTTTCGTGATGGCTTGTGTTCCACTTCCTAATGCCTAATACTTAACATTTACTGCTATATAGACAACATTACAACTATGAATATCTGACTTGAAGTATTGCTGGACGTACTTTTATCAGAAAAATATACTCAAAAGGTTGATAGATCTTGAAGAGAAAACCTTACTCTCCTATTTCAGCATCCTTTTTAACAGCTGTTAGGTGAAATCAGCTCCATAAAGTAACATTTCAGAATTATTAGAACGTAATCATTTTTTTAAATACTCTTTTTGTGAAACCGAACCAAGTTTAAAAGAGTAAGTACTGAGTTTCTCGCCGGGTCTTCTCAGTATAAGATCAATTTCCGATGCGGTGGTAGAGTCAGATTATGTTTGTATACAGTGTATGTATTCATATTATTATAGTATTTAAGTCTATTACTAAGTATATATTTTTTTTGTAATAACGATTTAAAAGTACTTGTTACAGGTCTATTTAAATAAAGATATTTTTTTGTTTGTTTGTTCATTATTTTAGTGAAAATAATGCAAAAATAATACTCGGCTCCGATATCACTTAAAACAATTCTGACCACTCAGATATGTTTCTTTCTTAAGGTTCTATAAAACAGTGGTGAAATTATTGCTGACCGCTAATAAAAAAAAATTACGCCACAGGTTCATACAAAGTTACTCAAACCCCTTTATATTATAAAGCTAAAGAGTTTGTTTGTTTGCTTGAACGCGCTAATCTCAGGAACTACTGGTCCGATTTGAAAAATTATTTTAGTGTTAGATAGCCCATTTATCGAGGAAGGCTATAAGGCTATATATTATCGCGTTAGCCCAAAGTAACTATTTCACGCGGCGAAGTCGCAGGCCGAAGCTAGTCTATATATATAACTAAACAGATGTTATCTGAAGCCAATAATGGAAACGCAAAAATATGTTTAAAAATCCTTGCTTCTCATTTTCAATTCCCATTTCCAGCAGGCCATTAATTCCCAAGTACTATCACCTTATCTTCTTGCCACAACTACGTCCAAGTGCATTTAAATTTAAATCCAAGCCACCTTCGAGTTTTCAAGTAATTTACGGCAGAATATTAAGCATCACCTACCAGGGGAGCAGAACAAGCCGGGGGTGGAGTTTTGTGTGTTTTACTAATTGCCAAAAGATGGTAATCAGGTACCCCAGACATATATTTATCCTCTTCCGACTTCAGTAATAGCCTATAGTTTGTCCCTGTCTATTCCTGTCTCCAGTCGTGAAGATATAACTCAAATGCCAAAGCAAAAACCATGACAAGGAATTAATTAGAGCTCAAGGTAAATAATGAAGATTGTCGCTCGGTATAATGAGTTTTCGTTATAAGACGCCTGTTTGGTAAAATAATTACGAGGCAGGTGATTAAGGAGTTGCCAAGATTGGAGTTAATTGGGCAGAAAAATGGAAAAACTCAGATCTTTTGAGGACAATTCAGCTTAAATTGGAATAAATGGTAATTACTTAAATGGTTTTTGTTAAGCTTTCGGCTACGTTAAAATATCTTAACTTTTTCAACGGGATGAATTTACTTTATAAAGCTAAATCATTTCAGTTTAAGGTTACATAATCAACAGCTACCGTTCTTTTGATGACATTAATTTTCCATAGTTGCGGCCTTGTTTATTTTACGATTCTGACGCAGGTTTGAGCAGTAATACTCTTCTTCTTAGTCGTTCACTCTTGACAGAGTGGTCTTGGTCATATAACATTAGTCGATTGTTGTGCCATCGCTGATTTTACGATGCTTCGCCATGCAGCTCTATATTTGGCGGAGTGGGAGGAGCAATCGTTGATGCCGGGGTGCGTCACAGACTTGATAAGGTCTGTCCACCGTGTCGGGGAGTGCCCGCGAGATCTTTTGCCTTCGACTTTCCCTTGCACTACAAGTCACTCCATGGAGTCCTCGTTACGGGTTACATGCCCAAAGAACTTGAGGATTCGTATTTTCACAGTTGACGACAATCTCTCTTCGATCTTAAGTTCTTTCAGGACTGAAACGTTAGTGCGATGCGCGGTCCATGGGATTCTGAGCAAGCGTCTCCAACACCACATTTCCAGCGCGTCAATCTTGCGGTGGTCCTGCACCCTCAGCGTCTACGTCTCAGCTCCATATGGGAAGATTGGAAAGACCGGACTTCTCATCAGTCGAACCTTTGTGTTCCTGGTTATTCTGCGGTCTTTCCAAATCTTTGCAAGCCCCTTCCCTGTGGAACTGATCATGGCGCAACGTCGTCAAATCTCTTCTTCGCAACCTCCAGTGTTGGTAATTGTGAAACCCAGATAGCCAAGATATATTTATCATAGATATCATTGTTTTCAGCAATATTACATACCATTCACCGTTGTATAAAAGTAAATGGGACCTTGAGATATAACGTTTGGTTGCGATGGTGAAACTAATAACGGTGTAGAAAGTAACCAACCCGCGCGAGTGAAGCCGCTGTAAACAGCGAGCTGAACATGAGTCTCCCCATAGATTATCAAAGCAGCATGTATCCACCGAACCCTTTTACTACGAGTAAAAAAACAAGCTTCCACATTCTACATTATTGAATCCGTGCAAACAAACGTTTCCTTTCCACCTCTGATTACAAACCTCCAGCGCATTTTCCAACCAATAACATCTACATACTGGCAATTTGTCCACCAAAAAGACGTCCGAAATGAACCAACGTAGGTTTTGTTCCTCGCCGCAATCACGCACTTATTCAAACAACCCTCTTTGATGCGCTTTTTATAAACGCAAGGGAGACGTACTCGTAATAACGAATCAAAGGTCTCTTTAGATAAAGGTGTGTTTTTGCTTTGATATCACATTTCTGCGAGTTTCGGCTGCCAAAATGTGAGCTGATACAGGATCCGTTGGGTCGGATTTCGGACACATTGTATGTATATAATATGTCGTATTCTTTGCTTGACCATTTTGGCAATAGGTCCTGTTTTTGGTGTCAAAGGATGCAGGTTTGATTACCACCCAGAACAAACATACACGTGTCGAGGTTTGTATTTAGGGTTTTGGATAAGCTTACTAATAAAATTTTATTTTACGTAAACATGAATTTGGCGGCCAAACCACACATGAAACCAAATGTTAAAATGAATATTGTAAGATATTACGAGCTGTTTAGTAAAAAACGTTTCAAAACTGACCATAAATATTAAACAGCCGGTGACGCGATGGGACGAAAAATATTAACAATGTCACACAATATATTCTTTGGGTACCGTCGCGACAAAATGGCAGTAAAATGTTTCCAATCACAGCGTCAAACGGTCCGCTGAGTTGCGGCTTGTCATCAGCTCGTGTCATTCAGTCGCGGCTGAGTGCCGGTGTCGCATCGTGTGGGGCGGGCTTTACAATTGTTTCTTCTACTTTTTGTGTCGATGATCTTGCTATGCAAACGGCCTACCTAGGTCTACAGTCAGTTTCAGCAATTTTCTTGATTAGGAGGTAGTAAACGCAGAGATGAAGTTGATGTATGTGTAGATTTTTAAACGATTAAGCATGTTTTTAGGCCATAAGAGACAGAGAGGTTCATGCGAAAGAATAACACTCTGAAAACTACCAGAGTAGACCTTAGCAAGGTTTTGCTGACGAAAGTGAAATTAATAAGAAATCTAATAGTAATTATTATGCAAGAACTTTCTCGGTGGTAAAGAAAACAAATTAAGAAAAATAAATTAAGTTTTGAAGATTTTTTAACAAAACCATAGGTAGTTTTAACGCAACCCTTTAGGTTCATGTTAAAGAATGCTAACCGAGTACTTAGTCAACGTAAAAATAAAATTATTCATCGCTTGTTGCATTAACAAATTAAAAAGAAAATCAAAGCATAAAATGGTCTGTTGAGAACGCGGATCGTCCACAATACACGGTTTGGTCGATTGCGTGCCGCGCTCGCGACGACGCAATGTCGTGACGTGTGTGGTGGACTTTATTTATGAAGGAGGCCACCCAATGGTTCTTTAGGTGAAATATTTTTAAACATTTATCTTTTTACGGCTTTTTAATGGCGATGACTAGTCGATGTTTCGCGGTAACTTATGTGTCGAAATGTGCCATAAGCATACAATAAGCTATATTTTATTATAAAATACCTACCTTATAGAATTCTTAAGATATAGAAAATTTCAGAAAGCAAAACTCATCTGGGATGTAATCTAATTCCGTTCTCATAATAATATTTTCGTGATTGCTGTAGGCTGTTTGTAGTTAGAAAGCTTTGGTTTCATTGCCTAAAATCTGCTATTTTCATTGTTTTTATTTAACTAGTTAATCAATCAGACAAGGGGTCAAGAATTATTCTTATTATTTTGAATTTGTTTTTGAACGTCCTTCATTTCCAAATAACTGACGTGACCGGTGAAGGTAATCTGCATTGTTTTTATTAAATTGAAATATCAAAAACGATGTACAACTTAGGCCTTATCGCTAGTAGCGATCTCTAAAAAATAACTTTTAGGTAGAGAGTCAAAATGAAAATTAGGTGTTGGTGCAAGATAATAGATAAGTAGTTAATGTCATAGTTTTTTCATCTACATTTTATTATTTTAGAATACTACATTTTATGTCCACTGGGAGGGTAGGTAGGTCTACCCTCCCAGTGGGTAGTAGTACAAACGGGCAGCGCGTTATGACGCGTGTCGCGGGTCGCGGCAGTAGTTTGTCTCTGCGCTGACCATTTCCTGAGATACCCTCCTATGTTACGAACAGAAATGCATGGAGTAATAATAAAGTAACTACTACATCTTTGGATGTCTTACAAGATCATTGTGCTTCTTGCTGATCATGCTGGAGTATTTTAGGGTACGTGTGTTTTTCAGATAATTGATTGACATTATTTGGTTAAGTTTGAAGGTTTTTTATACGAAGAATACGAATTTCCGTGTAAAGTGTCTGATTTTATTCAAGAATATCAAATCAAATGAAAATATCCATTATTTACTTAAAAATATGGTCAGACTGAAACTCAGCACTGGAGCCTGGTGCTCAGCATACCCTGAGACTAGTACCTACCTATTCCCGAATGTTCAGCACATGAATGTTTTTTTTGTGCTAGTTATTTATCGTTTTTGTTTACAATGTGTTTTAAATTTGGCAATATAAACTTTTCTACATCACCTACTGGGTATAAAATCATAAAATAATACAATATTTGAAATGTAAGTATATTGTGCTGGCAGGAACTATCTCCACAGTCGCCTCTGTTCCTTCGTGTATTCTCCCGTGTCCCCAACTGGGAAATATTTCAAGAATATTATTATGTAAGAACATGCGCGAGGCTTTATGATCACCTAGCCTTTCACGGTGACCGCTCTGCCGCGTCCAAACACCAGGGTTGGCAAACATCTTTACTTTTAGGAGTAAACTACTAGAAATAATGTGAAAATCTATGTTCTGTTCACTGCCCGGAAATGACCATCAATAAAATTGTCATCGCTACAATAAAATTGATTATCACGCGTTCGCATATGCATTTTGGTGATTACCGCTCGCAACTAACAAAGCAAAAACACTCGCGGCTATGTTCCGGATGTTCAGAACACACAGTTCGTCTGATCTGGGTTTGGAACCCAATACCTGTGAACTTCGGGTAGAGTGCTCTCGTACTGGGCCGCGGAGGCGTTTGAAAGTTCTATCATAAATTCTTGAAAAAATCCTTAAAATAGAATAAGTCACTGACATAGGCCAGGTAAGTGGGAGTGACAGTGAAAAGAGGAACAGAACCTTGTTGGGGCAGTTAAAGGGACTTGTTTCAGGAACTGTAGGCTACATGAAACCGGTCACTTAAGATTTCAATAATAAAGTCATAATACATATGATTGCGATGATTGATTATAGCACGGTCGTTTATTTATTTATCAAACTAAGAGAATATTTACGGTTTTTTGATGTTTCCTCATCGACGTGCCCTCTCGTTTCTATTGTTGTTATCTCATCCCGGTGCCTGCGACACAGACTTTGTCTAGTGTAGGTGCCACAGTTCAATCAAGTTGAGAACTTCACAATAAACATTGTAATAGTACATTATGATATAAGTGCGGTAAGTTGAAAATTACAGCCGAGGCGATATTGCTAGCCCGAGCCGTAGGCGAGGGCTACAAGAAAGCAGAGGCTGTAATTATCAAAGCGCACGTATGTCATACGACGTTTTATAATATATTTGAGGGGAAATAAATAAAAATCGGACTTTCTAAAACAAATAAAATCTTTAATCACTTGCTAGAGCAGTTAGAAAATGTTTACTTGTTCACAAATTAGCGATGCGCGCGCATCAGCGCTTTTTTTAAGGCAAAAGGCATTAAAAACAGCCAGTATTACTAATAAAGTAAATTAATATTTCTGTGTTTTTGTTACAGATGGTTGTAATTTATTGTCAAAATTAAATAAATTAAAGAATTAAATGTTTATTTATTATATTTCATCTCCCAAAGTTAATTTTATTCATAAAATGTTGACCTCTTTTCTGACATAAAAACTCTTTGCTAAAATTTTAAAAAGTACCGTTCGTTTTAGACGGAGCATCTTGCTACACCGTACGTTTTACCATAATAAAAAAAACTCGTGCGTTTTACATTACATTACCGCACAAGTGCGTAATGAGATACATTACGTTATTGAAATTGGTGAAATAAGAGACCCTTTACGAGCAAATATGTTATAATAGTAGATACATTATGATATAAGTGCGGTAAGTTGAAAATTACAGCCGAGGCGATATTGCTAGCCCGAGCCGTAGGCGAGGGCTACAAGAAAGCAGAGGCTGTAATTATCAAAGCGCACGTATGTCATACGACGTTTTATAACATATTTGCGAGGTAATAAATAAAACTCGGACTTTCCTAAACGAATAAATCTTTAATCACTTGTTAAAGTAGTTATACATTTTTTTACTTGTTCACAAATTAGCGATGCGCGCGCATCAGCGCTTTTTTTAAGGCAAAAGGCATTATTACTAATAAAGTAAACTAATATTTTTTGTGTTTTTGTTATGGATAAATGGTTGTAATTAATTGTCAAAATTAATTAAATTAAAGAATTAGATGTTTATTTATTATATTTTATCTCCCAAAGTTAATTTTATTCATAAAATGTTGACCTCTTTTCTGTCATAAAAACTCTTTGCAAAGATTTAAGAAAGTACTGTTCATTTTAGACGGAGCATCTTGATAAACCATACGTTATACCTTAATAAAAAAACTCGTGCGTTTTACATTACAATAACGCACAAGTGCGTAATGAGATACAATATGATATTGAAATTGGTGAAAAAAGAGACCCTTTACGAGCAAATATGTTATAAAACCTATTTCTTTCTCAACTTTCTTGTTGCATTTTAACTACTAATTCTAATGAACGGGTTTTACAACAAACAATTGTGAAACCTATTCTTAAGCTCCAGGAATGTAGCAACTAAATGTTTATTGAAAATAAATATTTTTTGTATTTTTTTTGTATGTTTGTTTCGATAGGACAAGAATAATTACTAATGTGAGTATTCATTGTAAAGACACATATTAAAATATAATTTTATAATTTAATTTGCTAAAAGTAGATGACAATTTCAGTCAAATATTATAGGCAAATATAAAAATTTGATTACTACAATTTCTATCAAATAGTAAAGGCAAATGTAAACATTTACTGTTTCTAGTAATATCAACTCCGTGTGGTCAACCCTAAAGACAGCGGAAGCTCGTCCGCGGATTCTTTATATTTATATTCACCTTGTCGTTCGGGGGCAGATTTATTCACTTCTTTAGAGCGCACGCACTGACCGTGTCCAGGACCCACTGCCTGTCCATGGGGGCACGCACTAGGTTTGGTAAACGATGCGATTTTACGCTTTTTCCTGCTTATCAAAGCAGATAATAGCAAGAAATTACCATCTACATGAGTCTGAACCAGACAAACAAATTACAAATTCAATTTACAGCGAGTAATGTAGAAAAGTACCTATCGTGTTTTTCATTTATGGAATGAAGGCTTTTTTCGCTAGTTATCTATACATACAGGTTGTTTTAATAAGTTTTTTTACAAACATAACTTTGGGTCATTCTGGTATTGAAACTTGGATCGCTTTTTAAAAGGCTATCTTTGACGCCTAGACAGAATGCAGCGCCTTTGTGTCGTCAAGTCCGGTTAAAACCAACAGTTTAAAGCAACTATTCTCATATTGCTAGTGTCAGCTACGTACATTGCGTTCATTGTTGGTTTGAAGATTTCTTAAAATTCGATACATTTAAGAAATGCTACAGTTATCGAACCCAGTGCGTGCCACCCCGCACCCTTGTCCACTCTGATATGTGTTGCGTAAAATTTTGTTTTTCAGGAGCGGCCGAAGGTATCGCTGACAAATGCCCTCACTTTATTATAACCCGGGTAGGGGTAGTCTTTTGATGTTACCGTCTGTCGGTACAAGTCATCCGATAGTTTACTTACCAACTTTATTTATTTTGTATAAAAACATGTGTGACCATCATCATGCTGTAATAAGGCGATGTAATATGTAGAGAATATCGAGCAAGGTCTGATTTAGATATATTCCAAAGGCACTGGTGGTGATTGCGAAAAGTCAAGAACTGTAGCGAAGACTTTTGATGATAATAAAAATAAATTACAATTTCTACAATCTTCTCATCTAAAAGTACTCCGCTCAAGTAAACCTTTGACCCTATTTACTCCACTTTTCTCTACCTTCTACATGTCAAGCTCGTTCAGACTGTCTGCCATTCGACTCTGGAACTCTCTTCCAATTGACATCCAAAAATCTACCTCCAAACTTGCTCTGAAGAGGTCGTTGCCTGATCATTTTAAGTGAGCCGCTGATGAATCCTGTATTAGTCAACTATGTCGTTGGGATGCTGACTTTTTTGTTTAACTTTCTTTAAGGCAATATGACATTTATAACATATTATAGTATATTTATTTTGAATTATTTAGGTATGTGTATTTGCATGATTGATATAATGTCATATGTATAGTAAATTATGTTTAGTATATTTGATTAATAATATTTGAGATTTGTTGTTTGTCTCTTCTCGCTTCCATTTTTAAATGTTGCACAGCCCAAAATTCCAATGTTTCTGTTATACCTTTCGGTTGACTGTTAGAAAATGCCTCTAGGCATTAAGTCCGCCAATTGTACTTTACTTGTTTGTGCAATAAAGAATAAATAATAAAGAATTCAATTCTGGAAATTTTTGTCCATCAGAAAGTGTGTAACCTAATTTTGACTTAATTTCTAGCCATAAGAGACTGGTTAGTTGGTTAATAGATTCCGCAAATGAATTTAATCAAAAAGACTTATCGCTATATTATAGTAAATAAAGTGTAGGAATCTGCAATTGCAACGGGGTGTATATTAATACAGGCCAGGCATATCTTCTATCGTCGTAACAAATCTATGGTCCTTTTATCAAATAGCTCTGCGAAATTAGTTTCAAACGGGCAACGGTTTTCTGACGTGAAATATTTAGAAATCCCATAATTTTTAAGTTTTGACTATTAATAGATATTCCACCCAAAGTTTTCATTCAGAATGAAATGCCATAGCGGAAGCATTCCAGATAATAAAAACAACATCAAACCCAGTTCTGATGTTGTCCACTTCCTACAAGCCTCCTAAAACGTTGTTGGGTCTAAATCAACGGCGTCTGTGCTTTCATCACGGCATTTATAGCTCGCTCTAAAGGTGGGTAATGATCTAGGTGATCCAAATAAAACGAATCCATTGACGGGCGGCGTAAGTTAGCCAATGAGACGGTAGGGATGGGGCGGCAATCTGACGTAAGATATCGATAGACGTTACAATCTTCAATACTTTACTTTACTCTTATCTTAGCTTCCCATTTAAAATAGTTTTTAACTGAACTGCAATATCTGTATGCAAAATAAGTATAAATTATTTGTTGCTTAATTTCACCAAATATGTCAATAAGTAATAAAATAAATACATCTTATAACAAGAAAAAGTAATGAGCAATAGTTATCATGATTGAAAGCGAACCATATTTTACCATCTTTTCCCAGTCGTTTGCTCATAAATTTTGAAGAAGCTGTATGAACTTTTTAATGATGGTTATAAATATGAAAGCTAAAATATTATTAACAGATAATTGCTTATAACCAAAAATATCGATTTTTCCAGATGCTTTTTCCCCGCTTATCGCTTTGGGAAGTCACGCACGATCGGTGATGTATACTCGGCCGCGCGTATTTGTTACCGTGACAATCGCACTGTGGTTACGTTTGTTCGTTGCTATTTTGGAAGTGTCTTCTCTTACTTTGGATGATTTGGTGCTGGGACAGTAATAAAATTATTTATTAGTGGCTTGGTAATTTGAGATGGGAATGGTTTGATTGTGGAACTTTGAACCTTATAAGGTTCACTAACTAAGGTTTATTATTAGTTTGGTAAACATTGTAATTTTTTTGACAAAGAAGTAGAGTAGAAATAGGAAAGAAACAGTAAGTTTCTTTGATTCAGCTGCTTTCATTTCATAAGCATGTTTACAGGGCCTTATTGACTGTTGGAAAATGATAGTGAATACTACACATAAGTTTGAAATCGTAATAAAATATCAGTAGACTTTGATTAATATAGCATACTTGCCTATACAGGGTGTCCCAAAAAGAAGTGTCAAGCGGAAGCCCACAGATAGAGCACCCCTTGGGGTACCCGAATCACCCCCATGTATATTCCGCGATTGTTCATAGTTTTCGAGTTATGATTTTTTTTCTGAATTTCTGAGAATTTCGGACCTAAAAGTTTAAATTTTTTATTTTTTAAAAAGTAGAAGACTTTTAAAATTTTTTCTTTGCCCAACTGAATTATCCTTAATTGTACTTTGATGCATAAAATAATCAGTTTCATAACTTTGACCAAAATATGAAAATGTTGGTATAAAACTAAAAATGTACGGTTGATGAATAAAGACTTAAATTTTCAACTTTTAATTAAAAATCTAAGCGGGTGACTGTATGGTTTCTCAGTAAAACTCAAAAATGCTCCAGAATCTCAGCTTTCTTAATCATTACAAAAAAGAAGTACTTAATGGGCTACTTTGGCTAAAATCAGCCTTCAAAGACAGCGAGGTGGAAAATTCTTGAAATTAGCCATCAGATTAATAACTGTTTTTTGGCCATTTTATCATTCCTGAAGTTCATGAATTTGTTATCTAACCAAAAATTACTGCAGGAAGGCTAAGGAAGCCTGTATGTCTTATACGAGTTGCCACTTTAAGTTTACATTATCGTTCGCGTAAAAAAATGTATTGGAATTTGAAATTGTCATGTCATGTCATGTGTCATCCCAATACATTTTTTTTACGCGAACGATAACGTAAATTTAAAGTGGCAACTCGTGGTAGACGTACTATTTACTATTGATTTGGAGATCCTGAAATTAAAGAAACTCACCGGGAAAACCGACACTGGTCCAGCATTCCACTCCTTAGCAATACGCTTAATTAAACAGAAATCAAACGTATAGCGTAGGTAAGTAGTTTGCGAAAATTCCCTTTACTAAGTTTCACCTAATATCACCAGATGCAATATCCCATTATGGCACATACTATCGCTGCAATATCGTTTGTTATATTATCTACGATTACGGACCAAAATCTCCATAAAAATCAATCAGCCGACCGGGGCCCCTGCCAAATCCGGTTAGGCAGGTATTGAGTGCGGATTACGCACTGCAGTTATGTCGGCCGCTAGGGGGCGCTTGATCGATAGTGCTTAAGTTTTTGGGGCGCACTGTACCTACTGAGTTTGTTTGTAATTAAAGTGCTCGCCGCGTCGGCCATTTTAATTTCTTTAAAGATTCTCATTTTCAAAATTCAGTTCGATATTTTTAAATTACTTATTTGCAAAGAACCGTGGCGTATATCTTGCTGAATTATAAGCTACTCCTTTAAATACATATTTACAGTGAGTAATCAGTTGAACTCAAAGGCACTTGTAGGTACTTTATTTTTGTGAAGAATGTTATAAAAGAGGCCCGATCACGTAAATATGAACAAAATATAATTTAACATCGTCCGAAAAAAATAACAATAGGTCTGTCGGTTTGAAAATTATGAATATGTTTTGCTCCATAAGATGAGTGGGTATACACACCCGCCCCCCATTAGTAAAATGGACGGAATGCCAAATTAGAAAATGAAATCCCGACAAGAGTTAAGTTTAATAAACTACAGATTGCCCTATCTATAACAACACATTTTTTGTACAAACACTGATTAAACTTTTAAAAGTTTTGCATATCAAGTCATTGACAGCCGGCCCGGGCCCGCGTATGGAATATTTGCAGGAGTGAAGGGTGAATAATTACTACCCTTAATACTGCGCACATGTTCACACATTTAAAAGGGAACTTTTATTAAATGCACACCTATTCGGATCTACGAATGAGTGCTTTAAAACTGTTTGTTAAGGTACTTAGAGGTCAGAGTTTTGATGAAATTAAGTATGGCAGATGGACCATTAAGAAAAAATAATCTGAGTAGGAAATGAAGCAGTATAGTAAGCTACTGTGAATTTCAGAACCGGTTTATCTCTTTCAAGTACTGATGCATCACAAATATAATGAAGTACTTAGAACTAATTATTTCATTATTTATGCTGTTTATTTGATATTATGATCATGAAAAAACTAAACATAATTTTTTATTGTTTTCCTATATTTAGATACCTATAAAACTGTGACTGGCCTGTTGGCAGAATAACAATCCTGTCTTTAGCACCGGAGGTCGTGGGTTCGATCCCCACCCATGAAAAACAATGCATGTGATGAACATTTGTGTTATTTGTGTGTCTGGGTGTTATTATCTATTTGAGTATGTACTTAGAAATATTTAAGTACGTTTCTTTATCAGTCTCCATCACCAATTAGTATAAGTTCTGCTTATTAAGGCGTCAGATAATTTCATGTAATTTGCCCCAGATATGGGCCGCCATTTTGAAAGCACAATGAAACTTCTTGCTTTGTGTCATTTAATTACACTAAGCAGGTCAGGGGGTGAAATAAGCGTTGTTAAATACATCTAAACAAAGTATTTTGTAAAGTTAAGGTTCGACGTTGCTTGTTAGTGTATTTTCCATCCACTTCCAAGTTCCGCTAAACATTTGAAACCGTTGGTAAAAGTAGCCAGTCATAACAATAGCACATTTATTTACGACTATACACTCAATTACAAAACTCTATATTCAGACAAAAGATTTGAAAACGAGTATGTTTGTCCAAAACAAATAATGAACAGGGCTATCTAAATTTGTATTACTTGCACACGAGTATTATTCATCCACCCTTTCACCTTTATTGCCCTGTAATGCCCAGAGCAAATAAATTTATATAAAAATTGGCCAAGCGATATCAAAGCGGGCATCGTTGCAGAGGTTCCGCACCTGCATAAAAAAATATATTTAGTATTTACTACACATTCATTCCACCACACAGTCATTTTTCTTTGTTTTGTTTTGTTTTCTTTGTTTTGACGACCGACTTGGTGTAATGGTTAAGAAGTTGGCTACTACACCAGAGGTCGCGGGTTCGATCCCCGCACAGTACAAACATTTGTGTGCATGAACATGTCCGTTTGTACTGGTCTGGGTGTCTCCTATGTATAATAAGTATGTATTTACAAAAGAAAATGTATTTAAGTATGTTTATCCGTTGTCTAGTATCCCATAACACAAGCTTTAATTAGCTTACTTTGGGGCTAGATGGCGCTGTGTGGAATAATGTCCAGGGATATTTATTATTATTATTTGTTCACGTGGATTCTTCATAAATATGCACATTATAGCAATATAATATAGTTAAATCAAAATTTATTAGCATTCAATTTGACTTCTATTGACGTTAGCTGCTAGGTTAAGCTAGTTGTTTCAATTTTGTTCAACCTTAGTATATTTTTACTTTACTACATTGTAAATCATTATTTTATGACCGAGCAGAGTGCACTGGATGTGCACCATCCAACCAACTGTTTTTCAGTAAGTTAAAAAAAAACAACTAATAATATTTATCTGATAACCTAAAAGTTTCTCGTTCATTTACTTACAGAACTCTAATAACTCAAAAACTCATAAAGCAGGGCTGACCGTTACGCCCGCAGCTATTTAAAAATCTTTATTTGCCGAACGTCAAATGAGACACGTCGGAGGTAGGAACAATAGTGTGCCACCCCTAAGCCGGAGGGCGCAATAATAAGGGAAGGGTAGGGTAAGGTAATTATTGAAAAACTTGGCGGGGAATTGACGAAGTTCGGCTGGGGCGTAAGTGCTTGACGAAAGGTTTTGCGAAAGTGATGCGATGACCCGCTTTACAAAATTGAAAATAAGCTAAAATACAGACAAACAAATCTATTCCGAGGTATCCCGAATACTTATCACCCACATAAGTATCCGGCCTAACAACAGAATTATTAGAGCGAAGTATGGGAATCGTATTTTGTGACCCTTTTCAGCTCACATGGCTGCTGCGTTCAAATCCTATACATAAAACCTCAACCCCAGCGCAAAAGAAATGTACTCGTATATCAGATTTTAAAGTACTATTTAAGTAATAGTAGAAATATTGGAAAGAATAACTACTTACAGCAAAATTCGGTGGCTAATATAGTTTTTTTCCCAGTGAAGTTTCGTAGGCGTCGTTATACTAAACAATATTTCTACTATTACGAATGTCACTCAATGATCTGAGATACTTTTTTTTGCACCGGGCTTGGGGTAAATTTAGGAGAACCCCTTTTCTTATGTTTGGTACATAACATCTAGATTTAGGGGTCATAAATTAATCTTTATACTAACTTTCACTAGTGAGTTCTTCCGTGAAAATATTTTTTTACATGGTTGATGTATTTTATTATCACGTCAAAATGTATACTTTGTATTTTCTCTAGAGATCTAATGTGTCTCTAAACAAAAAATCATCAAAACGAGTAAAAACGTAAGAAACAGACAGATTTACTCGAGTAAGAAACCCATAGGTAAAAAAGTGAACAAATGAAACGCCTCGACACGAACACTGTTAGTTCGTCCGCTCCCCGCTTGGCGCGCCACCGCACTCAATGGGCGTCGCTTGGCGCCTGTCCCAGAACAAGGTATGCTGTTTCCAGTTTACACCCGTTCCGTTTCCCAGAATTAATGTTTTATAGCTCGAATTTATGGCAAATGTCATTGATGATGCACATAACGTAATTGGGTTTTAGTAGTCGCGAGAAGTTATATCACGATAAAATTAAATGCGATAAATTTTGTGATTGACGACCGCGGATTGGTGTCGTTACTGCGAAGTAGGAACCTAATTGTGTAGGTACTTACTTTGTTTGTTTCTCAATTTTATTTATTAATTATTTTGGTAACTCCCAATTATTGATAAAACAGATTCACTTTAAGGAAAGTCTCATATAAATCTAAATATTTTGGACACATTACACCAAGATCCCAATTGAGCATGGTTTGTACTATGGGTGTCGGTGTCTGCTAAGATACCCCGGCATATGCTGAGTACATGCCTTTTTGTTGCCAAAACGTTTCACCCCATTTTAAATGTGCACTTTATTGTTATTTTTATTTTTGTCACCAAATAAATATATTTTCTTTCTGATAAAACATACTAAAATATTTCTAAATAAGTACTTAAATAGATAATAACACCCATACCTGCAGAAGGAACAAAATGTTTTTCACTTAAATGTTTGTCCTGGGTCGGGATCGAACCCACGAACTTCGGCGTTAAAAGCTGGATCGCTCCCATTGCGCCAACAGGGCATGAGTGCTTTTTGTCTTTTTAGATTTTTTGCAAAGGACCAAACAGAATACTACGTGAATTTTTATTTAAGACAATGCTTCATTTTCTACACAAAGACCGAAACTAGAAAAATCCGACCTGATCCTAGGACTCAAGCAAGGTCAAGGAGTCTTAGGATTAGGTCGAATTTTTCTAGTTTCTGTCTTTATGTAGAATACTACATAATTAAAATTAGAGTAGGTACCCTTTGTCTGTTCAATGGTTGACGCATAAGAAGGCCACGGTATAATCTTTAGGACAAATTCGCAATAGGTGTAGGTACTTGTACCCATTGCGAATTTTTCATCATTAACTAAACTTTTCGTGTCGTCACATCCACTTGTACTACTAATCACAATCCCTCTGTCACTGAATCAATTTCAATTAAGCCAACAAACTTCACTTAATGCCACCTTCGTACAACCCACCGGTGCGAATCAATTATAATTAAATTATTCTAAATCAATCACTGCAGAACCATTAATCAGCCAAGATCCGCGGAATCCCCAAAAATCTCGACACGAAACGTTTATTAAGATCCGAATAGGACTAAAATATTCATTAATTGATTCCACCCTTCCAAGATACCCCTCATTATTTGAGGGTTGATTAAGCAGGGTGACTTGCACGGGAGGACTCTTATTGGTATTTATTTATTTCGAACAAAACGGTGTGTTAAAACAGTAAATATTAAAAGACCACAATGTAATAAGTTGCTTTTTGTACCAACCGCCATTCAGATAATTTTGCGGTACCTAATTCAAACCTATCGGAATTATTAAAAAAATACCATTTGATGTAAATTTTGTAGAAAAAAATTTCGAAAATTTGTCATGAAAAAAGTTTTCTAATTCAACTCAAAGATTCATTGCGAGTTAAGTGTACGTACAGATAGTCTTATTCTAATACATTGACTTTAAAAAAAAACTATTTCAATTTCTAAATAAAATTGCTGTCAACGTATTAAGTTGTGACGGCAGTTGTGAGTTAAATAATTGATTTCAACATGACGCTTTCAACAGAGTCACATTTTTTATAGAATAAGTTATACTTAATTTTCTGTTCACTCTGTTTTCTGTACTGGTAGATTATGCTTTGGCACTGACTAATCATAGCATTTCATTGTAACTGTTCATATTTTATTTTAAATGAAGGAGATACATATAAACAAAAGATACAACATATTTGTGTATGATGAAAAAGTGGCAATAAAATCTGAAAACTTCTATAACAATCTACAAGTACGAGTATAAGCTAATTTAAATCAAGGTCATACTTTTCTCTCGCTCCGAAATGTAAATATAATGCCTAGCCTACGCCTTACGTCTAAAATAATATTATTTTCAACCCCTTACGATTGTTCCTATAATTCTTAACCTGTAACTGCAGCCATGACTGTTTGTAGGAATAACATTGTTATCTGTATAAAGGAGCGCGGTGCGTGCGGAAGACGCGCGTCGCTAATGGGTTGATGTCATTGTGAACATCGGCGGACAGGAACTCCGTGGAATAGCTTTGCAACACGAAATGTTGGAATACAATAAATCGGTTCTTTTTGTCTTACTGCTAAAAATATATCTTAGTTGTGTCCTGAAAACATCGTATAAAACCTCACCTTTTCTATGGCCTGTGCTCTTTTGAATCGTAAAGTAAACAACCATGAGTTTGCTAATTTCCCTGTCGTGAACACAGTAGCATTCCAGGAGGCATTCCTGTTTATACCGATCATGTATTTTTTTAGTTGCTCTTTGATAACTGACTGTGCTTTTGGCTTTCGTTGGACCATGACGTAAGGTAACTTATTTATTTAAATTATTTATTTACCCGTTAACTCCATCACGACTATCAAAGTCAAGTGACTAGCTGCACTTAATTCTGCATGTATATTTTTTGTTAAAAATTTAACACTTTTTTATTTTAACATTCACTTGTGCATAACGAGTCACCCTAAAATACTAGTACTAGTAAATTCATATCATAATAAATTAAAAAATCAAGTATTGACTACTCCGCTCCCTCCTCTGTCTTACCTACTGGATGTTAATTAGAGGTAAACAAGTTGCCTTTGTAAGATTTTCACTTCATTCGCTCGAGACGACGCAGATAACAATAACAACACACCTACGCTCGGTATTGAACAACCCTGTATAACTTTATACGAACGCTTTGGAGATATTCTATTTTGTTGACTAAGAGATTTTTTTAAATTTTTAAAACAGCATGCTTGCAGCTAGACATGTCGAACTTGGTTTCAGGGTGTTGTGTTTTTTTAACGTTTGAAATTTTATATTTTGAGACAGTTAAAAATTTTTCCTAAAAGTAAAAGTAAAAGTAATGATTTTGTAATGAATAGGCTCCGAAACTACTAGACTGATTTAGAATATTATATTACCAATATAAACATACTTTATTAGCGAGTGATAGGTGTTATAATTTTTTTTATTTAGACTATATATAAACGAGAGAAACAGTTTACGCGTTCGAAGCCGCTGACGGACAGCTAGTTACTAATAAGTACGAACTGCTTAGAGCGAGCAAATAAAAAACATTAATGTACGAAATAATTGAATTTATTTGTCAAAATTTCATTCAAATATTTTTCAAGGCAAATAGGTTTTTCAAGACAGAAAACTCCAACATCATTTTTCTAAGATTTTTGTGATTATTTCATTGAATTGAAATAACACTTAAATTTTTGCTCTATTATTGTGTGCATAATTTAAAAATACATTGAATTGTCTATAATTAGGTAGTTGCCAGTTATTTGCTAAATTCAATGAAAAACGGTTTTTTTAAACATTGATAAGATCATTAAAAAATTTACTGTACACAGTTAAAGTTATAATTATGAAATTAAAAGGTGCACTCAATAATAGAGAGATAATTTATACTTAATTTGAATTCAGCTTTACGATCTACCCCAAACGCAAAAACCAAACCCTCATAAGTTTGGGGCATCTCCCACTTACATACGAGCATGCTTGGAGCGGCCCAGGGTTAACCAACCGCTGGGCTGACCAAGTCATGGAGAACTTGCGCGAGCTCCAGGTGGATGACTGGAAGGAGGTGGCGCTCGATAGACCGAAATGGCGCCTTTTGGTATCGGAGGCCCATTTTGGGTCGGTGCGCCAGTTAAGATAGTAAGTTCATCTTCCACTTTGTGCATCAGGCACCTAAAAAATTAGATCACATGAATGAATGGGAATGGAAGCCCAAGACCTTAGGCGCTATATACAGAATCGCTATGATTGGACCAACAGGCCACTCAAATCTTCGAATCACTCGTAACTATGTGTAAATCTGTAAATGTATAAATCTCCCACTCGATATGCCTATTTATGAGTGAGAAAAATGTCGGCTATATGTTGGAAATATAAATAAAACGTAGGTCAATAAATCATTGGTTCACCGGGCTATTTCTCAATGCCCTGGTTAGGGCTGTCTGTTTGTTTATGTGTGTGTTTGTATATCTATATCTTTCTGACTGACTATCAGGCTGGTTTGACCGACTTGCATGCGTTCAAGATGCTATCAGAATCAAAAAGTAACAAAACAAACATTCATTGTTAGTGCATCATTAAGTACCACGAACTCAAATGAATAAAAAAGAAATTATTCTCAATTTTAAATTAAAAAAAAATATTTAAATCATAACCTAAAAATATTATAATCTCTAATATTAAAAAAAAACACTTAATAGGCATTATTTCATTTCTTACAGTTTTTAAAACTATTCAAAATACATACAAAACTTTAAAATGCAATTTAAAATGCGTCTGCAGACGTTATTTACGTTATAACCACTCAAAAGATTAAACATAAAATTGTTATTGAAAAAATTACTTGTTGTTAATGTGTTTTATAAAATTAGTTTCATTTATATATTTAATTAAATTATGAACATACCTACTGACTAACCGCAGAAAAACGACAAAACGCCAGATTGTCAAAAATTAATAATACATGCTTAAGTCTAGCAAATATTAATTGAATACAAAAGTTAACAAAAACAGAAAAGAAAATGTCGCAATAAAAAAAATACAAACAATACATTTACAAATAAAAATAAAAATAAATACACTCTAAAATAGTAACAGTTTTATTGAACAGTAAAATGTCATCCCTAGTTCCTGAGGAATCGCTGATAAATAGCTACAGAGCCACAGAATTTTACTTCAAACTATTAATATCAGCCAACGACGGTCACTACACCTGTTCTAAAACTGCTTTAGTTACACAATAAATATCCAACAAAAATACATAAAAATTAATTAATATCAAGCTAACAGGGCTTGTAGAAAAGTATATAGTTGGCGCGTCCATGACTATGATCCCAAAAGAATAGAGAAAATGTGATTGGCTAACCCCCGTATCCACAAACGCTAATCAAAAGATGAGGACACCTGAAATTGACGCTGGCCTGACACATGTCAATAGAAATGAAAGGGACAGTTATACATGTAACGACTGCTCAGCTATGATGGACGTTTGTGGATTCGGGCGTAAGGAAACGTTAATGACAGAGCGTTATCTAGTTAACCGTATATTTCACACAATTGAAAAAGTGTAAATTACTGGGGGAACAAAACAAAATTATAATACTACCTGAAATGACTCTATTATTATTATTTCTTTAAAGAAATGTTTATAGGGGAATGTAGGTAAATCACATATTTTATTACACGTTGTTTGTTTTTATGACTAGTAAAATAACAATTTTACGACCCAGTTATAGTAATAATAGGTGTTTAAACCAACCAATAAAACTATTCGAGTAATGCAAAGAGTAACTAAAATGATGA
Source organism: Udea olivalis (assembly GCA_947369235.1). Taxonomy (NCBI): domain Eukaryota; kingdom Metazoa; phylum Arthropoda; class Insecta; order Lepidoptera; family Crambidae; genus Udea; species Udea olivalis. Next base: position 21,376,974 of record OX376347.1, read on the forward strand.
AACTTACTCTCTATATCTTATTCACATTTGGCAAGCGTCGTGTTTGAGCAAATTCAGTTGTATTCTAATGTTGATATTAATATTATTACCTTCCTCGCTCAAAGGCTCAGTAGGTATAGCCATACAGCGAGGAAAGCCAGCCAGCGTTCTGGGATATTTAGCCCACGACCCATTCCTTTTTAAAATGTGCATTTTTTTTTTACATTTCTAAAATGTTATAAATAGAGTAATAAAAATATCAAAAAAAACTTCAGTAACTTAATGTGTTATTATTGTGGTAGATTTCGATGATGGAGGCTCTGCTGGGAAGGTGACGTCATTAAGTGTAAACTCTATGGGCTAATTGTTTGTGGTTTTTTGTGCCCTGACCGCGAACCAGACCTGACGATCTCTTTCTGCGTGCAAAAATGTATTAAAGTATGTCTTAAAAATTATTCAGTTACTATCAGTCTCTGACAAAACGTCTGCTTTATTTAGGTTTAGACCAATAATAATATACTATAAATAATTAAAAATATTACTAAGCTTACTTAACATTTGAAGTTCTGGACTCCTGATGAAAGTTTAAAGAAATCCTATATTTTGTGATTAAAGCATGAGTGAGTAAATCTAAATAAATAAATATCTGGGACAATTCACACCAAGATCATCTGACCCCAAACTAAGCAGAGCTTGTAATATGGGCGTCAGAGACTGATAAACATACTTAAATATTTCTAAATACATACTTAAATAGATAATAACACCCAGACACACAACAAATACAAATGTTCGTCACACAAATATGTGTCATGGGTGGGGATCGAACCCACGACCTCTGGCGCTAAAGGCAGGATCGCTGCCATTGCGCCAACAGGACAGTCACAAATCTGCAGAATTGAATACTTTATCATTTATAAAAAGCATTAATCATAACAGTCCAAAGATGAAAACCTAACATTCATAAAAATCCGATGACGGTTACCCGCTGTTTGTTTATATTGTTTCTTGTTGATTTGAAAAACTTACGAGTTTAAAAAAATTCAACAAAGATAAAGAATAACAATTTATCCTCTTCTTGTCTCAGAAATAAGCCATTAGTCAATTCCACCTGTTAGAAATATACTTTCTTAGTTTGGGTGCTAATTCTTGCTCACTCGATATCATTTATTACCCTCCAAAGTACTTACCTTATCGAACATTCTTATTAATTAAGTATACTTTTACATTAGAATAAACAAAAATCAAATCAACCAATCTCATCGCTGCATGATCTGATGATGATCCAATTCTTACTTTGTACAACCTTTAATCCAACTACATTCTTTATTTACCTTTAAATTCCTTTATTCCTTTATAAACCTTTTATTCCTATAATGCGATGAAGGAAGCTTACAGGTTTCTATGATCTACAAGTTAATTGGGCCATATTAAGGTGTTCCCTCATCTAGAGCATTTTCCTGTTATGCAACGTAACAGAGTCTAGCATAACATCGGTGAGGAAGGAGAACCGCACATTACAGTGTGCAAACTGTAATGTTGCGAATTCGAGCATTACATCAGTGAGGGAGGAGAACCGCGCATTACAGTGCGCAATTTGTTGTTACAATGTGTAATATTTTGATACAATTTCCCTGAAGTTTTGTGAGGCAGAAATTGTAATGTAATGCTCGAAACCGAATCTGAAATGCAAATTACAGGCAAATTTTCGTCATGTCAGGGAGGCAGTACTGTATTGTACTGCTCCAAATCGAATCTGAAATGTTACATTACAGGAAAATGGTCCAGGTGTGGGACCACCTTTACTAAAACATTGATTGATCTGTGCGTGAGTAAAGATTTCACAACGGCTGTTCTTACAAAAACGACTTTCAAATTTAGCCCAGTACCAATTTCGTTGAATATCGTTAAACAATATGGCCCTTAGTAAAATTCATTCTATTTCATTTCTTACCAACAACAACAAGACCCATGGGTTAGTAAAAAAACAATTGACTTTGTGACACTTACAGTAAATCTTATTTTTTTTTTAAGGACAAATTCACAAAAAAAAAACACTTGATTTAGGATTAGAGAGTTAAACGTTGTGAAGAAAAAATAAATATTATTTTATCTTTATTATGTCGGGTGCACCAGAATCGTACCCCTGATACTTTAAAGATATAAATGACTGTGTTGAAAAAGCCACCTGGTGACGCGCGTGTCATGATTTTTCTTTCACTTCTGACACTTTTAATATATTTGACATGTAAAATATATTGTAGGTGTAAACTTTAAGAGCTTGTACTAAAAGCTTTATCGCCACTAGTTTTTATTTATAATTAGTAATCTTGTTTTTACATAGGGCATTACTTATGCTTGTAAATGTCAGAGGAATGTTGCCAGATCATCGGTTCTGGAAGAAATTGGAATGTGGTTATTAGTATCAGCTTATTTTGTCCTTGAATTTATGGCTAGTAATCAGTCTCTTAGACATGGTTTAGTAAAACCTATATTGTTACCAAAGACCAGGTTTCTAGCTAAGTCGCAGTTGAGTAATACTTATAATTTTCACTATCTTTTCAAATGGGAACCTTGACTGAATGTTATAGAATAGTGTGACCATACGGTGACTAAAGCAGCATGTTAACTGGCTATAAATTATCGTCTTAATAAAGTAAATAAATAATAAATATGCGCCAGACAACACACCTCTTGTAATGGTCTCGAATTAGGGATTAAATCCCTGTGTTACGAGGTACCACACAAGGAAATAAGCCAGGGGCGTCTCCCAGCACACCCAGACCCGAGTCAATTCAGAAAAGATCGTTTCCTGAATTGACCCGACCGGGAATCGAACCTGGGACACTACAGAAATCGAGGCGAGAAACCGTGCTACAGCGCACTACGCCACCGTGTCGTCAAATACACCAGAATCATTGTTCAGAACCATAAGAGTGAGAATAATGCACCCTATTTTTATGGGAAGTGGAAAGGTAGATCTTAATTATATTATAGGAGATTTAAAAGGCTTTGATAACACTGTGGATTTTGATAGTAATTCAAAGAGAACGGATAATGTTGAAAGGTCGCATCAAGTTAAAAACATGGCCTACCCACCTGTGTTTTACATCTTAAATATTTTTTTCTTAAACATGCTCGGAAATATTGTCATTACTTTTGAATAAAGAACACGCGAAGTATCATATTTACGTAGACTGAAAACCCAAAATCACTTCCCGGCGCGTTATTTCAATTTCGAACGAAGAGCGCGCCGGCAATGTTGTATGAAACGGTGTGCTGTTTGAATTTAGAACTCTTTCATCTATCGTACACATTGCGTTCTCGTGGCTGTATAGCCACAGATGCGTTTACCTTTCGGCACAAATTGTAAAATAAAAAAAAACAAATTGGCGGTAAAGCGGAGTTGTTATTTTGTGAATAATATTAATTAAATTTATTATGTAAAAGGCCCTTTTTATTTCCTTGCATTTTTTTAAGAAAAGCACTATATATGCCTCGGCCGAAATGGCAATTGCAGGTCGAGTATGAGTTTGAAGGCCGAGCCGCAGGCGAGGACTTCAATGATACGAGACAGGCAGACTATTTCGCTGCCTTTGCAATAATGTACTATTATTTGCCACAATTCCCTAAACGCACCTACAAATGCATTAAATTCACAACATGATGCACATCGCGAATGTCTGTCTACATAATACGGTTTTTATATAAAATGCATTGTCTAAAATAAAAGAACATACATTCAGAAATGAACACCTTTTTCAAACTGATAGGAAAATACTAACTTTAAAAGAAAATTCAAGCCAAAAATACCTCTTCAGATAAATCTTTGAATTGATTTAAAATACCAAAGCGTTTTAGCGGAGAGGATTTAAAGTTGAAGTGCAAGTAGTAGAAAGAATTAGAGTCGGCTTAAAGTGAATTATGGGGTGACCGCGACCGAGATTGCCGGGAACCGAACCAGCGACCTCTAGCTCGGCGCTGCTACAGACGTGAATAATTGCATTCACTTGCCGAAGAATAGGGGATGTTTAGCAAATTCAGTTTGAATTCGGCGAGAGAAAGGAAAGAGTAAGTATTTGAACCAAGTTTCTAATTGTCGTGTGTGTGTGCGAAAACGTAGTCTAGTGTACTCAAACTTGGATCGTGGAGCGTGTGGTCCCGAGTTCAAAAGTGGCAAGCATCATGTCTGTGTTCATTGTTCTTCCGACTAAATCTTCGGTGATGGAAAACAGCGATAAAAAACCTACTCAACCCGGATAACAGCGGAAGGCTCACCACCTACCACGTTGGGTTCTAATTAAATACCATAGGTGAAAAGTGGGCTTCGAGTGTTCCGTTCACCATGACAGCAACAGTCATTTGCCTCTGACTACCCCGTTTGGGATATAGTCGTGATTGTATGACAGCATATTAAGAGACGCTTCAGACTACTTTTTCATACGTTATATATATATGTGGAAGTGCATGAAGGCGCGTACAGCCGCGCCTTCTGCCACACGTGTAACTCGTACGAGCGTTGACGCGCCTATGAGTCCGCCTCGTATAATCCATATAGATACTGACACACCACTTTCGGTTCGAGCGAACTCGCCGAAACCAGCCCGTGTTTTAATTTTGTTTCTATAATACGACACTTAATTAACATATACAACTGAGAAACAGTTTTTCGGCAGTCGGGAATGTGAGCGCGTATGACCAAGCGAAAGTATACGCGCAAAAAAATATCAAGTCTGAAACCACCTGTGATTGCTCTGGCTTAGGTATCAGCCTTTCAGAACCAGGAAAAATATAATTATATAAGTACATCTCAGATCACAAGACAGTGTTCCAAGTTAAAATATCTCTTTGAAACTTGATCCTGTTCACTTCAGCTCGGGAAATGAAAGTAATTTGTAAAGATTACCGTTGAACAGCTTACTTGGGCTCTTGCTTCGGCTTCATAATCCTGGACATGCTCTGAAGTTGGCGTAAAATTCTTTTCTTGGGGTGTCTGGCCTCCAAGATGGGGAGGGACCATCAGGCGCTTGGCGTTCTTGCTTGCCAAATGATGAAGTTGAAAAACATATAATTGGATGTTCAAAAGAGAACAATCAAAAATGTTGTTACCAAAATGGTATCTTACTTACCCGTTCTATGGTTCTAAAAGGATACTATTTACACTAATAATATAAATTCGAAAGATCTTGTCTCACTCTGTTTGCTACATTTTAACGACTTAACCGATACATTTTTGATAGAAAATATAAATTGGACCCTGATAATGGACAAAGGCCCCTTTTGTCAGTGACGCACGTAACACCAGGGGCATCACTCGCGCATTGCCGACCATGTCGAAACCTTTTCTTGAAGAACCCCAAACTTATAGCTCATTCGGAAAGCCTCGGCAGGGCGCTCATCATTCCACAATCCCGGATTACGCGTATGAAGTCGTGGGCAATAGCTAGCTATAATAATAGATGAAACACGTCCAATCAATTTCTTTAAACAATACTTCCGTGCATTAGCGGATTAGCCAGCCTGCTCTGATGTCGTTTCCCGCAGTGCAGTCTCGCGGGCAGCTACGCGGGGCGCACACTAGTGCCAATGGTCACCCGCAGGACTCATGATGGACTACCTTCGTCCTTGCTGAATGGAATATAATTAATTGAAAACTGTACAATACTTTTATTCAAATATGGGGGTTCATGCCAGAATAGTAAAAACGGAACCCTTTTGATTGGCCGACTTAGCAGATTACACTGGCTTATTAGCATATTCGAAGAGATTTGGATCAATTAAGATGCGCCGAAGTATGTGTGTTCGATAGGACAAACATTTTTGAGACGTTAATAAGTATTCGTGGTTTATTATCTATTTATGTATTTATTTAGAAATATTCAAGTATCTTTATATACTGATACACCTATTAGTACAAGCTCTCTTAGTTTGGGGTCAGGTGATCTTTGGTACTTAAATGTGTCCGATTTATTTATTTTACTGCCGTTAAAAGATGTGGTCCAGCGTTTTGGTTTTAGAAATACAATGATCTTTATAACTCTACCCTACTTTGGGACATTGCAGCACTTAGGTAGAATATTCTTGTACCTTTCTTAGCAACGCACAGATCATTCTAGCTAGTCTGTTTTCTTCAGAGCCTATCACAGTTTGTAAGTGTGGTAATGGACCAAATAATTGAGCTTTTTGAAATATGAGAAATTAATTTGTTAATTAAAGCGAAGTTTCCTCACTAATCGGATTGGCCCGTCCTGGGTGACCTACTTCCACCTACCTGCTTATCTGGTGCCTCTATAATGAGATGGGTGACGTATTAGCGTAGCAAGGACTGTTTAGGGGGGTCAGAGGGCTAGGAAATTACTATTTAGCGCAACTTTTGTACGTTATAATGTCGTAATTACACGTAAAACTATCACATGTTAGGGCATTTCTAAAACACCCTATTCAAAGTTGTGATACGGGAATGTTACCAATATTTGACAGGTTTGGTAGGCGCGTTGTTAGATTTCTTTCATAATTGAACAATACGAATTTAATTGCTTTCCTACTGAATCTGGTGAAAATACTTCTTTTATTTACTGGCAGTTGACAAAATCATTACAACGCAGGCTCCTAGGGAAATGCAAGAGCATTTTGGCGTGCGTTCTTAAAGTTTTTATTAAAAACGTAGGAGAAACACGCAATACCTTAGCCGGTGTCGTTAATAAAATAGTGGGGAAGGCACCAAGCCAACGAGCGTTACGAGCGCCCCCTGCGGTCAGAAATATGAAACCTATCGTGATAGAAAATATACAGGCGATGTGCGAAATGACCAACGGTGTTTATGTACCGTAGGGCTGTCGGGAAACAAAGATTTTACAGATTAAACAAAAATAAGATTTTGTCAATGTGTCTAATCGTGCCCTTCTATTATTTATAGTTTTCGATAACTTATCTTACTAGAAGTTATTACATACAGACGTGATATATTTCGATAAATATTTAAAAATATTCACATTAAAAAGTGTTTTAGCGCATAATTTGTACGGAGTGTTTATTACTAAGTTGACGTTCAACATTTTCGGAATAGTTAAAACCTTATCAAAGAGTTTAAGAACTATTGCAGCATCCTCTAAGCAATTACTTGCTTTGTGTAGGTATTATAAATAGCTGGAGATGATCACGTAGCTTTCGTCAAACCAGGTAAATGTACGAAACTCAGTCTCATTTCTTTCTTTTTATCGCCCTAAGCCTATTTTCGATCATCAACTTCTAAACTCAATAATAATATTTCCTGAAATTTAAGTTTAATCTTCCTTTTTCATAGATTACCATACAATCACATTTTGTAAACATTATAGTGTTCAGGACTCTGAAATGTAAAAAACTATGCAACTATTATTTTCAAACTCCGTAATGGACAACCCTAGAACCAAACTAATATGCAAGATTCAGCTTTGTTTACAGAGCTAAAGTGTAATTCTGTTAAGATATACGCTAGGGTTTGTCTATTTTTCATGTAACCAATGCAATGGTTTTGTAAAATTTGTGTTTTGGCAACTGTTTGTTGTAAGGGACTAGTAAAATATAGTAGTCCATAAAAGGCTATGTTTGCTGTCATGAGGAGCTTGCACTATTATTTTTTCGATTTTGTGCCAAGCAGTAGTAGGTATTATTTATTGCATATTATGTAAATGTATGAGAGAGATTTTCATTGCTAATGCAATTAATAGATACTTTTAACCTAGCATTTTTTTTTTATTACATAAAATGGGTTTGCTTTTGGCCTCAGTCTCGCCTGGTGGTAAGTGATGACGAGGTCGATGGTGGTACACGCTTACCCAGAAAATGCCTATTCACTCTGGCCTTGAGGACACCAAGGTTGTATGTATCCAGAAACACAGACGCAGGGAGAGGGTTCCACTCCCTAGCGGTGCGTACCAGAAAAGACGCAGCAAACCGTTGGGTACGGACTGTCGGAAAGTCAACGACATGGGGGTGGAAGCCCTCCTGGCGTCTAGTGGTCCGGTGGTAGAAAGTAGACGGTGGGATCAGGTTGTGTAGTTCCTGCGCACACTCTCCAATATACACCTTATAGAAAACCGATAGACAGGCGACTTTACGCCGATGCTCCAAACTCTGAAGTTTGGTTCCAACGAGCGCATCGTCGCCTATGAGTCTCCTAGCCCTTCGGTCCACTGAGTTCATTGCATCCAACTGGTACTTGGCAGAGCCATCCCACAGGTGGCAGCAGTACTCCATACACGACCGAACTTGTGCTTGATACAAGTGGAGCAGCTGTTTCGGTGTGAAGTATCGCCGAACCTTAAAGAGGATACCAAGTTTTTTAGCAGCGGTTTTTGCTTTCAACTCAATAGAGCTACCAAAGTTAAGGTTGGAAGAGAGTTCCATACCTAGGAGCTCGAGGTGGTTGGTTATCGGTATCGGTGCATTCAGGAAAGTAGGAGTCAGATTGAATGGACTCCGTTTAGCGGAGAACAGACAAGCCTGGGTTTTGCTGGCGTTGAACTCAACGAGGTTAGCTTCGCCCCAGTCGGACACTGCAAGCATTATTCAATAGCACGACAAATTAATACCTTACACTTACTCTGGATTTCTTGCCACATGGCTATCTCCCATAATCTTCTCACTTTCATATGTCTGGGATTAGTCCCAGGTCATTCCACAATTCTGGTACAAGAAAAAAACTCCCGGACGCAAGTTTGTTGTGAGGCCAAGTCTTCGGGCCCGGAATTGATAGCTTGTAACGGGCATGCCAGTAGAAGCCACGTCGAAGCAAAAGCCTTTCTAATGGTGTCAAATCCGCAAGATTTTGACAGGTACAGAGGCGGTCTGATCAACCTTTACATAGGGTCACCTTATGCTGCTGACAAAAGGCCCGTTTTGCAATGGCTTTGTAAAGGTGAACGCGTATGTACAACATTTTTGAGGATGCGAAGGAAATGGAAATGGAAGTGAGAATTTTTAGAAAAATGTGAAAAAAATATATAAAAAATAATTTCAATTTATTTTCTAAGAATAGTTTTACGCTAGTTAGAATCCATCTGAAAAAAGAATCTCTTGTTAGCAATTTAAAAACACCGTAAAGAACAAATCTTATGGCTCGTAAAGAACAATATAATTTATTCTGATCTGTCAGCTCAACAAAATCCCGTCTATATATTTTGTAAGGTATAAAAATACATTGAAACTTCGTACGTGACTATTGCTCCTTGGCACTATTTCACCTAGGACATAAAACCGTACGGACAAAGAGTAAATAACCATAGAAACAATTTATTGTTGTAGGCATAAAATGTTAACAGAAATGCACTTCATTTGCCTTATAACAAACCCTTATTACTTGTCAAGTTTACTCCCTAAACTGTAATATTATGATCTTTCATTTCAAGCCAATCAATCAGCCTGACAATAGTGCATTTTCTATGCTGGTTATTTACTGACGAAATTGCTCGCTGCCCTTAGTTTAGCGAATTAACTCGACTAGATACGAGTATAAACGTCTGTAATACGATTGCCCACAGGTTTATACTGAGGCACGATCAAATATTTCCTAACGGATTTGCCTATTAATACTTTTAACCTAGCATTATTTAATAGCAAGACAAATTTATTACATTTATTCTGGATTTCTTGCCACATGGCTATCTCCCATAATCTTCTCACTTTCATATGTCTGGGATTAGTCCCAGGTCATTCCACATTTCTGGTACAAGAAAAAAACTACCTGACGCACGTTTATTGAGAGGCCAAGTCTTCGGGCCCGGAATTCACATGCGTGTAACGGGCAGGCCAGTAGAAGCCACGTCGAAGCAAATGAGTAACTGATCATGATCAAGCAAAGTTGCTTGATCATGATCAGTTACTCATTTGACGTTTGATAAGTATCAAGTCAGAAAAAAGAACGTTAAAAAGTAAAAAAAAAAAACTTCTTTTTCAGTGTCTGATGGGCCGATACACTATTTTATCACTCTTGCCTTGAAAAATCCTAAATTGAAATAGTTGTGAATAAATTATTGTAATTACCCTTCTGTATCGGTTTTAGTCACCTGATAAAAGTAACCTCTTTGATATTTTATAGGAGTAAGTTCTTGACAACGCTTAGTGTAAAAAGCATTGGAATATTAGTGTGAGTTTATTTTATTGCCCCACCTTGTTATCAATTTGGAACTTTTTACGAGTTGTTCTCGTTTTAGCACCTCTTTATTCACCTTTGAAGATTGTCATTTAATGTCTTTTGTTTTTTATTGAGGTTGCACAGCCCAAACTGCTTGAATTATCTGCTTAATCTTGCGGTTGACTGGTAGAGAATGCCTCCGGGCATTAAGCCCGACATTTGTACTTGTTTCTCTTGTGCAATGAAGAATAAATAAATAATGTAGCGTTATATTGGTGAAATAATTTTTCAAATCGGTCCGGTAGTTTCGAAGCCTATTCATTAAAAACAAACAGTCAAATCTTGCCTCTTTATAATTTTAGTATAGACTAGTTGGATAGTATATGAGCAAATTGAATTATTTCTATTTTTATAATTGATGATCAAGTAAAGACTAAATATTATAACATAACGCAGGAAGACACTCGCTACGAAGTAACAATCACTAGTTAAGAAGTTATTTGACGACACGGTTGGCGTAGTGCGCTGTAGCACGGTTTCTCGCCTCTATTTCCGTAGTGACCCAAGTTCTATTCCCGGTCGGGTCAATTCAAGAAACGATGTTTTCTGAATTGACTCGGGTCTGGGTGTGCTGGGAGGCACCCCTTGTTTATTTCCTTGTGTGGTACCTCGTAACACAGGGATATTAATCCCTACTTCGAGACCATCACAAGAGGTGTGTTGTCTGGCGCATATTTATTTTATTTATTGATTTCATATAACAGAAACAAAAGTGGTTACAACTTTTGTGGGTGGGGCATACCAGCTGGAATAGGCTAAGCTAGGTTTTTATAATTAAAACTAACTTAAATCTTTTATATCCGTGGACAATTTTTTTGTTTGTATTTGATTGTTAATTCATTATATTTGCAGTCTCACATGTGGGCGATACATAGCCACAGATTACCAGACTTTCAGAACTGGCCTTCATGCTACGCGGGAGAATCCGATGACGGCCAGCTAGTTATTAAATACATCTGAAACACATAAGCTGTTTCATCATCTAATCTGTTTTTAAAAGCTGACCGCATAGATCTATTTTCAGCCACAATACACTTAATTTTTCAATCAACTTCAGCAATTTGTTTATTTTGCAGAAAATATTTGATAACACACTTTCATGTTATTTTTGTTCATAACCATCAAAGCAATCCACATTCCCCAACTTTCAAAAATATTTTAAGAAAACGTTCTCTTTATAATAAGAAGATAATAAATGTTTCATCTACCAATTATGTGCGTTGAACAATAGATCAAAAGCGGAATCTGCTGAAGCAAACATTAATAATTTTAACCAAAACAACCGATTAACAAGTAATATAGCCAAATAATTCATGTTTATAAACATATCAGTGCATAATTTATAATTTTTGACTTCAAAGGTGGCCCGATGGGCCTCAATCGTCGCGGTGGGCTGGCAGAAGCGCGTAAGCGTAAATTCCGCGTTTTCGATCGATCGGCGCCGGCGCAGACAAAACAAAACGGTCAACACTTAAAATAAAACACTTAAACTGCAGTCTATCACGGCTTACGTGTGTATGTTTTGGATTTTTGGAGTTATTTAGGCATATGGCTAGACAATTAATTCTAGTTATATGAATAGGCAGAAAATTATCATTCAACTTACGAAACAACAATTTCGATTCTTGAGTTATTTTTTTTACATCTTCAATTATTTTTTAGAAAACTGAGGGTTCTTTTATCACCTGTGGGCCAAACCGGTAAATATTTACAAAGTGGCGTAAAACTTTGACAGGGTAAAAACATTGTAGTATGTTATGAATGGGTTAAGTGTATTTCGTAGAATATAATATGTTTATTAGATTACCAAAAAATCAACATCAATTTATGGTATCAATGGTAAATATGTTTTAAACGACTACAAATTCACATTACTACGTGTTCGACGAACGGAAGTAGGCCTTCAGGCATGCATAGTAGCTAACAAATATAATATATTAATAGTACAGCATAATATAGTCAACTAAACACGGAACACGGAACTTCAATTATTTTAGTAGAACTCCAACTTACCTCCGTGTTCTTATTTTCACATATCACTCCCAAAAGCTAACGCATCATGAAAAAATTAAAACAAATCAGCCACGCGAGATCTTGAAGATAAGATTTAGTCATGGCTTAAAATAAGTATCTTATTTAGTAACCGCATAGGATTTGCGGGATTTGTCAGTTACGACATTTTGCAAGTCGGCCGTGAATAAGATTATATAACATAAAACTACCAGTAGTAAATTTTGTAGTGTTTAGAATTGACATTCAAGTTGAGTCACGAAATTTAAAACAAAAAAATGCTTTGTATATTTTAGCATTTTACAATTGTTTTGATATTGAAAGATAGAAAATTAGAAAAATCAGAATTTCGGACCTTGAAGAAATCAAGCAGGATCAATAACTTATGTCACTCTCTGATAATGTAGCTTTATATTAGTTGAATAGTTTTTAAAATCAGTCCAGTAGTTCCGGAGCCTATTCAATACAAACAAACAAAAAAACAAATAAATCTTTCCACTTTATATATTAGTATAGATGATAATATTTTTTCCTATTGGACAATTATTCATAATTTACGAAATCCCCTTCCACTCACTCTGCGAACTAAAGATGAAACTACCAATGCAGAATGACTGGAATGGACCCTGTCCGTAGCCGTAAAATGCTTGTGAAAAAAAAGAGCTGTGAATGCAGATCCTTAAGTCATTAAATCATTCAGTCGGTCACACCTTTTTATAGTATTTGTTTAGAAGACCCTTCGTGAAGGGAGAACCTTGTTTACGTTGTATTTTTCTTGAAAGTTTATAATATCCGATTCGAATCAGTAAATCAAATAAAACGAACGTTGATAGATCAGTAACAAAAATAACGTTCATTTCGTGCGTCCGTTTTACGTCCGACGTGTTTGTATTTTACTCTTATTTGCGTTCTAAATTACCTTTCGACTAAATGCACCTTTCATATTGAGCTAACTGGCTTATACAAGGGCTGCTTATGATGAAAACATTGACCAGAGTCACGTGCTATCTTAGCATGTAGCATGCAAAAGTGATGGCTGTTTGGACAGAAAAGTTCTAGCCTGGAGATCTTTTCAAGGCAAATGCAGAAAGTGTGGATGGATGATTCTTAACAAGATGCAGGCTCATCGGGTACTTAAAATGTATGTAACCGGTCTTTTTGGAAATCATTGGGGCCTTTCAGCTGTGTACCTATCAGACAGCTGCAAATAATGATAAAATGATTACGAAGTTTGCCATCATTTATTTCAAAACAGCATTTTATTTACCACTGAAATCAGTAGACAACCTTTAAATACATGCGTCATACATCATTTCATACACACAAGCACCTGACTGACTTCCGACCGAATGTAATCTCTTTGATACCTGTTGCGAAACTGACATGTTTACAGACCGAATTAGACTGGGCTAGATAGGAATCTTCAAATGTACGTATATACATAGATCTTCTAAACACATAATGAAATCGTAACCAACGTAATGTACAACAGTAAATACATTTTTGTTAGGAGTTTAATTGCAAAGTAAAAAATGCACAACAGAAGTAAGAATTTCTTGACGTTTTCAATTCAAAAACAAATCGAATTATTTAATAAGAAACCTATGCTGTCCTTAAAAAAATAAATTAACCGGTATCGGAAAGATGTATTTTCAACATTTTGTTTTTTTTTACAGTAAAGTTTCTGCTCAGGTTCACTATAATTTGGGTACCGTAATTGAAAATACATATTATGTTCTAACTTTATGACTCTGGTTTACAAAGGCAAAAATTGTAAGTGACTAACCGAAATTATTGTAAACCTCTTTTTTGAAAGAGTTACTACCTACTGAGTTTCTTGCCGGGTATTTTTAGTGATATCTGCCGTCCGACGCCGGTGGTAGAGTCACATATATTATAATATGTATTATGTTTAGTATATTAATTGTATTAATATTATAAATGTTTATACTATAGCTAAATTTAAAATGTTGAATGACAATTCAAAAGAACAGTAACTTTATAGTCTACTTGAATGAAGTATTTTTGAATTTTGAGTGTAGTATACAGTGAAAATATTACGATAATTAGGAATGAAAAAACTAGCGCTAAAAAGCGTATCTGAAGTCAGTCTCCTAAGCATACGAGTATAACCGTCACTTTAATGTGACGTAGTTTGTGGAATTACTAGTCAGTTTAAGGTTTATTGCCGCCGCCAGGTGTGATTGTGTGTCACAAGCGATTAACTTCAAGCATTACGCGTGTTAATACCGGCTTTTGATCTCCGCTGTCTGCGTGATTTAGTGCGCCTCTAGCACGGTTATGGGACGTAAATGTCTTTATTTTGATGAAATCACAAGGTACTGTAAAAACAAAATACACTTTGACTGTTTTCTCTAATGAACTCCTGACAATATTTCCGTAAAGTTTTACATATTTTCTCCAAGAATGACGCAGAAATATAATGTTCTGGACTGAGACCCCTTAAGAGGTGCTTCTGTCAATACCCTTGATATGAACATGAACCAACACGCCAATAGGGATTAAACTATCTAGTGAAACTACCACGGTGTTGGTTAAAGTGAAACCCAGACAATAGAATACTGGTTTTTTTTTCGGTACTAATTGATTAAACCTAGGTTATATCTATATTAGTTCACATTCGTCCACTGGTTTCTCGGTGCCATCACTATTGTGCATAGGGCAGCTAAATACTATCGGCTGCCAAACAAGTACCAATGTCAGCGCACCTATCAGTGCCATATTCAGGCCGGGTGTTTGCTACTCTAATCAAAATCACAACAAATTGTACAACATTGATTTTCTGTAACTTATATTATTATTTTTTGTGCTATCCTACTAATATTATCAATGCGAAAGTTAGTGAGGATGTATGTTTGCATGTTTGTTACTCTTTCACGCAAAAACTACTGAACGGGTTTGGATGAAACTTTACAGTACTACAAAACTAAAAATTAAAATTAAAATAAAAAAAATTAAAAATAAAATACTAACATAGTCATTAAGCTTCTACTAACACTTTATGGATACTGGTTATCTGAAATAAATGTTTTTTTTTTAAACACATGGGCTACAATTTATCAAGATTTTATGTAATTTGGTTATGATATATAACGATAACGCCGTTGACGCCGCGGGTGAAGGAAGAAGAAGTTTTCAACACACTTGCTCATAGAGTGGCTCTGATTACACCGTAATTAGGCACATAATGACACCTGTACTTAAACTGTGACTTTTTCATTGCTATTATTCATAAGTGAGTTATAGAGTATTTTTTTGACTACTATATAAAATGATTTTTTAGTATTATTTTCTTCACAAGTGTGTTGAAAAACTTCGTATGATACACGTGTGTATTGATGATTACCGTCCTCGGCTCTCTTAAGACTCTCACCTAACGGCTCGAGTCTCAATGGCGAATCAGCGGTAATCACCAACATTACACACTTGTACTATAACTTACTTACTCAATAAACTATCGCCCCCAATGTCTAGTTTTAGCCTTTTTTTAGTTAATTTCCATTGTCACCTCAGTTTGGTTATCCGTAGAGCTATGGTGGTTACTGAAGTCGAATAATATCTACTTAAAGTTAATTTTTGCTGAAGTTATTTTGCAGATATCCTCATAGCAAATCTTATTACGCTAAAATATCTTCTAAGTTAGGCTACCTGGTTCTCTGTTATTGGTCTCAACTGAGTAAAAACATTGTTAACTTAAATTAAAAAATCAAACAGAGGAAAGTTAAATCCACTGCACTCGGCATGTCTTAAACAGAACAGACACAGTCAGCTTCATTGGAATACCCACTTAATCCTCAACACTTTTAAATCCCCGCGACATTCTCCAACGTTATTTATTCTATTTTCCACCTTAGAACGAACAAAGCAGCGGTCGCACCTATATTTTTATTTAGCCGGATCGAAGAGTAAACGGTGGTTACAGAAAGCCCATTCCATGTATAGACAATGTTTTCAGTATAGAAAAAGTCTGCACATGCTGTTGGTTGTAGTACCCAAGATTATTTGTAATGTTTCTTTATTCATTCAGTAATGCTAACAATTTTAGAGATTATTTACAGTTAAAAGTGTATATAGGTTAATACATAAGAAAATTCAGTAATTGGGATTGGACTACAGTGTAATTAGGAGAGTATAATGTCTAAAAATGGTCGTAATAATATGCATAAATTCAAAACGAAAGCCTTAAGCTACACATAAAGAAACAGATCATAATAACAATAACAAAAATAATGGAAAAGCAACACGATAGGGTACGTTTTTTTGGAAATAATGAATTAATAAAAAAATCTAAAGTATAGCTCCTAGAGTAAGCAAAGATTCTTGTTAGCAGTAATGTGTTTTGGTATATCTTTTTTTTAATACTAAAATGATGATCGATTATAGGGACTATTGTTTATTGCACACAAACTGAACAGAGTTGACCTTCTTTGCCTGTTTTATGTCCACGGTGAATGTTTATATTGGGCCAGGAATGTGGCAAAGCGGTGGGGATTTACGCGGTACCTGGGTTCTATTCCCGGCCAATGTGCGTGCTCCTAATTTGAACTTATTAACGGTTTTTGGAGCAAGTCTAAAATGGGAGCAATGGAATGTTGATTGATTTATGGTGAAGGTAATGCTATAACTCGTGATATTAATAATAATAATAAATCCCTGGACATTATTCCACACAGCGCCATCTAGCCCCAAAGTAAGCTAATTAAAGCTTGTGTTATGGGATACTAGACAACGGATAAACATACTTAAATACATTTTCTTTTGTAAATACATACTTATTATACATAAGAGACACCCAGACCAGTACAAACAGACATGTTCATGCACACAAATGTTTGCACTGTCCGGGGATCGAACCCGCGACCTCTGGTGTAGTAGCCAACTTCTTAACCATTACACCAAGTCGGTCGTATATTGTGTACCATTGTTTATTTAGTTACTTTATTCACGATTTACTATATTATAAAAGTTAAGATTATGGGAGGTAACAGCCAGCAATGGAAGTCATTCACCACTTTTTTCAAAAGTACAGCACAAAATAACTACCCGATTTGCTGGTTATGCAAAACAAAATGTAACCTAATAAAATTTACTAAAAAGGAAGAAACTCCAATTTCTACACCAGTAACGAGTGCTTAAAGAGGAATATGAGCTTTATATTTCGATTTGTTTTGACCGTATCCGTGCTCAAAAATACAAATTTAAAGTATTTTTACTGTGAAGTTACTTTGATAGAATTTTCTAGAACTGATTCATTGCTTAAAATACTGATGTCGCATAAAGTTTTTACTTTGTCAAGGATTTATTTGCAAGATTCAAAAAATAACTCTTACCTACTTGCGAAACGTAGTTAAAATGATAAGGAACAAAATTATCCATCTTTGAATCAAATCAGAAAAGCTTTGCCTGGAATAGCTCACAAAACATGCAAATGGAAAAAGGAAAGCCAAGATTATTAAATAACTAGAACAGCTTACCACAATAAATACGTACCTAAGGAATCAAGGTATTTAAACGTGAATTGTAGCTGGAGAAATAATATTTGTATTTTAGACCAATATCTGATTAACGATACAGTAAATAAATAAATATCCGGGACAATTTACACCAGGATCATCTTACCCCAAACTAAGCAGAGCTTGTACCATGGGTGTCAGATACTGATTAATATACCTACTTTAATATTTTTCTAAATACATACGTATATAGATAATAACACTCAGACCCACAAAAAATACAAATGTTCGCCACATGAATGTGGGTGGGGATCAAACCCACAACCTCCAGTGCTAAAGGCGCAGGATCGCTGCCATTGCATCAACTGACCAGTCAACAGTGTTTAGACTAGGGCCATACAAGAATTTCAATTTCATTCAATGCTTTTCCCCTAAATCTTGCAACTAAATTCCCGATTTCAGCGCTATTGTCAGCGTTCAGAGTAAATCCTCTGCTTGGCTGCTCCTCTACCGTGCTCTCCATAACGGCGTCGCATCGTCGGTCGGCGACCTGCGACATCTAAACGAGATCTCTACGTCTGTCTGTCAACCTGCGGATACTCTATAGCTACAAACAGGTGCCATTTGTTCAGTCCCGTACCCACTTCAGATGTTTATTAACATTTACGTAAGCAATGTGCAGTATTAAACACTTATAGGACAAACTCTGTTCAGTAAGATTAATAATTATCCAATAAAAAGCTGTGGCAGTACGACTATCGTAAATGTTGATAGTCGATTAAGGCCTGATTTTTCAGTTCTTAATTTGTACCCTGGATAGCTAACTGAAGTATACATTTAACTGACTGTTTATCAAGCAAATAGTCTTTTATCCGAAGAATAGCTATCTATCGTTTGTCTATGTACTTATATCGCTAACTTTACACTGCTTAACTATAAACGAGATGCATTTATACACTCATTGCAATGTTAGAATGAAACAAGACAAAAGTTGACGTTTAACAAATTGACACTGACGTATAAGAAATACAACCTCAGCTTTATTTGTTGTCTAAAGTTGTAGTAAAAAGTTTGTGATTAGATTAACACACCAAAACTCCTTAACAAAATGAAAATAATCTCAAATGACACACCACATAACCTCAAAATGTCAAAGAAAACGCATAGATAAATCTTATCCAGCCCCTCAAGAAGCAGACAACTTTATTTCTCAGGTAGCGGCTTTATTCAACAGATAACATCTATCTGACCATTGAAAAATTAAAAATCTTGTTAACCTTTGAATAAACTTCATTCTACAGATAAATTTAGTTTTCTGAGGATTGAAAAATCGGCGCTAAGTTTAATTATCTGTATTTCTACCACGAATGTACACCAATGACAACCACTGGCGTCCGCGTAAACCGTCTTGACGTTTTTACATGGGATTTCGGTACATCGCTCACAGTGAAAATGGAACCAAAAATTACATACAATTTTCTTTGGCTTAATTACAATCGCATAAAATTTGACAAGTTCATTTTCAAACTGACTTAGCGGGCAATTTCGTGATATAAGACGGCACGATTGGCGTAGTGCGCTGTAGCACGGTTTCTCGCCGTTATATCCGTAGTGTCCCAGGTTCGATTCCCGGTCAGGTCAATTCAGGAAACGATCTTTTCTAAATTGGCTTGGGTCTAGTGCTGGGACACGCCTCTGGCTTAATTCCTTGTCTGGTACCTCGTATCACAGGGATATTTATCCCTACTCCGAGACCATGACAAGAGGTGTGTTGCCTGGCGTATATTTATAATCCTTCATTTCCTGCCAGTCAGCGGTTACCGGCACTCACGTATTTTTTAGGCAGGATTTTACCGACGAAACTCTATATTCAGTTGAGGAAAATAATTTGAGTGGATATAAGCGATTGTAATTAGACCCGAACGCAGCGATCGCCGTTTCCGTGACAAAAACTCATAGTAGACATATTGAACTTACATAATACTTCTCTGATCTGAAAATAGTTCTAAGAAACTCGAAAAGGCAATCACACGAATTCAACGAACGTATAGGGAGTAGAAGCAAAACGGATAGCCGTAAAGCACGACTATATAATAACTACGGATTCACTTCATGGCCCGGTGAGATTCACAGTATACTCGTATCGTACCGTTTTGTTCAGTTGGTTTCATTTTCAATTAACCCAAACTCAAATAGACTTTCACAGTAAGTACTTTCAAATCGTCAAATTTAAAGCAAGATACACTAAATCATATACATAAATACTATATTAATATAGATATATAAATACACAGCATACAGACATAATGCGACTCTACCACCGCGTCGAATATGTTTCTTGCTGAGAAGACCCGGCGAGAAACTTAATAAATGAGAATGTACGGTATGAAATTTTAGGAGTCTCTGAAGTTAC
This sequence comes from Udea olivalis, assembly GCA_947369235.1. Taxonomy (NCBI): domain Eukaryota; kingdom Metazoa; phylum Arthropoda; class Insecta; order Lepidoptera; family Crambidae; genus Udea; species Udea olivalis. The sequence goes on from OX376347.1 coordinate 21,397,024, forward strand.
ATTAATTACCTACTTACCAAAAACCTGAAGAATCATTTAATACGCTTGCAATTTAATCTTATTATCATCAAGTACTACAATTCAAATATTTATAACCAAGTAGGTGCTTAGTTTTAATTGCAATTTGGACGTATATACTTACAGTTAGTTAGCGCGGTTCGATATCTTGGTATTCACGTTCTATCTCACGAAGACCTTTTTACTATGCTTGTAGTAGTGACGTGTACCTACGTACATACACACTGTCTTAGTGTCATTAGTTTTGATTGTTCCCGCCAAGAAGGCTAGAGACTAAGGAGAGATAACTCCCGAAGTGGGGGTAAGCTTTCGAGGGCCGAAAGTCGTATACTCTGTGCCGGGCAAAACGCTGTATTGCGCATGTGCAGCGGCAGCTATTTGTCATTTCATGGTCACATGGTTTTGTTTTGAACGGTGTCACGTGCGACAGTTGTTGTTTTTCGAGGTTGTGTTGACCAATTTTGACACTTCGCGAGGATCATTTTGACACTTCGCGAGGATCGCGGCAAAGAAGCGTAATGCGCATGCGTCACTGTGGGATACGGATTTAGTCCAACCCTTTCCAGGGAGTTATCTCTCCTTAGTTTCTAGCCTTCTTGGTTCCCGCTTAGGTATAGCAAGCATACTAGCGTATGTCATCTGGTATATGTCAGTTCATGTCACTCCTACAAGCATATTTAAACGGTCCTCGTAAGATGGACAGACTATAACTACTTAAATTTTTGTGCACTTGCTTCTCATTTATTTCCATTTTGGGTTAAAACCCCCTAATAGTATATCTTCATGTTTTTTGTGTAATATTAAAATCTTCTATTGTGTTTGAAATGCATAATGGAATATCTATCACAATTTGGCAATTCGCAACGGAAATAAAATGTGTGAATGAGTAATAAGTAGTGTAAAATAGTCACACAAATATTTTTCCATGTCAACTGTTTTTTTAAAAGCAAAAAAAAATATAAATAAAGTAAAATTTCAGATAAATGAAACGTTCATTCAAATTGAACACAGAACAAACCGGTCGTTGTACCGTTCATCTGCACTATCCAATCATTTCCGCTCGCGATACGGAGCTGCATCCGAAATAGAACGAACGAACGGCAAGACACGCGCAGACGTTTTCTTGACGACACGGCGAATTAGAAAAAGTTGAGAGGGCGTTTCGTTTCACGCTGTAAGGGTTCCGTGGATTAAATATATATATATATATATCTGGGACATCAAGATCATCTCACCCCAAATTAAGCAGAGCTTGTACTATGGGTGTCAAAGACTGATAAACATACTTAAATATTTCTAAACACACAGTTACATAGATAATAACACCCAGACACACGACAAACACAAACGTTCGCCACATAAATGTTTGTCATGAGTGGGGGTTGAACTCTCGGCCTCTGATGCTAAAGGGAGTATCACTGCCATTGCGCCAGCAGGCCAGTCAAATTTTGAAAAATAAGTTCTTCGCGTTACTTTCTGACTGATTTTAGTCTTAGTGATTTACACTTCTGATCCGATAGCGTAGCAAAATACCATTATAACCTTTAAAAATCTTATTATAAATCTGCATTATTGATCACTCACCGTTCCTTTTTAGTCAAATTACTGACTGTGATGTTAAGCGGAACATTTTGTCTGTGGCTTCAAATGCCGTCGGTAACGATAACGTTAGTCGTAATATGATCATACCCATCCTTGATATCCTCAATCCAATCATTACCCATATACTCAACCATTCATTGCGCTCGAGCATCTTTCCTTCTGCATGGAAAGAAGCACAAGTCATACCCTTACCAAAAAAGTCCAGCCCGGTATCCCTTACTGACTTTCGTCCGATTTCCATACTTCCATTTGTGTCCACAGTCCTTGAGCGAGTGGTTAACCACCAACTCAGCAGTTTCCTATCCAAAAATAATCTCTTAAACCCATTTCAGTCCGGTTTCCGTCCTGGTCATAGTACGACTACAGCGTTAGTTAAAATTACAGATGACATTCGTCATGGCATGGATGACAAACATCTGACGGTGTTGGCATTGCTAGATTTTAGCAATGCGTTTAATACCGTCGACTTTGATATCCTCCTTGGTGTGCTACGTTCCCTTAATAATCTCCAGCAGTGATTGACTGGTTCCATAGTTACTTGCATGGACGCCGGCAGCGCGTTCGTGTTAAAGAGTCGTTTTCTGCATGGTGTACTATCTCTGCCGGTGTTCCGCAAGGTGGCGTCCTGTCTCCTCTTCTTTTCGCTATTTTCATTAATTCAATTTCCCTTAATCTCCTTTCTTCTTACCACCTATATGCAGACGATCTTCAAATATATTCTCAAGGTAGCTTTGATAACCCGCATAAGGCTGTCCAAATCGTGAACGCAGATCTGGCTCGTATTCTGGACTGGAGTAAATCTTTTGGTCTCACGGTTAACCCTACTAAAACACAAGCTTTAGTTGTAGGAAGCTCATGGTTGATTTCTAGAATTGACTGGAAAACTTTGCCACAAACAGTTTTTGAGGGAGTCCGTATACCTTACAGTAACGTGGTAAAGAATCTGGGGATATTCATTGCTGGCTCACTTGATTGGGGTAAACAAATTGGGGAGGTTAGCAGGAAGGTATTTGCTTCTGCAGGTGCACTTAGCAGACTACGTAATTTTTTGCCCATACCCACCAAGGTCCTAGTCCAAGCCCTTCTCCTGCCGATTCTCGATTATGCCGACTGCTGTTATCTCGATGTTACTCAAAATTTTCTTAATAAACTGGAACGTCTTCAGAATTTCTGCATTGGCATCATCTTTGGCCTCCGCAAGTATGATCATGTATCTGAATTCCACGCCCAATTAAAATGGCTTCCAATTCGTCGCCGACGAGATCTTCATATTCTCTCCTTGCTTTACTCTGTGTTGTTCGATTCCCGGTCACCTCCTTATCTTAAGGAGTTGTTCCAATTTCAGCGGTTTGCCAAGAGTGATAATATGCGGTCAACCCGGAATCTTCTTCTCGATTTCCCCTCTCATTCTTCAAGTTGTTATTCCAATTCTTTCACTGTCCAATCCATTCGTTTGTGGAATTCGCTACCTTTACTTATTAGGCAATCTCAATCCTTACCTATTTTTAAATCCCGACTTAAAGCTTATTTCCTCACACTGTAACTTTTAAATGTCTCTAGTGCGTGGATAAACCAACCCTGAATAAGTATTTTTTACCGTTTCTTTATAATTTTGTGTATGTTTACAGATATTTACTACGTTTATAAGTACTATATGTAATTGCAGTCATGAATGCATAAAATAACTTCATGTATGTATATAATTATCTCACTATCTCACACTACCTCACCTATTTTCTCTTTTTAATCTTGTCACTTCCTCTACCTGCAGGTTGTCTGGAAGAGATCGCTACCTAGCGGTAAGACCGCCTACATTGTACAATCTAAGATTATGTAATGCTTATGTTAAGTATGATTTGTTGTACAATAAAGTATATTTATCTTATCTTATTATTGATTTATTCTTTTTGAAATGTTCTCAAGGTCTGAATTCTAAGCAGGTAAAAAAGATATATTAACTTACTATTCAAATATGTTATCAGGAAAAAAAGTCTCATTACCTTGGAATTAATGAATGAGTGTATTTCTTAGATTGCAAAACTTAGCATTGAGCACAAATAAATCACAAATAATATAATAAAATTTTAAAAAATCAACCTTTGTCCTGTTTTGTTATTTTCAGTACGGAACTCTGAAAATAAAAACATGCACACGTGAACCCGAACGGGTATCAACAAACGCTACCCATGTGAACGGCACGTTACGTTTCCGTCCATTCCCATTCTAATATCACCGTTTTCAAAATTGGTAATACAAACTGCGTAATGGAGTGAGAGCATGCTAGAGTTTGTTGTTATCTAGGGGAAACAGTGATGTTATGATGCAGATCACGTCCTAAACACTTTTGACTTGTTACTTTGTTTGACAGTCCGCAAAATTGGGTGAAAAGTAATTAATATGACGTTGCCTGGTGGAATTTTAAATTTAAAACGCGAGTGGGCAGAGTATGGAACTTTGACAAGGTTAATATATTATTATGGGTGTTGGATTGTAATAAATTAACAAGTTGTTTGTTTTTACGGAAGTGTTTTAATGACGTGGTATAGGGCTGGTTTTTCCTCATTCATTGTCATGTTGTTAATAGCGGTAAAACTAAGAGGGACTTGATCTCAATGGCTCCGTAGGTAACTAAATCGTAAGAAGCAATACTCATGTGTCTGGCTACTGTTTGTAGGGCAGAAACTAGACCGAAATTTTATAAGAATGTGAGACTGGAGTGTAGACGAGTGTCCTTGTCTTTGGTTGTCTCAGTATCCAAGTATTATCAGATAGTACTCTGAAATCTCTGAGTTCTCAATCGTCTTTTGCTGTAATGCACAAAGGTTTCTGACTCACATCTGTCAAGCTTATTATAAAGTTCAGCAGTAAGGTGAATTCTCGTATTATTTAGTACTTATTAAAATACCATAATAATAATAATAAATAATAAATCTTTATTTACTAGAAACACGGTACAAGAAATGATGGTTAAAGTTAAAATAAAGTAGAATCACATGTTTCGCCAAATATATGGCATGTAAAATATTTTAATTAATAAGCTCTCCAACACTATAAAAATTCTTATCTATAAGCCATAAATGTGATTTTTTATAAAATAAGGGAACTCCCAATGACTTTATCGTTTCTGGAATTTTGTTAAAGATTTTGATACACATATTTAAACAATTCCTCATATACAAAGTGGTTCTGGGTGAAAATTTTAATACTAATCTATCAGGATTCCTTTTATTACGAGGATTAATGTCACCAGCCCTATCAAACAGTCTTTGATTTGTTTTGACAAATTTAGCAATTTTGAAAATGTACAGGCTTGGTAATGTCAAAAGCTTCAGTTCCCTAAAAAGTGGTTTACATGTCTGGAGAGGTGGTAGGAGTATTATAGGAGTAGCATTTATTATGAGTAACGGGTTAATTCCACGAAAGTTATTTCTCAACCGCGACCAGTAAGTCACGGACCAGCTAAATGGCCATCCACCAAATCCCCGTGTCTAAGCCCTGTTCAAGTTTTTCGGATATCCATACGCCCACGCCGCCGATAGTACAGACCGTAATCTTTTGGCAAGCTTTCAACTGATACACCTAGCGGTTTAAACTGTACGATCGAAGTTTCAATATTATTTCACATTAACTGAATTGTATACACAAAATGAAGAGAAGGTAGAGATATGTTAGCGACGAGTAAAGTACTGAGTGGCAACAGAGCCTGACGCGGTGAATCGCCGAAACAGATGGGGCCTGATTCTGCTATTTAAAAGCCAATGGAATAATGTCTACTGCTACTTATGGGTGTCCCACATAAACTTCCCCATTCAATACCAAACATCACCTCCTGGCTCGATGGATGACCTTGATTATTCTCATAAGATCCATGGTAAGAGACCTTGGTCGGCCTCTTCTAGTAACCTGATTGCAGGATATGTTGCCAATACCGGCCAATACCGGGTAACGGCGATGTATGAGCTGATGAAATTGGCGGATTCAAAATATTTAAACTAACCATTTTCGAAATTCATGAAGAAACTGGACATCCACGCGTGGAACGCTCTTTCAGCGCATGTCTCCTCTTATAGTCCCTGGGTCTTCAATCGTGGCGTGAAACGGCATTTTTGCAGGCCTTCAAGATGAGGGTCAGCTCAGTAATTGCTTTGCATTACTGTGCTTGTCATTTTCATATCTGAAGCTCACGACTGCTTTCTATTAGGTAGAGTGAGGTCATCTTGACGGGCATTATAAAAAAAACTCTTAGATTTGAAGTGATAGTGAGCTTCAACTCTTCAACTTCAACAAAATTGTTGAGTTTGCATCAAAATCGTATCGTTAACTTTAAACGGTTCGGAATCTTTAAAGAACTTTCATGGGTTATTGTGTGTATTTTTATTGTTTGTTATTGGAGTTCTTCACGATTTTATGGGCGCGAGGAATTAGGGTGTTGTGAGAGTCGATGTGTATTAGCGGAGTAATGCGATCAATTGTTCAACTTTAAATAGCTTTCCGTCAAACAACATAACACCGTACATTTTATTTGGAGGTTGAGCGGAGCTGAAATCCGCGTTTAAATATTTGCCTGTTTACTTAAATTTTGTGGGGATTTGCAGAACTGAAGAGCAGTTTGCCACAGCGGATTTCTTCACACGTGATTGTAAAGCGAAAACTTTTTAGCAAAACGCTTCGATGACCACTGTTTTGACAGTGTTGTTTTTCTGCTGGTCAAGAAGCTATTGTTTGCTTAGCGGGGGGAATTGATGCTTGTCATGGTTTGTCTTGCAGATGACGCGAAAGCTTCTTATCCCTAAATTTAAAAGGTGGGGCGCTCGAGTGTTATTTCTAATGTGGCTCATGTAATCCCTCAAAACATTGATGAAACAACCACGACTTTCATCGTTAAGTACACTATAATGAAATTACTGGCCTGTTGCGCAATGGCAGCGATCCTGCCTTCAGCGCCGGAGGTCGTGGCTTCGATCCCCACCCATGACAAATATTTGTGTGACGAACATTTATATTTGTTGTGTGTCTGGGTGTTATTATCTATTTAAGTATGTATTTAGAAATATATAAGTATGTTTATCAGTCTCTGACGCCCATATTACAAGCTCTGCTTAGTTTCTTGATCTTGGTGTGAATTGTCCCAGAGATATATATATATATATATATTCTAGTGTATTTAAAGGTCTGTGCAGGATCACGGAAGCTCAGTTGAACGTCCAGGCGCTTGTTTTTGGGTTGAAGTCTCGTCGATATCTAGCTCAAATTGATTTTTTCTAGTGTCTATCTTTAGACTATAGATCAAATGATCATTTAGCTTTCCCGCAAAAACACGTCCCAGATAAAAATCGAGATCACCATCAATCGGGCCTAATCTCAACCTATTCCGAACCACGAAAAAGAGCGCAGCGCCCGGTGCGGGTTCTATTCCTGGTCGACACCTGTCGCGGCGGAAACGCGTGATTAACGTACATTTGTTAACCCAATAACAACCGGCGTGTTTACTTTTCTAATCGGCTTTGTAAGAGAAAATTGGGACTGGTGATGGAAGATATTTGTGGCATTACAAGAAGCCAATGCATCATTTTCAGGTATTAGATATGCTGATGGAAAATGCATGATCAACATTTTTGAGATAACGATTTCTCGCCAGGTCTTCTCAACCAGAAACTACTCCGACGCGGTGGTAGAGTCGCGTTATGTCTGTATACTGTGTATTTACATATCCATATTATTACAGTATTCATGTCTATTATTTAGTATATTTTGCTTAATTTTGATAATTTGAAAGTACTTACTGTGAAAGTCTATTCAAATAAAGTTGTTTGAGTTTGAAAGATGAGATGCAATTTTTTATTGCACACCAAAAACCACCTTTAATTACAAGTTGGTATTTATTATTACCAAGAAATTATCTATTTTATAGGTATTATAAATACGAACCAAATTTTAGTTTACTGTTTTTTAAATACTGTAAAATTCGTTAATTTTACTAAAATTAGTTACAACTTTTCTATCCAACTCGGATCACAAGACGCACATAAGCCTTCCACCCGCACGTTGTGGATATTCCAGCCATTCGCACAAAACGTTTTGCGGACTCCTTCATAATGCGAACAGCAAAGGAGTGGAACTCGCTGCCCGCGCATGTGTTTCTGGACCAATACAATCTAGGTCTCTTCAAGACAAGAGTGAATAGGCATTTACTAGGAAGACATGTGCCACCATAGATCGCATCGTCACTTACCATCAGGTGCAATTGCAATCAAATGACTGTCTAGTCCTATATAAAAAAAACTTACAAGTGGAGTAATAAAATATTAAAGGTGAGCAATCGCACAAAATAGTAAATTTGGATATTGATAATTTGGATTTGATTCTTTGAATAACGGGGAAAATCATCCCTAGGATAATCCCGCAAACACGTCGAATATTTTAATTTATATCACCTAACTAACTGAAAAAAACCAGTAATGGGACAACATACTTTATTGTCAGTTTTGTTGATGCTCTCTTGTTTTTTGCTTCGCTTGACTGCTTTTTTATAAGAGAGTGAGAGAGAGAGCAAACGGCTTGAGGGTCATCGTATGGAAAGTATCCGTAAGAAGCATCCTGTCCCGATAGAAATGTAACTGCAACACTACAAATATAAAATAGTAAGGTTTTATATTTGTGGTGTTGCAGTGCAAGAGAAAAATCATATAAGTAACGTAAAGGTGAAAAAACCAATCACATTCGGTAATATTTGCAGCAGAGCTCGAATCCAAATCGGATCCGTTGCTCCAAAGCTACGCCCAAAGGTCTGTAGTACACAAAATAAATTTCTTTGTTTTTTTTACTTTTCATTCTTTTTTTTACACTTTTGTTCCAAAGACAAGTGATGTACTCCATCAAATTTGACATCTCTTGTGCAGATGCAGATCTTGGCAGGGACAGACAGACATCACAAGATGAACCGTGTGCGCCAGACATTTGGCTAAAGAGCTAATTAGCTCGTAAATAATTAACGTTAGGAATTGTGCATAGAGACAGGTTAAATTATAGTACACTTGATATGTATGACTGCTCGTGTCGATATGTCAAATTAATTGCTTTCATTCAGATGTTCAAACGCAGGATTAGATCAAAGAGGTGCTTTGACAGGTTACAGAAGAGATAAACTTGGTAGTCAAATATAAAATACAGGTAATGTTGCCAGACGTCTTGATTTACGCGGGATATCCTGATAAACAGGGGTATGGTACACGTCATGTTTACCTTTAGGTTAACTATTTCGATTTTAAATATTTTTCTTAGTCGGTATTCATTAGATCAACAATTTTAAGAGACGATCCAAAAATTTAAGCAGGTACTCCTGCACACCAACCAGAATTGTAAAAAGCAGTATTTTTTGCTTAAAACGTTCTGGAACCCGGATATCTTGACTTTTAAACCAGATACACATACATTTTACCTCAGTAGTGATGGAATCGGAAACAATGAAAACCATTGACGTTACCCAGCAGAAAATTGAGTCAAAAAAGCACTGGGTGAGACTTCCATGGACAAGTTGGAAGAAATGATAAAAGTCGCTGGATGTACGGGAAAAATGTCTGAGTTAGCCGTTGGGATCTAACTGGTGGGCAAAGGCTTCTCCTTTTCTCTTTCACATTCGTCTATCTATAGCCTCTTTAGGCCGGTCTCTCGCGAAGGCATCCAGTTCACAAAAAGTAAAAGGTACTCGTAATTTATTACTCAATAATAATCAGGCTGCATACACGTTCCCTGTGTGCTGCTTTACGTTCGTTGCAGAATAGTCTACGATCGTCGCACGATTTAGCTCATCACAAGATTTTTGGAGTACATCCTTGACGAGTTGTTCAGCAACTTTGCCAGTTATTCCATTGACTGCATCTCATTCAGCCCCGCAATGTAGACGAGCCCGTACGCAATAGTAGTGAGTTACACCGATTACAACGTTTATGAGAGAAATAGTCGGGCGCACGTGTGCTAGCATATTGATTCCAAATTATAAGCAAATAGCGGCCGCTTGGCACCCGGCCAGTCGCCGTGCCAAACTGTACGGTGCCTTCCGTATTAGCGAGACTCAAACTATTCGGGAAAAACTGTTTTAGGGAACGCTGTCATGATGACACAGAGTTTAATTTCTAGCTTCACTGACCACTATTCAAATCTGAAATAAGTTCTAATGTGAAGCCACATGAGTGCTAATTCAATAATTAAAAGGTTAGCATTATAAAAATAAAAAACTATATACACCAATGACACGAAATAAATAACTAACATATACTCTCACAAAAAGACAGAATACTTTGACAGAAGAATGCTCCATACATCCTCAAAGTTATATTCAGGTCGCTGCCCCAGGAGTGCGCTAAGTGCTTTTGGTGTAAGTCTTTGGAATTCTTGAGTTGTAATTAGGTACTTACAATAGATCTACTTGAACAAATATAATTTTCGAGTCGCTTATGTTAAGTTCCAAAATGAAAATGTTTAAATGTCACTTTTTTAATAAGCCAAAGCTTAGAACACATACTATTTTCCCTACAGATTACACACAGACAACAGAAGACGGCTAAGCGGTAGACCAGGCGACAATGAAGAGACGTCAAACTGGACTGCAAGCGATGAGACTAGTCATTGGTACTTTCAGTCTGGAGCAATGGAGGAGAGGTATGATAACCTTAAGTCTTTTTTTTTTAATAAAGCCTTGAGGTGAAATTCACATTGAAAACAAGAATGTTTCTATAAATCATGTACATCAATAGGCAAAGTAATGGCATTTGTCCTGTGTTTATGTAGAAATATTCTGAAATTGCAAGTACAAAGTCCGTAAGGTCAGAAGATCCGTAAGAAGAACAGACAATTGGAAATACAATTCTAAGTAATCCATCTAACATTATGGCTACCCTACTCAAATGTAAAATGGTACAGTTTCGCTATAGGCTATAATTCACAGGTAATGTTGTTTATGATGTTGTGTATTAGCCTCTATTCAGCGAGGACTTCTACATAGACCTCCTTCGGCGAGACACTGTCAGCCATACGTCATCGGCTGCCTAAATCCGTTTTGCCTAGGGCTCGCGTCTGAATGTATTAAATGTTAAGGTCTGAAACAGGTGCATTCAAGCAACGTATGGGTTATAGCTAAGGTGTCGCAATGGGCGTTGAGAAAGGTGATCACTTGCCACCTAGTGAACAACAAGTTTGATTGCTCACCATGATATTATAAAAACTTACAGTTAAATCATTTTTTTTTATATTGCCCGTCAAGATGACTTCACTCCACCTGATGGAAAGCGGTCGTGAGGTCCAGATATGAGGTTGACAAGCGAATCACTGGGCTGGCCATCCTCACCAAAATGACATAAAATAACAGTATTTTTGGTCGCCCTGAGCGCTCAGAAAAAAAAAAATACTAAAATATTACTTTGTTTATTTTTGCATTTTACAGTTCATTTTAGCATCTTTAGATATGAAATCAAAATAGTTTCGCATCTCGATACTAAGCACTTTTTTTTAATCAGTACAAATATTTTGATGGCCAGTGATTGACAGTACCTAATCAATGGTTAAACAATCATTTGTTTATGTGGGATTAAATCTGGAATCTTTACTGTACACATTTATACGGTACCTTCTCAAATAGATATGTAACTACCAACTTTTTTCTTATTGATTAAATATTATGTTTCAAAAAATATATTGTTTGATCATGTATACATTATTAAATAGATGATAGAGTTTACCTTGTGATCAAAACGGTGTAATGTTTTAAAATATCTTTTATTTCTACAAGACAGTGTGGCCACATCATTATATCATTCATTACCGTTATCACTTCATCTTTTTACTAAGAAGTTGTGAATGCGATAATGAGCGAACATCGTGAGATGTGATAAACGAATAACGTTAGGTAATCGCTATTACTTCCAATGTAATAAACTGTTGTCAGTATGTCTCCCATGAAATTCCGTCACGTAAACTACGATAGTTGAGTTCAGCACTTTATTTGCCATTTTTAGTTCCATTTCTTTTCACTGGAAGCGCTGTACCTGCACCTAAAATCCCATAAAAAACGTCATTTGTGGTAAACTCTTAATAGTGCTACTGGCTGGAAAGAACGCAGCCGCCGCGTCAATCATTAAAAAGAAAATCAAAAAAAGGCGCGAAGATTTTCCCGCGCCACGCATTATGTACTGCTTGTTGGTGGTAGAGTCACATTATATTTAATTATGATATGAACTATCATAGTATTATTTTATGTAAGTTTATTTTTATTCAGTATATTTTTGCTACAATTTTTTTTTTGTTACATGACATGTCATAAGTACTTTTTATAAGTCTATATGAATAAAGATATTTTTTACTTTTACTTTACTTTACTTAATATTAAAAAACTTATGAAAATAAAATTGATAAATGGAATCCGCTTATGAAATGAAGTGAAAATATTTATGTCAGACCAAGCACACATAAAATTATACAGGTCCATAATATGTTAGTAGGTTGATACTTATAGCTATGTTGGTAAAATTTGAAATAACTATTATTTTGGACATGCATGAGCGACCAATGCCGCAGGATTTGGTTGTCCACTCTGTCCGACAGCACGTTCAGAAGCGTGTTGCGGTGTTGGTACTGGCCTTCATCCGAGACCACAAGGAGGCCGTTCTTTTGCGAAGCACTGCATGGAACCCGTCCGTACTGTGGTCGGCGAACATGATGGACTCATTGAGTCCGCTCTTGACCACCACGGTGACATGCAATTGTCGTCGAAACGTCGAGAAAAATGATAAAGCAATTTACCGTAATTTTGTTTCGTTGCAAAAACCCGTTTTTATTAGAACATAATAAGGCCATTTTCAATTTAATTTACCTAGGAGGGACTAGAACCAGTTCGCTATTGGTCAGTCAGTTAACCTTTCCTTAGGGTAAATGTGTTCCATTTTTTAATGACGATGATCTAGCCGAAATCTTAGTATAATGCCAATATAATTTCAGAGTAGCGAAAACTTGGTTCTCATTATTTTAATGCCTTAAGTTCTCATCACAGGCCTCACAAATAAGATTTTTTAATTCACAGTCTAATTACTATACTTTTTCACTCGTGCTGAAAATATTTGCTAAACAAATAGGAGAATACTAATTTAAACTGTAAGGTTCCGGTGGCGCAGAGGAGATATTTTAATAACGCTAAACAACAGACTGTCCTCATTTCCGCCGCGGTGCAGCACACGGTATCGACGATTAGCGAAAAGGCCAGCTGTATTGAATTACTCGACGTTTCAGGGTCATACGACAGTAACTAAAAAACGGATTATGTGTGTCGTATTTACAAGAAGCCCCGTACATTAAAATACTTCTCGCTGAGTTTTAACTGCGGTAGTTAAAGAACAGGTTTATTTCTTCTTTTAATTTTCATATCAAGAAGGGAGGAGGTTTTTTATTTATAGAAAACTTTGGTGTTTATTTCTTACTAAACATTTTAGAACGGGACCCTGATAATGCAAACTGTTAAAATATGAGCAATCACCTAGAGATGTCAGCTAATTTGTTATGTGATATTTTTTCGTTTAATTAATATTTTTGCTTTATGTTAAACGTCTGACTTTTAGATTAAATAGGTCACGTCTAATAAGCAATGTGATATCAGGGAACTGTGAAAATATTTGGCTATTTGAAATGGACAAAATGTCCTAAATCAAAAACCATTACGCCCTGCTACATCAACCCACGGTTCTTATTGGAAAATACTCCCAATGCTGTTTCCTTTGCTTTGCTTATTGAAAAAATATATTTTTCCTTCACAATGTAATAAGCCTGGCGTAGTCATGTTTTTATTTACTGAACGTTGATTTTAAACCTGTGTTTATTTGAAAATGAGAATCTTGAGCAGATTCACTAAAAAATGAAAAGCCGGCAATAAAGGCATGAGCTTTCTTAAAATAATCGTTTCTGTGTTACCAATAATAATTTATATTTTTTTTTACCTTAGATGCGTGGTACCTACCCTGTCTGCTTACCTCAGATCGTGAGATTGATACCTTCCTATTGCAAAATTGTGTAAGGCATCAATTAAGTGTCACAAACTATGCATGGGGCGCGTTATTTTGTGTCTGGACTGTAGTATGTATAAATATAGGATAGAAACAAGATAAATTCGAACTGTCTGCACGTCTACCACGAGTTGCCACTTTCAATTTACGTTATCGTTCGCGTAAAAAAATGTTGGGATTTGACATTCTCATGTCATATCATGTCAAATCCCAATAAAAAATTTCACGCGAACGATAACGTAAATTTTAATAAAGTGGCAACTCGTGGTAGACGTACGTACAGGTCAAATTTTACTAGTTCCTATCTCTGTGTAGAAAATATTGAAAATAGTGCATTGGTAAATGATAAAAATAAAAAATTCACATAAGTATTTATAGCTTGGAAAATAGTTCTTGCACGGTCTAAAAACATATAACTCCATCTAGTGACAGATATATTGAACTTAACATAACATATGAAGGCTCGTAAACAATTGTCACCGAAATTAAATGCAGGTTCTCTACATTGCGCTAACAGGCTTAAGAGTTCAAACCCTAGTTGTAATTGTACAAGGTACTTCAATTCAAAGTATACTACTGTCTTTATTTACATAAGGTCCCACGTTTCCTCTGTTTGCGCAGATCGCCGACACGATCGTAAAACCGGATTGGCTCATCTTGGCATTAGGTTTATGAATGTAAACAAGTGTACACTCAGTGTAACTATAGTTACACGTTCGAATATTTGAGTACTCTTAAAACATTGTCGGGCGACCTGTACCTACCTGAATCTGTAATTGTGAATATTATGAATCAATACATAACAATGGTCATTATTTGGCGTACCAGTTTACCAAATTTCATAATCATCTTCATATTTTGCCATAAACCGTAAACTGCAGAGCATGCTTATGCAGAGCTAGTCTTTTTTATTTAAAATGGGTTTGCGATTGGCTTTAGTCACACCCGGTGGAAAGCGATGACGAGGCTGATGGTGGTACACGCTTACCCATAAAATGCCTATTCTCAGATTCAATCGCAGTAATAAGTTTATAATTTCAATATATATATAAAATTGTATTACCTAGTACGAATGTACTAGGTGCAATTGTGATATTTCATAACTCAGATATATAAATCATCCATAGATTTTGCCGATACTTGCCATTCTTGCATGCGGATTTATAATCGCATGGCACACTTACTCTCGATAAGATGCTGCTCCTCATGTCGTCCGTTGCACCCAAGAATATCAATGTAGTTAATCCATGGTTGCACTTCGGTACATACAGGATATCAGATCACAGCCCCGCCTTTTAAATAACAGGACATACCACACATAAGGTTAGGTTGATCGTAAGTTAGGAAAGAGTCCTTACGTCACCTTATGACCTATAATAGTTTCTTTGCATAACGGAAGATCAAGTCAAAATTAGTGATAAGACAAACTAAACTTATCATACCGAAACTGGACCTGAACTTTTTAATATTTATAGTTGTTTTTTCAACCCGTAAATCTTTCTTCGCCTGTTTATGGCTGCCGTCAACAACAACAACTCCACTGTGAATCAGATCAATCGGCGCGGCCAATGAGAGCGGTTCATGCGCAAGCGCAACCAGAAAGCGACTTGTTAATTGATCGTCAAATTGGACCACCCAAGCTATAACATCACGCGTCATACTAATACGCCTACTTAGGTAGCTGTATTATTCTTAAATGGCTATACATTGATGCTTCTATAGTGCTGGGAGCTTGACATTTTCACAATGTTTAAAAGCGTTCCTATTGCACGCCTCTTTTTCCATTACCGTGCAACCGTCGGTAGCTGCCACTAGCGATTTGAAGGCCGGAGCAGCGCACAGTAGCAAACCAGTGTCGTGCTCCGTCCATTCAGTTTCGAATGGATGCCACTTGCTACGCGTACACGTGTACGGAAAGTCCATGCGCAAAATATGAAGAATCATGTAAACTGCTACTTGCTAGCAACTGATGACTGTCACAGCTGGCTTGTTTGCGTGGACATGTAAAAACCACCAGACAGTCTGTGGCAGCGTCAAGAATTGCAAAATGGTTGCACAACACAACCGGCGCG
Source organism: Udea olivalis (assembly GCA_947369235.1). Lineage (NCBI taxonomy): Eukaryota > Metazoa > Arthropoda > Insecta > Lepidoptera > Crambidae > Udea > Udea olivalis. The sequence continues at coordinate 21,412,760 of OX376347.1, forward strand.
GAGCTTTTAAACTCTATCCCCCGGATCCTCAAACGCTAGTCAAAAAATGAGGACACCTCAAATTGATGCTGCCCTGTCACATGGCAATAGAAGTGAAAGGGACAGCTATACTTACATGTGAGGACTGCTCGACGTTTGTGGATTCGGGCGTATGTGAGATAAGTCGGATATGGTTGCCTGTCTGTTAAAGCTGCAAATGAGATGTAAATGAGATGATGACTGTATTTTAATATTGTTGCTACTACTGCCACAAACATTGTAAAATATAGCGTTTAAAATGTCTCTTATAGTTCTAGGAAAGACTGTAAACACTACATAGTTCGCTATTGCGTGTGCGTAACTCGGATGAATGGGTCACTGTATTAAACATCTGGATTGATATTTATTGGATATTCCACCTAATATTAGCTTATATTAGATTGTTTATTACAGTTATTAATTTCATAAATGCCTTTCTATGTCTGTTTGGTTTTTAAGAGAAGGGTACTGTATCTTGACCTGACTTTCTAAGAGTCTTTGTTTTTTATGAATGAGTCGACAAGATATAAAATGTGTAGAGAGTCACTTCAATTGAGTTGATAGGCATCTCAAATGACAGGCAAAGCATCAGTGACTCCTTTTGATATTGCATTGTGATTTACTCTTTCCATCTGCCCATTAACCTTGTCACTTACCTTGATTCAAATTGACCCAACCGGGAATCAAGCCATCATTCATAGACTTACATACCTACCAACAAGAAAAGGGTACAGCGTCGAGGTCTAGGGGTTTGGGCGCCACAACTTGAATCGTGGACCTTGTGGTCCCGATTTCAAAGCTGACGAGAACCATCTTTGTGTTTATTGTTAAATTTCCGACTAACTCTCCGGTGATGGAAAATCGAAAAAAACGGTGGAAGGCTCACCACCTACCACGTTGGGTTCTAACCTCTAATCCCATCGATGAAAAGTGAGCTTGTGATCGTTCCGTTCACCATGACGGCAACAGTCACTTGCCTCTGACAACCCCGTCAGGTATACATATAGTCGTGATAAGAAAATCAATATCGAAAGCAAATTGATGAATGTTTACGGAATTATCAAGGAAGACCAGCGGAAGAACACGATGCTTTCGTGGAAGTGGTACAGAATGTACGACTTAAGTCCTCTACTTGGCATTCATTGCTTTTATGTTATTTTTTTTTATCTTAACACCTTTTGCCAACAATCAAAGCACTGTCTAAGTTATTGACCAATTGCAAATACAGGAAACTAGTTAGATCCAGTTAAGTTGGACATTGTTGTGGGCATTGACTTAGAGCTATGGTTGTGTCATCGAAATGCCTTAAGAGGATGCACCGGGGTTCCACTGATGAAACTGTCAGTTCGTTTAAGATTTATCTACTTACCGAGATGTGATATAAAAAGGTGGTTCAAAACGCCTATTTTCCTAAGTTTTTGGTGACATCTGTTCAGTGCGTTGTATACTATGATTTCTCCAAATTAAATTGCGCTAAAAAGCCTATTTCCGATGTTAATCATGAAATTAAGTGCGATTTTGTTTATGAGCGACTTAATATTCTTTTTTTTTAACAAAAGGGGTTATTTTTCTTCTAGTTCAGCTTGTCCAGAAGAGCCTTTTTATGTGTGTCCATTCAAATAGGACTATAATAAGCGGTGACTGAACTAAAGGGACTACTAAAGAAATCTGACAGTTAATATATTTATATAAATATAAATACTTGAATACAAAACTCAGCCAGCCAAAATAAGAAGCTTTTTATTATTCTCCTTGAGTCAAGGTAAGGTCCCTTCTGAACAGATACTGCTCTTTAAGAGAGTGAAAATCATACCATAGTGATACTGATATCACTACAAACATTTTGTACCTCTATTTTTTCGCAACACTGCGATCTACTCGATCAATAGTTTATTGCAACATTTTACAAAGTTGTTCTCATTTATCTATGAAATTCATCTATCAATTGCTAAACATAATAAAACTAAAAACTCCTTTTAGGACGCCTGAAAAATACCTTAAATGCTTCAAATCCGATTCACTACACGAAATACCTTAAGGAATATTTTTACCTCTCCTCTTTCATTGTAGTTAGCACGTGAGTAATGCTGGAGTAACGTTGATACGTTGAGTTATTTCTTTGTGCTGTTCCTTTGTGATTATTTCTGATGGCAGGTGCGATAGGGCTGGCAGTGAACTGGAATACCTGGAGGATTCTAAATATTGATTTTCTGATGATGTTGATGTCCTACCAGACGTTTCCGTCGACGGCGACACCGTTAGCTTGTGTTAGCCTGGGTTCTTGCATGGGCGCGAGCGTGACTAGCAAAGCCAAACTTTGTTTTGAAAGCCCTGTTGCAATGAGCACAGTAAAGATACCCACAAGATACATATGTGTAATCGTAGGAGCGCTTAGGCCGGGTTTTTGATGTCTTTCGTTTGGGGTCATGATCTTGAAGACGGGCACACTTAAAATTTTCTTAGCCCGATTTGTCAGCAGATCGCCATTCTCTCCTCTGAGTAGGAAGCCTCTCCCACGAATCACTAGTCTTACTTTTTCTGCAGGGTGGTAGAGCAACTTTCAGTTTTCTTGCAAATCGCCTGATGGTGAGCAGTTTTGGCAGGCTATGAACATATATGCAACGCTAGAGGTTTAAGTCCTACCGTAACGTTCCCGAGTCTCAGGTGAACTTTTGTATCGACAAGAGGAACATAATATATGTCTCCCTTCTGACGGAAAAACCACTTCCCAATGAGTTCAGGCTACGTTACAAACTAGCAGGGACAAAGGAGTGTAATTCATAATATAGGAGTGGTGATGGTTTAAGTAGTGTAATTATTAAAGGTAATGTGTTTAATACATCTGAACGGGTAGCTTAATTACCCCTACCCTACCTCTTTTAAAGACTTGGTTCCCGTGGGTGGTGAAAAAGCCACCAGAGAATTTGTAACTGCAGTTAACAATTTTCGTGCACATTGAGTTCGCAGTTAAATAAAGATAATTAACAAAGGTGATGACACATTTAACTTTTTAGCCATCCTATCATTACAACTCCTGTAAAGAAGTCAAAATATCGTAAAAAAAGTTCGTGTTTCATGCTAAAAAGTAATTGTTTGCGTGTAAATAAGAAAACTAAAGTAAGCTTTAAACTATTCAATTTCACTCAGTATCTGGTATTTTAGATCAATAACAGCTTTTCTTAGCCCCATTAATGAACAGTCGAAAATCCCCGGGCTTGCCAGCCCTGCCAACCTTGCACGTCAGTCGGCCCCCTCGCTGAATCACGGGATATTTCCAACAGTTGCCGAGTTAGGTGAACTCTTTCACTCTTTGTCGTTTTAGCTTCTCCAGATAATTTAGGATTTCTTTATGGTCGTTGCGGGATGATGTACGGCTTTGTGACATAAGTGGCGAAGGCGGAAGGTGGAAGACTTCGTTGTTGGTCGATTTGACTAATTCCACTTAAATTAAGTTATTTTGAAGCTTGAGAATTTTCTGATGTAACTTAAGGTAATAAAAGCCCCTGCTATATTTTGAAAGTTAACTCGAGGCTCATCAGCTTCACAATCAGGTATACCTAGCTGATACTTTACGGACGGTAAAAGGGGATATTTAAACAAACATCGTAATAATATGAAGGCTATATAATTATGGGTGATGTTTCTGGATTAACGCCTTTGAAAAAAGAGACAAGACAATTATTTGTTCTTTATTGCGTGGTAGGTGGCCATGAAAGTATCTAAAACGCATAACCTGCTAGTCCTACAGGTCATAATGCGGTCATGCCGGTCATCACAATTTATTTTTACAATTTAATGCAAAACCTGTTGAAATAACAGGTTCATAAAAAAAACGATTGAATTATTGCGTTGTTTAATTAAATCGCTGGCCATGCCGCCCCCGCCAGGTACCGGTAGAAGAGGTCGACCCAAGAAGCGGTGGCTCGACGTCGATAAGGGTGACATGCGTGCCAACAGACTCACCGCTGAGGACGCACAAGATCGCGTGAAGTGCTCCAAGAAAATAAGAAAGGCGGGACCCCACACACCACAGTGGGTTCACAACCGGGAAAGACCGCACGGATGATGATGATGATAATTAAATCGCTGGTAATTCAGTTTAGGAAGCTGGTTTTTTGAAAAGATATCTATTTACTTTATAGGTATCTAACATATAGCACCTCATATTCTTAGGTAAAAAATCATCCTATATAGCACCTCTAAGTAATGCAAAAAAATAAAAAACAAAACAACAAATGAATTCAACCTTGGCTACTCTACGCCAATCCTCTTTATTACTTTGTTACGAATCCAAAGTATTTGCCATGTACTTCGTCACAAAACTTCTCACACCTGATTTATAATTACACAATGTCCATTTTGGCTCATGTTTCTCTTTAACACACATTTTAATAGCAAATGTCCACCTGTCATACCTTTCGCCGTACATTACTCAATAACATTAAAGTGAATAAGAACATCTGTCACTTTGCAGACCAACGAAGATTTCTCATAAATCACCCATATCCGAGTAAGTACAAAACCAGCAATGGTTTCGAAACGCATAAGTCTTATCTTAAGACAAATGCATAGCGTTAAATTTGTGTTACCGTAGAATCATTACTCAATGCCCGACAGAAGATGGCATTCGCTTCTATTCCCTGACCATTGCTTGTACATTTCTCGTTGCAGATGCGTCTAGTAGAAGTGAGGGTGCAATGTATGGTGTGTATGGGTTGTTTGTATGATGGTAATGTTGCACTGGCGTAGATTTTCGCGCGTCCGTCCGTCTGTCACGCTGGTGACGGCACGATGATTTTCGTTCCGGAACTCGTTTGCTATTTCGCTTTTCCTGGTATCGGCATAGTCAGTTTGTTGGGATTTTAGATGGAACATAATTTACTGTTTTGGGATAACATAACATATGATTTTATGGAAGGATGGATATTATAAAAAAACAAACGTATGCATTATAAGGAGTGAAAATGCTGGCTAAAAGCTTTTTTGTGAATGCAAAAATTCAACAAGCATCGCTGGTAACAAAAATAATTGGTGCTTGTTCCTTAAGCCAGAGCTGTCGTTTAGAATGTATGTCACGTACTAACGAGGTAATTATGATTAAAAAAATGTGCCACAACATATTTGTTGTAAGTAGCACATTAATAAACGTGTAATAAATATGCGTACTGTATGGCCATAAGAATTTACAATAAGTTGGATGACAAAATTACATTTTTTGCAGCTCAACATCTTTAAAAAGAAATTGAAGGAATGGATAATAGAAAAATGTTTCTACTCCTCGGACGAATACTTTCAGTGTTGATTCTCGTGTGTCCAACAACAACCACAGATAATTTTTTGTGCATGTTTTTGTTATTAAATTGTAATAGAAATTCAGAATGTATAATGTATGTGTTTATTTAATTTGGGTTTGTGTTACTGTATGTTGAATTTGATTTAAATGAAATGACATGTTCTGTAAATTATTAAACAATTAATGTCATTATAACACACAAGATAATGTTGTATTTTATAAGAATTTATGAATTTTAAATGTATCATTTGCATGCCAGTTTTGGTGAATTGTGCGGACTTTACTTTATAAATACCAACTATTGTACCACTTTTCAAGCGAATAAATGAATCTGAATCTGAATAAATAAACATTCTTATGTGTCACTAGCTGCCCCGAAAGAATTCGTTCTGTCAAGAGTTATTCGCTAATCTTTGACAGTTGGGAACATTTTAATTGGAAAATTAAATTGTTCTTTTTAGTATTTTACGTTACTTATTATTTTTGTTTTTCTCCATTTAAACCTTCCTTGAACTTCCACAAATATTCCAAATTTAGCCAAATCGGTACAGCAATGGATTTTATAAATTTTATAGATAATAGATTTATAATATAGGGGCCTAGTTATACTGATGAAAATGGTCGTAAGTTAATAGTGAGTCAGACCAAACAAACTCACATAAAATTGCAGTTAAACTATTAGTTCAGCCATTTAGTAAGTGATAAATAGGTGCATTAACCTACTCTTATATGACCGCGTCTGTTCGAGCAGCTATTATATTCGTACAGGTATTAATAGTAAATATATTTGATACAACTATTTTAGCCCTTAATTAGTTTAATCGAACTAATTATACAGCGTGCTCATTGCCAAAAGATTAGAGATGTGACAGAGGTGCAGTCACATCGAATTTCATATGTATAAAATAGCAAGCTTGCCGCCCGCCGCGTTATTGTTATATATCATGGCCAAATTACATTAAATATTGATAAATTGCAGCTTATGTGTTATTCTGACGTATAAGCTGTATTACTGTGAAGTTTAATGGAAATCCGTTCAGTAGTTTTTGCCTGAAAGAGTAACAAAGAAACATACATACATCCTCACAAACGTTCGCATTTATAATATTAGTAGGATCAGTAGGAAGTAGGATGGTAGTCACATTATAAATATGTAGGTACAAAAGGCGCTGAAGTCAGCACGACGAAGCCTTTTTTCCCTTCACCTTGTATATTGTATAAATGTAAAAGTTATTTCAAAAACTAACATTTATAGCATAAGTTGCAATAAAATCCATGCAATAGACTTCACGAGATGCTGGAGCATGAAAATAGACGGACATAAATCAAACATACATTTTTTTGCATTGAATAGTGTTTGCATCATAAATCTCAATATTATTTACAAAATATATCAGCTCATTTGCATATTGATACTTTATATATCTATTCACATCCAGACATAGAACACATTACATATGTTGAACCATGTGAATGCTCGTCCTTATTCAGGGTCAAACCTACGATGCAATGCTTAGCAGGCATGGTCTGTACCTTACCACCAAGTCAGTCAGATCCCAATCAAAAAAACATGCGGTCAACTTCTTCCTGTTCCGACTAATTACCTATGATCTCACACATGAGTCGACTCCTGCGCACCTCGGCAAGATCAAAGGCTAGTGGAGGGGCGTGGCCAATCGTTTCCCGGCGCTGTCCGGTATTTTAGTGCACAGGTAACAAGAATGCCCCTTTGAAATGCAACACTTCCGCTCGTAACATTCAGCGGTAAGGCTCAGACTAATAAGGTTACAGATTGATAGGAATCTGAGAGCCGGTTTATGCCTACAAGCATTAGAATTTAGACGAAGAAGTAAATGAAGTTAACTGAGAATTTATGTGTAAAGGTTCCACTTTTAAAACTGGTCTTGGATAAATTCCCGAGATTAGATTGACGTAGATATTACTGCCTGCCTAAGCATAATAAAATTGTTTAAACACCTTCTTTAAAGGAGTATCTAACTGTTGAATTCCTTTCCTGATTTTCTCAGAGAAAATTACTCTGCGATGCCGGTCGTATGCACAACAATCACATGTCACTCTCTTATAGATTACGCCAACTCTACAACGCAACGTTACAGCTCAATCAATGTCGCTTCTGTAATTACAACTCTCTAATCCAGTTCTTGAAATAAATGCCGTTATTTTATGCAGTTTACACTGATGATGATCTCTAGAACTGTTGTCCAGCACATGCGGCACTCCATCACGGTACCGACGTTTACAACTCGCACAGACAGATAAAACAGGTAACGAATGGTCCTTCCTGACTGTCACTTCGGTCTTAACTGAACGGTAATATTGAAGGGTTAATAATCGAGCTTCCTATTTGGAAGTGCAGCTAAAAATACCGCCTCAGGACCGGTCATAGACGCCATTTTGTTTCTTTTGCGTGGAAGGCAGGTACAATTCTAACTCTTAACTTGTTTGACATTCCCTAATGTAAATTTACTGTAATTTTTATGTCGACGAGGCTGATCGCAGCCTGTAAATACCAAATAAATGTACTAAAGACTATGTATCACAATTAATGATCTGATTTGATCTAAGAGCTGGTGGCTACATCTAAAGACTTGATTCTCTGCTGGTTGTTTATCTTCTTACCATCGGTGTAGAGTATTAAATGTTGCATACGTTTATGCGAATTTACGCCGAGTTTACTTTGTTGCACTTCTAACGGTTTTATTACGATAAATATTATTACAGAGAATTCAACAAGTGTTCAGTAGCTAGCATGCGTGGACCGCCAAATGGTGAGCGGTTACCCTAGCTTGCCTATTGAATCGTTAAAAAAGACAGTTGCCTTATAAGCCTTTAGCGAAACTTCTATATCGACAACAAATCGAAGATTCACGGACAACACCCCCTTTTGGTCGATCTCTGGAAATCTTACTCCCCGGCAGCTACACAACGCTGGCTACACCCCCTAGGTTCATTCAATCCGCTCCGCTCAGAGAATAAACGTAAGTATTAACAATATGAAATAAATGGACTGCCAGGAAAAATATTATATTAATTTATTAATCAAATAAACATACTCGTAACATCGTCTTAATCAAATACATCTCGCCAAACTACAGAAGCAGTTTGATTTATAAACACTATTTTCTTTAAAAAATAACAATAGACAAGTAAGAAAAAGCTTTTTGTAAATTCAGTTTACAAAAAAAAATATTATTTCTAAAAAAAATCTGTTTTGAAAAATATTTTGTAGTACATATAGAATTGTTCTTTTATTACTTATGTGTAATGGCTTCCATCGGCTTTCATTATTTTTCCCAGTTTGTAAGTCCTTGTAGTGAATTGTTAACAAGCAGGTTTAGCCAAACTTAAAGCTGGGTTTACGAGGCTGTAAATTTGAGCATAGTTAGATCCTAGCTAGGCCTTAAAAACTATCCTTAATTTTTTTATAAGTTATTGTTGACATATTTGCAAAAAAATTCTAAAGTATCAGCCAAAAATAAAAGTCTAGGTTTTGATAGGTAGTTAAGCCTATACTTACTTCAATTTGTCCAACTATTTTGTACAGTTATGCATCAATCCACTTATTATTGCTCTTCTTTAATCCCCCACAAAATCAACATACAGCCGTCAGAACCATCCACATAAATCGTTGCCACTTAAAATTCCCTCCTCAGCCCAAGGGAGGCACCTCGAAATAATGAGCCCTCCTCAGGTCTTAAATCTTGAGGCGCATCTAGTTTTAATGGCATTTAAATTAAGTTTTTATTTACTCGGCGAGGATTTAATCTGGGATCTGTCGTGTGGTTTGAGAGGCGGTGGCCTTTTAGGAAGGAAAATCTTTGTGTTAGCATGTAATCGGAAACGTCATTATCTTATTTATCTACAAAGAATAATGAAGACTATAAATAAACAACTATGTAGTATTTTTGTTTGATGCTTATAAATGTTACGGTAAGAGTGAATAATTGAAGATTATTAACAATTATCTATTATTATTAATAATTACCGAAAGTCGAGGTTAAAGTGATAAATTAATCACATTTGTCGGTTTTTATTAATAATTTAACTATTTTTATTTATTTTATAACTTTTACCAATATGTGTCGTGAATTATTAATAATTACTATTAAAAGTAATAAATTTCGATCGTTTATTCACATTTACCAAAACATGTGGTAATTATTAATAATTTTGTAAAAATATTAATAATTTTCAATTAATCAGATTTACCGTAACATAAACACACTTGAATATAATTAAATACATAGGTACAGTCAACAGAAGAAGTAAGTGATAATTTAACTTATTAAACTACTTAGAATATAAATGTGACATTTCATTCATTATAATCATTTTTACGTATTCTTCATTCATGAAAACAAATTGGAAGTTTGTTCAATCATCATTTATTTTTGCTGTTGACTGTACAGTGTACATAGAAGTGTTGTTCACATCAATTTATTTTTTGGTTTACGACCCTTAACTCTATATAGGTCGTGTGATGACGTCAGGTGACTTTTTATCTCATACATTATGTATTTTATATTATTTATAATTTTGTTTCTTCTTTACTGAAGCGTCTTGTTTCTTCTGCTGCTGAACTGCGGAGCAGACATATTGTTTCTCTTTGAATGTTGTGGGTAATGGAGGACTATAGATATTCATATTTATAATTGTAATCATCACTCAAGAGATAGCAGGTAAAATTATAGCTTCCTTACACGGATACGTATTCACAAACTCAGTAATTGCGCTCAGTTCACTTACTTTAACTATCTCGTTCGCGACCGAACATCCCAATTACCAGTCATTTCCCGCTCAATTCACTAGCAAACAATCCGTGGACTCTTGCGCAATGCAATAAAGATTTACCATCAAGTTTACAGTTTACAGGCATAGTGCGGGACTCGTAAATGTTTACAGACTTCCGTGTGCCGCACTTATGGCTACCGGTTGTTTGCTGGCCACCCAGGTTAGTTACGTCTTTGTCTGTCTGGTTTATTATGGCCGATACAGCTACACGTTATAAGCAGTGTTTAAAGGTCCGTACAGAGGTACGGGAAACAAGAAAGGGACCCATATATTATTAATATATTCTCCGTCAGCCTATTGCCTACGATATCTGTCTATCTAATACCCTTTAAAATTAATAGCAAATGAAGTTACGAAACAAATCAAAGATAGTATGCTACTTTAAACAATGATTTACAACATACATCGTACTTTCCATCTAATCCATCAACCACCTTATCTGAAACAAATCAGAATCCAGGATCCAAAAGATATCACAGCGCCATCTACGCTATGTGCGGACCGGAAATTGGCTCAGAGGGAGCCACTTACCCAGCGGAAGTGGCAGTGGACGCCCTGGGCGACGTATTTCCGTTCCTGACTGCTCCACACCTCCGGCTGATTATGCCTTTTTGGTGGTTTTATGGAAATAGCAAGGTGATAAAATATGCTCTGCAGTGAAAACATTAGTTTTTTTTATATAGCTTTTTGTGGATCCAGACATAATATAGGTGAAACGTTTCCTGCCGATATAAGCAGAGCTCTCATGCTTTGAACTCAGTGTACCCGTATACTAAGTGAACTGTAATTGTAACATTATGATATGGAACGTCAGAAAATACCAATAGCACATTATTTTTGTGCCAGGAACCTCATGAATTTCACGAATTTCCCAACTAAACGGTATTCAAAATCGAACTGCCCTTAAAAGTCAAGTGCTGTCAGTTTATTTCTATTAATATTATGTACGTAAATCATTTTATCTCATCAGTTGTGTCTCAGAATTCAAAAATAAGATTATTTCCTTACCGCTGACTTCCCAGAAGGGCACATCCGGCTTCTTGACTCTTAGTAATACATGGCCTATTATCAGCACTGGTCTATGACTAAGGTTTGGCAAAAGCTGACAAGTTCAAGTGCTTTCACTAATTACACTATTTATACATACACAACTGCTGATAAATCAGATAGGTCCAATAAATTTATTAATTAAGCAGATGAAAATAACTAATTTCTGACCGGAACACTATAAAAACCATAATTATAAAGCATCAAGCAAGATCAAAGAAGCTAACGTTGTTGGTTTATGAATCAATAACTTTAGAAGTGGCCGGATATTGTGACAAGAACTTAACTATCATAAACATTCATAATATTCGTTTAGATTAGGTGGAAACATTATAAAACGCTGTTCTCAGGCAGTGGTGCCAACAATTATAAAAAATTGCGTCTAATCTTTTCAAATCCAAGCAATAGTTTAGTGTTGTTTGATTTGAAGATCTGTTTGTTTTGTTGTTAAACAACTACTTTTAATTTTTTCTTTAAGTTGTTCTATGGTACAGTGATCGTGAATAATAAGAGTTTTCGTTATGTGGTGAAAGCTTCGTGCATCATCAAATAGGTACGAGAAGATAGGTTGCTTCTTCCCAACGGATGTCTGTCTTATCTTCACAAAGAGGACTAGCAATGGTAAATAAATGTATTGACCCACGATGAAGCTAAGAGGAACTCAGGAAGTCACGATTTAGGATCGCTTCAGGTATTCTGAGATCCAGCACGAGTTGGCAGTCTCTCCATGCCTGCAGGTGGTCATCATGGCCATCAACGGACTGTTGGGTCCAAAAGAGGAAGGATGGCAAACCTTTAATTTTACTTCTACGCCATTGAGGTGTACTATACACTATTATAAGTGACGCCAAGATAACAAAGAGACAAAATAGATTCCATAGATTCTCACTAAAAGGTTTACCTCATCACCTCAGATCTTAGACACTTCCAATAACACTTATCCATTAGTATCCTCAACGACACGTTCATACTTTAACGACATCGTACTGTGCTCATGCGCACACCGCACTCTTTGATGTTACCGCGAGATTATATTATTGCAGACACGCCGTGTAGTCGTATCCTAGTTAGTGCCTAACTGTGTAGAGCAGGTGCAATAAACTATGGGTAAAAACAGGAGGTGGGCATTGATTTATGAAATAGTGTGTTAATTTTTTAACACTAGTTATGAATACTTAACGAGAACTCGTTTGTGTTTAACTAAGCCCTACATACTTCAATAAGTATACTTTATTATTTATTTATTCTTTATTGCACAAAGAGAAGTATAATTGGCGGACTTAATGCCTACTGGCATTCTCTACCAGTCAACCACTGGGCGAAGCAGAACTTATGTTGGCGGCGTAAGATAAGATAATAATTATTTATTCGCATAAAACATTGTATAAATGGTTTTAAAATAAAGTTTACAGAACATTCATGCTTAGTCAATATAAAATAGACATGCAAATTATATTTTCAAACATATGTTGAACTTAAGATTAACATATTGTGTTAAACTATTAAACTTTCACTATAACTTAACAATTACACTTGACATTTTTGACATAAACATTACGAAATCTAATCATAATAAAGACACTTCTTCTTCTTCTCTTCTAGAAATTCTTTTAAATGGTAGAAGGTCTTCGACAGCAACCATTTACGTAACCCTGTCTTAAATTGCCTTGAATTTGATGTTTTTAATTCATTTAGCAAATGGTTAAAAAAAACCACACATTTTGTCAAACAGCTTTAAACATTGAACATTTTAAACATTTATATATTAATAAATAAATATGCGCCATACAACACACCTCTTGTCATGGTCTCGAAGTAGGGATAAATATCCCTGTGTTACGAGGTACCAGACAAGGAAGCCAGGGGCGTCTCCCAGCACACCCAGACCCAGGTCAATTTAGAAAAGATCATTTCCTGAATTGACCTGACCGGGGATCGAACCCGGGACACTCCGGAATCAAAGGCGAGAAACCGTGCCACTGCGCACTACGCCATTCGTGTCGTCTTTAACTACATTGCATCGTCTTCGGAGTATCGTGTAACACTAGTCTATTAGGATCTCTACGGTTTCTAGGGTATATCTGATATGCTCGTTTAAATAGCTCATAATTCTGCTGTACAAATACGCAAATTTCATAAATATAAAGAGATGTCAATGTTAATTATTATTAGCATGACATTAACTATTTGTAATTTCGTTATTATTATTATTATTTTTATCCAGTAGCCTAATTGTTTATTTGTAAATTTTAATGTAATTGTGAAATTTGTATGCCAAAAGGCAGATCACAGCATGTACCTACGAAACAAAAATCTACTTAACATCCTATTTACCTGTGTATCACAAATAAATAAATGAATTTGAAATTTGAATTTGAATTTAATAATATAAGTTTTACAAAAAGGGGTCGGCAGGAAGTACGTGGCGAGACACCACAAATTGCCCTTACACACTTTTTTTGTGCAATAAATGTTCTATTGATGCTGGTACCATTACCCCAAACAATTAACCCATAGCGTAATATGGATCCAACATAAGCATGATATGCATCAATGGCAATTTTTAAAGTTGTAACAGTTTTAACTTGCTGTAATGCATAAACAAACTCATTAATTCTGTTACAAACATTTTCTATGTGTGCTTTCCAATTTATATCTCTATCAATAGTCAATCCTAGAATTTTAACTTGTTGCACTTCATCAAAGCTAGTGTTTTTATAGTGTACGTCATTCTTATTCAAACCAATATTCTTATAATTATTAAAATGGATATAATTGGATTTAATGAAATTAATTTTCAAATTGTGTATGTCAAGCAATTCGATAAATTTTTCAATAGAAATAATTGTAGTAGTGTAGTTGTCGTATTGTGGAAATGTAAATTGGTGAAGAGAAACAACATACTGAACCAGAAAAAAATGGTTTACAGTTAAATACATACACACATATATATATATATATATAAATATATACTTAAAATTGTACATTTCTTGCTGTTTCAAGACCTATCAGGTCAATTCAGGAAACAATGTTTTCTAAATTGGCTTGGGTCTGGGTGTGCTGGGAGACGCCCCTGGCTTAATTCCTTGGTACCAGCGTAACACAGGGATATTTTTACCTACTTCGAGACCATGACAAGAGGTGTGTTGTCTGGCGAATATTTATTTATTTAATCTCGATGGATAACTCATGTCCCCTCTGCGTCAAAAAAATATTCTTTAGCTGTAATTCTACAATCATGCGACACCGGCCAGCTGCCAACCTTGAAACTGCACTGCCAATTATCTTCACAGTTTATTGTTTCGTTTGATATCGTTAAGTAACATGGAAGATTCCCATTTAGCACACGGGGCGCGAGGTGTTTAGCTGTTCTTGTTCTTGACAGATATAAATAACTGCCATTGTGGTAGTTTATATTTATCGGAGCATGAAATCTGCTTTCAGGGTTTTGATGAAACATATGCTGCATTTCCAGAATTGTGGATTGCATAGGTTAACGTAACTTGGGATAGTAGTAATTAGCCTCTGGGGGTGTCAACAGTATACCGGGACGTCCACGCAGCGTGAGGAGGCCCGGCGCGTAGGCCAGACCGACCGGTGGGGCGACGTGGTAATCCGCAAGGCTCCATGTCGCCCTATTCCAAAGCGGTGAGGGTATACCCGGGTGTGTTTTAGTGGGTATGCCGTCGGCTTTACCGGCGGAGAGTCCCACACTCCTCCACTTCCCCACCCAGGCAGTGGGATAGTGCGTAATGCATTTCACACCCGGAGAACAAAAAAAAAGTAGTAATTAGCCTATATACTGTCCCACTGCTGGGCAAAGGCCTCCACCATTTGAAATCAAGTCATCGCTACAATGGATGGATATTGGCTTAATCACTACGATTGCCAAATGCGGGTTGGTGATCACAAACCCGGGCTATGTTCCGAGAACATACCTTGCCCGACCTGGAATTGAACCTGGGACCTCCGGGATTCGGGCCGAGCTCTGAAACCACTCGGCCACGGAGGCGTACTTGGGATAGATCGTAAATTAAAACAGAACCCAAGAATAAGGTTAAACCATTACGTACAATCGAAAATGACAGTGAGTAGGCACTTAAATTTGCAAATTAGAGCTACAAAGCGATATTTTCCAAACAAACTTTGGTAAACAATTTTTTACAGGCAACCGACCACGAGTCCTTAATACAAAAAAAAACATAATTAAATTACCAGCAAACTATACGTTAAAATGGAGGAGGACCAGATTAGAGTGAAAGTAAGGAAAGGAAGGAAAAAGGTGCAAACAGTTCTGCAATCTAAAAAAGCTCAGGAACCTGAAGCCGAAGCATTTACCTGATAAAAGTTGTGGTATTTCGGTATTTTACAGACCACCTACTACCGACCATTTAGAAATCTATAGGTAATCAGGGTTTATTTAATTAGGTATCATGATATTTTTTTTCCCATTAAGTTAAATGTTTGATTTAACCACTCTGCCAAAACAAAAGAAATTCTATTAAAAAAAAAATCACACGTTTCTTCCAAAATTCTACCTAATAATTTACTTCGCATACCGACACCTTTGATAAGAAAATATGACAGCAATCAATTTGTATCAACCCTTGCTTATTTAGGGGTAAAACAAGCAAAGCCCTGTCATTAGCGAAGCTGAGCAGCCATTGACTTTGTAATTAGGGGTACTTTTGTGGCTTGTTTTGAAATTACGGTATTTCGGCCTATCAAAAGAGTATCAGTAGATATATCTAGGTCTCTTTGTTCGATGACATGAAAGGTACTCGTATGCTTAGGCAGAAAAAGTGGAAAATGACATTTTCAGTGGCAACATTGACTTGAAAATACAGTAAATTACTATTCTGCAACACTTTTCAACGTTATTATGTTCAACAACGTTTCGAAAAATGTAATGAAATTTATGATGCATACATATTTATTTGGTGAGTTTTGTAAAATACCAGTATATTTTAAGACTAGCTGTCCGTCTGCGGCTTAGCCCGCGAAGACTGTATATCCCGTGAAAATTAAGCATACATTAAAAAAAAACCTATGTCAATACCTGATAATGTAACTTTATATTGATGAAAGAATTTATTTTTCAGATTCGGTGCAGTAGTTTCGAAGCAAACAAACAAACAAACAAATATTTCCTCTTTATAATATTAGTATAGAAAAGTAGAGTACTGGGAATCCCCAGGGCTTAATGGAGTTGCCTATATAAATTCAAAATAGGTATAGGCCTAACGGAATTCTAGATCATACTGGTATAGCGGTCAGAGTGAGCCTTAGTGACCGCTTATGTCATCCCCATACATTCGAACGATTTTAAATGACGAAATCGTCGTGGCGTGTTGCTCTTGGCTATCCACCCTAGTGACCTGTATCTTCACTGGGTCGGCAACGTTTCCAGGATCGTGTAACTTGCCTTTTTACTGTCTTTAAAGTAGGTACTTAAACAAAATTGAGCTTGTTGCGTATGTCAGTTAACATTACAAACAAACTCAGTAGTCAAAATCCTCGTTAATTACGCCTAGCCTAATCAGAGCTACTAAAACTCGCTCTTCCGACAAATAGGCCCGCAGCAACTATGCTAGTCGCGCGCCAGTAATCGGCGCGTGCTACCATTGCCAACTGCCAGCTGCCAACACTGGCATACCTGTTCCTCTGGCGTGCCATGCGGCGCCGGCGTGGCGTGTAGCGTCGACTCGTGCCCGAGAGGTGAAGATCAGGTGTTGATAGGAGATGATGTTGTTATCATTTGGTCAGTACGTTGTAGCAATGGATGGTTTTTGTGTGAATTAAAATGAAGTATTTATTATTAACCATATCATTAGTAAGGGAAGTTGATATCTATTTTTAACATCAATCAAAGGTAAAAAACCTTCAAACGCATACTGGTTCGTAAATCTGAAGGTTACTGCTATCTGATTTTTATTGGAATTAATATCTTGTTCGTGCTGTATCGCCTCCGTGAGCGAGTAGTGGTAACATAGCTGCGGAGGTCCTGGGTTCAAATCCGAGGTCCGGAAAATAGCGTATCTTTGAAATGTTTGCAACATAACTGGGGTTTCATCAGCAAACCGCATTTGGCAAGAAAAGTGACTAAGCCAATACCTATAAAGTACTGAGAACTTGATTTCAATTATGGGGGCCTTTGCCCTACAGTGGACAGTAAACAGGCTAGTTACTATTACTTATGTTTTTCCGAAAAGAATTTTGTATCAACAAAATTGATGAACATCATAGTCAAGTCCAAATTACATAAATACTTTAGGTCATACCTGGGCTGCAGGTTCGTGAAACCATAACTCATCACGATAGGTAATTAACGTCCCACTTTGATTGTTGTTCCGACTGGGAGACTTTCTTTAAAGTAGATAAAGCAACATTTCTATGCTACTTTTTCTAAATAAACCTTAATTTTATTCAAAGTTTACTTACTTGTTCTAAAAATATTGTTGTAAAAAAAAACACAGCAAAGTCACTCACATTTTACAATAATTACAAAAAGCCAGGAAAAATAACACTTCTGATAGGGTTTTGATTGTATCAAAATAACACATTGTGCTTCATTAACGCCTGTTATAAACCCAAAACAAGTACAAAAGAGTAACTACTGAGTTTCTCGCCGGGTCTTCTCAGCAAGAAACAACTCCGACGCGGTGGTAGAGTCGCATTATGTCAGTATACTGTGTATTTATATATCTATATTATTGTAGTAATTATGTCTATTATTTAGTATATTTTGCTCTAAATTTGACGATTTGAAAATACTTACTGTGAAAGTCTATTTGAATAAAGTTATTTCAGTTTGAGTTTGAAGTCTTTGACTGCCGCCAAACCAGACACTATAGAAATCTATTGTTTGCCGGTCACCGGTGACCCCCACGGCGTTCAACGTGTAACATAAGTTAGCCGGATAGCAAAAACATATAAAACTACTTCTAAACGTTGCCGCGTCGTGTCGCACAGAACAAGCTAAGGGCACAAACAACACAAAATGTGTTGGTTCCATTTGTCCTGGGTGGAAACCCAACTTCAACGATGACTAGAAGTCCCCCATTGCGAACAGGGATCTATAAGGGTTGTCTGTAATGAGAGGAATCGCGTCGACAAGCAGACTAATTGCGGACGTGACGCTAAATTATGATTAAAATCAAATGAAAGTACCTAAATTTAAATGGTTTTTAGGATCAATAGTCTATTCACAAAATTAACGGATGACACAGCAAAAGTCATCGCATTTTAGTGCATACTCAGAAGCTTTTGCATTTACTGCAACTTGATCAAAAACCTACTGGGCGAAAATGTTTGCCAAGAAGCTGATCAATGGATGCGAATGATGATGGAAAACCAGCAAAAATAGAAATAGAAATAGAAAAACATTTATTAACTTTATGGACATCGTTACATTTATAAATTAAACACAAAAGAAGTAGGCATTAACAACAAAACATATAGGTAACAGGAAAAAAAAGATCATACCATCAGACAGCGGTGTCCCGATGCCCAAAAAGACAAATGGACCTCACTCCGCATAAAGCACGGGCTTTATGGGCCCAGACGCTGATTTTCAGTAGGCCCAGACTGAAAATATATTCATATCATACATTAAATAGTTTACACATCAATTCTTTGCGGTTGCTCTCAGCCAAAAATGTAAGTAAGTATATTTTTTTGCTTTCTAACATACTAGACCTGGATATTTAATTGTCTTTTTTTAGCTAAGCGCCAAATACATGACTTTTATTTGAAATAATATCAGAATTGAAATCACTAATCCGAATGAGCTTTACCAACACTATGCATGAAACAGGAAACAAGCGCTCCACCGTTAACACAACAAAATTCCCCACAAAGCATGTCAACTCAAAAAACACAATGGCTTTCCCCGAAACATTTTAATTTTACATTTCCTCAGGTGCAGTCCGAGGTGTAGCCGCAATCAGCGGCGGCGCTGGCACCTGACAGTTGACACCTGACAGATGACAGCCGCGCGACAGTTGACAGCCCGCCTGACAGATTGAGGCGCCCGACCGACGCGAGCTCTTTTGTTTCCGCGCACCTATTTTTTCTTTGTCTATTTTAATGATTAATCCCGAGGCGGGGAACGCGCGGATTTTAAGGTATTTGGCAGAAGGCAAAGTGTTAATGTTGCTGTGTTATCGGTGGTTTTTAAAGTGGACATTGAAACTTTTTTAAGCTACTTTAGTGGCAAGTATGCCAGCCTTATGGTGAGTGGTTATCCTAGTATAATATGGGATACTTGCAACACCAAATGACTCAACAAATTTGATTTGATATTTAAAAAATGCTGTTTCTAATCAAATTCTTAATTTAAATATTTCTAATGTCACCGTGAACAAAGAGTGTAGTTTAATGAAGTTATTTTGTATGTGTGTCTGATAAAGTAATAAATATTTCACATCGTGTTAATTTTACACGCAATAAACTTGTCTTTGGAAAGTATATATTCCTTCACTGCTTAGCGCCTGAATTTAAGAGTAACTAAACATCAACAGGTGTATACATGTGAATTTAAATAAAAACGTCAAAATAACCTCTAAAATGTGACTGAAAAAATTAAAAATATTACACTTGTAAAATAAAGCAGTGTAGCAAATTGATTCAAAACACGAAGTTTTAAGAGCAATTAAAAGGAGTTATTATATGTTTCGAACTGTTGCGGTCTTTTTGAAAGCTGACTTAATCTATAGTTATTGCTGTCGCAAAACGATTTAGTCGAAGAGCTAGAGTCTATACACCAATAGCACCAAAGAGGTAGCTAAAAAACGTTCTATGCAAGCATTTGAATTGACGAAAGAATAAAAAAACTGAGTTTCTTTGTAAATTAATGTATTATAATTTGTGTTAGGTCAGTTATCTTAAGAGCCTCTTAAGGAAAAACAAGTTGTTGGAAAAGGGGTTAGATACGATTAGAAGTATAAAATCTTGAAGTATGCACAGAATTTCACCTCTAAATCATGTAATAATTACTTTTGCATGTTCCTACATAATACCAATTAAATACGATTTTTATAGTAGCACCTGGCTCTGCGTGTTTTATTTCTGCTCAATGTTTTGTTCACATTATCATTCTGGATTGCAACAAGAATCCTCTAATCTCATAGTGCACTAATTTACAACTCGATAAAATGGCAATGATTACTAAATCAGAGGAAAAGGTGTAAACAAAATAGCCAGACAGTGACAGCGAAGACAGCTACCTACGTGTCGTGTGTAAAAAGCATTTGACCCAAAGATATAAGTCTGAATGAATAACGTGAATAAGTACTCCGTGTTTTATAGGGAGTGCAATACTCTTCTGTCTGAAATGTAGTTATGGCAAAGGATGTCAAAAAGATAGAAATTAGAAAAATTCGACCTTGTCCTGGGACCAGGTCGAATTTTTCATCTTAATCGAAAGTTAAATATTTGCAAAAATATTTCTTTCGGATGTTAAAGGCGCTTGCCTATAACATTGATGAAACAACGTTGGCTTACAACGTAAAATACACTATACAAATTCGCCAGGTCTGTTAACGGCCTCGGCAGCTCAGTTGGAAGAGCAGTCACCCGGATTGTGAAAGGTCACGGGTTCGAATCCCGCTTGAGTCCCAGGACCAGGTCGATTTTTTCTAGTTTCTATCTTTGTGTAGAAAACAGAGCATTGTTTAATGCTAAAAAATGAAAAAAAAAATTGTCACTCCCTGATAATGTAGCTTTATATTGGTGAAATAATTTTTAAAATCGGCCCGATAATATCGGAGCCAATTCAATACAAATAAACAAAAAAACAAACAAATTTTCCCCTTTATAATATTAGTAAGTTTAGGTATAAATATGCGCCAGACCACACACCTTGTTATGGTCTCGAAGTAGGGTAAATATCCAGACAAGGTACATACTAGACAAGAAATTAAGCCAGGGGGCGTCTCCCAGCACGCCTATACCCGTGCCAATTTAGAAAAGATCATTTCCTGAATTTATTCGACCGGGAATCGAACCCGGGACACTTCGTAAGTCAAGGCGAGAAATCGTAATATAGCTAGCTATAGCGCAATTCATTTGCAATTTAGTTAATGTCGTAGGTAAGCGTCAAAAAATCGCAAGTTTGGTTTTCGCACAGATAGAAGGACGTGCGTTACCTATTCCAATTAATTTCTCTGAAAGGAGCATTTTAATGACATTCCACAGATGTTTGACAAAAAAAAGAATGAAATAAAGAGAATAAATCGCATGCGCACGGCGGCAGCTGCTGTCTCGCGCGCAGATTACCTGAGAAATGGCGTTTACTTCAAATAGTTGGGTGCGAGTCGCACACCGTTACTAGTGTTCCGTATTGTATTGTTTTCATAATTATTTGGGACTTCTGTCGTCAAGAACTCAACTTAACAGAGCAACTGACACTCAAGTGAACATACTTATAGGTATATTTCTCAATACATATTTAAATAGATAATAACACACAGAAACAGAAAAAAAATGTTCAAATGAGATCAAACCCAACCCCCTGCGAGGTGAAGGACAACCTCCAAGTGTTCACCACATTCCACCTGATGGAAAGCGGCAGTGAGATCCAGATGGAAAGCGGCAGTGAGATCCAGACATGAAGATGACAGGCACAGTTAACTTAGAAGAAGATTATCAAAACTACAAAATAAAACTACATAAATGAAACCAAAAATGGATACGACATAACTAGAAAGTAAGGACAACCGTGATCTACAATGGTTAATGTCTGCCCAGAATTCACTCTTGTCTTGGAGAAACCTTTTTTTTGCGTCAGGAAATGCATTTAGGCATTCCCAAGGCCCTGGGATCGGGACACCTGGGATATGTGGGGCTCGGAACTCCTGGGAAAACAGAGACCCCTACCCACTAAAACCTGACGGTGGTCATCTTCGGCGCAGAATGGAAGCTCCCCAACAAGGGAGGGACTCCTCGCAGGACCCTTCGGTGCGCAAGGCCGCCTGGCAGCCAGCCTCGGAAGGAGCAAGCTCAACTCCAGTGCACGATAACACAGACCACTGTGTCCGAAGATCGCAAACCGAAACACACGCAGGCCTCCCCGCGTGCGCTTCGCGACCCCAAGGGCCCTTTTAGTCGCCTCTAACGTCAGGCAGGGATACATCGGTAGTATTCTACTTCCCTAACCGCAGGGAACGTCTTGGAGAAACCTAAGCTATGTCGCAATGGTGTGGAAGCATGCGTAGGCAGCGAGTTTAATTCCTTAGTAGTCACTCACCAGAGGCCTAGAGCTGGTCATGTCCTCGTGCAGTGTTTCCTTTGACTTTACGGATCTCTAAAAACGTCGGGCGTGCCAAAAAATGTTTGGCAACCGCCCCGCAAGGTGTTTATAGTGCGACGCTGAAATAGAGAGCGACAAACGAATATCTATACCGGAGTAGAGGTAACTGTGGATACAACTTCATAGTGTGAAACAGTGCAAGAGCTAGACGTAGAAAAAATACTTGATTTTATACTAGCGGTCTACTGTACTATCATTTCCGTCAAAATATAGCCTAAATTAAAAAAAATAAAGCATATGTTACTCTTTATATTGGTGAAATAATTTTAAATCTTACCTCTTCAGAATATTACTATATACACACATCAAAAGTGTCTAGGGATCAACATATATTTTTGCAATAACTTTTCTCCTGATTGATATTAATTAAAATTTTCTTTAAGGATTCATCAAATAAAGTGTTTTCGTTTGTCTACAGTAACGATAAACCAAGTCACCTTTGCATTAATAAAGAAATTTGCCATTTTCCTAATAAAGGGATTTTTGACATTTGAACCACTAACATTAAAGTTCGAAAAAAAGACTGAAATAACAGTTTTCTTTAAAATTTTATTGGGTAACTTAAACAATTAATAATCCGTGTTTCTACCGCGAACACTAACAACACAAGAACATCGGTTTGGCATACTCAAAATGAGTTCATTTAAATCACGCTGTGGAATGGCCGCCCATGTTCGTTGCGACAACAAAAAAAGGTCTTCTTGCGACTGGATACCCTCCATATTCGGCAGAGCTCTTCTCTGTAGCATATCCCATGCATGCTCAATCGGGTTCAAGTCTGGCGACTGAGCAGGCCAGGGCAGGACATTGATGTTAGCTGCGGCGAGAGTCTGTCTTACAACTCTTGCGGTGTGCGGTCGTGCATTAACTGAAATAAGGGACCGATTTGCACTTGTAGAGGAACGATGACGTCTGATACAATCGTCTCAGCATAAATTTGAGCGTTGAGGTTGCCTCTGATCCAAATCAACTCAGTTCTTCCGCCGATCCAAATACCCGCCCATACCATGATGGTTCCACCACTATAAGGATGGACTTCCTGGCAGGATTTTAATCGCTGTTGGCGTCCAGGGGTTTTCCAGTGTCGTATACGTCTTGTATCCGGTCTCATACCAAAACGAGACTCATCAGAAAAGCACACGAAACGCCATTGTTTTTCTGCCCAATTTCTGTGTTCAAGAGCCCATTGATATCGAATCCTACGATTGTGCATTGCTATAGGTGGTACCCTTAGCGGTCTTCGGGAATGAAGGTTCACTTCATGCAAGCGGCTTCTGACTGTTTGGTCGCTAATTAAGTTCCCTGAAGAGTGATGAAGCCTCACGGCTAACATCATGGCGGTTATTGTTGGAGCTCTTCGAGTTGTGATTTGAATGTATCGGTCTTGTCTCCGTGTGGTGCAGCGATACCGTCCTCCATGGCGCTCAACCACGGTACCAGTGCTTCGGTAACGTGTCCAAAGTCGACTGATAACACTCTGACTTGTATTCAGAGGTAAAGCCACAGTACGTTGCCGGGAACCAGCTTCTATTATTCCCATGGCTCTGAGCATTTCTTCCCTGCTTAAATGACGTCGCTGCTCCATAATAACGTTGGTTTTAATCAGTAGTAGGGAAACAGTAGCACTAATAATGTCTTCAATGCGTTGTATGTTTTTATAGGGAAAATATTGACAGCTGATTTTCATCTTTTACTCGAATTTGATTGACAGTTCCTGTTTCAAATTATGAAATGCACCAAAAAGGATCCATATAAATTTATAAAATCATAAATTTATTACAAAGCCACATCTCAATCTCAAGAAATCCGCATAAAATGCTTGATCCCTAGACACTTTTGATGTGTGTATTAACGACTTCCGTGGCCGAGTAAGTACGCTCGCTCCAAAATCTAGAGCAGCTGGGTTCACCGTGTGAATTCATGAAACGACGTTGGCCTGGAAGAGGTCGCTTTTGAGTGATACGGCCGAATAAATTATACGAATAAAGTTTTCAGATTTGAATACTGCTGTGTTTTTACTACTACAAAAAAGAATATTTCTCTCTTTCAATTAATAGGAAAACATGTATAATAGAATTTAAAAAAAATAAGTAAAAATTGGTTCTGGTTTTCACCTTGTTACATGGATAAATTATATCAGATGACGATCTTCGCCACGTGGGAGAGTCATCGGCTAAATTTAACTTACCAGTTAAGGCTATCACTGATACTAACGCTGTTAACTTAATTTATTAGCAGAACATACAATAATAAATAATGCTAACATGACAAACAAATGAAATTGATGTTTTTCTGATATAACGTAGTTCAATAGGTAAAAATTAAGTGAATAGCAGGCAGAATTCGGTAAGAAAA
The DNA here is from genome assembly GCA_947369235.1 of Udea olivalis. Lineage (NCBI taxonomy): Eukaryota > Metazoa > Arthropoda > Insecta > Lepidoptera > Crambidae > Udea > Udea olivalis. The sequence continues at coordinate 21,437,596 of OX376347.1, forward strand.
GTTCTGTTTTAGGAGTTTGTTGAAGGCAAACGATAAAGAAGAACAAATTACCAGTGCCTGCTTCTGTTCGCTTTAGAAATCGTTGAATATGTTGAGCAGTGGACGTCTTAATGAGTAATGATTTAATAACGAAACGTAAAGCTATGCTAAAAAAAACTAATCGGTACATTTAAAATTTAGAATAAAGACATAGTTTGACAATGTTTCTGAACGGTCAACTTTTATACAACAGCAAAAAAAAATGTTTCTTACTTCCTTACTCCAAAGTTATAAAAGGTGGATGAAAATGGGTTACCCATTATTATCCTCCTTATAACTTTTTTAACAAAGCCTGATTAGGTGATATTAAGACAACAAGTTTTGTTACAACAGGCTATATTTTCGAAGTCAGTCGCAGCTTTAACTGCCGGGTCTATCTGGTAATCCCCTGGGCGTTATATTTTTTAACCACGCTTCCAATTCTACCGGTGAATTGCTACCCGATAGCCAGGCCAGGTTATAGGCAGGGGAGTTCCAGGGCAATTAGATCACTTTTATTGCAACTTTTATTTTAGATTTAACGATATTTTATTGCAAAGATAATTTTTTACTTCAGCCTTAGCTGTAAATTATGAACCTTTGTGAACTTATACGTTTCAAATCGCTAAACTGGTTCTGACATGACTGTTTTTGAATGAATAATATTAGAAATTTTGTAATATTTCTTTACTGTGCTCTTAAAAACGACTATCTAACAACGTGTGTATATTATTATGTTTCAGAACTTCCACATTATTTTTCATAATGTTTGTTAACAAAATATATTGTGCTACTTCCGTTTAATGTAATCCATTATTGATAATATCAAGTCATCGCCACCATTAATAAAGGGTTAATTTGACTTCACGCTCGCCAAATGACAGTCTCATCTTAACCCGTAACTACTTTATTATAAAAAAATCAAAAACTTACTTTTAGTCAAATTAAATTCTCACAAATGTTTTTTGAGCGTTCGTCTAGCTAGACAATAACTTGATCAAAATTTAGGTTCAAGACGTCAGTTTACCGTCATAAAAAACGTTCTAAAATAAATCTAGACCGCCTGTAGGTAATTACCGTTGTATTAACGTGACATGCGCAGTTAGTTTTACTCACACATGTGCCAAATTTTAACACTACAACGACATTAGGTGTACATTAACCCATCTTATTATCTTTTAATTTAAAAGTGGGGACCACCTCGTAGTTACCGTAGATACTGTGGGGCCGGAAAGCTGCTGGCAGAGCAGGAAGGAGATGCGCTAAAAAAATTAGCATGATTTAGAGGAGTTCTATGTCCAGCCGTTGATTATGACGACTATGTTATGTGAGATAGGAATGGCATCATAATCACTTGCAGCCATACGACATCCACTGTTGAAAAACGATCTTCTTCTTCCTCTTGAGTCAATGGCAAATATAATATATTGATCTAATTTAATTTAAACGGACCCCGCCCAGAAATCAGCGACTTTCAGCGCAGCGGCATTCGCCATGTACAGGTGTTTGGGCACTGTGGGCACTCGAGCATATGAGCCATAGTTTGAGGTGACCAACCACAGTCACACTCCTGACCTGCTTCATCAACGACCTACCCAGGTGCCATACATCTACCGTAGTCAACTTTATATTAGGTCTTAAAAAATATAAAATAAAGTTAGGTCTTCCTTTTTCTTCTCATGGAAATAAAACTTATATAGACCTAATGTGCTTGGGGAAGTTACATGGGAGCATCAGACCCATGACCTCTGCGACTTAAAATACGCGTCTTTAAAACAGCCACCTTGATAAAGGGCCCACGTCACACATTTTAATGTTAAAGCCGTCACACACAAATTAAGACAGGCCGAACTACTCAATGTTGGACGGACATTGTTTTGGCAACAATGGCGCTACCAGATACTAGGGATGCGCGGTTTTATCGAGCAAAGTCCAAATCAGAATAAAAAAAAATGTTCAAAACAGTTTGCGTTTGGCTTCAGTCTCGCCTGGTGGTAAGCGATGACGAAGCCAATGGTGTTACCAATTATAGTTTGAAGAAATACTCAAATCTTTTAGTTACAAAACTTCGTTTTTAGACGCCTCGGTGACAAGTAACGCTTCTATCTAAAATGCCACAAGCACTAGCAAAAATATAAATTCATAGGTATGCTATTTTGATATCACACTCTTGCCTCTGATCAAGTCGAACCACAATTAAACTAGTGATGTACAAACATCGAATCGTCGAGTTCTACTTTTGAAGCTTCAAGGCGGATTGGGCAGACTCAGTGAGCTAGGTAGGCCCGTAGACACGAGCCCAGCCGAGACGCGAGCTCCCTGAGCCACGCCTTGAGGCTACAAAAGAGATCGAGCCTTCAAAAGAGCTCGAACCTATCAAAACGAGCTCGAGGCTTCTTAAACCTTTCCACTATAACAATTTTCATGACGATTAATCTGTCTTTTTCTGTTAATTAAACATTTATTTTTCAAAATACCCTCCTGGTCACATATATTACCTATTTCACACGAGCATATATTTTATTGCCTCCTTTGAAAAGGTAGACTCCAAACGGAAACTAACTAAATCGCGACTCGCCACGTCTCGAGCGCTAAAAAAGACTCGAGCCCTGAAAAAGCCTCGAGCTCGACCGAGCCTTGAGATTGATCGAGCTCTCAAGTAAGCTTGAGTTCCTGAAAGGACTTCCGAGTCGTCAAGCTTCATACAAACGAGGCGAGCCCTGTAAACTTAGGCGAGGCGAGCTCTAGACAAAAGGACTCGGAAGCCTCGAGCCTTGTACATCACTAAATTAAGCCCGAAACTTTAAAACGTCTAAAAAAAATTCATATCGATATCATTTCGTCGATAGCTATCCCAGCCCTATGCCTAATGACGGCCGCCCAGGTGAGCCGTCCACACCTCATTACCACGGCCGGATTTCCGCCCAGCACCAAACTAAACTGCCATGTAATTTGACTTAGATAGTAATCTGGCTAATTATTATGTACAGATCTTTTGGCAGCTTTAGTAGGATAAGAAATTGCTAATTAGGATGGCGTATTCAACATTTCTTCAGATATTTATGAAATTTATAAAATCTGGGACGTCATACATTACGATACACAAAACAAACTAATGTTTTTAAATGTTTGTTGCTACGAGTACTTTCATGTTTATAAATAGGTACATGTGAATCGATGACAATGATAAATACTCAGGCACAAAACAAGTACCACTGCACAGAATAACCACTGCTCGCCCTAGGTAAAACCGAACCAACGACCTATGGCGCCCTAAGCACCCCTTTCGCTAACAGGGCGTAAAATTTAGAATCTTTCTGTAATTTAAAACAAAGTCAAACAACTTTCGGTTGTCTATACGCTTCAATGGTTTAAACTACGCAATGGATTTGAAGGCGGTTTTCATCAATGGACATAGTTGAAAAATGTCTAAGTGCATAATACATGCATATAATAGCAGAGAAAACACTTATAATCTGCTCTGTACCAGTGCGAAGCCGGGGCAGGTCGCTTTATAGTTAGTTACCATTATATTGCAAAGACTTGACCAACTATAATTTCTTTAGCTGTAAAGGCGGGGTCTTTACACTATTAACCTGTCTCCGGCAAGGCCACGCCTAATATAGAACGAACAGGTGTGCCGCGCTCTGATTGGTCCACGGACAAGGTGAGACAGGTGTCTTGTCGGTGACAGCCAATCAAGAAAGAGGTTTAGAATTTCATGATGTAAGTTTGTTATAATTCCTTACTTGTGAAATTTTATTACTATCAATATTATTGACTTAAATTATTTATTGCAACAACCCAACACAATACGTTGATAATACTACTAATACTTCGTTAAACTGCTAATAGCTATTGCAGACTTAATCAATATTGTTGCTTAGATATAACGAATTTAAAAATCAAAATCACATTGCTCTGAAAAAACTAGGAGCACTGGGTAGGGTAAAAAATCCAGCCGTTATAAAAATGTCAAAATAATGATGTAAAGAACGAAATAAAATGATGTAACACCAAAAAAAAACCATAAAAAGACAAACTGAAGCAAAATTTGCCCTATTGGTGCTACCCCTGGTGGGACTCGAACCCACAATCCCCGGCTTAGGAGGCCGATGCCTTATCCATTAGGCCACAGGGGCATATGGAACGATGTACGAAGTTAGCTGCCCTTATTTGCGGTTCGTAACGTTTTCAATTAAAAAAAACGTAGGTACCTAATTTTCGTAGTTCGATACAAAAAATATTATAATATAACTACTACTACGGGGCTACTTTCGTGCTGGACATTTCGTGAGAAAAATGTACGGGAATGACATAACCACTTGGCTAATCGGGATGATATTCGATGTCCGTTTCATACATTTTTAACTTGACATGTCGAAACGAAAGTAGCATGTTGCTTTGCACCCCCTGCAGGGTTAAGATACGTGCCCCACGAGATAAGACGACAAAAAATACTCCAATAAATTTTCGTCATTTCTCGATTATGACGACAAAATCGAGAAAGGACGAAATTTGTTTGGAGTATTTTTTATTTTTATTTATTTGTTCCTTTATCACAATTTGTTCATTTATTTATTTATGAACACAAAAAAGAATAACATCAAAAAATAATATATTGAAATTATGATCTAGATATTATTCCTAAACATGTGATCATTCATTCCAAGTAGCATTAAAGAAGAATTTATAATATTTCACACTTATGCATACTATAATTCAATAATTCAATTCGATACAATTCAATATAATTTAAAGCAATATAATTTAATTTAATTCAGTTAGGTTACAATACAGTAGGCACTTTACCACAACATCTGGCAAACTGCAAAACAGTTTGTCGGCAGTAGCTCTCGTGGATGCTATACAATTGAAAGGTAGTTACGTATCTTATTGAAATTTTTCTAGTTTGTACAGTAAAGTTAAAAGTACATATAGGTATTTATCTTATGCTATCGCTTTTTAACAAGTTAGGGAATTAAGTATATGCATTGACATTGACAATAAGCCTACTCTTCTCGTGGGGCACGCATCTTCTTAGCCCCGCTGGAATCAAGCGATCCTTCCTGTCTGTAGGGCTGCCATCTTCGTTTCTATTACAGTGTTTTACCTGTTGCTATTGGCTTTAAATGATAGTTGTATATTGTATAAGTTTAGCTCGTTTTCATTTATTCTGGATTAATATTAAAAATTTTAGTTTATGTTTTAATAAACAAAAAAAATTAAGTGTGTACGTGTTAGTGTTAACACCAGATAAAATATTCTACCAGTATGTACAAGTAGCAAATATAAATAATCTCAGGCTTCTACCTAGGAGTGAGCTATTCACTGGATAAACACTCCTGTACAACACTGGGTTTGTGTTAGTTCAGTGGCTGGGCGTTTTCATAAGTATGAATTATAAAATATGTAGGCAGGTAGGTACGAGTAGATCGTTACTTCCATCAGTCTCTGATATCCACATTACAAGCTTTGTCAGATGACCTTGTCTTTAAGTGGGCTCAGATTTTCTGAAATGAAACTTCAAGCTATCTACTTCATTTTGAAATCAAATGTTATGGATTTAAGTATTTAATATGAAAAACCAAAGCTCTAGAACTCATTATCTCAAAATATGAGGAAAACATTTTAAAGAAGAATTTAACATGTTTTTATTGAAACTCACAGCAAAAGGTAACCTTATTGTTGGTTTTTTGTCGACAAATTTAATACAGCCTAGTTTACAGCCTTAAACTTGAATAGATACGAATGGGTGAAATTTTCTTCATAGTTTCTTTATCCTTATTATTTAATACCCAGCCATAAACCAAACAACAAGTTCACCTCATCAAGTCATGTGATGTCTTCCCTAAAAAGGGACGAAACGGTTACCTGTAGCGCTTAAGACTGATTCTCTACCCAGGGTACTACCGTTAAGATGAAAACAGATGAATATGCGACGGAAACTGCCAAAAAAACAAATAGGAGTAAAATTTATAAATCAGCTGCCTCTTTAATTCCATCATTATAGTACTGTAAATTGTAATGTTAACCGTGTTTTTTTAATTGATTAGTCATCCCACGGACAAACTGGGTAAAGAAAATCTTATTTTGTACTTATGCTGATATAAATATGTCGTATGCAGAGGGCGCTAAACATGTTACTGGTCGCTAACCCTGAATTGGATATGTTTATTGACAGTCCTCAATCGATTTTAAACAAAGTCGAAAAATTGGTGTAATGTATTCCTTCCTGTAGCTTCCATAATTATGTAACTGCGATTATCCCGTTTAATTGTGTTAAATAAATAAAATAAATAAATAAAATAAAATAAAAAAATATCCAAACCCAGTAGCCGATCACCCATCTCAACTAGAGCAGAACCAGCGTCGCTTTGCAGCGCAAATGAACCGAACTCTCTCTACGAAGAACTGATTAGGTCTCTTTCTAGGAATCTGCGTCTCATTTCACACCTAAATTCTCAATTAGATGTTCAGCTCGGGAAGTCATTTATATTGTGGACAAGTTTTGTCTAGGTCCGTTCAATATTTTGATGAATTTATATCTGAAATCCGCTGAGCGTATTACTCGCAAGGCACTAAATATTGTATTTTCTACCCAGGGCTAAGTCTTGTAGCTCGGGTCTGTTGTCATCACCAAGGCACTGACATGCATTTGAAAAGTGTTGTGATATTGGCCGATCAAAGAGTTTTTTTAGCAGACATCAACCTATGTTGATCTATATATATATAGACAACATTAGTACGATTAATGGAAAATTAAAATATCTGAACATTTCTGCGACGTATTTGACGAAGCGTTATCAAGAGGGTTCTGACTCATCTGTGCCCATTTACATTTTTCAATCCAAAACTAGATGGCGCTTTTAGGCATACCTTCAAAATGTGCTTCATTCTCTTACAGAATTAAGTTTAACAGTATTGCAATTTAAAAAACTACAACTGCAAACGCAAAATGGTATCGAAAAATCGTCTACGCGAATTAAGTCGCGGGCAGAAGCTGGTATCTTATAATAAATTTAAATTATCGCACCAAACACTGTTTAGGTTAATAATCTATTGTAATGGGTTTATTTATTTTTATTACTAATTAGTGCTATTTTAATTTCAAATTACTCGCGTGCGACCTCCAGCTAAGTTTTAATTGTTTTCTTTTACACGTGCGAGGATTATCAAGTGTTTTATGACGGTAATAAAAATATAAATAGCTTCATTGTGCGGATTGGAGGTGCAAAATATGTTTTGGGATTTTCAGTACGGTTTTTATGTTCATAGGTTTTGGGTTTACGGTACTTGATTCATCATTATGTAGTACCTAAAGGCCTTTATCATTAACCAGCGTTCACTTCACAGCTGAGAACATAAAATGAGTCTTATGTTGGCGACAGCGGTGTATACCAAGGTCTGTTGGGAGAAATCTTTCTTCAGAGAAACGAATAAATAAATTTAGTAAATCCACTGTTTCAGTGTTTGGAATAGACAGACAGATACATGCGATCGGCAAACAGCTTTACGGCTTTATTCCAGAAATTAACTGCCACTTCACAATAAAATACCCCGTCTTTTCAGTTACAACCTGCAAAGATGTCATCTCACCATTTTACCGTTTGATATCATTATTATTGTTTATCGCAGATCTCGATCAAAAAACTGATCTTGAACCGGCCTCGTTCAGATGTCAACGGCGGCCATCTTGTGCGCGATTGTCATAAAGCGCGGTAAATAACGAGGTGGGCATGTTTCGGTTTATTTTTGTGAAGCAGAGGAACTTTACATAGAACGATTTGAATCAGAGAAAAATAGCATATTGTTTAAAAAAAATAAAAATCCAGGAAAAGAGGGTTATTACACCAAGATAATTTGGGCCCAAACTAAGGGCAGTTCTATTTTGAACTTCAGAGACTGATAAAATACACTTATTTTTTTTAATATTATAGGAAATAATTGACAGATAATCCAACGACGTTCGACGCTAAAGGCAGGATCTCAGCCATTTATTATTGTAAAAGAAATATCCTAGGTTATTAAAAAGAAAGAAACACTTAAAAATCTACTTTAGTTCTAGGAATCGAACAGGACTTGAACTCGTGTCTATCCGCAAACCAGGCGACTGCTCATCTAACTAACCCAAGACCGCAGCTAATAAAGCGACTCTTTAGCATTCACCTATTAATATTGTGTGTAAGTGACCTAAAATAAGCAGACCAGAAATTCGATATACTCGTAACTATTAAATCGAGCGTCGTGGCCTAGGGGTACCCCAACGTCATGGATGGTGTGTTCCCGAGTCCGAATCTGGCCGGAACCATATTTTTGTGTTCATTGTTACACATCTTTAAGAAACCAAATTAACCCGAATAACGTCGATAGGCTCACCATCTTCCACGTGGGGTTCTTATATCATTGATGAAAATTGGGTTTCTGAGTGTACCGTTCACCATGACGGCAACAGTCACTTGCTTCTGACTACCCCGCTTAGGATAAAGTCGTGATATTATGTTATGTTTATTGAAACACCCACTGTACAGAGGCATTCACATCAACCCTAACATATGGGCACCTTATGCTGCTGACATATGACCCATTTCGCAATGGTTTTGTAAAGGTTGATGTGAACGCCTCTGAACCATCGTACTGTATAAAGGCGCCATAATTTTATACGAAGCGGAAGTGTTCAGTATCAAAGTTACCTGCGCGGGCGCATGTAACGTTACGCGTTAAAATAGACGCGGTTATTTTGGACGTGAACCCCAAAGTCGCAAAAGCGGTAAAGTGTGAGTTGGATTGCATCTGGTTAGAAATAATCTACTTAGAAGATTTCGTACGCTTTTGTGTTAAAATGCACGGTCAAAGGTCCAGGGTTCAAATCCTAGTTCGAGCTAATTGTTGGATATTGAACCAGCCCCTTATTTTCAAACTGGCGAAGCCACTCAATTGCTAATTGCTCGCATTTGACAGCTTGTCAGTCAATGACGATGCAGTATTCGACGTCAATGACTGCTTTCAAAACTGCGTTTTTTAATATTTAAAGTGGTGTTGCATTTGGCATCAGTCACGCCTGGTGGTGAGCGATGACGAGGCCGATGGTGGTGCACGCTAACCCATAAAATGCCTATTCACTCTGGCCTTGAAGACACCAAGGTTGTAAGTATCCGGAAACACATACGCAGAGAGAGCGTTCCACACCTTATATAGCGTTGCGGACCAGAAAAGACGCAGCAAATTGCTGGGAAGTCAACCATATGGGGGTGGAAATGCTCTCGGCGTCTAGTGGTCCGGTGATAGAAAGTCGAGGGTGGTATCAGGTTATGTAGTTCCTGCACACACTCTCCGAAATATAACTTAAAAAATACAGATTCTTGCGATCGAAGTTATTATAACCCAGTCGGCTTGTGATTACCAACCCGTTTCTGATAAACGCGAAATAAATAGTGATGACTTACTTTTTACGTTGTAAGGGTTTCAATGTCTGCTTGTAGATTTACGAAAACTGCTATAGTACTGGCTGCAGCAGTTGCTATACTATTCTGACTATAACAAACCACTAAAAGAATGTGATTCATGTCGCAAACATTCCACAGTGAGCTTGACGGTGTTGTCTTTATAACTTAAAATAATGTTTTAATTTCGTGTCCAATGGCCCAGGTTCGCTTCCCGGTCATAACTTTCTTTTAAGAGGTGATTTGCATTAGGATTCGTGTCCCAGTTTTTAACGTCTATAACGAGAGGCTTATCAGATTAGGCAGGTGATAAAATTTAAACCAGAGAGTTTACAATCTCGTAAGATTTAATTTCAGTAGTACAGTCAACAGCAGAAGTAAGATATAATTAAAAAAAAAAAGATGTGCATGAACTTCACTTTACTTTATGGAAACATGCCCAGCGGGTAAGTAAGTTAAAGTGGCAGGGGGCAGGGCACATAGCGTGAAAAACTGATGGCCGTTCAGTTCAGGCAGGAAAGTTCTAGACTGGAGATCGTTACAAGGCAGGCGCAGCGTGGGACGCCTGCCTGCAAGGTGGACGGACGACCTAGCAAAGGTGGCAGGATTCCGATGCATGAGAACCGCCTGCACTGGTCGCTTTGGAAATCAGTGGGGATGCCTTTAATCAGCGGTGGACGCGTTATGGCTGTAAATGATAATGGTGATTATTCGTTATACAGTTACCTACAAAGAATAAAAGGTATCTTTGTCCTTCTTCAAAGTCCAATCTATCTATTTATCAAATTTCATAAAAATTGGTTTTGCGGTTGAAATAGACAGAACGACTTTTGCATTTATTTTATAATAATAAATACATACAAATATAATGGATCATTGCCTGGCCCTGTTTTTGATAACGTATTAATACTATTTTTACCATTTCCCGTAACATTTACTTCAAGAAGTTGCAAACCTCGGGTGTCTATCTTGTGACGAGCACGACGAACTTCCCTGCTGTATTTATAGTCCGGGCGTTTAATCAAGGTGTCGGGGCATCCCCCCTCCCTCCCCCACAGCGTGTAATTAAGGTACAGGTTGACATATGACAAATTGCCCGCGGGCGGCGGGTTCAGTTTCGCGTAGAATCGGCAATTAGAATGGCCGGAAGAACTGGTGAAATTACAAGACAGTCTTTGAAGTGTCTTGTCATGTTTGTAAGTTGTGTATTCATTATTTTTGACGGTTGCTATTAACTTTTTACTCTAAGAATAAGGGTTTTTGCATGTTTATATTGAATATATTTTGTAAAGTCTAGTAGAGCTTGTCTCATTTGAAATACGGCACCGCACAAACGACGTGTGCTCCTAGGTTTGAGTACAAACGACGTGTGCTCCTAGGTTTGAGTCCGACCGGCTACTGAACGCCCAAATACAGTAGCATGTTTATTTTATATATTTCCCCGCCACCGCATTAATGTACGAATAATACATTTTAAATATGAAATGTTTATTCCTGCATTAATGCGGTGGCGGGGCGCGTCATTTTAGCTTCGACAAGCTCTACATCACTGAATATAGTTGTAACATAAGATCGTATTTCTATGCATAGGTACCTACATGGCATGAATCAGAAAGCGTAATTTGTCATAATTTAAAAATAATCGACATTATACATTGATTTTACACAATATTTCAAAACAAACTGGATAAGCATTTACTGAGCAGAAAGGTACCTATCAATAAAACATTATATAGTCAGTCATCACTAGGTGCGATGTGATCAAATGACATACTATATTTTTTTTAATCTCTAGCAGATGAAAGTCGATAAAAATGTCAATCATTAATTAAATCCACAGCCAAAATATTTATTAAAACGTGACGGAAGTAAGCTAGTTCTAGATTTTTGACAACAATATTCGAAACAAAACCGATTTTTCTACAAGAGATTTATAAATGCAGTTTACTATGGCGCCTATATGTCACGCTGACGGATGGCTTCCTCGCGTCAGCACCGTGTTTGATTTACTCGCGCCGGCTCTGTGCTATATTTTAGTCTATGGCACGTCTTTCCAGCACTGTGGACAGATACCTTTGTGATTACATCGTGGCTATTGTTGTCTTCGGACAGACGATTCTAATAGCAAAAGGTGCTGATTGGAGGCAGCTGAAGGTTTTTTTAAAGAGGATATTTTAACAGACATAGCAAGTGTAACTGGCCGTAATTAAAAACTAATACTTATAGTCCAACTTTTACAGATGGCCGATTTCATGAAAAAACTTTTTGTGTTTTTAAATTTCTTCAACCACAGCAGAGTTAGGTTAGTTAAGCTCGCTCTTGAACACAATGATAAAAATCGAAGGTTGCGGGTTCTAGTTATTCTACTCTTTTCAAGACCACTTACTATTGAATCTTATCCTTCTTATGCTAATGCACGTGATGATCACACCTAGGTACAGACATGTACAATATCTGCGTTGAAGCGCGGGTGGTCGGAGGCGTTAGTCACTTCGACATGACAGATGCCTCTATCTAACTCCGACATTTCGCTCTCCAAGATGAGATATCAGAATCGAATGGCTATTTTAAGGGTTTCTTATTGAGGTGCTTGAATTTGTCAATTATGATTAACTAGTTCTATGGTGAAAAACAAGAGTATTTGTTACATTGCCTGTTTACACAACACACATTTGGTATTTTCACATTATTTTCAACTAACATATATCAAGAGAGCCATAATGATGAGGGGTGTATAATTATTGCTTCCATTGTGTGAGGCAAAAAACATTTGTAGCCGTAATAAAAACTCACCTGCTTTACATAGATTGGGGACCTCAGTACGGATTTTCAGAGTCTGGTTCAAGGCAACCTTCAGCGACCTAAACCTGCTCGTAAGGTCAACTAGTCCACCAGTTATTTAGTTAATCGGTATCGAAATGACGTTTGTTACCGTTTATTTGTCGCCTCCGAATAAATTAAACTAGTACTATATATTTCATTCATTAAGGTATCATCGCCAGCAAACTCACTCATGAATCACTCACTCACAGATTCCAGTCGTAAACAGAATAAATGTGAGAGCAAGACACCAGGTGTGCGGCTTCTGAGAAGCAAGTCTGCAAGTCATAACTCTTGGAGCAAGCCTTGTTTACAACGTCAGGTAGACTAGCCTGATGCATGGTTGAGATGAAACATTAAAGAGGTTTTGGAGTTGTTTTAAATTTATGGCTTTCGTGTGCTGAAATATGTAAAAGTTTTCCATTTCCATACTTTATAACAGAGCTCGGGCTGAAATTTAGAGGTATTGGGTTCAAAGCGCAGGTCGCGCAAAGTCTGTTTTCGGATTTTTCGGAATAAAGTTCGGGTTTGGCATGTGTGGTTTTTACGCAAATGCCCATTAATTGTAGCGATGAAGTGATTTCCATGGTGGGCGCCTTTGCCCAGGAGTGAGACATAATATTATAGGCTAATGACTTACCCACTTATTCAATCCCATCTTAAACTCTGTAGGTAATTTCTTGTTTCAAATATAGCAATATAACTGCTTGTACAGACTACATAAGGAGCCAGAAACAGTAGTATACCACAAGGAAGTATTTTAGGACTTTTTCTTTTCTTATCGCGTGCAAGTCCTCTTCTCCCTACACACTACTAGGCGCTTACTATTTATCTCTGGTCATACCACCTATATAGTTCAGTGACTGGAAATGACTGTATCTGATATCCGCGTTACTCTGGCAGTAAGCCTTGTTTACTACGTCAGGTGGAACGCTTTGACCATCAACCTGATGTATGGATGGGATAAAACATTAAAGAGAGTCATAAGTCTAGAGCTAAAGCAAACTTATAGATGGCCAGTAATTCCGTGTTCAAATACACATTATGAACATACTTGAGGAAATCCGTCTCTTATTTAGGAGGAATTTTCGACTGAAATTTATGCACCAGTCAAAAGGTGTAGAGATAGGAAATATAAAAGGAAATTGTAATCCAATGACTGTGTTCAAATGTCAGCTATTAAATGGATTTTTTTAACATAATATATCGTAAACATATATTTGAAAACATCGAGCCAAAAGTAGTCTTGGTTAAAATGTAAAAGCTTTTTTTGTGCTAGTATTTATGTACGTTCTTCTAATGTTGTAGGTACTATTTTGTGTTATAGAAAGAGAATCATACAATTAAACTACAAAAAATAGGAAAAGATCCGATTCTGATTCCACGTTTGTACGTTCTATTTGCGTCGAGTTATTAGAGCAACCTAGAAATCTAAAGAAGCGTCTGTCGTCTTATATCATCATAAAACTAGATCTACGTCAAACGTGCGCGGGCGCAACATAGTCGTCAAAATAAACAATAACGGGCAAGTAAGTGGAGCAAGTGTCCTTTGAAGTGGAGCTACTGACTGATGGGAGTACTGGCGCGTGATAACTTGCTACTTGGGGTGTTGGGAAAGTATCGATACTTTTGTATATGATCAAAATTTAATTCTAAATTTTCCCTTAACTAGGACAAAACTGACTGCAGATAAACATACTGTAAAACTAACAATTTTTATTTAAATTAACCAAGGTTTTTGAAGGTTGACTACAAATTAATTGTCTGGCAACAGTTGCCTACTTTCAATGTTACGAAAAACAATAGTGCACCACATTGGATGCTGCTATGATGACGGCTATCCCTGCTTGCTTCTAGTGAAGTTCGTTCACTATGTCCGCAACAGCCAGTTTACAGCGGACTAGGCTATCTGTTAATAAAGCATTGTGTTATTAACCCGCAGCAACATATGCTAAGCTTCTTTTTTCCTCTGACCAAATTGTATTTTTTACTAATAGTTATTAAGACGTGGCGTTACGCGTGGGGACGGAAGCCTGTAAAAGCTGAAGCTGATTATTGTTGGAAAATACTGAGGGAAAGAGATCCTGAGGCCGATCACCATCTAGATGGTCTGATCAGTCTAAAGATGCGGAAACACCTACATTTTACACAGTCGCCAAATTGGCAACTGTCAGAGGCCGGCACCCCACCATAATCACGATCTTCAGGCATGAACGACCAACCAGAGAGTGAGAGTTATTAAAAACTGTTATTTAGCTAACAAACATCAAATAGTTTTATTCTCATTGTTCTTAATCTCATTCAAGAATGTATGGATAAAAAAGTTATCGATACTTTCTTCATATTTCTAATGTTTTCCACACATCTCTTGCTCACGTCAAAAGCCCGCGAGGACTTAAAAGCGGACATCGGTTTACGAGCTCTATAAATCGTAGCAACGCTTAAACCAAGCTTGTAGAAGAAAAAGTACAAGTTCTATTTCCACTGGCCAGGTAATATCCCGGTTGGAGTGGTTTTATGATGAATGCCGAGGAAGCAGCCGAAATAGATCCCGCCGTATAATTAATATTCGCATCGCAAAATTTCTGGGCAATTATGAACCTTATTTTGAGGACGTTAGTGAACAGCAAAACGAAGTTCTTTAATTGTAATTGGCGTTCTGTGTAATCGCATGTCGTATTTATTTGACGGTGTCAATGTTGTTTGTGGTGTGAAAGATGATAAATGGTGTTGGGTATGTTGAATGAAAGCATTTTACTATGACATTTCATTCTAAAATATAAAATGTTTATTAACTATCACTTTGTACTGTCTATCTACAATTATTTTGAATTTTAACGGATAGTTAGGGATTTATAAAGAAGGCTATTACCTATTTTAGTGGATCCTTGCCGAATCAAAAGCTCTACCAATGACGATTAGCGTAGTGTGCTGTGGCACGGTTTCTTGCCATAATTCCTCACATATAAGGTATATTTATCCCTACTTCGAGACCATGACAATTAGTGTGTTGTCTGGCGCATATTTATAATTTATTCATTTACCTAAACGATTTGTACAAACTATTTCTGTGCCAAACTGCCAGTCCGACTCGCATCTCACCTTTAAATCTTAAATCGTCTCAATTGACCTGGCACCTGTAATAAATCACATTGCTATTCGAGTTCCGTTGCGCAACACTGTCGCCTGATAAATTGGCAAACTATCGACGGATGATTATAATCTTATTCAATTAAGAAAGGTTAAGATGAGAATGCCAAAATTTATAACTTGAATGTTGGCCTAGAAATTAAACACTCCAGATCAGAGCCTATGTGGTCCCAAGTAGAAATCTAGCTAGAACCGTATTAGTGCTTATATTTGCAGCTACCTCAAAAAAACCAAAGCAACCTGGTTATCAGGGACGGCTAGCCCATTACCATGTTGGGTTCTAATAAAAGAGTATTTCGTTTACCAAGACGGCGAGCAGGCAACCTGCTTCTGACTAGGATAATAGTCGTGAGCGTATCTTATGTTGTTTTCAAAACATATGCAGGAGAGCAGATTGTACCTGCAATGACCAAAACTGTTCTAACCAATTAATGCCGAATATACTCCTGCGCAACTCTCCTCATCCACGTTCTAAACGTTTCAATTAACCTGGCGTCGATCGTAAATCACCACGCTCTATTCCGGGCAGTGTCGCAACACTGTCGAGCTTGTCGACGGAAACTGATGAATTAATATATTTTAATTAATACTGACTCATGCGATTAAATTAAGATCTGGTGTCCTTTTGTGCTGTTTTATGATACTACTACCGTGACTGAAGAGTTTTAGGCACGGGTGAAATTTGGTGTTTTATGCAAAATAAAACAGGTAGGTAGTGTTAAAGCGATGATGGCTCAATAATACGTGACGGCGGCGTCCACGCTGCTAGGTTTCGAGACCGAAACCAAGCCTGGGTAATGAAAAATATGGTAGAGAAAGCGTAGCGTAATCATAGGGAATCAGCGATATCTTAACTGAGTTCAGCCAACCGAAGGTGCAAAATTTTTCAATAAATTACCATCCTCGAAAATATATTTAATTTTGGACTCAGCGTTGAATATAATTGCCTGAAATAGTGGACCAAATCTAAATTACGGGAAAAATCTTATGGTCGTGACGGAAGTCTCGTGGCTCATTTTTAACTTGCCCTAGATCTCATAATTTGCAGTTCAAAATGTCACATCAACCTTAACACAATTCTAAGGTGGGATAAATGTTTGGAATATGGAATGTTTCCTATCGAAGATCTCTAGAAATCCTTCACTCCAAAATCCCATAATACCGCATTAAGTGTTTAAATCTTCAGCTCAAGGGTCACTCTGAAGGGAGGCATCAAAGGTACAACAATGCCACGTAATATTAAAGCTCATATTGTACTGAAAGGTACGTTTCATTCACGCTGAGGCACCTTCGGTCACTGTCTGACGGTCAAAGAACATTCATGTAACTGATTTAGGTAGTGAACCATTTCGTACCTACAAGGACGGATCGTTTAGAAAATCGACCTGATCAATATGAATCTCTGTAGCAACACTAGCTACTATCAGGAGTAAATAAAGCTTATGTAATTGTAGTGTTAGGTATCTAAGAGAACACAAGTGGACGGTTTCACAGTTCAGTTGAAGACCATGCACAATTTATAGTCCTCAAACAAAAAAAAATTCAGTCACAGTCATTTCTATTTTATGTTTATTTATATCGGACTTAGGCAAATAAAAGATCTTATGCAATGATTTCCAATCGCTATTGTCTCATGTCGCAAATAAGACCATAAAAAGTAAGTGGGTAAGTAACATAAGTAGTCACCTATGCTAAACGTAATCAAAGTTCATTCTACGTCACTCGATTCGCGTTTAAATGATCTATGACTGGTGCGATTTAATTGCGTGGTTTTAATAGTAGATACAGGTACTTCCGTTTGGTCAACGAAATGAATTAAATAAATAAGCACCGAACAACACACCACTTGTCATGGTCTCGAAGTGGGGATGAATGTCCTTGTGTTACGAGGAACCAGACATGGCATTAAGCCAGGAGCATCTACCAGCATACCCAGGCACAAGCCAGTCTATAAAATATCGTTTCTTGAATTGGCTCAATCGGGAATCGAACAAGGCGAGGAACCGTGCAACAGCGCACTACGCCAATTGTGCGTCAAAAAAGACATTGCTCTTCTGCGCAGCCGAAATCCTTCATCTTTGCGTATATTTTCGCAACAAAGCGCCGGTTGTTTCGACCACCGGCGCATTGTCCGCGCCCTCGCCGCCCATTGTTATTCTGACAGCCTCCCTCATCCTCTGCACCAGCCGTATATTTGATTTCCCTAAGAAGCTTAAGTTAAACAGGTTAAAACCGGATTGGATTGGACCTGGGATTACTATGACTATCGATGTATTATGAATAAATATGACATAGAATTATGGTAATGTTTTCATCGTGTTCATCAGATCTAAATCGATGGCCATTGGGTTTGCACTGGTGGGCGAAGGCGTACCTTCCTTGTTTTGTCAGTGCAACATGCGACCGGCGTCGTAGTTGACCGGGTCGTTTTTGGTGCTTTGGCGGGGTCTACTCATGAGTATTAGTCAGGCACTATTTATTTCTACAACTTTTGAGAAATGTATCTTCGGTAAAAGCCAAACTTTGCACCTGTCTTTTTAGAATCCAGTAACATTACGCCCTTTTTACCCAATTTTGCAATGGTCTTACTAGGTGACATGTTTCTGTCGTCCTGCCAATATTTTTAACATTTGTTTTAGGACATAGTTAAACAGTGTGACATGAAATAAATACACAAAATATATGATATGATTCCGTGTCCAGAATTTTCGCACAGAAATAGCAAATCTTCGAATACTGGTCGCCGTGTAATAAACTTCAGCAATCAAACGATTAAGCTTTACTGTTCGCAATAATAGAACTGATGCACTCTCCATGAATCTTGTGCATCGCGATTACCCGATCGAGGGCACTTTATGTGTCTGCAATAAATCTAGCAGCTAAAGGATGAACCAGGTGTTCGGTTTCCGAGGGAATTGAGTTGCCGTTAGCCTGTTGAGACCTGAATTCTGAAAATTACACCTCTTAAAAACCAAAGTTTACATATTTGGAAAAAAATAAGCCTTTGGTCCCGAACCTTTTGCTCGTTTTGGACACATTATGCATCTAATCTTAATGGCTTTTTTTTGACGACACGGTTGGCGTAGTGCGCTGTGGCACGGTCATACGCCTTGACTTGCGTGGTGTCCCGGGTTCGATTCCCGGTCGAGTCGATTCAGGAAATGGTCTTTCTGAATTGGCTCTGGTCTGGGTGTGCTGGGAGATGCCCCTGGCTTAATTCCCTGTCTGGTAACTCGTAACACATGGATATTTAACTTTACTTCGAGACCATGACCAGTGGTGTATTGACTGTTTTGTCTGTTGTCTGTGTAATGAAAGGTTTTTAAATAGATTCTTATTTGAAATAAATGAATTATTATTATTTTATATTATTGTAGATCTCATGCACTATCCATGAATCATGCGGGCGCATTGCGATCACCCGATCGAGGGCACTTTATGTGTCTGCAATAAATCTATCAGCTAAAGGATGAACCAGGTGTTTGATTTCCGAGGAATTGAGTTTCCTATAGGGCACATAACATCTTTAAGTGACATGAAGTCAGAATCACAAAAATACTCTGTAATAGATTAATTATTTATTATTATTTTTAGTTATGAAGAATAAATAAATAAAAGTTATCAGAATGCGATATCGTACTTGCGAGCAAAACTCAACTTTTTTATCATTTTATTTTATTATTAACTTTAAAACTTCAAAAGTATATGAACGCAAGTAAATTATTTAAATGTATGAGACAAACAACCAATTAGCTATCAGAAATGTGGTAGGTATCACAAAATTCTTTTAATTTTGTTTTTAGTCAAGCTCAAGTTAAGATAACAAGAAAAAAAAATAGACATTTTGAGATAGTACTAAGTAAAATGTTTTCGTAAAATGGTCTCACAAATCTCTTGCTAATATTAGCAAAAATGAACGCCCATTTCACAGCCGATATACGTCGATATTATCAAAAAATATGTGTTAGAAAAGCAAACATGCGCAAACGCAGCGTGTTTGTTATTCCACGTCCAATGCGCAAGTAATAACTGTAGTCTGTAACGTGGTGAAACGTCGGCTCTCGTGTTACGGATATTAAATTAATGCATTGCGCCATATGGCTGATGTAAGGTATACTGGATTTGAAGACAGTATAATTGGAAAATTGGGTCGGTGTGTATTGAAATGAGGACTAATTTAAACAAGGTGCAAATTCAGTTAGAGTTTATTGATTTACGGTTAAAGAACTTTATTTTCTCAAAAAAGAATTACAGATAATTCACTCACTGAGAAATTAGAATTACATAAGTAATAAACACAACGAGCTGACTTACATCTAGATACAACAATTTTTAAGTATATAAGTTAGCTAGGTTATTACTAGAGACACATAATTAATGTCGGGTAACCCGCAAAAACATCGAGTCAGAACCCGAGCGAGTGACAAACAAAACACGTCTGTCAACCACGGATGTCAAGCGCACCGAGCGTAGTTGCTTTATGGATGTGACATGGTGTAAGGTATTTTTAGCTTATTTTTCATATTTATTGTATTTAATTATATTTAAATGTAAGTTTATATTATTTTAATTGTATTTTTATTATTATTATTAAATTTGAGTTATTATTATTATTCATGTACTTAACATTTTCTATAGTTTTTTCATTTTACTTATATATTATACAATGATTAGTATACATCTCTTCAAGCACGTATAATTTTAATTTATTTTTAAAAGTGGGTAATGATTTTGCGTCTTTTATTTTATTAGATAATTTATTGTACATGTTAACTCCTTCAAATTCAATATTTTTAGAACCGTATTTTGTTCGAGGCGGACGTGCGATTAGATTAAGTATTAGCATTTCTCAATTTATTTTTTTGTTTACGGGATTTCTTGTGGAATGTTAAGGATGTATGAATATGGTTATTTAGAATTTTGTAAATCAGTATCTTAGTCAGGTCTTCTGCCTGATGGAGCGCTGCGCTTATGGGGACCTCCAGCGTGTTGGCGACTGGCGATTTAGTATGTCCGTCTTTTTGGGCTTCACGCGGTCTTTTGCCCTCCCGCTTGACAACCACGGGCAACTTCTATAAGTTATCTGATTCGCGTTGCGCAATGTGTCCGAAATACTGGAGGGTTATATGCAAGCCAACCGCGGAGAGGCGTTGTCGCTGTTCCAGTTTGAGTTATTTGAAGACGGAGAAAGTAAAGTAAAGTAAAAAATATCTTTATTCATATAAAATTATAAAAAGTACTTATGACAAGTCACATACAAAAAAAAAATGTAGCAAAAATATACTGAATAAAAATAAACTTACATAAAATAATACTATGATAGTTAATATCATAATTAAATATAATGTGACTCTACCACCGGTTCGGAGGTTGTTTCCGATCGAGAAGACTCCGGCAAGAAACTCGATGGTTACTCTTTTCAATCTTGTTTTTAAACACAAAAATTGAATTGACAGAGTAAAGTCATAACAAAAAAAAGTGCAGAGGAGCAGATTATACCTAAGATGACCACAAATTCTTATCATTTAAGAAATCCTCAACACTATAATAACCTCGCTTCATTAACTTAGCTTTAATTTAATAATAATAATAATAATAATAATAATATTCATTTATTTCAGACCTCTGTCCATATGTTATTAGTAACAATTTTAATCTTAAGAGGTAGTGTTAGTAAGATACAATTTAATAATTACAACAGCCTAGTGTGAAGCTGCACCCAACGGCACATTAGTGGGGTGTCCCACCTATCTGCAAACACATTTAGCATCCCGTTGGCAGCGCCACGGAGACGGAGTAGCATGGAGGCGCATCGCTTTCGCATGATAGCATAGAAATCATCCGTGTGCGCCTCCGCTAACATACCTGAGGCACTACATCGCCACGGCCGCCCCAACAAAACCCTAAATGCGTTATTATATTGGACTCGCAGATCGCCATATGCCCGCCGCGTATAGTTAGCCCACAGGCTGCAAGTGTAAAAAGTTTGACAGTATGCTTTAAAAAGCGTAATTTTGACTGGTTCTGTACACTTTGCAAACCTTCGAGCCAACATGTTGCAGCGAACAGCCAGCGATCTGCGTTCCCTCTCGATGTCATAATTATCTTTAAGATCATCGGTGACCCAGTGGCCCAGATATTTAAATTTATGTACCCTGCGCAGAGGCGTACCACAGAGTGAGACGTTCGGTATGTCAAGATAGGTCTTAGTACCCGACTTAAAAACCATAAGCTCACTCTTCTCTGCATTATACCTAAGCCCATGTGACATTGCGTATGATTCACATAACTCTAAGAGCTTCCTAAGACCACCAAGCGATGGGCTCAGCAGCACCATGTCATCGGCATAGCTGATGTTATTCATACAAACACCATCAACATGACATCCAACATTGGTGCCGCTGAGCTCACCGATCAGACGGTTCATATACAAATTAAATAGTTGGGGTGAGCTCAACCCCCCCTGCCTCACCCCGCACTCCAACTTATACACGTCTGAGGATGATCCCGCCCATCTCACGCTGTTCTCTTGATTACCATACCAATACCTCAAAATTGAAATAGTTTCTGGAGGTAACGTAGAATCCGTACGAAGCTTTTGCCAGAGTACATCATACGATACCAGGTCGAATGCCTTTGACAGGTCCAAAAAACAAGCAAAGACTGGTGTTTTTCTAGCTGTGTAGTACTGTACAGTCTGCTTGAGACACAGTATGGCACTCTCAGTCGACAACCCGGGCCTGAACCCAAACTGGGCATCATGAAGTTCGAGGTGCCTTGCTAACTGTTTGTCAAGCAAACTGTCCAGCACCTTCGCTATAATAGTGGCCAAAGATATGGGCCTGTAATTGGACATATCAGAGGCATCACCAGTTTTATTCTTTATAATAGGTACAACTACGGTCTGCATCAACGCCTGAGGTAGGTATTTATGACTAAGACACAGGTTATAAAATAAAGCGAGAACTCTTGATATGTGTGGTCCAGCATGCTTAAGGTGCTCAACACTAAGGCCATCGTGCCCCGGAGACTTACCTCTCACCATTTTTTTAATGACAGAAGCAACTTCCTTGGCTGTAAACCTGGTGGAGATCTCCTCAGGCCCGGATTCATTATCGAGACCCCGCCGCACGCCCGACAAGGGTGACTCGACTTTAAAATGTCGCTGAAATAGGTTGGCTATGTCTTTAGGCTCACTAAGTCCACCTACGCTCACAGGCAGACCCGACCTTACACAACTCTTATTTGTTCTCTTCCAAAATTTACCAAACTGCTTTTCAGAGTGACTTTGTGCTAACATATTCATTTTAATTTGTTGTTCGTTATTTATACAATATCTTAATTTAGCTTTAAAGAATTTCCTAGTCTCACACATTTTGTTATATATATCTCCGCATGTAGGTTTATTATATAACAGCCATAGCTGATAACACAATCGAGCCTCCCTGTGAGCTGTTCTAACATGTTTATTCCAACCTGTTATTTTTTTTTGTCTTCGTACAACATCACTTCCCACATACGTACACTGTGCACCCTCCCTGAGTATCGATGTTATTTTATTATACATATCATCCAGTAACAAACAGTGATTACACATTTTAAAAGAACATTCTGTGCATTCAGTTGGAAAATCAAGCAGTTTTAATTTCGAATTACAGAATTCAAAATATTTATTTATTTGTGCAGTGTCCCTTTCTCCCCATCTTACCCTATCACAAGTAACTTTACATACATTTGTGACTTAAACTTGTGAAGAGGCAGTTCAACAAGAGTTTGCGGAATCTTATTAAAATATTTTACACATTGACCAACAAATGATTTCCCTACCTTATGCAGTCGTAGACTGGGAGTTACGAGCTTATTTTCATTTTTGGTATTGAGTTTATAGCCATCACTGTTTTTCTTGAAGTGATACAAGTTTTTACGGACATATACTACATTATCATAAATAAATTGAGAGTACACAGTTAAAATATCTATCTCTTTGAATACTTCACGAAACGAGTCGCGTGGTCTAAGGTTGTAAATGGAACGGTTGGCTCTTTTTTGAAGAACCAAGATGGTGTTGAGATCCGCTGCCGAGCCCCACAACTGTAGATCATACGACATAACACTGTGAAAATAACTGAAGTACACTAATCTTGCTGTTGCGATATCAGTCAGGAGCCTTATTTTTCTTACAGCATAAGCTGCCGAACTAAGTCTTCTTGCCAGAGCAGAAATATGCGGACCCCACTGTAACTTGGAATCGAGAGTAATTCTTAGAATTACAGTGGAATTCGCAATCTCTAATGGCTCGTGATTCATTTTTATAATAGTATCGACCTGTCTTACATTGGGTATAGAAAATTTGATACATTTAGTCTTCTTAGCATTAAGCAGTAAATTGTTACTCGTGAACCAATGCAGTACCTTAGAGAGAGTATTATTTACGTCGTCAAGTGCTTTGTTACTTGTATCTACGTTAAAAATCAGAGCAGTGTCATCAGCAAATAATACAATCCCACATAGCTCTTTGACAAAATAAGGCAGGTCATTTATATTGATCAAAAACAGCAGAGGACCTTATATTGATCCCTGGGCCACGCCCATACGTATGGTGGCACCGGAAGAATTAGTACCATTAATACTAACTTTTTGTATTCTATCAGTGGGGTAAGATTCTATAAGGCTAAGTGAAATATTTGAAACACCGTAATGTCTCAGCTTAATCGGTAGGATTTCATGATCTGCGCAGTCAAATGCTTTTGATAAATCACAAAAAAATCTTAATGCATCTTGCTTGCCTTCCCACGCATCAAATATGTGTTTGATGAGCGCCACACCTGCATCGATTGTATTCCTGTTTTTAGTGAATCCAAATTGATTACTTTGTAATAATTTATTCAAAGCAAAGTGAGAATGTAATTGATTACCTATTTTCTTTTCAAAAATTTTACTTATAGCTGGTAGAATAAAAATGGGTCTATAATTGGATGGGTCACTTTTCTCACCTGACTTATAAAGGGGTATGATTTTACTAAATTTCATTAAATTAGGGAACTGACCCTTGTCTACACAGTTATTAAAAAGTAACGCTAAACTAGGGGAGGTGGAATCATTGACAGATTTAAGTATATCAACAGAAATATTCCATAAATCCTCCGTTTTTTTATGTTAAGTTCTTTAAACTATTTGAGGATGGTATGAGGAGATATAAGATCACAGCAAAAACTAGTGGCGCACTCATTAACACTTGATGTGAGGAGATAACTAGCTAGCAGTGAACTAGAATTTAGTTTACTGTTTGTAATAAAAGGTATCTCAGAGAAAAATGATTCAAATGTATTAGCTATATCAACTTCAGACTTAATAATATTATCTTTAATTTTAAGTGAGAAAGAGTTATTGCGTGGTATGGACTTACAAGTTTCTTTGTTTATAATGTTCCAAGTCACTTTGATTTTGTTTTTTGCTTGTTTTATTTTGTCTCGCAAAAACATGGACTTGGCGACATTGCAAGTTTTTGGAAATATCTTAGAATAAGATTTAACATACTCTACTAGTTTGGAACTATGAAATATCGCTTTTAAATCATATAATTCGTATAATTTAATCCTGCTTTTATGAATACCTGGAATAGCCCAGTCACTGAATTTAAATTTATCAACTGTCACTTTTTATTTTGAAAAAATGGTGTTATGTTCATACATTATCAGATTGAACAAATCCTCAATCTGATCATTTATGTTCTGGTCTTGGTGTGATAAGTAAGGAAGTTGATTGTTTATAAATTTCTCTGTAAGTTTCTGAGTAACTGGTCTAAAAATAATATCCACCGATTGAGGGTCATGACGGTGCTCAAATTTGGTTAACAGGCCACAATGGTCTGATTTTAAACAATTAATTATTATTATTTTTATCTTTTTTTTTTATATATATATATATAATATATATATATATATATAAATATGCGCCAGACAACACACCTCTTGTAATGGTCTCGAAGTAGGGATTATTAAATCCCTGTGTTACGAGGTACCACAGAAGGAAATAAGCTAGGGGCGTTTCCCAGCACACCCAGACCCGAGTCAATTCAGAAAAGATCGTTTCCTGAATTGAACTGACCGGGAATCGAACCCGGGACACTACGGAAATCGAGGCGAGAAACCATGCTACAGCACACTACGCCAATCGTGCCGTCCCGTATTGATTTCTCTTGAAAAAATTAACAAAAAATATTATCCAAGCAGGTAGCTGATGACGCAGTGATTCTAGTTGGTTGATCAAAAATATTAAATAAATTGAATGATTTAAAAAGATTCAAAAATCTAAGTGAGGTTTGAGAAGAGTCTAGAATATCTACATTAAAATCACCACAAACAACCACCTTCTTTTTTGATTTACATACTCTCTTTAACACTTCTTCCAAAGTTTCTTCAAACAGTGAATAATCCGCAGATGGTGGTTTATACACACAAACAATAATAATCCGCTCTAACTCTGCACATGAAATTTTAATAGTTTGCTCAATTGAGAGTCCACATCTTTGCGTTCTTTTTCCTTTAACTTATAGTGCAAAAATATTAGTGACCCACCCCGAATAGCTGAAACTCTCATGAACATACTAGCGACGCTATAATTATCAAAACTTAACAGACAGTTGTGTTCCTTAAGCCAGTGTTCTGTTAAACATAAAACATCTATATTCATACTGTCAAAGAAGAAACCTACTTCTAAATCTTTGCCAGAAAGGCCCTGTATTTTCTGATGAACAAAATTGAGGTAATTACTTTTCTTTTGCCATAGATGGAGGTTTGCTAGAGGTTTCCTCTGGTGTCTTAATATCTAATTTAAATGATTTGGAACATGTTCCAAAGTCGACAAGTCTGTCTGCTCAATAAAAGCAGGTTGAGTAGCCAAAATATTGGCTGAAGAAATAAAAAAAGAGGATAGCGAATGTGCTATTTGTCGCTTAAAATAATAAGAAATATAAAAATAATTATATGTCACATGCAAATTATTCATATTAATTAATCTGTTAATGTCAATTACATTCGATAATTTACTGTTATGAAAAGTCACAGGATCGAATGCCAAATTCATTTTGTCAAGATGTTGGTTCTAAGCGCAGTCCGTGGTAAACCATGTATTTTATATCATAATTATTTTCGCAGAAAGGATAAAATACCATTGGTGAACTCAATGCCGAAAGTGATTCTCTACCAGACAACTAAAACACAGTTCAAGTATACGTGAATGGTATGTTGCTGTAATGATAGCGCGAGAGGTCGAGGGTTCGATCTTCACCCAAGACTGACATTCGTGTGATATATATTTGTATTTGTTCTGTCTCTGGGTATTATTATCTATTTAACATGCATTAAAAAAAAGTATGTTTATATCAGTCTCACCCTAGCAATGTAGAACAACTTTTGCTCATGCGGCTCTTGTTCTTCGTTAGCGAAATACTTGTCTTGAGGGGGGCCGCTATCATAATCCCCTCTCGAGAGGAATTACTTGATGTGGTCCTATTGGTGAACCTTCGCGTCCGTGGCTGCCGTTTTCACAGCGGCAGTGGCTGGCAATCCTCCTAGGCACACGACGAGAGGGATGCACTGACGCGCGTTTCTTAGCAGGGCCAGCGGGCAGCAGGTCGGGGTGGTCTGCTACTTGCACATTTTACGTACGTACGTACGTATTGAGTGTTCTACGCCGCTCTTTAGTGAGGAAGCTAAAAACGGTCATTCACAGGAGGTTCACGGTAAAGTAAAGTAAAAAATCATTTATTCATTTAAGCTTGTACAAAGCACTTATGACATGTCAAAAAAAGTATACAGAAATAATAATAATAAACGTAAATAAAATAGTACAATATTAGTACACATCGTGAATATGCATAATGTGAATCTACCACCGGTTCGGAAGTTGCTTCTTATCGAGAAGACTCCGGCAAGAAACTCGATAGTTACTCTTTTCAACTTTGTTTGTTTTACAAAAAATAAATTCAGAGTACAGTCAATGCGAGTAGAAAAAAGAACACAATATTGAGCAGAGGAGCAGATTATTCCTACTATGACCACAAACTTTTGTCGTTCAAGTAATCCTCTACATTATAATAACCTTGTTTCATTAACTTTGCTTTAATTGCAGACTTAAACTTGTGAAGAGGTAGATCAACAAGGCTTTGAGGTATTTTGTTAAAGTATTTTACAGATTGACCCACAAATGAGTTTCCCACCTTGTGTAGCCTAAGACTGGGAGTTTTCAATTTGTTTTTATTTCTGGTATTATGTTTATGAGTGTCACTGTTTTTTTTGAACAGATGCAAGTTTTTGCGCACATACATTATGTTATCTAAAATATACTGAGCATGCACAGTTAAAATATCGATCTTCTTAAATACTTCCCTAAGCGAGTCGCGTGGTCTAAGTTTGTAAATGGAGCGGATGGCTCTTTTTTGAAGTACAAAAATGGTGTTCAAGTCTGCAGCTGAACCCCACAACAGTATACCATACGACATAATACTATGAAAGTAGCTAAAATATACTAGTCTTGCTGTTTCAATATCAGTCAAGAGTCTTATTTTTCTAACAGCACAAGCAGCGGAACTGAGTCTCCCTGCCAGGGCCGTTATATGCGGACCCCATTGTAACTTAGAATCTAAAGTTATTCCTAAAAATACAGTAGAATTTGTTAATTCTAATGGCTCGTCATTCATAGTTACAATAGTATCAACCTGTCTCACATTGGGCATAGAGAATTTGATGCACTTTGTTTTTTTTGCATTAAGTAATAAATTATTACTAGTGAACCAACATAGTACTTTTGAGAGAGTATTATTTACATCGTCAAATGCTTGCTTACCTCTGTCGACTTTAAAAATCAACGAGGTATCGTCAACAAATAATACTATCTCACAAATATCTTTGACATAGGTAGGAAGATCATTTATATAAATAAGAAAAAGCAAAGGTCCTAATATAGATCCCTGGGGCACTCCCATACGTATGGTGGCACCGGAAGATGCAGTTCCGTTGATACTAACTTTCTGAGTTCTATCTGTAAGATAGGATTGTATTAATTGAGATGAGATACCTGAAACACCGTAATGTCTTAGCTTAGTCAGTAATATTTCATGATCCACGCAATCAAATGCTTTTGAAAGATCACAAAATATTCCTACTGCATCTTGCTTGTTTTCCCAAGCATCAAATATGTGTTTGATAAGTGCTACACCTGCATCAGTTGTGCTCTTGTGTTTAGTAAAACCAAATTGTTTCTCATGTAGTAAATTATTTAAATCAAAGTGTGAAAGCAGCTGGTTCAATATAATTTTTTCAAAGATTTTACTGAGAGCTGGTAGTATAGAAATGAGTCTATAATTGGATGGGTCACTTTTGCTACCAGATTTAAAAAGCGGGATGACCTTACTAAATTTCATCAAGTTGGGAAACTGACCTTGGTCTATGCAATTATTAAAAAGTTTAGCTAAGTGGGGTGATATCGTATTAATGATTGATTTGAGTAGATTAATCGAAATACTCCACAAATCTTCGGTATTTTTCATATTAAGTTCCTTAAATACCTCGAGGATGTCATGAGAATCAACATGATCAAAGCAGAACTGATTTGTGCACCCATCAACACTAGATGTTAGCAGGGACTCAGCTATATGTGGACTAGAATTTAACGTGCTTGTAGTTACAATAGGTATATTAGAAAAAAAAGATTCAAATGTATTTGCTATTTCAATCTCAGACTCAATAACGTTATTTTGAATTTTGAGAGAGAATGAGTGATCGCGAGGTTTAGATTTACAGGTTTCTTTATTAATTATGTTCCAAGTGGCTTTGATTTTATTTTTAGCCTGTTTTATTTTGTCTCGCAAAAAAATGGACTTTGCAATATGACATGATTTCTTGAATGTTTTTGAATATAATTTAACATGCTCAACTAGTTTTTGACAGTTTGAGTTAGCTTTTAATCCATATAATTCGTATAATTTATTTCTACTTTTATGGATGCCTGGAGTGGCCCAATCACTAAATTTAAACTTAAAATTATCAACAGTTACTTTCTTCTTAGGAAAAATATGGTTATGTTCATGCAATATTATCTCAAAGAGATGCCTATACTGATCATCTATGTTATGATGACCTTGGGGCAGTAGGTTAGAAATATTTTTATTTATATTAGTTTGAAACTTTTTTACTCGACTCTTGGTAACTGGTCTATAACTAATATCCACTGATTGAGAGACATGACGGTGCTCAAATTTGGTCAATAGACCACAGTGATCTGATTTCAAACAGTTTATAATAGATTTCTCGATAGAGATATTTTCACAAAAAATATTGTCTAAGCAGGTGGCTGTTAACTCGGTGATCCTGGTTGGTTGATCAAAAAGATTAAGTAAATCAAATGATTTAAAAAGATTTGAAAATCTTACAGAGGTCTGAGAAGAATCTAAAATGTTAACATTAAAATCCCCACATACAACCACCTCATTGTTTGATTTACAAACCTTTTTCAGTACTTCTTCCATGGTCTCTTCGAGCTGACAATAATCAGCAGAAGGGGGTCTATACACACACACAATAATAATCTGCTCTAACTCTGCGCATGCAAGTTCAATAGTTCGCTCAATTGAGAGTGCTACTATGTCTTTACGCTCTCTAGATTTTAACTCATTGTGAATTAATATCAGTGACCCACCGCGAATAGAGGAACTTCTCAAGAACGAACTAATGATACTATAATTATCAATGCTAATCATGCATTCATTTTTTTTCAGCCAGTGTTCAGTTAAACATAAGACATGTATATCCATACAGTCTAAAAATAAACCTACTTCTAATTCTTTGCCAGAGAAGCCTTGCATGTTTTGATGCACAAAGTTTATAAAATTATTTTGGGGCTTCTCTTTTGTCAACAATGTGCAAGAGTTTACCTCTATTGTCTCTGAATCTAATTTAAATGATTTGGAGCAAGTTTCAAAGTCTGTGGTACAATGGTATCATTCTGCTCAATAAAAGCAGAGTGTTTAGCCAAATAATTGGCTGAAATGTTAAAAAAATAAGATAGCGACATAGCTATCTGTCGTTTATAATAATTAGATAAATGAAATCTACCTTTTGTCAGGTACATATTATTAGTAATAATAGGATTAATGTCAATGAGATTCATTAAATTATTTGAAAATGTCACAGTATCAAATGTCAAATTGATTCTATGTCTTTTTTCATTTTCTGCTTGTGACAGACCCCTACTGTAAGGCAATGTGAACATCACAATTTTACTGACATTAACTAATGAACATAAAGTATTGCAATGTATTTTCATATGGTTCTTGTTCACAGTACCTCTGTTTGCAATTACTTGCTGGTGCTGGTGCTTGCTTCGATGATCCTGTGTTCTCCAAAATGTGAGGTACCCCCCAATGTCGTTTTCTCGGTATGCCTGCGTGAGGTAGGTAACAGGAGAGTCCGAAACTCGCACGGTGCTCCCCCAAGGAACGTGTAGTCTATAAAACATTTTTTTACTGGACAAAAAAAGACGGCTATGTAACACCTTACACCTCATTCAAGAACATTTATGGTCAAATGCCAGCCAATCATACAATGAAAAAAACTTAAGCACTTTTCTTCAAACCTGTACCGGTGAGAAGAGAAAGTATAGCGGGCTGCGGGAGGGGGAGCTCGTAAATTGACGCTGATTGCCGACAATTGGCACCAATCGAGCGCCTGCGCACCGTGCGGGGTAATGGCTCATTTTGTAGACGCATATGACTTAAAAAAGGAACATGTTTTAAAGCTCGTTGTACATGTAGGATGCAATTTTGGATCAGTTTTGGTCACATATGCTGTAAATATATCAACCAGTCAGCTGCGGTAGGTTCAACTGAAGAAGACCTTCCTTTCGCTTGTAATCTAGATTGCGCAGCTCATAAGCATTTTTTATTTCATTTTCTGTTTGCTAGTTCCATTAATGTTTTTACATATTGGAGCAAATTAGCAGTCCTCTTGAGAGTTCCTTTGCGCAATAGTTAATTTAATATCTGATTTGTTTCATTTAGACTACAAAGGCAACTTATCTAACCTTCTATTCATATGCTCTAAGAGCTGGTATATGGATATGATTACGACCAACGGGGTCAAATGCACCTTACGTGTTGAAGGTCTAGTAAACTGGATACCAAAAATAAAGCAACAACAAAATTAAGTATGCGCAAATTATTAAAATTATAGTGAATTGAAATTAAAGCAAATTAAATAACGTAGCAGCTGCTGCTAAATAGGATTTTTAAATCATTGTTTAATGTCATTTTGTCTTCGTAAACTCGTCTCTACAATTCGTTGTCGTTTTATTTTTATGAATGAGATCTCCCCATTCAAGCTCCAATCATGATTCGCGTCTCACGTGACGACAAACGCGACGAGCATTACCTTAGCCGCAAGTAGGGTAACCGTCCCGGTCGTGGACCCCGGCCGGATGGGCCCAATTGTGAACCAATAAAGGTGCGTTTACCTCGCGCCTTGAACTTCGGTGCCATGGATTAGGTCATGTTACGCTTTAGTTGGTGAATCATTCTATCAGTCAAAGTACTTATTATCTAAATCAAAAATAGCAGCTGCAAGATGTAGATATCCACAGATCCAGTGTTGAACCTCCAAAATCCTGTAGCATTCATCATCAGGTAGTCTGATCACCTTGTGATGAGGCATCACGCACTTTCTGCACACGATCCGTAGCTGAATCAAACAAATTAGAGTAAATAAAAATCAAATTAATAATTGTTGGATAACTATCCACTCGTCGAAGCGTGATCCGATTTGGAATTTTATGTGCTTTAAACTTAGTTCTGACAGTAAAATAAAATGATCAATTTTTTAAAGTACGCGAGAAATTATTTTAGCTTGGAGAAGGCTTTGTTTGCAATGAGAGCGAAAAATTTAGATTTCTGTAATGATTGAAAAGACATTCTCGGATATTTTGTGTCCTTTATTTAGTTTTTTTAAACAGTCTAACAATACTGACAGCGCGTTAATGGAAAAAGAGGTTTTGAACATATTTAAATATTTTTATTGCTCAAATGACACCAACCGCTTGCGTGCGCGCCTGTACCAATCAACAGGCAGGTCTATCACCTTTTATTGTCGCTTTCATACGGCCGGTGTCCGGTTGCCGTGGCAATTGCCTTCTTAACTCTATAACAGCCCTATGGCAGAACATACTTAAGCTAATACCAACCATATTCAGCATGAATTTGAGTTCAAAACCTTTGATGTCCGGAAAAAGCCCTGCAAAAAAAGCAGCTGAACTAATTTAAACTTAAATTAAAAGATGCGAGAATTCAAAATTTTTTGGTGGTTCTGGAGAGTGCAAGGTTAATTAATCGTCAGTTCTACGAATTTAGTCTAAAATGCTTTCAATTTAAGTTATCCGTTTGTACTGCAGTAAAAAGCACAATAATAGAAATCATTAAAATCTTATTAGATGCTGAGACCTTCTTAAAATGCAAGTTTCACTTAAGCAATTGGTACCAGCTGGCAATGCTGAGGCCCGTATCTAGAATCGTACTCAAGCACTGATCAATACTTTAGTAGAGATTTGAAAACGTCAGTTCATACAAAAACGTCACTCAGATCTATACTCAAATATAGATTTTGTTTTCGAATTTGGGCCTTAATGGCGGTAGTTTAGCCTAATAGGCCTAAGCACGGCTTGATATCATCTGTCAGTAAGATTTACCCTTTTTTTTTGCGTCAAGAAATGCATTCAGGCATTCCCAAGGCCCTGGGTTCGGGACACCTGGGATATGTGGGACTCTGAACTCCTGGGAAAACAGAGACCCCTACCCACTAAAACCTGACGGTGGTCATCTTCGGCGCAGAATGGAAGGGACCCGGGATCCCCAACGAGGGAGAGACTCCTCGCGGGACCCTTCGGCGCGCAAGGCCGCCTGGCAGCCAGCCTCGGGAGGAGCAAGCTCAACTCCAGTGCACGATAACACAGACCACTGTGTCCGAAGACACGCGTTAACGTCATCCTCGGGATCGCAAACCGAAACACACGCAGGCCCCCCCGCGTGCGCTTCTTGACCCCAAGGGCCCTTTTAGTCGCCTCTTACGACAGGCAGGGATACCTCGGTAGTATTCTCTTCCCCTAACCGCAGGGAACAGTAAGATTTACCCTAGCCTTTCCATTAACTAGCTCTGAGGCCGCGTGTTTGAGTATGGTTCGTACTCTTCATGGTTGAAGTGATAATTGGGGCCTTTGCCCTTGAGTGAACGCATAAGACTTTATTAATACACTAATCGAAAAAAATAATCCAGAGTTCAGGGCGGCGAAGGCGCGGGAAAAAGTTAGCTCCTCATAGAAATGCACAGTACCCAGTAAGCCACTCTGAAACTTGGACCATTGTCGTGTCGTAAACTGCACCGCGTCATGAGTGCCAATGGGAATGTTATGTGAACTTGATGGTAAAAGATATAAGGGTGGTTTCACTGTAAACTTTAGCTTTTTTACCACACTTTAGAACCACAGACTTGACTGGCCTGTTGGCGCAATGACAGCGATCCTGGCTTTAGCGCCGGAGGTCGTGGGTTCGATCCCCACCCATGACAAATATTTGTGTGACGAACATTTGTATTTGTTGTGTGTCTGGGTGTTATTATCTATTTAAGTATGTATTTAGAAATATTTAAGTATGTTTGTTTATCCGTCTCTGACGCCCATATTACAAGCTCTGCTTAGTTTGGGGTCAGATGATCTTGGTGTGAAAAGTCCCAGATATTTATTATTTATTTTATTACAGACCTACTATTAAAATATTTGCTACATTTTTTCTACGTTTTTCTAGTAAGTAATGCTTCGTTGGCTGAGTGGGTTTTCTGGGTTAAATGAAATTAGCCTGAATCAAAAAAATAAGTTGATCATGTTCATGTTGAAATTTCCAGTTTAATAAGTAGCTGTACCTTATAACCTTGCAAAATTCAAACGAATGTTGTAACATTGGCCTAACGTTCGTGTTGTAGGTAAGTAATAGGTTAAGTTTTTATGAGAACTGTCCAACGCGGCAGCGCCAGGTCTGAAGTACCGGCCGCGTTACTTTGGCGATTTATGACAGTTTTTATTTCGCTAGTTATATCAGATCGGTATTTGTGCCTCGTTTGCTATTTGAAAAAGGTTATGACTTAGTTTGCAAAATAATTTTGTCATCTTTTTATCTTGTCATTTCAGCTGTATTAAATGTTAAAAATATAAACAGGCATATGACCAGTTGTATGACTTTACCAGTAAGTATATTGTGCTACGTTTTTTTTATTCAGTAATCACAACAAAATTACAGTTTTAGTCACTGATAAACAACTCCAATCTAAAAAACTCTTTATTTTAGGTTAATCTGAAACAAAACTTGGCTTGTCACAAAATAAAAAGCACTTACTACTACTGCTTTTGGTGGCTTCAAAATCTTAATTTTGTTGGATTGGGATTACTTAAGGCAATAACAAGGATCAATGCCCCCCTAGTTGACTTTGCACCAGTAGTCAACCAATTTTAAGCAAAACTTTGAGCTAGCAAGTAACAACATACCCACTTGCAAGTTAATTTCGAGACTAATAATAAATTGCTAAGAAGTTAAAAATAACAACGTCCTGTCTCAGTCACCAAAAAAATCCTGTTATTTCGAACCCCAATACGTAAGATTCTGACTAACAAACTTCTCCCTACCATTTCCACAGTGGAATGATGGTGATATATCGCCATGATTATTCACCCTGAACCTTGCCCACGGCCGAGGTATGTCCACCGGAAGCGGAAGGGCGAAAAGGCGCCGCCTCTTAATTTCCGGTCAAAACGCATCACAGATCTCCTTACGATTATGGCTTCATCTTGTAGGGATAGAGGAGAAGGTGTATTGTCGAATTCATGCAAAAATATTTGCGCCAAAAATCACTGACTATTCTGAAGGACCATAGCTTAAGCACTCTGAACAAAGTTTACGAAAAATTGAAAAAAAATGTGTCTATAAACGGTTATAGTGGTTACAGAGCTCCTCCCGCAATCTGGATGACCCGGGTTCAATTCCCAGTTCGGGCAAAGCGTTTTTGAAATGAATACTCTAACTTGACAATTTGTTATTTATGCTAACCTGTAATTCCTTATTGTAAGAGTTTTTAGATTTGTTTATACGCTAGCAGGCTCAGCACATTAACTATTTATTTGCTATTCTATTAATTGTATTATAAGAAGGAAGAGATTATATGTTCTATTCATACATTTAGATTAGATCGAGAATTTAACAAATACAGAATTATCTGGAATCTCAGAAATAAATAAATT
Organism: Udea olivalis; assembly: GCA_947369235.1. Lineage (NCBI taxonomy): Eukaryota > Metazoa > Arthropoda > Insecta > Lepidoptera > Crambidae > Udea > Udea olivalis. Next base: position 21,473,355 of record OX376347.1, read on the forward strand.
TTGCTTTTAGGACAAAACATCAGATTATTCGAGAGAAAATGACCAGACCAGTTATTATTGTTCGGGTTGCGGGCTAATTGGGTATGGTAACAATTTTTTTTTCATTTTTTAAATATTTTTTTAAAATAGCTTGTACTATTTTATCTTTTTTATACTATTTTGAATATTTGTTAATCTTGCCGGTAGTTAATTTTTTATAAATTTTTAAACATTGCGAACTCATGACGTCACAAATTCGCTTAATGTTCCCACATGTGTTTTTTCCCCGTTTCGTGGTAGATAAATAATGAGGATAAAATTACTGATTTACAGCACTTACGGCTGAAACATAGTTCGCCGTTCATCATGTAGCATCTCACGAGAAATAGACTTCAGATACAATTTATTTTACCAAGTTCTGAAACCAAGCCCTACCTGAAAGGGTTGGGGATCATAGCGAATGGCTATTTTAAGTGCTACCTACTCGTCTGGGCAATGGGCGTAAATTAATGTACGTATTATTAAAAATAACTTAGTGGAAAAATATTTTTCATCTGGGGATTTTAAAATCTGCTATCTGGAAACACCATTAATACCATGCAGTAAAATCACCTAGCTAAAAATCTCACGTATGCTACAGATAGCGTCTTTTGATTGGTTGATGGATAGATTATCAGCCAATCACGTGAAAGGACGTTTATACGACCCAATAGGTTTCAATTGTGAGATGTCAATTTGGTTACCGTCAAGAGTCCGAACCTTAATGTACTCTTTGCGTACGTTGTCTTTCTGTTGTACGTGTTTTGTTTTCTGTTGTCGTTGTATCTGTTCCCAGATAGCCAACGTATTTAATTAAAAATATCCTAGATCCTTTGCCTTTAAAAATGTTAAATATAAGGTATAAAATACAAATACCTCGAAATGGTTTTCGATTTAGGACATGTTTGTTTTTTTTCCCATACCCAATTCTACAATGACAACAACACAATTACAGTCTGTCAAGCTATTATTTATATTTTTAATTCTAAACTAAATAATAAGTTGGTGATAAAAACGACTCCGAAAACACAAAAACATCTATTTAGAACAAGTTTTTCTAAATGTCCACATTTCACAAAACAACTTCATCTGTATGAAGGGTGAACATAATTTGCTGCGAAATTCAAAAGCATCGAGAGGGCATCTAGTTACGATCACCTTCCCCACCCCCGCGCCGGGTGGGGGTGGGAAGGCTAGGGGGGTAGATATTGGAATATTTTTCATACAAACACGTCTCTACGTGGACACTTCTACTTGATACAATATTGCTACAAGCGCAGTCGGTTTATATGCTGCTGGTTTGCTGATCTGCATTTAATTATTTTGTTTCATTTTTATTTCTACTAGTTACGTGTTTAAGAATGATGTAAATTCACTTTTCATAGGATCTAATCTTCACAAAGGCAAAATAAAAAAATAATTGAAGTTTTTGTTACTTTTAAAGTCTTTTTTTGTTATCAATCTGCCAGAGTAAGCCACGATTTGAGTTTGAATTAAATGATTTGGATTTGAACGCAAATGACGAATGCCAATTTAAATTAATTGTGGGCAAAGCATAACCATAGTCAAACATAGTATAAACGCCAAACTGTCATAGTACTGGGTCAGGGTCAAAGTAGAGTTCTAAAAGTAATTTATTGGCAATCTGATGTTGAAAATGTTCATGAGCTACGATTGCTACATATCAGGTAAACCGTGGGCTCACGGGCCGACTTCAAGATTTGAAAAAATGACTAAAGCTAATTTAAATTTAATTACTCTAATTTAGGGACCATTGTCTGAATAAAATCAATTTACGGGACTAAACAAAATGAAACTCTAAATTTTTTCAACGATTTTCACTAAAATGCATTATTTAAAATAGCGTAAAAGTACATATAAGATTTATCTAAATAAGGTGCTTACTGCTTACAATACAATTTTATCGCAGTCATAATAAACAACCACTATGTAAGCCTTCTCGAAGCTCTAGGTGGTCGCGTCACTGTCCGGCGGCGGTCAAACTTTATATATTTTATATGTCCACCGCCGGCCCTGGCCGCATTTATTATTCCAACTGCCCTGGAACGATCCTGGTAGGGCTAAAAAAACAGGCCCGTGGAAGGGCTTCAAGGCACTTTCATGAATTCATTGAAATAAGTATTTTCTTGCGTTAGCATTTTTGGGCGGTTTTAGTAACCTGTTTCTCTAGTTTTTTTTAAGACGATTTAACGAAATTGCTTATTTTTTAAACGAAACGTGAATTGTTCATTTCAAATGATAACTGTTGGTATTTCAACAGTAATAGATAGAACTACCTACCTACACAAGTTTAAAATATATTTTTCTTTTTTTTTAACTGTATCATCTTTAACAATATTTTCTGCCTAAGACAGTGGCCGTTTAAGTAATTGCTGTAAAATCAGAAAAAGGTTCTAAATGTCAAACTTTCCATTCTTTTGTTTCTGCTTTGAAAAGAAAAGCATTTCTTAACACTAAGTCACAATTGTGTTCTACTGCATAGATTTCATCCTGAGATACTCATCTCATACGCTAGGTAAACTCTTCAAAGGAGGGCATCAAATACAGCGGGTGTCCGTTTTACGAGTGCCCTAATCTTGCACCTTGCGTTTAATAAAGACGTCACGTGGACTCGGACGGCCGACCGTAAAATGGGATTATGACGTCACGGTGTTATGGAGATTTTGCTCAATTGGATTTGTATAGAAGATGAAGACATGTTTGGTTTTGAGGTCAAAGGAATGTTCTGGTGAAATTAAGCAAAACTAGGACGTAGCTGAGTATTTATTGAATGGGGACGTCCAAAATCAACATGCTTGACTTTTTAACTGTAAAGGTAGTTAATTTTGCTGTGTTTTATTAATATCAGACCTAGCCCGAAGATACGGAGTGATAGTCATTCACAACCCGAATCAAGGAGAACCCGATCATGCAAGATGTTGTTCAGTTCAAGTGGAACTAGGCTGGGCAGAACAAGCCTTACATTAGGAGTCTTGGTCTGCAGACCAAAACGTCAAAGCAATCATTAATTTCTATGTCCCCTTTTTCCGGTTAATACGCTTTGTTTTAGAATTTTAATGCTGGCACCCACGCAGTTTTGAAGTATCAAATCTAAAAGGTGCAGCAACGAGCAGGAGCCATCACACAAGGGTGCGCTGAGTGACCACTTGCATTTAAAAAAAATAAAATTTGCATACATTTAGTCCCCCGACAATATGGCCGACCTAAGGAGTGTATAAAGCTGTTTTTATGCTCTAAACTTGGGGGCATCTAACGAAATTGTTTCTGCTACGGTGCGTTGTAAAATTTTATTGTGGTTACTTTCGAGTTTTATTCGTCTAGCTTTTGCAGATGGAGATTGAATCGCCCGAAAAACATGATTTTGACCTTCTTTGTAATTTACGGAATTTTAAAAAAAGACACTTTTATAATACGGTCAAATTATAAAAACAGAGGTTGATTTTTTTCAGGATGTTTTTCTTATGCATCGATTTATTTTGTTAGCATAATAGTTAGTTCTTTAAATCGTTATTCTAGTATTGCAGTTGCAATTACTTTCAGAGATATACTTTTACAATAGTTTTATAATGTTATTTTTGTATAAACTGACTAAAAATGGATGTTAAGCTGAAATAAGGGTTACACATTCGAAAATCAAAACTTCATTGAGCAAATTGCAAAAGAACAACGAACAAATCAACACATTTCAAAATAAGAATGGTCACTTGATCAAAAGTTCAACTGACTAAAGTCTGCAATATCAACGTTTATATTTATCTATTACACTATTGGCCAAATCGTTCGAAGGTCAAAAGGATTTTTGGAAAAAATTCTAATTATCAACTGATTCAACTGAAAAGGGTAAATATATTTTCGTTTTAATTAATTACTTTAATTAACTTCATAGAATAATAGCGTGAGATGATCGGCTGGGCACTGCGGTCCAGGGCCGTTCCCGAAGTCTCTATTGACATTATCTGGAACATGTAACACGATTCCAGTTCCATAGTTAGGACTGCGGTTGGTGACACGCTTCCCCTCCCTATCACCGTTGAAGTACACCAAGGCTCCGTGCTTAGCCCGTTTCTGTTCAGCGTAATATTAGACGTTTTGTAAAACAGCATTCGAGACCACCACGAGCAACCACCCTGGTTGCTCATGTATGCTGATGATATTGCGCTAGCAGATTCGAACAGGGGACGGCTGCAGGTAGAACGGGTGAATAAGTGGAAAAAATCACTTGAAAACGGCGGTTTGAAATTTAATATGGTGAAGACGGAGTACATGGCCTGCAACACCACGAATCCCCAGTTCGTCCGCATAGGCCTTGACGTGGTCGCGAGAGCGCACGGACCGTGTCAAATACCTGTGTTGGCCGCGTCCGGTGCCATCGACCGCGACGTCAGAAGCAGAATTTCCGCGGCTTGGGCCAAATGGCGTGAGGTGACTGGTGTCATTTGTGACCCCAAAATGCCGATCAAGCTGAAGGGGCAGGTCTTTAAACCCATCATTAGGCCTGTCCTTTTATATGGCAGTGAAACATGGCCGTTACTAGAGCGACTCGAGCAGGAGCTGCGCGTCACGGAAATGAAGATGCTACGGTGGATGTGTGGAGTTCACGCAAAGATCGCGTGCGTAACACCCACATCCACGGCAGCCTTCGTGTTCGTGACATCGCAGACAAGCTGCAGGAGTGCCGCCTTCGTTGGTATGGTCATATCTTACGGAGATTGGCAAACTACGTGGGCAACAAATATCTGGCCATGCTGCCCCCGCCAGGTACCGGTAGAAAAGTTCGACCCAAAAAGCGGTGGCTCGACTCGTTAAGGGTGACATGCGTGCCAACAAACTCACTACTGAGGATGCACAAGACCGCGCGAAGTGAGCCAAGAAAATAAGAAAGGCGGTCCCTGGGACCTCACACACCAGTGTGGGTTCACAACCGGGATAGACCGCACGGGTGATGATGACTTCACTTCATAGAATATTCAGTCCATATATTCTCTTGTCGAATATTTTTGTTTCAACTACTATTTAGTTCATAGAAACATACTCGTATGTCACAGAAAAATCTGTTGGTTAGGTCAGGTTAGAACTGTGGCCACCGAATTGATATTAAGTATACGGTCGGAGGGTACATTATGTAATAATAGATTGTCCCTCCATAGAATATTTGTTTTAGTAATAAGTTTTTAATTAAATAAAAAAAAAATGAGAAATAATATAATTTTATAAATTTTATTTGTAACAAAAATCAATTTAATTCATTTCATACCCTATTGTACCTACTGTTCACTATTTTGAATAATACACAAAGAGGTGGTCCCGTGGAGATTGAACCCACGACCTCCTGGATCAAGAATCTAACTATTGAACTGTGGAAGGTAAATAAAACACTGAATGAAATCATTTGCGATTATGAAATTTGATCAGGAATGATTTGGAATTTTAAATTTACATCTATCAACTTTTAGTCAGTCGTCCATTTGATGACACATACTTAAGGATTATTTTTTTTTCCAAATAAAACATTTGGTCTTTTCAATTTTGGTATTTCGTTTGTTGTTCTTTAAGATTTACTCAGTGAAGTTTTGATTTTATAATATGTAACCAAAATAAGGAATGTTCGATGTGCGAAACTGTTGTCAATCTGTAAATTATTTATATTTAATAAGAAATAATATAACAACTTTCACTAAGCATATCAAAACAAATAGCAAATACAAAAAAGTCAGTGAGAAAATGTAAAAAAAGTAATTAAAACAAAATTATTTCAAGTAAAAATAAAAAACGCGGCATTACATGAAATCCACTACATCAGCAATCAACTGGAAACAAAGTTTGCGACCGTGCTATAAACATCTAAAAAAAAACATTATTCGCTTAAAGGAACATCTAAGTACCTACTTATTCTCATAACGAATGGGCTTTTAATAACTTGTATGTTTGTCATCGTCGTCCCACCATAAGACGTTCCGCACTCAACGCTACATCCATCTCCTGTTAATCTTCAAATTAAAGGGCACATTCACACTGCCCCATCCTGTGAAAGTGCCACTCAGAGGTTCACACGTCTGTCACCCGCGATATCGTTAAAACAAAACCGCGTCTAACTACTTAATCAATTTAACACAGGCAAATATAAACTTTGTACTGGTTATCATAAGGTGCAGGGGATTGAAGGAGTTGATTCCTTCGTCTCCCACGGTGGATTCTATTTGTGGCTAAGATTGTGACAATGTGGATGGATGTAATGGAAGTCGTTAGGAACCGCTTTGATGACGTCATAGGTGCCAGGATGCGTTAATTGTAGTTTTTATGTGTTTTTAAAGTGTATTTTTTTTCAATATAATGCTTTGTCTACAAGCTATCCGTTTAAGGAATTGAAATGGTTTAGAATAGCATCGTGTGCGCAAGGTGAAATAGTTAAACACGGATCCTAGGTCCACTCAGATTTAAAAAAAAATATAAGCCGCTTACTCTCTAGTGATGATAAACATTCAAGCCATTTAGCCAAGATTATACGAAAGGGTCCGCCTTTCGTATAATCTTGGCTCACTTCGCGCGGTCTTGTGCATCCTCAGTTGTGAGTCTATTGGCTCGCAGGTATACCCTTAATGACGTCGAGCTACAAATTGTCCCTAATAATGGTGTTATTTCTTTTTATAATTATTCTATGTCTTCAAACTGCCCCCTTCGTATGAGTATTACAAGTAGTAGAAGCTCTGCTTAGTTTGGGGTCAGGTGATCTTGGTGTTAATTGTCCCAGATATTCATTTATTTATATTTCTTGACCACTTTACAGTGGGTTACATTTTACTCGCATATTTTTTTTTTTTTCAGGCAAAATTATCTTTACTGTCTTAATGAAACTGTGGCATTATCGTATTTTGGCAAAATGAGTTTTAAGCATAACGATCTGTTTGGCAGTATTCAATTTAACTATTGAGACGCTTAATAGTATTTAGCATTTATTATTATTCTACTAATAATCATTAAAAACAAGGCATAATGAGTTGAGACAATAAGTTAAGATGCGGCGGGGTGGTCTTTGGGCCACCCCTCAGCCGCGAACATGTCTATTTAATTTGGATCAACTACGTACTAAAATTATTCAGGTTTACTAACTTTTTCTCGAAGTGCATTAGGTTCATGGATTTTGTTTCTTGAGAGTTATTTTGAAGACGTTTGATTAGTATACCGATGATCATTATGCTAAGTTAATGTTATGTGTTTCTCATTTTATGCTTTAGAATATTATGCTAAGTTATCTTTATGCTATATCTGATTATGCTTTAATAAAATATGCGAAAACCATTTATGCGTATAGTTGATAAGCCATAATATCATTATTCCTAATAACACTATGCCTAAATACATTATGACTAAAGTTTTTATGCGAGTAAAAACTGTTGTCATAACTCTTTTCAGTAGCATAACCCAATCCTTTCCGAAGGCCAGACTGTCTATTTAATCTAATTAAAAAGATTTCCTTAGTCAATGAGCGAGTGTTTCATTGTATTACTTCTTTACTATGTTTGTTTTCACCCTTCCTTATTCATAGTCATAGTCATATAAACACAAGTGTCGACTTAAGTCATCTTCAATCTTTTTCTTTAACCAGCAGCGTGTTATTAGTTTTATTAAGAACAGTGACACCCATTAAGAGGTTCCCACCGGCTGCGGCTCGTATTAATATCAATCGGGCTATACGTCATCACGTACGTTCACCTCTGTACGTTTTTTGTTCGGGTCTAAGGATATGTGTGAAGTCTAATTAAACCCAAATTCAAATGTTGGTAGGCTTGTTTGAACAAGATTTTTTACACCGGGTGGATAAAGTCTGTGCGCACTGAATCAAAACATAGCTGTATATTCAACGCAATACCATATTTTTAACATGTTTCACGACGTTTCAACTATTTTACAGCAAATGTGACCACGAAGCTCATGAGGACCGTATTTTATAGTCCAGTTAAAATATCATAAATAATCATAGTATTTTGAAATTTGTATACTACGAAATCAACTATTGATAAGAAGAATATTGTCAAAAGTTTACTTGATGGCTAATCCTTACAGAAGCTAAGCAAATTCGAAAAAAGATAAAGTTATAGTTACGGATCTTTGCGAATACACTGAAATCTAAATCATAGGGACTGTTACTAAAACAAGTCATGAAAAACCACATAAATATTGCCCAATATCTACGGAACCCTCTCTCATTTCAATACTTGACCATCCTTTATTTTTAAAAATATTTATTTTTTATTGCCATTTCGCAGGCGGTCCACACGTGGCGCCGCTACCCTTGCCGCGTCACCTTTGCGGGTCCGTACATTCACTTTCCTGAAATTCTGACATTAACTGGTGGCAACAGAGTTTAGTTTACCTTAAATGAAAAAGAAAATCTGTTTGTGTATTCTAAAGCGTTAAATTAACAAGAGTGAGTCGAGGACACGTTTACGAGAGATCCAGAAACACCTGGAGCGTCAAACTAACGTATTTATTCGTTTTCTCAGAAGAACAACGTTCTTTTGAGAAGTGAATTTATCGTGTGCGAGAAGGTTTATTTCATATTTGTGGTGGTAATGGCGGGAGAGTTATTCCGATTTGAAATATTGGTTTATCCTGCTTCAAAATAACTTTCCTGATATATTTGAGTTAATAAAAAAAAACATATCTGGAAAGCCAAAATTCATTACAGGAATGTGTGCCCAGGCAAGAATGTCTACCCATTGCCCCAACGGGTCAGTCCACTACATATTACAGACATGCTGATTTTGTATCCAGGACACTAATTTCCAGGCCGAGCTCATCACAAAAAGAAATGGCAAATGTTATACTTGAATTGAGTTTTGTTTTTATCAGTTTCTGACGTCCACTGTGCTTAGATGATCTTGGTGCAATTTTTACCAGGTTTTTATTTTATTTATGTATTTATTGAACGAATTACAAAAAACAACACATGATCTTACTCGTTGTCTCGGTGATGAGGTAACCAGCAATGCTCCATCATTCCCATACATTAGTCACCTACGTAATTACCGTTTGGCAGTGTTTTCACAGCCGGCTTCTGGTTCTATCATCAGTGTCAACCTAATGAAACGACTTGTTGATGATTTGGATCTTCATTTAGTGTAGGTAGGTAGATTCTTTTGCTATGGTGGGATAATCCGTAGTAGGACTTTTTGCCGTTGTGGTGGAATATTAAGAAACCAGATTACCTTAGAACCACAGTTTGATGAACCGTCTTCAACCCCTTCATTCCGTCATTTGATCCCAAACCAAGCAGACCTTGTACTGTGCTTGTCGGAGACTGAAAAATACACTTAAATATTTTGAATACATACCTACTTTACACCCAGCCACACAGCAAACATAGATGTTTATCACATAAATGTTTGCATGGGTGGGGTTTGAATCGAACCCACGACCTCCGTCGCTAAAGACAGGATACAACAAAACAAACTGGGTAAATTAATCGTTTGTGGAATAATCTTCAAGAACAGTTACTTAATAAATGTCTAATTTCGCATTTGTTTTAAATTTTAGAGACATGTAAATTTCCGCCGATTGTGTCGAGGTGGACGCTGACATACATCTCTTGCGCGTACGTGGGTGCGCGGGCGCACGGCGCTAGCGTTCGCAGTCTCGCACCTGTTGTTTGGGCAGTTCAGTTTACGTTCATCTATTGTTGAGATGGTATTGTGAAACTGTTAAGTGCTATGTTCAAACGTAGCAGAAGTGAGCATTATTGTTTCAGTTTAGAAGATTTGTATGTGCTTCCTAATTCGGTTAATATTGTCCGTTCGCTCAAACATAAGCAATATACTCATGTTGCTAGTTAGGTTTATCTTTGAGGGTTTCTTTATAAAGATGTTTTTGATAAAATTGTAGCTTCCGTGTTATGTACTGTCAATTCAGTAATATTGGGAGAAACCTATTAGCAAACACTTAAAATCCACATACAATAATACAATTGCAGTGATGAATGATATGAACGATGCAGAATCCACAAAACTTTATTTTCGTTTATTTCATTGGACCTACGTTCCAGCCAGATGGTGGATTTTATCGAAATTCTATGCACTTGTACAGTAAAAAAATATATGATATTAACAGAAATGTTCTCCACACTTTCAATATGTAGGTCAGTGATCACATACCTGGGTTATTCACAAAAAATTAAATCGCAAACGCAACTTTGTTCGAGATGCGATTCAGAACTTTAGTTCTGAGGATTTGTAACTTCATGAACTTTATCCTATTTATGAATTGTTTAGTACGTGCTGATCTTTCAACACCTTTCTCTACTATCTCGCCCACGCCTGATTGTTTTCCTGCAGTTATTAAAAGTCCCGAAGTTCTGGCTCTCCGCCAACCACTTCGCATTAATCAAACGCGGATCACTCACGAGTCGCCGGCCGACGGACGTATTGATAGTTTTGACGGTATTGTAAACATTGGAGATTTTTTTCGCGTTTGGTAAAGTGTGTAGGTTAATGTAGAGGACAGAGAGTGTCGGTAATGAGGGTACATTACCATTGAAGGTACTGCTTATTCTGTAAACAACAGCAAACTGAGCTTTCATATTAGGATAACTTTGTAATCGTTGGGAATGACATCAGAGATTGCTAAATCAGAGATATTCTAACTGGAATTTTTATTCCCATTACCATACTATTCAAAGTTTTCTTCACACAAACTTAGCAATGGGAGGTTCTTGGCTAAGTACTCAGATCACGCAGTTAAACCGTCAACGTTTGTTAGCTCAGCTTTTTAACTCATATTATCGTGTTGTTACATTTAATTTTCTAGTTATTCTAAGTCAAAAAGCTGCTTTTATTACCATCAACCAAGAGAAAAAGGATATAAACCATATTTGAATTTTTCAAATTGGAAGATTCACAATAGAACGAATTAAGTGATATTATCTAAATAGAATTTTTAAAGAGAAAAACCATTTTGGTAAATTAAAGAGAATATACGTCAATATTGATAATTTTTATGAAATTTAATGTTAGCAGGGTATTTTGATAGCAATAAAGACAATCTAAATTGTCAATAAATAAAGCAAAACATCTAAAAGTGCCAAACAGATTGTTTTCCTATTAGTTATTAAAAGCCCCGAGCAACAGCCCCTTGGCCGAACGCCAAGTACCTCGTATAATTCACATCTATGAATCCCACTCAAAAACCGATTGTATTACAAACTATTGGCGGATATTAATTACATTTGTTCGTGTAAAAATATCGTTTATACAAACAAATGTTAAGGTTTTAGGTGATAATAGTTTTGACTGCTAAACTGCCAATGCTCTACCTAATACAAATAAGTTTAAGATGTCTTTTCTTCAATTAGCTATTTCCTTTTTTAAAAAAACACTGAAATAAATGTCACCAAATCGCATACTAATATGTCAACAAGTTTAATGAAAAAGAGTAACAAAAAGTGAAACTGATTGAAGTTTTGTCACGTTACTTTTTTAACTTCATGACCGTTGAAAGCCTTACTGCAGCTTGTAGCTGCAGCCGCACACACGCTGCGACCACATTATGGACTGAAACGAATGTTAAGATTGTTTTAATTTTTTACTGTGTGTTCAAAGTTCTCTTTTTTGTTTTTTTTGTGTATACCTTAATGTGGATTTTTCGGTGCCAATAAATTAATTTTTACTTTTTTTACTCGTAACGTACTAACGAGGGGTTTTATTAAAAAACGGTTGCTCACTGTTTAAAATACAAGGTTAATTCTCTGTTCTATTGCCTACTCTGCTCTGTAAACATAAGGCGTGTTCACAACCCGCATTAGCGATCCCGTGTGGACGGATCAGCTTCTGATCTGTTGCTGCTGTTTATCTACTACGGAGTGAGGATGTGATGGACCGTCCAAGATTGTAAACTAGTGGTTTTGCTGAGTATCTCTGATTCTTAGCAATATATTACTTAGTAATTTCTAGTACTAGTTAGTATTACTTAGTTACTTAGATTTTGCGTATGCTGGTCACTGGTTAGTGAAAATATTGGTTAGAAGATAAATTTAAAAAAATCTGGTACAATTTACACCAAGATCATGTACTACTGAAGAACTGTTCGATATGATGCCTACGGCTACTTTTTACCACCGCACCGCTCGCCACCGACAGGGCGTTCATCCTCACACTCTGAATCCGCAATGGTCTCGTACAGTTCGGTTTCAGAGATGTTTCCTTCCAAGCACGCTTAAATTGTGGAATGAACTTCCCTGCCGAGGTTTTCCCAATGAGTTATAGTATGGAGTTCTTCAAGAGGGGTTTGAAAAGGTTTTTGCAGGGTCAACAACGCGCGAGTGATACCCCTGGTTTTGCACGTGTCCATAGGCTACGGTAACCGCTTACCATCAGGTGGTCCGCATGCTTGATTGCCACCGACGTGGTAAAAAAAAAAACAAGTGTGTCAGAGACTGATAAACATACCTAAATATTCCTAAATACATACTTATATACGTATAGATAATAACACTTAGAAACAACCAACACAAATGTTCGTCTCATGAATGTTTGTCATGGGTGCATGGGGATCGAACCCCAGACCTCCGGTGCTAAAGGCAGGATCGTTGCCATGCAGCATCAGGCTAGTCAATTTAACTTCAGAATTCAGATATGGAAAAGAAGAAGTCAGGTGATCTTAGTGATGTACCGGATATTTATTATTTAAATTTTGACTGTTTGATTTCTGATTTGATTTCCAATATTTTTTTTGATAGCCACCCCGTTTTGTCTCAACAATAACAGTCATTGGTGGTATTAACTTAACCATATCGTATATCACAACGAACCATATTTCAAGCAAACAAATGTATCTGCCCCCGGCTCTGTCCATAGAGTTGCTATATTTTAACACGCACTGTGTTGCTGTGTCACAGAGTAGAAACTGAGAGCCAACACTGCACAAGCTGGAACAATAATTAGCAATAAGCAATTTCAAAGGCTTGTCGGCAAAAGTACCTACGTGAAATAACTAGTGGTTTTTTTTTCATGAGAGAGCGTTTAGACTGAAATTCAAGGGTGGGCATTTGAGAATCCCTGGTCAGGCAAAGTGTAACTTTAGGATTTTTCGGAACATAGTATTGTTTTTGATATCCAACACCTATCTGGCAAATGTGTTGATTGTCCACCCTGCATCAATTCGGCTTATTACTTACTCAATTACTTGTTTTTATAAAATATGTTTTTATATATTATTATATAAATTACAAAGTATTTTAAATAAACCGGGCATATTAATGATCTCATAAAAACACATTTTTATGAATTTATTTTATGACAAAATATTGTTAGACGTACTGTTTACCTCTGCTCTGTGTTATTACAATTCCGTGCTAAAAAGATTTATCACATCTTAGCGTTTATTAGCCGAGATATTTATCAGAGATACTCAGAGATATTGCGGGGCTAACCCGCTCCGATGCCTGAAAAAACGCCTGAAACCCGTAAATCTTCAGCGTTAGGTGTTTACGCAATTTGCTAATAGCCGATATATTCTCACCACATAGGAAATATTTTCTTATTTTATATATCCTGAAAAAATATTCGGTCTCACTGACATGCTTTTATTATTATTTTGTGACATGTACAGTTAAATCGAATCTTTGTAATATTGATAATAAGAAAGTGTGTAATTGGTCAATTTACGATCCCGCTGTGAATTGATTCTGTATACCGTGACGAGAAAAACCGGTTTTTTTACTGTAAAAAAATGTTATATCATTTATTTGACTGCACATTGGTGCTATGGCAAGCCTTTTTTGCATCGCAAAATATGTCTGTTGTGAAAATAAATAAAATAAAAATGAATAAATATGCACCAGGGCAACTGTTGTCTGATGCATATTTATTTATTTATATTTACACACATAACTTGTCATGTTCTCGAAGCAGGGATAAATATCCCTGTGTTACGCGGTACCAGGCAAACGATTATTATTATTTTATTTCAAAAATGTTGTTTCCGCTAATAGATATGACATTATAACACAATTACTCACCTATCTTTCTAACTAGATGTTATAACTTCTCATTTAGTATCTTTATTTGAAGTTGCCTAGATCAGTTCAATTAAACATTAATGTTTTGTTATTGTACAAAAGTACATTTGTATTCAAGAAACAAAATAAAATAGCAAAGAAAATGGAAGAAAAATGCGTCAGATAAATAACCCCTATCAACAGCGAACGCTCTTAAAAATTGGCACACGGCATTATCGTAAATTAGTCTGTACATGAGAACACCATTTACCTTTGCTGAAGTATTTCCACTACTTTATATTGCAGAGGCAAATATTTTGGCTACCTACATTTAAGTTTATAGAGGCTGATATGGAATTTTTAATTTTTTTTAGTTTTTTAAAATCCACCTTTTTTGTTTTGTCTGCGTATTAAGCGAGATTGGATTCACAACACTAATAGTTTTAAACACGTGCTCCGTTTGTATGAAACCAAGCGTGCCACTTATTAGGGCTTAAGCTATGCTGCGAGGATGTACAAGCTAAGCTACGAAACTATTTGACCCTTTCCACTGATGCTATGCTTTGTAATGGAGCGAGTATGTTGTGGTACGAAGATGCACCGCCGTAAGGTAGCTGTGCGAGTAAGATGCGCAGCTCAAGCTATGCGATATACCTAGTCAGTGAGGAAGGTTCGCACAGCACGCATTATGCGTCATGTGTAGAGATGTGAAGCCGGTTACTGACATCCCTAGCCTAGCGGGTAGAAACGGCTTTTTTGTGTTTTTATGATTTCTAGCGATAACGGCTGCTTACATTTTATTGATTTTTCACATGATTTAGTTTTTTGTTTTTGTCTTCAGTGTTTGGATTTATTGACTATAGAATACATGTAACCTACTCGTAGATATACATCAAAAAATACATTTGCATTGCAGTGTTAAAAACTTTCGCCTCTGAATTAAGTAAATTACTAGTTATAAACGGTATATTCTGTGTTTATTTTACATAAACAAAAATAGCAGAACATTAAGTACTACTTCATAGTAAAAGTAAGATCTGGTATAAGATACATCAAAATATGATTCTCGAACCAAAACCTGCAGGGGTTTTGGTTCGAGAATCCCCCCTGCTGTAATCGTGAAGATTTTGATAGGTTTTTTTTTATTTAACCTAGAATGTCCCACTGCTGGGCAAAGGTCTCCACCATATTTCTCCATATGTGCCCCCCCCCCCCCACTCGCTGGAATAGTTCGATAGGTCATCGCACCATCGTTTCCGAGGCCTTTCTCTTCGGCGATGACCATCTGCGGGATGCCACTGTGCAGGTATTTGGGTCCATTCATCTGAGTGCATTCTACAAACCTGCCCCGCCCAGTTCCATTTTAATTTGGCAGTAGTTTCGCCCACGTCTTTTATGCCAGTTTTCGAACGAATAGGTGTTCCTAATTTTGTCTATTCGTACTCCGCTCCATCGCCCTTTGGCAGACTTTGAGCTTGGACTTTTGATGTTCGGTTAGAGAGCAAGTTTGTGCACCGTATGTTAGGACAGGCAGAATGCAACCGTCTGGGGGGGCCTGCGTGTGTTTCGGTTTGCGATCCCGAGGATGACGGTAACGCGTGTCTTCGGACACAGTGGTCTGTGTTATCGTGCACTGGAGTTGAGCTTGCTCCTCCCGAGGCTGGCTGCCAGGCGGCCTTGCGCGCCGAAGGGTCCTGCGAGGAGTCTCTCCATCGTTGGGGATCCCCGGTCCCTTCCATTCTGCGCCGAAGATGACCACCGTCAGGTTTTAGTGGGTAGGGGTCTCTGTTTTCCCAGGAGTTCCGAGTCCCACATATCTAAGGTGTCCCGAACCCAGGGCCTTGGGAATGCCTAAATTTCCTGACGCAAAAAAAAAGAAAAAAGAAAGGCAGAATGCAACCGTCGATGAGTTTCCGCTTCAGCGACATAGGAAGATCACCCTTCATGAAAGCCTTCATGGACCAGAAGCTCTTCCAGGTGTTATCAATACGGCGATCGATTATACAGGAAATTATGTTCGTAAAAAATAAAACGAAAGTTACCAAAAAAAGTAAAGTATATTTCTTTTTTGCTGCTTTAGATTTAAAAAACCGCCCTGTATGTGGATTCCTATAATTCGGATTACCTGATTGTTGAGATTTTAAAATAGAATATCCTAAGCTTTGGGAAAACATCTAAAATAAATAGCCATTACGACGCGCTTAAAAATTGGCACAGAGCATTATCGTAAATTAGACTCTGTGCTGTTACCTTTGAGACTATTTCGGGTTTATTTCTTGTCGCATTCCGCCACGGTCACTGCGCTTAGGCACGGTGGAGGATACAGATATTTTATTTACCTACTTGATAAACTTGTAAATACGTTAAAAAACATTTTGAACTCCCTTGTTGCACTTTAACTACTAATTTTAATGTTAAAGGGGAGAACGTCTAGATAAATATGTAAGTAAAGCAATTTGCCGTAAATGTTTCGTTGCACAAACCAGTGAGCATTCAAATGAGTTGTAGATACGTTTGTCGATTGTAAATAGCGCTTAGTAGTCAGTCCAGTGGGGGTAAAACAATGTCTTTCTACAACATGCTATATAATTAGTATTCTCATAAAAAACAGAAAACCTGAAATACCTTTATTAATTTAAAATATATTAAAAAAAAACACTTTTATTCTTCCTCACCACTACGCTCAGACCCGCTAGCGCGTCAGCGGAGTGGTGAGGTAGTCTGCGGGCTGGTGAAATGCTTAGTGGAAAACACCTGTCATCGAAACACACAAATGCGAACCATTCTGTTGATAAAACGCCCATAGGTGAAACTTTCTGACGATGAATCTCTCAAAAACGAAACGTCCTATTGGTGATCAGTCCAATGGAGAAACGACTGTCGGTGAACGCTTGCAGAATCGGATGGATAAATAAAATTACAGTTAATATCACTTATAGATAGACAAATCATAAAAATAGAAACTGGGTAGATCTATCTATAATTCACTTAAGGTGCTGTACTGTTTGAAATTATTTAAGAAGTAAAATTTTCGTTTATTTTTAATAGTTTAGTGAAAACGTAATTCTGACGGTAGTTGTTTGATGAAGCGGGGAATAAGGAAAATTTAATTGTATAAGTTCATGATTTTTATAATTTGACATCATTCTTAGCCCACGTAGCCGCAAAGAAAATATAGCACAAAACAGCTCCAGAATGTGACCATTTGATGAAACATAGAAAGTAATTACAATCTAGTTAAGTTCGTGTGTGTTCGTGTGTGTGTGTGTAGCAGCCTCGATCTTAGGGGACCTACTCCGGTTCAAATTTACGAAGATTCGTAAACCTTGGATGGGGTAAAATGAGACAACGTAATACGAGTATTCCGTAACGTAACTTATTATGGATAGGTTTCTTGTACTTTGTACAGTCATCAGCATAAGTAAATGATGATTGAACAAACTTCCAATTTGTTTTTATGAATGAAAAATACTTACGTAAAAAACTTATCACAAGCAGCATATATCTAATATAATGAATGAAATGTCTCATATATATTCTTAGTAGTTAATAGGCTTTATGGTTTTTGTAAAATTATCAATTACAATAGAATATTAATGCTTATCATAAAACAAAAAATAAACACCAATTTCAAACGTTAAGTATGTTATTTTAACGATTGGAAAGTCACATAAACCGTGTTCGACGAACGATAGTGGGCCACAGTTTTCACCAAACTCGTTTTTATTTGTTTTTTTCAACAAAGCCAAAATATGAATACCGCCTAAAATCGGCCATTCCTTAAATCCTACGTCTTACGGCCGCAAGATTTGTTCATCCTGCTGATATCATCCTCTAATTACTCGTCCAAAACGCGAATAAGCCCTGTTCCAACAAGAGCCCATTGATCGACCGGACGCGCGCATCCGACGACACCCAACACTGCGCGCGCGCACGGGCAGCTAATACTGAAACTTGATACCCTTCGATGGGAGGTGTTTTGATTAAGTTTTTGCTGTTTTTTTTTGTTTACTAGTGATGTGGCTTACTGAGACTGCCTCATGGTGTAAGTCAACTGGTTCTGTACCGTTAAAGATCTTTGTACCAATTTTACAAGAATTTTCGAACTTTATGCAAAATTCGTGTGTCAATTTGAGTTCGTTAGGTGACTGGATGTTGGTATCAATTAGAGTATCATCAAAAAGTACGTATTAAGAAACATTTTGATATTTTTATCAGTGAACTGCATGAGTTGGTTCCGCTATCTCCTTTTCACCATCGGAACACAAGACGCACATTAGCCTTCCACCCGCACGTTGTGGACATTCCAGCCATTCGCACAAAACGTTTTGCGGACTCCTTCATAATGCGAACAGCAAAGGAGTGGAACTCGCTGCCCGCGCATGTGTTTCCGAACCAATGCAATCTGGGTATCTTCAAGACAAGAGTGAATAGGCATTTACTAGGCATACAGGTGCCACCATAGATCGCATAGTCACTTACCATCAGGTGCGATTGCTATCAAATGACTGTCTAGTCCTATATAAAATAAAATGAAAAAGTCGCTGTCACTCATGCTCTTTTAATTCGGAGTTTGACGACTGGTATAAGTACTTAGTCCACTAGGTATGTTTATATAAGCACTCAGTTAGCAGTCTGCCAAATTGTAAAATAACATTTCCTCTCCTACATTGAATCCAGATTCAGAATCCCCGGTTAGTTTAAAGCTTCCATTTATGGGGTATAATTTGAAATAGGCCTTTATTCATATTCATAAAAACAGTTAGTCCCATTGCATTGTTCAACTATGTATTGTTTTGTATTTTTAATTTTTATTGCTGGCAATCTCAGGGATTAAGTGACAGAACAGATCTTCAGTTTTATTTTACTAAGTTTCTAGCGTTTCAATAAAAGCGGGGAAAGAAAAGTTAATAAATCTCACTAAAGTGGTTAAGTTTGTTACCCCTGTGATAATTCATCAAAAAGCCTAACACCTATTTTAATAAATTTAAGAACAACACTCTTTAAATAAAACACCAAAACATATTTTTGCAGATGTTATTTCCGAAGTCTGCTAACTTTAGTGCGTCCGCTCAACGCTAGATGGCGCTAGTAGTCATTCGTTCCACTTACAATAAGTTTCATAATTTTCTTTCATTCTACTTACATTAATGTACAGATGAAAAACAAAAAATAGGTTGTTGTTATTTAATTATAATAACAATTAAGTACAATAATCAGTTAGTGTAGTGGTGCATCAAAAGCCGGGAGTTCGATTCGCACTCAGATCAAAAATGTATGTTACGAATATTAATTTTTGAATCGCTTTATTTACTTTAGAGGATATCGGTCGTGTTCAATTCCTGGTCGGAGCGTATGCGGAACTTTCGTTGTTTCTTTCTAGTTTCCGTATAAGAAAAACTCTACCTTCAGGACCATCAATGTAAACCATATATCTTTGACTTTTTTTTAAATTAATGATTTAAATACTGATTTACCTATATAATGTTTAAATCAGTTTTTAATGATAATTGCTTCAAATTATGATTATATTAGTATTAATTCATTAATATTTGGATGCCTGCCTACCTGTTTAAAGGCAGAAGACTGTTAAGTCTTACTGATATTGCATCGCTATGCACACAGTTTTGAGCAAATGAATGATTTCTATTTCTATTTCATATTTTTTTAAGGTAAAAAAAATCTGCTTTATTACTATATCTGTTATTTTACTATATCAGGGTACCTAATAATGAAACGTAAGGTATGTACAGCAGATACACTGATAACCCCGACCTGCCTTCCTCGGAACTGTTATCACGCCGTTATCAGCTTCGTCGGGATACGCACGCAGTTGGTTCGATAACATTTCAATTCATAACTTTTTATCGGTTGTGATGGAAATGTACGAAAGTTAATAAAAACCTGGGCTTTTTGTAAGATTTGAAGTGACATTTTTTATATACCTAATACAAAATAACATCATTAATACCTCACTTTGACTGGCTCGATGGTTTGTTTGGTACATGATTGTGACGATCATTTGGGTCTGGGTGATGCTATCTATTTAAGTATTCGTTTTGAATACTTAAAGTAGATAGGTATGTGATTGTTATAGTTAGTTTATTGTAGGGTCAAAATTATTTCTCCGGTATCTGCTTGTTAATATTAATAATATAATAGGTAGTTAATGTTAATAAAAAATATTAATACTCAATATAAGTTTATTTTAAATAAGTTTGTTATTAAATTTACATATTTCTTCATCTAAATAGTTTGTTATATTTGTGCACATACTTGCCTCCCGTTTACCATTTTCCTCTGCCCGTAGGTTGCCTGGAAGAGATCGCTATTAGCGATAAGGCCGCCTAACTTAGCTTTAAGTCTCTTTTTGTTTTTGTACAATAAAGAATATATATATCTATATGTATCAAGATCTGCTCAGTTTGTAATCAGACAGCCAACATTATGTTAACATGTCCAGATATATTCACTTATTTATCTATTAGAGCCTAATGAAACCATTTTGTTAAATCCATGTTTTGTTAACCTTGAGTTATTCCTGTTGAGAATTTCAATTCATATTCGATAACTGAACAAATAGACGACTTTACCTCAAATGGAGGTAAAGATAACTTCTTTGCATTACTTACAATCATCAAAACCAACCTCATTAGAACCACCGAGAGTCTAATTTTGATCACTTATTACTTCCATAACCAATGCAAAATAATATCATCTTAATTCACTCTCCCATAAAGGAGATAATTGCCTGTTCGCCGAAGACACGTTAAAAGAACCTGCCTATATTTTCATTGTAACATAAGCCATTGGAACACACATGGTATCCACCACACCTTCGCAGGTAAGCGGCAACCTTTATCCAACAGCCAGCAACCAAAGACCTATGCAACGATCTTATAGCGAAGGTATAAGATCTAAAATTGGTTGGGCAATGGTCAGTTTGAGCTGGTGAAGATAACAAAATACGGTAAAAAGGTGAAACACATGTGGCGATTCTTGGAAGGCGCTAATTAATGATGAGAACATGGTTCATGTGTTCCAGGAATAGATATTATGGTCAATAGGTGCTTTGTGTAACATACCGACATTTTTTTATATTGCCCGTCGAGATGACCTCACTCCACCTGATGGAAAGAGGCCGTGAGGTCCAGATGTGAATTTGGCAAGACGAACCTCATCTTGAAGGCCTGCAAAATGCCTCTTCACGCCACGCTTGAAGACCCCAGTACTGTAAGAGTAGGGAAACACAGGGGCCAGTCAAGATAATTTCCTAAACTGGCTGGCTGGAAATGATTGATCATATTACGAAATTGCGCGCTACGCTCAGTTTAAGGAATGAACTTGACAAATCATAAGGGATTATAATAAGGTCCCATGTAAGACAAAGAAACGAGTAACCAAACCTTTTGGCGCGGGCTAACAAATGCAGGATTGTTGGTGGATGACAATGAAATATTGAAATTGTCTCGGCTTCCATCTAATCCAATCTCCTTAACTAGCAAATCCAAAAAAAACATCATTCTCCTCGATCCATCACCACTTGCACTGAAGAAGCGGCACACTACCAGTGGTTAAGTAGGCAAGTATTACTAACACCAATGAGGGAATCTCGACAAGACACCTTTTGTATGGATTCATTCATTTAGATGCATATTATCCCACCTTGCACTCCAAACATAAGGTTTCACTGATAGAACGCGAGTGAGATTGTTATTGTTCGGCGGGAAGCACATTATTTGAAAAGCCCAACAAGATTACGTTTAAGTACGAGTAGGTACATTGTGTTATTTTATTTATATTGGTTTTGAAAATTTCTAACTATCTTACAGAGAATAATTCTACCACGCAAGAGTGTTACGTTAAGTTAAGTTTTATATGGGATTTCGGTACACTTGGAAAATGTTACTTAAAATCTCATAAAAATATACTCGTATACTTAGTACAAGCTGTAGTTAACAATTGTAGTTTACTCGAGGAAAACTCATGTGTAGACGGTACTGTCCTTTATCAGTGAACATTTTCTTTACATTAGGTATGTTTAGAAGGGACACAGATAGGTTATTCATCTTATATACAGGGTGTCCCAAAAAGAAGTGTCAAGCGGAAGCCCACAGAAAGAGCACCCCTTTGGGGTACCCGAATCACCCCCATGTATGTTCCGCGATTGTTCATAGTTTTCGAGTTATGATTTTTTTTCTGAATTTCTGAGAATTTCGGACCTAAAAGTTTAAATTTTTTATTTTTTAAAAAGTAAAGTTGACGCCGCAACATTTCCTGACAAAACGCTACTCTTTTCGGATAGTCTGCGGGCTTAAGCTGCTCAACTTTTTGAATATGATATGGGTGAAAACCCTCTTGTTGGAGTATGCGATGTGCCAGTGATTTTGGAATTCCTGTTCGACGTTGTATTGTTCTCACACTTATTTCCTAAGCCTTCTTGCAGTAATTTTTGGTTAGATAACAAATTCACGAACTTCAGGAATGATAAAATGGCCAAAAAACAGTTATTAATCTGATAGCTAATTTCAAGAATTTTCCACCTCGCTGTCTTTGAAGGCTGATTTTAGCCATAGTAGCCCGTTAAGTACTTTTTTTTGTAATGATTAAGAAAGCTGAGATTCTGGAGCATTTTTGAGTTTTACTTAAAAACCATACAGTCACCCGCTTAGATTTTTAATTTAAAGTTGAAAATTTAAGTCTTTATTCTTCAACCGTACATTTTTGGTTTTATACCAACATTTTAATCATTTTGGTTAAAGTTATGAAACTGATTATTTTATGCATCAAAGTACAACTAAGGATGATTCAGTTGGGCAAAGAAAAAGTTGAAAATGTTTCTACTTTTAAAAAAATAAAAAAATAAAACTTTTAGGTCCGAAATTCTCAGAAATTCAGAAAAAAAATCATAACTCGAAAACTATGAACAATCGCGTAACATATATGGGGGTGATTCGGGTACCCCAAGGGGTGCTCTTTCTGTGGGCTTCCGCTTGACACTTCTTCTTGGGACACCCTGTATATGAGTCTCTTATATTTATTAAATCTTTAAGAAGATTACGGTCCATGATTGACAAAAAACAGTAAATATTCTTAAATTATGATAAGGATTTATTATTCCCAGTATTTAAAGTTTAAAGATTCACCATAGTAGTATAACTTAAGAGGATACAGAGCGCCGTTTTTCCATATAAACGTAGTCCCCTGTTTCCTCCCTGGATATTGCTAGTAGAGGATTAACATTTTACCAAAAATATTGCCACTATTGGCATGTCTGTATGTTTTTTATTAAATTAATTATTATAAGAGATCAATAAAAATGTCCCGATTTTACGCTGTGTTTAAACATCCAGAAAACCAATTTGACTAGTTTATTTAAAAAAAGGAAAACATAGGAACACGGCCACTGTCCTTTTTTAATTTTTATTGAAAATAGTTACATAATCGGTCAGATTTTCGAAAAGGGCTCACGGGACTACGAAACGTCGATTTTGTGTACTTTAGGTTATTTAGGTCCGATTTGCATCTGTCTCTATCGCACTCTGCACGACGCTCGAGGTTTGCAGAACACAGCAATAGATTTTACAAATACCTATTTTTCAATTCTCTCGACCGTGCTGTATCCTCTTTATGTTCGTATCCCAAAAATAGTAGTAGCGCATTTTTAGCGTCATATTTAGTATTATGTCTTATTAGCTATAAATTGATACCTATATATAAAAAAACAGGTTATTAATAAGTCTAGGGCCGGCCCATTTTATGTAGTTTCATAGTCCCACCTCAATCAAACTCCTATCTGCGAGCAATATAGCACCTAAGTACATCGGACAAGACGCGAGGTGTGGGCAACACGTGTGCGCACAAAAAATGCGCCTTAATAAAACGAGGTGCCGCGGGGGTCTGCCTAGGGACGGGACAGTGGGGCTATCGATGTCTTTCGATTTGTTCAAAGTGTAGAATGAAAAAGATTGAGGAAATTAAAACAAGTACTTTTTTTAAATGACGACACGATTGGCGCAGTGCGCTGTAGCACGGTTTCTCGCCCAATTTCCGTAGTGTCCCGGGTTCGATTCCCGGTCGGGTCAATCCAGGAAACGATCTTTTCTGAATTGACTCGGGTCTGGGTGTGGTGGGAGACGCCCCTGGCCTATTTCCTTGTGTGGTACCTCGTAACACAGGGATATTAATCCCTACTTCGAGACCATTACAAGAGGTGTGTTGTCTGGCGCATATTTATTTATATTTAATTAAAAACCACTAAACTCTCCACAGATAGAGCTTTCATTAGGAGAGCTTTTATGCTCTATAAGTAGGTTAAAACACAGCGTTGCACTGTAGTAGTACCGCGACCGAAACAGGAAACAGATTTTTTTAATACCACGTCGGGGACAATCAAGTATGCGGACCACCTGATGGTAAGCGGTTACCGCAGCCTATGGACACGTGCAACACCAGGGGTATCACTCGCGCGTTGTCAACCCTGCAAAAACCTTTTTAAACCCCTCTTGAAGAACTCCATACTAATAACTCATCGGGAAAACCTCGGCAGGTAGTTCATTCCACAATTTAAGCGTCCTCGGAAGGAAACATCTCTAAACACGAACTGTACGAGACCATTGCGGATTCGGACTCTATCGCTTCGAATGAGATAAAATAAGATATATTAAGATATAATTTAATGTACAGACGAAAACATAACAGCAGTATTACATAGTCTTAGCTCTTACATTTAAGGCGCTTTTGTCACTAGGAAGCGATCTCTTCCCGACACCTGTTGAGTCATATTAACCCAAAAAAAGACCTATCTATCGGGTGGCATTAAGAATTCGTTCAATTCAAGGTCAACCACTTACAGGAGTCAACTCTCAACAGTTTGTAAGCGATGCCGACGCCCAAGAGTGAATCTAAAAGTATGAGGTAATCATTGATTGATTGATGTATTTTCCCCGAAGCTTAATCACCTTCTGAAATCACATAGGTAGTTTACATTTATCGATAGAATCCCCTCCCTAGCGGTCGGTCGGTTTAATTACACGGCGCGGGCGACAGGTTGTCGCGTGACGTCACCGCGACAGTGTGTGCGACGCGTGGGTACCTACCTATCGGATCTGGTTACCTATTTACGTCATTGGGACATGTGATGCTAAGATGCAGAATTACTTGAGTGCCACTGAAAAACAAAGATAGGAAAAACAGGACACATTAAACAAGATTTTGGGAAACACCATTTGGTATGTGCCAATACGCCACAGCCTTTAGTGATGACTTCCATCTCAATAAACTTAGCTGTCCCATGTCTTCTAACAACCAATGAAAGAACAGCGTCAACGAGATGAGTACTGAACTTTTAGTCGTTGCTTCAAAACGCCATCTCAAATCAGTTGCTTCAAATCTTATTTTTTGTGTGTGCGAAGAATTTGAAAATGAAGATCAGATGCAAAGCAAAAGTACTTCAGTTAATATGCCTTTCTTAGCGAACACTGTTGTAGAAATATTTTCTCTATCGTGAAAAGCATAATTTCCATCGATTGGCACTTCAGCGGTTCCAAATAACCAGCTCAATATTCCCCCATAGGTACTCACCTCTAGTTCACGACACCATTGAAACTTTGAAAGTGGATATTCTGTGACATTGTCGCGGTGATTTTATTTCCAATGTGCTTTAAAATTCAAAGTATTCTCGTATTGTAAGTGGAACTATTGGGTGTTTTTACTTAGGGAAATAAAGATTTTTAGGGATGAGCATTTTCTGGGTTTGTTTTTATAAAAATGACAACTTTTTTAATGATACTTTAAACAGAGGGACCAATGAGGCAAGAAAATTGGTGGATTTCAGTGCATATAGGAGCCTAATGCATATAATGAATGGTCTTATAACTCATAACTTAGTGGATTACGTTGCCAGAAACCAGAAAAAGTTGAGACATCGTGAGTAAGATTAGCAGAGCCTAGGCAAAACCCAGCTATGGAGTAATTTGGGAGAGACTTTTGCTCATGAGTGGGACGCCATGGATTACTACAAAAAACTGTTTTCACATTTGGACATACCATACCATCACGGAGCTGCGGAGTAGGCAACGAACACATCCCACATACGCTCCAGCCACTATTACTAAGCTCTTTCACATACTTACCTACTTGTTTATATTATATTTGACGACACAGTTGGCGTAGTTCACTGTAGCACGGTTCTTCGCCTTGATTTGCGGGGTGTCCCGGGTTCGATTCCCTGTCGGGTCAATAATGGAAACGATATTTTCTAAATTGGCTCGGGTCTGGGTGTGCTGGGAGATTGGCTTATTTCCCTCTGGCTTATTTCCCTGTCTGGTACCCCGTAACACAGGAATATTTATACTTACTTCGAGATCATGACAAGTGGTGTGTTGTCTGGCGAATATTTATTTATAGAGCTACTTTTGACCTGACCTTCATTAAGAGCTTCTCAAATTTCCATTTTTTTTTACTTTTGCTGCTAGCGAAACCAAGATTACCGCATCATAAAGACTTTTTTGTATCTGCTTGATTCAGCAAAATTAGAGTTTCAGCTCTACATTTTTAAATAGCCAATCCTAGAAACAACTTGATGATAAATGATATATTTCTACCAAGCACACCGGTGCTGAAGCCAGCCAACAATATGACGGATCGAGCGCCTCTCCAGATTGGAAAACTTAGAACCATTCACCGTGAACTTCGGCTACCTACGCGGAGATTGCGATCAGTACCAGTTAGCCTGACATTGGAAAAAGTATGGTAGGTATCCTTATTACTTTTAGGAGCTACTCATAGCTACTAAGTAGTTTACTAGTTGAATGAGTTCTCTTGCTTATCCAATCCTATTTTAAACCTATAGGTAGGTACCACTACTTGTAAATATTGGACAATTGCGAAATGCGAATTTGTCTTTATTGATTCTTGTCAAAATTAATTTGTTTTTGTTTATTATCAGTATTGCAACGCCTACGTGGCCAAGTGGTTTCAGCCCGGAGGCCCTGGGTTCAATTACCAGGTCGGGCAAAGTGCGTTTTCGGATTTTTCGAAACATCGCCCGGGATTGTGATCACCAACCCACATTTGGCAAGCGCGGTGATTAAGCCAATGCCCATCAATTGTAGAGATAACTTGATTTCAATGATGGAGGCCTTTGCCCAGCAGTGGGACAGTATATAGGCTAATTACTTTATCAGTATTGCAAAATTACGGTGATCCTTTTTCAGGCCTATGTCTAAATTACAGCTATTCTAGACATAAGTATTTGTTTTGAGAAGAGACAAGACTACGTCAGCTATTTACATTTCTTTTTATTTATTTACCATTGAAAAACTTAGTATGTGACCGTATTATGATCATGTTAGATCATAATACGGTCACATACTAAAGCCACTAAGGCTTATGACGAAACGACCACCAAAAAAAAACGATACAGTTAATTATCTTAATATTATCTTAAATGCTAACGGATACATTGTTAAACAAAAATTACAGCTGTTAACATCACAATTACCTGCTTGTAGATTCTGCAGTGACTCTGATAGAATTCGTCTAAAGTTTTCTTTTATAGGGCCTAGTTCTCACAAAATTGTAACTTAAATAACTCCCTTTTCATTCTAGATGCTGATTATACGACGTCAGCCATATTTTTTAAAATGCACATCAACAATCCAAGGTAATAATAACTTACCAACGTTGCAACAGAAACAGCACTCATAAACTGAATACAAATGGAACTATTCTGTATTTTTTCCACGCAAAGTATCATAAACAAGAACAAAAGTGATTCCCATTCCGGTGAAGATGAAAAAAAGAGGATTGTTCACGTATCATAAGGTGCAGCAAACACGCTCCTGGGCAGGTGCCAGAGTTGCCACATTTGCCACTTTTTACGTCGCGAATTCATTCGAACTGGATAAACTCAGCGAACAGATTTTTTGCGAACAAACTGAATATGAAATCCGGCCTGTTACCTTGAAAAATACGGCTTATTTTGCATACTCTGAATTGTTACATTGGAATTTAGATTGTAACTCACTTTTTAATTTAGGATACGGTTTTGCTTTTATGCAATTCAACAATTTTCGACTACGTCTTTGCCTACTAAGGCTGTGTTCCAAAACGGATGGAATTTCACACTGAGGATTGAACTCGAACGAACATCACTCGAAACCGTTCCAAATTGACCCCGAGTGAAACCGAGGTTGACAGAGTTGTTTCGGAACGGGTTCGGGTGACGTTTATCACTCTGACAAGTGCGAATTCTACCGGTTCCTGAAGCCCGATGAAATTCACCTGACAGCTGTCAGACGAAGGTTTTGCTCGTTTTGTCTCTCTCTATTCGAAGAGGGTTAAAATCACTCGGCAAAAAGCGATTTGGAACGAGCCCTATGTTTGCACAAACCACTATGACTAAGAATTTTTAAAGTCATAAATCAAATTGTTACACACCAGGTGGGTTTGTAAAATAACTATTCAGTCCCAAATAAATTATTGCAGAAAAAACGCGTCTATTCATAGTAGTTCAAAATAGACAGTCCTCAATAAATATAAAATATAGATATAGGTTAGGTATGCATAAAAGATCGCGTTGAAAAACATTTTTGATCATCGTAAATACAAACAAATAATTTAAAAAAGTAACTACTGTTTAGGCCACCTGTTTTGAATAGAACCGACGTTCAAACCAGTGTGGTAGAAATAGGTTAGATACATACCTAAATAAAAATCACTATAAATGCATATTTTATATTATGCTTTTAGAGATAAATACACGAAACAGGAAAGCAGATTACCATTAGCTCACTAATTCAAGACATCATATATCGTAAATGTGGAAGGTATCGCGTATTGGTCTGCACATCTACCTCAATAAATGTGTCAAAAACACTACATAAATCATTTGCAATACTTACTCGTAGCTGTAAGGGCCACTGATGATACGATACTCAATACTCAATACTCAATCATTTATTGCAAAACCATAATGTAAAATAAGATGTTACAGTAGTGTTTTAGAACAGTGTTATGGACCCTGTCGGGCACGCAACTTTGGGTTAGGAGAGAGGAAGTGCTTGTGATAACATTAAAATCTAATTAAATTAAAATACAGACGAGAGACGTCACATAAATATAACATCAAGTTATACAATTATTAAGGGATTAATTCAAAATAAGAAAATAAAAAATAGAATCATTTAAAAAATAACATTAAAAATAAACACAAAATCCTAATCTGAATATAATTAGAATAATCATTTCCAACTTATTATCGTATTAAATTTCTAATAATCAATCTCATTACATTATTTTTTAATTTTATAGTATTATCATTAAAATATTCGTCTGTTTGATTACGTCATACCTGGCTCGGCTTCAATTCCTACGGAATCTCCAAATTCCGCTTAGCCTACGCAAAACGCAGTAACTTACCCGTCGCGGTTGGCAAATTTAAAACGCACACAACCGTTAAAACTCCACTGTTTACAATACGTTGCTTCCTAATTACACTATTTGTTGCACTCGCAGCCCACAGAGCCCGCAGCGTGCATCGGGCGGGTTATTAAAACATGTCGCTCGTGAGCCGTGTCTCATTTTACGGTGGCGCCCCCGTATATTGCGCTTCGCTCTTGGGAGTACGGTGGAAAGAGGATTGGTTTAGGTATGCTGTTTGTGGAAAAATACCTTGTATCTATAAAAAAATTATTAAATGATATCTTTTTTATACTACGACTGTGATGATCAAGCACACGAACCGATTGTAAGCGGTTACCGCAGCCTATGGACGCGTGCAACACCGGGGTATCACTCTCGCGTTTTCGGCCCTGCAAACCCCTTTTGAAGCCCCTCTTGAAGATATCGATAGGAGTTTTCACAGTTATCCACGGAGTTTACTGCAGGCCTTCAAGGTGGGGATGGCCAGCCTAGTGATTCGTTTGAATGACTGGGCTCGTCAGCCTCATATCTGGACCTCACGACCACTTTCCATCAGGTGGAGTGAAGTCATCTTGTCGTGCATTATAAAAAAAATACTAATTTAGCTTAGAAAACCTCAGAAGCTCAGCCGCAAAGCTTCGTCAATTTAGCCGTCCCCGGAGAAAAGCATCTTTGAAACCGCACTGTAAAAGACCATGGCGGATCCAGAGTGTAAGGATGAACCCAAAACAAGTTCAAAAGAGTAAGTAACTGCTGAGTTTCTCGCCGGGTCTTCTCAGCAAGAAACAACTCCGACGCGGTGGTAGAGTCGCATTATGTCTGTATACTGTGTATTTATGTATCCACATTATTATGGTATTCATGTCTATTATTTAGTATATTTTGCTGTAAATTTGAAGATTAGAAAGTACTGATACAGTATATTTGAATAAAGTTATTTGAGTTTGAGTTTGAACTTTCTCCCTGTCAGTGGAGAGCAGTGCAGGGATAAAAAGTAGCCGTGGGCATCATGTCAAACAGTTCTTTAGAACAAAACCAGTTGTATGTACAAGCGGTGAAACACGCAGGTGAAACTTGATTCACTATACGAGTATTTTTTTGACCAACTCGTTGGCGCTATGGAGAGATCCTGCCTATAGTGCTAATTTATTCATGAGTTTGCTGATGAAACCCACGATCAAAATACATGATGATTGTTTCTGCATTTTTGTTGTCTAGGTGTTATATACTATCAAGTACCTATTTATTTAGAAATATTTAGGTATAACTATCAGTCTTTGACACTCAAATTAAAAACGTCACATTTGAGCTAAAGTCAAGGTAATAGCACTGACCAGGATCGAGCCGGAGCCCACCCACATGGGATCGGAAGTACCTACGACATGATTGATTTCTCAATTTAATTTTTTTATTTAATCATAAGTAGTTAGTTGCTATTGTTTGTTCCTACGCTTACTTAAAATAAATACTATCTGATTTTACGCCCTAAGACGGATATTTTTTATTTTATTTTATTACAAAATCCACAGCTCTTAAGAATAATACATTATTCCTTACAGAACTAACAAACAGCCAATAAAGGATTTAGTTAATATAAATGAAACGAAAAGTAAACATTTTTAACTTAGATACTAATCTTAAAGTACAATTACTTAATAGTGTGTGTTCGCGTGTGAATGTGTGTGTGTGTGTATACAGTACAGGTAGATACGTCTATACTTTGTCTTCCAGTATTGATGTCAGTAAGATATCTTACCATGAGTTTCTGTCACGTAAACTGCGATAGTTGACTTCTAATTTATGGTTCCATTTATAATCACTGGGGGCGCTGTTCCGATATCCCATGCAAAAACGTCAACGCGTTTAACGCAGACGCTAGCGTCTGTCGTTGGTGTCAACTCATGTTACACATAGTAAAGTAGGTAGGTGTAACTTCAAGTACACCTTAAACTAATTAACATACTCTTATGGTATATACCCAACATAACGACGCTACAAGGATACAAACAGATTACATTAACCACGTCTTCCCCAGGGGTCGCACCCACTATCGGGATTCTCGTGACCTGAGCTGGCCTAATTTGCAGGCGCTAACAGGCCATGACGTCATCAAAGCGGCCTAACGACGTGTCCTGGCCGGTAATAGGCCGTGACGTCGGGATGAGGATGAGGTGGAATGAATTAAATATGACACTGGGTTTAAATGTAGATGTCGAGATTAATTTTCTATAGATGTGGTATCTGCCTACCCCGTTGGGAAAAAGGCGTGATGGTATGTATGTTATGTTTGTCTTAAGAACAACTAAACTGCTAAGGTACCTATCATCTAAGAATAGGAGCAGTTTATTTATTTATCAAGGTTTTTCCTTGTTTTGTATAGCACCAGAGAAAGCGAAGGAATACGCGCTTACACGCGCGTACATGGGCTTCTTGCGTTAGTCAGTAGCTATACGGATAATACGACCATAAAAGCCTACAAAGTGGAATCCTAAACTCAGTAACTTTGTACCCTGCCCTTTTTACGTCGGAATCTAGTACGACCTTTTTCCCATTAGCTCAATTTGCATACCGTAAATATACGAGCACATAGGTGCTTAATATAAAGCTCTGCTAAGGTAAACACGGCAAGTTAACAACAATTCGAAAGCTGGCGTCCGCGGAAGCTCCAACTTATAACGAGCGAGCGCCGGAGTAAAAAGTTGAGCTTCGAGTTCCGAGAACTTTCAAAGGTGGTAGTTGGAAGCTATGCGACGTAAGTTCAGAACCAGATACCAAAAGAGATTAGGTTTAATCTGGTTTTAATTTTTTACAAATTTAATTATCATAAAGAAGTAACCGTTTTCAAACTGTGCACTCTTTTCCAAAATTCATCGCGATTTTCTATTGTGAATATGTGATTGATAGAAAGAGTTAGTATCCGGACGTGAGACACTATAGTGTCTCCGGACTTTTGAGTGCACTCTTCAAAAAAGTTTGATTAAAATTGTAGTTTAAAATATAGTAGATACCTAAACTTAGTAGCTACCTTTAAATACAAAAACAGGGAGAACTGTTATCCCTGGGTCCTGCCACCACCAACGTCTGAGCTACTGACTATGCAAGTCAGACTTATTTTCGGGTCACACGTTATTGGTACCTATTGGACGTCTCCAAATCCAGCACTTCTTTGCCTGTCAGTTCTTAGCGCTAAATGCCCTGACTGCCATTTAGCATTTCTTCGTCGGATTTCCTCTTTCTTTGATCAAGAAATGAGCTAAAAACATATCATGTTGCCTGTAGCTGGCCGTTCCGAAAGTTGTGGGGGGAAGGCCCGTGTTGAGCAGTGGACGTCTTTTGGTTGCGAATGATGATGATGTTCTAAAAACAAGTATTCGCTGTAGCACGGTTTCTTGCCTCAATTTTTGTAGAGTCCCAAGTTCGCAAACAAAAGTAAATAAATCTGTAGGTGCTTTTGATCGTTTGCATATCAAAATTTCCTCACACCAGCAATACTTACAACTCAACTGGGATTGAGCGGTATGTCTGTGGCTGAAAAGCTCACTATTTCCCAACCAATCTCCCCAGCTACGTCATAAACATTCAGGACATTCCATCCAACATTTAAATTTGAATCCAGCGAGTTGACCGCGGCGGCCATTTTTTCACCACCCACCGCCTGCTACACAATTTGTCTTCAAACTCGACCTGAGGAGTTCTCCCTCCTCCCCCCACAGTAATCAGGCGCGCCACCCGCTCTATACAGCCTTAGGTGATGGCTTGAGGTGGAATAGTGAGACGAGGTAGTTATTGCACTGGAGATATTCATATTGCAACATAATGTAGGTAGCGGTATTTTACGTGTAGGTGATGTTCTTACAACGTCCCCTTTTCATAAAATATCTAAACTTTAGAGCCTTAAGTCTAAGATCGATTCTTTAATCTTATCTGTGAAATTTCTACACATCCATTTAAGTCAACTTGTTTTTTTTTGGCATGGTTGAAGTGAATTTATCCAGTTGATAGATAAAGAATGCAAATGTTAGGTAAAGTCATTTATTTATTTATTCACTACAAAAAAAAAGTTGCCAAACTAGAATAAGTTGTCATAAATGGTTCGGCAGTGTAGGTGTTGCGCCTTGAGACTCAAGCACGGTATTAGGTAGGTTTATTCGTAATGAAAAGCTTTGAACAGGGAACCTCACATCAAGTGGAAGGGAACAGTTCGGAAATAAGCTTTTTAACACAAACAATAAAGTACCTATATCCATTTGTCAAACTGAGAATATGTACCTCCAATAAGTGTGATCGCAGGGTCAATAGCCAGAAAGTCAATGTCACCTTGGGGATAGTATCACAAACTCAGGTTGTTTCAAAAAATCTAACCACAGAGCCACCTTTAGACGGCAAAACTCCAGAAATCATATTAATCGGCATATCTCACTGCTGGGCAAGGTCTTCCCTCCTGAGCTGCTAAGGATCATCACTTTTGGTGCATATCTACATACAACTTTACTGCATAAGGTAAAGAACTGACTTTGCTTCATATAAACATTACACCAAAAGCAATGAATGTCACAGGATCACACAATAACTCATTGTCCCGCACTTAATCGCAGAACCAACATACGATACAAAAAACAAACTCCTCTAGCTGGCTTGGATAGTCTTTTAAAATACACAACTAAATACAATGCTTTATTTAGTCAGGAACGCAGCGGCTTGGCACAGATTTGTGCTCTCACTAAAGAAATAAAGAGCTATTCATAAAGTTTAAAATACGTTACCATTCGGGTATAAATCAGGGCAAGTACATACCGCTATGTGCCGGGAGTCGACGCTCCCTGACCTACTTAGGCTGACATAACGCAGCCAATACCTGCGGAAACTTATACCTGGCAGGTGAAACGATTTCATTGGCGGAGGCTCCGCCAACCGGTTTGCACCTGTACAGTCAGGTGCGCACAGGTACGTCTCTGGAACGGGGCCACGCCTCTTTTTATCGAGCTGCGCAGGTGGGCTGCGCGCTGATTGGCTGGCAAGGTAAAGACAGGTATACCTGCGGATACAGGTGTATGCCTAGTCAGTGGAGGTAGGTTTAGTCGTGTTCCGTGACCGGGGTTGCCTGGTTGTCGTTTTGTGGTTGTTGTGACATGTTTCGCGTAAAAAAAGTGTGCGCATGTGTGAATGGGATTGATGTGTCCTTGAGGTGAGCTAAATTTAGCTGGAGGTGGGCGCGGTGCGTCCTTGGAAAGGTCATGGGGTACGAACTTGGATATGCCTAAGTACCTATATTAGGTATGTGATTAAGTGTTGTAATGAAGAAGATTAGAATGCTAACGTAAATAGATTCTGATCTTTTTTTGACTTGGTTCAAACCCAAGCTTCTAGGCTTTCATCAAAGGGATGAAGGCTCAGGTTTGTTATCCTGCATTTGGAAAGAGTGGTGATAAAGCTAACACCTATAAATTTTAGCAATAACTTTTTTATGATAGAAGCCTTTGCTTAATGGGGCAGTAGGTATGGGGCAATGGCCGATGCCCAATTTAGAATATATTTGCCAATTCCTAAACTATTTCTATTTAGCTCTACTTTATAAAATGCGTAAATATTAGTTCCCTACAATTGGTCTTTAAGAAGAAATTTTGATTGAACTGTATGATGTAAAATATCTTTATGCTGCTATCTTTGTCTTCCGACCACACCGTGCTAAGAATTAAGGCTATGCTTTCCCAAGATTGTCAATATTAGATCGACTTTGTTTGAAGATAACTACTAAATTAAAATATATTGTAGCAAATAAAAAAAATTACGAGTAGATCAGTGTCTTTAACTAAGGCGACAACACGATATAGCATAATTTCACCGATAAAAAAACACAAGAAGTACGTCGACGATTTTTTTGTTTTACTCTCAAATATTCACTATTAACATTCTGCACTTAAAATATATATACATGGATAGGTCTTTGTATATTCTAGGTCAACAACTTTTGAAAGTTTTTAATTTGTCTTTTAATTATATTAATTCATTACACGAAAACAGGAGGAAGCCGCGGCGTTATTCCGTTCGCGCAGAACTAATCAGTGACCTACCGAATGCTCTATCGGACGGCGCGCTAAATCCCAGCCTTAACCTATAGGTAGCATCGTTTTTAGTTTTGCTTATACCAGAAAAAACCTATGATTAAGGCATTGCACGATACTTATTTCACTGGTGCTCGTAATTTGAGCAATTTTACACAACCGCGTCCGGCATGAACGCGGTCACGAACCCGCCGGGGCACGCGTCTACGTGAAGTGGCACGTCGTTTTATACCGCGATCTCCGAGAGAGCCCATATGCAACCCAGATCGACTACTTTCTCACCAAGAGAGCCTAGATCGGCAAGGTAGCTAACTGCTAACATACTTGGAGAGAGTCTTACTGCCCAACACCGTCTACTTGTGATGGATCTGCGAGTGCAGCCTAAGAAGAAAGTTTAATTCAGGTAGGTCGTAGTCCTTCTCAAATACCTATCTATCCCGGCTATAAATGTAATATACCGCTAGCCAGACGTTACAATTGTGTAGATATGAAAGTAGGTCACCTCCCTCCGCACCTTCTCCTAGGTAACGCATCTCTAGCTGAATCGATAAGAAACTGCTAGCTCCTGCTACGTTGGTATGTAAGTCCTTCCTACTTACGACTAGTTAGCTATGTACAAGGCTTAAGGCTTCAGAGTCCTTTTGTCTAGAGCTCAGTGTCGTTTACAGGGCTCGTCTCGTTTGTATGAAGCTCGACGACTCGAGAGTCTTTTCCAGAACTCGAGCCTTCTTGAGAGCTCGGTCCTGGTCGGTTCGAGTCGGTCTTTACGTGGCGAATCGCACTCAAGTCAGTTTCCGTTTGGTGTCTTCCTTTTCAAAGCAGGAAATAAAATATGTGTTTGTGGGATATGATATATGTGACCAGAAGGGTATTTTGAAGATAGAGGTTTGAAGACATTTTAATCGTCATGAAAAATATTAGGTATTGTGAAAAGGTTTAAGAAGACTCGAGGTCTTTTGATTGGTTCGAGCTCTTTCTCGAAGGCTCGAACTCTTTTGAAGCCTCGATGCGCGGCTCAGGGAGCTCGCGGTTTGGCTGGGCTCGGGACTACGAGCCTTCCTAGCTCACTGAGTCCACCCAATTAGCCTCGAAGCTTAAAAAGTAGAGCTCAACGCCTCGAGGTTTGTACATCGCTACTTACTTACGACATTGGTATTTAGGTATAGCTTGACTAACTAGAAATGACGCGCCACACTTCTTTTTTACTGCGTCCATATTAATTTTTTTATATGAAGCCAATACCCATCCATTGTAGGATGACTTGATTTCAATGATGAGGCCTAGCCCATGCAGCCGTTGGACAGTTCAAAGGCGAATTTCGCTTTTCTTTAGGTACTTTCTGTGAGAGAGCGTCGCGCGTCGTGGCCTAAGTGGTTAAGCACTCCAACTTGGATCGCGGATCGTGTGGTCCCGCGTTCAAATCTGGCCAGAACCAAAATCTTTGTGTTCATTGTTTATTTTCCGACTAATTCTCCGGTGATGGAAAACGTCGATAAAAAATCAAATCACCTCGGATAGCGGCGGAAGGTCCACCACCTACCACGTTGGGTTCTAATACCATCGGTGAAAAGTAGGCTTGTGAGTGTTCCGTTCACCATGACGGCAACAGTCACTTGCTTCTGACTACCTCGTTTGGGATGAAGTCGTGATGGTATGTTGTGTTTACTTTCTGTGTGCGTGAATGCGGTGGAGGGGCGCGTCATTTCAGACTAGACAAGCTCTACTTTATTTTTCAGGTATCTAGATTTATGTATCTATTCATCACAACATTTGTTTATCTATACAAGACATATTTTGGCACGGTAGAGCTTCTGCCTATCAGGATATAAGATCCTGTGACAATAATTTCAGAAAGAGTTTCTTCTCTCTGGGTCTGGGTGTTGTTATGGATTTACGTTTATCTTGAAATGTGAGTGGGCATGCTTATCATTCACTGGGGAAACAGCACCAACAGCTCGGTTCAAAACCCAGAGGTATCTACTGAGTTAAAATTCCAGGGGAGCTAACCAAGAGCAAAAAATTGCTACTTTCGTTTCGACATGTCAAATTCAAATATTATGGAACTAACATCAAATATCATTTTGATTAGACTAGTGCTTCTAATATCATTTCCGTACATTTTTCTACTTCACATGTCGAAACGAAAGTAGCATGTTGCCCTTGGCTAAGGCTTCAGGTCAGGCAAAGTGTGTTTTCGGATTTATTTGGAACATAACATGGTGTTAATGATAGCCCAACTTAGTTTGTAAAGTAGTAGCAGTTTGTAAGTAGCCTTTCCTGTATGTATGTTTTTAAAATAAATACAAGCCAACCCGGGTGCGCGCAGGCAGTCATATATGTCACGCCACACACTATCAGCTAGCTATAGCTATACCACGTCTCGGTGCGTTGGCGTTGGCGTCTGTCTTTGAGTCGCCAGCAAATCTCCGGCAGGTACGCTCGCGCTACGCACGCCCGGATTGGCTTTCTTTTGTGAAAAACGTGTCTTTTTATTCTTCAACTCCTTGCACCACGACCTCCACTGTATACACAGGTTGGTCATCACTTAGGTACCTGCATTAGATAGGCGTAATTGTGAACCCAATGCCCATCAATTATAGCAATACTGCAGCAATAACCTTATTTCAATTATGTACGACTTTGTCCTGCAATGGGACCGGCTTATTACTTTTTAAAACTTAATCTAAAATCGAAAGCCTCAAAATAAACCCACAGTTCACGTTGCTCTTGGTATTATATTATTACTCAATCTTCTTTCATAATTAGAGTGGCTTTCACCTCCCCCACCCCCGCGGCCCCCGGGGGGTTCTTTGAGCGGCCGCGGCTCATTACCTAGGACTTAGGTAGTACGTTTTAGTGCTTCGGTAATTAGGCATCGCCGGAAAAGGGCCCTTTGAGAAGGGAATATTAGTAGTGGAGGTAGTTTAGAAGTTATGGGTTTTACTTGTAGTTTTAAAAGGGTTTTAATAGTTTTTAGTAGAATATTTATGTAGAGGTAGGTTAGGTATACTGCTAAATTTAAAAATACTCGGCACACGAAGTTGAGCACCCTCGGAACTGTGAAAATAAGAGGAGTAGCTTTTCATATAAAAGTGTTGTACATTTTCCTAACGTTTGTACGAATGGTACATACAATACAGCCAAATGCTCAGTTTTCTGAAAACACTTACATGTAATGGAGCGTTTCTGCTTGATTTTCAAAATCAAGTTCTTACAAGTCATCGAGCGTCAGTTTCGCAGCGTGGTTCGGTAGAGTGGATCTTATCTATTTGCTACTAGATAAAATCATTCACTTCTATCTGAACATCGAGCCTTCCTTGGTTTTAAATTTACTTAGGGCTCCCAATTTTGAATTAACCATAAGACTATTGGTTAATTAACATATGAATGTTAGAAAATTAATAATTCTGGCAGTGGTAAGTATTCAGCAAATTATTAAAAAAAATATACCGATTTACACTGACAATGCCTCATGGAGTGTTGACAATGACTCATAGTGTTAGTGAGAAATGAGAATTATCATACTTATTGTTATTGTGTGCTTTCATACGACTGGCAAACGTATTTGCCTAATCACCACACTTTTGAAATGGCCCTGTCCCGAAAAATCGGAACATATTGCCCGACCTGAGAATCAAACCCAGCATCTACCCCACAGTTTCATTTAAGGTAAGACACGAAACCATCGCCAATATATTATAAAGTACATTGGCAATAGGAGGAGCTCGCCGCGAATTGAACAGCATTCAGAGCTGTAAAATGAGTTAGAAAGTTGGAGACGTTTCAGCGCCCCAGGACTGCGTCACAGGCGTAAGCGGTGAGCGGTTTTAGACTGAGTGAAAAAGGCCAGGAAGAAAAGCAAAGACCTGCAGTCTAAAAGCTTAAGGGCAATAAACAAGGCCCTTAACACGAAGAACGTCTAAACGTTTGGATAGAAAAGCTTTTCAGACAAAGGTGAATGGGCGACCTGATAAAGGATAATCCTCACAGAAAACAGTTTTTGGAGATGTGTTCAAAAAACCGATATCTATTTTAGGTATCCTGGCGGTAAAGTTTCCAAAATGCCTATTCAAGCCTCTGGACGTAGCTTATTTTCACAAGTGCAATAGCAATCGGGGCAAAACTTTAGGTACGTATTTTCAATTGAAGTTTTGAAAAATAAAGTACAGGTAATTAAACGACAAAACCCCTTTAAAATCCCTTCAACCCTAAAATATTATGGTGGTAGCATCCAAGTTTTAGCTTAAATTCACTCGAAATGTGGGCTGTTAAGTGTCCTATTTATATACCACAACGGCAACAGTCAGCTTGTGTCTGTCTACTCGTGATAAAGTTGTATCCGTAAGTACTTATAAGTAAATCGCTCTCCGCTATTCTCATCACTAAGGCCGCTTCACAAGCACGGTTTTATGATCCACACCGACAGTAAATAACGCGGCTGCTAGAAAGAGTTCTTACGACTTAGGTGAGGCGGGTGCGACCGCCGCTATTAAGTTGCAACTCTTTGCAACTCTGTTTTACAACTGAAGTTGGCGCAATTGATTTTTTATTCGACAATTCTGGGGATTGATGTTGGATTGGTTTTCGGCATGTTTAAAGCTTGAATATAATGGAATTAAAACTAGCCATACAAAACACCGTAATTTGTACACTCACGGCCAGATTGCAAATGGAGCAGTCAGAGGCATGTTGGTTGTGACGTCGTAGTGAAGAAAGAACATCAAAGACAGATCGAACGCCACGTAGCAAAAAAGGAAGAAGAAAAAATAATTAACGAGTATTCATCCAGACAAAGGGGTACAACAGAAATTAACCTAAACTGAGGGGTACAATGACATCATCAAGACAGGTCTAGAAGGCGAGCCTACCGTCGTTATTCTGGTTACTCGGGTTTCAGGCAGTACTGTGCACCAACATCCAGTGGCAGACAGCGGTGGGTGAGCGCTACCAGCATCAAGGCATTGCCTGCGACAAGGCCGGCAGCCCTTCTCAAAGGCGAACACAGTAGATAAACATATTGCCTCAATACTATGCGTCACTAAGTGTCAAAGCTAAGGTGGCACCTAACTGCAGTGTGCAGTACGTTGTTTGCGCCGCTAAAATGTTTGCTCAGCGGAAAGCTGACCCAGAAACAACATCACGGCTCGAGTGTCCGATTAAGGGTCACTTGCAGTTTTATATCGATCAAATGTCTTGTAATGTCACAGCTCAAGCGCTACAATTCACATTTCGCTTATGTAATCACACGAGTCAAATTAAAAGGATCAGTAAAATCGGAGTACTACGAGGGGAGGTCAAAAAGTTCACGGAATGGGGGGTATGGTATTGTAAATGGTCACTTTTTACTAACAATACCAGTTTGGTCATTCATTGAAGGTATAAATACAAAGTTTCATTAAAATCTGGTTTTAATTTACTGAGATACAGGTCAAAAAGCAAGACGATCCGATAATTTTTCATCATGGAAGAAATTGAGTTTCGTGCAGTCATTTGTCGAGACTTTGGCTCTCTGTGGTAAAAAATCACAAACAAAGTTTTAGACCGGATTGTGAATGGAGATAAAACTTGAGTTCATCAATATGAATCTGGGACCAAACAAGACGCCATGCAGGGGCACAGAAAGGGTACAACACCCCAAAAGAAATTCATTGAACGTTTATCAGCTGAAAAACTCAAGTCCACTGTTTTCTGGAATACAGAAAGTATCTTTCTCGTATACTCGGGTGTCACTTTAAATTGGGTGTACTACGCTACGTTTCTTTTTTTCTTTTTTTCATATTAATAAATAAAAAATAAAATAAAAATAAAATCTTTTTATTTCAGACAAAGTCCATATTAGTGTTAGTAACAAATTAATCTTATAAACTATGTTAGTACATTCAATAGGGGTTATAATTAATGTTTGTGTCTTTGGCGAGCTGGACGCGGGTCCAGTGCTGCATAATGACACTGTCCACGTCCAGTCTCGCCGCGACAGTTTTTAGAAGGCTGTTGGCGCTGCCCCGGACTCGATGCATCAGCGATGCAATGCGCTTTCTAATGATAGCCGAAAGGCTATCGACTTCTGCTGCGGCTAACATAGCCGATGCACTGCAGTGCCGCGGCAGCCCCATCAGTCCCCTAAATGCGTTGTTGTATTGAGTGCGCAGGGCTCTGTACGCACCTTGGGTGTAGTTCATCCACAGGCTGCACGTGTACAGTGAGTGGCAAAATGCCTTAAACAGTGTTATTTTTACGTTTTTGGTGCAACATGCAAACCTGCGGGAAAGCATCTCTCTGCGATTTCTACCTTCATCATCGTACGACACGTCATACCTAAGTCGTAATTCCATGCTCATCACCTGAATGGCTGGCGCTCAACAACCGTAAGTTTTTCGCGTCAATTTCTTCCGCGTCAAATCCAAGCTAAGTAATGATCTTCCTGTGTCGGTATTTCCAAAGGAATATGACATCGGAGCCTTCAAGAAGAGAGCGTATTCCCATTTAAAAGGCAAGCAACGCATCGGTGACACCTCTGGTGTTGCAGTTGTCCATGGGTGGAGGTAATCACTTTCCATTAGGTGACCTTCTAGCTAGTTTGCTCCCTATTACGAAAAAAAAACTGCAACTTTGTTGCTGCTTGTAGCTGGCTTCGCTCACTTAGCTCGCGCGTTGTTTTATTTCACTTACAACGAACGAATGTTCAGCGATGTTACACTTAGGTACTTTCTGATGAATCTAACAAATGCTCCTAACCGATTGCTTTTCTCTGCAAATTTTCCCACAATAAAGCGGGCCATTCAGACAATTAATTCAACCAATTCGTTTCCACTCCAGCGGTGAGCGGAGCGAGCAAGCGCACGCGCCACCTTCCGCTGTCAGACGTGCCTTGAGTGACGCGCCTAATTGTGACTATCGCCTGCCACGTGTCGCGCCGTCTGCCGTAACCCTTATTTTCTTTACTATTAAAAATAATCACAACGCATCCTGTGCTCTACAGTATTAAACATAAGAACTATTTCAAGGTAGACTGAAATTATAGTTTTATCCAACGTGATTGATACTTTGCTGAGCACAGCATAGGGGTTATTTTGTCCTGGCTTTTTGAATATTATTGAACTGTGACAAATGACTGTGAATATGAAGTTTTGAGCGTTTGGATGACTTTGAATGAAATCCTTTCGTTAACGAACGAGATTAAAATGCTTACATCAGATAAGTTAGCTTTGCGCATGACGAACTATTTTGTGTGTAGCTAATTACGAAAAAGCTCCCTTTAAAATATTTCAACATGAGTACGATAGAAGTTTTGTTTGCAGACTGATTTGAATTCTAAATAGGTAAGTATTGTTTTACTATTTCTTGATTTTAAACATGTATATGTTTAAAATCAAGAAATAGTAAAAGATAGATTAAATAGCCTACCAAAGATGATAAGGTGCCTAAGTTGTAAACGCGAATGGGCTACAATGGGGCATTGCCAAGTTTAGTAACACGTTTAGTTACGTTAGTTTAGTAGTAAGTGTAATATTATTGTAGCGTAGTAATGTTTTCAACAACATAAGCTTTTG
Organism: Udea olivalis; assembly: GCA_947369235.1. Taxonomy (NCBI): domain Eukaryota; kingdom Metazoa; phylum Arthropoda; class Insecta; order Lepidoptera; family Crambidae; genus Udea; species Udea olivalis. Next base: position 21,516,419 of record OX376347.1, read on the forward strand.
AATGAAACAATATGTTAGATTTGTGACCGCATATTGTATGTTATTTCTGGTCAGTATAGCGCAATATTTACAAGTCACCCCATATCCAATTCAGGTGTCAGAATCATTTAATTTAGCATAAATGCTCATAAGTATTAAAATGTTCCATTGCTTTGGTATTACAATGTACTACAAATTTATTTGTGGAGCTATCTCTATTTTTCAAAACACCGCACATTTCAAGGCTCCTTTAAAAATCGCCACGGCACTTACGCCGTGACGTATAGCCACATACATTCGTCGGCGGCCATCAAAATATTTACCTGTCCATAAAAACGTCGGAACACGTCCGCCGAGCAATATCCACACATTAAAAAAAGGAATCTCCATCATAGTCCACCTATTCACGACCCTTGATATATCACTAACAGCAACATTCAAGTATCAACTTTATCGACGCGTACTTAAAATTGAAAATCCTTTGCTGATCTTTTTTGGATGGTAGATAAATGACCACAAGGTGAACTGGGCTTTAACGAGTTATTTTAAGGATGAAATTGGCTTGTAGTAGAGAAGTTAGTGGACATATTAAAAGCGCCGGCCAGCAAAATGAACTGTGGAAGATGTATGGGAGCGCGGATTAAAAATATTTGTACGCGCCATTATACAGGGTGTAATGAAAGACCCAACGTGGCTCTTTATTAACAATACAGGGTGGCCGTTAATTGGAGCCGGTATTGAATAAAGATGGGTTTTGATGGAGGTCGGACGTTGATCAAAGATTCGGATAAACTCTTCCAAAGGTCCTGACAGTTTTTGTATGAAAGTTGGGTTCGGAGGAACAAAGGCGGTAATGTGCTGGTTTTATCGGGCACATGATTAGCTTGATTCTGCGGGGGTTTAGTGCATATGACAGTTTTGGAGGTAATATTCATATTTCAGTTGAAACAACGTAACATTCCATTAGGAGGCTAATGTTTTCAGTGCTAAGTATTTTAACATATAAAAAAAAGTGATATCTCAGGAAAAGGGAGTAAAATAAAAATAAACCTGCATTGAACTGTACTTTATTGGAGAATAAAGCACGCAGTAACAAACTCGTTACACTTTCATTTTTAGTTGAAATAATATTAAAATAAATAAATAACAGTAAATTAAACCAATGCTTGCTCATATCTTGTATGATAGTTTATTGAATAGGTACTTTGCATTTTTTTCGTTTAATTTTGCGAGTAGGTATTTATCATTAGATAATGTTTTGAAATTCTGTCACTTATTTTCAAATAAGAAATGAAACTTTACTGAAAGTGAAGCCTTTACAAATTGGCTGCTTCTTTTCGTTCTCTTGGCATAAGTTTAATCAGAAAATATAAGTTAGGCGGTAGGTGGAAGTGGTATAAAAAGTGTAAATAAAATAGTTAGAAAGTACACTTTGACAAGCTAATCCAAACAAAGTATAAAAGAGGGTACAGTACAGGAAGATGTTAATTTCCGCACCATCCTGTATAAGCGTGTAGCGTGCGCGGGCATTCATTACTACGTGCGCGTAATGAGTCCGCGACCTAACCTGCCACAGATCAACGAGGAGCATATCATTTTACTCACTTGAGAAATATGATTTTTAAACTGCACTTCAGTACACTCTACAATCCCTCCTCAAATAACATTTAAATGAAAGCAATAAATAAAATAAGCATGCTAGTTCAACAACAAAAGAAATCAAATAAAAACTAAAGTTTTAATTTACACAGATACCTCCGTAATTGTAAATTGTCAGCAAAAATCTACTAGGTTGCCACTTTCTCACCTTCAGTAGGCACATCTACCACGAGTGATCACTTTAAATTTACGTTATAGTTTGCGTAAAAAAAATGTCATGTCATGTCAAATCCCAATACAATTTTTTTACGCGAACGATAAATAACGTAATTTCAAAGTGGCAGCTCGTGGTAGACGTACAGTGCACTGCATACATTTATATTTATCTATGAACACATCACAGGTAAACAAATAACATTAACAAATAAATTGAGACCTACCTTTGGTACCAAAACATGATTTTAACTTTTGCACAACGCGGTAGACAACAGCCCAGACTATATAAAAAATTGCAATAAACAGCTTAATGCAGAATTGAAAAGTCCTCCAACAAACGACTGACTAATGACAAACGTCTCAGAAACGTTAAAATTACTTCACTAAAAGTCTTCAATAAAATACATTTAAGACTACGAGTATTTTACCTATTCCCTACTCTGCCGCTGAAGTAGTATTTGACATCGGCTCCTTTTAAAGGCTGGCTGGCTAATCACGCGCCCGCGGCCACAGATTATCACACTGCGCCTTAGTCCCACGTGATTACTTCTTAGACTACAATAGAACCACTATTAAGAAGCAGGAAATAGGAATGCTTACTAACACTTTTGTTTGAAAGTGTTCTAAATAGATACAGCATGGTATAAAATGGATACCTGACCCCGAAATAAGCAAAGATTTCACTTTTATTTTGAATTTGAAATAGGAAACATGAGGTTTAGATAGCAGCCTTCAATCTTATATCTAAATTAAGAACTTCGGCTATACAACTGGTTAGACTGAAACGTGTGAAAACGGAGGCGCATAGTGTCCCCCTAGCTCACAGTTTAGTTAAAGTTCGTATGTATGTCACACCTTTTAAACAGAATTTATTTAATTTATTTCACATTTTTTATCCAATAATACCATATTAACATTAATACGTATGTTGTAACAGTTTAACATACTATGATAGAAGTGCTTGCTACTACATTTTAAAACTTATTTAAATGATTATACAGAAACAATTAGTATAACAGTTTTTTGCTGCTAGACAGGAAATTAAGAAAAATGTTATGGGGTTTTAATATCGAATATAATCAGAAACAGAACACCTCATCTCGCACTATAAGCACACTATGATTTATCTCGACCTGTTTTGACGCACCGGATAGTTGGCACACCTCGTGCAGACCAATGGCATATATAGGCCAAGATGAAATGCAACAGGCGACAAAGAGGTTACGTGAGCGATCTCAAAGGTAAAGATTAGATTAGATATTTGATTTTTTCTCATATAAAGTTACATTACAAAATTACATTATGTCAAATTGCAGGCATTCAAATTGAGATCGTCAGTACAAACAAGTACTAACAAAAATTAAAATAAATAATAATGTTCAAGAAATAAATTTACCTCAAACAAGGAAAAAAAATAAATAAAAAAAACACAACCCAATACCTAAAACGTTAATAATTAAATAAAACGATGTCAAATAATTAAAATAAAACAATGACAAAATAATGAAATAAAAATTCAAAAAAACATATAAATAGAGAAATAAAATGTCACAGTAGAAAATAAATAAAAAATGATATCACAGTTAAAATTGTTTTTAATAAACTCTTGAAGATTTGCAAAAAGTTGTTTAGTTAAATTATTAATGTGTAAGTTGCTACTTACCTAATATTCGTCGAAACTTTAGCTAGTTACTTAGTTGCACTAAAAGGTCAACCTGCAACCATTATTCCTAGTCTTCCGCATACTCTGAGTCTAAGTATGTTTATCAGTCTCTGACACCCATAGTACAAGCTCTGCTAACTTTGTACTATTTTATTTACGTTTATTATTATTATTTCTATATACTTTTTTTGACATATCATAAGTGCTTTGTATATGCTTAAATGAATAAATGATTTTTTTACTTTTACTTTACTTATTTATTTATTTATTCTCCATTTCACTTTCTTCTTCTCAGTCACGTCTTTATCCACAACTCACATACTCAATGTGCTATGCCTTGAATTCAAATCCTCTGTTGATCTACAATCATGTACATATGTGTTACTGCGACTAATAAAACCGTTATTCAGAGATACGATTCCAGAATCGCTCTACAGAACCCAAATATTAAAATGTTCAAATAAACAATTTTAATGAACAAAAAAATGGGCTAATAAATTCGTATTTGTACCTACACTGCGGCTTCAAAGTGCCGGATATTATAATTCACACTTACGTCGTTATACCACGGACAGACGGACAGTCTAATAAGATGGCGGAAACAGCTGATTGTAAATTCTTCACCGTTAACCTTGTGACATAGATGTTTATAAAGTTACGGGTGACATTTTTATTTTTCTCACGAGATTCGAGTAATTTCGAAAGCAAATAATGCTTTACGTCAACATTATCTGTTTTGATCATTTGCAATACCGCATTTTAAATTCCAGTTTTTTCTGATTTAACGCATAAAAACATTTTAGGACATTTGACTAATGTGAGAAGCAAAGTTTGCTAGTAAACTAATTTTGCAAAGAAGAATCGAGGGATAAACATAAGTAAGTATACCTACACTTTTAACGAATACAAGTAAGTACCTATTCTAATATTTATTATGCCTGTGTTTAAAACTTATGGGTCATACTACTCATGACTATCTTAAATTCATAAAAATAAAAGTCAGTGGAATTTCTTTCAAAAAGGTAATTGAAAACGGCCACGAAATTTAGCTTTTTGTGCACGCCGTCATAAAAGTTAGGTTATTAGTTAGCCTTCGGAATGTAATAAACCTAGGTATTCTAGGTAATGGGGCGGGCGGGTTTTATTATTCTGCCGACTACCCACTGAACCCTGCTTGATATTGATTAATATGTTATGAAAAACACTAGTAAATAAAAGCTTGGATTAAACCTATTTTTTTTATTAAAAGGCGTTTGTATAAAATTTGAACTACTAACACACAAGTTCTTTGTAAAAATTAATGGACTTTCCAATAATACACACTATTGTGATTGCTATTTTTTTAATATCTTATGCAACTTTCTGTAAGACTTGGATTTGGGAAATTGAAAGAAAAAAGTATGAAAGATAAACATTTACAAACAATTGTGTTTATTACTTGTGATAACAACATTAAAAAAAGAGATTATGTTCAAGGTTTATTACTTTTTAATTACGTTCGCTGTAAAATAATCGGGTAAGTTGACCAAAGTATTATCGGTAACAAATTTTAATAAAAAATATTTAAAGCATTATCAAGACAATATGTACTAAGTACATTTTCAGGTAAATAAAACCCCAGAAAAAGACGAAATAACGTCATTTTAGATTAGCAGTCCTTCTAGTTTATTCGCTCTCCTGACACATAATAAGACAGCATAGATCTATTAAAGAGCTTTTCAAATTAGAGATAACTGATTAAATAATGGGCCAATTATCATTCCTTTATGACCCACCCACAGATCTCTTCCAGATATACCCACTAATTGTGGCGTATAATATCTCGATGATCACCGCATTTTAGCCACCGAGCAGTAGCTAATGCTACCTTGTTATCATAAGCGAGATGTCGAGTGTACTTTGCCGTTTTTGCGAAGTAATATGACGTCAGATAAACTAAGAAACACTCAAGCTAATGGCTGATAAGTGGGAATAATAATATAAGGTTGTGTACCGCTTAGAGTTAGTATATTAACCGTGGGATCATAATTAGCCTAATTACCGTCCTACTGTCGGGAAAAAGCCTACATGAATACCTGCCCTGCCAAAATACCAGCGTCTCAGTAGTGCTTACACTAGTTGCACTGCAGCACATGCTGAGGCAGGGTCCTGATTGGCCCACTATTTCTTTGTCTGGTTATTAATCTGATTTTTTTGTTTATATATTTTTGTGAGTAAACTAAAGGGAGTTTAAGTTAATTAAGTTTTCAACACACTTGCAATTAGGCACATAATGACACCTGTAATCACGCTGTGACTTTTCAATTGCTATTATTCACAAGTGAATTAAGTAGTTTTTATTTTATTTTATTGATTGAGTTTTTTGTTCTCAAAAAAGTTTTGATACAAAAAAGATCGTGTACAAATAAATTAATGTTGCTTGCTTATTTCATGCAACTTCGTATTTAAAAAGATAATTTCAACTTAACTGTATCTACGTGTTTAACAAATAAAACTTTCATTCAAATATAATTTATGTTATTTCTGTAATAAAGAAAACTTTAAATTCCCCATTTTGTACGTGGCTTAAACGCTATCTGCAAAAAGACAAAAAAAAAAAAGAAACCGCATTCTTTTAGTCTATGGCCGATCGCCATTGTAAGATGCGCGCGTATAGAAAAACTGATTAATATTTCCCGCCATGGCGAAAACATTTTTACAACTCGTCACTGTTGAAAGTAAAGTTATTTTTAGTATTAGTTTCTTCACAAGTGTGTTGAAAAACGTCGTATGATACACGTGTGCATTGATGATTACCGTCCTCGGCCCTCACCTCACGGCTCGGGTCTCAATGGCACCTCAGCGGTAATCACCAACATTACACACTTGTACCATAATGTACTATTATCCTACGTAATGCATATAAGGGTCAATAAAAGATTTTTCTTTTCTTCTTTAGGTTTAAAGACATTTATTTCTCATAAAAAACTACAAGTTTTACTTAAAATGAGATAAGTACCTACAAATTTATCAAATAAGTAATCTATTTTCAAACTTTTACCTCTGATGCTTTCTAAATATGTATATTAATTAATAACAATTAAAATTATGAAGCATGTGAATGACTCTATTAAAATGAAGCATGTGAATGACTCTATTAAAAACAATAAATTCTCTTAGTAAAATCACAAGTAGGTACTTAAATCTATTAAAAATTATAAATTAATTTCATTTAAAACAGTGAGGAAATGCATTTTGAATAAAATTATAAAATCAGCCAAATTAAAAACTTTCTTTCTTTGTTTCTTTCTTACATCATTGAAATCAAAAGACAGTATGTCTACCATAAGTTTACACAAATGACAGCCAACCATGAAATAATATGCTAATTATAATACCTATGAACCACTTTTGATATTTACCTTTCAAAGGTGCAATGCATAGCTCCTTGAAAGGTAAAACTTAGATTTTGCTTTTTGTGGCACTTAGCCCATTTGTAACTTCCATGCCTCAAATTGATGTTGGAAACTTTATAACTATCTTGGTGAACGTTTAACATAAAATACTTCGTCTTTCCTTTCACAAAGCTACGCGTATTTCTTGCTTTTAGTAGGACATTACCGAGACTTTCTTTATAGGTAAACAGACGTCAAACATTTTATATTCGAAACATTAGTCCGCCTATCGATGATTTCGCGTCATTACCTTCGTATGGATTTGTTTTGAATACCGAAACGGTTTATGGCGCACTTAAGCCTACGTGTTTTGTTCCAGCTGAGATATGGACATGATTGGACCGCTCATACACTACATTAATGACTGTCAACATGTTTACTGGTAGTTGGGTTTATTGTCGAGATGTGAAGATGTTGGGGATAAATATTTTTCTACGATTTGCTGTGGATAATTTGGTCCAAACTATTCAAGTAATTTTGTTTTTATTTTATTCTAAGGCCGGGCAAAGCTGCACCATTGAAAATAAGACAAGGTCTAACGAAACGAACTTGTATATACCCGGGGTTAATTATGTAAAAATTGAAAATAACAAAAATAAAAATAAAATAAAATATAATAATTTTTTGATTCCTCTTCGATTCCTATTGAAACGTTAGATAGAAATAGCTATGAAGTATTTTCTCCGAATTTATTTGCACATGATTTTCCATTATCAGTGCAATAGTGTCAAAAAAAATTTCAACTAAAACCCTATTCTTTTTTCTATAAGTATATTATTTATATGTGTATTAAAACTATTACCATCACTCCCAACATCCCAACTCCATAATAGTTTCTCTAGCAGTGGGCACTAAGTGAATATGTGTGTCTTCGCCACCTCCAATTTGCGATCCAAACCAATCATCATTACAAAAAGGTCACACACGATCAAAAGCGAGGAAACCACCTCAAGGTAACATGAGACAAGAATACTACTAACAATAAGAAAGAAAGAGATAAAAGAACTAGGGTCGAGGATATAAACTTGGCGGCAAATGAAAGATTATGTTTATCGAGTTAAGGTGTGAGCCGGCCTAATAAAATGTATTCTATATTCTAGGGATAAGTGTAACTCCTACTTTCGGGGACACGGGGACAATATAAAAACAAGGAGCCAATTTTACATTAAACTAAGAATTCTGTTCAACTACTGTACTGTTGTTGTCTATTCACTAAATTCCATTAACTCGAAATAAAATGGAATACTTAGGTATTTGTTACAGCAAAAATCCATGTGACTTTAAAATAGCTTTATTTATTTTAATATGGATAAAGTCGATTTCAGGACGTGCTTAATTCCATTAATATACATTTTCGAACGTTGTTCAAGTACGGATATTAGTATACTTTGACACCACCATTCCGCAAGACTGTTCTTGGCTCTAACTCTCCACTACCCAGACTGTGTAATCTGCTAAATAGATATAAAAGCGTCATTGATAATAAACTGTGATTCTGCATACAGATTTCGTAAGATTATTTTGGAAAATATGTCTTTAAGACCAATTATTCGGTTTCTTGTGCTGTTCTTTTTTGGAATTATTTTTGTATACCTATGCAAAACTCTCAAATTTCATATAAATTTGAGTTTGTCTCGCTTGTTTTTAACTTTTTTAACTACGTTTTCATTTATATTGCTTGCATAAAGTTAAACTTATTTTAATTTTAATTAGTAAGTAGTCACTATACAAGCAGAAGAATTGTAAATGTATTCGTTGCTTTAAATGTATAATATGACTATTAGTAAGCCAAATAAATAAAATAAGAAATAAAATATTATAAGATAGACTAACTGATGAACATCTTGCTATGAAAATGTGATCCTACGAACCTAAGCCAAAATTGTAAAGTTCAAATTACGAAGAATAATACAATATTTAAATTGTACAATTGAAGCCCGTCTCTTTTATTTTATAAATTTAATTCGTCCGTCACTACTGAAGTGACCTCTTACCACGTGAGACTATCTTCTAAGACTCACAATGGACTATCTCTATTTATTTTCACGCCAAAATCATCTGTAAGCTCCCTAAGTTAAAGTTTAAAGTGGACCGCAGTGCGTTTATTATCTTATCCTGGAATGATTTACACGGGAAGACAATGCAATCTATCCTCAAAACTCTTAAAGTGAGCAAATTGCGGTCTTAACATGTATGCCATAAGGTGGGTTTTGGAATAAGTTGTTTCAAGAAAAACTAAAGAAGCTTTCACATTTTACTGAAAAATGTGTAAGAAGTAAGGCAAGGAAAGCCGTGGGATCCGTTATAAAGACGTATTATTCTTTTGAGCGCACTGGGGTTATTGTCGACTCGCAATAACTCGCCGTAATCCACGGAGGACTACCTTTAGCCCGGAGAATTCAATTGTCATTGTTACGTCGGTTGGTCTAATGAAAAATATTTTGTTTCCCTTTTTAAAGTGTTCGGCCTTTGTCATTGCTGCTGCAAATTAAAATGTCGTCTAGATAGTGCTTGCCGTGTTTACTACTGCTTTTACGACACTAAACTTGAGTTTGCTGATGGTTTTTAAAGTAGGATCGTTTTTCCTGGCTTTTGTTTGCATATTTTATTAGGAACATAGAAAGGTGAAGATACTCGTACTTATGTCAGCATTATGAAAAAGAGTAGACAAACTAAGGAACGTTGATTGGATGAAGCAAAGAATTAAAAGTAGTAAGTAAGGATCTGCGACGGTAAAGAGTGGCGTTTTTGTAAGTTTTTTTGCAACTACTTGCATGGTTTGACGTGCTTACTTGCAGGTCTGCTTGTAGATCTCATTCTATTTAACAATTTTGAGAATCTGCTTTAACCTGCTGCAATGTATAAAAACAGCGGTTCGTAGTTACTGAAATATTGTATCAGGATTTATTGTTTCGCCGATTCCATAGATGACTGCATAAAAATAACGCTCGTTTTTCAGCGTGCCAATAAAAATATTTGCATAAAAATGTGACGGCGTTTCGGGAGCGACGAGCGGTTTTACCAATGTTCGCTTTTCAATAAACCTCTAACAAACTGGCCGGTTGAGTCGCCGCTTTTTTCGTCAATGGATTCGCTTCCGCGGGGCACGGAAGTAGCCCGATGACGATAGGGTTGCAAAAACACTGAACTAGATAGGATTAAATAAAATGGTGCTCTTTTTGGCGTAACGATGTGCTTAAAGAATGTCGTTACCAATTTTACTCGCGCATTGCCGACCACGGGGTCGGAAATACTTACAGAAGTAACTCTAGGTAACTTCCATAGATAGTAAGGTCCCTTTGAAACCTCTGGTCTCCAGTTGCCTTCACCATAGCTCACCGATGAGGAATGGCTTAGGCTATCTTACGCACCAGCAACAGCCCAAACAGTTTTATTTAGCTGTTTTGAGGTGGAGTTATTTGAATCCAGGCAGCTTCACGGTTGCGAGAATCCTCAATACCTTAATTCTGAAAAAGTGGTCAAAGGAATCGTCTATTTCCTGTTCTACCAACCCTACTAGCCATCCTATCCGGGGCGGCCCACAACAGGAGCGCTTACCTTAGTTTTTTATTTGTGCTGCCTGATTTATGGTTGTTTTGAATTTGTTCGGGCACAGTGTCCGCGCCAAAGAGGCACGACCAGGAAATCTGGCCTTTTTGGTCAGCAAGGGAAATACAAGTTCGCCTTTCGCCGGTTATGCAAAATAGATAAGTCAGCGTTGGCCTTTTAGTTTTCTGTGATAAATTGGATTATTATGAGCTTTGCCAAAAATAAAATAGACACTTGATGACTTGTAGGTCAATAAGTTAGACACCTTAATCTATAAATCACATCACAATTTATGTGATAATTATTATTTTTAACCCCCGACGCAAAAAGAGGGGTGTTATAAGTTTAACGTGTCTGTGTATCTGTGTATCTGTCTGTGGTATCGTAGCTCCCAAACGGATGAACCGATTTTCGTTTAGTTTTTTTTGTGTCATAGATAATTTTATCCCGAGTGTTCTTAGCCATTTATCATGAAAATCTGTTCAGCCGTTTGAAGATCCTCAGGTCTTTTCTAGTTGATGAGGGGATATGACTAACTTCCTTATGCCCGATCAATTCGAAATTTGGTACCGTGTTACTTCAATGATATTGAAAGTATATGGTAAGGCAACCATGACCTGATCAGCCGTTTGAAGATCATCAGGTCATTAATAGTTGATTAGGGGATCTGACTACCTTTCATATGTCCTAATGATTTAAAATTTGCTACTGTGTTACTTCAAACTCAACTATTTAATCACTTTAAATACCTTCCTAATATTTTACCTACTTTAAAAAGGACAAAATAAAAGTAAAATTAATAATTTTAAAAACCCCCGACACAAAAAATAAACTCCAAAAACTAACAAATAATATTTTAAATTCACATGTTTATGGTAAGTTCAAATATTTTTATTTTCCAAGCGTCGCTTCGCGTCTGGGGACCGCTCAAGTTTATGAAGTATTTTTCCAACAACAGCTAATTAATTATTACGAATTACATGTAGTGTATCTACAAGCGATCTTAAGTTTCATGCATAGTCTTAACGCCACGGTAATATTTGAATATCTGATCTGGCTGATCAAATATGTATATTTAAAAAGTAATCAGTCCCAAAAAGGCCAAGATGGAACCCGACAATGCTCCCTAATTGCATCCCTTTCTCACGGAGCGAATGGATATGTAATTAATAATCGCACTCGCGGCAGAAAGGTTTTTAATTTGCGAGCCACGTGCGTGCAGAATGGCGGCGCGTGCGCTTGCGTTGGGGATTTGTCTATGTAGAGGAACACTTATGTAGAGGTAAGTATACAAAGGTAGATGCAAGCCGTTAAGGGCTTTTGAGATTTCATTTATGTTAAGGACACACACGTCATCTTTTAAGCATACCACTTCAAAAGTAATGTCTATTGCCAAAACTCTCTGTTTGGTGTCTCATTTCTGTCTAGTTGTGTTCCCTGTAATTTTTCACTTTGGGACTAGTGCAACATGAAGAATGTTGTCTCAATATTCATTAAGCACAAAAATTATGTTGTTTTTGAAAACCTGCTAAATTTTTAGACACTGAATTGATTCGATTTTTTGAATATTGGATACTTAGGTATTAATGTTGGTGATGATCTGATGAGACACTTCTCTGCCTAACAGATTAAATAAGATTTGGTGGGCCAAAAAAGGTCTGTAAATGGTATAATATGGTCATAAACGTGACGAGGTCAAGTACTGAGCGGAGACCATTTTAGTATCTACCTTTTTTTTAAAGTTAGTTTTGAGCTGTTTTTATGATTGAGTGTTGTTTAGTTAATTAAATAAATAAATATAATATGAGCCAGACAACACACCTCTCGTCATGGTCTCGAACTAGGAATAAATATCCCTGTGTTACGAGGTACCAGACAAGGAATTAAGCCAGGGGCGTCTCTAAGCTCACCCAGACCCAAGCCAATTTAGACAAGATCGTTTCCTGAATTTACCTGGCCAGGGATCGAACCCGGAACACTACGGAATTAAAGGCGAGAAACCGTGCTACAGCGCACTACGCCAATCGTGTCGTCAATAATAGTTTGTTTTTTTTGTATTTGCTTATACTGGTACACAAATAAAGATTTATTTTATTCTATAAACCTGACGTACCTATAGTTCAAGCTCTCAGTGAAGCAGTATTCAATTTTTTTTCGAATTAAAAGTCATTTAACCTGTCTTAATAACAAATGTTGTGATTACTCCTGGACATACTAACGCGAATTTCATCAAATACCAACATAGCGTCCACGTGTCGTTTTTTGATCAACCATCCAGATAACCTTAATGAAAAGATCCCCTCCAGCAGATAACGGGCTGGTATCTGCAACGAGAGAGTACGCGGTCCCGTCACACGGTCACTGTGATCGGTATCGGGAGCAGTCACAGTACTCGGACGGTGTGCTTGACAGATGTGCGTCACTTGATCACTGCGATGGCCACTGATTGTGCAGTAATTGGAAACGGATTGAGTTACGGCAGAACTTCAGGGGTGCTTTTGGTGAATTCACTTCATCTATAATAAGTATAACAGTTTCCTTAAGATATTTTTTAAAATAGTATATGTTAACTGACGTGTTGGCTTAAGTGGCTGCGATTTTGTAACTGTGTTAGATAAATGTCATGAAAAGGTACTGATAGCAGACTATTCGAATGTTCTTGTATTTAATTTTAACTTAATTATTAATACACGTTCTTTTAATGGCTTAAAAGACATCAATTATTAAAACTAAAACTGAGTTCTATGAACACGATTCGTCTTATTTCTTGAAATTTAGCATGCTAGAAGGCGAAAAAAATTAGAACTCGGAACAATAGTCTCAATAATACCGTGATTAACTGGCTTACAGATATGGAAGCCATGTGAAAAAGCAACAGAGAATTATTAATAAAAGCGTTAATAATACGGTTACAGTCGTATGGGTGGACGATTATGAACATCCGGAGGTAATGAATTAGTTTGGTCGTCCTTATGCCTAAAGGCGTAAGGTTTATAATACGTGGAAGTGTTGGTGTTTTCTGGTCCACCCTCGGTTCCCTCTCACCTATTGTTCGTCGCGGGAGCTTTTGTATGCCCACTATTTACCCTTATTTAAATCTCCATAGATTTCTGTGGGCTACTACGGAATGATCGTATGTGATTTTACTAGATGAGTAATAACTATTCCCTAAAATGGTCAAAGTTTCTTGCTCATGGAACTTTTGGATGTTTTTTGTAGTAATGCGGTATGGTTGTAATAGAAAAAAATAGAGATGCGATAAAAAATCTAATGAATTTATTGAAATTTCCAATAAACGATACTTTATTGATGAATAAACTGGCACATAGGTAACCATGAGTCATAACTAATGAGTTAATTTTAATCTGAGAAAAGATGCAATTGTATCCTGAAAATTTAGTAAAGTAAACAAATATTTATCAATGTGAGAGTGAACCTATTTTAAAACCTACCTACAAGTCGTTTGCACGACACGTACTAGAAAAATAGACAACTAAAAATACTAATGATAGAGCTTTAAAAAGAATAGGAGTGAAACAATTTTTTCGAAGATAATAAATATAATAAATATCTGGGAATATTTACATCAAGGTCATCTGACCCCAAACTAAGCAGAGCTTGTACTATGGGTGTCAGAGATTCATAATGGATGATTTGGGACATTAAACTTTATTGATGAGTTGAAAACAGAATACGTCTTTTTTCCCTCTACTGCCTTTTAAACTAATCTTCTATTCACTCTTGTAATACCTACCTACACCAAAATTTAATTTAATTAATTCACTTATGTCGTTTCACCTCAACGCGCAAGATTTAATGCGGGGTGCACACTGAGCCGTCCGCGCGTGCGAATCGACGCGTCAGTCGCCATTGTGCTCGGCATTTGGCTAATGTATTGTTGCCGAGTGACGCGATCACCCCGCGGCTTAGCTCAGCATTCGTTTGCTATTTTGAGCGATTAAAAAAGATTGTTTTTGTACTCGATGAAAGGGTAGACGGAGGGAAAGGTAAACCGTTTAAGCTTGGTCCGCTGTGCGTTGGGAGTGATTGTATTTGTATTTTTAATCAGTTGGTGGGATTAAATAATGTCGCTGCAACGAATAGTAGTATTCCTAAAATCACTACATAACTTTTATTTATTAGGCAAAATAATTGATGAATGTTAAGAATTTTAAGACGCTGTCTCTAGCTTCGTTGCTATAGCACTACTTTTTAAAAAAAACAAATAAGAGGGTTGCCAATTAATAATAATGCGGTTGAGGAGGTATTTAGGTTCTGTAAATACAAATAAAATTAATTATCCTGATTTTTTGGAAATTTACTATTAGTATTCAATAGGTGCCGTAACTTCGTATAATTACTGTCTGTCATGCTAAGTTTTTACTTTCATGAGATCAATAACTAAAATAAAAACAAAAAAAACAAATTTCAATCAGGAATCAGTGACAGCTATTGCTTAGGATGACAGAACAAATAGTCAAATTTGAGAACCGACCTAATTCGTTCAAGTCTTTCATAAACCAGACAGTGACAAATGCTAAAATGTGATAATAATAAGTGACTAGTTCCATTCATAGGGGGTTGCAGCACGTGAGAAAAGAATTGCGACCGTTACATTCGCAATGTCCCCATAACCCGTAACTAGCATCTATACGTAATTAACATAAAAATAAATTCATAATGATATGAAATATGGCCGTCGTGCGACAATAAGTTCAATTTTCCGCGCGATAAATCTCGTAATAATAATATTTAACAGTCGCGAGGGAGACCAACAATGGAGAGGTGACGCGTGCGATCTGCGCGGACTCGCGTAGTGGGTAGTGTGTGTGTACCTTGCTTTTGTTGCTGCCAGGGCTGACACTTCTTCGAAATCAGTTATTAACCGCTCATCCTATCAAAAACCATTCTTTATGCTCTCAGGTTTTTAAAAGATCCTAAAAAAAAGTGGACCAAACTCTTTGAGTAGGCTAAGATACTAAACAATAATTATTAGAGTTTTAATGAAAAAACATTCAATAGTGCTCAATCGCAGTATCTATCCACTCTACTATCACCATCCTATACCTACTGTGAGCTTTGGGTGAGTTCGTAAAGAAGGAAGTGACAATTTTATACACTCATATTATATGTGGTTGCGCAGTTGAAAAATTTTATTCATCATCATCATCATCCGTGCGGTCTATCCCGGTTGTGAACCCACACTGGTGTGTGGGGTCCCAGGGTCCGCCTTTCTTATTTTCTTGGCCCACTTCGCGCGCTCTTGTGCATCCTCAATGGTGAGTCTGTTGGCACGCATGTAACCCTTGAAGACGTCGAGCCAGCGCTTCTTGGGTCGACCTCTTCTGCCGGTCCCCGGCGGAGGCGGCATGGCCAGACCTTTGTCGCCCACGTAGTTTGCCGATCTCCGTGAGACATGACCATACCAACGAAGGCGGCTTCTGCAGCTTGTATGCGATGCCACGTACACTAAAACTGCCACGGATGTGGGTGTTACGCATGCGATCTTTTCGTGAGACTCCACACATCCACCGCAGCATCTTCATTTCCGTGACGCGCAGCTCCTGCTTGTGTCGCTCTAGTAACGGCCATGTTTCACTGCCATATAAAAGGACAGGCCTAATGATGGTTTTATAGACCTGCACCTTCAGCTTGATCGGCATTTTGGGGTCACAAATGACACCAGTCACCTCACGCCATTTGGCCCAAGCCGCGGAAATTCGGGCTCTGACGTCGCGGTCGATGTCAGATCCCAGGTATTTGACACGGTCCGTGCGCTCGACCACGTCAACGCCTATGCAGACGGACTGGGTATCTGTGGTGTTGCAGGCCATGTACTCCTTCTTCGCCTCATTAAGTTCAGACCGCCGTTTTCAAGTGATTTTTTCCACTTATTCACCCGTTGTTCCAGCCGTCCATTGTCCGAATTTGCTAGCGCTATATCATCAGCATACATAAGCAACCAGGGTGGTTGCTCATGGTGTGCTAGGATGCTGTTTGACAGAACGTCTAATATTACGCTGAAGAGACGGGCTCGTTGAAAATTTTTATTATTTCTTCTTATTTTTTTCCGTCAAAATTAACTAATATTAAAACAATCCTTGATGGAAAACGGCCGTAAAATAGAAGTTAGGCTCTATTATATGTTAATAGAGCCTAACTTCTATTTTACGGCCGTTCTACTTACTATGGTAAGTTTTCAGTAAAACAAATATTTATGCTGATCTAAGAGGTTGTGATACTCAAATTCCTTTTTATTTGCGACAACATATTATGGGTAAATTATGTAATGCTTAGCAAATTTATTAAATCATTCAAAATAATTTTATTGTAAAATCCAAGACGTCGTTGTTACCATTTTTTTTACCATTCAATGAGAAATTTAGTCATCTCAACCGCGTCAGCCCTAAATAAACAATATAATGTGACGCGTGCGTCGGCCCACGTCACCCGCGAGTGTGCACCTTGCCTTTGTCCCAGCGAGGGATGCGGTGTGAGAGGTGAGAGCGGTTACTTCAATGGATGTGGGTACATTCTGATTTTGACGAGCTGTTTAATGTTGGTTTATTTTTAACTGTCAAAAAAGAGGAGGTTTTTCCATTCACGTTTGTTACTTGTGAATGTTTCGTTTTATCTATATTTTAATTATTATTTTATTTGATAAGGCTTTTTTAATGGTTCTGTTTAAATTAGGAGTTATCTTGCGTTGCAATAGAAAACTTTGAGCAGATTAATAAAAACTAAGGCTACATATGAAACTAGCCATAAGAATACGCACTCCTCTAAGACACAATACATGAAATGAAATATTTATTTGCTTTAGAAACACGGTATACATTGGTATTGTGATAAGTTTTATAGTACATGCGTGATCTGCCGAAGTGTCGCTGTAGAAAAAAATTTCACAATCATACAATTAATAAAACTATTATAAAAATAAAATAATGTCCAATAAAATATCAATAACAATAAAAATTTACATTATACACGTTACTATTTGCGTAAAATTAATGCGTTTAGTTTTAAAAAATAATATTTTAGTTTTAAATCTAATCGTTTCTGAAAAAAGGACTAAATTATTCAAATGAAAAAAATATTGGATATATTCATCATCAAAACACAATAACGGTTTTAAAGTGCATTTTGTTCCTGTTAATACATAAGTACAAAATTCCTGATAGTTCATCATTAGTAGTCATTAATCATCAAATAAACGCCAAGCAGAATCATAACTGCGCTTTGCAACCGTCAGTGACTGCTGAATGGACAAGAATCATTCAAACTTACCCCACTGTCACGTCGTGACGTCACGCTGAGCTAGGGCTGCATCCTGCAACAATTAATTCGAATCCTCAAAATAAGGCTTTAAATCAATGAACTATCCAACCATTTCTGTTTTAAGGTTAACAACTTTCATTATTTTTTGATAATTTTATTCACTTGAAAACGTTTAGATTTAACTGTCTATTTCTATGAGAAAATATTGTACTTTACCTTTTAGTTTCGATGCAATGGTCTATTTTTGTGAACTATGATCAGCTATTTAATGTTCAGTTTTATTGTGATGTTTATTGTAACGTTCCTGAAATATCAATAAAAAACTGATAAAGAATTGCTAAGTATAATGAAGACTTGCTCCTATTTTATGTTTTTTATGCATTCCTTTTTTATAACATTTGATATGTATTTGTAACTGAATTTAAATATCATCATTTATAAATAAAAAGTGAATAGTGGAAATGTATGTGAACACGAATGGCATGAAAACGTCTGAACGGCTGAACGAAATCGGAGAATTCTGTTTTTTCATGTTTGTTATTGCAAGGAATGAGTGTACATTTTTTTTTAAAAAACCTATTAGAATTTTCATGACACACACTCACACACGAAGCCGGGGGATCATTATAAATAAGTCAGTTAAAAAAATGTGAGAGAGAAGGAAATGCGGTAAAGGTGCATTATTTATTTATTTATATTAAAATGACATGCTGCCTTACAGTTGCCCAAAATGGCAGCACGCTAGTCAAAACATGAAGTACATTAAATAATTATAGCTATGGCAAAACTAATAAATTACTCAATAATAAAATAATAATCAAAGTCAATAGAAATGTCGAATTACAAATTGCATTAAAAAGAATGTCAGATAACAATGAAATATGTCCAAATACAATTAAAAGATATCAAAATACAATTACAATGTCAAAATACAATAAAAATGTCACTACACAATAAAAATGTCAGATTAGAACTTAATGCAAATTACAATAAAATGTCAATAAACAATGCGAATGATAAACTATAAAAATATCAAATTACTAATCTAAATGTCAAATTACCAATAAATGTCGTTCATAAATTTAAGCGATTAAATGCACGTTTATCGCATGTGAAGCAGAATAAGTCAAGGCTATCTCCTAGAATATTTGCTATAGCAGCAGCCCTACGCTTCGTCCAGAGGTCCAGACCCTTCGGCCGGGATCCGCTGCAGCGGTGATTGTGCACGCGTCATTGCACCGGTGACGCCGAGAATCGATCGCTGCACTTACTGCACCGAATGCGTCCACTAAACATTGTGATTATAATTAAAGATTTTATCACATTTTGATTAATTCAAGCCATAGCTTATTCTATTCCCATTCTAAAACCGAAGTACGTAGTAGTTAATATTTATATTTGCTTGCACAAACAGCTGCAAGCGAGCTGAAAGGCATGTAATGTAACACTTTAGAAAAGACCACAACATATCCCAAGGTCCGACGAGGCAGCGTTAAACACTCTGCACACTTGAAGGTTAAAAACAAAAAGCCCAATTGACTACAATAATAATGCGAAAAGTTGGGCTTTGGTGAACTCAAGTAAGTAGCTCTTCAGTTCACCACTTCCAGTCAACAAAATAGATGACAGTGTGCTATAAATTCTGTCTAACATGGTGATATACCTACAAGGTAATTCAAGTTTCGAATTCTTTGGTGATCCCAAAAAAAAAATTTCGTTCAGTGAAACATGTTCACCAGTGGATATCTAATGGCTGCTAATGATGATGTTAATGCCTATTTAAATCTCATGTCAACCAAACAATGATGCATCATCAGTATGCAGATGTATATAATTAATTTATGGATTTTTTTTTTCTCTCTGTTTTATATTCTTTTAGGTTTATTTGTATAAAAATGACACACTGTTTGTACTTTACTAACGCCTGTTGTAAACCAAAACAAGTTCAAAATAGTAACTGCTGAGTTTCTCGCCGGGTCTTCTCAGCGAGAAATTACTTCGACGCGGTGGTAGAGTCGCATTATCACGGTATTTATGCCTATTATTTAGTACATTTTGCTATAAATTTGACGATTTGAAAGTACTGATACAGTCTATTTGAATAAAGTTATTTTAGTTTGAGTTTGAGTTTTATTCGGGGGCACGCAAATCACCCATTTTTCCACCTAAAAGGTGTCACTTGCGCGTTGCTGGCCCAAAAACGGACCTAAGCAAAGAATAAAGATTATCCCTACATGTATGCCTACACTCGGTCATGGACCAACGTGATAACAGATAGATTCACAGAGAGCTTAGCTTAACACAATCTATGCCGAAAACAGCAATGACATACACCTAGATAAACAGTAGTTTTAGAAATTTTAGTAAATAACAATGCTTAAATTGTAGTAACTCCAATCTTTACGCACCGAAATAAAAGTAAAGATGGCGCATTATAATTCAAAAGCGAAATAAAATGATCCATTGTAAAGAACGTAATGAAGTTTTATGTAGTAACATGAGCTTTTATTGCTATAATTAAATTGTTAGACCATAAATTCTAATTTGAATGCACGGCGGCGACTACGGGACATTACTATAATTAAATCATAGGAGCGTGTGTTTATTGCAAGGGAGCATTACATCATTACTATTGATCTGATATATTTACAATAGGTAAGTACAATACTCGCAATGAAAGACGCCCATAGCTTTTTATGCGAATAGAGACTAATTTGAATAAAACGGGTGGCTGGATACATATGAGAGATGAGGACAGTAGTTTGCTTTCTAATATGGTCTAAATAAGTGATACAGGCAGTTAATGTAGCATAAATTAGTGTCACAAACCATTCACGTCCGTTTCAGACTCCTAGCACCAGTGATGAATGAGATCTTGGGACAAGGGAAAATGCTACTTGTACCTATGTGATCAAAATACGCACACCACTTATCTTGCCGGAACAAAATATTTTCACCATGGATATAATCCAAAATTTGGAATGTTTATAGCACTAGCACTACTCAAAGATTACGATAATTAGGCTACGCTAATGACGTCTGTTCGATCAGTGAGTGTTTATATACTCTTAGAATCAGTGCTCATCGAATAAAGGAACAAACACGAAGGAAGAGAGAACATGAATGCATACAAAGCTACCCTTAACTGTCCGAATAAAAATTGTTGTCACTTGCGTTTCGATACACGCATCAGACCTTTACGAACAGTTTCGTTTCCCAATATTTTTCAAAATACATTTCTCGGCCGCTGCTATTTTACTGTTGAAACTACTTCTTTGCAAAGATCAGAGAAGTTTATGATTTTACTTTTTTAACTTTTCAACAACATCATTTTTTACATATTATGCCTCAGCGGCCATCACTTACCCAATTACCCATGTGCTCTGCAACTCAACAATAAAATTTAGTTCTCATTCAAAAAATTTATTGAATTGTTCCTGCGACATCTTACAAAGGTAGCAGTGAAAGCGAACATAATACAGCCCCTTTCCGATCCATATACAATCTTTAACCCGCTGTTTGTCCTCCCTTCAAAATCTCAGTTACCCTTCGAAATATTAAATTAACATAAACACGGGAACTGAGACGAGTCAAATCGAGAAGACAAATCTATCTCTTGGAAATCGTTAATTTGTGAATTCGGGCCCTTTCAGGGGCTCCGAAATGTTGTTACCGATGAATGCTCGGCTAAGTGTGTTAGGGCCTTTATCTGGGAATGTTTGATCCGCGGAGGTGGCGACACCTCGTGATTTCGCGTGTGAGGTGATTGCCTTTTGATGTCGCTGATGGCTTTCATGTAGCACAATAACTTGTAACGAACCTGTAATATACAGTTTCGATCTGAATTACGAGTATGTTCTCAATGTCAGCAGCTTCTTTTTTAGTGAGTAATGTTGATTATTTATAAAAAAAACTGCACCCCTAGATGAGAATTAATGAGATGATTATTTTCTAGCTTGCCTAGCCACTATTTTATCTATTCGGCTACAAAGGTCCTAGCAGTTTAATAAAAAGAACATCCACCTTGCAAAAATTGAGGCATTTTATTTTTAGAAATCCTACCTAGTAACTTTAAATATGGGATTTTTGGCCATTGTCTTTTGTTTTATTGTAAATTAACTTGATTGAATGGCAGACATACTGAAATTAAAAAAACAAATTATATCTACCTGAAGCTTACAGTATTGATGGAATGCTCTAAGACTTGAAGCAATATTATTAATATAAGTTATCTTGGAGAAAAACTGCGTTATTCTGCCATTTACGACCAATCTCTCTCACGGCTAATAAAAATTGCACCCATACCAATTGAGTGATTAATAAAAATTTGATTGTGTACTAAAGCGCGTTTTTGCGGGCGCATTAAACTCGACATATAGAGTATAAAAGGCCGTTAAAAGTGAGTGGTTGTTTTGTTGCATATAAAGAATCATGAATATCACTTTATCGTCTTTGAGATGATTTAAGGTGCGATGTTATGGGCTCGTGAATGTTATTTCTTTAATGGCAGCTATTTATTTACATAAAATTATACATCATGATCGCAGGCCATGTTCGTGTTTTCGTAAAACGCCTCATGTTTGCGGGCCGGTCGCCCTGAGGTTCCAGGTTCGAATCCCCCAGGCCTGGCTGTGTTTACAGGAACGGTAACGTTTGTAAACGCTGAGTAATGCCTTCTTATTTAATTTTTGAAAAAAAAATCGCGTACATGCAGTACACGGCGAGTTAGTAAATCATAATTTAAATTAAACTTTCCCTGAATCTGAAACTTAGGCTTAAGTTTGACTACCTTAAATCACAACACATAAAATTCAAAGTTTCAACAAGATAATTTTAACTTTGAAACTTTAATAAGTAAAGTTTAGTCCACTCCTCGCACTTCTAACAACAAATCTCTGATTCATCATCGCCAATCCATTTAACGAAACGTCAGAGGCGACTTTGCAGAGACCTCTACATAAACACTTCAATAAACGTACATTAAAAGATATGTCTCCAATTTAACTTGAATTTATGGTCACCATAACCCCACAACTACGAATCGTATCACCTCAAGGCGTGTAATTATCAGACAACAACATACATTGCGTGGTATCTTTGACAACACTCGTTGCATGTTCTTATCATAAGCGCAATGGATTTTGAAGTGGAGAAATTAACGTGAAGAATTGATGAGTTTGTTAGAAGGAGTGAGCTAGGTTTAGGTGCCTAGTCCCCTGCGACTGCTTGCCCCATAAACTTTTAGAAATGCCCCGTTTATACTTCATAAAATTTATATGCACTTTTATTCCGTCCATAAAGTTCGATTTGACTATTTTGTCTGCTAAGCGAGGGGCCGCGGAAGTGATCTCTTAGTTAATGCACGTATAGTTAGGTGTTTATTGATTAGATTAAATAATTATACGGCCAGCTTATGTTTCTGGCCTGAAAGAAGTATTAGAAATCGGCGCAGGTCGCGCAATGTATCTTTATACTACACATAAAAATATAATTGATGCAAAAAGTTGCACTGTTTTTAGGTACCGTCCAACCAATCAGTGAAATGATGTGTAGTCTGCATAATGTGTAGGTATTTTCACGTTTTTTAGATTATATTAATTACCAGAGTGCTTTTCCTTGAGATTAAGTACTTTTAAAATATAGGTATGTTTTGACACTCCATTTTTTTCATTTAAAATGGGTTTGCGGGTATTACTAAACGCCAGCCCGAACCTTTGGTTTTATACTGAACGAAAGGTTGTTGTTGTATTTAGAAATTTTAAGGTTGTGTGAAAATAAACAGCAGATGTAAGTAATGCGACCATCGAACTGTTAGTAACATAAGACAAAATGTATTTCAGTTAATAATGAATTTACTTTATAGTGAGGAAGAATTTATCAAATGGATTATCTAAATCTGAACCAAGCCAAGCTGTCCCTATAGGCGTAAAACACTGAAAAACGTGCTTAAATATTTCTGAAAACCTTGAAATATTATTATGTATTTATAGGTAAAGTAGGCTAATTACTTCACTTTACTTTTACCTTTAGGTAAATAGAAAATAACACCCAGGCACAGAACACACCCTAATGTTTGCCTCGGTCGATTTATTTAATAATTTAATGTCTCTACCTCATAAGAATATGTGAAATTATAGATTGTGCCATGATATGGCTCGTGACGTTCGTCATCGCATGACGCTCGAGGGGCGCCCTGCCGCGGACGGCGTGCATTACCGCTGACAAATGACGATTTTATGCAAACCCGACCAACTAGTCTGCCGGTGACGCACTCCTTTGCTCTGCTAGTGATGTTAATTTGTCGATGGATTAGGTGATAAAAAGCCAAAATTGCAGCAGGCTACAAAGAGATAAAGAATCCCTGGAATGATACTTTGCAATATAACTACTCACATCCAAGCAAATTCCCGCAGAATCTTTCTGTGGGCGAGCTTAGGTCGAGGTTGATGCCTTCAAAGCTGTGGACCTAGCTTCCACAACACTAATGAAAATGATTACGAGTTCAGCTACTGAATAATCATCTACAAAAATAGCTTCAAGATAGATCAATAAATCGGTTATTCTCCAGAAGACATACCTATATTTTCTAATTAACGCGTCATACCAAAATTTGAAAACCTTTCCTATTAATTAACCGCTAAAAATTATCAACTGCCCAATAAACATTTTAGTTTGAATGATCGATATGTGACAGCATTTGTTATCAGGATCATTGAAAAGTAAGTGAGAAAAAAGCAATGCATTTATGTGGGGTCAAGGATGGAATATAAAAAGTTTTAGGTACTTCGGAAAAACAATGATTTCTATTGAGGATTTCTATTGATCAATAGAATTTGAATAACTGAACAATCATCGACGTTAACACTCCATTTCCGTGACATCCCTACATTATTCAAATGAGTAGTTTAGGCGTAGTCGGTAAATAGAACCGCGGTACAGTCGGGCGCACGATTTGTCTACATTGTAAGTGATCGTTAAACCGCCTGCGCCATTGCCGTGTTTTACAAGCACTCGTATATCGCTACAGATATTTATACTACTGTACTTTCATTTCATTTGATGTTTCTTGCAGCATTAATTTTAGAATGTTTCCGTAAAATAAAATTGATATTTATTTAACAACAAAAATCTTCTATATGAAAGTTAAGTAACATACCTAGTAATTAGAAAGATATCATTTGAGCTTGAGTATATGCATAAGTTGTAATACTAGTTGAATCTTCTGGATAGCTTACCTTCTGGGTAACTTTTTGACTTTCTTCTTTGGTATAAGTGGTTTGAATAAATATACTCTTCGATTAACTTCTGATTTTTGATGTGAACGAATGTGTTTGATAGTGAAATAAAAAAAAATGGCAAAATGGCAGTTGTAAAAACAAAACAACAAGCACTTTGGCTCTTTCTGAACGACCTGCTGCTTCTCTATACGAACGTCCGGTGGAGCGACTCCGACAGAAGTCGGTTTAGCACAGCCCGTGATAATGCAGCAGGTTCCGCTTAAGGCCGTGTCCACCATTGGGGTATGCGCCGATCGGCTCTATACTGGCAAATTCACCGGTCGAAAAAGAAAGGGCCATGCCTATTGTTCGCAGGACTCGAGGTGATGCTCCTCAATCAGTAGAGGTGAGTCGGCACAGGAGGTTATTTCGGGCGCCCACCTTTTGTTTAGTATTGGCACAGTGAGGTTTGTATGTAAGTGCCCTGTCCAGTGTGACACCAAGATATTTTGGGTGGGAGCAGTGGGCTATCTGTACAGGTGTGCCAGCATATGTTGAGGGTTCTCCTAGCTTCTCGATTACGCAGGCTAAAACACGCAGGACCGAGTCTTTGTGGGGTTGGACCGCAGAGAGTTGGCGTCGTAATAGCAGCTAAGCTGCTCACGAGCTGCGGTTAAATACTTCTTAACCTCATTAAAGGATTGCCCCTGGGGTTCGTGAGCTAGATCGTCGGTTAAATTCAAAGATGGAGGCCTTTGCTCAATTACTACTATTTTGTGCAAAAAAGAGTATCTTATCTTATCTTATCACCTCTGATAAAAACGCGCACAGCTTTATATTGCAAGGCCCATGTAATCTTACTACAGTGTCATCCAAACGTTCTGCACTGCGAACAAAATTACCCCATGTTCGTATTGAAATCCCGATAAAATGCATTAAGGGCTTTCACAGACGGAGCTGGATGAAACTTTAAACACGACTTTAATATCATAATTAAATTCAATTGCGTTCTATGTCTTTTACAAACCTGGAATGTTAAAAACTGGGTGACAAGGCATACCTTGTCACAACGCCTCTACATTTACAGAGGCGTTTGCATAAACCTTTGCGAAACCATTGCAAAATGGGTCTTATGTCAGTAGCAGGTGCCCAAATGTAAAGGTTGATGTGAACGCCTCTGTAAGTACCTAAAGGAAGTATTTTTACATAATATTATTATTTATTTATCACTGGCGGATCCGGCAGACTTCGTCTTGCCCAGAAAAAACAGCGCCACCTGCCCAGTTCAAACGTGTTTCACCTAGGCACCCATTGAAAAATACGCAGAAAATTTCGTCCAAATTAAAGGAGGAGGAGTTTGGTCTAACTAACGAATCGCATTTAATCATCTTATAATAGGTAGTCACTAATAAATTGCTCAATAAAATATAAAACATGTTTACTGAAAGTGTGAGGAAATGCGAAAATTCATCGTAAAAAGTTACAGTTTCTAAAATAACAAGGTGCAGAACATGCAGAATATCAGAGTGAATTACACTATTTTTATTTGAATTCAACGATAACATCACGAAAATCTTCCGAAAATGCGACGTTTCCGATCAACCCCCACTGCACGCTCTTAAGAAACGCAGGCAGCAGGAGCGTTGCCAACCCTGCTGCCTCGTGTAGCTACAGCTTTAGGCTGTTTCAGTGACTTAAGTTTTATTTAGTTACTTTGTTTTAGTTTCACGGCCGCTTAGTATTAAAAAAAATAATCCGCAAATACCATCTGCCCGTGTGTGGGCTGGCCTAAGGCCTCGTTGGCACGCGCGTAGGTATCATGTAAATCTCCGCGACCTTTCCGCCTCGTAAACCTGCAACATATTGATTCTTTACCGCTGCTTTTATTTGCACGGCGCTGGTTGTTAAATTGATGTTACTGTTTGTATCGGTGTTGGATCCGAACGACTATTGCGATTACCCTGCTGACAGTGGGACAACGTAGATCTGTATTTTTAAGACATTACAATATAAAATACAATATTGTATTTTTGAGTCTGTAGAATTTTGAAGTTGGCTGCTTTGTAAAAAAATATGAGAAATTATTTATGAAAGCCAGGGATACTAACATCATGCTTAAAAGAGATACAGATAGGCTGGTATTAAGTTTTATCCTGAAATCTCAGAAGTACCTAAATAGTTGTGTTTCCATTTGTGTCAAGATATACAATAAAATTCCCCGTGACATAAAAAATAATAACTTACACATTTTTAAGACTAAACTATTTAAGTGGATTATTGACCTAAGATTTATGACATTAAGGAATTTTTAATTTAAAAGATTTAACTTAATTTTTTTGAAACTACGTTTTATTTGATTGACAGTGATTGATTTCTTACTATGTTTTATTTGATTTTATTTAATTTATTTATTATTTACTTTTGTTTGAAATTGTTTTCTCGCCCTTCATGAACATTTGTATGTAACTTTGCATGCTAACAATCCTGGCAAGACATGTGCACTTTCAAATTGTGATTAAAAACTTTATACCGTGTTCTTATGCAAATAAAGAATTATAATCATTATGAAGAGGCAATAAGATTGGTTATAATAAAGAAGATGTGCAGTAACTCCGCAGCTTGCAGAAGAACTGTACGTCTACCATGAATTTTACGTCACGTAAACTACGATAGTTTACACTACAACTATTTGTATGCCATTTTTAGTTCCAATTTTATTCATTAGAGGCGCTGTACCGAATTCTCCTAGTGACTGTGAGCAGTGTTAGCTCATGGTGGAGGGGGGGGGGGGGGGGGGGTACTGTACTGCTGCAGCAGACGTAGCTGTCAGACTGAGAAAGACCACCAGCATCAGTATTTATCCATCGTCACTTCCAACCTACTTTAAAAATCTGACGATTTGGATGAGGTTTTAAAAAAGGTTCACTACTATTATTTTAGTGTCAGGGAAAAGAAGACATAGCTCAAAGAACTTTTGAACGTTTTGTAAGCATACTTCGTCGGTTTGTTGGCAGACGATGATGACAAACTCAAACTCAAATAACTCTATTCGAATAGACAGTGTCAGTAATTTCAAGTAATTTCAAATCGTCCAATTTACAGCAAAATATATTAAATAATAGACATAAATACCATAATAATAAGGATATATAAATACATAGTATACAGACATAATGCGACTCTACCTACGCGTCGGAGTTGTTTCTTGGTGAGAAGACCCGGCGAGTAACTCAGCAGTTACTCTTTTAAACTTGTTTTGGGTTTACAATAGGCGTTAGGAAAGTACAAACAGTGTGTGTCATTTCGATACAAATAAACCGAAAAGAACATAAAACAAATAGAAAAAAAAACAACCAAGGATTTAAAACATGTTGATTTTCCATTTAAAATTATCAACAAACCTGAACTCTGTTTCTAAATAAATCAGGTTGCATCCCATCTGACCATTACGACTAGGTGCTGCCCACTAAGCCCATTACACGTTCCAATTTTGCGAAATGGGCGCGTCGCATCAGAGTCATATTAATCAGTAGGGTAACAAGATTTGCTGCACATAATCGGACGGTCCCGGCGGGGCGCGGACACGTTATTAGATTGCCACCTTAACCTGCCAGCGAAAACTTGGATTAGAAAAAGGATGATGTTATAGCCGCTTTTATGTTTTACAATTTAATAAATTGGCAAAGAGTTCAAAACATTTTACGTCGTTTGAGCGGGACTTTAAACATTCTGTCCCAGCTGACGTCGATGATATCTTATCATTCATTGAGCCTATCCTGAGCTTTATGGTGGCTTGATAACATGTGACAATATAATGTATCAGTAGCCTGATATTAATCTCCACAACAACATAAATTCAGCACCTTGCCTGGGCTTATACCCATGGGCATTTTCCAAAGAGCTGATGTTAGGGACTTAGATTAACGGAAATCTTGTGATCTACATAATGTTCGTCCATAAGAATTTAGTTCTGGGTGACAATCACATGACGTTAAGATGTCAAAATATTAAACTATTCATTAAGATTTCCTAAAAAAGCTTGAAGAGATTTTCTTTTACGAATTCCCGAAGATTATTTGACACGACATTGAACTGCTGAAGCTAAACCGTCACGATTATCGACAATGTGGGTATTAACTGTTAATCATTGTCATTTTTGAGAATCCCTTGTTGTGTCAGATGAAAAACATTTATAATACGATTCCGAACAATCATCCTTCCACTATCGATCTTCGTAATTGGTAAAACAACTGTGAACGTTGAATGGAATCCACGTGCGTTAAAACTCGAAAGCCAGCATCCCCTGTGGGTGAATGGGGCACGTTCTGACGTCACACCGCGGCGACAAAGCGACCGTTACACAATGGCTGGCGGCAAAAAGTCACCCTCACCTTGCTCTCGTCCCCATGTGGTACGCGTAATCTGTGCATAAAGTAAGCTGAAAGTCAGTAAGTAGAGTTCAAATTACTAACGTTTTACTCTTAAAAAACACGAGTCTTAGAAAAACAATCATTTATTAGTTTAAATAGTTTAATTAGTATAACATTCATATATTAGTTATGGATTAAGCAGCTATGGCTTAACATACAGTACTTACATAAACGATATTTACAAATTACAGCGAAAAATTCTTAAGACTATAGTACCGAACACTTAGTAAATACATTAAAAATAACGACAAAGCCCTGTTTGATTACTGTAAAGTAATTAATATATATGACAAAATAAAATATTGCCTTCTTACAGAATTTAATAATCCTGATTATATAGAGAAATATGTAAGGCCTGCGTCTTTAAGAGTTTTATCGTATACTAACAAGTACCGCCTACCAAAAATAACGAATGTATATGGCTCAAGGGCACTCAACTATGTAATACCTAAATACTTAAATGAAATACCAGCTAGTTTACAGTGTATGTATCTAAATTCAACTAATTACAAAGGTCAATACAAAAGATTCTATTTGTCAAATCCAAGTTTGAGTGAACTTTGATGTGATTGTATTAGATTATTATGCCTATCATCAATATGTATTGTAGAAGAACGTCTCACTCTTACAGATAAACCTACAAGGTTTTTGTATGGGTATTGTAAGTCATCCATTGTGTATTCAAAATGTCTTGAATAATAAATAAATAAATAATAAATAAATAATCTGGTCAAAGGGCAGTGGTCACCCAGAAGCTAGAGCTCGTATATAATAATAATCGCTATAAATCCTAAACGAGGCAAGGGAAAAAACGGTAGATGTACTAGAGAAATACACCCAGATGTAGCAATTTTCGAATTTGATGACTGGGATAGCTGTAGTGCTCCGTAAAAAAAGTGTGGGGTTTTCAGGCTAGTGGTCAAATAAAATCCTGTTTCATCCTTTTTAATGTGACGACCGACTTGGTGTAATGGTTAAGAAGTTGGCTACTACACCAGAGGTCGCGGGTTCGATCCCCGCACAGTACAAACATTTGTGGGCATGAACATGTCTGTTTGTGGTCTGGGTGTCTCCTATGTATAATAAGTATGTATTTACAAAAGAAAATGTATTTAAGTATGTTTATCCTTTGTCTAGTATCCCATAACACAAGCTTTAATTAGCTTACTTTGGGGCTAGATGGCGCTGTGTGGAATAATAAAAAAAAAAAAAAAAAAAAATGTGTCACAATTGAATGATAATGAAACAATGTTTACATAAAAAGATCTAAGATGACGCAAAAACATCTAACTGAGAATGCAAGTGTGGATTAAGATAAAACAGTTAAACTGCCAATTCCTTCCTATATTATCGTAAACTCGATTAACAGCATCCAAAATCCAATTGAAGCGTACGAGTTTCTGCCGACTATTTCTGCACTACACGCACCTCAAATAAATTGTCCTCCCAATGATTTTTAGTCCGTGCGACACGTTCGTGTGATTTACAACGCATGAAAAATGGCGACCGGTTACGGTTATGAAATCCTGGACGTCGGGGTGCGCTTCCACGCCTGCTCATTATTGCTGCTGCATATGGTACGTTGTTGCTCTTTAATGTTGCGCTTGTGCGACTTTAGTGAATTAAAGTTTAGGAAGAGCTGGGGCCGATTCCGCTAATTTATCTAAAATGACAGACTATTTGCCATAATATTAAGACTCAATTAAGATTCAATTGCCATTGTAACAAATTGTGTATGCTGCTTAAACTTGAATGGGGTCTCGATAGAATCGCAATGGAATCTTAATGGTGTCTCATTACAATAGTGAACGGTGTTGCCTATAAAAATCTACCATGCCGCTAGATGGGTGAATGAATGATTGATTGGATTAAAATAAAAGTTTTTCCCATTTTGTGGGATTTTAATTATATTGTCTGCAATAAAGTGTCTTGTTAATGAAATATGATCAAATGTAACTCAAAAATTCGTAAAATCTTTCATTCACGTTAAATCAATTCTTATTTAGCATATTTTTGTAGGTTGATAAAATACATATTTGGGCTGCAACAGGGTATTTGCGGTTGATTTTAGTTTCCATCATGTTACAAACGCAAAACCTTATCCGAATTCCTTCGCGAAAGTCATGCAATACATCTGTGACACCTGACAATGTTAAGCTTCTATTGACCCTCTTCTTTTACAAAAAGCCCTATATCTTCGAAACTGTCAAATGAAAAGATGTTCATAAGAAAACACACTTCTACGTTGTAAGTAATAGAAGATTGTGAACTGCGATGTGCCCTCCCTCTATCCGAGTATATAAATTTTTTTGTACGATAAAATGAATTTAATTATGCTTGAAAAATATTTATCTCAAAGAGTAACGAATATTTTTGTAAAATAATATTCCCGCAACGCATTCACCCCACCTGAATCTCAGCCGTTCTCAGCATTACTCTCGCCACATTGACCGCCCAGCACGCACGCAATAAAAACTCAGCCAGACCTCCTGCTACGATGTTTATTCAGCACCCCTTGCTAAGGTATTATAATTAAGCTCATTTGTTATTGCGCACCTTAAAAAAGTTGCAAATTTGAACACTATTCCATTGGAATAAGAAAGAGCGAGTAACATGTGGGTCGCTTTGCGCAGGCGCGATAAGCTCTATAGGTGCGTCGTTAGAGTTTTTGATGCGCACGCGACTAGGTCGTATTATCTTTTTATCGTAGCACCCCATGCCAGGATTAGTGCAAGGCAGGGGTAGGTAACTGGTCGAAAAACTAGTTTGTATCTTAAATACAGTATATCTCAGTTCAGAAAAGTATAGTTTATTATTTTATCACTTATTTCAGTTTTTTCGAAGTATCGTTTTAGTCATTCATAAAAAAGCTCAAATTAAGCTGCAAAGACGTGATAAATAATATGCACCTTTACTGAAATTATATTTATTATTGAAATCGGAGAATGTTTAATCAATTATCATTTATTTGCAATTTGAATCAAATTATTCGTTAATCACAGGTGGTACATAAATCTTAAAATCATACATAGTTTGGTTTTACAAAAACGATCTAAAGAAAAGGTTTAGTACCCCTGCATCCCTAGGTGCACAATACACTCGCGCGTGTCACCCGTGTGTCCCCGAACAAATATTGCATTACGTGGTATTACCCCCTCTGCCCCGCGACACGCGTCACCCAGCAGTCCATTGTTTCGTCCCCGCGCTTGCCAACGCGTGCGCACCCTACTCCCACGGCTGGTTTTGTGACTTTTTTAAACTATTGTGCGCGATTGCAGAGTTGACAATAGTACTTTGATGAATGAGTTAAAAGTTTTTTTAGTTTTGTTTTGTTACTCTTCGTAGAAAAATAAAGTCACTGACGTAGCCAAGCGGGATCAGTCTCTGAAGTGGCAGTAGACAAGACACATGGCGTAAAGAACTAGTACTCCTGAAAGGAAGTAGATGAAATGACAAATGCAGAGTGATTACAAACTTCATAATAGTTGCAGAGTTTTACAGGCCGCCCATAATTTTAAATGAAGGTCCATGGTCAGAGAGGTAGATAATTAAACCTATTAGTTGAATGATACCTAATAGGCAGATTTCGACATAAACACAACAACATGGTCTAAGGATATACGAGTATTAAACTTTTTTAAATAACTTAAAAAGTACTTACTGGCCTTATAAAAAACTATTAATGACAGATTATAAAACATTATTAAGTTCCTTTTTTTAATTCAAATTTGTATATAAAAGGTTTTGTTTTAAGAAGAAATTCGCATTCATTGAATTTCTTCCAAAGAAGTAAATCTTCACGAACTTCTAACTTGATTAAAACTTCATAAATTTCTATAAATCTTTATCAAACGCATCTCCGGTGTTCATTTAATCATGCCAGTAGACACTTGACCAGGAACGAAATGTTAAGAGCAGTGGGCATGATTCAAGCTGGCGCTACCCAAATTGCGGTTTCTGAAGCCATGAGGACCAGTCAGAGCGTAATATCCAGGCTTTGGTCACGTTATCGTGTCACGGGTGAAGTGGTGGAACGGCACCGAGGACCTCAACGCATTACAACACATGTACAGGACCGATTCATAGTAAATGCTGCACGAAGTCAATCAAATGTAACGGCGATGCAATTGGGTCAAAGGCTACAGAGAGAGTATGGTTTGCTGGTAAGCGGTCAAACTTTGAGAAGACGACTGCATGAAGTCAACTTCAGGTACCAGCGCTAAGGAGAGGCAATCGAGGAAGAAGATTACAATGGGCTATTGCACCCAAAAACTGGAACCATTCTCAATGGTCACTTGTGCTTTTCACTGATGAATCCAGGTTTGGATTTCATCCTGATTCGCGAAGAGTACGCGTTTGGAGAGAACCTGGACGTTGGAATCGACTGCAGCACCCACAACAAGTTCATGCATATCAAGGTGGCACGATTATGGTTTGTGCATGAATTCGTCTCGGCGGTAGAACGGACCTCGTTTCCCTTGTATCCACAAGGCAATATGACTGCTCTAAAATACCGAGATGAGGTGCTAGAGCCTGTAATCTTGCCCCACAGACAGCAAATGGGACAAAATTTCCAGCTAATGCACGACAATGCCCGTCCACATACGGCGCGTATCGTTACTAGTTGGTTACCGGCATGATATCCAAGCTTAAGACTGGCCTGCACAATCCCCTGACTTAAATCCTATTGAGCATGCCTGGGATATGCTTCAGAGAAGAGCTCTTAGGAATTTCCATGAAGATATTGTGCATGAAAACCAGCTTTTCTTGCATCTTAGCAGGACTTGGGACAGTATTCCACAACAGGATATTGACACCCTTGTTTTGAGTATGCAGAACCGCTGCAGATGTGTCAAGAGAGTCTTAGGTCGATCCACAAATTATTAATTTTAAGTTTTCAACAATTTTTATAAAAAAATTGTTGTTTTGTTTAGGTTTTGATGTTTCAAAAATAAAGTTAAGATTGAAATTTTGTCTGAGTTTTTCCTCTTCTTGTAAGTTTTTTTTAAATTTAACTTTATCTAAAAGTTTATTTATCAGATTAGATAGGCTATTAAACAAGGTTTATTTTAATGTGTAGGTGTCTTAACGAAGAGTTAATAGAATTTTAGTTATTTAGGTTTAATTAAAATATCTTTAGACCATGTTGATGTGTGTAATTTGGTATGAAAACAGATTTATTTCGTAGGAGGTAAGTAATCTATCTAGGATGAATAAAAGACACTGCATTTTTCAGATTTCGGAAAACACACAAAAACCCTCATTTTAGCAAATCTTGTGAAGTCACATTTAGACATACTAAACAGGTCCAGGTGCCCAACTATTAGAAAAACCAAGGGGTCTAAATTCTCAAGGCGGATGAAGTGTGTTTTGAGTTTTTAGGGTTTCTGATAACACCTGCAAACAGTAGTACATAACTTCGTATTTTTACTGTACTCTTGACTTGCCTAAGTCAACGCAATGACTGGTTCAAAAACACTTTTTCAGCCGAAGCTAAAAGATCTGTCCAACTGGAGGAGAGCACTCATGATAAACGAATACTTCCATCATCCTATCCTTAATGTAACGTGAATGTAAATTTTAATAGAGCAATAAAGAACATTCCGTTTCACCCCTGCAACCATACTGTAATCACGAGTTTCGTACCTGATAAATAGTCGGAAGACCCAAAGCAAAGACAATTAGAAAGCACACGGAACTCATCTCTCATAACGTCATTGACAAACGCCTGTGGCTTAGCTGACTCCCAACACTCATTTATTGTTAAAAAGGTATCCCGAGGTGCCAGATCTTCAGACACCAACCTAACTAGTTCCTATTACGTTGCTTTAAGGTTAGAATTGGTATGAGGAGGTGGAGTATGTGAGACTAGGGGACCTTTTTGCTGCCCATCTCAATTGCTTCGAAGGTAATTTTAATGGTCGAAATTAATAATTTCCTTGCACGGCCCGCATGGTCGATTGTTGCCGCGATAGCCCTTAGCCCTTTGTTTCGTAATTGGAAGTTATTTTGGACCGTTGGGTGTGGAATTTTTAATACATTTGAGTGGTTAAACGGTAGAGGAAAGTTCAACTGCGTGGTGCTAAATTGACTTCGCGTGTTGAGTCGGAATCTAAGAGATCTTAGATTTGATGGTCAAACTGTTCTTTTTCTTTTTTTACTTATTAGAGATCGTTTTCGGGTTATGTGCCAACTGCAAAAATGTGGCCAGAAAAACCATTTTCTTTTACTTCACTTTTTAAGTCAACCTTATATTTTTATTCCTGCTGAGATAAAAAGACTCACATTATTCATCTGAAAATGATACACAGTTTTGAAATGATTCAAAGATTAAGAGATTACCTCAAAATACTCCAGTACGTCTACCAGGAGTAGCTACTTTAAGATTACATTATCGTTCGCGTGAAAAAAAAAATGGATTTGACATTGTCATGACATGTGTCATCCCAATACAATTTTTTACGCGAACAACGTAAATTTAAAGTGGCAACTCGTGGTAGACGTACAGTTAAAATTAACCCAAATGCACTCCCGTATCTAATTGCCGGTTCAAAAGCAAGGCAACCCTGATAAAAGACGCCAGTCCGACTAAAAGGGTCACAGAACCCTTTAAAACTAGTTATACTAAAATCCCTTTGTCGTTTGTAAGTTAAAACGTGTGAAATTAAATAAAAGCCGGGAAGGTGTCACCCGCACGGTTAGTTAAGATAAAGTTTCAAAAAGCTCTACAGAATGACTACCCGCATGTAGTGGAATGTAATACTTAACATTTTAATTGTAGGTACATTATTGGATGGACGAAGCGGGTGTTTTGAATTTTGACAATTAGGAGTACTACCTACGATTGAGGATCTTAATCGAAATACTAGAAGTTGTGACTTGTTTCCTAATAGAAAGCTAAAAGTTATCCTCTGTTAACTGTGTTTTTCAGTGAGAATTCTATTTATAGGTAGGTACATAAGAAGGAATATATTTTTTACCAAACTCTACTAAGTGTGGGGTGAAATTTGCATGTGTATCAAATGTTTCTGATATATTTATTCATGAGAAACGGTAGTTTGAATTTAAAAAATTTAAAAATTTAAAAGTTTTTTAAATGTTTGTTACCTCATAACATTCAACTGGGTGAACTGATTTTGATCATTATTTTTTTTATTCAAAAGCTAGTGCTTCCCGAATGGTCCCATTTTAATTTGGTCTAGTTCTGACAGTGGCATCCATGAGAAAACCATATAAGTTTTAAATCTAGATAGACAAAATGCGTGACAAACGGACGAATAACTCAACATTACGCCAACCGATTTTGATATTTATTTTTTTATTTGAAAGCTAGTGCAGCCCGTGTGGTCCTATTTTAATTTGGTTCAGTTCTGACAGTGGCATCCATGGGAAATCCATATAAGTCTTAAATCTAGTAAAACCATACACGCGACAAATGGACGAATAATTCATTATCACGCCAACCGATTTCGATGCTTCTTTTTTTATTGGAAAGGATATACTTCAAGGGTAGTTTGATGAGAGTTTGGTTAGGTTCTGATTATGGAATCCATGACAAAGTAACGAAACTCTTCAATTCTTAGGAGCAATTGGACGATACTTTTTCGACGTATAAAATAAATAAGAACGAATCACTGAAAATCAAGAAATAAACAAAAATTTTAACAAAAAAAAAACCAACTTTGAAAAAAACTATTTAAAAACAAAGCACTAAAAAGTAAAGAAATAATCGCGTATTCTTCTAAAACTTATACAATAATATAATGTACATGTCGACATGATAGTGGCGTGTTGCTCTCAGCTAGGGCCCCAGGTACACATTTCAAATTATATTAGAACTAACAGAAAGCAGAGCTTTTGTATAGCAACTCTATTTAACCTTCATGCACGTGCTTAGTTCTCTTCTAGACTAATACTGCGTATCCGGTGGTTATAGCCCACTGCAGATTCAAGTGCATTACATCAGTAGGTAATAGCCTGTATCCGATCGTCACCCTCATCTGAGTGCTGACTCTGTTGCATCCAATTTAGAATACCTAACGCAGTTAAAGCCAGCTGTAAATATCTTCGAAATGTGAATGTGACAATTTATTTTATTTTAGAAGATGATCTTCAAGTTTTTGTTTCCTGAGGTCTTGGACAAAGTGCCGTGTTTGGGGATCCAGGTTAAACATTTATGTTTATGTACTTCTGTATTTTTAAGTATGAGTCAAGTAAGTATGATTTCATGTAAAAAACCTATCTTTTTCGAGACTCGCATTAAAAAGTCTAAAAGATTGCTTAGGTCAAGCTTAATGTCTTGCTCAGCATCAATTTAAAGAACTATATTGCTCCTGTAGGTATGTAAATGATACAACTATCAACGTAGGTATCTGTATGATCTAGATACCTACTCCACGTGAGTCTTCATATCACACGAGTCCCCATTGCGGCAATTGAGAGGTGCGCTCCCGCCAGGTGGCCTGTGACTCAGCCGGCAATTTAGTAGCTCACGTGGCCACAGGAAAACTGTGGAGCTGTTTTTTTTTCCTTAGTTCGTTAAACATGTATGGGCGTTATATTTGACTGATATCTGGATTGTCATAAATTCTCTTTTGACTGTAGGACTGTTCGCTAGCAGAATTTTTATCCGACCCTAGGTATTTTTTTTAATGGTAGTAAAGCAGAAATACTCGTTTACCTACCTAAAAAAAAATATTGTGTGTGGTTGCACATGAAAAATGACATTAGAGTTTAGAACATATAAGATACCGCGATGACACAGTTAGGCGATCTTATTGCTAAACAACAATCTCTACCAGACAACCCACAAGTAGAGGAAAACGGTAGGGAGGATGAGTAAGTGTACAAAATAGAAATGATTCTGAACATTTGATTTATTTGAAATTGACACAAGTAAAAATATACTTACATCCATTAATTAAATACAAAAAAAAATATTAAAAAAAACAAGATCAACTGCGCATCAAAATAATAAAAATTATAACGGATATAATACATATCACCAGTAACAAAAAAAATCAGGAGACGAAAACAAAAAGACAGAAGAAGTAAAAGGATGAACAAAATTAGGAAAATAAGTAGAACTAGAATTGTTTTAAGGCGAGGAAATATGCTTTGATTCTAGTTTATAAAATGGATAGGGAGTTGGACTCTCTAATAGACAAGGGTAAGGCAGTTGTTGTTTAAATTTGGATTTTACTCCCTGTGTTATTTGATGTGAAATATACTAAAACTTTTACTATATAATATAAAAGCTGCTCCACTCCTGCCTATGTCCGTATGACCCACATCGCTGCCAATTGAGAGTTAGTTTAGGTGATCGACGCAGGTACGGGCGCGTAGGTGCCACAATTGACACAACTATAGTTAATTGAAATGGTTTGTGGGCCCAAAGTACCTTCATTGACTTTACTATTCGGAGGGTAAAACAATCAGGATAAGGTCAATTCTATGAGTTTAAACGTGTCATTTTTTTAATGAATCTTAAAAACTGAAAGAGCTCAAATAGCACTTCATTAAGGTGCATCGTGAATATTAACATGATAATAGGAAATCATATGATAATACTATTTATTTAATATTAATTACAGAAGTCTCACTGGAGAATTCTAACCAAGTTCTCTCATTGTTAATAACTACCAACGGAATCATCATTGCAATTCCTACGTAATACTGATAAACGAATTCAGCAAGAAAAAGTAATTTTAAAGGAAGAACAAAACCAAAACCCGCATGCTTGACAATTGATTTCAATGAGCAGATGAGATGCTATCAAAATGGCGGAAATGGCCTAATTACTGGCAAATTTAAAAAAAATGTTTGACCGTATAAGTTTAAATAGGCGGTAAGATCGTTATCAGTAAAAATAGGCTGTATTTTAAAGATGGGCAGTAGCTTTTTGCATATTAATAAACATACAAATTTTTGATTTGAAGTTTTTTATTAGTTACAGCGACCCACCCGCCTCGGCTTCGTTTGGGTGTAAATATTGTTCGATTTTTAAAAAAAATTCTCTCATACATACCTCGTCCTTACAATAAGGCCCAATTAGTCGAGCCGTTTTCAAGTTTTGCGCTTTGCAACACATTTGGCGATTCATTTTAATTTATATAGATACTTACCCATCAATGAAAATGTTTACAGTGATTTTAGATTATATTTTGTAACGAACTACAAAACTTAGTTCGTTAATGTTTTTGTAGTTTTCAGATAATAAAGTGCATATCATTAATCATGGCTGACTATTCCAGACACACGATAATTTATGAATGTCGTTCTCTCTTATTTGTCGTGATACCTACTATCATTCTGCTGCTGTACTCAACAGCAAAGCTCGATTTCACTGTATTATCTTTACAAACCATTTTAACCCTGTCAATATCACAGCATGTAAGTTTCTCTATTAGTAACCCTATCCTGCCGAGGAAGCCCGCAGGTGTTCGAACCCTCGCGAGCTCGCGCCAAATAATACCCGTCTCGTTACTATTGTTGCCGCGAAACTTGATAGCAATCGATTAAAATAACAAGGGTACAGTCACGTGAGTGGAAGCACTGTTAAACGAATTTTGATTGTATTTTCTTTCACAGTTAAAATTTAATTACGCAGGAAAAGGCAGATGCCCCATAATATATTTATCTGAAACCAATCTGAAATACAAAAAAATTGAATTGAACTTCTGAAAAAGCGGGAGAGTTAAGAAATTGGAAAAATTTCTAAACTGAATATTAAAAACAACTTTCATATATATGCCTTGATCTTGTAGCTTTCAATATTGACTAGCCCTAGCGATGCTCCACTTCTGGGATTTCGTAGAGCACGAGTTTTTGGCACTACCTGCATTGAATACACAGTGAAAAGTTTTAGAGCTAGGTCCATCACTAGCAGGATATGAAATCGAAATAGCTATTACGCTCATATTGTTTGCGGATCACCGTAATCCATTGACCCTCACCTCCGTTACCGTGAACTCAAACAACGGTTTAAATTTATTAATCGGGCCTCTCCGACCCGCAAACATTGGAGGCTTAAGTAATTAACGTCATGTAGAACGGGATGTTTTAATAACTTGCCAGGCTTTGTTTGAACGTATAGGTGATTACGGGTTGCTCTGCAAACGTTCAGCGGCATTTGAGGGTTACTACCGGTATATGATCGGGTGGAAGAAGGTTTATGTGGTTTTGGATTGAAAGCTTGGAAATGAATAATATTCTGTTACGTTTTAAATTCAATAAAATTGTAATATATTGTGACCTGTTGGTTTAGTGATAGTGGCCCTATCTATAGCGCGGAAGTTCGAATCCCAACCAGGACAAACCTTTACGTGATTTTCCTTTATGGATGTTCTATGTTTCAATTAATTAAGTATGTTTTTCAATATCTTAGACCCTACTTGACTTGTATTGGTCAGATAATTTTATTTTTAAAACACAAATTCATTAAAAATAAGTTGTAAGCTTAGTTTTGCGAATCTGATACCTAAGTATAATAGCAGTGACTTGCTAAAGTAGATGTTTTTTTATAGCTCATCTTTTAGTCACTTTCTTTTGCTTCTTTTGAATCAGATTAGCCTTCGTTTCAGGGCGTTACAGAGAAGGAAGGGCAACTAAATTTTACAGTTGTTCGAAAGTGACGAGCGTCTTCCTGAGCCATCGGAATACCCCCCTCATGTCGATCATTTTGCTCAGCAGCGCGTACAGCAGGAATTATTGTACTCAACATTTATTACTGTTTAAATCGTCAAATCTAATCAACTAGGAAGATAAACTCACTATCGAAATAGTTATTTAGATATGTTAACAGCACCTACCTACTAATAGTGTGACTCTTCCACCGACCTATGTTCAGGCACAGCAAGCAATATTTATTTATTTATTTATTACAAATTCTGAGGTGGACTCAATTTGCTGGCAATTTTGGCAACAACTTTGTCCAGTTAGTGTAGTTTAAGCGCCAAAAGTCCTAAAAATATTATAAACTTGGTCAAAGCTATTTCCGAGTAGGTAATTGTGGTGATTAAATACTCGTCTGGTGGCTCATTGACGGCAATTGGCGGTGATGCGGGCTGGACCTCCTATGAGGTAACATTCCGACCTGTAGCCCCACTATAGTCGCTAGCGTCTTTTGTGAATTTGTATGGAATCTCGGTACAGGGCCTGTATGAAATTAAAAAATAAAAATACTATAGAATTACTGAACTTTATGCATATTTCCTAACACCTAAGAATAATAAGAGTACCTTACAGTTTCTTTCAGAATTTTAAAGCTACGAGTTTTAAAGATAAAGAGGAAAGTTTGATCGTGAAAAAAAACCAGAAAATAAAAAAAAGGCATTTGAAAATTATTTATTTATTTATTGCATGCCACATGGTACATAAAAGATCTAACATAAATTAAACAGGACATTAAATATGACACCCTGTAAGGGCACTGCAATTATACGCATAGATGACGCCACGACGTTAAAACTAAAACAACTAAAAAAGAGATACATAATGTCGGTTCTGCCCCTTCAACATCACGATCATCTGACGTCAAATTAAACAAATCTATACTAATAATATAAAGAGGGAAGATTTGTTTGTTTTGAACAGGCTCCGAAACTACTGTACTGATTTTACAAATTCTTCCACCAATATATAGCTACATAAATTATCAGGCAGTGTCATAGGCTATATTTTCTTTATTTAGGCTATATTATGACGGGATAGACAGTCTACGCAGGCGAAGCCGCTGACGGACAGCGTGTCTAAAATAACATTGGTGTTGAAGGCAGAACAACACTAATAAGTATAAAAGTTTTGCTTAGTTTGACGTCGTATAATCTTTGTGTAATATTATGCATAATATTTATTTAATCAATGCAAAAATTCCCACTTTTTGAGTTATACCTCTGTGTCTTTAATCATTGATCAGTGAATATAATATTTGACGATATTAATACCGATGTGCAGTACAATTGTGTGCTCAGACAAAAGTTATTAGTTTCACCTGAGGGTGAGATGCTGCTCTGTTTGCCTCAAACAACCCCGATCCTGATTGAAACCCTGGGGATGAGTGCACATTATAAACATAGTAGATATTATTAGTATTATTGTTTTGCAGCGTGGTTCACTCATAGAGGGCAAATCACATTGATAGGCGTAGAAAAAAGCGTAGCATTGATTTAAATTGGACCCAAGTTGGTTGCTATCAAAACTTCGTTACAATTGATAGGTGATAAATAAATCCAAGTAAAATATAGTTAAAAAGTTCCCATACCTACATCATGCATCAAGGTTTCTTTCAAAAGCCAATTAGACTATACATTTTTTTAATATTGACTTAAACAAAATTTTAAAGCAGTAAAAAATTGCATAGTGGCTTTTTTGGAGTGAATTCTCTATCGCACCCAAACAAACCTCTTAATAATCTGTTTTTCATAAAGCAGAAATGGAATCTACGACCTTTGACACTAAAGGCACGTTACTATTGCGACAACAGAACCAGAACGAAGCCCCTATAGATGGCAAGCGTTATGTGGGTATACACACACTCACCTCATATGAATTCGCAAAAGATACGTGGATAGGGCGCGCGCGCACGAAGCGGCCATAACTAAAGCACCGTCTGCCCAACGTGCGGTGTGCGTTATTAATTCAGGTACATCTGGCGGGACCAGGAACCACGATGTTAGTTATTATGGCTTTATGTGCTCGAATAGACTAACATGAAAAACGGAGTATGATCTCGAGACTTTGATTTAATGATCAGAAACAGACACATTTTGCCTTACTTAATAATAGACTATTGAAAAATCTGGAATGGCTTTCATGTCATTTCACAACCCCGAGGGGTAGGTATATATTAATAAACTAAGATTATAGGTAAGTGAACTACAATTTTTCTTAATAAAAGCTGTCCCAGATAATTATTAACTTACCAACCTCCTATTTGACATCTTTTTCTTCAGCGGTTTCGATTTTCAGTGTTTTTTTCACCTGGCGGTAGAAATTCGAAAACCCTTTCTTACTGCTCGCTTAAGTAAAGAGGCGTTAACATCAACCTTTACATAGGGGCACCTTATGCTGCTGACATGAGAACCATTTTGTAAAAGTTGAATAGGGACGCCTCAGTATAAGAATAAAATAAAGGCCCGTGTAAAATTTCACGTTCCTAGCTTCAGGAGACAAGTTAGTTCTCCTTTTTATATAGATGTTTTATTTATTTATTAAGTTTGAAAAGCATTTTCAGGCCCATAAATGTATTATGGCGCTAACCACATTTCTTATTAGCTGTCATGCGTTATTTCTATTACGGTGTGATTTTTCTCATCAACGCCGCCTGTGCGGTTAATTGAATGTGCAAGAAGGGTTGGGGCGGCCTTATTCTGGATAAACACCTTGGTATTAATTACCTACGTACTTACACACATAAAAATAAATATGTAACTAAAGATAAAGCTGTGATTGTTTTTTGACATAAACTGTGCTGAACGAGAAAATCATTTTAGAATTTTAATCCATATTGTTTAATGTATGTACAAGTATCATGTTAAAACTACAGAATAAGGTTGAGTGAAATTCTGTATACCATATTTATGACATCGCAAAATATAAACACACCCAAAAATTATCTATCGAGAGAGACTTCCGGAATAATGCTTCTTGTATACAAAAGGCGTCTTGATTTTTTAAAGCGTTTAAGGATTTTTGAATTTCGTTATAGTGAATTTCAAACAACAACGGTGTTCAATACAGCCATTAACGTATAAGTACCCATTATAGTTAGAAGGAAACGAAACACTGTCGATAGGTGATCAGAATAAGGCCGCAGGAATAACGGTGAGATGTGGGCCCGCTTCTAACCCGCGCGGTCCCCGAGGAGTCGAGCCAATCAATCCAGCGCAGACAAAGGATGCAGTGTTATTAAGTATAAGTGCCCTTTACATTGAGTGACTTAGCCGAGCAGCGGATACCTTCGAATAGCCACGGTAGCAACGCTGCGGACAAGCGTTTCAAAATGGGTTAGAAAAACTTTCTCCTCAAATGAGTTCCAATGAATAAATGCTATTCAATCTGGTACTTATACTTCTACAACGCCATCTTTGTTTATTTTTTTTACACTAAGCCTTTATTTCCCCACTGTTGGACAAAAGCGGAGAAAAGTCTTAATATCTCCAGTGATCCCTATTTTCAGTCAAAATCTGCCATTCTT
Organism: Udea olivalis; assembly: GCA_947369235.1. NCBI lineage: Eukaryota > Metazoa > Arthropoda > Insecta > Lepidoptera > Crambidae > Udea > Udea olivalis. The sequence goes on from OX376347.1 coordinate 21,560,980, forward strand.
GTGAGTATCTGTCCTAATCATCCCGGCAACTTCTTTCGGTCGACTTCTTTGATGATATCCGTCCTCTGGTTGCCACGTGGGACAATCTTCATGATCGCGTAAGTAAAAAGAAAGAGACAACATTGTTAATGCTGCTAAAAGCAAACTATGCTAATACTTTTACCGAAATGTTTTAAGCTGCCGAACTATAGCGGACTAAATTTCACACAAAAGTCGTAGCTATAAATGAAAATTTCTACCTGAGTCTAACATTATTAAATCAATTTAACCAAACTTCCACCATTAGTTCCCTCTCGCTCGTCTCATTTCCGAAAACCACATTTCTGGTCGCGAAAGCATCTGCTTCCCGAATTGGCTGTACCGAGCACATTTCGCCGTGTCGCGTCGCGGTGCTGTCGCTGCCGGCTAGTGTTGTGCGCGTGTCAGTTGCCGAAGGTAAATTGTCGAGCGCATTGGCCACATTTTGGTTGAAGCTGGCTTTTTGGCACCAAACGTTTGAAGCTTATATTCCTTCTTAGAACAAAACAATCAATAATAATAATATATATATATCAATAATAATAATCGGCATGCACCTTGAGGTAGGAGAGTACGTATTAAGAAAGGGTTTACCCAAAATTCCTACGTAACGGAAATAAACGTGTACTTACTAGTCAAGTCAATAAATGTAATTATCGATCATCAACACAAGATAGAGTGCTGCTAGTATCTGGGTCATAATTCAATAGTACAGTTCTAGGCTTTTTTATTATCTAAGATTATTCAAAATATGCTTAAAGCTTAGATTTTTATTCATTTATTCACCCACTTATTATTATTGAATCGATTAATACTTTGTTTTTATTTATGGTGGGTAGGTAATACATCTTACATGAAGATATCTATAGTAAATAAATAAATGAGCTTAATAAACATTAATGTTGGATGAGCGTATAATTTTTTTTCCAGCGTATCTATTAAGAGATGATGGTCATCTACCGACACCCCAAACCGACACCTCTCCAACACTACCGCAGATTGGAACTGTCGAGGTGGAGTTAGTTTAATGAGGTACCCACGGGAGCCCCGCAGTGCTGCGGCTTCGCGACGTCGCGCACGTCGACGACATTTTAGTTCCACACGTGAGTAACTTCCCACCTACGGTAAATTGATGGACTGAAGTTTACTGAAGTTACAAAAGGTCGATGACCGGTGAGCTTGATGGCGTACCTACTGTTTATTGAACTAGCTGAGTACTTTTGAATTGTCTTGTACAAACAAAGATATTGTAAGTTGAAAGGAATATACCATCAAGAACTATTAAAGCGACTATTTCCAATTTCCTGAAAATGGCTTTTAAAGCTTCACCGGACGGATGGTAGCAAAAGGCACTCACCTGTTCTTGTTTTTGATTGTTGAGGAAAGCTTGTTAAGTAAAATAAGTTTTCTGTTGAAAAGTATTGTCTATTAGTGTGAAGAAGTTTTATAATTTGTTTGTGATGATAATAAGCATGAAGACCTCAAACGGTAAGAACTTGACTAACAACTGAACACTATGCTGTTGGCATTCAAGTTGAAAGGTTTAAGCTCATTCTATTGAATATTGACTTGCCACACTAAGACAAATCTGATCAATTAGCTGAAATTTAAGGCGCATCAGATTAACGCAGATACAGTTTCTGCAAATTGTAATCCACGAAACCTACTTACGAGTAATTCGGTATTTCTACAATTCGAGAACTAAAAGGCGGGTCCCGACCTTCTTTCGCCCATTAAGCCCCGGACTCGTATCGCGATGGCCCTAATCGCGTAAGACGCCCAACTATGTCACACCTAGGGCTGTAAATTTGGCCCACGCGGCCCAGAGGTTGACGCAACAATTAAACGTTGCCTCGCAGTTGGAAACTATGCGAATGGAGGCTGGCCTTAAGATTGGGGCCACGAGATTGACGAGTTAGCTTATTATTTCACTAAATTGTTTTGAATGTCGATCCTTTTGTTCTTTTCCTCGTGACTCTCTTTAGACCAAGTTTATCCCAGAGGGGATTTTTATAACTTTTTCTGTAAAATATCTGCAATGCTCTTTAATTGTTTGCTCGCTTAGTGATCTTGCCTACTACAGAACAAGTTACGAGTTGAATTCCTAATGTCTGTGTTTTTATCTGTATCTGAGTATTAGTACGAGTATATTCTTTTTTTATAAAGCGGTACAGTTGAAGCAAAAGAATCCTGATGGTGATTGATAATCAAATCCTTTCACAGCTTCTGTCATATCAATAAAGGTCATGTAATCAAAATGGTCGGCTTCTGTTATCATCAGGCTTCCAGATTTTTTTTAGTTCTCCTATTTTTAAGTTGGGTCACCTAATTGTTTTTAAAACGAGATGATGTATATCAATATGGAAAAACTACCTACTTATTTCCCTCGAGACAAGCTGAAAAACCACATGAAAACTAGGATACTTAACATACCATCACGACTTTATCCCACGCGTAGTAGTCAGAGGCAAGTGACTGTGCCGTCATAGTGAACGAGACACTCAGAAGCCCACTTTTCACCAATAGTATTAAAACCCAACGTGGTAGATGGTGAGCCTTCCGCCGTTATCCGGGTTGATTTGGTTTGTTATCGATGTTTTCCGTCACCGGAGAGTCAGTCGGATATTTAACAATGGACACAAAGATTTTGGTTCTGGTCAGATTTCAACTCGGGACCACACGATCCACGATCTGAGCTCGGGTGGTGGTTCAGACCACTAGGCCACGACGCTCTCTGAAAGATGAAAACTAAACTGTACCTAAAAGAATTCGAATACCTCCTAAAAATCCTGCCTACCAATAAAGTAGCAACATTTTACAGCACAAATAGTCCGTATTCCAGACAGCGCCCGCGTGTTTCGTGGAGTGCGCCCGAGGCCTTCCACTGATATTAACTTTTGTCAAGGTATTCGGCACATCCCGGGGGTTCGACGTAATGTTACAAATGGAGATATTTAGTTGTGAACTTCTCGCAAGTTGGAGTATTTGCGTGGCTTAGGTAGCGGGGAACGGTGTCACCTTCAGCTTGTGTTTCATTTTAGTTGCAGATTGAGATTGTCTCTAGAGTATAAGATGTTGAACTATTTATTTTTTGTTCGGAATCACTACGAAGAAGTTAAAGATTCTTACAAATTCACTTCTCGAATCGTCGGATTTGTATCTTAAAACTAGTGAAGTGCAACTATTATGTAGAGTGTATAAAAATTAGCTTTTTTTATGCATGGAAAAATAAAGTTATAACAACGGACGCTCAAAATCAAGATTAGATTAGAATATTTATTTCTTATTACTTATATACACGTTAAATTACATTGGTTTATGGTCAATCGATGGATTTTCACAATAATAAGCGCTTAAATTGATGCCTGCAAAATGCTTCTTCAATAAAGAAATACACCGAAACTTAAAAGTACTGCTTATTTTTGAGCACCTTTGAATACAGTCAACATTACTTTAACATTGCATTTGTTTTTCAACTGTAGTCAGCAATAGGCCTAACTTATTCATCCCCCTACGTTATGATACTGTTATTACTCCTGTCCTCGGTAACACACGTCAATTGCTATATGTTATGTTAATGTAATGCCTTGTAGTGCATATAGAGTATTTGTTTTATCTTTGATGTAAGTGTATTTGTCCCGATATGTTTGCATGGCTGTTACCCTCGTACTTTGAGACGGCACTGAAAGTTAAGAAGGGATATAAACTTAAATTTGAAGTAACGCAAAAGTTGTTAAATGTTCGTACAAAAATATTCCATTTTACTGTTCTAATAGAAAGATAAGTCAGTCAGCCACCTAAAAGTTTAACATACGTTTATGAAAACCTAGGTAAGTTTTCATAATTACGTTAGTTTCCTAGAGCGAGCGTCGTGGCCTAGTGGTTCAGCACCCGAACTCAGATCGTGGATCGTGTGGTCCCGGGTTCATATCTGGCCAGAACCAAAATATTTGTGTTCATTGTTAAATATCCGACTTACTCTCCGGTGATGGAGAACCAACTCAACCCGGATAACGGCGGAAGGCTCACCACATACGTTGAGTTCTAATACCATTAGTGAAAAGTGGGCTTCTGTGTGTTTCGTTCGCCATGACGACACAGTCACTTGCCTCTGACTACCCCGTTTGGGCTAAAGTCGTGATGGTACGTATGTATGTATGTAGTTTCCCAACTGCGATGTTTTGTATTAAAAATTAAGGTTGTGATCGAAAGAGTACAAAGTAATGATTTTTGTTGCCACCTTGCCACTTGCCAAATGTCGTGACCTAATCAACTGGAAGTCTAGCTGCATAAGCTGACCTAAAACTACATTCAATACCAAAAGGCAAATGATGATTGAACAAAATTCCACATTGATTTTTTTTTCATACATAAATGAAAATCACTAGTTTTGATAGTAGGTACATACATACACACATACCATCACGCCTTTTCCCCAACGAGGTAGGCAGAGACCACATATTTCCACTTGCTACGGTCCTGACACACCTCTTGCGCTTCTTCCACTCTCATCAATCCTTTCATACATGCTTGTCGATTATGGGTACTCCTGACCTGACCTTTTCTAAGAACGTCTTGGACTTGTCCTAAGTACGTCAGTTTTAATAGTCATTATAATGAATGCAATATTTCAACCACACTATTTGTCATTTTAATATGCTTCATGGTTTTCGTGATATCATCAGTTTTGAGACGCTTAATTACCACGCGTCAAAAATTGCAGAAGTTTTTAATTGTGTTGACCTAGAATAGGTTTCATTGGTAAAAGTTAACATTTCTCCTTGATATCTTTACCATTCGGTCAGCTAAACAAAAAAATGCATAGACAAAGGTCCTTCTAATCTTTTTAGTTAAGGAATCCTTATGAAGAAAATGCTAACCCCAGTCTTCCTTCATGAAAAACCTATAAGCTAGATATTTAATAAAGCAGGAACGTGACAACAGTGACTAGGCGCCGGCTTGGTGACTTGGTGCGACTCGACTGACTCGCGGGACAATAAACACGTCAACGCGATCGTTTATCACCCAGACTCGCACCTTCGGAGGCCGGGGGCACTGCCTTAATTTGAGGTTGAGCTAAGATTAAGAAGAGTGAATGAAAATTTATTTACATCTAAGCCAAATTATGGTTAGTTTTCACAAACATTGGCATTGCATTTAAAATAAGTCTATGTTCTAATTTATTGAAGGTTGGGTTTAGTAAAATCATTTTAAGAAACAAGGGTAGTAACTTAATCCACTGCTATCCGCCTTCATTGAGTTCACTGGATCACTTTAGTTGATGAAAATGACGAACGTTACGAACCAAAAAAAAAACTTAGTTCGACTACTGAATCAGACTCAAGACAAGGTCTCAAATCGAAGTGTTTTCCCAAAAAAAAAAAAAAAAAAATTGGTAAATATTCTTAGTTATTGATTAACTGTACAAATCATGTTCAAGCTTGCAAACTAAACAGGCCACCGTTCAACCGGGCCCCTCAAAACAATAGGATCACCTTGACACAACAGCAAGGTACCGAGGGGGTCATGGAGGGGTGGAGGGGTGATGACGTCATTAATTACAACTGGAGTGGCAGGTGCACAATGACGGAGCGGCTGCTGCTGACGAGGCGTTTTTACCTTCAGGAAGTGATAGAGCTATTCAACTGGATACTCTTTATGTTTCAATTGAGAAACTTATGTCTTGATCTACGAGAGTTATCAATGAACATTTTACTACTATGAGGTGTAAACCGTATAGTTAAAATCTTAAGAACATGTTTTTTTTCCATTTTGGTTCTTTCCTCGGTTCTTTAATAGCAGTTATGTTTTTTTATAACGATATGCTTCAATTTAGGCGTTCTATTCTAAGCACTTTTTACTCGGCTACCAAGACTTATAAAATGTGATAATGGGATGAAAACAAATGTCCCAAACATGTCCTAACAAACTTGAAAAGAGCAAACTCAATAAATAAATATAGTACCATCTAACATAAAAACCATTTTAGCTTTAATGTTCACAGATTCTCATTCAACTCATTTGGAGTTTATTAAACCCGTTATCTGGACCGCGTATAACCAAACGCCACACGTCATCTCGTAATCGCTACCGGAAACGGAAAGTCCACCATATTGTTCGCGAGATCGGCCGCTTGTCAAACCTTCCGCGCTGTTGCACCTGTGAATATCCACTCATCCTGATATACAATCCTATTAACCATCCCAATTTGCATCTTAAAATCAAGTCCGTAAAGCTGCAGTTCCTAAAACAGGAACAGTTAAATTTCAATCAGCACTTCAATTTGGATTGCAATGAAAATTCAACTGAATTAATAAACAAAATAAGGTTTAAAGTAAATTGCGAGTTCAGTTCAGGTGACAATTCAAATCGTGTTCCATTTACAAAACAGTTGGGAGAGATCATCTCGTTGGCCAGTATTTAATGCTCTCAGTCTGCATTTGAAATTCGACTTTGGAGTCTGGTCTTTGAGTTGGTTTTCGTATATTGTCAGATTGAGGTAGGTGTAAATTTGCGTGTAAAATCCGCGTGTAGACCACGGACAGGTTTCCGCCGGGGCGCATTGTTCGCAATTCGGATATTCGGATCGTGCTGAAAACATAACTGTAAACAATAAAGCCAAGTTCCTTTTATCAAACCACTTAGAATAATTATGACATGAATATTCACATGTAAATGATATTGAAAGTTTCATATTTTCAGCAAAAGTTACTCAAAACAAAAACCCTGCGGTGTTCGATGTATATTTCACATTTATTTTTACGGACGTTTTGATGATTTAGCTACTTCGCCTACAGAATAATACAACGTTGCGTATTTTTTTGCGTATAATGAGTAGAGGAAGATTTGTGATTTTTAAAGATTTTTAACTGCAGCAATAGATTTATAACAAATTAGTAATACCTTCATGACTATGCCATCTCGTTCATTTCATGAATCATTCCTACCATTTTACCTATTTATATAATTTTACCACAAATTAAGAAAAGATGATTATCGTTAACTGTGCAACTACGAACCCTCAAGTTCTTCGGGCACATCTCCCGTAACGAGAACTCCATGGAGCGGTTCCGCGGTTTGTACTGCAAGGTAAAGTTGAAGGCAAAAGATCTTGTAGGCGCTCTCCGACATTGAGGACAAGCCTTATCAAATCGGTTACGCACTCTAGCATAACATCAAGCCCACTCTGCCAAATATAGAGCTGCATTACGTATCATCGCGAAAGCAGCGGTAGCGCGAGAATCGACCAATATGTTATGACCAAGACCACACTGCTAAGAGTGAACAACTAAGAATATGAAAGAATATTTAATCATGTCCTACTCGTATAATCGTATCCTGATAATTTGTAAAACCCGAATAGTTTTTTTAATGTTTTTCTAGGGTAGGGTATTAAATCAACAACCATCTGCTGCGCCACGAGCAAGTCCACTTATTTGCACTTTTGGCAAATCTTGGTCAAGCTCACTACCGTGTCTAGTTATGAAATAATTCGGATATACGGATTTTCACGTGGAAGCGGCTGGCCGGACCGCGGCATTGTTCGTCTGATATATGGATGATATATTAGCCTATTACAGCGTTTTGTTTGCGAACTCATAGTGAGGACGTTGCTTTTTGTTGGTAGTGCGATAGTTGTGTTTACAGAGCTGGGAGTACCTCAGTAATTCAATTCGATTTTAAATGTTTTTAAATTTGTTATTAAACTCACGAGTAATGTCACCAGAATCGTTGTAGCGACCTGCTTAGCGCGTTGGTTCCAAGCTCCGGTTGATACACAAAGGTTCGTAGGGGAGATTCCCGATCCAGCACTTATTTTCCTGATTATTATGTTCGTTGATGAAATAATATTTGGGTCATGAATGATTTCATTGTTTTTGATTGTCGTCAAACAAAAGAAAAACCTTGGAACTATAGAAAAAAAAATGTCCTTAATTTATTTATTTAAAGTCTGAATTTGAATAATGGCTTCAAAATAGACACATACTTCTGAACCCGGTAACAAACTCAACGTACTTATCTGTAAGCAATACAAATTCATTCGAGACTACTACAAAGTCGGAGTACTTCATTTCTAGATTAAGACGCCCCAAATAGTCAGGCCTAGACAGCGACGCGACGCTCTACAGTAAAAAAACATATTGTTACAAAGGTAAATTTTAATTTATTAATGTGATTCTCGCAACAGATGACTGAGACCGGCCATTAAGTAGTCAGTCGTCACGCGATTCAATCTTGTCTGCGCGGCCCAATGATTTCTATTCACTGGAAATAGCACGTCATACAATTAAAAAGCTCAAACATCGCACACGCGTAACAATAGCCTTAAGTATCTTTCAGTATTTTCATTTTGATCAATTTTGCACAGCGTGACTCGTCCTCCGTTCTAAATCTCTCTGCCGATGGTTGTCTGGAAGAGATCGCTCTGTAGCGACAAGACCGCCTAAATTGTACTTTTATTTGTTTCTTTTGTTTTACGTGTTGTATTTGTTTGCATTTTTTATCTTTTCTTATCTGACATGCTTGAGTGAAAGGAGTAGGAATACAGTTTAACCAAAGAAAAAGTGTGTTTTAATGAAGTCAAACACACTTTTAGCTGTCCCGTTGACATCACGCAGATGCTAGGTCTTTGTTACTCAAATGTCATTGGCGCAGTCTAATCAAGACGGCCGTTGGTCAATTCCACTCGTCTGGACAGAATGGGATAATTGTATGTTTTGAAACACCGGATTAAGAGATGACGCGAGCAATTAACAGATGCATTCGTTGGGGCTACTCGTCCAAATGTAACGAGTTTCATTTTAAGGAAGATTATAGGAATGAATTTAACTGCTGGTTTCGTTGCTAAAATTAGCATGCCCGGTGCGTTTTCAGCAAATCTGTGTATTGAATCGGTCAAGTAGAAAATTACGAAACTAATAGAGTACCTACTGGATACGTCAGCACATCATCACATAGTCATAATATAGTGAAGTCGTTGCCAATTTAAATAGTTTCAAAAATGTTTGGTTTGCTGATCTTTTGCTGAATACCCTTAAGATATACTTAAGAATCCGAATGTTCAGAAAAAATAAAGATTAAAGATTACCTATTATGCATGTCATACAAAATTTACTATGGTTTTTGCATATAGGAGATATTGTAAGGGCTTCAAGATCAATGACGAAATTCTGGAAGTCTTTCAATTTCTATTGCTAACCATCAGGTCACTCCCATGTCAGGTTTCCAAGTTACCTATTAGACCTACGGTAAAAATTCATACTACTACCAAATCAGGCAGAAAATCCTTGGTAACCAGAACTCCATTGACCTACATATTCAAACAATATTTATTTACAATACCCATGATTTATCCAAATCTACATGTCTACTATCCAAAAAAGACGCAGCAACATCCCGGTCTATTCCCGGAGAGGACACGCGTGATTTATGCCGGCGCACGCGCACAGTTCAAGGAAACGCAGCGCTAATCGGGACTGATTATTTCGTTCGTTCGGTCAACGCTACGGGAAAGTCAAAAGATGGAATTGTTAATAGATATGGTGAATAATAAAGGGAAATTACAAACTGAGCAACAACCAAAAATGAGCCGCAATTTTTTTTATGGCCAATTAGAACAATGATTATCGCCACTTTTTGAATATTTAGAGGCTCAAATAGTATATATCTATAGTAATGTTTTGTAAGTAAAAAATACTTACCCAATTTAAAAAGAAAACACTTCAATTAATTACCTACATAGGTATAGTGTTTTTGCATTGGTTTTGAAACATGTTCAAAGATCTTGATTTCGAATCTCAAGTCATTATAAGATTTGTTACGTAAATTGAGAAATTTAACAATAATATTTTTTTTTTACCAAACATGATTTTAATTTTCTTTTCAAATCTTATAATTAAGCACATCAACAAAATAAAAAAAATATCCAGACAACCCTGTGTAATTGCACCCGCGGTCTCTTTTAGACAAGCTTAAAAAAAAGTGTCTCCTGTAATTTTTTTTATTGGAAATGGTCTGATTTATTAATTTACATGGTAGGTAGTATTTTTTTTTGTCTCGGTTAAGGCAATAATACATAAACCTCATAAATGTATTTGGCACCAAATAATGACCGGCGAAAAACAAATATTATACACAAATTTACTGGTCCAATAAAGTGTCCAGGTAGTAAATCAATAGAGGCACTTCCCGAAGAGCTCGTAACGATCCGTGATAAATGTATCGCTTCTGATTAACTATAAAAATTGTAATGTTTGTCTGGGTGTGCGCATTTCGGAAAATATGAGCCAAATTAGCAAATCTACTCAACATTAATATCAATTCAGTTAATTACAGCTAGAAGTTTTCCTGACTCAATTGTAATTCTTCCTTATTTCCTCATGATCATAAATAAAACAAAAAATATTCATTTCCAATGTTTAGTTTATCCAAACCTTATTTGGCTTATTACAATTTTTTTTAAATGAAACTTTACCTACCTAGCCGTCATCAAGTTGTAACCTTGCTATCGAAAATATTTTTTGATAGACTTACAATGGATTCTCTAGAAAATAGAAATACCAAAAAAACGCCCTTTCAAATTTTCACGTGGGGCTCGAACAGGGTCAATTTAGTGTTAAGTGCAGTTTAAAAAAATAATTTTAAATGTTGAATACTGTGCATCAAGAACAGTCAAACATTCATTAGGAAAGCAAATATCAAACAGTAATTTCACGAATTGATATAATAGTTAATATTTAGCTTATTGAATTATTTCCTGCTTATATCAAAACACTATAAAATAGACAAAGACACAGGAAAAAGCTATCGTATGTTAAATTACGAGTCGTTAGTCTAGCGTCAAGCAGTCATCATAAACATTAACACTATGATTTGTCTGTCTGTTAGTCTTTTTGGATTTAAAGGTCGGTAGAAACTTGCCTAGCTGGATAAATCTACTGTTATCAATTTTGGTATCCAACAGTGTCAACATTAGTTGGCCAAAACTAAAAGGTTCGGTGACTCGTTTCTTTGTCGTACCATCCAGATGTGGAACGCTCTTCCAGCACATGTGTTTCCTTCCTCGTATAGTCCCGGGTTCTTCAAGTGGGGCGTGAAATGTAATTTCTGCAACCCTTCGAAGTGAGGATGGCCAGCCCAGTGATTCGTTTGAATGACTGGGCTTGTCAACCTCATATCTGGACCTCACGACCGCTTTCCATCAGGTGGAGTGAGGGCATCTTGACGGGCAATATAAAAAAAAAGAAAAAAAGGCATTTTTGGTTCCATTTTAAACCCTAGTGGTGGGGCGCTGTACTGAAATCCCATACAAAAACGTCCACGTGGTTTACGCGGACACTAGCGGCTGTCATTCATTTATTAAACTCCTGGTGGACATACAGAAGAAATAATTTATCTGCATGTAGGTATAAAAATCTAAAGATCCCTTCTCTGCTAAAAGGCTAATTGAATGCCACGTGGCAAGCACGTCCCACTTCCGCCGGAAGTGACGCTCGTCTAGTGACTTATGCGCGCTTCCTTCCGGCGTCGCCTGCGCCACGCGGCCTTGATGGCTAGGTATTCCTGTTAAAAAGGTCAGCTGAGTGTCTTTTATTTTGGTATTTTAATACATGAATCCAGAAACGATTATCAATGTTAGGCAGTCCTTACATGAATAGTTGTACCTTTCATTTCTATTGACAAGTGACAGGCTGACAGGGTAGCGTCAATTTGAGGTCTGCTTAACTTTAGATTATCTTTTCAGAAGGGGTTAAAAGTTTTACTGATTGTAATTGGGGATATGGTGAAGTTTATGTGCCTTTTTGAAACAATACGTAAATAAATATATCCATCAATCGATAATTTGTTTGCCAGTTTTAGTGCAGACACAAGTTTTAGTTCAATAACAGAAGTAACAGAGCATTGAGTACTTGTCATAGTTGTTCCCATTCTACCTGCCATCTGTAACTTCTCTTATATTTACTATGACAATATGGGCAAAGTTAAACCGGCAAGGTACTTATGTAGTAAGCTACAATGAAGATTTTCACAAAAAAGCGCAGTTTTTAAGCAGTTTCTTTTTGAGATAACCTATTTTTTTCGACACGATTGGCGTAGTGCTTCGATACCATTCGTGTGTTGTCTGGCGCATATTATTATAGAATATTATATTATTTTTAACTTAAATGGTGCCTAGAAATCGCATTCCTGACCGTCGCGCGTCAGGGAATCACAGTCCTGTTTTCAAGATGTTCGAATTCTGCAGCAAGGATGCATACTCTTTAGGAGTTCTATAGATTCCACGATATAGCAAAAAATTATAGCAGTGTCAAGTCAACTGGAATCCTGACTCCACGTCAGTAAACAATAAACATATATGTGTGTACCCCGAAGTCGCCCGCCATTACCGAAATGACACTCAGATACGATCCCTAACAGAATCACGAAGCATAAAAATCATTTCTCCCCCCATAACTTTGGACACGGCGTCGAACGCATTCTCTAAGTGACAATGACAGTGCAGTTTACGCTCATTCCTCATAATTACACTGGGACACGCCAAACGAATCCCTAATTGTATAGGAATAAGGATTCAGGACTTCGATTGGGCTATGGCGAATTTCGACACGAAGAACGACGTTTCCAAGTCAGTGGGTGTAGGGCCTAATTGATGGAGGATTTTTGATTTGTGTCAGTGTGTAATGTTTTGACTGTAATATTGTGAGAAAATACGTAGGTATTTTAATATATAGGTAATTGCATACTTACTTACTACCAATTTGACAAATACTTAGGACATTTTCCCTGCGGCCCTCTGACTCCAAGAAGTTGTACAGTTGACAGCAAAAGTAGATAATGATGTTTACCCAAACTTCCAATTTGTTTTTATTGAATGTCAACTACGTAAAAAACTGATCAGAAGCAGCATATATCCATTATAATGAATGCAATATCTCATTTATAATATGAGTAGTTTACTAAGCTTCATAGTTTTTGTAAAGTCATCAATTTTGGCACGTTAAATTATCACTTACTTCTGCGGTTGACTGTACTTGCAAGACAATGTATATACACGGACAATATTAAATAAAACTGATGATTTGATCGAGTGTTATGTAGTTATTTATGTGGCAATAGTAGTAGAAGTAGAATCAATTTTTTCATCAGGATTGAAGTTGATTAATTTTAGGGTTTCCATACAAAAAAATTTGACTGTCGACTGATTCTGAATGGTTACCCTTAAAATAAAGTCAATTGAAAAAAACGATTTATCAGTTCCATATTTACTCCATAACTTACTGAGTATGGTATTTCGTTAATGTAAGTGTTTTGATAAATTGTGTTTTTCCCATGATGATGGTTCAATTCAACAGATCAGTTTTTTAATTTTGTTTGCCTAAATTGTACTAAACTAAGTTTTAAGATTTTAAGTACTGTAGGTCTACCACGAGTTGCCACTTTGAATTTACATAATCGTTCGCTCAAAAATTGTATGAGGACTTGACATTGTCATGTCATGTCAGATCCCAATTCAATTTTTTACACGAGCGATAACGTAAATTTAAAGTTGCAACTTCTGGTAGACGCACTGTTGAATTTTTTTTAAATATTATGTTTTATGAAGATATCTTGATTAGATAAAAAAAAATTCGTCATTTATGGATCTAAATAAATAATTATATTATCTTTGTCAATTTCATTTTATTAAATACAAACAATTGATTTCCAAAACAGCGAGCGTTCAAAACTGGCAAAATCCCCTGTTTTCATGTCCATAGGTATTTGGATAATCGAATCAAGTCCACGGGAGCGCACCACTGTCGAACTGGCGTACCGTCGCGCGCAGGCGCCGTCACTGGACACAGCGGCCTAATCACGTAGACACAGGCCTTTGTAGATAGGACTTCTTATTTTATGTAACTACGGAATATTCTTTAATATTCCTGTCATGTTGGAACGATGGGTTGGTTTCTAGTGCTGATGTGGGAGTGAACAAACATTCATAAGAATAATATTTTAATAGCTGGACTGTGAAACCGATGAGTATAACCTGATCTGATAAGTTTTCAATTTGCTAACCTTGAGTGATATATGTATGTACTAAGGAGCAGGCATTTCTTTTAAAATTTACCTACGCCTGTTCATACCTCATTTCCTTTTTCTATTTAGGGGTGATTTTGTAATCCTCAAATTAAGAAAATTATCTGTAGAATAAAGTATATTCGAAGGTTTAACTTTTCAATGGTTAGATAGATGTTATCTGTCAAATAAAGCCGCTAACTGAGGAATAAAGTTATCTGCTTCTTGAGGGGCTGGATAAAATTCATCTTTGCGTTTCCTTTGACATTTTAAGGTTATGTGGTGTCATTTAAGATTATTTTCATTTTGTTAAGAAATTTCGGAATGTTATTATAATCACAAACTTTTCATTACAACTTTAGTCAACAGAAAAAGCTGAGGTGGTTTTTCTTATACGACAGTGTAAATTTGTCAAACTTTTGTCTTGTTTCATTTTAACATTGCAATGATTGTATAAGTGCATCTCGCTTGTGGATAATCAGTGTGAAGTTAGCGATATAAGCACAAAATATAAGTACATAGACAAACGATAGATTCACTTATTTCAAGGACAATCTCACCTGGTAACCCCGCCTACTCGTCCCCTTTGCGCTCCTTTGTTATGCTACCCACGCAAGAAAGCGAAGTCTACCAATTAGTTATGGGGCTAAAAGAAAACTGTGCTGTTGGCATCGACCACATTTCAAGTAAAATTTTAAAAAGTAATGCTCAATGTCTGGTTCCTATTATAACTTATATCTGTAATCTCGCCATCTCAACAGGTCAATTTCCTCGCGCTTTCAAGACTGCCCTCATTAAACCCATACATAAGGGAGATGATAAAAACTGCGTCGAAAATTTTAGACCAATCTCCATACTACCTACACTTTCGAAGGTACTAGAACGTATAATGAACAATCGACTAACAAAATTCCTCGAAGCCAACCGCCTTCTTTCCGCTTCTCAGTATGGGTTTCGTCAGGGTAAGTCCACTAACGACGCAGTACACGAGCTAGTAAACTCTATAGTTACTACCCTGGATAAAAAGAGGAAATGCCTAGGAATATTTATCGACCTGGCAAAGGCTTTTGACACGGTGTCCATCCCTCTGCTGTTATCTAAGCTAGAAAAAATGGGAATACGAGGTCTGCCCCTTAAATTGTTTCGAGACTACCTCATCAACAGGACACAACGTGTCTAAATCAATAACTCAATTAGCAATGACCTGCATGTAAGTTTTGGCGTCCCCCAAGGAAGCATACTTGGTCCCACCTTGTTCCTGATTTATATCAATGACCTATGTGAGCTTCACCTGGTAAATGGAAGCATCTTCACCTATGGCGATGATACGGCTCTATTTTTTAGCAGCGGGAACTGGAGTGAAGTCTTTGCTACCGCTCAGGATGGGTTCAACCAGGTGAGCTCATGGCTGCATGATAATCTGTTGACACTTAATGTCTCCAAAACAAAGTACATTGCTTTCGCTCATAAAACCAACTTTCTGCCTCCCGATACTCTTTCTATTTTTGCTCATGATTGTGTGGTGGGGGATCGGCTCTGTCAGTGTCCAGCTCTTCAAAGAACCGATAACATCAGATATCTAGGCGTCATTCTGGATCAATTCCTTAAGTTCAAACCGCACATTGATGCTTTAGTACCTAGACTAAGAAAACTTATATACATCTTCAAAACCCTTAGACATGTGGCCGACCATCGTACTATTAAGATGGTTTATTATGCATTGTGCCAATCCTTAGTAAACTACTGCATCACCTCTTGGGGAGGAGCCGCCAGAACACATCTGATTGAGGTAGAAAGAGCCCAGCGTGCTGTTCTTAAAGTTGCTGCCGGCCTTCCGTTCCAATTTCCGACGGCTACCTTGTACAAGAGATGGGATGTCCTATCTGTTAGACAATCGTTCGTGTTGCAAACAATCCTCAATAAACACTCACAATTACCATATGATCCTAAGCTGGTGGAAGGTAAGAGGAGGAAAGGTTCTGTGTGCCCATTGACATTGTATCATACAAGTCTATCACACAACTTCTCCTGCTACCTAGGTGCCTATCTCTATAACAAACTTAATGCTAAGCTCCATTTCTACAAACACCCCAAGTCAACCTGCAAACACGTAATAACTCAATATCTTAAAACACTAAACTACGAAGACACAGAAAAGCTACTGTGTTCAATGTCCTAGAACCATGCCCGGTATTTCTTCTTTTATTTCTGAATATTTCTTATCCTTTCAATCAATACGCTCTTCGGGTACTCAAACACTTACACACATTGACACAACTACTACACAAACAAACTCACCCCCATATCTAACTAAATGCTTCCTTACCACCACAAGTATAAATATACATACACACACTTTTCAATTAGTTAAATTTATCTTTAGATTGTATTCTTTTTCTTGTAATTACTCGTACCATCTCTTATCTCAGAATAACATGTAAGTTTTTTGTGCTTAATTTAACATTTGTAGTTAAAGTTAAACCGCGGAGTGGGTCCTGGTGACCTGTATTACAGGTTTTCATTAACCTACATCAGGCATCAGCTCTCACGGCGCAGATTTTGTTTCTACATTGCTGTTCCTGCACCTGTACATTATTGTATAAATCTTCTGTGAGAGAATAAAAAAATAAATTATAAATTAAATTATAAATTATAGATAGCTATTCTTTGGATTAAAGACGATCGAAAAATTTAAAATATCTATTTGCTCGATAAATAGGCACTTAATTTTTAATACTACAGTTAGCTACCTAGGAAATAAACTAAGAATTGAAAAATCGACCCTTAATATTATTAAAATCAGACTTTCCATGCTTGGTCCTGCTTATAGTTATTCTCTTTTCAGGTCTATTCAATCAAAATATTTCACATCAAGCTCTTAGTTGCTAAATTCAGTTTAATATGCAGTTTATTTGTTATGACATTTTTAAAATTTTCAGGCAATATGTAAATAACACTTTTGATTAAAAAAACTGCCGAGTCACACAACAGGATTTTCACTAACCAGTCAAAGAAATGAAACATCAATATTTAGACAAGCACATACACCTGTATGTGCTTGTCTAAATAGTACAAAGTTTGTATTACCCGGCGACAGAGGCCGGCGACTGGAAACTGTTGCCTCGGCCTGTCGCCGGCACGTGATGTCATCCCGCATTTGTTGCGTTGCACATTTTGACACGATCACTTGTCAAATGCATGCGTTAGATTTGTGAGTGACCACACAAATGTACGTGTTAAGGATTGCCTTTGTTGAACAGTATTTTTAGTTAAGAACTGCTTTTTTCCATTTGAGAATCTACCGTTGCGTACCTCTACTTAAATTTGAGTATCGTACAGATGTAATCATACATAATCTAATAAATATAATAAGTAATTACCTTTGATTTGAGTCTTTAATCATTTGCCAAAATTCAACAAAAAGGTGCCGTGATCCCTTACCATGGGTTCACCTCAAGTAAACTAATATTAGTTAACTACTGTAGGTAATACCACAAAATAAAGAGCTTACAGAAGGACCGCTCGCACCTTTTTCCAAAACTTGTGTGAACCGCCCAGGGTTACTACTATATTCGCTCTGAATTATTAAAATGAAGTAAGTAAGTGAGTTATACCTACTTGAATGAACCGGTCAAAAACAAAATTCATCATGGGAAAAATTGCACCAAGTTCGACAAAAACAAAAACACTCGCGACAGTGCGACTTTCCGACTCACCGAAGCTCACTGACTTCGCTTGTAAACTCATGTCTCTGCGTGCGTGTGTCAAAAATGACGTGTTGTTCTATCTGTCAGAGCGCCGCGCATGTCTAATTTGTGGTAGTAGGTACTTAGAGCAACTTGTATTTAATTTTGAGTAACATTTCTATTTCCCGGAGGCGCTGTGCCGAAATCCTAACAAAAACTTGACATCAGCCGCAAGCGACTGTCATTGGCGTAACCAATGAGTGACTAATTTATTAACTAGCATTAGGAAACTGTAGTAATATTTAGGTATATTTATAACTTGGTTTCCGCCAGCCCGTGATCTTAGTTTTTATCACATAAGTACAGGATTTTTCTCGACTTACGATACTTGATTCCCAAAATCACGTTTTAGTTGGCACCTACGTCCTAAGAAGAGCCCCTTGTAGTTTCTGAGATTTCGAGATTTGATTTTCTTTAGTTTTTTTGATGAGTGACCTTCCGCTTTGATACATTTAGATTATGGAAAGCATACTTAAATACTAGTACAATTTAGCTGTCCTTCAAGGTCCAGGGTCTAGGCCAATACAAGCTCATTGGAAAAGGACAGCAGTAACCGAGATAAGTTAGGTTTAAAAAAAGTATTTCTCAAAAAAGCTAAAGTTCACTCACAATTAGGTACTTACTTACATTAATAGTATAATAAAGAAAGAGGTAAAATTTTTGACCATTCAACAAGTTGCATCGAGCCTTAAAAAAATAATAATATCATATTACTTAGTATTAGATATTTTTTTTTATTTAAGTTATGTTATATTTAGAATTAGTATTCTAAATATAACATAACCTTGTATTCTTATTTACTGAGGAGAAAATTCTTCAAAAGTGCTTTTTACTAAAGAATTTTATCTACATAACTTATAAATGTTTCATCTTATTTCTCAGTACATTATACAGAGCGTGACATGAATTTATCAATACCAATTTATTCTATAAATCAATTTGCCTATATGACCGAGGTACTCTCAAAATTAAAAGTGGTGGCGTAGTTCCTCCCTTCGCGTCGATATATTCAAAAGTGGCATTAGGCTAAATCACGCACGGCGGTATAAATCAAAAGGTACAAATATCGTTGTCCGCCCTTCCACCCCCCCCCGAGGTGTTTAGGGCTATCCGGCGATATGACTCGTGTGGTGTATTAAACTTGAGATCGGATTAGAGCTGTGGAGTTGGTAGCGCGCTATATTTTTGGGACCTAAGCAGTAAAATAATTAAATTATTTTAGGGGAAAAAAACCAAACTGTTATTATAGTCAAATATACTTATATAATACTGAGCTACGCTTGTAACTTTAGAAGAAGGATTTTCAAACTTAAGTAGTTAACAGGAATGTTCCACGATGTGATTGCAATCTCCTCAACATATTTTTGCCCCTGCCCTGGCCCGTTTCATTCAGCTTCTGGCAGGCGCTGACTGTAAGTTGCAGCTCGACCTAAACGAATACCACAGAATAGGTAATTACTCCGTCAATACTTCTTCATTATTCTCAAGTCATTATTTTTCATAAATTTACGCCTGGGTATGAAATTGATACCTAAATATGGCGTTAGTTTTATTCAACGTTATGATAGCATTATATTTCAACGATCAATGGTTATACATAGATTCCAATATAAATAAAGTTAATCGATAATGCTGCTATTTTCAACCAAATTTGATATATTTCTAGCACCTAGTTTTGTTTCACGGCACCACCTTTTCTACGGGTCTCCCTAGGTAGCGGGCCGATACACACTACCCACACAATACCGCCACTAAGGTTCCCACTGGTCCAAAATTTGCCACGATTACAGTCCCTCTGGCACCGGCTAGTGCAGTGCTGATCCAGGAATGCGACCTTACCTAGATAAGTCAGGGTCACTTGGCAGGTTTCACGCAGCTGCATGGGGTTGACATCAACCGGCCGATATACGAGTATGTCTCCCACCTGAAGAGCAGATGATCAGCTGCAAGAATCCCTAAGCCTCTTACGACACTCACGGGAAGGAAATGGGGCAGTGGAAAGTATTATTTTAAAGTACCGCCACCAGGACGGCACAGGATTTTCGATTGTCGAATCTTCGATTGCCTGCCAGTTAACGCGTAACGGTGTATGTATCCCAACTAGCAAAGTGGTCTTATTTTAGTCATGAATGCGTTTTAGCTAGCTAAATGCATTTTTTAATAGTCTCAGAACAAATAGTCTTGTAGTCTACTACAAATCCCGTTTTGGGCACAAAATTTAAGACCTTTAACCTTGCTTTGGTTCTGTAAACTGTTGAAAAGTAACAGTGTCTGTATATCTATTTTCATACATCCAAGCATAGTTATCTACTCCACATTTCCCCTGTCCGTGAGAAGCGTGATTGGTCGTAATTCGCAGTTTGTATTCATACGCGCCCACTCCCGGCGCGGCTAGCGAGACGCCGCGCGGCTAGCAGCGAGACGCGGCTACACGTCGCATAACCGTTCTGTAGACGACACATATTTGATTTATTGTAATATTGTGACCTAGGTAGGCAAACTCTAGCGCCAAGCATTTAATTATCATTTTATTATCGAAAGATAAAAGAAAGATGACTTTCAAAGTCCGGTATGATGAATCTAAGTAGGCTTTATTTTAACAGTAACTTCGATTAAGCTAACGCAATATCGCCAGCAAATTACTTATCACGTTATTTTACAACTTTATACATTTCCAATGCACATTAGGTACTTGTTGGTCATACAATTTTGAAGTTATTGCAAATGTAAGAAAATGTTGCGTTTGTCAAATCAAATGTCAAAACTTGGGAGGACAATGATGTCATACATATTCATGTGGATATGACCAAGAATTGTACATCAAACGAACGGTATGGTAATATCATGTACTCTAGAAGATGTAACAACCGACGAAACCTATTTCATTAGGGTCCAACCAGAGCAATCAAATCTTACAAATTATACAGCCCGCAAAAAACGGCAACCCCGTCTCAACAAGCCATGCACATAAGAATTCCATCATACATAACAATCAGGTCGTCTATTTACATGAATAATAAAAAAGCACGGTATCTGCCCATGGGGCAGTCCGTGTTATCGTACGCCCCCACTATTAACTTATGAAAATAAGCTACAATAACACTTTGTTTATTTTGCGTTATTCCTTGCCAGGGAAATTCGCGATGGACGGAAGATTTGCGGAGGGCGGCTCTCAATCTGTTGGAAGCCAGATTTTCAAATGTCACCCAGAATCTCTGATAACTTTAGCTCTATTTTGGCATCAAGCAGGACTATCGCCAGATTTGGGCTCTTATACTTTAAACAACATTTAAAGAGTTTAGTCCTGTCGGGGATTCGATGATTGTTTGCCAAGCATCGTGTCTAGGTTCCATAATTGGGCAGCATTAACCGCTTACCATCAGGCGGTTCACATGCTTGATTGTCGCTGACGTGGTATAAATGAAAAACCAACAACGACATACATTCGATAGACTAACGTTGTGAATCGTTTTGTAATACTGTTTATCAAATAATAAATTGGAAATTTCAAAATATCGGCCTCTACTTGACTATGAAAAACGGTTACGGTTATTATCATTCTTGAAATATATTACATAGAGTATATTTAATTCCTTACTAAATTTAAACTTACAACCACTTTATTACTCCACCCTAAACATCACGTATATTTTTTTCGTTCATCAGTTTAGGTACCAGCCTTAACTTCAATAAAGTCGTTATAATGTTTAAACTCTTATCTCAAAAGCAGGGGTTGTCGAAAGTTTGAGAACCAGCGCCCCCACTTCTGCAGTACGTAATGCGTTGTTTTGAGAGTCCGCGGCGCCAGGCTGGACGTTCTCTAATGGATGTTGTTACTACAAACAACGTTATGTAACGGATGTGATGGGCTTATGTTACCACTGTTGCCTTTAAGTTTGAGAAACGGCAGTTTTCAATGAACACTGACTATTGAGTTTGTTTTGATGACATAACATTATATTTTTCCGTACTTTCTCGTGTGGTCAACTCCACCTACATTTCTATTTAACCCCTAAATACTTTTAAGGTGCATTCTTAATATCTACTGCTATCAAGCGACAGCCTTGAAGATACGGAAGTGCTTCAATTGTAATTGAATGCAGTGATATCTAAAATTAATACAGTACCTGACTATTATAATTATTACAAACACGAGAATAGTTTCAAAAATCAACGAATAGGTTGAAATAAAGCCGAAAAAATCAAGCGACTGTTACCATAAACTATCGAACGCTAAATCTTTAAACAACCTAACAATAAACTATGGCGCAAGACATAAATAAAAACCAACACCGCATAAATAGGAACGTAATCCACAGAGAATGAATCACGAGCAATCGAACAGTGCAACCCCATGGAACAAGCATACACTTACAAAGCATAGCCGTGGAATCTCGGATCTCGGCTTGCACCATAAAACAAGAGAAACAATATCTTGAACACACCATAACCTACCGGGAAAATAGTACAGTTTAACCAAACCTATGCCTATAGAAATAAGATCTATAATTTGTTGAGGCGTTGAAGGTAACGTTGCCTTGTTTCGGCTTTCCTGAGTCGTAAAAGTATATTGTGCGTTTTGTAAAAGCGACTGTTTGTCACCATTTGCATATCATGCCGACATCGAGCCTTCATAATAACTGATGTTGACCCATGGTTGCTGCAGGTGAAGTTAGAAATGGTTAGTGCAATGTTTTTTAAGTAACTATATTTTTATTTTGTTTCTAAATAAGTAAATGAAGCTCTAATTATCAATTAAATAATCAAAAAGGGTACAGACATAGCAATGAGAAAGTAAGTGGCAATTAATTTATATTTCATTAATCGATGATAAAATCAGCGAGGGATAGCTCGAAGGTGGTTGGATGACCTGACGAAAGTTTCAGGATATTGATGAATTCAAGCCAATCACCCCTGAAATGTATAGCGGGTGTAAGTATCATATATTGCTGCTACCAATTAATGATGTTGATGATAATTTTCATTGGTCTTTTTGCAATTTCTAGTTTTCGAAAATGTTACTGACGTTCAAAACCAGTGAGAACTTTGATAATGTAGTTATCTTTCAAAAATATGAATACTTGTATCTTGTATCTTGTGTATGGGAATTGGAAGGAAATGATTCCGCCTTTTTTCGTCCCAAAAAACGTTTCCAAATTCAGTAGTGTGAGGACACTCTAAGTAATCAGCCATTGCAAAAACTCGATGGTGCGAAAAAAACAGAAGTATCAGAGAGGATTCGAAGATATTCATTAGGATTTACCCGGAATGAATGGAGAACGCGAGGTGCAGCTCAGGCACGCACTCAGATCATACTGGAGATTAATATTCTCATTTTAATGCAGTTGGCTATAAGCATACCTAAGAAATTGTTGCTTTGTTTACGAAAAAAGGGGCATATAATGAAATTATTTAAGGAATATGAATAGTGTCTATGAAGTATGTAGGATCAAATAACAAACAAGGAAAATAATCAAATTCTCCGAAGTAGCTCAGTCTGCACTAGTTGATCGCCGATAGTGCAAAAGAAGTTGAAGTAGAAAAGGTACCATTTTTTTTAATACCACCATTATTCACATTATTTACCATTATTTTCATTTGGTCACCATTACTGACACACTCAACGGTGAATGATTACCTTCAAGGTAGGATCATGGATGCCACATAGCGGCGAAAAATTATAACAACGGTGGTTTACCAATCACTTGAATGCATAAGTCAATAAACAGTACAATCCATAAAATTTTTACTAACCTCGAATATATCTCTCTCTTTAATCGAATCCAAAAAAATATATATTAGAGTTATTTTGTCAAAAGAGTTAGTTTGTTCTGAATCCATCCCTGTCAGCGCAAGTCCTTGGCTTGGCTAAAAAGGTTGACAGTAGGCGTCGCACGTACGGCGCGCGGACACAGCTACGCACTCTGTTAATCATATGGAACGATATCTTGAAGGCATCTACACACTGACCCGGGAAGCTCAGTAACGATGTTTAGGAACGAACTGTCAATAAAATATCACTTACGTGTTATTCACGCAGGATCACTGCTAGCCCCAATAGCACCAAGCTGCTATCAGTAGCAGTAACAATCAAGAGTAAAACTTGCTCTCACCATCAAAATCACCCTATCTTGGGCTACATGCAGACGACATAAGCACATCTTTCAAACCATAAAGATTCATGATCACAAAAAACAGGGGACTTAAGATTATAAATAATTTATACTTTCTAACCACGGTCTAAATAGTCAACATCAATTGTTGATTACTTTATTATACTATCATCATCATCAAAAAAAACTCTGCACTGTAGACCTGATACTCGTATCCGTATAAGTGTAGATAGTCCCTAAAGAAAACTAGTATGCAAATAGTGATGGGAAAAAACCAAGATCAGAAATGACCCTGATACACCCGATGAGGCAGTTTAGGAGATCAACCCAGTATTTGTGGTTATGACAGAAGTAAAGTATTTTAACAATGACAAATGCCAGCGTGTGGACAGAATTAGCAAAAACATCTAAAATTTGTTTATACCCAGTTAGTTTATAAGACGAGGATTAGCGTTTATTGTACCTACTAGCGTTTTCCTGCGACTTCGTCCGCGTGGAACACTTTTTTTCCGCAACGTGGAAGGTTGATATCCTATCCGCGGTAATTGAATATCTATTTGTGATAAGCAGCTAACTACAACAGGGCAAATCTGCTAAATTGTGGAACTTTCTATTCATTCCCTATTTCAAAACTTAACTAAAGTTATGTATTACAGCTGCCAGCAGCCCGTTGACCTTAAAAAACCGTCTATACTAAAAAGTATTTGATATTTTCAGAAACAATCACGCACATTATTTCTTATAGCAGATGCCCGCAACTGTAGCGCCAGGGGTTTTCTTCACTTCAAGGTTTTTTTAGAATTACATTACATTACAACAGCTAAATTAATTAGATAATACACAGTAGAGGGTGGCAGAAATGAGTAACGACTTATTTTGTTTATCATGATACAACAGCTTCTATGTACAATTGAAATGCTTCGCGTTTCTGAACAGTAACTGAAATCAAGCGCTAGCTGTCAGAACTGTCTAAGAGCTAACGGATTAATAGGGTTTTTATTGAACAATTTAATGTACTAACATGGACAGGATACCTATACATATTCTATAATTTATTTTTTTCATTCATTTAGTGTTTTAACATTGGCAAAAAGAAAAAAAAATACTAATAATTATCAAAAACACTGGGAACGATAACTCGTCATTTTTTGAAGGAATTAGGAACGCAAAACTATTATTCAGCTGGAATATAAATAATTCCGAAGTGGGCAGTAATCGCAGCATAATGGACAAATTGTAACTCACGTTTCCATAAAAACTAATCGGGCCTCGTTTCATGTAAATAACAGCGGAAGCTATAAAAGTCAAACAAAGGAAATCGTATGACTTGAACTATTCTCCTGAGCCCGTGAATATAATGCCATTTTTTTCTTCTTCTTCATATTGCCCGTCAAGATGCCCTCACTCCACTTGACGGAAAGCGGTCGTGATTCGTTTTCATTCAAACGAGTCACTGGGCTGGCCATCCTCACTCTAAAGGCCTGCAGAAGTGCCTTTTCGCGCCCCGCTTGAAGAACCCGAGACTATAAGAATCAGGAAACACATGTGCTGGAAGAACGTTCCACGTCTGGGTGGTACGAAAAAGAAACGAGTCACCGAACCTTTTTAGTTTAGGCCAACAAAAGCTGAATTATGTGTGGATGACGCCGTAGTCCAGCACGCGTGGTTCGAGATTGGAAACGTGAGGGTGGGATAAGTTGGAATAACTCGTCAAAGCATTTCCAATTGTAGCAGCGATAGAGAACACTTAGCCTGGCAATGTCTCTACGCTATTGGAGAGGCTCAAGGGTCAAAGTTGCCTCTGGGTTTAGCACGTCGCTGCAACCTGTCGAGAGCTTCGAGTAGGTACTTGGCGGAACTGTCCCAGAGATGAGAGCAGTATTCCACATACGAACTTGTGTCTTAAACAAAAGACAGAGCTGCCCAGGCCTGAAGAATCGTCTCACTCTGTTCAGGATTCCGAATTTACGGGATGCAGTTCTAATGACGCAATTGTAACGCTAAAACAATATCTGAATTTTTACAGCTACATGCTTCGTAAAAATTAACACTTACTTACTCTTCTGAAGTACCAGGATAACAAAGTCTTTAGCATAATACTTAATCTACTTTAAACCATTTCCCCGTACACAGCCCATTATCCCAACCTGGCCTACGTGAGAATTAGCCAAACGACTCGGTTGAGGAAGGTAACGTGAGGGCCCTTAAATGGAGTGAAGGGAATTAAGTAATCGTATGCACGGAGGGCGCAGATCGCTGAGCATACTTGAGGTTGTCTGTCGAGGGCTTGAACAGTTACTTTTGAGTCTCCAATTAAGCTTTTAAGCATCCTATCACTGGCCGTTTGAAATTTCAAGAGTTAAGGTAAGTTTTAAAAGTTTAGTAAAGCTGAATCTATAAACACTCTGGGTTACTTACCCTAAATTGAGTAAGACAAGACATGAATAAGAAAAACCACCAGCACGTGCCTGTGGGTTCTAGGTGTTCCGTTCACCATGACGACAATAGTCAACTGGCCTCTGACTATCCCGTTTGAAAATTAAGTCGTGAGCGTATGTATGTATGTAATAATAAAACACTTACCTACATCTATTCGTATCATAAAAGAGTCGGCGAAATGCTTTAAGCAGGTGACTGAAATATGATGACGTGAGAGTGAAAAGCCCATAAGCATCTAGTGCCCTGATGGTGCAGGACAGAATTACAGTAGGTTGGCCATTACGTTTCTTTTCGTGACGTGCGTCTCCACAAATCCAAGTTTATCTGAATCTTCCAAAAACGACGTAAACTAGACATTCAAAATAAATGAATTTGCTCACGCAAATACTCTGAAACTGGCACATGCACTCTCATCACAAACAAGCTCCCAAGGTATCCATTCAGTTGATCCTACTCTCACTTTTAAATAACCAATCTGCTTATTTACTCACACGCAGTCGTAGGAACCAATCCAATCTCAAGGCACGGCGTTCGCAAAGATTAAGGCCGTATATTGCCCTCTCTACCCCTCTGTACCCCCCGCATAATCCCGATAAATCCACTTTATATTCATCCACCTTAAAGGCCGCAATAAAAGTATCTGGTGTATACTTTTTACGTGCCCCGGGAAGGACTAAGCTGATTTGTATAAATTGTCACCCACCGACTTATGGGACGGTTATGGTAAACACACTGGGATTGTGATTTGTTTCAATAACGAAGGTCGGAGTGGAGAGGCAGTTACGGGAGTGAAGTTGTTGTACAGTACAAATTAATTTTATTTTAGCAGTTCTGCTCTTCTTACTTTAACTACCCTAAATAACAGTAACTGGAACCGCGTGGACTTAGCCTAAGTGCGCCAATTGGTTTTCTGTATTATAACAAATGTACACCATGTATGTTCGTACTTGTAAACTTTGAGGTCGCAGATTCTTATTTACTGGTTTTCACAAATTGGTAGTTAGCTTTCTCAAAACCTGTTAACGAGCCTACTAAATAATTTTAATTTGCATAGCCTCACTCACTGGCTACGCAAATTAAGGTTTAGAAGTAATTTAACTTAAAAAGTAAAGTTTACTATCATAATTTTTTACATGTAAGTAGAGCTTATTTAGCGGCCTTTGCACTAAGCATAGTTTGTATCGCAGAGTCCATTCGTTGAAATACAATTACAAAGTTGTTATAGTTAAGAGTAACGGTAACGATAATGCCCACTCTTGAATTTAGTTGTCAGTTCGTGATATTTCATGTTAAATAGCCCACTGAAAATCAGTCTGAATTCTGAGTGAGGTCCTTCTATTTTTTGGGCATCGGGACGTCGCTGACTGATGGTATCGTTTTGTCTTGTTGTATTGTTGTATGCCTATCACCTACGCGTTTTATTTCTCAAATGTAAACGATGTTCATAAATTTAATAAATGTTTTCTAATTCTATAATTGGACCCATAGGTGATTTTATTGCCATTGTTGTTTCACAACCAACATTTTACCTTTCCGACCCAAAGGCAATTTACATAAAGTTAAGACGAAGTTGTAAAAAATATCAGTAACACGTCGCTCGCTCGAAGCCACAATAAAATACACAGTGAATGCCTAATAGAAGCTTTAATGCGCCATTAAGGCGCGTTCACACCGCCGGGTGACGCCGTGCGACACTTACGATGAATAATTTCACGTGATACGTGTACTTTTATTGACTGTTATTATTTCATATTTCTTCCTGCATGCAATGAATAAACAAGCTTTTATGTATGTGTGGCGCAAGTTCATTTCAGCGATAAAATTTAGGTTAGTTTATAAATATGCAATTGAGTGTTTTGTTTTAATAAAATACCTAGTCCTAAGTTGAATGGCGCCTTGCCTCGGTTGGCTACTGCATACAAAGATAGTTGTCGTAATAAAAAAAACAACTCTCAAGACAAAAACAAATTACAATAAAATTGAAAATGAACTCTCTCAAGTATCTCAATTATCCATAATAACTAGGAAAGCTTTCCGAAAAACTCATCAACTACCTTTGACCATCGGTTATACGTTCGCCTCGGATCTGTCCAGATCACGGTCCTTTCCCCTATTTTAATTTTAATTTTACCATCCTTAACCCTTGTTCTTAGTTGAACTTCGACCTTAGGATTAAAAAAATATATTTCAATATTTACCAATAAATCTATTGCAATACTTTCTGTAAATATACCAGCCAATATCATAAACAGGAATGTAAAATGAAATAAGCAAATCGGGGCGAAGTGAATAATATTAAGCCCCCGTTATGGTCATGGCGTTCGCAGCTTAGCGCTGAGAGTACCCCGCTACCCTCCTTGTGTGTGAGGGACACAGGACACAAGAAAATATTTGAGATAGGATTTTTTTTTTTACGCCTATGAACAACGCCTTACAGCTTTGAGATTTCGACGGAAGAGCGATTCTGAAAAAATGCAGACTCTAATTGAATTCACTCAAGTTAACAAACACACTTCTCTAATTTCTCATTTTACAGAATACCAGATTTAAATCTCACAGTGAAGTTGAAGTCAGAGTGCGAAGTCTTAAGTGTTTTTCGCGATCTTGTCAGTAATGATGTAAATTAGTATCTTTACTTATACTTAACATTATGTCGATGGGAGTTAAGTAACCCAACTCGGATCGTGGATCGTGTAGTCCTGAGTTCAAAGCTAGCCAGAACCAAAATCTTGGTGGTCATTCGTATTTCCGACTAACTCTCCGGTGATGGAAAACATCGATGAAAAACCAAATCAACCCGGATAACTGCGGAAGGCTCACCACATACCACGTTGGGTTCTAATACCATAGGTTAAAAGTGGGCTTCTGAGTGTTCCGTTTACCATGACGGCAACAGTCACTTGATTCTGACTACCCAGTTTGGGATATAGTCTTTTTGGTATGAAATATATGTAACAAATGTCTATGTACTTTCTTTTTGAAGAGACCCAAGTCTACTCTTCTGTGAGCTTATTCCTCTTTATTCCTTTCGCATTTCGCACCACGGCGGTTTGTGCAGATGACTTTTCAAGGTTTCAGCTGTTAGAGTGTTGTCAGTGTTGTCACCTACAAACTTTGCATGTCAAACCACGCTGTTGATGAAGTACTATTGAATTTTTTCAAACGTATTATTTTAGTTAATTGGGGAGGCTTTTTAACTTACTCAGGAATCATAGTGGAAGTGAACCATTATTAATTAAAAAGTCGTTTTTTTTTGAATGGCAATCCATAAAATAACCAGCTCCATCTTAATCTACTAATCACTCTAAAACACAAATAAATACTATGTAGAGGGCAGATAAAACGCAAGAGGCCAATCAAGTCCGGCATTAAGGCGGCTGCACACCCACTGTAAAAAGTTACAGCGCCATAACGACTCCATTACCGTGATGAATTATGTGTGCCGTTAATCTGGGGACATCTCTCATCCGCAATTAGGGATAATTGAATATTAACAGAGGAATCCGTCACACTTGGCAATGATAATGCCTCATTAACTGTCTTGGTTCGCCATGTCTTGTTATTGGCTGACAATGCTTGCCATAAAAAAGCTCAAAGTCGCTCAGCGAATTTGGAGACGGCTATGCTCGGTGATTCACTATGTGAACGAAACAGAAATGAAGAATGAAGAAATTCATTTGCAGGCCTTCAAGATGAATATGATTAGCTAGTGATTGCTTTGCATTACTGTGAATGTCAGCCTCATATCTGGACCTCACGACCGCTTTCCATCATCTTGACGGGCATTTTAAAAAAAACCATGAAACACCTGAAGTGACCGACGTAGCCCGGTTGGTAAAAAGTTGTAGGCAGAGGGCTAGTGGGCAGAGAAACCAGCGTGGGATGCGCACCGTGGATATGATATTTTTGAAGTTTTCGAGGTATTTAATAAATTAAATCACTATTTTATGTGAGAATGAAAACTAAACAATTTTCAGACAATCTATAGTGTAGAATAATCAGATTTGTTGCACAAACATCACTAATCATCAAACTCATGTTAATGCTAATTCAACCTCAAAGTTGGGCGCTTCCTCCGGGCGTCTAACTACTACTATCGATATCGACACGTATACGACGCTATTGGTTGCTAGGGTTGCTCGCTCACACCAAGCGGGTTTTTAAAATACGTTTATTTTACAAATCTTGCTTTGATAGGCTGGTTCGTTATTGTGGCTTCTGCTACATAGATCATGCATGATCATATTTAAAATACTGTTTAGCCTGAAAATGTTGTTAAGATTTTTATTTATTAATTCTTCATTGCACTAATAAAAAAGAAATACAATTTGCGGCTTAGTGCTAAACTGCGTTCAATACTAGTCATCCAACCGAATTGTACAAACAAACAAATGCAAGAGGTAAAAGCAGGAGGAATGTTCTACTAAGACAGACTAAAATGCCTATACTACCTATTTAGGTGGGTGGGTGGCTACGATCTTTCCCAGACATCCTTAGTTAGAGATATCTATAAAGAAGAGTGAGTTAGGCTTTGCAAAAGGTGATTACTTGCAAACGGAGTGAAATATTAGAAAATTATACGATATGATATTTACACTACAGACATATTTTTTCTGTTTTTTAAATATTTATTTTCTAAATATATTATTGGTATTGATATCTTATATTTGCAACGATTGTGTTCCCATTTGAATTTTCATGTTATTCAACCTATTCTGTTATTTTATTGTTTTCATCTCAATGTGAAAAACCTTTGATTGACGAATCTAATGTAATTAACTGTGTACTTTTGCAATGAGAAATAAATAATTTATTTTTCAATATTGAATCTCAGCAAGACTTGTGGCAGCCCTGAGTGTATCTCGGCTGGATCTAAGACGCTGCTAACAGCGTTAGGTCCGGCTGCGCGAGTTAGCGCCCGATCGAGTTACCATGTGTTGCGCCGGGGCACTGATCTTAATCCACTTCTCTTTGTACATACATTAGTAGGTGATCTATTTAAACGATATTCATACCTTTAAGTAAGTTAAATGAGTTAAAAAATAACGCAATCAGTCGATTAATTTGCTAACCCCCGTATCCACGCACGCTAACCTAAAGTTGAGCACACCTAGAATTGATGCAGCCCTGTCACATGTCAATATAATTTAATGTATATTAAAGGGGCAGTTATATCTACATGTAAGATCTGCTCAGCTTTGATTGACGTTTATGGATTCGGGGTAAGTCACACTCTTTTATCTAAGTCAGAATAATATAGTCTGATAATATTTCTCAAGCGATATTAATGCCATCTACTCGTACCAATACGCATGATTGTGGTGGTATTTTATATGAAAATGAGTACTGAATTAACACGGACCATTTGGCGGGTAAGTTTCTTTGGAAGTGCGAGGGAGCCCTAGGACAGGATTTCCCGAAATTCGTCCCGGCAAGGACGTACGATTCAGGGCAAAAGCGAGTTATATCTAAGTGAGAAAACGCCGGAGCTCTCACCTTGCCAGA
Source organism: Udea olivalis (assembly GCA_947369235.1). Lineage (NCBI taxonomy): Eukaryota > Metazoa > Arthropoda > Insecta > Lepidoptera > Crambidae > Udea > Udea olivalis. Next base: position 21,592,859 of record OX376347.1, read on the forward strand.
AAGTGTGTTGACAAACTAGAAGACTAGACGAACTTCAACGGCGACATAATTTACTAGGCAGCGTGCTGTTTGCGAAGCGCTTGTCAGTTCATTATTCAAAATTGTCTTCCACATGGTATACCATGGCCACCGATTCCTCTGGCCGACTAAGCATCGGTAATACCCACTGTAATTAGGCCGACACAATGGCTGAACCCGCCCGGATGTAATCTGAGGATTAGTAAGCGATTGAGATGATGCTGACGTGATTGCCCTGATGCGATCAGACTGCAGTTCTCATGGCAGATTTCACGTAAAACACTTGGACAGAAATTAACAAATTTTCTGTAAGCGTTTTAAACTGGCCTGGCTGCTAAATGTTGACATGACCAAGTATTGGGTTTTTTGGTGAGTCGATATAAAATAAATACGCAGGTACGAGTATTTCACAATATGTACGCATTTTAGGCAGTCTCTGCCCCCATATCTCCACGGTCTATATTTAGCTAGTCGTATGAGGTACTAAAAAAAGATCAACATAATATCGTATTCAAAAAGGTGAAATTTTTCAAAGAGAGTTAATTAAAAAGTAATTTTATTTTTACTTTACTTTTACTGAACATACCATCACGACTATATCCCAAACGAGGTAGTCAGAGGCCAGTGACTGTTGCCGTCATGGTGATTCCGTTCACCAGAACGGAACACTCAAAAGCCCACTTTTCATCAAAATTATTAGAACCCAACGTGATCCTTTCACCGTTATCCGGGTTGATTTGGTTGTTTATCTATGCTTTCCATCACCGCAAAGTTAAGGTCAAACCCCACCAAACGGCCCGCATCGCGTCGGATATATAGGAACGGATTTTAGAATCTTTAAACGAAATTAAATATTGTAAACAGTGTTACGCTTAAGTGGCTAAGTCTATATTACCAAGTCACGCACAGCAGATTGACTGCGGGAGCGTGCGTTGACGTGTGAACACAACCGGCGCTTGCACTCGAAGGCGTGGTCACATTTTCCTTTTGTGTATTTTTACGATTATTTTCTTCTAATAGCCAACATAACTACGTCACTGCCATCATTTTCAAAAAATAGAACACGTCAGCACTCAAGGCTCAAAACTATTGATATGACTAGGCGCAGAAACGGATATGTTGGCAAGCGAAGCGGGTAGCCGTACGGAGCTGATCGTCTGTATTCGGATGTGGCCGCGTCCGTTCCTATGCGATGCAATGCGGGCCGTTTGGTGGGGTGGGACCTTTAGTCGGAAGTTGAACAGAACCACAATTTTTTTTTTATCTTTTTATTCCAGTAATTCAACTATCTATACTTAATTAATAATTATAAACCCGGTACACCCGTACGGTATAATCGTAATTAAGTATTTAAATCACAACGCAAACTCGAGACTCACTCTGTTGTGGCCTGTGACCCCTGAAGCCAGTTAATTTTTATTCAGTCTGCTTTGCGTATATAAATAAGTTTTATCCAGACGGACAGACAGTGCCGAATTAGCATCTCTAGGGCATTGTCTTTGAGGAAAATATGATAGGAGTAATACTTTTTGTTTATTTATTACAAGGTCTAGTGTTGGGTGAAAGTGTAACAAATGACTCTGAAATGGGTAAGAGACCTAAACTTATAAGATACCTCAATTACTATTGATTATATCGGATTAGAATAAACAAATTAAAAGTTATGATAAGTGATTTAGTGACTCATTCATTGAGTTATTTCGATTCTCACCCATTACAAAATATTGTGTGTCTGGGTGTTATTATCTATTTAGGTATGTATTTGGAATTATTTAAGTATGTTTATCAGTCTCTAACACCCAGCTCTGCTTAGTTTGGGGCCAGGTGATCTTGGTGTAAATTGTTCTCGATATTTATTTATTTTTGTTAGCAATAGCAATAAAACAAGTGAAATTAGCAATTAAAAAAAGCAATGCCATAGCTACTGGAAGTTTGAATGCGTGGAAAAAATGCTAGGCTGTGTAGTTTTATAAACGTATTTCACTAAATGAAATTGAGATGGGGATACTAGGACGGTTTAGTCAAATGCAAAGGACGGATGAAAATATAAGGCAGTTAACAAAACAAATTTATAAAGCGAGGCTGGATGGATTTGTACCCAGGAGAAGCTCAAGACGTTCTTAGAAAGGGTCAGGTCAAAAGTACCCATAATCGACGAACATTAATGAAAGGATAATGATAGTGAAAGAAGCGCATAATAGCGTGATGACAGGATCGTAACAGGTGGTAAACTGTGGTCTCTGCCTCCGCCATTGGGGAAGTAAAAGCATGGGGACTTATAACTTTTATTGAAATCCGACGATCGATACGACGTATACTGCTCAGCCATGGCGTTCCCCATTGAAATCAAATCTTGCAACCTCTATCAGATGGTCTGTCCACCTTGGGTGGGCGTGCCACACTGCAAACATACGAGAACATAACGATGTACATATTATACTTACACTTAGCTGTTTTCTTTTTTTAGAATACGACGAAATGCAAGCCAGCCCTCTCTCAAATAATTGCATGAGATGTCTTTACAAGGTAATTATCATGTTTTTTGTTGTAGCCTATATTTCTATACCAATATTATAAAGAGAAAAGATTTGTTTGTTTGTATTGAATAGGCTTCGAAACGACGGGGCCGATTTTAGGTTTAGGTTTGCCTTTTTTGAAAGGATGTGAAAGTGGTGGTACTGATCAATTTATACCAAAAATAAAAAGTATGTCATATTTGTTTAATTTGACCAGGTTATGGGCTGTAAGAAAGAAGATGGCTGCATATACGACGTGTGCGGCGTGTTCTGCATCACACAGATATATTGGGAGACGACTAACCATTTGCCCCACGATTCTGCTAACACTGCTGGTAAGGGGAAAATAAATATATTTAGAATATTGAGACATATCATGACCTTGAACAGTCTAAAGCATGCACTATTCAACATATGTTACTTTGTTATTAGTGGCTACAGAGTTGACGACCTGCAGCTCACGTAAAAATGAAGATAACTAAGGTACACGGCGAAAAGCTCACTCAAACTCAAAAACCTTTATTCAAATAGACTCTAGATAAATTCACAGTATACAGACATAATGCGACTCCACCACCGCGTCGGAGTTGTTTCTTGCTGAGAAGACACTGCCTACCATGTTGGTTTCTAATAAGCTTGTTGCAAAATAGGCTATTGAGTGATAGTTCACCATGACGGCAAAAATCAACTTGCCTCTAACTACCCCGTTTGGGATATAGGTAGTCGTGTGTGAGCATATGTACGACTATGTTAGGTTAACAATCTATCTGCAATATTTTTTTGTCATAGCATACAAGAATTGCACCACCAACGTGTGGTGTGCAACCGAGACGGTGCAACGACACATGCAGCGCTTTTTACCGGTAAGACATGCATCAACATTATTTTGCACTAGGTTTTGGCTCGCTGTTGACACAAAAAGAAGAACATCACTAACAGATAGTGCTCTTGTGTTTTTGCTTCCTCAAGCAAGCGACGTTTCTCTATGTAATATATTCTGCCAGCCTCTACAGACAAGACCTTGCACCTTTTCTTGAACTAGTTACATGAAATTCAATATCTGTCTCCCTCTTTGCAATAATTTCTTACTTTTTTCTTATTGAATACTTAGTTTTTCTATATTTTAATATGCTAATAACAATAAAGTAGCATTTCATTTGAAAAGTGTCAGTGTACAATGTCGGTCGGTAAATATTGTAACTGCTAGATATTTTGTTTAGGTAAACTTAGATGATTGTGGTTTTTGAAGATTAATAGTTTTCTATTAGTTTATTTTAGTAAACCTATCATTATTTATAACACATATTTGATGGATGATAATGATCCACGGCCACACAATTCAATTCCTTTCATTTCAACAGGCCTGTGAAGCCAAGAGACCAGACCGGTTATTCTGCGAGAACGCAGTAGCACTCCACAAGTTTGGTCCGAAGAACTGCCATCATGACCTGACCCCAACCATTCAGCGCAAGCTGCACAAATGCATGGATAAGAAGGTGTGGAAATGGCTAGAAGATGAAGAGAACAATTAACCTGATAGTGAGCATCATCAAAAACAGCCGCATGACATCTATAGCTGCACATAGACTTTTCCTTAGATGTCCAGGGAGGCTGGCAGTAGGCACAGTAGCAAAGCAACCACTGAGCTAGTCAACTTTATCTTGCAGGTTTGAAATCATCCCTATGCTCTTACTGTTAAGCCTGTCCATTGCTCTTATTCGGGTTGAAGCCTTCCGCTCGCCCCTAAGGTGAAGTAACTATGTCCTTATTTTTCAGATGTTTGTAAAATGATTTCAAATGTTTTGTAAAATCGCCAGCACACAACAAATATTTTATTTTAGCGCGATATGTAACTGTTTGACTTAAATTGCATTGTAAACCTACAGTCAATCCGTAAACCGGGTCCTTGCGATTCAAGCTGTGCTCAGTGCAGGGCCCGTTAGTAAATAGTTTGCGACCTTAAACAACTTTTGGTACTCTAAGCTAATAATAAAATCTAATATAAATGTTGTTTTGGTAAATAAATCTTTATGATTATTCTCTATCATTATAAATAAAGTAAACTGTGATTGATGATTCATAATTTACACGGAAAACCCAAATCTGATGTATGTCATCATAAGTGGTAAATGCTAACTTAAAAAATGTATTACTTAAAAATGCTAGCATGCATTGCCTTCTTGCATATAGAGCAAGAAGAAAACTTCACTAGAAGGTACTTTGCAAAGAAATGATTCTAAAAGCTAACTTTTATTGCTTAGAATATTAATCTCAATCCTGAATAAATACTCAAAAGACACAAAGAGTACAAACAGAGATAATGACGTTTTGAATGGCACTCAACTCATTACGCGACGATCCCTTCCTGCGGAAACCTAGCTCGTTACCTAGACACTAAGACCTGAGAAACCATTCATTCCCAATTTTACTTTACTCCAATACTATACGGTTGAAATTCCGCTGCAGAGTTTAACAGGGGGAAATACCTAATGAGCGTCGGTCCAAGATCGAACAGCCACTCAATTCAGTCTTGGAGCTAATTCCGTAGTCGTTAAGGGTGGTATTCGCCTGTGGGCTGAGGTGTCTGCTCGTACAAACAGTGTTACGTGTAAGAGGGATTGTACAGGCGTAATTAGTCATTATGAGGACAGGCGGGAAGAGGCGTCGGTAGACACGTGCGATTGCGGCTGATTGGGTGATAGGAGTGCTCGTTATGGTCGACTGCTGTTTATGCTTGGATTGTACAAACATGATCAGATTATTGCACACTCAAATGAAGTTTCCACTTACATTCTTCATACAAAAAGGTTATAATATCGACGCTATTATAGGCGCTACGAAGTGCGCTGTGGCACGTTTTTTTTGCCTTGAAATAAATAAATAAATATCTGGGACAATTCACACCAAGATCATCTGACCCCAAACTAAGCAGAGCTTGTAATATGGGCTTCAAAGACTGATAAACATACTTAAATATTTCTTAATACATACTTAAATAGATAACAACACCCAGACACACAACAAATACAAATGTTCGTCACACAAATATTTGTCATGGGTGGGGATCGAAAAAATGAGTTGAGGCGTCTCTCTCTTGGGTCCGATTCCCGGTCGGATCAATTCCAGAAGCGATCTTTCCTATATTGACTCCGGTCTGGGTGTGCTGGGTGACGCTCTTGCCTTAAAATTTTTTATTACTTGACAAGTGGTGTGCTGTCCGGCGCATATTTATTTACATTTATATTTACATATATACATAAACCGCCTGTTTTCCTAACAGGACTATTTCTAGCTAAGATTAGCTAGCTATCTTTGTATAATAGCTAAAAATCCTCCAAAAAATTAACTTGGTCATGGTATGAATCAGGAATCAGGAACGGGCAACCTTTACGTAACAACTCCGACCTCCAACGTTTTATTTTATCAATGTTTTAGGCAACTACCTGTCTATTTCTATAAAAGAATGACCTACCGAAACCTTGATCCACCCCGAATGGAGAATATTTGTTACAATAATGGTGTTTTAGTAGGTAATCACTAATTCATGCCATTCCATCCGGTTTAAGCGCCTAATTGAATCTAACAATTGGTTACCAATCCTGATATCCATTAACACCAATTCCTTCTAATCTGGGCTTTCTTTGATACTACAGAAACGAATGACAGTGCTAATTCCTTGTTAATAGCCTCTAGGATATCGATAAACCAATGTTAATACGTCCACATGCTGCAGCAATACCAATCCATCAGACTCTGATGAACGTCCGGACAGATCACAGGACGTATATAAAGTATTTATTGGGTCAAGTGTTGGAATAAAACGATGAACTGTTTTTGTTATTAGAATCCGAAATGTTATCTGATTGAGGACCAGCTTCCGTGATGAATTATGAAAATGATAATCACTCCGGTGGTTTGCCTCCAACAAGGAAAAGCGAAATGCGGTATTAGGGTGTTTTACCACCGGAGATGTGCTTTAGGCTACATTGCGTTTGATATCCACATGAAAAATTTAAATTAAAAAAATTAAAAAGTATTTATTTATAACCAAAAGCATTTGATAACAATTATAGAGGTGGGCTCTTTCTTTTAAGTGCTACAGCACCTGTGGTAGAATGAGCCACTCTTCCATAACAAATACAAATTAAATAACAGTAAAAAGCAATTCTCTCGTTTATCGAAATTACTGATAAAATTTATCTTAAATTAAGTATAAAGACAAAACCAAGTTGACTTACACTTCTTAACTTTTAAATTTTACGACTTAAAACTACTTACTGTGAAAATCTATTTGAATTAAGTTATTTGAGTTTGAGTTTAATAAGTGTGTGTGTGTGTGTGTGTGTGTGAGTGTGTGTGTGTGTGTGTGTGTGAGGGTGTGTGTGTGTGTGTGTGTGTGAGAGAGTGTGGTGGGTCTGATGAAAAATAAATGATCAAACGAAAATTAAAACATATCATATTTAAGTAGGTTTTATGAGTCATTGTGACACCAGCATGGCATTGGTGGAAACAGGTTTTCCTAAGCTATGTTTTTATATGAACGGATGCGTCCTGTGGATGCGGGCTATGGAGGCGTTTTGTGTGAATCAAAAACAATGTTGGACTGAATGATAGTTGATCAAATACTAGCGTATCACCTACAGTCCTTGCACTGCAGCGACCCATACTGCATGAGGCAGGTTTTGGTTTATTTCCTTAAAATATATCTTTCATTCAATTACTACTACCCCAGATATAAATTAAAATAAATGATACAAGTAACAAATAACATCTGACGGTGAGGTTTATCACTGGCGTTACAATTACCTCTCCAACAATCCGCACTGAGCTCGCGTGTTGGAGTATGGCTCGTACCACCTCATAGTTGAGGTGAGGCCTGTGCCCAGCAGTGGGAATTATAAGGCTATATTTGTTTGTTTGTTTGTTGAAACAAGTCGTCTTTTCAAATTTAAACCATCTATTCATTTTTATCTCGGATGTCAAAATCAAATCTACACTTATCATTCAGTATCTTGGGGCCGTATTACAATGCGAGGTTTTAAAAATGCTCACTTTGTTTTGGTATTACGATGTCACTAGTTTAGAGCTACCTCTGCAAATCTGTCTATGACTTACCAAACTTAGCTACCTTAGTGTTCCGTTCAGTAATCAGATTAACTATTCACCGGAAAGTTTAGGTTTATTGTTTTTATACATGACAGAAATTAACAATAGGATTAAACGTCAAATAAGAGTTCGTATATACCATGTGTCTACCATGAGTTGCCAATTAAAATTTACATTATCGTTCGCGTAGAAGTAGCGTTCGCGTGACGTTATGGTCACGTAAATGAGAATAAGGGATCATAATAAAGGAAATATGAAAATGTACCAAAATGCCAGGACGCTCAATTCACGGACAAATGTGTGCAAGCTTTAAAAAATCGTAATAAGGCCCCTGTGATACTACCCGAAAATGCCAGGTTGGATGGAAAGGGCAAAAGACATTGATAATATCATCAAAGTGTCCTTCCACGATAGAAGATTACCTCCAAAAGTTATAAGCGTGAGATATTAGCGAAGCTAGGGGGCTGTCGCAAAGCGCCATAAAAACAAATCAATCAATAATCCCCGTGAGTCGTTAAGGGTATCTGGACATCATCGGCTTAGGGATGGCATCCAGCTACACAAAATATTTATGGGATCAAAAATATGTAACATATTATAAGTCTCACTCATTCATAGTTATTTATATTAGCTTTTATTATATTCAAGTATGAATTGTATGCTTCTGACGCTGACCTCCTTATTAAGTTTTGGCCCACGTCATATAGAATTACCACTGTGACCTGTGGCAGGCCTCTGTCACTCCATGTACTTATAATTTTAATGAGATAATCACCTACGAGCCGCCGGGTCATCCTAGACCTATTTGGCAGTTGGTTGTCAAAAGCCACGTAGAGCAATTACACGCGAATCTTGCGGTTGAACTGACGCGATGACGTAAAGTAAGTACCTACTGACTACTGACATCTATATCGTAAGAGGTAGCCCTCGCAATATATGCCTGTCACATGACGGCACGCATTTACAATTGACAAAATGGTAAATGTCCTATGACGTGATTTATCTGTTATGTAGTAACTATTAAGTAATCTGTGCCTGTGGTCGTGTGAACCACCGTCTTCCAGCAATATCACAAGAGACCCAGACATCGAGCATCAGGCTTATGACTTCTATGATCCTCCTAATCATTATTTTATCAAGTTTGTATGTTTGAATGGAAACGGGTAAATCGAAAAAACTTGACAGACCCTAGTTCCTTCATTCCTAGAAAAATAAAGCAATCTCATCAAAGTTTCTGCTGTCAGTGGATGCAAATCCTCAGAGGGGTGATGAGGAGGTGTCGTAAATGAATCGATTAATAACCGTGCGCTCGTAAACCAAGGCGATGGCAGTTGTAGTTCCAGTCAACCTTCAGCCAAGGTGCTCAGCGAAGTTTCGCCAAAACAAGCGGTAGGTGGGGTGGGTGCTACTGAGCTATTGCTTCTTGATGACATCTAGATTTCAAAAGGATTCACAAAATACTACATAAAGATTGAACGTTGAATGGGTTTCGATGGCAGCTGACGCTTTAAACTTGCATACGTTTGCATCAAAAATAAACTCATAATAAAAGTACGTAACCTCTTTCCCAAAAAAGCCATTTAAAAAAAAAACACCTTAAATGAGACGTCATTGAAATTGTCGTGGTATCAAAAAAAGGTTTCCCTTGATTGGTTGTTATAGAAACACAGAGAAACACCCATCATCTAATCTCAAACTTTTAATCATTGACAGGTGAGAGCGATCCGTAAAGAACATGATAAACGATGAACTTCCCACAAAAAGAAATGAAAAATCGTTTTTATTTTCTACGGCTAGTGGGCAGTTTATTTACCAAAGCAATGAAAATATGGTCGGGATATTTTCGCAGGAAAAAACCCAAACACGTTTTTTTACGGGAAAACAACGTGAGATATCAATATGCCGCGTCACGATCCCGTTTTTTGCTAAGGACCCCGTAGGTGGGCTCTGCAAGGGAAACCATGATTGACTAAGAAAAAACAGGAAATGGGTAATCTTGCCTTTAACTGGAACACTGGCCATTTCCTATGATCAATGTAGAGACCAACATGATATTTACACATTTAAGTATTATAATAAAATCTCAACCTGTGTAAAACAGTACCTATATTTGAAAACAAAAGATTGCGTTGCAATGTGTACTAAAAAAACAAAAATAAGAAACGAATAGTTTAGAATTTATCTTTTTCTATACTAAACATAAAAAAATCTTGTGATTTGGACACATTATTAAAAAAACAAAAAACCATCGCGGCAGGGAACAACATTAATCGAACGTGGACAAAACCTTTCTGTAGAAGTATAAGTAACTACTAAGTTATTCCCGGCTTTGTCCCTGCCTACAATGATTTAAAACGTTGTGAACGAGCTTGTTTTTTCCTTTTGAGTGGTAATTTTTTGCAGTCAATTTTTTTAAATTTTTTAGTAATTAGGTATTTTTTATTTCAGACTTTTTAGTTACTGGTAAGTAATTATGGAATCGCTATTTCAAGCTCTTCGTTTTGATACCCCACTCAAGGGTTTGCGTAGAAAAGCAGTTGACACCAAAATTCCGCCATTTCGTTTTATTTTTACTTTGATATAGGTACCCCGTGTCACTATCGCAGTAAATAAATACGAATCTAACCTCTCAAGCTAAAATCTATCGAGCCGTTAAGGCTGCAGATCGAGCAAAGAGAGAAAATTATACATTGGTATATTCAAACATACTCGTAAATACATACGACGAAAAACATAACCTTTCTTTTGGCGCAGTCAGGTAAATAGGCGATATTTCGGACTTAAGGATGAAAAGTTCTAAAGCACTAAGCCAAGTGTACGCGGATAACGTCACCCGCAACAGCTATGTCGTTGTTCGGTAACTCTGCTGTCAGTTAACCTGTCTGTAATGACCGTCAAGAAAGCAAAGTATATTTTTTCATGTTAGTGGATGGATATGTAAAAGGAATACAAGAAACTCAAAACATTATCAATTTAAAGAACTGACTAAACAGCTGGCGGCACTATGGAAAACGGTCAGTCTAAGACTCTGAGCGTATTGCAATGTTTTTCAGTAAACTGGACAAAGCATTCTATTTTTTTATCCCACTGAAATCCGAAAGCGTGGTAACCCCACCCGTAGGGTGCGTCAGGATAATCCGTATTGATAACTATCATCCGGATCTGAGCCAGTGTCCGTCACGGCGGGGGCTGAGCACACACCTTTTTTATTAATAGCTCTCTTGTTTATGCAGGCTCCGGGGATACAAAACTTTCCACCGTATATTTCGGTCAAGCTGAGCAAAATTTACAGCATAATCTCCAATCTGCTTCAAGAATCCTGGTTTTCTTCACCTTCTTTCTGCTTACCGTGTGGTGAACCAATAGGACTACCAAGTGCCAATTTATTTTAAGTCAGTCCAGATGGGGGTTTGAAGCCTCCTCAAACTAAATGAACTACAAGAAATCTCAATGAAAGTGCTAATTCTTCATGAATACTTTTCAAGATTTAGCGTACTTTGGACACTGATGCGAGTGATATTTTCATCATGCAGAAAAAATGCGTGCGCGTATTGGCTAACATCCGCTACAGAGAAAGCTGCAGGACACACTTTATAAAGTTAAACATTCTGACCCCTGTACTCGCTTTATATATTAGAAATATGTGTTTTTGTTTTTAAAAATCAATGCCTTTTTAAGTACTGCAGTAATCCCCGACGTAAAAACAGATTGGAACTACCTAATCCCAAATTAGAAATGTTTAAAAACGGACCTCATAACAGAGCTATCAATATATTTAATAAAATTCCGGATGACATGAAAAGTGAACCCGGCGCAAAAAGATTTAGGATTAGACTTAAGACATTGCTGCTTAACAAATGTTATTATTCATTGAATGAGTTCAGAGACGACAAGAAGCTTTAAGTCTCGCTATCTGACTTTGTTTGTAAATGTACTAACGCTATTAATGTACTTTAATATAATTCATAATGTATTAAATAGATAGGTAATTAATAATTTTATTATACTAGCATCAAATGTAATTGGAATCAATAAAATATTAGGTGTACTATATTTGTAATGCCCTTACGGGGTTATGTACTGTACTGATAATTTTATTGACCATCTTTAATGTGAATGTACATATTAGCAAATGAATAAATAAATAAATAAAACTGTTTAAAATGCACACAATTTGATGGTAAAATATTTCAACTATAGATACCAATATAGATCTACTACTCGCAGCTACGAAATCTCATTCAAAACAAGTGATCGCCACCAAAAAACATTTTTTAAATTTTATAATACTTACTTATCCGGCTTCTTCGGCAGAAGTCTCCCGACATCCGTTCATCTTTTCTAGGAGACATAAAATAAAATTAGCTTTTTATTAACCTGTCATCTTCTTTAATATTACCTAAGAAGATATATTACAGAGACAAAATAGTTGTTGTAACTAGTTGCATTAGCACGCGGAGGGCTCGGTCCGTTTCTTGGCGGTAACTCAATTATGAGACAGGTCCGCGATAAATGCGTTTAGGTAACGCTGCGCCGGCGTCGCAAGAAATAACCGTTAGCGACTTTCGCAGATAAAGAACAAGATTCTTCAGAATCATTTATCTTAAATTACTACTCAAAGTGCTGATACAACGAGAATAGATGGAAACACTGATGCCAGCTTTCATAACTTGCCATTATTGGAGTACCTGATGAATTCGATAGCAGTAGGTACTTATTACAAGTATGTTTTAGGTCTTGGAATTTATAAAGAATGATCTTTTTGACGACCGACTTGGTGTAATGGTTAAGGAGTTGGCTACTACACCAGAGGTCGCGGGTTCGATCCCCGCACAGTACAAACATTTGTGTGCATGAACATGTCTGTTTGTACTGGTCTGGGTGTCTCCTATGTATAATAAGTATGTATTTACAAAAGAAAATGTATTTAAGTATGTTTATCCGTTGTCTAGTGTCCCATAACACAAGCTTTAATTAGCTTACTTTGGGGCTAGATGGCGCTGTGTGGAATAATGTCCAGGGATGTCCAGGGATATTTTTATTAGACGGATGACAAGACAAGTGGCCAAATCAACTCAGGTTCGACTGCTATGCGTATAATTTGAGCACTAAACACTATAAAAGAGCTAAGAATATTGCCATCGATTTGACTAAACACCTTAAATTGGACCCACCATCTAGACTCTAGATTCTAGAGAGCACCTGCTAGCTAGGTTAATAAGCGAATGCGACATATGTAATTGCTATAAGCTGTTATACTGAAGTGAAATGTTCGCTTATTCCTACAACTTGTGCCGTGTCCCCTGGGCGTGCGGTCGGCATAACTCATAGCGTCACACCTCACTCGGTTAAGTTTCCAACTTTGATACATGGCCTCGTTTCCACCTGAAGCTACAACGGTTATAATTGGAACCCGCGACTCACTGAGTTATATTCAATTGTGGGGTCAACTCTGTTTTGCACTATTTGGGTTAACGGCGTTTGTTTGTTTTGGTATGATGAAGAAATAATAGTAATGTACGGCCTCTTAATTCTGGCATTGGGGCAAACAAGGTGGTAAGCGAATATCATAACTAGAATGTAGGTGTTCGGAGAAAAAATAGTGAAAATATCGTTATTTATAAATTTTGTAACATAATTACTTATAATCAAATTGGCGGCAACGCCTGAATATAATCTAGGTTCTGGGTGGAAAGCAGTTTTATGCTATGATCTATGGGAATTTAAACCGCATTTGGAAAGTGTGTTGATTGAGCCAATAACCCATCTATTTTAGTGTTAACCAGTACGTCTACCACGAGTAGCCACTTTAAATTTACGTTATCGTGCGCGTAAAAAAAATGTATTGGGATGACACATGATATGACATGACAAAGTCAATTAAAAACAACCCAATAAAAACCCAAAAACATAATATAAAAAAAATTAAGCGGACTATAATGTAAATCCTATAGTGGCAAACTCGTGGTAGACGAAATCTCATTTTTAAATCTCAAAAAGATATGTTTCCGCCCGGGATCGAACCGGGGGCCTTCTGCGTGTTAGGCAGATGTGATAACCGCTACACCACGGAAACGATGTAAGTCCGGACGAAATAGCCGTACAAGAAGTAGACCTACGCGCTTCACGCGTAGCATGTGACCTTGTTTTATCGCAATAGCGCCTGGTGAAAGTATGCAGTATTAAAAAATATTTTTTATCTAGTCCATGCATTGATTGCGTAAATAATATCTCTTGTAATCAAATACGAGTACAACGTAATTGATTGGTTAATACCAATCAATTACGTTGAATAAATATAATAATAAATAATTGTTTTAATTAATTAATTAATTATTACTTTGATTATTTTAGCATTTTACAATGCTTGTTTTTCATATCTAGAGATAGAATAAGAAGAAGAAAGAAGATAGATAGTTTGTCTAAATCTTTAGTTTTAGTTTACTATAAAGTCTTTTTTCTTTATTTTATTTATCAATAACTTTATATTTTTTTTTGGCTTTTCTTTGTTCCATCGTGAGTTTTACTTATAAAAGCTGCTACCTAACTGCTACATAAGATTCACATGCAAATGTGTTTTGCTTATTCCAAACTTTCCAATTTCCAGGCATCTGTGCCTAATATTTGAGTATTTATTAACCCTCAAATGACGCACGTAACAGTGCGGGTCGCGACAACCGATCCGATCGCCGTGATTTACGCGCCAACAATGTGATCTAGAAGCGATATGCGTGTTCAGACGCCTATCTGTAATCAACGGACAGGGGAGCGTTGGAGGCGCAGTTTACTAAGTAAACTAGACAGGGAATTCTTTGCACATTTGCTAGCTCATCTACAGAAAGTATGCTGTCTCATTGCACCTGCAACGAATTAAGTACTTATTTTTCAAAAAGTCTATCTTTAAATTTAATGAAACACAGTATTTTTTTAAATTCAAAAGGTTTTCATTAGAAAATTAAGAGATTATGAAGTTACAATAGGGATTAAAAATCAGTCTCTGTTTCAAATAATCGGTTATCTTCCTAACTCCCAAAAATACAAATTATAAGAACTTCTATAAAATGGATATTCAGTAAAAAAGCTAAAAGAAAATAAGTAAAAAGACGCAATGTTTTTAATATTTCAGTTCTTGAGGGAACTGAATTATAAAAAACAAGAACAGGAACAAGAAAATAAAAAAAAATTTTACCAATACAATTACTTCACTTCTTGTCCGTTAATTTACCAATAAATAAGTTATCTAACCAAAAGTATTAAACCCGTGGAGCGTCGTTGTTTAGCACCCTAACTCGGGTCGCAGATCGTGTGGTCCGGAGTTCAAATCCGGCCAGAACCAAAATCTTTGTGTTCATTGTTAAATTTACTAACTAACTCTCCGGTGTTGGAGGACATTGATAAAAAAGCAAATCAAACCGAAATAAGGCACAACGGCGCGGAAGGCTCACCGCCTACCACGTTGGTGAAAGTGGGCTCCTGAGTATTCCGTTCACGACGACGGCAACAGTCACTTGCCTCCGACTACCCCGTTCGGGATATAGTTGTGTAGGATGTATGTATTAAACTATCTAATGTAATTGTTGCTTTCCTAAGCTAATCCAAAATATACCAAGTTAATCATGAAATACAAAGCGTCGCCATATCCAACTATCGGACGTACGCTAAACGTTATATCAACTGAACCACCAAGAAAGCGTCCTTCGGGAGCAATAGCCGCCCCAGGCGAGGGCGATACTTTATCAGTCATCCGATCCGATGGAGTGACCACAACACGACTGCCATCTTGAGCGCTCGAGGGTTAAAATTGTGTTATAAATCGCGATCTATCGGACACTGTCTCTAATTAACCGTTAACGACTAAGTTTTATTGCCGTCCGGCAGTTTGGGGTTATCGCGGTTTAAGTTTAAATTGTCCGCCATATATAGTTTAGTGTTGCCTAAGAATTATTGTTTCGGGCTCAGCTTTCAATATAATTGTGTTACGTGAGCATTATGTGTTTGATCACTAGTGGACGAGAGCATTATAATAATCAAGCACATTCTGTTATACCTACACACCCTAATATTATTCGAAATCTAATGAAATGTTGATGCGCGAATGCGTTAGATGCCCATAACACAATTACTGCCAAAGTATCTTATAAATAATAATAAGTGACGACACGATTGGCGTTGTGCGCTGTAGCACGGTTTCTCGCCTCGATTTCCTTAGTGTCCCGGGTTCGATTCCAGGTCGGGTCAATTCAAGAAACGATCTTTTCTGAATTGACTCGGTTCTGGGTGTGCTGGGAGACGGCCCTGACTGATTTCCTTGTGTGGTACCCCGTAACACAGGGATATTAATCCCTACTTCGAGACCATTACAAGAGGTGTGTTGTCTGGCGCATATTTATTTATTAACACAATCTAGAAAAAAACGTTAATTTAGGATTATTATATGTTTACTTATCAACCCACCGAGAGATATTTTGAATCTGAATTAAGTAATATTCATCTAACAAGGATTTTATATGATACCTACTAAGTAAATCGGCTGAGCGAGGCTGGTTGGTGATAAGTTACTTACTATCTTAATTTATTCAGGCACAAAATCTACGTGTTCATTTCTCTAAGTACCTATGTGATGTTAAAAAAAATATCCATCTCAATAAATCGTCAAAATGTTCATTACGTAGGAGTTGTTTTTTTATTTAAATTACAAGGAATAAGCATATTTTTCTGAGCGTCTCTCAAATATGACTAAAGGCTATTCAGCTGTAAACAGAATAAATTAATGCAAATCGACTCATTCGCAAAGGGAACTCATTGTCGCGGACAAAAACCTTTTTTAATAACACGTCGAAGGAGCGAACCTTCAATCTGGAGTTGTGAGGTATTTTCCTCTTAATTTAATCAAATCGCGGAGTTCCGTGTATTTTCTGGGTCATTTGTTTTTAATTTTGCGCGGTCTTTTGGAACCCCGGGGATTTATCGTGTTGACAGGACTACGTTCGTTGATAAATATTTATACTTTTACGACAAAATGTTTTTATAGAATAGCAACATTATGTACTTACTTAGAGTTAGTCTATATTACAACGCCGACTGTTTTGCAGACTTTGAAAGTTAGCTCTTGACCTAAATATGATTCTACTAGCTGATAGATCGACATCCAGATGTAGATACTCGTACCGGGTTCAATTGGTACGTTGTGTGTTTCAAAAATGAACCAGCATTTGCATAAAGTTGTGATAAGCCAATACTAAAGAATTGTTTCAAAGGCTTGAAATGCAAGTACCAGTTAGTATTAAAAAATACCAACTAATGCCAGGTCATGTCATTTATATACATTTCGAATGTTTTCGCTCCGTGCTAGGTCGAAAGGATGAAGCACTCTGACACAGGAAACTGTAGCGATACTTAGTACGATGTATTTTCCTCAACTTACAAGCTCCATTACCTGTCCCTAATACTCTCAATGGCTCCCTTCAGTCGCAGCCGCCGTTAATATGATAATATATCAGCGCATAAAGCATCATTAGGTCAACCCCCCCACCCCCCAGGCGTCTAAGATAGTTGTTAATTGTTGATAAAGACCCCAGGTCGGAGAGGTTGAGGTGATTAAGTCTGTGCAAATGGATCTGTGTGGATCGAGTAAAAGAGACCAATCTAATCGTACCTACATACTACTACTACCTACCTATATAGCGAATGTATATTTAGCTTGTAAGATTCCAATTTCTTTTACGTATAGGTACCCTATCGATGTCTAAGGTATTGGAGATACTAATTAAAATAAAGTCAACTTGTTAATACTCTCAATGTAAACTATTAATCGATGCAATGCAATACCTAATATTATATATAAATTGTACATTCTAAACTAAACTAAATATACCGGGTTTTTAACAAATAACTTACAAAAACGATATGGGTATACATAAGTACTAAGTGATGTAGAAACTTTCTAAGTGAAAATGAAATGTATTTAACTTTAATTTCAAGGTCATCATACAAATCACTCGAACGGTCAGTATTTTTTGTTTATAAACCTTAAAACTAAAGTTAATTAAAAAAATCAAATTTTCGCTTCTACATCACTTCGTGAGTATGACACATCGTTTAGGTACTTGATAATCACCCGTCATTGATAATAACAAAAATGTTAATTTCATCTACATACACGCGTAGGGGAGAGTGGGTAACAATGGATCACTTTTTTTTTCAAGCTTTACAAATCCCAAGTTTATGCGTAAATAATTAATCTATGATAATTAACCACAAGATATGTCCCTAAACTACAAAACCAGGTGCAATTATTGGTAAAAACGGCATAAATTTACAAGTTATAACAAGTTTTTAAAAAATGGGAAATGATCCACTGTGACCCGTGGATGGGTCACTTTGGATCTTTTCATGGGTGACAGGGAATCGCTTGGGGTACACTGGATCTTTTAAAAAAAAGTTCAATAAAATACCAATTTTCTTCATAATTATTTATTTATTTATATTCTAAGACAGCCTTCTATCACATTCTTATCAAAAATTAACAAGTCTTTCAAATTATGCTGGTATAAAGAGACCTAAACTAATCAACATTTTGTTTAAATAAACAACAGTTCTTCTCCTTTCATTTCCACAAAGTTCTCTTCTCTATTCAAATAAACATATTTACTTCTTCAGTAATCATTAACAAACATTTTAATAAGAATTTTGTTAAATGCTAACTCAACTATTAAATTTACTCCTCGAGTAATCATTAATATAAACTTTAATAGGAACATTGTTGATATATCAACTATTAAAAATAAAAATTATTACTTTTTCAGTAATCGTTAACAAAAAATAAACTATAAAAACAAATATTTTCATTTTCTGATATCTCAAAATTGTCTGAGATTCGGTTTGCGGTCAAATTAAATTAGATTAGCGTAAATGAATGTTAGAAAGATCAACGTTAAAGTTGTACATGCCTTGCTTCCTCTTTGTAGTCCCAGAAAACGTAGGTTTTGGTAAAATCATCTTAATATCATGCAGCGCTACCGTGCCAATATCTGGTACATTTGGCATATGAAAATTATTTGGTGTTTTGTTCTCTAAGAAAACTGACTTCAGCCTCATTTTGTTTTTGACCAATAATTTTAGCTACCTACTTGAAAACAAATTCTTCACTCGTAAACGGCTAACAAAGTCAGCCCCCCCGATTCAGAACGAAGATATCGACCGATTCGGTTATTTTTGTTTTAATTATGGTAAATCACCCGCTAAACGGTAGCATTCAATATTTTTATTTGTAAAAGCCAAAGGCCTTTATTTTTTGTGTAACAAATAATACAGACACACCCTATACCAAAAAAAATATTTAAAAATACAAGAAAACAACCGAATCGGTCGATAACATTGATCTGAATCGGGGGGCAGGTCAACAAACAATAAAATCATTAAAAAAATACCTTAGGTATTTTATTCATATTCTCAATTTTACATTTTATGTTGATTCGTACAACCTGTTAACTTCCTAAGTTCTGAGTGAGCTTAACGGATACAATATTGAATTATCAAGATTTTCTTAGCTACCCCCAAAACTAAGTGTCCCCTTACTTGTACTTTTGTGCTAACATCCAAACTCAATTTGAGAGACAATAGCAGTCGGCATCACCGCACCGTGAAATCGATCACTACTGGTGCATGGGTCTCGGCTATTGTTTCAGTGTTCTTGGGGAGGTGGTGATGGAATAAAAATGTAATTAATTGTTCTCGCTTCAAGCTCCTTTACGGAATTCGAGTTTTAACAAAGGTGACAGAGATGTTACTGTTTCTGAAGTAAGGCAGGGGACGTTCTTTTATTGCCCGTCGTAAAATTGTGAAAATAATATATGTATACTCCAAAAAGAAGACAAGTAAGACCTACGTTTGAATAGGAGGGAATTATTCGAGGATTTCATAGCTGTTTTTATTAAATTTACAGCAAGTTTACAAAATTAAAACTACTTAATATAACTAAAAGGTATTACTGTATAGCTATTTGCTGTAAAAATAACCTAATACTTATATTTTAATGCGACGTATTAATTTTATAGCGCGATTAAATTAGATATTTTTATTTAGTTATATATATAAGTAATATTTTATCTTTAGATTGAAGTAATCTTTAACCTGAAGGTTAAAATTTTGAATAAGTTTAGCAAAAGATAATCCACATATTATTTATCTAATTTCTTGTTAAAATACAATCTAATCAGCCCAGTCCGTCCCACTGCAGGGCAAAGGCTTCCCCCCAATTTCCATGAAATAGGGTATTTGACAACGTCATCGGATTCAGAACCTAGTTTTATGTAATCAAAAAATACATTAAAAATTTGGATTGATGTACAATTCATTTTATAGCCCTTCTAACTTGGTGGGCAAATCCATTTTTGGAAGTGTACCTAAATAAAAAAAACTACACCATTCGACAATCTACACAATTTATAGCAACCTTTGTTATGAAACCATATTCATAAACGCAAAATTCAATAGCTGTGGAACAAATCTTGAGCAGCACGCAAAGAACTTGAAAGCAAACGATGTCACTTGCTAGCGGCAGTTTATAGGGACCGTCAGTCCGCTCGTGACCACGGTGACATGCAAATGTCACCGAAACGTCGAGGAAAAAAAAGATAAAACAATTTACCGTAATTTGGTTTCATTGCAGAAACCCATTTTTATTAGAATTAGTTAAAATGCAACAAGAAAGTTTAAAATGTTATACAGGGTTACTTTATAAACACCATCCACGATTTTCCCAGACATAAGGCATCAATCGAAGACAGCTTTTTTAAAAAAAAGAGTACCTAGGTCTTTCTAACTTTTACATAATTATATTTCTTTGAACAGATTATTCGTGCGGCTTGGTTACTTATTCAAAATAAAATTCCAACTTCTGAATAAAGCGCGGGCAAGGAGTTGAAGAGACTGCTGGTCCGCCGCCACTCACGTCGTGCAGTACCAATGAAACTAGTGATTTTTTATACCTTTGAGTAGTTATAATAACATTAAAAACTCAACATTTTAGTACTGAAGGTTGTCCCACAGAAAAATACGTATTTTGCCATTTTCCCCATAGATCCACATATTTCAATTTGGATGGTTTTTATAAAATAGCCCTGTATAATATAGGGACCGTTTTGGGCAGATCCAAAATATGCCTTTAAAATGGCTAACTATATCTCGGGGAGTTGCTTGCTTGCTGCTTGCTGCTTCCAAATATATTTTTACCAATGTTTCCTATTTATCAGAGGTCCTTCGGTAACACCTCAACAAAAAAAAATCGTCCTATTCAATTGGACATCTTTTTTAATACCCACAACACAGTTATGTCAGTAACTCATACCCGCAGCGACTGTTCAATGTTTTGTTTTGATGTTCGTCCAAAGTTTACAAAGGACGGATTTAATGTTCGCGTCAAACGAGCTTTTGAAAGACACTTTTACAAGTGCATTTAATTTGTTTATAAACTTTTAGAGTACAAGTGATCGACTGTCGGTCAGGAGCTTATTTCACTGAGACTCTTGGTGAAAACTGAAAATACAATAAATTAAATGTATGTCGTGCAACACAGTTATCTATTATGTTTCTCTAGCGCATCAAAGGACTATTAGTTAGTTCTTTAAACTTACTAATAGTCTATTAAATAATAGTAGGAACTAAGTTATACCTACACTCCTGTTTCATCACCCAAAGTTGAGAGTTTGCACGTAACTCATTGACTTCAAAAAACCAAAATTTAAACGATATTCCATTTTAATTTTAATTCACCTTGGAACCAGAATAATTATAGGTACGAGTATAATAGCAGGAAACTTTTTAAGCATCATTCTGTAAAAAGATAAATAGAGAAGTGGGTTTCAGTGTGAAAGTGGCCTATTCATTTTACGATCACTATCGTAAAGGAAGCAATTAAAAATCCAGTAATTTTTTTAATTCCCTCAGCTGTAAATCAATAGCAATCCGCCATAATGTGTCAGCGAGAGACGTCGCAGGCGCAGGGTTGCTGAAAAACTTTGTGACTAGTTAAGTCATCAAAATGACTTCCTATGATAGGTATCGTAAACCTTTTAGGCGACCCGATAGCCATA
This sequence comes from Udea olivalis, assembly GCA_947369235.1. Lineage (NCBI taxonomy): Eukaryota > Metazoa > Arthropoda > Insecta > Lepidoptera > Crambidae > Udea > Udea olivalis. The sequence goes on from OX376347.1 coordinate 21,614,592, forward strand.
GTTTAGGTACAGAAACGGTTTTATCTGTTGTTCTTTAGATATTGTATACAGGGCTAGATTAGGGATATTTTATATTTATGAGATTCTAGTTTATAGCAAGATTTAAAAAAAAAACTAACCGGGACAGCTTGAGGTTACTTCACTGGCGGGTCTATGCTTAGTGTTTCTATTAAAAACCTAAACAGAATAAGGAAATCTGAAGAACATCTTAAGTCACTAGCTAATCGTACAGGTACCTCGGTTGAGGATTGCTAGTGGGTGTACACGTTTCAAGGAGAAAATATTTGGAATGAAAACCAAAGTCGACAGAAGACCAGATAAACACCATACTCAAGTTGACTCGAATTACTATTACAAGGAAAATTATTGCAAGAATGACTTCTGTTTCCAATGTTTTAGGTATAGATTATTATATTAGGTACCTATAACCTAACTAGTACATATAAACCGTATAGTTTTATCAATGTTTCAGAAAGTTCTGTTTATTGTTTTTGCGATTGTTACCTCTGTGTATCCTAGTACTATATCTTGTATAGTGTGACAATAATTTGTGGATTTCTTCTTTAACTTGAAAATTCCTACATCTAACACACTGTATTAGCTAAATGTATAGCTATAGACGAACAGATTATTAAACAAGCTTAATTTATAGCTATTAAAAGCTACTTACATCCATGCAACAAAAATATGAAATAATTTAATACCATCAGTTATCTGGCCCCGTTCCATTCATTTTTTCATCCATTACAAAGCTTCAGCATAGAAAGTATTAGTAATTTGAACCTGCTTCATGGTTGGCCGCCCCTGCACATGTGAGACTGACCTGATTAACGTCAACTAATTATTACCTTGTTTATCTACATACTAGTCCATACTCAATTTTCAATCAAAATTCACCCTAACACCCTATAGTGCTTGGGTCTAGTTTTGCCTGTGTAAAGTGAGTGCACTCTTGGCTGGATGGTTTTACGGGGCAATTAAAGTTAACAAGTGTATTGAGAGGATGAGTTACAGGACTTGCAGGTTATCGGGTGAGAGGGAGGGAAGTATTTGTAACAACATGACTATGGTTTGTTCGTCTAGCTCACTGGATCTACACAAACACTAAATAAATTGTAACAGGCTTCGCAAACACTAATAAACATGTAAAACAAATCTTACAAAACTTGCACGGACAAGGTATGAACGCACAGTTTCTGTATAACGAATTAAAATGAAGAAATTATTGATCTTGCATTGTTATCAAAAAACAGCAGAGTAAGAAGGGCCAAAGTGTTTATGGTTATTTGAACTGATCCCAATTAAACAAAATCCCTCTAAAAAAGAATCATTTTTGAGTAGTTCTCAAGTACCTTTCATTGTGTTAATAAAGTTACAAGTAATTGCATGTTTTAACTCAGATACAGTAAACCACAAGTAAACAAAAAAATGTGTTCATTAGATATAACTATGCGGTTTACCTAGTATGAGTGAGTTAACAGCTTATTTTATTGTATTTTTTTCATTTTTATCGAAACAAAGTTCGAGATCTCACAAAAGTTTGTCATTGAATACCTACTGTCAAAATTTTACTAATTTCGTTCGAAATAATGGATTTGCGAGTCAAGTAGGTAACACTAACTTCAACTACCCAACCTGCTAATGTACCTAATGTACTTGTATGTCCACATTCGGGGACACTAGCTTATCTGAGACGTAAGGGTCCTCGAAGCTTGAGGGTCTAATTGCAGCCTCCATCCCTGAAGACGCCATAAATATAAATTATGGACGCGTTTATCAGATGGGTACTGATCACGAATTACTTGGTTATGCCTGAAGTGGTTGAGATAATTTATTAATTTAGCATTTTGAAGTTTCTTAATTACTGTTGCATTCGGAGTTAGATGTTTTAGAAAAACATTTTATAATCAGTTTGCTCTTAAAACCTCTAAGGATTAGTTACGACTTACGAGTATGTACGATATTAAAAAAAGTATTTAAGTGCAAATCAGCCGACCCCGCGCTGCAAGCCAATATTTCAGTTTATTTTCAAAAAGATGTTTTAGTTATAGCAAGCTTGCTTTTGTCACACTTTGGTCATCAGCCGAACAGACTATTAAACTATAGATTTGTCGTCAATTTGAGGGATGCAGGATGAATTGTCTCGAGAACTGCTAGTCAGGTGAACTTAGGTTATGTCCCTAAATTTAGTTGGTTATCATGCCTTTGGTCGGCAAGAACTCGTATGTTCAGTTACATGACGTAGCTACATAGTACGTAGAGGTGACGTTGGCTTTAGATTATAAGACGCTATATATATATATATATATATTGAACCTTTTACATACATTCTGAAAGCAAATTGATATTGAAGATGTGTACAGAATACAAGAACTTTTGAACACGATAAATTCTCGAGACGGCTGTCCCCCGAAATTCTTAGAAGTCTTTAAAATCTGTATAAAGCCACGCCATCTCCCGATAACTAAGGTGGCCCAAGTTTTTAATCTTTTAAGCAACACCGACTCAAACCACTTAATGGAGGTTTATCTCACTGCATTAAACTCACCGTTGCTTCCTTTTGTAATTTTAGATTTTTTCGGGGGTAAATTAAGGGAGGGAATGAAAATGTAAATTCCGGACGAGTAAATTCTGTAACCAACTTGATTGATTTTGTTAATGGTTCCTAAAATAACTTCCTATTATATATCATATACTAGATATTTAACGCCACTACTAACTGCCACTCTACTCTCAGTTCACATTCAACTCACGCCAGAAGTCTTGGATTCGAAGGTTTTTATGATGTTTCTTCATTTTATGATGTTGTTTCATAATTACTATTTATGTTTTATGATGTATTGAATAATATTTTAGTACGTTCATCAGCCTTCAACAACAATATAATTTGGGTCGAATTGCCATTTGTAAAGATTGACACAAAATATTTACTTAGTAGTGATCAATGGAAATTGATACCTTTTGAATGGGAGACCGAGAAGCGCCTTTTACCCGCCGAAAAACTTGGCAATCGTCAAAAACTCTGAAACTTAATCAAGCCTGGGCCGCCGAGATCGCGAGGATTATCTGTGCCCCGAACTGAGTTAATTAAACATGAAATTCAATTAATAGAGGATGCGGCGAGTTATCGCGTAAGGAATAAAGGGAGATCCCTTCCTCCTAATTAAAATGTATTGCCTTATTTAACTCATTTTCTACTTACAATGACATCGTGCGACCGACTCCAACTTTTTAATCTGCTCGCCGTCTTACTTCGCTTCGAGTTGCGTCGTTGTTGCAGAGAAAATTTCGACTTAAGTCTGTATTGCTAAAATCTAAATTTGTTTGCATTGCAGCGTCGTAAAGGGAGCTGGTATAGCCAGGTTTGGCGGAGCAGCACCGCTCGGAGTCACAAAGAGGTATTTGCGGCGGTCTTAGGGCTGAACATTAGTTTTTAAGGGTCTTATTTTGTTGTGCGCTATTAAGCGGGGAGTCTTTGATAGAATTAGCCGGGGCAATAAAATTAATCGGTTTCCTCAGGAACAGCGGAGCGCTTTGCGAAATTAAAACGTTTTAAGGTGCGTACTGACGTTTCAATGTAGCTTGAAGAAATTGCAAAAGCTTCTGGCGCCTCTGAGGCCACTTTTGTAATGAGTTCAGTTAATACAGTTTTGAGTTGAGAAGTTTCTAGTATCAATGCTGCACTGTTATTATAATTTACGGAACCTCATGTTTCGGTAAATTTCAATATTTAATGGGAATTATGGTTCAGGCACCACAACTTCAGTTTTTGGAATGTGTAATAAATTACTCGAATAGCTTACACCATGATCTAAGCAAATCTCTTGATTGATTAAGGTCAGATATAATAAACATGTATGTCGCCAAATGTTTGATAATACCCAGCTACAAATCAAACACAAAATCGACCACCCAAACCCACGACCTTCAACAGTTCAGGGCGAGACCTCTTTCTATTAAAGCAACAGTCCACTTATTTTCAATATCTCGAGTATATAAATCCGTGGTTATGGCATCAAACTCATATACCGAGTCATCATAAAAGAGGGCACATTATTTCATGTGTGTGCACGCATCATAAAATTCGCAAACATTTTTCCACACTTTTACCTTCATAATTTTTCTCGGGGGGAAAACAATAAATATTTAAAAAAGCACGCGCTGTTCAGACCGCCCGCTAGGTGGCGACACTTACGCGGGCCCCCTGGTGGGCGCGCGACACACCGAGTGGGCTCCTGGCGAGCTATGCATGTGGCCTTGCCGTAATGGACAGCGTGCTATACAGGCTGTCTTTTCCTCGAATTGCAAATCGTACCATGTTAAAAAAGTAATATTTTTTTAAAGGACTAAAACGATCTCTGAAAATCATTCCCAAAAAAATGTTTGACAGCATGAACTAATGACCAAGTTACATACATGAATTGTATACTGTTTTTGCACTTAACATAAAAAATAGGCAGTCTATACTTAAGTTTTAAGGGCACACACAAAATCTATGTTTTCTTGTGAAGCGGACATAAAGAGCATCCTTTTCTTTTATTCCTCCCCAGCTTCAGGATTTTTCGGAAAATTCATTTTCTAAGTGGGTAGTCGGAGCATTATTTCGAGATATGAGTGATTTTCCGTCGCTTTTATCTTATCTTAGCTAATTAACTCTCTGTTCGACCGCTGTTCTTATATGGTATCTCCTTTCCTTTGGTTTGCCATGAAAAATAACTGAGAAAAAACAATAAACTAATAAATAACAAAAATAAAAATGTAACATGACTATTATAGTCGTGGATCCAATGGACCCGGGGGCAAGCCAATACTCACCTTAGTAGTAGTGATCGAAATGCGTCCGTTCTCCTCTGTACACTTTGGCTTACCTACTGTAGGAAGGTACCAAGAAGCGGAAGGCGTTGTGGCACACACCGTGTTTTTCACACGCGTTCAAAGATTGGACGTGGGTCCACTGGACCCACGACTACAGTTAAGGGTTAAAGAAGTTTCAATTATATCGATCAAAAAAATATTTTATGATTACCGATGCATTGGGTGCACAAAAAAATTAGGTGGCAAACCATTCCAATATTCTACCTCTGTATGAAAATAATGAATAAATAAACTCAAAATTAAAGTACGTTTTTATGTCGACTGTGAGTGGTAGAATAAAAAGTCTGCCGCGGATTTACCGCGGTCTCTCCGCACACGGTGTGCGAACATTTGCTGTCCAATAGTATTAAAATACCTATTCTTAGATTATGTGGTGCTGTAATTTCCATGATGTTGCAAAAAAAAGACGTTTTAAAAGAAAATACTGGGTCCATTCCTTTATTTCAAATCGTTTTTTAACGCGTAGTAAAATCCGCCATATGCGTTGACTACTCATAGTTCGTTCGTTCTATTTTTTTCGCGGATGGCCGCGTACTTTAATCCGCTACGCTCCGTGGGCGTGCGCGGTGTTTGGGCAGATTTTTGGTTCGGCGTTCTTTTAGTCGTTCCTGTACCATAAAGTTTGTAAGGGATGTTGACGGACAAATAGTACGCCGCGAATAATCCGTCCTCTGCCTTAAATGAAATCCCAACCAAAACATAAATGTGAAATGAGAGCCAAGTTCAATATAATAATATTACATGCCTTGGTTGTTGAATTCTACGACAACAGAAGTGAGATCTAAATGGGTGCCAAGTTCAATGGTCTGTAGGATAATATATTGAAGCCTGAGGTTGTGTTGTCATGGTCTCGAAGTAGGGAGAAATCCCTATATTACGAGGTACCAGACAAGGGACACTACGGAATTTGAGGCGAAAATCCGTGCTACAGCGCACTACGCCAATTGCGCCGCCTATTTAATGAATACATAATTATGCCACCTTTTTATATCAAAGATTGAACATTGGAATAAATTAGGGATGATAGATCAGATCGGATCGTATGCCTGGAAAATCAGCCAAATTTGACATGTTTATGTGAAATAGTTGTAGAGTTATGTGGGGGTCAAAAGTGGCTCCAAAGGGTTCGTGTAATACTACACACAGTGCTGCACGCCAGTTCTGCTAGCTTGAACTTGGCTTGACACGCTACCGTGTGTTTAGATAATTTTCTGACCATGTCCATCACAATCTCTGAAAACAAGTAAAAGGTGTACACACTTGTAAGTTTATAAAGCTATCCTTTTAAACAAACCAACACAAAAATATCTTTATTTAAATAGACCTGTAACAAGTACTTTTAAATCGTCATTACAAGAAAAAAAAAAACTTAGTAATAGACTTAAATACTATAATAATATGAATACATACACACATACACTGTATACAAACATAATGTGACTCTACCACCGCATCGGAAGTTGATCTTATACTGAGAAGACCCGGCGAGAAACTCAGTACCTACTCTTTTAAACTTGGTTCGGTTACACAAAAAGAGTTATTAAAGTACAAAGAGTATTTAAAAAAATGCTTACGTTCTAACATTTCCTTAAAATATGGACCTAAAAGTACATCTAAACTACCGCATATAAACCAAAAACATTGTACAAAGTTTATACAATTCAAGCCTAGAAATTGTTCGATTTTTGTTAGTCAGTACAAACTACACACATCAAAAGTGTCTAGGGATCAAGCATTTTTATGCGGATTTCTTGAGATTGAGATGTGGCTTTGTAATAAATTTATGATTTTATAAATTTATATGGATCCTTTTTGGTGCATTTCATAATTTGAAACAGGAACTGTCAATCAAATTCGAGTAAAAGATGAAAATCAGCTGTCAATATTTTCCCTATAAAAACATACAACGCATTGAAGACATTATTAGTGCTACTGTTTCCCTACTACTGATTAAAACCAACGTCATTATGGAGCGGCGACGTCATTTAAGCAGGGAAGAAATGCTCAGAGCCGTGGGAATGATAGAAGCTGGTTCCCGGCAACGTACTGTGGCTTTAGCTCTGAATACAAGTCAGAGTGTTATCAGTCGACTTTGGACACGTTACCGAAGCACTGGTACCGTGGCTGAGCGCCATGGAGGACGGTATCGCTGCACCACACGGAGACAAGACCGATACATTCAAATCACAACTCGAAGAGCTCCAACAATAACCGCCATGATGTTAGCCGTGAGGCTTCATCACTCTTCAGGGAACTTAATTAGCGACCAAACAGTCAGAAACCGCTTGCATGAAGTGAACCTTCATTCCCGAAGACCGCTAAGGGTACCACCTATAGCAATGCACAATCGTAGGATTCGATATCAATGGGCTCTTGAACACAGAAATTGGGCAGAAGAACAATGGCGTTTCGTGTGCTTTTCTGATGAGTCTCGTTTTGGTATGAGACCGTATACAAGACGTATACGACACTGGAGAACCCCTGGACGCCAACAGCGATTAAAATCCTGCCAGGAAGTCCATCCTTATAGTGGTGGAACCATCATGGTATGGGCGGGTATTTGGATCGGCGGAAGAACTGAGTTGATTTGGATCAGAGGCAACCTCAACGCTCAAATTTATGCTGAGACGATTGTATCAGACGTCATCGTTCCTCTACAAGTGCAAATCGGTCCCTTATTTCAGTTAATGCATGATAATGCACGACCGCACACCGCAAGAGTTGTAAGACAGACTCTCGCCGCAGCTAACATCAATGTCCTGCCCTGGCCTGCTCAGTCGCCAGACTTGAACCCGATTGAGCATGCATGGGATATGCTACAGAGAAGAGCTCTGCCGAATATGGAGGGTATCCAGTCGCAAGAAGACCTTTTTTTGTTGTTGCAACGAACATGGGCGGCCATTCCACAGCGTGATTTGGATGAACTCATTTTGAGTATGCCAAACCGATGTTCTTGTGTTGTTAGTGTTCGCAGTAGAAACACGGATTATTAATTGTTTAAGTTACCCAATAAAATTTTAAAGAAAACTGTTATTTCAGTCTTTTTTTCGAACTTTAATGTTAGTGGTTCAAATGTCAAAAATCCCTTTATTAGGAAAATGGCAAATTTCTTTATTAATGCAAAGGTGACTTGGTTTATCGTTACTGTAGACAAACGAAAACACTTTATTTGATGAATCCTTAAAGAAAATTTTAATTAATATCAATCAGGAGAAAAGTTATTGCAAAAATATATGTTGATCCCTAGACACTTTTGATGTGTGTAGTTATATAAATATTACAAGAGTTAACTAATCATGTACCGAGTAAAGAGCTTAAACCCAGGCCTTTTTATCCAAAAGGTAATCATTTGTAGTGTAAAGTACCTACGCATTTCCATAAAAAAATGCTAGGTCAGCAATAATATCATAGTTCTCGATAGACAATTTTAAATTGCTTCAAGGGGTAGTTATAAGTATCACCCTGTATACAGCGAATGTTACATTTAACCCGGCAGGGCATCGCGCAGCGTCTCGTGTAACTCCTGTAATGCAGCCAAACTGCATCTACTTAATAATTTTAACTGCCATTTTTATTTTTCAGTAAGTGCGGAACAATGGGCGTTTGCGACATTACTCCAATAATAATATTTTCTTATTTGGCCTCTGGATTTGTAACATCTTTAGATATGGAAAGATTACGTAACGCCTCATAGCTAACAATATAATGTAGGTACTTAAAGTGGGGATAACCACTGAGTTAACCTTTATTTATTTATTTATTTATCCTTTATTGCACAAACAAGAAAAGTACAATTGACTCAATGCCTAGAGGCATTTTCTACCAGTCTAAGGTATAACAGAAACATTGGAATTTTGGGCTGTGCAACATTTAAAAATAGCAGCGAGAACAACAAATCTCAGATATTAATACTCAAATATATTAAAAATAATAATACATATATACATACTTAAAAAAAGAGATATATTAAAAATAATAATATATATATACTCAAGATATTATGCAAATATAAATATTTAAATATTTCAAAATAAATATACCATATTATTTTATAATACATCATATTATTGTCCTAAAGAAAGTTAAACAAAAAAGTCAGCATCTGAACTCAATGACATAGTTAACTTAGACAGGATACATCAGCGGCTCACTTAAAGTGATCACGCAACGACCTCTTCAGAGCAAGGTTGGAGGTAGATTTCTGGATGTTGATTGGAAGAGAGTTCCAGAGTCGAATGGCAGACAGTCTCAACAAGCTTGACATGTAGGAGGTAAAAAAAGTGGAGTAGATAGGGCTAAAGTTTCACTTGAACGGAGTACTTTTTGATGAGAAGAGTTTAGAAATTGAAATTTACTTTTGAGGTACGTCGGGGAGTTGGGATCAAAGAGAACAGAGAAAAGAAGACACACAATTCTTATATGACGAATAGGTAAAGCTTAGTTTAGATCGATAAGAATAAATGTGATCGTACTTACGTAAACCAAAGATGAAGCGGATACAATATGTTAGTATTTACTGTTTTGGTACTTGTATTTAGCCTTCTGGCTACTGTCATCTGGTGCCGGCTAAAAGTAATTTCGTAAAACTAAAGCTCTCGTAACACAAATGATCGTTGCAACGGATGGCCAAATAACCCGAAAAGTTAAGCCGTCGTACATAATGGCCAGATTTATTACAATCACTCATAGATAATTATACATCTAGCCATCTAGGCTAACTCTAATCTAGACGTGGAACGCTCTTCCAGCACATGTGTTTTCTTCCTCGTATAGCCCCTGGTTCCTCAAGCGGGGCGTGAAAAGGCATGCAGGCCTTCAAGGTTAGGATGGCCAGCCCAGTGATTCGTTTGAATGACTGGGCTTGTCAACCTCATATCTGGACCTCACGACCGCTTTCCATCAGGTGGAGTGAGGTCATCTTGACGGGCAATATAAAAAATAAAAATAAAACTATAATTGATCATTATGAAAATATTTTTATAACATATTTGCTCGTAAAGGGTCTCTTATTTCACCAATTTCAATAACGTAATGTATCTCATTACGCACTTGTGCGGTAATGTAATGTAAAACGCACGAGTTTTTTTTATTATGGTAAAACGTACGGTTTAGCAAGATGCTCCGTCTAAAACGAACGGTACTTTTTTAAATTTTAGCAAAGAGTTTTTATGTCAGAAAAGAGGTCAACATTTTATGAATAAAATTAACTTTGGGAGATGAAATATAATAAATAAACATTTAATTCTTTAATTTATTTAATTTTGACAATAAATTACAACCATCTGTAACAAAAACACAGAAATATTAATTTACTTTATTAGTAATACTGGCTGTTTTTAATTTTTAGCATTTTAAGTGTCATTGACGCCTACTTTCCTTATTTCCAAATACAAGTTATTTTGAATTCAAAAGAAAATAGTGATCAGTAATAACCGTTATTTAAATTTGTATAATCCAACTTATTTTGAACAAAACGAATTAGAACTAGATGTTGTAAAACGAACGTCATGATGATGTACAACTTGCAAAATAACAAACAGGGCTCGAAAATTACCAAAAGAAAACGTCGCCTCTGATAAGTTTAATTACCACAAACGATTAGCCAATACGAGGGCTTTGTCTGCGAAAAGAAAGGGCCTTTGTTTTTTGTTGGTTGTTTGTTTCTTGTTTGCGAGCCCTAAGCCTTGCTTATCCGAAAGATTAATACAAGGGAGGTGTTGGAACATTTTTCAAGAAGCGATATCGGCAACAATGGTGGTGATATTTCTTGAGGGCAATAAAAGAAGAAGCAATTAGGGATGTTTTGTTTCCCCGCGACGTCGCGTCACGGCGCGACGCGCGATTTTTCATTGTGAATATCTTCGTTAATTGTGGGCAAGTTTCGGTGGGGTATCTGATCCGTCACGGTTGGCGGGAACTGAATGGCCATTTTCTTTTTGGCGGTTACAATTTATTCAACAAAGCCCTTTTTTTAGGGTTATGTTTTGTTGCATCCAACTTAGTCATTTTAATTCGTGAATGACCTTTTGAAAAAAATTTTTAACATATTTTGCTCTTTTGTTTGTCTTTTAAATATCTAATAAGAAATAAAATATCTAAGTAACCTTATTATTCAATCAATAAAATTTAAAGAAACAACTATGTTGCGTTTAACGTTTATTTTTGATCTGAGTACAAATATGAAAAAAAAACCAGTTTTGACCAGTTACTCAGAAAATGCGTTCTCAGTGCAAATTCTAACAGCTTATAGTTAAAAAAACACTTGCATTACGCAAATACCAGTTGTTCTGAGTTCATCTTTTAAGCTTGTTCTTTAGGACTTATTCAAAGCGTGAACATAAACAATCAAATAATTTATACCTCTTAACGTCTCGTGAAATAATGTCGTGATAATAAAATATTTAAATGTCTCTTAGCTGCATATAAATCGGCTCATTTCTCCAGCGGGTGAACCTTAAAAAAACAAATTGTACTTCGCAAATTTAAATTGGTTGGCACCTACACCTAATGTATACAAACATCAAATGAAATATTAGTTGCGAATTTTTTTATTTTTTTAGTTTTGATATTTACAGTTTTTCGCACAAATTACAGTACTTTGTGTACTGTAATCCCTGACACCTACACTTTTGGCGAGATTATAAACTCATAGGCCAGCCTACTAACAAAATTTGTTTTAATAGAAGGGCCCACGTTTTTTCAACCAATCAGTATTCAAAGTACGTTTCCCTACACATGTACTTTGACCACGCACACATATTTATTATTTTATTTATTTATTTATTAGTTTGTTCACAAATTACAGTGTTTTACATAGAAAAATAAGGTGGCTTAAGTACAGGTGAGTTATCTCTAAAGAGAGATTTCTTTCCACTATTGCTGAATCAATATCATCAAGATTGAAGTGAATGTAAAGATGCAGATCATCAGCATAAAGGTGGTAGTTAGCAGACAATACTGAAGTGATTGCATTGATAAAGATCGAAAAAAGCAAGGGAGAAAGGACGCCACCTTGAGGAACACTAGCAGTAAACTCACACCAGTTCGATGAAACATCGTCAGCGTGAACGCACTGAAGGCGGCCTGTCAGATAAGAATTTAACCATTCTATTGCATGAGAAGATATGTTAAGCGACTGTAGGATGCCTAGGAGCACGTCAATGTCAACAGAGTTAAATGCACTGCTGAAATCCAACAGAGTTAAAAGCGTGAGATGCTTATGCTCCATAGCATATCTTATGTCGTCAGGAACTTTCATCAGTGCAGTAACAGTATTGTGTCCCGAACGAAAACCAGATGGGAAAGGATTCAAAAGATTGTTACGGTTCAGAAACGCAGTCAGTTGAACTTGAATAATGCTTTCTAGGGCTTCGGAAAGAACGGGCAGGATGGAAATGGGACAATACTGAGAAGGAGTGTAAGGATTCAATGTTTTTGCTTACACATACTGCTGCTTACCTCGGGCTATTATTATTATTTTATTATTATTACACAGATACTATAACCCTTAGGTTGCTTTCATCACAGTTGCCCGATAGCATAATGTAAACACCAATTATAATTTGAAGAAAATAAAATTATAAAAGCACTAAATGTTGTCACTATGACCCTCTTTTTATATCACTAATCACGGTTTTGATATATGGAGAAAGAATCAAAATACACTCAAACATTTCTTATGCTAAAGTATCTTTTCTGAAACTTTGTATAAGTCACAATTTACCTTTCCTACTAACTTTGGAATCAAACACATTGTCATGCGAATTGCATCTCGCTCACCCGTATCAAAGTAAACCGACGCCCAGTAGTGACATATGCACACGTCTGTGTTGCAGTCACTTCCTGAAATCTGCCTGAAAAGAGATGGAATGTCAAACCAAAGTAATTAGCCTATACTGAACGTCCTAGTGCTAAGGGAATACCTATAAATATACTGGTAAGTCAACGCTCCAATTGATGGGTATTGCCAAAATTAGACATTAAAGCTCCAATGACTTATTTTGCGATTTTAAAGCAAAAAAGAATGAGTCCCCAGAACGGGGACTGACAAGCAGTTATTACCAACAAAAACATGCACATGTGTTTCCTTCCTCGTATAGTCGCGGGTTCTTCAAGCGGGGCGTGAAAACGCATTTATGCAGGCCTTCAAGGTGAGGATGGCTAACCTCATATCTGGACCTCACGACCGCTTTCCATCAGGTGGAGTGAGGTCATCTTGACGGACAATATAAAAAAAAATGTTTACCCATCTCAGTTAGAGTTATAAAAAAATATCTTCAAACACAAACCACACTGAAGAAATCCAGTTAAACATTATAGCAGGGGCCCTATTACAATCCCTCATAACTTATAAAGTTCATTCCGTAAAATAAGCGTAGCGAGCAATTTCGTGATGTGAACTTTTATTTCCAGCACTGGCTAGGTAACCGCTGACTGCAGCGGTTACCTAGCAATAACGCATATTCTAGGCTAGATTTACCTACTGACGAAATTGCTCGCTACAATCAGTTCAGTAAAATTAACTTGACTCGATTTAAGCGATTGAAATAAGGCCCCAGTAGATTTTAATTTGCCTGCTACATCTTTGCCCGTTTAATCTTTTCGTTGAATCTCGCCATCCCGTAGACTACGGGATCCCGGGATCCGCGCCGGGACTACGGCAGGTAGCAATTGAATCAACCCTCTGTTTGCACGTTTTACATTCTCATCGTGAATAATCTGACAGTTTCATTTTGAATAAATTGAGCTAACAATTTGTTGAGCGCGCTCCTGACGGAGGTTTTATGTTATTCTGTATTGCAGAATTAACTCCTGTCTTTTGTTGAGATTGGGCGCATTGGTTTTTGGCGGGATGGTCGTCAAATTAAACATCTTGTTTTTTTAGCAGATACGTTTTCTGATTAAGAGAAATCTTCATGTTTTGTGCTATTGGCGCAATATTGTTGATAGACAAACTTGTTTACAAATATCACTATTCCGTTAATAAGTTGGTTTGTGTGTGTTACGTATCGTAAAATACAAATTACTACCAGAAGTTCCTACTTATTTAACTTCCTACTTTTCGTTCTGTAATATAGGCATATCCGGGTGGTGTCTCACTTATTGCCGCCAAATAGAAAAAATCGTATAATAATGAAATCAGTCACTGCGAGTAGTTTCCCGTAAACCCATAAACAAATACCCTCAACAAACAGTCGCTTTTATCACGTAACAAAGCGATTAATAATTGCAGTTGCGTTTTCAGCACAGCGTCCGCTTCGGATTGTTTAAATTACCCCATAAATACACGTAAACGATTCTCACAAAGAGACGTCGCATCGAGACAATAAATCTGTGTGCAAACAAGAAATAACTTTCACGGGTGAAAATATCAAATGTAAAATGTAAATTTAACTACCTAATACGGCTTAAGCCGCACGAAACTGCGCTGAGAGCGCTGTTTATTCCAAATTTGAGTGGTGTTTTTATGTTAGTGTCGCTACTGAGGAAATAAAAACGTCTGCTCGATGCGAAGCGAGCGCCGTTATGAATGGCCTATGAGCTATCCGGTGTTGCATAGCAGGCCAGGGTTCGTACAGAACAGACTGGTTTGATGCCTAATACCTTTAGCAGGCTTAGGCACAAAATTTGAGTGGGTTGGCGTATCATAATACGGAAATGGGGTTAATGGTTTGACGTTTGGCGGCACGTCAAAATGTGCGACGCACTGCGCGTTCTTCTCGTGACAGCTTCGGTACACATTAATTAGCCGATCGCACCTAACTTATGTAACACCTAAACCAAAGAATTCTCACCTGGCACTGCTATCATTTGAGACGTTATTTAAGTTAGTCTATATCTAAGTTAGACATTATTCGTAGACTTCAAAGAATGCTACGAATAATGCTTCGAAAACAAAGGTACAAAAAATACTTCAAACAGGGTGTTAAATAAACCTATTAGTTTGCTCGTTAGCGGCAGATTCATAGCATTACGAGGTAATAATACAAAACGTTAGAAATCACTTTTTCAGTTTCAGGTGAAGACCATTCTGCCTCAGTTAGTCTTTGCGAAGTGTCTCTTAGGTGGCGTTGCATCGCAGGCAGTTTGCTTGATATAGTGCACGTCGCGGCCGTTATTGCTCCAACCTACTTATTTATAATTGTTGCTGTCGCCACCAGCTCGCCCTGACCTCCGCCCCTCTACCGCCGAAGCCGATATCCAACGTAAGAAGGCAGGCTACTTCACGTATCAGGGGTTAAGTTACACTGGCGGAGTTATGGCCAAGGGTAATGCTTCCGAGAGCCAGTGAGGTCGACGCGGACAATTTAGTTTTCTTTCATGGTGGCTGTTAGAACGACCTTTATTGCGTTTAGCATGTACGGGATGATGCACTGTAATGTGCACACTGTTTCACATTTATTGCGGGATGGGAGATCGGATTACCTTAGATGTAGTTTTTATGTCAAGAGTGTGCCAGGAAATAACTGGGACTGAGATTGTCTGGACTCAAGTCTGTTTGGACTAACTCGTTGTTGAGATTCTTGAAACACAGTACCATTTTGAAGATTATTAATATAAACAAATTAGAAACGAGCATTCAGCTAATCAATATACTAGATTAATTTACAAAAAGTTTTTAAGAATTGCGAATCGAATCGAATTAAGAATCTCTGGCCATCATTTTACCTGGCTACCTCAACGCGCTTCTAGTTTGAATGGCAGACACTGATACACATGTGTAGTTCTTAACAAATAGATATAATGCCTATAAATATAGTAACACCCAGATACAGAAACACACTAAAAAGGCACACAGTTGCTTTTCCTGGTTGGCATACAAACTCCTCCAAAATCGCGCATTCGACTCTACGTAGCGTATGTGCGACATGCAATACGTGTCGACATGTCACTAAATAGTGTGAAGATACCTTATTGGTCTATTTAGGCCCGATTTTTCAATTCTTAGTTTATTCCCCAGATAGCTAACTGAAGTATAAAATTAACTGGCTGTTTATCAAGCGAATAGATCTTTTAAATTTTTCAATCGTCTTTAATCCAAATCTATCGGTTGCCTATGTACTTATATCGCTAATTTCACACTGATTATCCACAAACAAGACGTACTCATACAGTCATTGCAGTGTTAGAATGAAACAAGACAAAAGTTGATGGTTGACAAATTGACATTGGCGTATGAGAAAATTAACCTCAACTGTTTTTGTTGCCTAAAGTTATGGCAAAAAGTATGTTTGCTTTGTGTTTTTCTGGGCAAAATCTTTTCCGAAACTCCTTTTCATCCCATGTACTAAAATGTTAATGTAAAAGACAGACCTTTTACATACAACTCGATCTTTCCTACTATTGGGCTCAGCGTTTTTAGTAACTGCCTTTGCTCCTAAAATCTTTGCGTCGTCGATTTGGTCAAGAATTTCCATTAGAATGTGTACCAAAAAAATTTAAAATACCTCAAATGACACACCTCAAAATGTCAATGAAAACGCATAGATAAATCTTATATAGCCCCTCAAGAAGTAGATAACTTTATTCCTCAGTTAGCGGCTATAATCAATAGATAACATCTATCGGACCATTGAAAAATTAAAATCTTGTTAACCTTTGAATTAACTTTATTCTACAGATAAATTTCTATGACTAAGGATTGAAAAATCGGCCCTTAGAAGGTAAAAAGTAAATTATATTTTTATCATCCATTCATTTCTAACCCTACAATGTCCAATAGTAGCTTCAAAATGTTCACTCGAATTATTTTGCTAAACTCTTATAGCCACATTTCATAGGAACTATCAACGGGATATCTAAATGACTAAACTTGCGCTCGTAATATCAATCCCCAGGTGGGGCCATTGTTTGCGGGAAGGTGGGAAGGGACGTGTCTTGCGAAGTTTCAGAGCGTATTGGGTGAAATTTAGAACAGGTATTAATACTTTATATTCTTTTATTCGGGAACAGTTAAGAAGTATTTGACGAATAGCAGGTCACTTTTAAAAACAGTTCTGTCCTGTTTTGTTCTGTACCTAAATGCTTATTTATGTTTCATTTAGGTTTTTATTATAATAACGTTTACGACATTTTTATTTCGTTCGTTAATCGTTGTATTTTGTCCTTGTGTTATCTTCGTATACTTATAACTTTCAATGATATTATTTGACTTTCTTATTTTACTTAAAATAATTACTTTACCTGAAAGTTTTTCTCCTTTAAAAGCAATTGTAACCTCAATGGCACCAATTAAGAACCACTTTTATTAATAAAAATGCTGCCATTATAATAAGAAAAACAGCGCATATAAGTTACAGTATACTTAGTGAATCTGTAAAATATATTATATCAACCGAAAATATCTTGTTCTTTTTTGGATTTATTGCGGGATCATACCCACACACCTTCACGTCTGAACTAGCTCTTATAAACCACTCCTCTTCCAAATACCACTTAAATCATATTAAAAGATACTTCGTACAAATATCTGTTCCGCTAACTTGCTACTCGTTCAGGGTGCACCACTGGCCACATCACCGTTACTGCCGAAGTTGCGTCTCCAGCTCTAACGACCTCGACAATGAGCTGTTAGATATCACCTTTGTGCACTTAAGTGAATGTGCTGAGCAGTCTTGTTCAGAGGATTAAATTTAAGTGTGGCTTTATGAAAACTGTGGTTGGGTAAATAAAATGAAGAATTTCATTATAAATAGTCACAGTTTGCTTATAAATTGATTCTTAAAAATAAGAGATGCATTTCATGTGTTTACCTGGTCATTTAATATCAAATTTATTTTAGCTTCCGGCAAGTGATTTTAGAATAAGGCGAATTGTGTAATATTATGTCTTAGCAATCAAGTGGTAACAGCCATTATAAAAACAAGACCTGTGGTTATTCTACAATCTGAGCTATTATTGACAGCGTTACAAAGAGTGAGTGCAGGAAGCTCTTAACTGAAGTAATCATCATCATTTGCAGCCATTTTTAAGGTTTCAGGCCTGCCATATAGATTTCCAGATCGACTGGTTGCAGAAGACCTGCAGATAATATATTATGAACGTAAAATTTGTGTGTCTTCTTTAGGCTTTTGTAGTACCTAGTTATAGTAAACTCAAATTATGTAGGCACTCCTGGTAGATTTAAATAAAAACTGTGATGACTGAAAATTCAAGCTAGTGCTGATAAGCATGTACCTTTTGGGGTACAATTAAATTCTAATCCTATCGTTGTCTACCCGTAAGATACCGTGTTTATACCCTAGTTTAATTTTGTTTTGCATGTCTGTCTAATCATAAAATGAATCAACCTAATCGAAGTAGCCTTCCACCTCCTCTAGTATACACGTACACCCGCCCGCCCTCGCACGAAGGAGGCTGTATTTCCGGAGGACGGAAGCGGGAACAGTTCGCAAGTTGGTCGGTACACAAGTTAATGGTGAGATTAGGGCAACTCAGACTAACTCCTGTTACCGTGCCCGGAAACACGGGGATGGTTACTTTGCGCTAGTATGGTGATGTCATCCTGAAATAGCGTTCAATTATCTATTATGTTATGTAGAAACTTTCGAGGTAAAATTTTTAATTTTAAATAAACTTCATAATCAAGGTTGTTTATACAAAAATACGAAAATTTGACTGACTTTGTATGAAAACCTAAAATCCCTTTACCCTTTTTTTTTATATTTGACGGATTTATATTTCACCTACCTACTGAATACGCCAAATGATTTTCCTAAGGGTATGAATAATCAAGCGGTACTTTTAAAGTTTGTTTCAAAGCTTGGGACGCCCGCCTGCAAGTGCAAAGTGGCCGAACGACCTGGTAAAGGATCGGCAGGATTCCGGTGGATGCAGACCGCCTGCAATTGGTCGCTTTGTAAATTTGTGGGGGAGGTCTATGTTCAGCAGTGGACGTCTTGTGGCTGCGAATGATGATGACGATGATGATAATAAAAGTTTTAGTAGTTTAAAACAAGTAATTTAATGGCAGGCCCTTGGTTTATACAAAAAACAGTTAGTTTGTTCTAGGTCGATATAGAACTCACGATGTTTCCGCGCTCTAGGCAGGAATCCTAAGCATTGCACCAACAAATGCAAATGCAAATGCGAACCAAACTAAGATGCAATACATGACGGACCGTTTTTCGTTTTCCCTCGTCGCATTCTGATTCGCGGCGGCCATATTTCAATCGAGCTCTTCTATTGTATGCAGTAATAAATTTGTAAGCAGCTTCGGGGGAGGAAACTAAGCGTCATAATGATATAGATACCTCACAAAGAGGGAATAGGTACCTCAATTGTGCTCATTAACGTTAGTTGCTTCCGTGCCTTGAGGTTTCTATAGCAGAAATGATAATGTCAAATAGTACTTAGATACTAGTAGTACTTAGTTTGAAGGTACTTGCCTTAGAACATTGATGAAATAACGTTGGCTTGCAACGTAGGCTTAAACTAGAAAGATTCGATTGTGCCAGTAAGATTTCGGTAGCTCCCGGATTGTGGAAGAAGTCGGGTAACATACATGAGGTATTTTTGGATTTTATTATTGACGTGTAGGTTTGGACCACCCTGTACAACGTTCTCTATGGGATAACATGTAAGCAGTTAAAATTGTTGCAGACCGCTAGAACAAACGAAACATAACTGAAAAGATCACTTACATTCCTCACAGCTTAATTTGCCACTTTTTCCAAATGTTCATTGAAATTTTTCAAGTAACTAAATTCTTCCCGTTCAGAAACAGTTTTAAATATTTCCATTGTTTCTGTTAAACTGCATCCTGCACCAATGATTAGGTTTTGGTCCATCTTGTATCCTTTTAATTCATTTATCTGTGATATGTCAATTAGTTTTTGAGGGTATTCCCTCGGAAATAATCCTGAAAAAAGCAAATTTTTAGGCACTAGTAAGAATGCAATTTATTTTCAATCAATCATCTTTTTATGGAATTTTGAATTTCTTATAGGTATTTATTGTGTAGTCTGTGGTAATGTGATAGTGGTAATTTCATATTCTTGTAAAACGTAATTGATATCATTTACTTTTCAAGTAAATAGTTTTTATTAAAAAAAACAGGATGTATTTTTAAAAATAGGCTGAGTCTGCAAAAATATCCCTTCATTTTTTTTATTGTTGTCTCACATCCACTACTCTTATCAGACTTGGTTTTATAACGTGTACTAATATGGCGGTAGACTCTGATGCTTAGTATTTCATAAAATAAGACGGCTGCAGAGTTGGAAAATATGCTCGCAGAATTGAGCACAGCAAGCCTTGAGGTTGGATGATGATGATTCATCATCCTTTGCAGCCAAAAGAAGAAAGACTGAATCAAGTATCAATTTAGATTTTCAGAATTCCAAGCGGCTTGCATCTACTGAATAATCCATAATTCATAATTCATTTATTCGATGCTTCATGTGGTAAGTTACAGGTCTTAAATAAACATAAAGTACATACACATGAACCCTGCTAGGGCACTGCAAGATATTTTGGAGTAAGTTATTTACAAACTTATGTTTTCATGCATATTTTAACATTTATGATTCTTAATTCTTTATTGCTAATGTGATTTTTAACAAGCTCTTAAAACTAAACAAAAAAAAAAAAAAAAAAAAAGTGACAACACATGACCCTGTAAGGGCATTGCAACATAATTAAAAAATTGCTTAACAGTTAACAGTTCTTACAATTTAATTTATATTCAATTGCTTTATATTTATCAAATATAAAGCATTATAGGTACATTATCATTATTATTTATTACATTTATTTATGTATGTATGTATTCATGTCATGATAGGAAATAAATATTGTTAAATTATTGTAATGAGTGGTTTTTATTAAAATATAATTATAATTAATGTAATTCGTATTACCTAAAAAAATTTTTACTATTTAAATATTCGTCCAGGTTATAGAAACATTTGTTTATTAAATATTGTTTTAGCTTTCTATTGAAATGTGGGTATTTTTGTTCATTTTTAATATCAGTAGGTAATTTATTATATATTTTGATAGCCATATAATAAGGGCTGGTATTTAACATTTTTATTCTAGATGTTGGTAGTTATAGCCGTCCTTTGTGTCTAGTATTTATGTTATGTGTGTCCTGTAACTTTTTGAATAAATTATTATTTTTATAAACAAATGTAGCTAGTTCGTGTACATATATTGATGTTAGTGTCATTAATTTGTATTTTATATAGAAGGGTTTGCAGCTTTCTGTATTATCTATTTGGGCTATTATTCTCACACATTTCTTTTGTAATAAAAACAGGTCACTAGCATCTACACTATTTCCCCACAACATTATCCCATATTTGAGCCAGGAGTATGCATATGCATAATAGGCAGTAAGAGCTGTTTTTGTATTTGTGCAGAGCTTAATTTCAAACAAAGCGTACGTAAATTTTGACAGTTTAGTTTTTATTACATTTATATGGAGTTTCCAATTTATATTTGTGTCGATATGAAGCCCGAGCAAGTTGAATGTTTTTACAGACTCTATTTGTGTACCACCTAAGGTGGTATTTAAGTTTAATGGACTTTGTGTATAAGGATGAAACTGTATTATTTTTGTCTTCGACAGATTTATTTCAAGGTTGTGGTCTGTTAGCCATAGCGTAATATCCTCCAGTGTACTTCTGATGAGGGTGTTAGGATCAGAGTTTTTTTCACATTGGATTAAGACAGACACGTCATCTGCGAATAGTACAGGCAATGCTATTTCATGGTTTAGGATTTTTGGAAGGTCATTCACGTATATCAAAAATAACACGCAGCCAAGAACACTGCCTTGAGGAATTGAACAGGTTAAGTCTCTCATTTTAGAAGTTATTATTTCTATTTCATTTGTTTTTTCGTTGTCGTGTTCCATTTGTACTATCTGTTTCCTATTTTTCAGGTAAGATTTAAACCAACTATGGGCAGTACCACGTACACCTGAACCGTACAGCTTAGACAATAGGATCTCGTGTGAAACGGTATCGTACGCCTTTGTCATATCAAGCAGAACTCCAAGGGCATACCTCTTATCATTAATATGTTGCAGGGCGGTTTGAATAAACTTGTACACAGCCCGAGAAGTTGACCTTATTTTTCTGAATCCATTCTGACTATCATCCAACACATGATACCTCTCCAAAAATGCACACAGTCTATTGCACATGGCCTTTTCTATTACTTTCGAGAACGACGGTAGAATGGCTATCGGTCTGTAATTTTTGTGATTGTCTGTTTCATCTTTTTTATGCACTGGTTTAACGAGTGATATTTTTAGTAAGTCTGGAAACACGCCGTCACGAAAGCTTTGGTTAATTAGGTATGTAAGAGGTTCTGATAATTCTAGGACACATTCTTTTAATAATGATGGAGGCAATTCATCTACACCATGACTTTGTTTGTTTTTCATTCGCTTTATGATTTTGATTACTTCATCTTGTGTTACAGGGTTAAGGTAGAGAGAATTGATTGGAGGGTTGAGTGTGGGGCGTCCCATTAAAGCATTTTGTTTATTATTTTGTCTGTGACCAACATTAACAAAGTAATCATTAAATAGATCCGCGATTACTTGGGGACATTCAATGTTTTTATTGTCAACTCGTAATTTTACATTTTTATATTTTCCTTGTTTAGTCTTTCCAGTTTTTGTATTTATTATGTGCCACATAGTTTTTACTTTGTTATCTGATTTGTCCATTTGCTTTATATACATAAGTTTCTTTGAAATTTTTACACAGCGTTTTAATGTTTTAGTATATTTATTGTAATGACTTCTGATGATATCACTATTGGTGTTATTTGCTAAGATTCTCAACGATCTTTTATTTATACAAGATTTTTTTATACCTGTAGTAAGCCAAGTTTTTTTAGGCTTAGTTTTTATTATAATTTTTTGCACAGGAATAAATTTATTGAAAAAGTGTTTTATTAGTTTTATAAATGAATTGTAATTTTCATCCACATTGCTATTTTTTCCGATTATTTCCTTCCAATCTATTTCTTTTAATGAACTTTTAAACATATTTATTTTGTTTTTCGTATACAGCCTCTTTTGTTTGTATAGTGTGTAATTTGTATTTGATTGTAGATCTGAAGTAAGCTTAACAAGAACAGCTTTATGGTCAGATATGCCGTAATCCTTTACGTATGACTCTTCTACAAGTCTGCTGAAATTTGTAAATACTAGATCGATACATGTTGCAGTTTTTTGAGTTACTCTAGTTGGCTCGCGAATTATTTGCTGAAGATTAAAGGAGCTCATTGTATTTAAAAGATCTTGAGAATGTTTATTTTTTATTTTAACGTTAATATTGAAATCTCCGCCTATTACTATGTATTTGTTTTTATCCTTTGTGCCTATCATTTTTAATAAAGTATTTATTTTTTCATAAAATATTTCTATATGACGATCTGCTCTGTACACAACTATAATTATTGTATTTAACTTTGGTATTTCAATTGCACAAAACTCAACAATATACTCAATAGAATACTTGACAATATCTTTCCTCTCTATATAATCTATATTATCCTTAATTATTAAGCAAACACCTCCCCCATCATAACTTTCTCTACAGTACAATGATCCTAGTTCATAACCTGGTATTCTAACAGTATCAAAATAATTATTTTTTTTCCATATTTCTGACAGCAACAAAATATCAATATTGGAATCTAGTAAGAGATGTTCAATTAAATGCAATTTATTACCTACACTCTGAATATTCTGGAATGTTAGAAGCATACCCTTAGAGAAATGTCTGGTTGGTTCTTCCTTTCGTCCCTTGTCCTGAATTTCCGACTCTCCCGTTTGCGTTCGTGTGGCGGCGTTTCAATGGTTCTGATGGTCCGGACGACATCGCATTCGACTTTGGTTTCCCTGCATCCTTTTCCCCTCGAGTTTGTTCCTTGCTTTCTACCAGTGATACAGGTGTTACCTTGCCGTTGATAAGTAACTGGTTGTTTTTAATGATAGCATAGTCTCCATTTTTCCTGGCGTCTTGCATGCTTTGTCGTAATATCTGTCGGTCTTTTAATTCATTTCCTTCCATGAATGTGTCTACTGCCAACCCAGTATTTTTGAAGCATTTATTATTTCTTATTATATATTTTGCCATTCTTCTATTGATGAGTTCTATAACCACTGGTCGATTTTTCCCTCTCTTCCCGATGCGCTTATTTTCCTCAACAAATGGGTCAATATCGATGTTCATGATATTAAAAAACACTCTTGCAACCGTTCCATTCAGGTCAAATTCAGTTTCATCGTGTTGTTCTGGTAGTCCAAAAAGAACAATTTTTTTCATATTTGTAAGAGAATTTAAGTTTTCTTCCATTCTTTTTATATTTGAGTCCATGTCTCTTATTTCTTCTTGCAGCTTACTTTGCTCATTTTTTAGTTGGTTGATTTTCCAGTCGACATCTTTTTGTATGTTTTTTAGCGCGGTATTAAATTCGGTTTGTATTGTGTTTTTTATGTCAATTAATATGCTGGTTTTAATTTGTTCTAATTTTGTATCAAGTAATTTACTTATATTATCCAAGGTTACGGTCATGGTGATTTCCTTTGACCGGTTTAATAGTGTCTCATCACCTATTAAGGATCAAATCAAATAAGGAACCTATGATTGCAATTGTAGCAAAAATTAAATATTTGCCTAAATCAAATGTAAACCATAATATGACATACGTTGTCAAAAACCCATGGTAATCAAACGGAATATTTTTTGCGGTTATGAGATTATTTTTATTAAGCAGTATTAGTTAAAAATTGGACTAAATACGTTTTAATGGTAGATTTATTTATTCCACACCACCAGTCAACACAAAAGCGCGGTAAAAATATGCAAGCGGCCTTGTTTGACCCTTTGACAGCTAATGTCACTCCACGATGCAACAGACGATTATGAGCGTATTATGCATCGATTTGAAATATCGATTGAAAGTAGTAAAATTTTTATTTTTATCATTCCTACAATGCTACGGATTACCGGTTTGATTTCCACCCAGGTTAAAAAATACGCTCACTAAACTGACTGTCTAATGAAAGTACCTACGCACTTAAAACAACCTCTGCAGGCTTATTTTAAATCTGCTTATTGAAAAAAAGTTTCAGTTATGCTTCATAGACTACTGAATATTCATTATTATTTTTTTCATCTATATTTTTCTCACAGTGAATGAAGTTGGGTACTTCTACGCTTTTAATAGCACGTTAAAAACGCTTAAGGCCTAGACGGACACTTGGGCGTCTTCAATACTTCAACACAGTCCTACACTCGTGTCACAGCCTAACCGATCACCTCATCAACTGCCTCCGCACTGCTTTCGGCCATTGCTTGCTGTACCTACTTTAACATACTGTGACAGTAAGTTTTAGTCACGATGGCCTCTTAAATAACGCACTTAGTCGCTTGTTAGAGCAAAGTTTATTAGAGACGTCTTTATACAGTTGCCGGTTCAAGTGAGATGTCTAGTTTAAGTTGTGTTCAAGTGAGGACGGTGTCCGCTCGAGGCGTTTCCTGCAACTTATGGCGCGATAGATTTTGGGGATTTAGTAGTACATGGTTTTTATTTTAGTGGAAACGCCACGGCGACGTGCTTCTTGGCTGCAACGCGGGAGCCGTGGGATATTGCACGCCTTGAAAAACGTTTTAGTCAGTAAAAACTGCATCGGTGCGTAATGTCAAAGGTCTCAATCAAGGAAATGGTCAAAACAGCATTTATAATTCGAAAGGAAACATTTTTTATGGTAGGTAATTGTCCAGATCCTTTAAACAATAATCTTCAACTAACTTAACCCCTTGAGTGTATGTTGTATCTACATACGGGTGCACATAGAAAATGTTCGGCAAGCTATGTTAAACCGGTTATAATGGGATTTTCGTGAACTAAATGTAATCTTGGTTCTGGTCACGATATTTAACGAGATAGGATATTAGTCACACGAATGAAGACATTACCTACCGAGCCAAGAAGCCAGTTTAACGTTCAAGAAGTAAGTAAGTATTGAGGGCATTTCCGGACTTAAAGATTTACTTAATTAGTTAATCAATTTCACGCCATTATAAATGGCGGTTCGTAAAAGTTCTCTTTAAAACTACTTAGAAATAAATTAAAGGAAATAAACTTGTATTTGCTTATAACTACGAGTATACTACTTTAGTGATAACAGCTAAGTATGAGGCTGTCTATATCTCAAATCAGTACTTTGATAAAAATATTGCAGATACTTTGAAACCACTGTCGTTATTTTTATAAAACCTGAACTAGAAAACAAATCAAAGTAAAAGAATACCGCTAGAAAACTCAAGAAGTCATACAGCCTACGCTTCCAAGTTCCAAAAAAAGGCCTACGGCCACGGCAAGACTTATCTTTTTAACTCTCCCCCCTGCCCCCTTCAGGCCTCACTACACAGGACGCCCATTTAGCCGCTGGCCGCAAACCACAGAGTGCGATGCGTTTTATCCGACCACCTCATACTTACTACCTACTTGAGGCATTGTGGCGGCTGAAAAAAGTACCGTCACTGTCATGATATTGAGCTGCTTTCGCTTTAATTTACTGAAGTTTTGGCAGATTTTTTTAACAGATAACAAAGTGTAGTTAATCCGATAGATCCGCCCATAGCGTAAATTAATGTGATAATTACTATGGTTTAAAAACAACATTATTCATATTATTTTTTCCTCTTCATGATGTATTTGTAAGCATAATAACTGGGATTGCTATCTAGCAATAGCATTACACAAGTCAACAGAGAGTCTGAACGAATGCTTGTATTGATTATTATGGTAAATATTTTGCCCAGGTATTTTTGAAGCCTTGGTAACGTAAAGTTATTTAGGCTATTGACTGTACTTATGATCACCAAATAAATAAATGGGTTATACATACTCGCATGTTGTTTGGAACTGTGTAATTGTGATTTAAATATCAGTGTTGTGTCACGATGGCTGTCCATTTTGATAAGTATACTCGTATCTTATATAAACAAACTAATTCATTTTGTGCATGCAAGAGCGTTAGCATTCACATAGACCACATTCAGTTTCTCCATGGATCTGATAGTATATTTTGGTCTACGTTACTCTATGCTATTCGTCATATTTGAACTGTTCGTCAGTGAAGACCGTACCTTCTAAAGGAGACACTTAGCGAATATTACAAGATAGAGTACATACATACGAGTACTTTGGAATGATGTGAGTGAAACGTAAATGTAAACAATCTATAGGTACTGTGAAATAAAGATTACAAGCAGAAGGTAATGTGCCGATTGCTCATAATTTAATACTATTAGACATTAAAAGTGCTTGTGAAAAACGTAAATTGACCAAATTTGCATTAAAATACAAAAATAAAGTGCTCGAAATTCAATTAACACAAGAAAGTCATTTCGTTAACCCTCAAAAGTGGCGCCGCATTTTTCTACGACGCGTTTTATGAAAAAATAAGCTACTAACATGCAAATTTAGCTCGTTACTAGCGTTGCCAGATATTGCTTGCATAAAAGAGGGATTAAACACAAGAATTCTTATTTTGAATTAACGCTCAACTACTTTCACTGTTTACATTTTTTTGAAGGTGACAAAAGGAAACACTGAATCGTAGGCATAGGCTTGTTAAACTATATGAATTCGCAATCAACGCCGGGAGGGTACCAAGTTAACAGCGTTAGGTATTCTTAGCTAAGTGTGTTAGTTGACTGTAAAACTAATGTGATCAAATGTAATGGTTAAAACAATGTGCAACCTTTTGGCGTTAACATTTTTACTATTTAATCAATATTGTTCAAATTGAAATTTTCTCTGATCCCACCTTTGCTTGCAAAATAAAAGTGTTTTTTAAATTTTCATGGTTTTAAAATCCCGCGGTGGCACGAGTTGCCAATCTCATTTTTTTTATTTCATTCTTACAAGTCAACAGTTCATTTCTTTACTTATTAACAAGTTTTGTTTGATGTTTTATGACATGATTTTAAGGTTTTATGTGTTACCGACGGGAGGTGCGTACGTCAATAAAATCACGGAAATCTTGATAGACAAAAACAAACTTGTATTTCACTACATATTAAGTAAAATTAAACAACTAACAACAATCAAAACTTTGATGCCGACGCGCTGCGTCGTTCACGGAGACAGACTCATACAAGCATTAGCCAATCAGGGCGCTCGTAGAGCGCGCATGCGTACAAAAAAGGTATTTAGGAAGGCACACTTTAGAATAAGGTGCTTTTCGCAGTATTAAATTAAAAACACTATAAACACAGATTATAACAGAACCACGTTTCTAACACAGACTTGAAATAAAATTTAATAACAAAATTATTATCATAAGGGTTAAGCTGCGTCCCTAACAATCAGTAAAAAACACCATCTTATTCCGTTGCTTACCTGCGAGGCTAAACTATCGGGAAGTCTCTAAAATATCCGGTCATCTGGCCACACTAACCCGTTATATCTTACGCCACTATTAAAAGATATTTGTTGCTAAAATTAAAGCACAGGCTATCACGGCCAGACAATTGTAATGCAAATGTTCGGCTCGCACCTCGCGACCACCGACGAGTTAACAATACTTTTTTTTGTTATGCGTAGGGAAAACTTTTACAGCCTGAAAAGATGGTCTGATTGTGTGCGTCGTTTTATTGAGATAAAGCCTGTCTCGTCAAGAATTTTGTTTGGACTGAACTTTGTAGTGATGAAGATGTGTTGGACTATTATTCAGACATCTTCTTTTCCTTGCTCTCAAATGTATAAATTTTCAATTTTGGACCTCACCCTAAAGCCAATGTTAGCGGAAGGTATGAATGTATACATAAAGGCAAGCTACTAGTTCCATTTGTATCAATCAGAGACGAATATACCTACGTAACACGCTCTGGGTGGGAATCAAAGCCACGACGTTTAGAGTACCAAGCAATGTCTCGTACCATCGCCCCAAGGGGACAGTTAAACAATGCCCACAAGTCAATAATAAACCTCAGTGAGAATATACCTACCTAATACTGATATATGTATGTACGTGTGATCTGAAGAAACCAACTTAACCCTTGACTGTATCACACCTGTCTTATATTCTCCAATGTATTAAGTACACGAGCACCGTTAAAATACGAAATGAACACGCGTTATCCCTCAAATGTAATCGGCATTTTTCGTAGGCATTTTAAGAATTAAATGTCCGTCATTACTTCACCCCAGCATTCAAATTGCCGACATCCCTGTGCAAAGTGAAAGTGGAAGGCGATCGCGTTCACTTAACGTTGCCATAAATCTCTGGTGCGATTCGAGGCAAATGAGACGAGGTACCTTGGTGCATTAGAGCACATCCAGCCCTTCACGACTCATTAGGGCGCGGTGAAAAATGCTCGCGGTACTAAAATAGACATTATGTAAAGTGCCACAATTACCATCGTGACTCGCGAGAAAGTTGCGTAGAGCTCGCACTGTAGGGTTGGCCGGGATTGATCGGTGTTTTTGATAGGAGGTGAACAGGTCAACTTAACACAAAGACAGACACAATTTGTAAATCAATTTGAAAAGAAATAGTCGACGTCGGACTTAACATATTACGATTGTCACGTGAACTAAAGACAGCAAATCCTGGCGTAAAAACTCTTCATATACTTGACCATTTCTATCACATATCAGAGGAGTTGTGATGGAATTTTGTCTTACATCATTAACCTTATACTAGGTTGTGCTAGTAGACATTGGGCACTCTGCTAGCTATATCATGTTAATATAAAAGTAAGTGATTTGTAATTTGACAGTGCTTGCGCTAACAGTACTTGCGTACGCTCGCAATAGTTTGTGTACAAACGAGAGTATGTAATAAAAGCTCGGATAAAGGTATTTAATGTTTACGTACCTATAAAAACCATTATAAAAAAGAAAGCCATCAAAAAACAATTCAAATCTTTAACCGCTGACATTCCGAATGTAATTTGCGAAGCCCCCATTATTTATAGCGGCCATATTGTCGGTAACCCTGCGGCTGCCGAGGTGCGGAACACGTAAGACGTCATTTAGCGTTCGGAATTAACATAAATAATAACGTCATTTCTCACCGCGCCCGCCGGTATTACGTCATTCCTGCCCTTTATGGCGGCACAACACTTAACTCCAAATAAAAAGTTGGGGTGCAAGTCAGGATTAAAAGCTAAGGCATAGTAAAAAATTTTGTAATTTTTTCAAAGAAATTCACGTTAATTTAATTAAACTGGGAAATATTATTTACCTCACATACTTAAAAAAAGTTAACTCCATACCTTTACTCTGAATTCGTCTGAAACAAATGAAATCAAAACACAGAGTGAATAAATAAAATGCATTTTTTAAAGCATCATAATAATCTTTAATTTGGTCACACTATTGAAAAAGGTCAAGACACTTCAATAGTTTCTTTGTCTATTCAAATTAAGCTGTCTTCTGTCGGCACAAAAGGTGGTTCTCAAAAAGTTTTCCCCGCCCCCTCATCGCAGAATGCAGAGAAGGTGTAAGCCATAAATATTAGTTCACTCGACACAGCTTAAGCAAGTCATCTGAGAGCTACGTCTGCAACACGGTACTTTGGCTTATACTCAAGGTTGGAATTTCAAACTCCTGCAATCTGAACTTATAGGCGTGATAAGTGTTGTATTTTTAAATACTGAAAATAAACCGGTAACAATAGTTTTTTTTTACCTTTTAATAATATACTGTCAGCATGACTTGATTCGATATTGCTATGAGACAACGAAAAACTTTGCATGAAAAAGAGGGCGCTGACCCTTTTCCACCAATCCATAATTTACCTTAATTGTTTTCTAATTCCTTCTAAAAAGGTTTCCCTTAACTTGTACTTAAAAAACAAATAACAGCCTTATTCCTAAGTCAGAAGGTCTATCATTACCTCAAGTTACCGTTTAGTAAGTTCGGTTTAACCCTCTACATGGTGCGTCGTCCGCAGAGCCGGCCGTAAATAAAAGGTATGGTGTAGCCGCGCCAAACCATGACGTATGGCCTCCCAGCCCCTTATAGTAAGGAAACGTAAGTGATGTATAAAATTGTGGTAAAGTGCAAGAAATATATTTTCCAGCCACTAACTTTAATTTTATTTAAGTGAATTTTTAATTTTATTTACAGCATTTAACAGTGCACTATTTTCTACACAAAGATGTAAACTAGAAAAATTAAGCGGGAAATTGTAGCATAAAGTTTTACTTTTATTTTTTCCTTCCAAAATGTAACATGGATGGTAAATATTATAATTATTGATTCAATTTTTGGATCCTGTTGGGCACAGCCATTTAGAAGAAACGATGACGTTCATTAATGTTTTGTTATATTCGTTGGATTTACTATTTTAGAGGGTTAGAATCAAAAACAGCTATAGTTCATCCTGTTAGTAAGACTTTCAATCTTGAATAATTGTACTGAATATTACTTTATTTTTAATCATAAAATCGATAACTTACTAATCGCTTGTTTATTTACGTAAGTTGCCAGGAACAATGAATGCGTTATTCCATTTTATTTATTAGAACTGCTGATCTTGTTAGTCAATGTTATTAATTACGACGTGATTCTATTGGGGTTGATTCTGGCTAATTATATTTTTATACGTCTATAGTTTGACAGCCTTTTGCAAAAGAAATAGCGTTAAAAAAAAATAGCGGTCATTTTGGCTTTGTTCAATACTTCCATAACGTTTCTCCACTAAAAAAATACATAGGAAAAACACATGTAAGAGACATTTTGTGTTGCGGATGTGCCATAGGTAACAGTAAACGGTTACTATACGCAACACAAATAAATGACATCACATGTGTGCCCTCTAAACATGATATAACAATTTCAGTCTCATTTATTAAATCTCTGCCCACCACTATGACCAATATGGGCCTACTTGAATGATAAGAATGATAATTACGTCAACAATGGGTTTATTTGCTCTCGCTGAACATCCATAACGCTGTGCAAGTCACGTAGACATACATTTTGTATGTTTTGAGCTGCATCTGTTATCAACGGGAAATAATTATTAAATCAATCAATGCCGGCTTGTAACCACAAACGAAAGACGTCATGATACTAATGTTAAAATCAATAATAAATCAGAATTTTCAGTCAACTGCTTGGTTACTGCATATGCAAGGCATGGGAATCAACCAATACTTATCTATTAGAGCAATGATATGGCTCAATGATGGAAGCTTTCCTGGACGTTCATTTATAATTTAGCTTTATAGGTAATTGTAAGAGCAGCTTTACATTAAGACATGTCAGAGAGCTTACTTCCTAACAACCTGCCCGTGAAACAAATGTACCAAGGAACCTACTACAATTTGATATTCTTTTAGATTTTTGTGTGATCTGATTCGTTTTCTGGTGACCGCGGAAGACCAGCGACGAGGTGCCGAATAGGTCGGTTCCCCGTCGTAAAGCTGAGTGGCCACCATTTCAGTTCTATTTAGTTTCAAGATTTACCTTTTTGTAGTAGTTAGTTAGTACTGAATAAACGTTTATATTATTATTTTCATACTAATTAAGGTATCATTCGTTTTCCTAAAACCCTTATGTACACCCTTACATTTTTTTTAAAGAGACATTGCAACTGCAGGCTGATGCACTTTGTAAGTTTTTCAGAATCTACAACTATGAAAAAGGTCGACTGATCTACACAATATCTAACAAGATCCCGTCAAAAAGACTACTCAAAATATTCCATGCACCGTCTTAACCTTGAAGAGTTTCAGAACATTATCTCCCCAGAGCCTGAACAAGATTTGGCCGCACTCTTGGAGGTTATTTTCGAGATCCCGTGTAAAAACAAAGTAGATTGTGTGTGTGATCCCGCGAGTTTCGTCGCCTAATGAGTTTGAAGCCAGGGCCGGGGATAAATCTTGCAGTTTTGTGACTCGAAACATTTTTACTGTGGTGCAAGTTGCAAGCAACCAGCGAGTATTTTTTACATTTCATTATTTTTTATATGCAGTTTTCACCATTAAACAACTCCGGTGGCTGATAAACATGAGGACACTGCAGCCTATGAACATGAATAACACCAAAGATATGACTAGCACGTTACCGACCCTGTAAGGCTAAGGTGATGTCTGGCAGATGACTACGATAACGCTCTCTGTTTTTCTTTTGCTCCACTCACCAAAAGGAACATAAGTTGATACTGATTACCACTACGGTTATTCACTTTTCCTCTTATTCATTACGAGTTTATGATACAAATTTCACTACTAAGTAGGAAATGCTTTCAAATGCCCTAATGCGTGTCACAAGTGAAAAAGTAACTGAGAAACATGTTTCAAGATATAGCCGTTGCCTTCAAATTTAGTGAAGGTTTAAAACAGCTGCTGGTAGAGCGCAGAAAAAGATCTCTATTTATGAATTTTGATGAATATTATTGAACGTCAGTAAAATAAAATCTCAGTCTGTTCACCGCCGAAATAAACGAGATGTAAGCTTCGTTTTGTTTTCAAAGTACCTTCAGTGTTTATCCGCTTAAGCTTGTGACTTGAGTTAAGATTATTCACCCCGTGTTATATTCCACGGATCGTTATAAATCAAAGCACGTTGCTTCTTATAAACATATTTTGTGTGTCTTCTCTTTTTTAAAACAGCTTACGTTATGCCGTAAAACGCTTTTACCATATCAACGTTTCTTAAGGTCGGAACTTTTTGGTTGAATATTTTAGCGTAATATTCTTAGGTTGTTTTTCATATACAAATTTGCAAGACACTCAGTTCAGCAAAAATCCGTTTATTTACTATTAGAAGCTTCTAAAAAATTTCAACGTCATTAAAAAATAGCCTTCAGCAGAACTGGTAGTGGCTGCTGTAGCTGTAAGGGCCACTTAACTTTAAGTATCATTTTAGAAGGCAAAATACCAATACAATGTTAATAGC
This sequence comes from Udea olivalis, assembly GCA_947369235.1. NCBI lineage: Eukaryota > Metazoa > Arthropoda > Insecta > Lepidoptera > Crambidae > Udea > Udea olivalis. The sequence goes on from OX376347.1 coordinate 21,648,363, forward strand.
TGCAAATCTCATGGGTCACAGAACATTGGTTCCGAACCAAAATCAAAGAACATATCACGAGTATACTAATATTAAAAACTATTCCAAAACAAAACACTAACAAGTGAAACAATAATTGCGTATTCTTGTATCGTATTAGTTTTACAAGAATACGCAATTATTATTTTACTTTTTAGTGTTTTGTTTTGGAATAGTTTTTTTTTTAAGTTGGTTTTTTTTTGTTAAATTTTTTGTTTATTTCTCGATTTTCAGTGAATTGTTGTTGTTTATTTTATACGTCGTTACTTTGTCATGGATCCCATAATCAGAATCTTACCGAACTCTCATCAAACTACCCTTGATGTATATTCTTTCTAATAAAAAAAGAATTATCAAAATCGGTTGGCGTGATATTGAGTTATTCGTCCATTTGTCGCGCATAAAGTTTATCTAGATTTAAGACTTATAAGGTGTTCTCATGGATGGCACCACACGGTAAGCACCAGCTTTTACACAAAAAAAGAATGATCAAAATCGGTTCACCCAATCGAAAGTTGAGGTAATAAGCATTAAAAAAAACATACAGTCGAATCGAGAACCTCCTCCTTTTTTGAAGTCGGTTGAAAAGAGGAAAGATTTGATCGTTTGTTCGTTTGTAATGAATACGCTCCAAAACTATTGGACTGATTAAAAAAAAAAAAACATCAATATCAGGGAGTGTAATTTTTTGTTAATTCAGGCTAAATTTTGACGGGAAAAAGCTAGTTAGGAATAAAATAGCATCAACTCTAACGTCGTCTAAAAGTCAGGATTCAAAGAACATGCTCACCATTAATGAATGATTGGATACCTGGTGAAGGGTCAGTCTAGGGTGAACAGACTGCTGTCGTGTTGTACTTTTGCACAATACCATCATACCATCACGACTTTATCCAAAACGAGGTAGTCAGAGGCAAGTGACTGTGCCGTCATGGTGAACGAAACACTCTGAGTGTCCCACTCCCACCCCACTTTTCACCAATGGTATTAGAACCCAACGTGGTAGGTGGTGAGCCTTCCGCCGTTGATTTGGTTTTTTATCGATGTTTTCCATCACCGGAGAGTAAGTGGTATATTTAACAATGAACACAAAGATTATGGTTCTGCCCAGATTTGAACTCGGGACCACACTAGCCACGATCTGAGTTCGGGTGCAATGATTTAGAGAGCGTCGTGGCCTAGTGAAAAAAACTCGACCTGGATCAAATCCGGCTTAAGCCCCAGGATCAGGTCGAATTTTTCTAGTTTCTATCTTTGTGTAAAAAATAGTTATGTTCAACATAGAGATAATTACTTTATATAATTTCAGAGGGCCTAAACAAGAACAAAACGCCTGAAGTTTCTACGCGAGGGAAACTAAAAACTAAAAGGAACTATCGTCAATTAGGCGTAGGTATGCTGATAGTTTCCCTATTTAGAGTTTTCTCTGTTGAACGTAAGGGTGGCAAACATTAACCCTGCGTGAAGCTGTTTTAGAATGCCGCCATCTTACGCACGGTCAAGAAGTAACCGTCGCAGGCGGCGACAGGTTAAGGCGACAGCGGTCAGTCCGGCTAAGAGCGACCCGTGAATTATGCGCCTTAATTATACAGTAACGGCTTAACACGTAGACTAGAGAGTGTTCAGACTTGGAGACTAATAGTGCCCATTAGAAAGACCTTAAGCTCAACGTTGACTGGCATGTTGAGGAGCAAGGAGCATGGAGTAGGAGTACTATGTGTTGAAGGTTGTGTGTCTGATCGTCACCTAGGATAAACATTTGCACTTGATCTGTATTTGCATGTAAATGTATCTATATGTATGTATACTAGTACATTGCCAGGCTAAGTGTTCTCTATCGCTTCTACAATGGTGAATGCTCTGACGAGTTATTCCAGCTTATTCCACCCTCACCTTTCCACTCCCGTACCACGCGTGCTGGACTACGGCGTCATCCACACACAATTCAGCATTGGTTTGCCCGAACTAAAAGGTTCGGTGACTTGTTTCTTTGTCGTACCATACAGACGTGGAACGCCCTTCCAGCACATGTGTTTCCTTCGTCTTATAGTCCCGGGTTCTTCAAGCGGCATTTCTGGAGGGCTTCAAGGTGAGGATAGCAAGCCCAGTGATTCGTTTGAATGACTGGGCTTGTCAGCCTCATATCTGGACCTCATGACCGCTTTCCATCAGGTGGAGTGAGGTCATCTTGACGGGCAATATATAAAAAACATACCTTTGTATTAGTATCCAACAATACATAAGATTACTCCTACTGACTAATTTGAGTAGGTACCCAGCTCGCAGCATTAGTACCTCTTAATACCCCAGAAACAAAATCACATGTCCGTTGTTGTTGTCAAGTTGGTTGTTGTAACTACTGTTACCATTCTCATAAGAATTACTTCATATTCATGAATGAATATTATCACTAATGGGAAAATCCGAAACATGGTTGAATGCAAAAACCCAAACCAAATTACAACAAGTTATTTCATTCCGTAATTAAATAATAATACATCACAATATAAGGAAGGGCTTACTGAGTTTTTATCAATGGCAACAAGCGATTTGATAACGATTCTCTGACCTTTATTTAAGCAGTTAATAATGATTAGCTACTCGTAGAAAGACGCAATTAGGACGAAAAGAAAGTGCAAACCTATTACAATTTTCGTATAGTTTTTAATTTACTTGGAATTTCTAGGTGCTGAAATTTTGTAACATAGGTTTCAGAACAACGATACCTTGAGATGACTCGGTGTGTTTATCCGGAATGTTATCATGGTAATTGTCATAAATGGTTTTACTTGTTTTTGTTGTTAGATCTATTAATAATTATGTTACATAAACAATGACATAACGGACTTTTTGCCTAAATGAATGCAGAGGCCTGTCATTCGGATTTGCATAATTCAATAGGGTTATACAGCGGTTTCCTATTTTTTGCATAAAATTTTATGCCACAATTTAACATGGCATACTTTTACTTATAGGTACTAATAATAGTTACGCACAATATTAATTTGGCATAACTTTTTAGACACATTTTTATCAAGAATACCTACTTCAAGCATAATAATTGTTAAGCATACTACTCTAAAGCCCATATGTGCTTACGCATAATGATATTTAATTATAGGTTTTGTGTCATCATGTTACGATCATGAACCAAATGCACTCAGGGAAAAGGTAAGTTTTGAAAATTTTGAGTTGGCGGTTTGGGGGTACCCTAATCTACTGTTACACTATGGTGCCCTAATACCTACTTTTGGTTTTTCAGATTCTAATTAAATCAGGATTTAATACGTATGAATAACTAAAGTATGTATCCATTATGCCTCTTGATCTTTATGCCTATTAATAGACAAATAAACAATATGACATAAACTTTATGCAAATCAAAATTAGGGCAAAAAACATTAGCCTAAACTATATTTATGCTTACTGAAATAGTATGCCAAAAAACAATTAATGTCAAAATATCATTATGACAAAAAATATATGCCTAACTCGTAATGCCAAATTAAATTGAGAAAAAAGGGATCCCTTTTACAGCAATGTGTAACATGTATGTCTAAATTTGCGTAATGGAATTAATGACGAATTTTGAAGGTCTAAAACTAAAACAAAATTATTTTCTAAAGTACCTTTTTCGTGCAATTGTTTTATAGACAGTAGATTTAAGGTCAGGAACATTGATCTGTTTCTCACATGTCTCTTTCAAACAATAATGAGATTTAAGTATTATTCGGTCGCGATATCTCAGTCAGAACGACAACAACAACTCAAGACTTCCCAAAGAGGCTCGGACGGATTAAATTAACATTAAAGCGGGTTCCGTCGGTTACCGAGGGCGCATTGTGCTGCCCAGGGGTCCCTAATTAAAATTACAACATGTAAATCGTCCGTCTTGGACTGATGTTTGTTTAAAAGTGTTTCGCAAGTCTTGACAATGCCTAGTGCGTTGAAATACTATTGTTTAATTAATGATTTGTAAGGTAATGTTTGTTTCGAGTTCGTAATGTTTCAAGTTTGAGGATGGTGCCAAGAATTTGTGGAGTGGAGTTATGAGAGCCGAGCACACCCTAGGGTGGAACAATGGACGGCAGAAGGTGAAATGGCTTTAATTCATATTTGCTTATTCACGTAATTGAAGGCCTAACTTACACACGCTTTAATATTATTGGCCATTTTCAATGTTTAGATAACATACCTTAAAAAATATGTTAGAAATTATCTTTCCGCCCGCGGCTTCGCCCGCGTTTAGTTATATATTATGGCTAAATAACATAAAAACTATATTAATTGTAGCCCATGTGATATTCTGATTTATTAGCTGCATTACACACTGTAAAGTTTCATCCAAATCCGTTCAGTAATTTTTGTGTGAAAGAGTAACATACATACATACATCCTCACAAACTTTCGCATTTATAATATTAGTAAGATGTAATTTTTATTTTACTGATACTGACTTCCGTAGGTTGGTGATTCTGCTAAGTTAGCCACAGGTGCGTTAACTATTAAAATTGTATAAAAGCCTCCGATAGTTAAATTTCTGTAGTCAAACTACGATAAAAACTTTCTTCGGCGTGAAATAAGGAGTAAAAAACAGACAATAAATGTTAAACGATTTCGAAGATATAAAATTCGCACTAACCCGATAAGCATTTAAGATTACTTTTTTTAGGTTACCACGTCACATAAAAGTTGGTCTAGGGTGGGGATCAAACCCTCTTTCGTCCGCTCTGCAGTCAGACCCTGTACCCATAACGTCCATGGGGTAATAGATTTGTGTAAATCTATAAAAAAAATTCGGCTAAACTTTTGCTAGGTTATCTTTCCACGTCCGGTACGTCTACCACGAGTTGCCACTTTAAATTTTTCGTTCGCGTAAAAAATGCATTGAGATTTTACATTGTCATGCCATGTGTCACCCAATTACAATTTTATTACGCGAACGATAACGTAAATTTAAAGTTGCAACTCGGAGTAGACGCACTGTACACATAGGTATGTAAAATCACTCGCACAAATATGTTTGAACCTTATGTCTATGACTTTAGGTGCAAAAATGAGTACCTACATATTAATAACATTTTAAATTTTCTTGTTGCATTCTAACTAATTGTAATAATTCTAATAAAAACGGGTTTTTGCAACGATTCAAAACTACGATAAATTGTTATACCTATTTTCTCGACGTTGCGGCGACAATTGCATGTCACCGTGGTCACGAGCGGACTCGACTTCGTCTCGACTTTATCGTAGTTTTGTTTCGTTGCAAAAACCCGTTTTCATTAGAACTACATATTAATGCTGGTGACTGTACGTAATACCTAACTAATCCCCACCCTATTAAGTAGCACAACAAGCCGCAACATATCTCCTTAATTTAATAATTTCCAAGCGTTTAGTCCGGGAGGCGATATTTGTCTTGGTCTAAAATCCGGCCTAAGAGTAATCCGGAGTTTTGTTACCCCGCCCGGGTCTCCGGGTCTCCGGCGTCCGGCGTGTTTGGACATGTTCGGACCCTTGGCTAATTGTAGCGATAAACTTTGGGGTTGTCTTCGATTGTTTGTAGGTGCACATTCGGTGTTGCAGCCATGGGAAGCAATCGAACGGATTGAGAATATATATTTGTTTCTTTTGCTGCAGAGTGAGAAAGGGATCGATGCTGACCCACAAGGGTAAAATTACACCTGATGAAGGTAGCCGGATTTGAGCTGAAGTTTTGCTTACAACTGACTGGCGTCTTGGTACTATGGCTGCGATCCTGCCTTTAGCACTGGAGGTCATGGGTTCGATCCCCGCGAATGATAAACTTGCATGTGACAAAGATTTGAAATTGTTGTGTATTAATATCTATTCAGGTATGTATTTAGAAATATTTAAGCAAGTTTATCAGTCTTTGACACCCATAGTACAAGCACTGCTTAGTTTGGGTTCAGGTGATCTGAGTGTAAGGTGTTCCAGATATTTATTATTATTTTTATAACTAAAGAGCGTCGTAGCCTAGTGGTTAAGCACTCCAACTCGGATCGCGGATCGTATGGTCCCGAGTTCAAATCTGGCCAGAACCAAAATCTTTGTGTCATTGTTTAATTTCCGACTAACTCTCCGGTGATGGAAAACATCGATAAAAAACCAAATCAACCCGGATATCGGCGGAAGGCTCACCACCTACCACATTCAGTTCTAATACCATTGGTAAAAAATCTGCTTCTGAGTGTTCCGTTCACCATGACGGCAACAGTCACTTGCCTCTGACTACCCCGTATGGGATAAGGTCGTGATGGTATGTATGTATGCATTCTGGGAATCTATAGAAAGATGTATTTGAACGGTAACCTATTACATATTATATGTATATATTACATACAAAAATTTAAATTAAATAAATTGTGTAAAAAAGCTTTTTATCACAACACGTTGCCCACAACAAACAATGTTTCGTTCAACTTTAATGGTTTGTCTAACTTGTTTAGAGAATGTCAATTCACTGCGTACTAATTATTTTTGCTCCTCGTAGATATCATGATTCAGATGAAGAAGTCCAATAGGGTATGTACAGTACGTCTACCAAGTTGCCACTTTGAATTTACGTCATCGTTCGCGTATATTTTTTTATAGGGAAGACACATGGCATGACGACAATGTCAAATCCCAATACGTTTTTTTAAGCTCCGAAAATGTAAATTTAAAGTGGCAACTCGTGGTAGACGTACTGGGCTAATAAAAGTACCCATACCAGCTAAGGATCTTTTTTTTTCGTCCTAAACCCAGTAACCTAACTTTAGCTAGAACTATTATTTACGACACACTTAACGCACGCAAAGCGGCAATACTAGAGGGATGATAAACACAAATCTCTGTTTTTGTAGTTCGGACCTCAGTTCGGAGGAACAACAGCAGTTACATGTATCTCGGTGGGAGACTCACTTAGCATAAGTGGCTAGTTTACCTGCTGGCCGGCAGCTAGGAAATGGTGGACTTACCATTGCAGTGGCTCTTTGCTTGGATTGATAATAAGAAAAAATCAGAACACCTGCGTCATCATTGTTCTTGCACTGAGGTACAAATTCAGGCAGGATTGGACACTTTAGACAGGCCTGATTTGTCCACTAATATTGGGTATGTGTAATATTTTGTAATGGATTGTTTAGTTTTAGTTTGTTATATCCTGGTGTTGAATAACGCCATTTAAAATAACTGTATCCAATAAGTTTTTTATGACGACACGATTGGCGTTGTGCGCTCTAGCACGGTTTCTCGCCTTGACTTACGTATTGTCCCGGGGTCATCCCCGGTCTAGTTAATTCAGGAAATGATGGCTAGGAGACGCCCCTGGTTTAATTCATTTTCTGGTTCCTGGTAACACAGGGACATATACTTGGAGACCATGACAAGTTGTGTGTTGTCTGGCGCATATATGTTTTTCCCCAAGTGGTAAAAGCGCTTACGTGACTCAAGAAAAATAACAACTCTGTCCTGTAATTGTTAGAAAATCGTTTTCACGGCAAAACACTTAGCAAAAGCATTGGAAATAATTTTCCAAAGCCACGTGCCGTATCTATTCCGTTTCGTGGTCCGATCGCGTTGGAGAACAACAGTCGTTACATAAATAATAACCGCGGGGACAACAAAACGCCGTGTTTACCTCAATACAGCGCACAAAAATACTGCCCGCAAGCTTCTTTGGACGACTGAAAGGAAAAAAAACACTAAGTTTCTTTTCAGATTTCAGATTTGGTCTCATACAAAAAAAATGAACGCTACCATGAATAATTTAATTTCTTAAAATGTAGTTCTAATTCAAAAATAACCGTTTATCGATGTGTGTGATCGCACTACGGTTTCAGGTTAAAACAGTTAATTTTGAAAACTCACTGACGACTAACCAAGCCTGCGTTATAGTTATTACGAAAAGTGACGTTTCCGATCTCTTTTTTCTTATAAGAAACTTCACTAGCTACGTGCGGATTTTAAATTTGTGAATGTCCATGCAACAAACATCAAAACTTTAGCTTGATTTGTTAATCCAGCGACTTTCCCCAGCTTTAAGGCGGCTAGTTAGATATATGTTACTTACTTTCGTATTGTCCACTTACCAAATCCCAGCATCCTAAGGGCATCTCAATTAAAATGTTGAAATATTAAAAGTAAATATCACATACAGCATTTTCTAAATTTCATATATTAAAAATTTAAAAACACATTTCCATACGCCTCCCTAACACAACATGCTACGCAAATACCCTGACACTGATTACCAATTTATTTACCGGACAGTGCTCCGTAGCCAGAAAAAACAGAGTCAAGATATTTCCTAAGAAAGCCGTGCACAGTGGGGAGGTCAATAATCTGCATAATCCGGAGAGCCGGCATTCCCTGGTCGAACTATGCTGAATATTTTTAATCAATACAAATTAGGTTGAGGCAAGCTGGCCTGGGGCGCCGCTCCGATGTACGGCGATACGCACAGTGGGCTAGAAGCAGGAATCTCAGACATAGTATTAGTAAAAGATTTTCAGGATTTATAAATAAGGGCTTATTTTTATTACTTGTTTATTAGATAGCAGAAGTAATTTGGAAAAAATGTAAACCTGTTTTACCGATTAGAAATGTAAAAGACGATTTCTTCATCGTCTAATCAAATTAATCAGCAGAAAGGTAAAAATCAACGAGTATGTGGTAAAAAGATCGATAAAAGCCCGATTTGGACCTGTCGCATTCACTGCAATCTTTCGAAAACCAAATTAAAGTGATTTTTTATTTTTAGCATTTAACAATGCTCTATTTTCTACAAAAAGATAGAAACTAGAAAAATTCGACCGAGCGAGAAGAGCAGTCACCCGGATTGTGAAAGGTCGCGGGTTCGAATCCCGCTTGAGTCCCAGGACCTGGTCAATTTTTCTAGTTTCTATCTTTGTGAACAAATTAAAGTGGGCAAATTCTTTACTTCTGAAATCGTTGTGCGTGTTTATGAGTTTTCTAATTGATAAGTTGTGTTCGTCAATAGCGTACATCTCCCAATTTCAAAATCAAATTTTTTGCTTAGTGCTGAATAAAGTCGATTGAGATGAATGGTCCAATTCATATTTTTATTTCGGTGTGATAGAATTTGTCTGCAAATAATCCGCTCTAGCCCAGTGTGCGGCCGACATGCATACGCTATCAGAGCATCTCGGGATAAACTTACTTAACAAGCTTCAGATATTGATTTATCTGGCTCGCCCCAGGTACCGCTATTTGTGGACCACTTCCAAGGATTAGACGTTCATTTGGTTTACGGTGTTGATGTTCCGGCCATTTGTAAATGTAAATGCGATTTGCGAACTCATTCATAATGCGAAGGCTAGTTGTTAATGTGAAACTTGCTCAGAAACTTGCTGGATCGCAGTGTGCGTTACACTTATGAACGCATTTAATTTTCTTCTTATAGTTTGTTGAGCAATGTTTTAGTCTGAAAATATCCTTTTTATTTTCAAATAAAATCAAATCAAAATTTATTTATTACAGACTACATGGGTCCATGGGTTAGTACAATAGCTTATAAAATAGGGGTTAGTTAATACAATTTAATAATTTATTTTAATTTTGAATTTATTTATTGTACCATGTACCTAAGTGGCACTCCATGCGGACGCGACCCGGAAATGGTACTGGTTGCGACTTCGGTCATCGTTCGCATGAAATGCCTCAATTATTATAATTTACTATTATATTTAAAGAAATAGTGACTGCTGAAATGAACCTTTTTGCCAGATCTACTCAGTGCAGAAATTACTGTGCGGTACCGGTTAGTAGTCATATTATATTATGTTAGATACCACATATTACGTTGACGACACGATTGGCGTAGTGCGCAGTAGCCTGGTTTTCTCGCCTCGATTTCCGTAGTGTTTCGTGTTCAATTCCCGTTCGGGTCAACTCGGGAAACGATCTTTTCTGAATTGACTCGGGTCTGGGTGTGCTGGGAAACGCCCCTGGCTTATTACCTTGTGTGGTACCTCGTAACACAGGAATATTAATCCCTACTTCGAGATCATTACAAGAGGTGTGTTGTCTGGCGCATATTTATTTATTTTATACTGAAAATTTTAATTTGACTGTAGTGTTTTATGTCTTTTATTCACTATCCAAGGTCTGGTTGAGGAGATATTAAGATCTTTATTAACTTTTTTTTTATATGAAATGTTTTTCATAAAATAAACCTACAAGGTGACACTGGTTATCGCAAATTCAAAACGTGTACCAGCCAATCATCACATTGAACGCTCCGAACCGTAAAACTAACCCGTCTTACCTACGTCCGCCTCCAAGGTGTTTACACGCAACACGGCCATAAACTGCTGTAAACAGCCGGTTCCGCCGTCTGCGGCCACCTGTTCGCGAGCAGACATCACTGGCTATATTGTTATAAGGTGCGTAGAAGTTTCAAAGGATGTTTATTGCTTTAGGACTGAAACGCACTGAATAGCGAGAACGTATTGTCGGCGAAATGTATGTCGACTCCGTCGCAGCGGTATGGAACTGCATAGTCGCGAACACGAGCGAGAGTGTATCAATTTAGTAGTGTCGTGTAGTAGAGTGTACTTTTTAATTCAAAGGCACTGGGTTCTAAAATGTATGATAGTAATCCTCATTATGGTCAGAGATACAGTCATCAAACATTTTTTTTGCAATTTGGCAATATTTTGGCTTTAAAAACTGGCGTCATTATTTGACTAGTACGGTGATTAAGCTGGCAGTACGAACACGTTTTGTTTACGTATAAAACTTATTTTTAATTATTTACTTTGACTACCTATATACTAGATAAGTACTACAGATTGGACAGTCTAAAAAAACTCATTATTGTCAGTTCTTTAAACACCGTGTGCTATCTAATATTTTAGTGCAACAGTTTATATCGTACTTAAAACGGTCCATTACATTTATTTGTCCAAAAGCTGAGATCACAAAAAGCACCGCGATTTTCTTTGGAAAAGATCCGGAGTGTAAACACGGCACTTCATAAATATTTACACGCGACCTCCGGGCTCACCTTGACACTGTTTATTTGTACTGAACCCTTCAAAATACCGCGCAGACGGGACCCTGTCGACTCACAAGCAATAACAAAAAATCTAAAAGTTTTGTCGCTTCGTAACATGTAGCAAAAGTATTGTGGGGCTTCAAGCTCCTAATATTGCCATCTCGTCTTCGGTGATGAGTAAGAATATGATTTTAAAACAATATCAAATATAAAAACATTTATTATAATAAAAAACCTCAGTTTTTTGTTATTGGTATGAGTTTGAATCGCTAACATGATATTTCCCAGACGTAAGATGTCCACATCAAGAATAGCTAAACATGAGTAGACACAGCCAGTCTCTACTCTTCATAATCGTTGTACTCTAGTTTTCGTGACCGTCACTTTTGGTTAAGGAAAAGAAGACCGCCACTCTTTCTTTGCCTATTGGTTCCAACTATAATTTGTTCCATCCAGAGAGAAGAGAAAACCTGCTTTTGCTCGTTTCCAACTAACCAATTTTCTAGTTCAAATAACGTCACCTGTACCACAAGGCACTCAAAAGAATCAGAACTTGTTCTATAAAAAATATAGTGCTGAACGACAAACGTTCTGCTCAGAAAATACGAACTGACCAAAGAAGCGAAATTATTCAAGACAACTGACGCTAACGTTTCCATTGCTTCCTCTAGTTGAATAATTCAGCAGGCTGACTCTAGGTGACCGCAAGTGAAACGACCCCAGGTTAATAGAAACCCAAAGTTTGTGTTAACTGTCGCAGGAACGGGAACAAAGTTATTTCTATTACTGTCGATTCAATCTTCAAATACAAGCGAAGAGGAACAGTTAACTTCAATGTTTCGAACAGGAATATAGGTTTAATAGAATAGTGACACAACACTCGCAAGATAAATAATGTGTTTTTTTGTTCATTTGTTTCAATAACTTTTCAAGACTGTGTTCCACGTACGGATATGTTAGGCAAACTAACGACATTTCGACAGTATTCATTATCTTGATGAATAAAATACATACATGTTACAGAGGCGTTCACATCAACCTTCATAAAACCATTGCAAAGTAGGTATTATATGAGCCGCATAAGGTGCCCCTAGATGTGAACGCCTCTGTACACATATCATCTAGATCACTTGATTTCTTTTTTTGTAATTCTTTTGCATAAACGTAACTACACAAAACACAATAACTATACATTTCTGAACTAAATAAACCTCCCGTAACAAATTGTGGTTAACAAATATAAAAGCTATCTGGTGTCCACCTTTTCGATCCGGGAAACTTTGATTGAAGAACAACAAATATGGCATCAATAACTTGTGATACGTGGATCCGATCACAGTCGGTGTAGTCTGGCCGGCACTATGTGACACTTTTGTCACGGCCTTTGCCTAGATTTTTTAATATTATAATTGACTGTTTTTCCGACCTATACAAAAGTGGTAACTAATGATAGTCAGCAAGAAGAAATAAGGGCATTCAGCTGACCAAACAGTAGTTTCCTGATGACCTCGGGCTACCTTAGTCGCCAGCCAGAACACAACACCAAGTCAGTTTCCGTAATAACATGGAAATAGAAAAAGTTTAACTTTTATTTTGTTACACCACAGCATGCAACTAAAAATATTTTTAACTGTGATAGAGATCTCTACAATAAGATATTTTATTAAAAACTAATAGATTTTAACAGCATTACTACTTCCAGATCTTGTCTTCCATCTTCCTTGTATTCTAATGAAGGCCAGCTTTATTATAAACAAGAATACTTGAAAGTATCCATAATCCTCTGTGCTACTATTCGCCGCCCGGACTATATACTATATACCAAATGTTGATTTATGCTGTTCGGACAAGAGATACATCAAGCGGCGCGTTGTTTGTCCGAAATATGCTATGTAAATACAATGACGGGTAACTGATAGTCATCCGGGCACAGGAGATTGCCGATCTTACGAAAATGAGGGTTCATCATTCATCCGTTCACCATTGAGTTTTGTTAGATCTTTTTACGAATATTTATTTTAAATATGGACGCAATACATTTAAAAATGCCACTGTAATTGGTCGTTAAGTAGCCGGTTAGACTCGATGCATATAGGCGGTAGTTTTCCATGAGGAGTAGGCCGCGTAATATACCAATTTGTATCAAGTCTTAGAAGCGTTGTTTTTAGTTTTTTTTATTAACATGTCATGTTACCCACTCCAAAAGAAACACCAAAAATGTTCTGTTCCAAAATTATGCAGTTTAGTTCAGGTACCAACATAGAATCGAATGTAGTACCCTCTAAGTATATTCATAAAAGTTATTTTAAAAATAATCTAACATTCTAGTACACAACAAACATTTTTCGGAAAAAAAGAAATCGAGAGCGTAATTTGAAAATATGTAATTAGTTTTGTATAAGATTACCAGAACTTTTTTTCTAGCAAAATAAAATTTATTTGGAACTAACGAGCAGCGTCTCAACCTCAAGGAAGCCACCAAAAAAGAAAAGAAGCAAGTTACGAGTATCTCGGTGAAACTTGTCTGAAACAGTTCAGCACGACTTGTTCTCAATTGAAATTATTTCGAGCCGTCTACCACCAGCAACTTTAAACCTACGCAAACTACTTAGAAGAAGAAAAAATATAATATACGTAAGAAAACAAAACAGATTAGTTGAAATTATATGCTTTAAACAAATAATCATGTACTATACCTACTCCATTAATTATAGCTTTAGACAGAAGTAAAAAAGATTATTTCTAAGGTACACTTTGTGGTAAAAGTACAATAATTATTACTTTTAAGATTTATGCCGAATTTATTAAAATCTACTTAGAGAGCAGCTGTCACACTTAATTGTTCTGATTTTAAATTAAAGTAACTTGAGAATTTACAGGCTTCTGCTTACATAAATTATTTTCTCTACCATCAAACTATATTGTCGATGTAAAAATCTAAAAGAAGCAGGGGTTTTTAACCGAACACATTTTTACTGTCAGTATAACTCTACCAAATCTAAAATGTTACATAATACGTTGTGGCAGAAGGGGTTTTCAACTTTGCCAGGTTATACTCAGGTATGACATCGTCGCGTCATGGCAACGTCAAATGCAAATTGACATTCATTTTAAAGTTCAAAATTTTCATTGCACCATGTTGTTACAAAGATGTTATAAAATATATAAAATAATATATTTGGACACAAACATGAACCTGCAAGGGCACAGCAAATACTTATAATCTATTTATTATTATTAATGGTTAGTTAAATTTTATTAATGATTCATAATGATTCATTCACATAATTATTTTCAATTATTTAGATTTATTTTATATTACTTAACTATAACATTGAGCATAATACTCATACAGCACCCCTGTTTCTTATTTCTAATGTTTTATTGAATGAAGTATAGATAATAATAATCGCTAAGCGTCATCAGAAAGCCCCGTGGCATAGTTGTTAAGCACTCAACTCGGATCGTGGATCGTGGAGAACTAAAATATTTGTGTTCATTGTCAAATTTCCGACTAACTCTCCGGTGATGAAAAACATCGATAAAAAACCAAATCAAGTTGGATAACGGCTCAATGCTCACCACCTACTACGTTGGGTTCTAATACCATTATATAAGATGGCAACAGTCACCCTACCTGACTTAAAGTAAAGGAAAAAATATTATTATTCATATAGACTTGAAAGTGCTTAAGACAAGTAAAGAAAAAAATCTTACGAGCAAAAATGTACTAAATAAAAATAAACGTAAATAAAATAATGCTATGAGGGTAAATATCATAAATAAACATAAATACTACCCCGTTTGGGATATGGTCGTGGTGGTATGTTAGATAATCATGATTTTGTATTTTTGAAGACCGCACGTCTCACTTGGCACGACGATTTCAAGTAGGATAGGTGCACATGGAAGCAGGCCCATGTCTAGCAGTGGACTAACATAAGATGCAGTGCAGGTAATGATAGGTAAATCTATAGCCCGAGAGGGACAGTGGTTAATGGTTTCATACGTACCATTCTTACTCAAAGTTCAAACAACAGACACAAAATTTAAATTTATAACAGCTAATGACTTTTGGTGATTCATTTGTATAATGATCTAAATTTACAGTTATGCATCATAACTTAATCAATCATTTATTACATATTATTAAGAGCAGCTGACATGTGGCTTACTGTGATAACTTGTTAACCTAATTTAGCACTTTGACTGTGTAAAGTCCTGGACTATTTAGCAGTTTACTGGTGGTGCGATGATATTCAATAACTACCTACTTTGATTTGTAAAGATTTATTTGAAGCTACTATGCACTCGTATATCGTAACAATCACGTAAGTAATAAAACACTCCCCAAAAATTCCTCAATCATGTCTTTGTGTCGCGGAGGCCGAACTGCGCAGGCGCCGGTGACACCACCAATAGGTATGCGGCTATTAGCGACAGTAACAACGTGCGCTTGTACAAAGGTCCGGATGATCTCATAGCTTTGTTTAACTAGACACACACCTAAATTTGATAGGAATTTTAATTTGTTTTACAAGCTTTTAACTTCTTGTGTCAGTTTTATTATGTGCGTATTTAAAGTGGGTACCTATCAAGATTTAGGCATACATTTTTCAATTGGGACAAATATCTAAGAAGCTAAACACATCAATTATCTAACAGATGTTTGGCAGATCTCATGATTGAGTAGTTAGAACTCTTAGCCCAAAAACCAAGGATCACGGGGGTTAGTGTAAGCCCATACAGCCCGGCTTAGAAATTTTCACCACATAGCTCAGGCTTGCGATTTGGCGATCTGCAACCAAGCCGGCATTGATAAGCGTGATTATTAGAAAGAAATAAGAACATTCAGTAGAACGTCGTGTGACCGTAACACCAATTACCAAATTAAAAAAAACATACTAACAAAATACGAGTAGAGATAAAACGAAGAGACCAGACAGCGGTATCACTATGTCCAAAATAAAACAGACATCACTCAGCACTCAGCTAATGCTTGACTCTGATTTAATAAGGCACAGCATTACGTCACTGCCTACAAATAGTTTTTGATATAACTTGGCTTTACGTTTAAACGATATTTTCGTTTATTTGCAGTCGCACACAAACAAACCTCATCTGGTCCATTTTGTTTTCCCCAAGACGTATTAGCGCAGATGGAGATGGTAATACCTAATGGCAACAGATGCGGAGGCACCTACGAACCCATAAGCGCGGTGTGATGTGATTCACAGGCCACATGCGACCTCGATACGCACTGCAAAGATTTCAAAGATACAGACTAGATACTTTGTTGAAAGCAACACAATATGACTTACCCTACTTCCAGAATTAGGAAATGGAAAGCGTGAATGCCGAAGAAGTGTCAATGATCTACAGCCGTCTCGTACATGTGAACATGATGCGTATCACAAAAATCAAAAAATAGTTAAATACTTACATGCTCAGCTAATTTTAAGTATGTTATCAGAGGAAAGAAAACCCCTACATACTATTAGGCTTACGAAGATAAATAACTATTACAATAACAAGTGGAAGATTCTGGTGTGCTAGATTTAGGTTTGAATACATCCACGGAATAATTGCATTGGCAAACCAAAACATATATTTTTAACTAACATTTCGCCGGCGGCCTCACCCGCGTTTCTTTATATACTATGGCCAAATTACATAATTCTATATAAATTGTAGCCCATGTGTTATTCTGAGCTGTATTACTGTAAAGTTTCATCCAAATCCGTTTAGTAGTTTTTGCGTGAAAGAGTAACAAACATCCTTACAAACGTTCGCATTTATAATATAGGTAGATTGTATAACTCTGTCTTAAATCACAACCTCTGCCGTTAAAGGGTTGTTTGATGGTTATAAAATTGCAGAAATCAATGTATTTTATCATCAAGGCAGTGTTTTGGTGTGAAGCTAATCTTGTTGATGTCTAAATTCGAGTGTCCTATCAGCACCTCCCTTGATCTTTGCCCGATCGCCCGTGAGAACGGCGCGCATGTGCTGAGTACACACTTGTTCTTTTATTGGCGGTGTAGCGCACGGACTTTTTAATTACCTTATCGCATGTGGACCAACACGAGGACGTCATGTATGCCGGTCTCATGGACAGCAGCCAAGCGTCTGTACAGTCAGCTGAAAGTGGGGAAGGATATGTAATTAGAATATGTCCTTAGTCGTATCAACGTGAGGGTCATGAGGTGATGGCTACTGTCAACGTGGTGCGCGTGAAAATTGGAGAAAATATTATAAATTAAAACCTTAGAAAGTAAAAGAATGAGGTCAGTTTTATAGTTAACGATGTTGAGCAAGCTACTGCTCTTAACACATTAATCCTGCTTTCTAACTCTACTCATGATAGTAAAAGATACTTCAATAAATAGATATTAATTAAAATTTTAGGTTTTCAATTTGCCAGAACAAAGTCTGGGTTTGTGATCATCAGCCTGCATTTTAACCAACAGTGGTAATGAAACAAAAGCTACTAAATTGTAACATGACTTGATTGAAAATTAAATAAAGGATATTTTTTTCGTGCCGAGAAAAATTTAACATACATTACTAGATATAATTGCCTGTAAAATTAATTAATAATGAAACTGCACTGCGAAACACGCAAGCGGATGTATGTGAAGTAACTCAAACCACTGGCATTTACGTTGCTATAAAACTCCTAGGTGATGGAACTAACAGTCTGGGCAAACACGTCGTTAGAAATGATACATGAATGTTACTACAATTCTTAACATATGCTAAATGTTACGATTAACAAAGGAAGTAGGCGATAAAGGAATTTGGTTTTGGCAGAGACGACTAACAATTTTTCTTTTGAATTGTATAAATGACCTTTTGTTCTACATATTATGTTCTTTTACGTTTTTTTTATCTTTGTTTTATATTCATTTAGGTTTATTTGTATCAACATAACACACTGCTTTTACTTCACCAACGCCTGTTGTAAACCCAAAACAGGTTTAAAAGAGTAACTGCTGAGTTTCTCGCCGGGTCTTCTCAGCAAGAAACAACTCCGACGCGGTGGTAGAGTCGCATTGAGTATGCCTGTATACTGTTTATTTAGATATCCATATTATTATTGGTATTTATGTCTATTATTTAGTATATTTTGCTGTAAATTTGACGATTTAAAAGTACTGATACAGTCTATTTGAATAAAGATATTTGAGTTTAAGTTTGACGTCTCTTGCTGTGATTGGTTGTGGCTTGTCACCAATCCCTTGTGAGATCTACGAATTCTTTACCTTGTAGGAAAAATCATAATCATATCTTTAGATCACTCTAACATGGTACTAAGTGCCTTTTTGGTAAACTACATGTCGTGCAACTGTGAATTTGGCTTTAAACTCCCCTGAATCCGTTGTTTGGTCTGATATTAAGTCAGTCCAACTACGTTTCCTGCCCTGCACGGCCAGCAGTTCAGCTACTAGGGCTTCAGATTTTGTCAAGCCACTGATGAATTCTGTAGTGACATAAATACTGTACCATCAAACAAGAACCATCTCACATAACTGCAGTTGTTATCACACTAAACAACCATGTTCCTAAGTCCGCAGTGCTGACAAATCAATCAAATTACAGCGAACGCTTCAATTCAACTGTGGAAAATATATTGTTGATATTATCCCGCCGTTTAATAAGAATAACGAACTGTGCCTACGCTAATAGAAGAGAAAGATCAAGAGGGCAACGAGCGCAATGCGTCTAAATTGTGATAGTGTTGCTCTGCGCATGCGACTCTGGGACACCCACTTCGAGCCACTCGAGCGCAAGGCAACGACCGCGGCCGAGCGGCGCCCGCGCACCTAAACAGAAATTATGCATACCTACTTATTCGTCTATCTTTTATGTCATTATATGCGAATGTTGTGAACCTTCAAGAGCCTAGCTAAGAGCCGCTACTCAGTTTCTACATACAGAAAACTATTGGAAGTGTGAGAATGACGTAAACATAATTACCACGTAGTCTCAGATTTTGCCATAAAGTATCCTTCGAAGCAATTATCTGCACAGATACTGTGTCACATGGTCACCCTGCAATGTATCAAGCCTTATCATACTTTTTATAATCACCGTCACTCATAGGGGTTCCTTTTCTTGACAAATAAAAACAGGGTCATAGGTGGCAAAGGCGGCCGCGGCTGTACATTGCTCTTAAGGTCCTAAAAATCCTATTCTATTTTTAGGAACTCCCCTTAGAGCGGTCCCTTGACCGTAGACACAAGTATTTCTTAGTTATTTAAATGTGTTACTTATACGTGTTAGTTTGTAAGGAGGTTGTGTCATTCAGACAGCAAAAGTGATCATATAAGGGTACTATTTTTAAAAAGGACCTAATATTTAGATTACCTAGCGTAATGACTCGTGTTATTAATAAGAAGGAAGAGTTTCAAAATTTTATTAGTTGGCTAAAAGGAGATGCTATATACACTCAAGTCTGTTGAAACTGAAACTCTTCTTGATAAATTGTTTTATTTGCATCTTCATTTGGAATTGGGCTTAGACATTATTTTGTTGACAGGTGTGGCAAGTGGTGTTAGTTGTAGATTTTTAGTGATTCAAACCATTAAACTGTAGTCAAGAACCAAACCCAAACACCTTTTGTACTTGAGAGAAGATTGGACAGTTAATACCAAACAAATGATTATTCAAGGATTCAAAAGAGTTGGCCTATATGTATCCTACACGTGAACACAGACATAGGCCACATATCCTTGATAGTTTATGTTTCAAACAGAAGCACTGTTAAGTATACTGTCCTGCGCAGCTTTACAATTAAATACCTACGTTGAAGTGAGTCAGTGCGTTCCTGTTGTTATGTTTTATGAGACGCGCATGGGAGCGTATGTGGCGCACGCTACTTCATCAACGAAGAACAAGAGAGACGTGGAGATGGACGAGAGTTAACAGGACAGAAAGTTAGTATTTAATCAGGCTATCATAATGCTTTCACTACTTATCAATTCAACAGCCATATCCCTGATATTGGGTTCTCAGAGTTTCTTTAAATAATATATACCATATTTTTTATTTACAGAATACATTTTCATCTATTCACGACGACGCCCATCTTGATGCCACGCTTCTTCAAATCATGAAAAAAGAATAAGGTATATTTAAAAAGTGTGCTGTTATTTTGGAAGATTGGACCTGTGAATATAAGTACCAGGATGGATGGAACCCTGAAGTAAATGCTTTCAAATCTTCAAGTGCGACAGTTGATCAAAAAATACAGACAAATACCATAACAACATGAATAAATGTATAATTACACAGAATCAATCATAATGTGACTCAGTCACCACAAAGCAAGGTTGTTTCTGTACTGCAGATACACGAATTATCAAAAAAATGTTTCAAAAAAGTCATGTGTAAATTTGTGGAGAACACGTAGTATTTATAAACTTTTTCGGAGTCTCCACGGTTCTAACGTTTAGGTAGGGTACAATTAACATCGGTCGGGGTCAATCGCGACGTCGCGCGCCGTCTAATTCGGCCAATTGCCCACGCGCAGACGTGGGAACGAGCCGATACACTGAATCACCTTCGGCTATTGAGCCAATGAGCGTATGTCATCGTTGATTATAAGGTTCAAATAGTGAAATTTGTTTGCTTCTCGACTTTGTACGGATAGTTCTTGCGAGTCACAAGCACGTAACATACTTAAATATTTCTAAATACATACTTATATAGATAATGACACTCAGGCACACAACAAATACAAATGTTCGTCACATTAATATTTGTCATGGGTGGGGATCGAACCCACGACCTCCGGCGCTAAAGGCAGGATCACTGCCTTTGCACCAACAGGCCAGTCATTATCAACAACTGTAAAGCAGCGTTTTTAAATAATTTCGAAATAGCGGTATAGCGAGAGGAATAGCGTGATATTTTTACGTCCAATATCCTACAGAGCCTGAAGACCAAAGTCTTCGAGCAGTGCGTGTTGCCAGTGATGACCTTACGGTACTGAGACGTGGTCCTTGACAGTTGGCCTTTTGAATAAGGTCAGGGTTGCTCAGCGCTCTATGCTGAGAGCTATGCTTGGCGTCTCTTTGGGCGATAGGCTCCGCAACGAGGAGATCCACAAAAGATCGAAAGTGACCCATATAGTTCATCGCATAGCAGGGCTGAAGTGGCAATGGGCTGGCAAGATCCCTCGCAGTATTGACCTCTGGGGAGTAAAGGTTCTTGAGTGGCGTCCACGAACTGGGAGACGCAGCTTGGGCAGGCGTCCTACCCGTTGGACCGACGACCTGGTGCATGTTGCGGGAAGCCGTTGGATGGGTACGGCCCAAAGCCGCTCGTTATGGCGTTCGATAAGAGGCCTATGTCCAGCAGTGGACTTCCAAAGGCTTGATGATGATGATGATGAGAAAAATAGAAAGTCCTATTTCTTCTGTTACGCCATTCAGCATCATGATATCGAATGGTGATGATGATGAATCTATTTCCAAGATGGGAAGCAATATCCTATTTTAATTAAACAAAGGCACAATTTAATTCAACGCATTTGAAAACACTTTAAAATTATACAAACAGAGCGATAAGTAGTCGTTGATGTTTTAAAATTATAATTGAATTACCAACAAAGTGATTAACACTTAAACACAAACAGGGCTTAAACTTCCTCCCCTCTGGAAAAGTTTTCGAAAAAACTTGAAACAAATCGCTGGCAATCTTGGCCCCAGCAATCTGCCAGGTATTCCAACAAATTGGGCTTAATAAAATACTCCTTCTAATTAACGAGGGTCCGTAAGCACTACTAGGGTGGCCAGGCTTTTGAGGTCAGGTCAAAAAATAATACAATAGGATATTCAGCTCAGCATTCTGTAACGGTCCGTCCAAAAAGATAGTTGACCTGCTGGCCGAAATTTTGTTATTCCATTTTGAATTGATATACATAAAGGAATTGAATAAATATAATACATTTTTCAAAGTGGTCCCCCTATTTTGTTATTTATCACTACTTATCACTTTAACGACACGGTTGGCGTAGTGCGCTGTAGCACGGTTTCTCGCCTCGATTTCCGTAGTGTCCTGGGTTCGATTCCCGGTCGGGTTAATTCAGGAAACGATCTTTTCTGAATTGACTTGGGTCTGGGTGTGCTGGGAGACGCCTCTGACTTATTTCCTTGTGTGGTACCTCGTAACCCAGGGATATTAATCCCTACTTCGAGACCATTACAAGAGGTGTGTTGTCTGGCGAATATTTATATTTTATATTTACATTTATCACTACAACGATTTGGCTGTCTTGGCGAAGAAGTAGGTAATTCTTGAAAATAAATTAAACCGTAGACTCCGCAAATTACCTAAATCAACCTCATAAATAGTCCCTTAGTGTTGCAGTCATAAACTTCAAAATGAATACTGATAGCGATAAAGGTGAAATTGAAGGCAATGGACTGTATTAAATGAATCATAATAGAAATATGAGCACATTAAATACACATTAACAAAACAGTCTCCTTGACATAACACAATACCAAATCAAAAACTGACATTGGGGCCAGAAAAATATAAAAAGAGTCCGCAACCTAAAGGACCTAAAACTACTGAGTATTTTCTGAACTTTTGACTTATAGAACGCTAGTTTGTTGTTGCTAATAGAAGTATTGCGCGTCCCAGTAGTCCCCAAACCCTAGGCCACCCTATACACCGCGCAAAGAAGAGCAGGGAAAAATAATAGGAATCACCTCCTTAGATTGGAGCGATCTGCCCTTAATTGCGCCGGCTCTGTTGTCTTGCGATCTGACGGCTTCCGGCGTTCTATTGATGTGTTCATTTCGTAAAATTGGACTGCTTGTAGAATGCAAATTATATAAGTATTTCCTCTTTCGTCGTGTTTTTAACTGACTTTAAAAGTTTCTAGCTTTGGATTGAATATGTTACGTAACGAGTGAGTTTTTTTTGTATTTGTTTTCACTTGCAACAGTTGTTAGTCCTCGAGCGGTCTTTTGAAACACAAGACATTATTATTATTCATTATTCGGATGATTAAAATGTTTTTAAATGATTCCATTTAGCTCATAAATCCGCCTAAACAATTCAGTAATATTAAGCGAACACAATGATAACTAGGAGGACAATACCAAATTATATAATATACTAGTTCTTCGACGGTAGGGCACTCGATAATAAGCAATTACCGCAGCCTATGTAAACTGCGACTAGTTATTATATCTCACGCTACACAAAAAAAACCTGTGGAGATTGCAGTTTAGTTCATAGGTAAACAAATACGTCAACCCCTATTTCTTAAGAGGTCCATACCCATAACCCTCCATCGCCGGCAGGGGCAGTTTGTCAAAGCTCCGGAAGTGGTCTTGGAGGCCGCGCACGTTACTTCCGGCCCGGCACGGCCTCTGGACATGCGATGCGTATTGTCTATTTCCTGGGTGACGGTGGAGGAATTAAAATGCGTTTGTGAGACATACCTTTGGATAACAGAGGAAAATAGAAGAGTATTGATGATTTTTATTATTAAGACGCAAAGAAAAACTTACCCTTAATATTAACGATAGTTAAAGATAAACTGATGTTTGGGACTTTGTCTGATGTGCATGATTAAGAGAATAAATTAAGCGAATGGAAAATAAAATAGACCATTAAGGAACATGCACTATCTAAGCATTTTTAAATAGCAAACTAGCTATTTCATTCATGAAAAAATTTATGAATTTGTACCTACTTATTATTATTTTTTAAGTTATTTGAATTGATGGTAAATGAAAAAAACGCAAAATAAATACACTGAAAAACATTCATCAAAATCAATGTAGTCCGGGTTGTACAAGTTTGGATCTGCCTTATAGACAGTGGCATAATATTCCATTTGACATTACAAGATTTGCTAAAGTAATTTGCTTCCGCAATATACTACTTCGATTTATCGGAAATCATTTCAAACAAAAATAAATAGTTTTAGTAACGCAAGTACCACGACCCACCCACCTACCCTTGATTAACATTCAACATAATAATATGTATAAACAAGCTCTAACTTATAAACAAACCGTCCATTCAGACAATCCTCCACTGCCATCACCGAAAACTGGTTTGACTTGGGCGATTTCCTGCGCATAAGCGTGGGTCACATATGCCTAAGGCACTTCTGTACGTCTTAGTGTGTTGAAATTTGGCCTTTATCTCAAAGAGTTACGGTTGCAGCGTGCAAGGTTTGGGTGTCCGTGTAATGGTGTAATTAGAGCGGGCGAAGGAGCAGGTCAAAGCGACGGAAGCTGACCGCGCGGCGTGCGTACTTCCGCGGATGGCGTGCCGCGGACGTCTTGCGTCGGAAACTCGGAAGGAACACGCCGTGGAGGGTTAGCTTTGACGTGACGTGGGGTGTGTAAACAATTGGACAAAGTTTTGCACGGGCGTGGAAGTAGGATTTAATTCAAAGTGACAGTAAAACGTTCAACGTTGATTGTTGATGCTCACCACGGAAATACATTTGTACTCATGCAGTCGTGTCTGTGATGCCAATTATCGTTATAAATCATAACACTTCCACTGCTGAACATAACTTTCCCCATTGATTTCAGAACGACAGGTTTGAGGCGGTCACATCGACTTAAGTTGAATCAACGCAAAATATATTGCTATAAATTACATTTAAGCCTCGCGGCCAAATATCCTATAAGCATTTTTTTATCCTATAAACATCTTTCATCCCATTCCTCCCGTTAAACATTCATCAAGTCGTTGTTAAAATTGAAGGGTTGGGTATCAAATATTCCTGGACGTGGTTCAGTCTTAGATGGACAACGTTTACCAATGCTAAGCTTAGCTACGCACGCCGAGGTGACTGGAGATGGGTGACTTACCCTTATCGATATAAAAAAGGATTTTCTAGGTTACCCCGTGTTTCGAAAATCACGTCAAGCAGCTGTCCCGGGATGACGCGACTAGAAAGCCTTAGGGTAATATGGTATGGTAATAAGGGTTGTTTGATAACAACTAACAGCAAGGTTTACCACCTGCCTCACATACACCTTTGCAGCAATCTGCAAAAAAGGAAGAGCAAGAAAAAAAAAATTGGTGACAAAAAAGTACCAATAAAAATCATAAACGTGTGCAGATAAAATGGGGCACGTTTTAGCACCAAAAAGGCATTTACTCAGATTATGTCGGTATTCATAAAGGCACCGCGGAGCTTGTCTTCCTTAGATGCCTCAGATTGGAGGAAACATACTGCGCTACAAAACCACAAAAAGCCAAAAACAGTAATCATCAAACACCAAACAGAAGACAGTGTTGTTTGTGGTTACTTCAGTATTGCTACGCGTCGATGGAAATAAAGTTTACGTGTATAAAGGGTATAAACTTACACATAAATATACCATCACGACTTTATTCCAAACGGGGTAGTCAGAGGCAAGTGCCTGTTGCCGTCATGGTGAACGGAACACTCAGAAGCCCACTTTTCACCAATGGTATTAGAACCCAACGTGGTAGGTGGTGAGCCTTCCGCCGCTATCCGGGTTGATTTGGTTTTCTATCGATGTTTTCCATCACCGGAGAGTTAGTTGGAAATTAAACAATGAACACAAAGATTTTGGTTCTGGCCAGATTTGAACTCGGGACCACACGATCCACGATCCGAGTTGGAGTGCTTAACCACTAGGCCACGACGCTCGCGATAAACTTACATTAAGTCCTATTAGTGCTAGCAATGATGTACACTTGATCAACTAGAGTGGGTATTGAGTCGGCGTTAACAGACAGTATTGAGATAAACGAGTGCGGCATAAATCGCGACCGTCGCCACTTCCGCCGCCCACCGGCGCGTGCGCATCCCAGAACAATGGGCGCTGTGGGTGATAATTCTCGTTATGTTGATCATACAGCGATCTAGAAGTCCAGTTCGGTAACTTACCAAAGGTAGAGCTAAAGAAGGTTAGCGAACCTGTGATGTCAATGGCCACCATGACTTAAAAATAGGAAGTGTGAAAGTCCAAGAAGGAACGGAGCTTTTCTCAGATAAGAGCTTTCAGTTCAAATTCAAAACTCTCTACATACACGACTACCAGTTTCCAGGGGGACACACTTTGGGATGCAGTCGAATGAGGTTAAAATCTCCTTTTTTTTGTTTGAGCGGTAAATTTTCTCAATTAAAATTATTTGATGCAGTCTGCCGAGCTCTCAGGGGCCCTCTAGCGGTAGAAGTACAACTTTGTCTGCGCTACACTTCAATGCGTTACGGACTGATTAGCACTAAAATGGCGCTCTCTCGAATTATTATACTTCATCTAGCGAACTTTTCACTTACTTTCTCATTTTTTTTGAACAAGCATTAATAATGATTAGGTAACAAATGCTTTTTTATTCTAAAAGATGAAATTTAGATGTTAGAAATTTTAAATTATGTTCTACTACAAGGTGTACAAAGGCTTTCTTTGTAATAATATATAATGTGTCCGCGATTATATTGCAAACGAGTTAGCAAGTTGACTGTTGTCTTGTCGCCAAGGCAAAACGTTATAAAGGTCTATTGACAGAGAGGCATCTTCGGAGTAGTAGACGCATGTTGCCTTAATTTCATAGAAGTAATACTCTAAAAACATACTTTTTATAATGTTATTGTACAGTAGCGATCACATCAGCCTTTAAATTGGTAAATGGATCCTTTGCACTCAGCAGCATTAGGTGCCCCTACGTTAAGCTCAACGTGCACGCGAATGTACCCTACGATTCAAATAACGAAAGATGGGCATGTTGGAGGATACGTTGTTTTATATCAAGCTACGAGTACACATCTTAGAAACCGGAAGTAGAGATCACTGATGTTAAAAAATAGTCTGAGCGGCATTTTAGGCAGTTGTTGCAAATCTGTCCCGGTCAAGCCAATTAGCTGGTTATGTGAATGCTTTGATCCTTTGCTCCACGAGGCGTAAATGCTTACCTGCGACAGATCAGACCTAATTACCACTCTTCTGATGAGAGCCTATGGCAACTTGGTCTTCGAGAGATGGGGGACGAAGAGACTCTTGTGGTACGAGTGCAATGTCTGTAACACTTTTTAATTGGTTCGTTTCCTCTTGTCAGTCTGTTTGAGATATTGTATTATTGTATACAGTTTTGATTTTTTTATGAAATGGTAAAACAATGGGTTTAATTTGATTATCCTCTTACTGCTTTTGCAGAATATGGTTTCTAATGAGAATAAACTCTATAAATTATTTTCTATCGAGACATATAATGTCAAAGACAACAAGAAACAGATATTACAAAATCAAATTAACTTCAAGAATAACAGTCAAAACAAAATACAATGGTAGACGTCCTAATTCCGTATTTAAAATACTACTTCTTCTTCTACACACGTTTCATTAGGTTACAGTGTTGATAGACTCATTCATGAATAATGCGGTAAGTTATACCAAACACATGCTAAGATTGAGAACATTGATTTTCAAGTTGGTCTTACAAGAAATTTAATTGCGAAGCTTTAAGCTCCACAAACAATCAGGTGCGGTCAGCATTTGCCTGGTTGCGCATGAAAGCCTACTCGCATGAAAGGCGGGCGGATGCGACCAATCAAACTTTGAGCTCTTTCTTAGTAATCAATTACAGTTCGCAACGCAAGGGAACTTTGGGGTAGTGGAGTAGTAACCGACAGACAAATATGACAGACTGATTAAAATATAATTGTTAAAACTGTAATTTCTCGTAATATCGGACTAATTACCTTTACTGTGTGACGTTACATAAACTTCAATAGTTAACTACAACCAGAGTGTACCAACTCCCGTAAAAATACCTACTAAACTAATTACTGACTTCTGTTATTTTAAATATTGCATGGTACGGGTAATGTTCTCTTGTGTAAAATAAACCGGAAATAATCGGTGCTACAGAATCTCTATTATGAACTTAGTCGAACTGTCATATTATAAGGTACAATGGGGTTTTTCGAAATAGTGGTAATTGCAAGAAATACTCGAAGGCACCTTAGATATAAACACGATTTTCGCAATTCCTGTTATTTTGAAAAAAACCCATTGCACACTAAATAAATCAGTAAAAAAAAATTGAAGAAAAACCCGCTTACCCAAAGTCTTAACGGTATTAGAGGCTTGAACCTGCCTTCAAATGAAAAAAATAATAAAAACAATCACCTAGTGTTATTGTGGTTTATAAAGTGTAATATCTGAAGATGACGAAGATCGGTGCACTTCCATCGATAGCTGTGTTCACCCCACTCAAGGTAGTGTGTTCTCGACCGTGGCTAACGCGAACTATTCGCTGTGATTAATTAAATTCAAGTTCCCCACTCACCCTCACTTAACCTGATGTTTCTAGTCTTGAGATGGGACGGGAAATTCTTAATTATTTATTTACTCAAATGGGCATTAGAATAAGTCTCTGAAAATGGATATATAATTCTGGATTTTGAATCGATAAAAGTAACAAAAAAATTATATATGTTCACGAAAGTTTTGCTACAAGTAGTGTACAGTGTGCCCGTACACCCTTAGTTGATAGTTTGTTGTTTGATAGAAATGAAAGAGTTTGTATGATAGTTATGATTGTGTATTGTCCAAAACACTGCTTGATTGATTATATGCTAAAATGATATGATTTATGCGAATGATAATGAGTACACGACTAATACCGCGCGGGCTTTTAGGTGAACTGAGTAAAACTGCATGTGCGTGAAATAATGCTGACATGCACTTTGTACGGTGGAACCGTACATGCTCTCGACTGAGAAGATGAGAAATGAGATGAACGACATGATTTCACAAGGTGAAAGAACAATTCTGCTTAATGCTAGTAACAAGTGATGACCGACAATCATTCATGTTCGCTAATATCGAAACTACATTTCGTTAAAATGGGAGAGGTCGTTTTGCTAACCCTATCCAATGATCCTACTCTCAAATTTGACCCTTTATCGCTCACACTTCCACTGACACTTTGCTCTGCTTTACACTCACACTCGCTGGCCGCACTCACTTGTGTGTCACTGACACACCTGGCACTAGACACTACACTACGACACGCGCCGGCGGGCGGCGGCTGCTGCTGGGCGGCGGCGGCGCGGGCCCGACGCGCTCGCAGCGCCGCCACGAGCGCGCACGCCACTCCTGCTGCTACCACTGCGTACAATACTGCATACTGATGGATGTCATGGGATGACATCGAATCCGCCTCTTCCTCTGCGTTTTCTTCCGCAACTTTCATTCCCTCTATTTGACTCGTCGCTTCTTGTAACGAAACGTTTAATCCGCTAATTTTATCATCATTCATTCGGCTGCTTATTGGTATTGATAGATTGACTATATGGTTTAATGGTGATATATTTGGCACGAATATTTTTGGCTCTATGTTTACTATATTTTCTTTGTATTTGTGTGAATTGATAGTAAAATAGTCACTTTTGATGATACACTCGGATTCCATTGTAACAATATTAACTCCGGTCAGCTGCTCGCCGGTAACCTGATCCTCGCATATAAACCTCAGCGCACACTGATTGCAGCAGCTAATTAAAAATATATTGGGCTTTGTCAATTGAGTCCATTGCGACAAGCATCGGCTAGTGATAACTGCGCATTTTTCTTCATGTAGATCTAGTGCGCAATAGTTCTCATCTGACTGTCTTTGATATATTGGCTTTTGTAATTTACAAAAATATATAGATGTATCAAACTCGTAGCATCTTTGATAGAATTCGGTGGTGTCAATGGTCATAAACGTGTCTTTTCTTATGTTTATAGCAAGGTACTGTGATATCGGCTTTATGCTAACCATTTTACTGCCGATTTGTTGTTGCATTGGTACAAGTTTGTAAATTACGTAATTATCTCGACTAATAAGTGGCAATCTTATTTCAAAAATAAAATACGATTCTGTCATTCTGGCCTTGATTCGAAATATTTTGTATATTTTGGGGAGCATCTCTAACGTATTATCGATAGGTAGCGATAATTCCTTCGGTAACTGAGCTGAGATTACATTCAGCTCGTTATGTAATTGAACAGGCGTTAGTAAATGGATATTTAGGTGTTTTGCTTCAGTGATCGTATTCAGTAACATGTTTTGTATGTTCTTTAGTCCTTGTAAGATGTTATTTGCTGTTATAGTAGAAAGAATAAAGTCATCGCTAACTTCAATTTGATTCATATCTTTCTTAATATCGTTCACGTTGCGTTCCAAGTTGTTTAGGTGCTGATTGTATATTTTATGCTGTTTTGTTATTGATTCCTCTGTTCTTCTAAGCATATTGTTTTCGGCCTCGATGATGGAAGTCTGATTTCTTAGAAGATGTATCAAATGACCTTGACTTTTGCGTAGTGACTCGATATCTTTTTGATATTGCTCGGCGAAGCGCGCGTCCAGAACCCCGAAGAGGGAGTTAGCGACGTTGCCGACCCCGTCGACAAGGCCCCGGCGCCCGCGCTGACGCGCCGCGAAATGCTGATTAAGCAACAAGCGGTCATAGTACTCTAGTTCCGATAAGCCGTGTTGCAGTTGTAATAATATTATACTACATTGCGATTTTTCTGCGAATTCCGAACACAATTCTTGTAAATGCTTGATATGAATAGAAAGTAATTGTGATCCTTGCCAGTACGGTTGCATGTTGTAGTATGTGATTATTTTCCATTCATCTTGAATTAGTCTCATCTTAGATACCTCGTCAAAGTAAATACCTTTGTTTTCATCGATTTTGGTTATGTTATGTGCGCTATTTGCCATGGATACAAGTAATAACATAAAATACATAAGAATTGATGTATAGTTTATTTGTTTGCCTGTTTTGCCTGATTTACGTTTAGGTTGTTCCTTCGGGATAGGTGTTGTCTGCTGAGATGTTCCTTGATATGGATTGTTTTGTTCAGTGTGATTCGGTAAGACTGATAATTTGATGACGGGTCGCTTTAAGATCCCATTCTTCGTTTTCACACTGACCACTCTTACGTGACCGTCGACGCCAGGGTGGGTTTCGACCACTCTGCCTAGGGCCCATTTTCCAGCCGGCAACTTTGCATCGTGAATGATGACGATGTCGTTAATGTTAATATTCTGCTGTGCCCGCTGCCACTTGTTGCGTGGTGATAGCTGTACTAGGTACTCCGTGTGCCATCTACGCCAGATATCTCCGAATATTTTCTGAGTAAGTTGCCACCTGGTTCTCTCATCTCTCTCAGTTTCTATGATCGTGAGGTTAGGACCAGATGCTAAAAAGTGTGATGGTGTTAAATAATTGATGTCGTCGGGATCTTCTGTCAGCGCACAAAGGGGCCTAGCGTTGAGACAGGCTTCTAGTTGTGACAGCAGGGTATGAAACTCCTCGTAGGTGAGCTTCTGATCGCCAAGAACTCTACGAAGGTGGTGTTTGAGGCTCTTCACTGCCGCTTCCCACAATCCTCCTGCACTTGGCCAAGAAGGGGCATTGAAGTGCCACGTGATTTGCAGCTCA
The DNA here is from genome assembly GCA_947369235.1 of Udea olivalis. NCBI lineage: Eukaryota > Metazoa > Arthropoda > Insecta > Lepidoptera > Crambidae > Udea > Udea olivalis. Next base: position 21,679,865 of record OX376347.1, read on the forward strand.
CTTATTTCCGACTGGAATTGATCACTAAATATTGATCTGAGATCGACATATTCTCCTGATAGGATCTTGGATGCTTTTGTGAAGTTAGTACCGTTGTCACTATATATGTGACGCGGGGTACCTCTCTTAGCGGCCATTCTACGCAGTGCTGCTAAGAACGCTGATGATGTTAGGCCCGACACTAGTTCTAAATGAACGGCTTTCGTCACCATGCAGACGAATACAGCCACGTAGCCCTTCGAGGTTTTAATGCCGCGACCCTTGCTTGCTTTAACATCGACATGCCCGGTGTAGTCCACGCCGGTATGGTAGAAGGGTCTTGATGGTGTTGTCCTTGCTTCTGGAAGTTCCCCCATAATCTGCGATTGTTTATACGGGTCGTGCCTCCTGCATATAATACAGTGTCGGAGACGATTTTTGACTGTTCGGTTACCTGATAAGATCCAGTATTGATGACGTAACCACGAATGAGTCAGTCGAGCACCGCCATGGAACGTTTGTTTGTGAGCTTTATCTATTAATAAAGACATCACTGTATGATTGTGCGGTAAGATTCTTGGGTGTTTCATCTCAAATTCGAGGTTGGCCAATTTCAATCGTCCTCCAACTCTCAATACGCCGTCAGAGCTTAAAAATGGGTTTAAGCATGCTAATTTGCTTTTTGCTGTTACTCTTCCGGTATTTCGTAAACTAATAATGTCTTCCTTAAATTCAGTTTCTTGTACGTATTTGATAATTTTCAACTCTGCTTGTTTTAATTCCTTTGCAGACAAAAATGATTGCTTAGGGCGATCACGTGCCACTGTTCTTAGTAACCATGCGAGTATTCGGGTCAGTTGCGTGAAATTGCTGTATTTGCCAATTAATTTACCCATTGTATTATTACTTGATGTATTTGTTTGAACCGTATTTGATTGTATTTTTCTAGTTTCTAAATCTGTGATGGGGGTTGTTGAGGCTGGAAAATGTTTTTCGTCAAATGATTTAAGCCATGATGGTCCATTCCACCATAACTCATGCTTTTGTAGCTGCTCAATTGTCAGGCCACGACTAGCACAGTCTGCTGGGTTTTCCTGCGACTTGATGTAACGCCAACATTGAGGTGACATGGTTTCGGTGATCTTTTTAACCCTATTGGCGACGAATGGCTTCCACTTGCTAGGTTCGCCATGAAGCCAACCCAGCACAGCTGTGGAGTCACACCATCCAAATATCTGTAGCTTGTGTTGATTTAAGCCTTCACTAACTTTCGCCATCAATTTAGCCAGTAAATGCGCCCCGCATAACTCTAACCTAGGTAAAGTTATTTCTGAGTTGATGGTTGATTTTTTGCTGACAGGTACGACCTTTGTCTTAGCAGCTAGAAGGTTGATTGATTTGTCAACTTTAACGTAAATTACACAGCCGTATGCCTTAGTGGAGGCATCACAGAAGCCGTGTAGTTCGAGGAAAGCATTCTGATTGCATTTAAGCCATCTGGGCACTTTGACTTTGTTGATATTCTCTATGTCTAACCTTAATTTTAACCACTTTTTTTGAATATGCTCGGGAACTTCACTGTCCCATTTTAAATCTGATAGCCAAACTTCTTGAAATAATAGCTTTAATTGTATGATTGCTGGGGATAACCAACCGAGAGGGTCAAAGGTTTTAGATATTTCGCTCAGTAATTTCCTTTTAGTGATGGTTGTTTGTGTAATTGGCAACATTTTACATTGGAATGTAAAACAATCTTCCTTTGAGTTCCAAGTAATCCCTAGAGTTTTCGAGGACTCCTGGTGCTTAAAGTCGAAATTCTCTTGATTGTCTTGATTGCTTCTGATATTTGTTAACACTGACGGTTCGTTTGATGACCACTTACGAAGGTTAAAGCCTCCTAATTTGAGAAGGGCTGTCAGATCCTTTTGCAGCTGCTTAGTAGATTCCCTGTCGAAGTGGCCGAAGAGAAGGTCATCCATATAAAAATGATGTTTGATGGCCTTGGCTGCTTCCGGGAACTTATGGCCTTCATCGATAGCAAGTTGATGTAAGGTTTGCATCGCTAAGAATGGCGCGGATTTTGTGCCATAAGTAACAGTCGTCAGCTGATATTCCTGTAAAGGTTGTTGCTGTGATTCTCGCCATATGATTCTCTGATATTTTTGATCTTCTTCGTTGACTCGAATTTGCCTAAACATCTTCTCCACGTCAGCCGTTAAAGCATACTTATATTGTCTCCACCGAATAATAAGTAGCATAAGATCCTGCTGTAAATTTGGCCCTCGAAACATTAAATCATTTAAACTCAAACCATTGGATGTAGGTTGCGATGCGTTAAAAACGACGTGCAGTGACGTTGTTGTTGATTCAGCACGTTGCACGCCGTGATGAGGCAAGTAATAACCAGATGATTTTGAACCCGATGATAAGCTCATGTGATCTAAGTCGAGATATTCAGACATGAATGATTTGTATTGATTTGCGAATTGATCTTGTTTTTGGAACTTCCGTTCAGTTTGCATAAATTGCGCGATTGCTTTTGATTTTGACAACCCTAGTTTTGTGTCTATGTCTGAATGAAGGGGTAGACGAACAACGTATCTGCCATCGGGATCACGAGTGGTGGTTGACTTATAGAGCTGTAGGCATTGATAATCCTCCTCGGACATATCGTTGTTTTCGTTGATATCTTCAATGGACCAAAACTCTCTAATATCATCCACATTTAACAGTACTACGTTGCAATGATAAGATTTCACGTTTCCGCATAGAATCCACCCAAGGCGTGTCTGTTGCGCTAAAGGGGTGGCTGATTGACCAGAGTTAATTATACCGTCCATCAATATAGATGCATAAACGTCGGCCCCCAGCAACAGATCTACGGACCGGCTATGGTAAAACTCGGGGTCTGCTAAATGGATGTTTTGAATGTAAGGCCATGATGGTTTGCTAAATGATTGATTTGGAAGGTTATTAACTGCATGTTTCATGATGAAGACATCAACATCCATTTCAAATTGATCGTGAATTGATTTGAGAGTGATGTTTAGAACACCCTTACAATTGCTTTCGGTTGCTCCTACTCCTAAAATTATACCCTTGCATCGCTTTCTCCGTAGGCCCAGAAGTTGCGCGGCATTTTCCGTAATGATTGACGTCTGGGAGCCCTGATCGATGAGAGCGCGCATGATATGGTCAGTCCCGTCCACTGCTTGTACTCTGATAAGGGCTGTTGCCAACAATACTTCTTGGGCGTCATGCTGTAAAATGCTCATGCTATTTTTAGACGCAATTTTGTCCTTGCTTGATGTGGTAGGTATTACAACATCTGATTTAGCGTTAAATGCGTCATGTAAAATGGTGTTATGTTCACCTTTACATAAACGACATCGCTTTAACGAAATACATACTTTTCCCTTATGATCATAAAGGCAGTTTTTGCATAATGATAATTTATTGATAGTATTGCGCTTCAGTTCCGGCTGAAGTGCAAGAAATGTGTCGCAATCAAAAATTCCGTGGTCTTTGTTGCGACTGGGCACTTATGTAAATAAGGTCGATTAATTTTACAAGTAGAATTGTATGTTTTAGTAAATTGATTTCGGGATGATGATTTGTAATAATGATTTTTCTTGATTTCCGATGTAGGTTGACGATCTTGCTGTGGGTGATAGTTCGGTTTGATAATATCTAATTTTCTCTTTGATGACTCTAAGGCCGTGAATTTTGACTCCAAAAACTCCAAAAATTCTTGCAATGACGGTAGCTCCCTTGGATTTTTCATATTCTCAATATAATCGTTATGAGTTTCGGTATCTAGCTTTTGACATATGAGGTAAACTATTATCGGATCCCACGTCGAGACGTCAACTCCTAGGTTTTTTACCGCATTCAGACACTCATTCGTGGTGTCATGAATACGCTTTATGCTGGCAGCTGACTGCGCTTGCATTGTAGGTAAATTAAGTAATATAGCCAAATGAGAGTTAAATATTAATTTAGTATTATTGTAGCGCTGGTTGAGGATGTCCCAAGCAGCTTGATAATTATCAGTTGTAATATGCAAATGTTGGATTAGTTTCTCAGGTTCATTACGGAGTTTGCTCTTCAAATACTGCATTTTTTGTGCGCTTGATAAATTCCGGTTGTTGTGGATAGTCTCTATAAAAAGATCCTTGAAGGATACCCAACTATGATAATTACCACTGAATACTGGCAAGTCTACGTGGGGCGTAATTCTCTCTCGATGACATTCGGAGAACATTTTCCTACTAATCTGCTGTTTCATGTTGTTGTAACGCTGCTCATATCTGCTGAATGCTTCCTCATACTCTGTATTTTCTTCAAAGGATTCACTATCGATTTCCCAATGCAATGAATCTATTGCAGACCAACGTGATTGCATAGACTTAAGTATGTCTTCTAATTCCCACTTTTCAGTAAGGATATCTAAATTTATGCCACTTATTGTCCTTGCTAATGCCTTAAAATTGCTTTTTTGCCTTCTCAGCATCTCCTCTAACTTACTGCTGGTGCTTTGCGACCTTGACGGACCCGGTTCCCCCCCTGATTGATAAACTGATTGCGACTGAATTTGATGCTTATTAACGGAAGGTTGCGTCAGAAAAGCAGGAGATGATAACGGAGTAGCGGGTCTAATAAGTGGTTTTTCAGGCGCTTCCACTGGTAAATGTTTCAAAAAAAAATTGCGAGTGTCATTGTAAAATTCAGATGTCTTATTAAAAAAGTTGTTAGTAAAATATTCGTGACTTTTGTCCTCAAATTCACACAGTTTGATATGATTACACTGAAACTCTTTCCAATAAGATTCCAAAGTGCTGATCCATTTTTTGATATATGACGGTGTCTTACGGTCTGCACCATCTTTTTTGAAATTAGTGAAAAGTTGCTCAATTGCTCCCATAAGTTGATTTTGGCCAGCCAGTAGGTCTTCCATGATGATTGTTAGTTGATAATGGAACTGACTCACCAAAGTTGCTGGTTACTCACGAACGAGATTACACTGCGGTCCACAGCAGGTATTTCACACTCCACTGTTCACACGCGAAAGTCCCGCTAATGAGTTAGCTCGAAGGACCATAAAGATGTACAGTGTGCCCGTACACCCTTAGTTGATAGTTTGTTGTTTGATAGAAATGAAAGAGTTTGTATGATAGTTATGATTGTGTATTGTCCAAAACACTGCTTGATTGATTATATGCTAAAATGATATGATTTATGCGAATGATAATGAGTACACGACTAATACCGCGCGGGCTTTTAGGTGAACTGAGTAAAACTGCATGTGCGTGAAATAATGCTGACATGCACTTTGTACGGTGGAACCGTACAAGTAGATATGTTTCATTCCATTTAGAGAGGCTACTATTTGATTGATGTTTTGGTTTTACGTTCACTTTTATCAGTGTAATGAAACTTTCACCTAATCATAAACATTCAACCCTCAAAACTAAGTTCCCTGCCCCAGTATTAGTCCAACAATTTGCCAAAAAATTACAGTGACGGCTGTTTTTCCTTAGGCCCTTTTTAGTTGAGTGAATGTTTGAGGATTGGGGCGTAAACCTATCAACAACTTACCACGTTAGATAATAATTTAATTCATAAGTATTCTACGCTAGGGAGGTCAGTACAAAGGGCCACGTTTTGTATCGATACTCACATTGGCAATAGATCTGCTTCGAGCTACTTCAACCAAGGAGCTGGGATTAGTACACGCACTGGGTTTTTAAGACGCGGTTATCAGAAAGCTTATAAAAGTGTTATGTATTTTGTCATACCCATGGGAATCTTGTATCGTCATTCATGAGAACCTGTGATTAGGAGACCTTGTTTTAAGAATTGAAGTTAGTGATCATAAAAAAAAATTGCATTGAAAATCCATGATTCTTTTTTAGTACCATTTTTATAACTTCTATATGTGGAAGTTTTATTTAGATAAAACCGATCAATTAACAGCAAACGTCTTATGAGTCATTGCCTTCAAAGGATTTGTCCCAGACCGACATTGATGAACAGTCACGTCCTCATCCTGATGATGTAAACACAAGCACTCCAAACACTTCTTCATCCTATGATACTGTTAACATAAAGGGGTTGCTTGAGAAAGTGGGAGTTGTAACTGAGGACCAAAACTTTGTAAGAGTGTTAAGGGAGTTACTAACCAATCGTCGCTTCCAAGTACATCTGTCATCCGAAAAAAGTAGATGGCGATCGCAAAAAAATGGCCTACCTCAGGGAAGCGTACTTGCTCCCATGCTGTTTAATATTTACACCAAAGATCAGCCATCTCCCCCAAATACTGCACGGTTTCTATACGCCGACGACCTGGCACTGGCCTCGCAGTCGTCTTCTTTTGAGCAGGTTGAGGAGGACCTGACGGTGGCCCTGCGGGACTTTAGCGAGTGCTACAGCAGTAACGCGTTAAGACCCAACCCTGCCAAAACACAGTCATGTGCCTTTCACTTGCGAAACCATCAGGTAAACCGGACCCTCAATAAAAATAAATAGGTCCTTAACATACAAAGCCAACTGTATAAACATCAAGCAGAAAGTAGGTGCCCGCAACAGTCTCCTTCGGAAACTCACGTCTACAACATGGGGAGCGTCCACTGAAGTTCTGCGGATCACTGGTCTAGCACTCTGCTACTCGGCTGGCGAATATGCATGCCCCGTCTGGAGTCGCTCGGCGAACGCAAAACAAGTGGATACAGCACTTTATAAAACCTGCCGGATTATTACAGGCTGCCTTTAGCCGACCCCGGTTAACATGCTGTATCCGCTGCCCGGAATTGCGCCACCACAAGTTCGCAGAACAGTTGCTAACTCCATGGAAAGATCCAAAGTGGAACAAGACCCTCGTCACCCCTTGTTCGGCAACTCTGTCGTGCCGCAAAGACTGAAAAGTCGACGGAGTTTTATGAAGTCTGTCCGCTCTTTATCTGGCACCCCATCGCAAGCCAAAATCGGTTTGTGGCGTTCAACGCAACCTGGTGCTACGTTTGTTGCACCTTCGGAATGTCTACCGCCTGGCCGTGATTTGACGTGACCGACCTGGAAAACCTTGAACAGACTACAGACACGGGTCGGTCGCTGTAAGGACAACCTTTTCAGATGGGGACACATCTAGGGTGCAAAGAATGTGTGCGAATGCGGTGCATCCCCGCAGACTATGGATCACCTTTTGTCATGCCCCTCGTGTCTGAACAGCTGCTCACACGATGACCTTATATGTGCTAATGCTGAGGCTATTACGGTGGCAGAATACTGGTCAAATGAAATTTAATGTTGCTGTCGACACGAAAGAAGAATAAGAATCATTAAAAGTGGTATCACATTATCAGATAAAAATGAACTTTCACAGAACCCTGGAATCACGACTTACGAGTACGTTTGACCCATCCGGCTGTCCAACCCAGTGCGTGCCCGGTCAAAGGGCGGTCTCAGCAAAGTTCCCGCGCGGTAACCGCGACTGAAACTTGCCCGCCCGCTTCTATTTGCGTTTCCGTACGCCACACAAACGCTAATCCTAGGATACATCGATTTGAGCTACTGCTCCTACCAGATGCGCTACTCGAAGGTATGTGGGTTAAAGCCCGATTGGTATTTAGTTCGTGATTGTGTACCAAGGGCAGATTTTTTGGCACTTACACGGTGGACAGGCAACCTGCATGAGGGTTGCAGGATTCCACTACATGCAGGGCCGTCTATAAACAGTCTCTCAAAATCTATGGCTCTTAGGTTGAGGACGAATGCGATGATTCAAATATATAAATTATTAAGATAGAATCTAGAAAAAATCGAACTGATTCTGGGACTCAAGCGAGATCCCAGGATCAGGTCGAATTTTTCAAGTTTCTTTGTGTAGAAAATAGAGCATTGTTTAGTGCTAATTATTATTATTATTTTCTTCAGTATTTATTTACATCTCAGCCGAGGCTGGTAATTTGAGTGTCATTTACGGGCCAAAACCAAGTAAATGACACACTACTTAATTGCTAGATTGTATGACATCATTGCTGTCATCGCCTAGTTGCAGAAACTTTCTGACTATTCTACATGTGTTCAATATCGCGGCTTTTTGAAGTTGTATATAAGTATTGGGTTTCAGGTCTATGGCTTTTAAACTATGGTGGAGGTAATTTGGTATGATTCCAGTGGTGGAAAGGACGATCGGAATAATATAAACTTTATCCTGCTTCCAAACCCTTGTTACTTCCTCTCTAAGGTCTGTGTACTTGTTGATTTTCTCGGTGATGGTTTTAAGTATATTGTGAGTATTAGGGACAGCAATATCAATGAGGTAGGTGGTTTTAGTGGTTTTATCTTGTAAAGTGATATCGGGGCGATTGTAGTGGATGGTTCGGTCAGTTAAAATGGCACGATCATAGTACAGTTTATGTGTGCTATTTTCTAAGACTGGATTAGGATTATATTTATAGTATGGTGTGTGGGTATCTTGTATGAGTCCGTGTTTCTGTGCTAGTTTTTGATGAATGATGTTAGCTATTTGGTTGTGTCTATGTGTATAGTCTGTTTGAGTGAGGTTAGGGCATGCTCCGGTTATGTGCTGAATGGTTTCTGAATGAATATGGCATTTGCGGCATCTGTCGTCTGTGAGTGAGCGGTCCTTAATTATGAACTTTCTGTAGTTTCTGGTGTTAATTATTTGGTCTTGAATCGCAATCATGAATCCCTCAGTCTCTGGAAACAAGAATCCTAAAGATAGCCATTTGTTGGATGCTATGGGATCTACGTGTGCTTGTTCCAGGTCATGAGGGTGTCGGCCATGCAAGACTTTCTTTTTCCACTGCTCTAATGTGGTTGTTTCTGAATGGTGTTGAATATTTGGGCTATCTTCTGAAATCAGGTTAAGTGGTGTAAATTTCGAATCATTGGAAACTATTGCCTTATGAAGGTCACTATCATTAGCTTTGCGTTGGAAGAATGCTTTGAGATTGGCAGTCTGCTTAATCCAAAGCGCGACAATGCTGATCAGGCCTCTTCCGCATATTTGCCTTTTTAACGTCATCCTTTCAATCGCGGATTTGGGATGCAGACAATTATGTTTTGTAAGAATGGTCCTGGTGTTAATTTCAATACCGTGAATATCAGTTTTGGTCCACTTGATGACCCCAAACGCATAGGTAAGAATCGGAATTGCATAGGTGTTTATAGCTTTTATAAGGCTTCTTCCTGTAAGTCGGCTTTTACATATGACAGTTACTCTCCGTTTGTATTCCTGGGTGAGAGCTGATTTTATTTTAATATGATCTAGACCTTTTGACTGTTGATACCCCAAATATTTGTACAGTTCGTTAGATTCCATAGCAGTTATTTTGTCTTCGTCACTTACTATGTAATCACCAGGACAAATTTTACCTCGAACTATGTGGATGATCTTACATTTTTCCAAACCAAATTGCATGTTGATGTCTTTGCTAAATTTTGCTGTGGTGTCTATGAGGTTATATAATTCTGTTTCTGTTTTTGAGTATAGTTTGAGGTCATCCATGTAAATTAAGTGGGATATACATGTTTCACTATCGTCGTGTTTGAGACGATATCCAGCATTGTGCTCTCTTAGCATCTGGGATATTGGGTTGAGGGCGAGGCAGAACCACAAGGGACTTAGGGAAATATCCCCTTCTTTATTGCTATATCTCTTGTAACAATTTTATTTAAATGTAGTTTTGTACTCCAAAGATTCATTGTGTTTTTGAGAAATGTGATTATAACCGGACTAACTTTGTAAATTTCTAAAATTCGGATCAGCCATGAATGCGGTACGCTATCAAATGCTTTTTTGTAATCTATGTAGGTGGAGTGTAAATTCTTTTTATTTGTTATTGCATGTCGGTTAATAACTGAGTCTATGATGAGTTGTTCCTTACATCCCATGTGCCCTCGCCTACACCCTTTTTGTTCTTCAGCTAAAATGTTGTTTTTTTCAACGTGAGCGGTGAGTTTTTGCGTTATTGTGGAAGTCAAAATTTTATATATGGTAGGTAGGCAGGTTATAGGTCTGTACTGTGACGGTTGAGAAGTGTAGTTACCCTTCGGCAACATATAAGTAATACCTTTTGCAATAAACGGTGGTGCGGGCTGTTGACCGGTAATTACCTGGTTTAAGTTTTTAGCTATTATTTTGTGCAGGGCGTAGAACTTCTTATACCAGAAGTTGTGTATTTTATCTATCCCTGGTGACTTCCAATTATGTAGGCGAGATGTAACTGCCTCAATATCGGTTTCTGTTATATTTTCGAACTTCATTTCATCTATAGCTTCCCACCTGTTTTTTTCTTCAGAAATCCATGTAGCTGCTTCGTTGTGTTGAGTTTCAGTCTCCCAAATCTCTGACCAAAACTGTTCCAAAACATTTTGTTCAGGAATTTCAGTTTCTGCTGAAATTCGCCTCTCCTTGTTAGTATTTAATTGTCTGTAAAACAGCTTTTCGTTTGTGTTGAATAGTTTATTGTCATTCTTTCGCTGTAGTGCTTTATGGTACCTGGCAAGCCTGTGGGCCTTCAGGGCTAATTTTTGCTTCAGAGTATCTAAATATTCTTCTGGTCTTTTGTTATTGTTTTCGTGACTGCTATGAATTTTTGTATTTTTGAATATAATCTTGACTCTGTCTACTATTGCTTTTGTCCTATTATTGTTAATATACTGAGTTAATCTACCTATATCTGATCTCAGTTGTACTATGTCTTTTTCTAATCTAATTTGCCAAGATGGTTTTTTATCACTGTTGTATCGAGGTCTGCTATTATCTCCATCGATTTTGTACCCAAGTTCTTGGGAAATAACAAGAGCGCTGCAATAAATGAGAGTGTGAATGTCGCTTAGTTGGGAGTCACCTGTAAAAAAATGTTTAAGGATGGTTGAGTTAAATAAATGCGTTAGTTGGAAAAGCTGTTTACTGTATCTTAGTTTCGGTAGTTTAGGCCTTAGTACTGGATCGATTCCCATAAATTCCGCTATAGCCAGTCGCAAATTATCTCGTAGTTTCTGTGTCTTAGCATCGGTCATACTGGGAGGTTGTTGTGAGGTTTCAGTCTCATTCTCTGTGAGTAAACTGGCTGTGTCAGATTGCGTGAATTCATCTGAATGTGTAAATATTGGCGCGTTTGATGTTGATTGCGTGTGTGCTATCGGAATATTTTGTGATGTTGAGTCAAAGTTTGATGTGTTGTGATTTTGAGCGTTGGTATTTAACTCTGTTTGGGATAGTGAGTTCATTATTTGGTTGTTCGTTGGGCTTGGGGTGCGTTGGTCAGGTATTGTGTGTGAGGGTATTTCTATGTGTTCTAATTCTAGTCTCACTTCTTCTTTAATTTTTGTAAGATCTTCATCAGAGATCATTTTGTTCCGCAGAATGACTCGCCGTTGGTCTGAGACCCTTTGTTCTGAGACCTTAACTCCTGGATACCTTTTCATAAACTCTTCGTGTAGTAATTTCCGATATATTGTCATGTCAGTTTCTAATTTGGTGATTTGATAATACGTGCGCATGATGAAAATATTCACTTCATTAGTCCAGCTCATGCGTACGCGAGGTTTTCCAGCCTTGGTGGACGCAGGTTTAAAAGCGTTAGCTTCCTGAGTAACACGTAAGGTGGAGAGTGTTGGGGTGATTAATAAATTAGATACTGTACCTTTTTCCGGTAGAACTTCTAAAAAAGTAGGCTCACTGGATGATCGGGAAGAACTTGATTGAGGGGATTTGTTCAAATAAGATGCTGGAGACGATGGTATTGACGAGAAAAGAGATACGGAAGATGTCGGTGATGTGATATCTCGTTCGGCTGTAGTATTTTTATCGATGGAAGCCCGCCTGCTCAGCTCCTCATCGCCGTTGGACCGCATACTGAGACATCCAGCAACGGCTCCAGATGCGCCCCGGCGACCCCCGGGCAGCGACCGCAAATTATACCTTTTATTACTCATTTCTCCATAAGGGTTGGTTGGGACCGTTGGTTTGGGAAGGGTTCATAAAGCTGCGGTGTTAGAGCCAGAAACAGTTAAGTACTGATATTGCGTACAGTCAGGTGTTTTGACGTTAAGTAGTAGTTCCATACTTCCCGTAAGCCCCCCCACCACGACAAGGTGGTCCCTTGGGGGGGTTATTATTATTATTATTATTATTATTTTTATACTACGTCGGTGACAATCAAGCACGCGGACCGCCTGATGGTAAGCGGTTATCGCGGCCTATGGACGCGTGCAACACCAGGGGTATCACTCGCGCGTTGTCGACCCTGTAAAAACCTTTTCAAACGCCTCTTGAAGAACTCCATACTATAACTCATCGAGAAAACCTCGGCAGGGAGTTCATTCCACAATTTAAGCGTCCTCGGAAGGAAACATCTCTGAAACCGAATTGTACGAGACCATTGCGGATTTAGAGTGTGAGGATGAATGCCCTGTCGGTGGCGAGCGGTGCGGTGATGAAAAGTAGCCGTGGGCATCATATCAAACAGTTCTTCAGAACAAAACCCTTTCTAATAATAAAAATTCACTAAAAAGTTAATTTTAAAAAATATATGCGTTAGACAATAACACACCTCTTGTCATGGTCTCGAAGTAGGGACAGAATATCCCTGTGTTACGAGGTACCAGACAAGGAATTAGGCCAGGGGCACCTAGCAGCACACCCTGACCCAAGCCGATTTAGAAAAGATCATTTCCTGAATTGACCTGACTACGAAATTCAAGGCGAGAAACCGTGCTACAGAACTACGCCAATTGTGTCGAAAAATATAATAATAGGTTTATGATATTTGTAAGTATCTGTTACGCTTTACGCTGCTCATGTCGCTTTGATCGTCCTGAAATAGTGTTCTATAATAAATATAAGTATATTTTGTGCAAAAATTTCGACTAACAAACTTTCCGAATAAAAATAGATTTCTTGGGGAGATACAAAAATTTACTGCATTTAAAAAAACAATCTTAGTATCTCCCCAAGAAACCTATTTGTATTTAGAAAGTTTGTAAGTCGGCATTTTTGTGCAAAATGTATACTAGGTAAGCAAATGCCCTCCACATTCAATCGCTATTATTTATTGATGTAATTTCAGGAAGAATATTTGCCTAGTTAAGTCTTCTCGACGCGATAAATCTGCAAATATCCAAAAAAATCTCACAGGAAGTTTACTCCGCTTCTTTGCCTATTGCAATAAGTAAATAATTTTCAGAAGACTTAAGGTTGGCTGGAAGATTTACATCGTAAAGTTAAAGAGCCACCGTCATCAGTGTGAACTCAAGGTATGGGTTAGTACTAGTGATGTACGTACAAGGCTCGAGGCTTTGAGAGCTCGATCGATCTCGAGGCTTTTTCAGGGCTCGAGTCTTTTTTAGCGCTCGAGACGATTTTAGCTCGAAATAGGAGCTCGCGTCTCGACTGGGCTCGGGCCCACGAGCCTTCAGAGCTCACTGAGTCCGGCCAATCCGCCTCGAAGCTTCAAAAGTAGAACCCGATGTTTGTACATCACTAGTTGGTACTGGTTCAAAGTCCGGATCATGAAAAAAGCTCCAATCGCAAAAGGCTTTACTAATAATGATTATCCATGTGCGTAAATGCTAGCTCTTGATTACTCGTAAGTGATATAAGGGCAGATCGAGTTCAAACGGCATATAAGCATAAAACACAACAATTAAATAATAAATAAATAAATAAATATGCGCCAGACAACAGACCTCTTGTAATGGTCTCGAAGTAGGGATTAATATCCCTGTGTTACGAGGTACCACACAAGGAAATCAGCCAGGGGCGTCTCCCAGCACACCCAGACCCGAGTCAATTACGAAAAGATCGTTTCCTGAATTGACCCGACCGGGAATCGAACCCGGGACACTAAGGAAAACGAGGCGCGAAACCGTGCTACAGCGCACTACGCCAGTCGTGTCGTCAAATAAATAATAATAGAATGGAAGTACTATTGTTATATTGTTATTAAACTTTATTCTTAGCCACTTGACCACAGCACCTACTTACAGGCATGCTGTGAGCTAAAATACCTAAAGCGGCGACTTATCAAAACTAACACAATTAATTGAAGTTGTTTCGCAATAATTTTTATCCCTCATGTAACCACACGGCGTATCAATACCGGTCAGACGAGGGTTTTTCCCACATGTAGGTATGAACTGAGGAACGAATGTACTTATAATGTTTTGATTCTTCATACCATCGGTTAGGCAATTTGTTCATTCAAGTTGGCCTTTGACTTTACTGTTGTGTTAAATTAAAGTTCCATGCAGACCGGCACCAGAATCAGGCAGAACTGCTTGAATGGGTTAGTGGGTTTGAGTAGGCCTCTATTTTCAGTAGTCTTGTAGACCTACTTAACCCAGATTCCCCAAACCTTGGTCTCTGGGAACGTGCTTAAGAGAAAAGGTTACTAAAAATATGAGAACTTCTGCTTATACTAAACGTCAATGATGTCAAGATGAGAGGTCAAAAAAATCGCTGATTGTATTAAATTTCACAATATGTAAACTCAGGAATGTAAAAGAATGCGTGATTAAAAAAATATATATTCCATGGCGTGGTCTTGGTGATCTCTTGTTTCACAGACAGAATTTTCATAGTATTTCGGTTCGCAGAAAATGTTTCATAGAATATTAGGTTCAAATATTTTCATTTCGAATATTATTGTTTCAACGACAACTTATTTACTTCATAGAATATTCAGTCCACATATTTTCATTTCAAATATTATTAGTTATTCATTTTAATTCAACTATGTTTCAACAGCGTTTATACAACGAAATAGACATTAACATTTGATGACATTAACATCATTACTTGAACATAAGCCAATTAAAGAAACATACTTTGTTACCTTAAATATTAACAATAGTAGTATACGTAGGTAAGTTACAAATGAGAGACACAAATTGAATTGAATATCGCAAGATAACGTGCAGTGTGAGTGAAGGAATTTCAACGACTATTTACTTCATAGAAAAATACCTAACAGAAATTTGATTAATTTAATAACAGACATTAGCTAAAAAGTATATTGGTTAGGTTAGGTTAGAACTGTGACCACAGCGAATTTTCGGCAAATGAATATAACTTGCAAAAAAAATGTTCTTCAGAATACTTCCTACAAAAGCCAAACATTATGAGCAATAATAATACTTGATTTGATATTCTATGAAATGAATATTCTAAGAAATTAATTTTATTTGTAACAAAAATCTATGATTTAAATTTCTTTGAAGTAACTATTCTGCATATTGATTATTCAATGAAATGATAATATGAGAAACAATTTATGTGAAATGGAATTCTATGAATTAATTTTCTATAAAACAGTGTACAACCCCTGGTCTCACTCGTACCTACCTATTCTGTATGCAAATACCTGTGTCAGGAGGCCCCGTTAGTCCTTATTAATGATATGGTGAATGTTCATTCGCAATTGGTCATCTGTATTGTATGTGCTACTATTAAGTAATTAAATTTTATTCATACGTTCATAGATAAAAAACATTACCACAGAATGAAATATTTTTACTCTAGGTAAATGCCAAAAAATGTTCTATGAGTAATTGTAAGCTTACAATCCACCTTCAACTCCAGCCTCACATTTGGCGAACCTGCGCTCAAACACGGTCAAATATTTGTCCACGGATTTGTTGATTAGAGCCGGTAAGTGCGGGGGGTCAGTATGGGGTCGGTTCGGGGGGGTCCACTCGCTAAGACGTGGGTCGCGATTTTAAACACCTCGTACAATTCGCTGGCCCGCAGGGCGATGACTTACCCACTTTAAACCCCATACAATGGTATACAGGATGTGTGGTGTCTATATGTGATGTGACTATCGAAATTCTTTTAGAAGTATTTGCCGTAGAATCAACGTACGAACCGGTAGAATCGTATTATTTTAAATAATTTTTAATTTGCATCGCTGAAACATTTGAACTAAAGATTTAGGTGAGGCTATCTGGTAGATTTTTATGAACGAATATTTGAACAATATTAATAATAAATATCCGGGACAAATTACACCAAGACCATTATATTATCATTATCATCATTTGAATGTTGGTATTATTCCACATATGTGCAACATCGAGTACAGTATTACTTGTACGTTAGCCAGAATTACTGCAAAGTTACCTCAAACTTGAACAGCAACTCAGAAAACTATGTGTTCCGATGCTCAATACACGCTAAGAGCAATCAACCAAATCCCAAGTTTGCGATCGAACTCCGAACTTCTCAAAGCATCCTGTACATAATCCTGATCCTGGGGGGGCACACACGGCGCTCAAACTTTACGCAAATAGCCCCCGGTTGACCCCACTGCCCCCGGTCCGAGAACAATTTCTTAATAGGCCATAACTCGGCGTTAGCAGCTTACGTGCGCGAATTAGTGTCAACTTTACAGTGGGCGGCCGAGACGGTGGGCTGCGATTAATTGCGACTCCTTGGACGCTGATGCTAGAACTGTTTGGGTTGTTAATAAATACTTTGAGGTGCGTATTCAATTTTAATTAAATTTAGCTTTGTGGTACTTGCTTGGGTGCCGAGGGAAGTCCTGAAACTGTCACAAAGCAAGCTTAATAATTGTAATACGAGCTTAATGTGGATCAGGGTTATTTTGTACTCTCGATTTTGGAAAATTTTATTGAGCATTTGATCTGTCAGAGTATACCACGGGCATTGCCAATTATGCTAGAACCTGTTTAGACTTATTTTGGAGAACCTTATGTTGTTGGGCAATCATGACAAAGAGCGCCTTTCACAATCTAAAACGTCTGTAAAGAGAAAATACTCAGTTTTTCGGTAACCAAACTACTTTAGATAGCATGTCTATTTTTCCTGGTGAAAGGTCGTCAACAGAGAACTTTTAATGAATGTAATATTTTTTTAATTTATATAACATCTAAAGAACATCATAATATTGATTGGCAAATAATTGCGATATTCTGACTACAAGAGTAGCGTTAGCAAAACCGTCGGTTTAGGCGGCGATATTAATTACCGGGCGGCGATGGGCTAAGTAATGACCCTTGTACATTTGACAGCCCAGACAGGTAGGTGCCCGAAATGGCACAAACGCAGACTGGATATGGCTTAACAGATATAAACTCATTAATTATGAATATATCTAATGTATAAAATCCTGTACTAAAGTGCAGTCACCAAGCAGAAAGAATTTCGTACATTGACCCCTTCACTTACTGCCAGTGGTAACAAACATTTTGTATTATGTACCATTTTTTGATATTTGTAGTATTTGGAAGAGAAAAATGAACTAAAATATTACAGTACAAATTACATTTCCAGGATTTAAAAACCTACTTGGAATCCATAAAGATCTTGATTCATATGGTCAACTTTCTCAAAAGGGCAACTTTTTAGAAGATTATTTAAAATCATTCTGAGGTTGTTGATATTATTTTGAGGCCTCCTACAATTCAATTTAAAATGTAATACTTCAGATAAAAGCCTTTACATTATTTTTTAAATTAAATTGTATTGTAAAAAATAATATTTAAAAAAGTTGTCCTTTGGGGAAGTTGAGCAAATGAACCTGAAGCGATTCACTATGTCCTCCTCCTCCGTTCCAGTAAACTGCGACATTTTTCTTTTCTTCCGCCGAGAAATAAACTCCATAAATGGGCGCGAGGTAGATGGCCCTGAGTCTATTTGAAAACAGTGTACAAATCAACAAGTAACAATATAACGAATAACAAACAACATAACAATTTAACGAACACAACTTTAAAAGTAATTTCACTTTGTCCGAAAACTGAGCAATCACTATATCCGTAAAACATAGCTTGATTAGAATGACAGGTGTCAAATTACGGATTGCAAAATCTAAAAAAAGTGAATAAATATCATTGTGTCAGATAATGGTCATAAACTTTTTTTGAACGTTTTATAATTTATATTGTGAAGGCATCTAAAGGGAATACTTTTTTCATTAATAATAAGAAACAAATAAATTATAGTTTTATTACAACGATGAGCCACTATCGATGAGTTCCATCTTTAAAATATAAGCAACATGAAGTAACCTTTGAATGATGTCGTAGTTTACTAAATGAATAGTTTGCTATTGGTTTACAACAACTGCATCCGCGCCGACTTAATTCTTGAATCTCTTATTTCTGTATTTGAATCTGAAATAGATTGTATTTTAATCGAGCTATGATAGTTTAAATGGAAAGTTTCATTTATATCCATTCTCATGTGATGAAGAAGAACATACAAACAGACAAATAGAGGTTTTAAAATGTGGTTTCGTATATGATTGGTAAAATTATAAATAGCCATTTGATTTCAGCACAAAAAATATTAAATGTACCGTTTTAAATCGTTTACTGTATTATTATTTGCATAGATGCCTAAGAATTTGTATGGAATGTGCACCTTTAAAGCTCCATTTAGAATAACTAAATACGAGAAATTGCAATGATTCGTCGATTGCGATGAACTGTGCGAGCGTGACGCAAAATATTTTGCGCGGGAGCATCAGAGACAGGTGATAATAGGTCAATGTACGAAATTCTGTCTGCTTAGCGACCGCTCTTTACCACTTTCAAAGAAATGAATGTCATTTCATTCCTGATAGTTAATTTTTTTGACAATAACCAACGTAAATGCTGGCACGCTAAATAAATTGTTTTTAACTTTAAAAAAAAAACAGAGAAAAAAGAAGTAAGCCGTGCATGTAGCAGGCCCTAAATATGATCATCTAGTCTTTTATTCATTCATTTCTGCTCAGAGTTCATGTGACTCGGGATCAATCCTGGCCACACCACTCTACTTTTCGTTTATAATAATCGTATGAAATTAGCAACTAAGTCTGCAGAGACTGTAAACACCGTAAAGAAATAAAACCTGGTTACAACTAGTACAATGACAGTAGGATGGCCTCATAAGTTTCATTAACTTTCGTTACCAGTACGTATAACACGAGTTGCCGCTTTGAATTTACGTTATCGTTCGCGTAGAAAAAATGTATTGGGATATGCCATAACTTGACATGACAATGTCAAATCCCATTACATTTTTATTTAAAGTGGCAACTCGTGGTAGACGTACAGTATGTCTATATGTTACCATTACGTTTACGGCTATCGTTGCGCTCAGAAATTTGTATGCAATTTTTGGTTCCTTTTTATATCACTAGGGGCCGGATTGATTTCCCATATAAATACGTCAAAACGGTTTACGCGAACGATAGCGGCTGTCATTGGTGTCAACTCATACAGGAGGGCTTTCTAGCTTGCCTCTTTTATCGTATTTAAAAACTGAAATAGTTAGTTAATAATAGGACATACATTTTATGTCAATTTATTTTATTATGAAGTGATAACTTTATTTAAGTAGCCTAATTATGTGCCTACATTTTGATAAATTGATAAATTAAGAAAAACAGTCCCTTCCAGCGGCCTATAGAGGCGTATGCATACGGTGCTACCTCTGGCGGCCATTAGTGAGATATGAAAGAACAGGTCAGCGAGCCCTAATCGCCGCCGCAATCCATCACAGAGGTGCGCGTACGGACAGCACGTGCAATTCATCAGAGCGAGTATTCATTCGCAAATTGATTGGGAAAATCCCTTTTGAAATTGTTTTTCGATGGGCTTGTAAAATGGCAATTTGTGACGCATTTTTATAGAGTTTATATCACTCATATCCTATAAATAAATATATGCGGACGTCTACTGATCTGAGACAATTTTTTGATGAAGGGGTCGAAGACTGATAAACGTAATAAAATATTTTCCCATTAATAAAGATCCAAAACTTTTGGTTATTTATCTGGGATCGAAAACAATATTTTGCTAGTTACAATCAGGAGACCTAACACAAGTCCGAGAAAATTATTAGTATTCCGTTAAATGAGGTTCATCACACTACCCATCATATTGTAAATAAGCAAACTAATGTTTTAGAAGTGTTCATACTCGTAGTTCACCAAACCCGTTAATTGTAAACGAAAGATTTTTTTTTTACACCACTTTTTTTTTTAAAACGACGCCCTGGGCTACCGTTGTCTGACCGGTGAAAGTGTTGAAGCTATTGGCGGCTAACCATTTATTAGTCATTCAGTAAAAATAACAACCGTTTTACACAAATTGAGTAAAAAATAATTTTAATAAAGTATTTATTAAAAGTTAAAAAAACTATAAAAGTTAATAATGTATGAACGCATGTAATAACGTTTATTATAAATATTTCTACGCCACTAGTGGCAGGTTGTGATGAAATTCATAATCTAAAAGATCCTGAACTACCACTTTCTAAAATATAAATATATTCATTTCATTTCAAAAAATCTTTTTTTAAGTGCTTATATTTTCTTGAAGTGATTTTGCTGTCGCTGCAACGAGTGGCAGTGACGCGACGCAGACGTGCAGTCCCCGCTACACGCCGCTGCCTGTTAGCCCTGTATATGGATCCTTTGATCGATCGTCCGCTTTATTGCACACCTTGTGTTATATTAAACTGTCTTTAGATAACATGTGGAACGTATTCGAAATGCGTGCGAATTAAAATAAAAATCTAGAAGAGTAGGTTAGGTTTGGTTTACGTTGCGTGCGTATGCGTATCATCCCTTCTTTGTCTAATTACAAAATTTTCGGAATATAAAGGTCTATTTCGATATTTACAAATCAACCTTCACTTGTAGCTGGACTGATCTCATTTTAAGGATGTAGAGCTTGTCTACCCAAAAATGACGTGCCAATTGTTTTTATGAAGACAATAGCGATCCACTGTAGCGATGACTTTGATTTCAATGATGGAGGCCTTTGCCCAGCAGTGGGGCAGTATACAGGCTAATAACTCGACTTTTCTTCACATTATGTGGGCGTGAATGCGGTGGAGGAGCGCGTCATTTCATATTGGACTAGCTCTACAAAAATTTGTCCGTTAAAGTATTTTCACTTTTTGATTACCAGGTGCACGTCAAAGAAACTTCAAATCTCGTCTTATTGCCATTTAATCGGCCCAATGCCCATTTGCCCAATCACATCCGGCCAGCAGGTACCACATCCATACATCAATGCCACTCGAACGAAGCCTGCACGGTTTCATATCACAGAAACGCACGGTACATTCCCGCTCTAACTCCCGTGCTGCCAGTAAATCAGCGAGCGACAGGGCGTAATGTGCCCGTCACTCTACCTGGGGTCCAGCAGGATCAAACAGTAATTAATCTCTGCCCCCGTGTTAGGGGGAAGTGGGAGGTGGGGGCGTCCGGCAGCCCGGCGCCAGCTCAGGTGACCGCTGACTTACGGAAATGAGGTGACGGACGATTGCATGGGCTTCGAACGGCAGATTCTGGAAAGGTTCATTAAATGACTTTACAGACGTTTTTCGGAGCCTCTGGGGTATAAGATAGTAAAGAATAAGATAATAAGCGGTCACATGAATTTTTACTGGAAGTTCATTATTTAAATGAGCACCTCTGTGATCACAAGCGCTAGAGTACAAGCTATCGTCCTCTAAGGTGCGAAATCACTCAACGGATAGAATTCTGTCAACACTCGATAACGCTATGAAATCTGCGAAATCGGGCACTCAACATAACGGCCGATATGAAGACATCAATATGTGCAGTGCGCAGTGCAGAGTGCAGCCGCGCTCGCAATCAAACCGCAGTAAAATCGCAGCTAAACTGATAACTGCCGCGCCGGGGCACACCGCGTGCAAAACTGACTTATCGGAAGATCAATTGCACGTGATATCGGTTGAATTGAAAAAGAGAAAAGTACCTACCCAATATTATAATTCTGACCCATTACTTATAAAGTTAACTTCTAGAAGAAATTATCTTGTATACGTCCACTTACCACTGACCGGCCTGTTGGCGCTATGCAATCCTGGCTTTACCTGAGGCAAACATGAAAAACATTCAGGTGACGAATATTATGAATTTTGTTTGTTTGGGTGTAAGTAATACAACATGAATAATAATTAAATCATATTCCATTTATTTATTAATGACACAGTGAACCAAGTAATTGTTCATTTTAAGGGGAATTCCCGGCGAAAAGGATTCAGATAAGAGAAGCCATAACAATAACAAAGGCGTTAGGTCTGCCTACAGAAACTTATTCAAAACACTGTCCGATAGTAAGTTATCAAAACGGTTTAAAGTTCCTATTATACAAAACAATATCATTAAACCTAAGTGTATTTTTTTCTTACATTTAGCGAACACTTGGTGGAATTTATATTTTTATGAGGTTAATTTGAAACCACTGAGGATACCATGGACCAACATTCCCAGCAATCCAACATAAGTACTATGTTTGTATTGTAGTGATATGATGATATCACTACAATACAGCATATCCTATCTACAATACCTACTATCTGTGACAGAAAGCTACTTCCCAATAAATATATCATATTTGACCCTTATGGGCCTTTAGACGCCTTTAGAGGCCCTTATCATGCCTTCTTGTCGACCAATCAATTAATGGACCGCCATCACCAATGGTACACATCATTTACGGAGAAGCGGGGCGTTGCGCGTTGCGTTGGGCGGCGCGGCCCGCACTCAATTCAAATATATTGTATGAGTGCTTTTACGGAGAAGCGATTTTACACGCGTTTATTTGAAATAAAACGCTCTACCTAATTGAAATGTGAACGCCCGCGTCTCCATAAATGAGGCCTTACTTCGTCAAAATTTTAGCCTGGCAGAAGTTGGCCATATTTAGATATAAATAGATAGATGCTGCTAAAACTGTCCCCAGTGTGTCCCAGAACGTAAGAAGTGTTCATATCTCTCGCAGCGATGATTTATCCCCGCTCATCGCGACTCACTTACGGCGCAGATGGCGCTGTACCAAGCTGACTGGACACTTTATGCACGCTGGATGTCGTAAAGGTCATCTCCAGTGCCGACCAGTTTGGACATAATGCATGCGGTAACAGACCGTAATCTGTGACGTGCGTTTTGTGAATGTGGATCCAGGTACACACATACCATTAATTCTACACTTTCGACGAATCACTTACTCAATATAAGTTTCAGAAATCACAAATACACACATCAAAAGTGTCTAGGGATCAAGCATTTTTATGCGGATTTCTTGAGATTGAGATGTGGCTTTGTAATAAATTTATGATTTTATAAATTTATATGGATCCTTTTTGGTGCATTTCATAATTTGAAACAGGAACTGTCAATCAAATTCGAGTAAAAGATGAAAATCAGCTGTCAATATTTTCCCTATAAAAACATACAACGCATTGAAGACATTATTAGTGCTACTGTTTCCCTACTACTGATTAAAACCAACGTTATTATGGAGCGGTGACGTCATTTAAGCAGGGAAGAAATGCTCAGAGCCGTGGGAATGATAGAAGCTGGTTCCCGGCAACGTACTGTGGCTTTAGCTCTGAATACAAGTCAGAGTGTTATCAGTCGACTTTGGACACGTTACCGAAGCACTGGTACCGTGGCTGAGCGCCATGGAGGACGGTATCGCTGCACCACACGGAGACAAGACCGATACATTCAAATCACAACTCGAAGAGCTCCAACAATAACCGCCATGATGTTAGCCGTGAGGCTTCATCACTCTTCAGGGAACTTAATTAGCGACCAAACAGTCAGAAACCGCTTGCATGAAGTGAACCTATAGCAATGCACAATCGTAGGATTTGATATCAATGGGCTCTTGAACACAGAAATTGGGCAGAAGAACAATGGCGTTTCGTGTGCTTTTCTGATGAGTCTCGTTTTGGTATGTGACCGGATACAAGACGTATACGACACTGGAGAACCCCTGGACGCCAACAGCGATTAAAATCCTGCCAGGAAGTCCATCCATATAGTGGTGGAACCATCATGGTATGGGCGGGTATTTGGATCGGCGGAAGAACTGAGTTGATTTGGATCAGAGGCAACCTCAACGCTCAAATTTATGCTGAGACGATTGTATCAGACGTCATCGTTCCTCTACAAGTGCAAATCGGTCCCTTATTTCAGTTAATGCATGATAATGCACGACCGCACACCGCAAGAGTTGTAAGACAGACTCTCGCCGTAGCTAACATCAATGTCCTGCCCTGGCCTGCTCAGTCGCCAGACTTGAACCCGATTGAGCATGCATGGGATATGCTACAGAGAAGAGCTCTGCCGAATATGGAGGGTATCCTGTCGCAAGAAGACCTTTTTTTGTTGTTGCAACGAACATGGGCGGCCATTCCACAGCGTGATTTGGATGAACTCATTTTGAGTATGCCAAACCGATGTTCTTGTGTTGTTAGTGTTCGCGGTAGAAACACGGATTATTAATTGTTTAAGTTACCCAATAAAATTTTAAAGAAAACTGTTATTTCAGTCTTTTTTTCAAACTTTAATGTTAGTGGTTCAAATGTCAAAAATCCCTTTATTAAGAAAATGGCAAATTTCTTTATTAATGCAAAGGTGACTTGGTTTATCGTTACTTACTGTAGACAAACGAAAACACTTTATTTGATGAATCCTTAAAGAAAATTATAATTAATATCAATCAGGAGAAAAGTTATTGCAAAAATATATGTTGATCCCTAGACACTTTTGATGTGTGTACATGCTGTAAGAGGAATGGTTGAAACTATCACACAGTAATTAACTTTTAAACTGTAACCCTGCTGGGCGAAGGATTCTCAGATCATTAAAATCAAGTCATCGCTACAATTGATGGGTATTTGCTTAATCACCACGCTTGCCAAATGCGGGTTGGTAATCGCAAACCCTGTTCTGAAAAATCAGAAACACATTTTGCCCGACCTGGGATTTGAACCCGGTACCTATCGGAGCTCTATAACCATCGGACACGTCAACTATCACAGTTATGATGTAGTTAAATATGGTTAATAGGTTTGCTTCAGCGATGACTCGTTTGCGTGGCAGTACCAGCTCTATCCTGAGGGTTTTTGTTGACAGATGGGATTTACCTATTATTCAAAGGTGGGTGATAATCCACACCACTTAATTGTAATTGTGTTAATTGTATTTGTGTTCTATTTGTGTGCTGTACGTACTAACACTAGTTTTTTAAGGAGCATTGTTACTAACTTTTATGGGCCCAGCCTGAAATAAACATTTGAATTTGAATTTGAATATACTTCAGTGATACTCGTAACATTCCCAAAGATGTCTGCTAGGTTACATAGCTGACATAGTAACAAGCAGGTAATATACGCGAAAACGGGCGAATTCCACATTCCATTGCCGTATTTTAACTATTGAATAACCTATAAATAAGCAAGCGAATAGTTAAAATTGAAGTTGTTGTGTTGAACTTCGAAAAAACAATCACAATTGTTATACAAACCAATACATTTTAAAAACATTTTTAAAATCATTGTCAAATGATCTTGGTGTGAATTGTCCCAGATATTTATTTATATTTGTTTATTTATCATCACATATAGCATGATCCTAAGGTGAACGTTTTAGCCTCGGCTGAAAATTCCCTGCATACGTAAGAGGTGCTGAATAGCAAATGACAGTGAGAAGGCGTCATGATGAGGAATGCCTCATAACGGTGGGTTATTGCGACGCGGACGCCGCGCGCCGCTGTGACGCCGACGACACGAGCCTGAATATCTGGGGTATACCTTTAGCTGTCTAGGGCATACTTAGTTATTAAAGAAATCTAGATACCTACACTCTTGTAAAACCGACGCTTTTCCAAGAAATCCCAACGAAAAGAGGATCTTAAGAGTTTCACATTTTCAAACGTTGTGTTTTTCAAGAATCATCAATAGCTCAATGAGAATTACTAATATTTAAATTTGCAGATTTTGTTTTGCTGTGATGCTCTCTTGGCTTCATTACTTGCGTATTACATGCTGTCGGTACGATGTCTTATAATTTAACTGTTATTACAACCAAATCAAATGGTAAATATTGAATGTGGTCGCAATTTGACAAAGCGAAGATGGCAAAACTAATTTTTATGGTTCAATTTATGATCACTAAGGAAGCCGTATCGAACTTCCACACTACGAGATCAACGCGATCAACGTGGACGCTAGCGACTATCATTGAAGTAATCTCATGGTAGACACAGTTTAGGGCTTTGACACTATATCATCAAATATGTATGAAAAACAGAACAAAATAAGTTGAAACATTGAAATAACTGCTAATGGCAGGCTGATTGGGTTTTAATGAATCAGGGAGATAATCTGGAAGTAGCAGGATCTGACTAAAGTCATTTTTTAATATTTTTAATTAACATTTTTCACCTGAAAATAGCCAAGTCGGAAATTGAACCCACGAACTTTCGCTTCTAATCGTGCAAGTGCAGTCTCCCGGTGGATCAAGTTTAATTTTACTCATATTTTTTATTCATATTTATCTTAACTTAATTTGAAAATGATGTTGCTTTTCATCAAACTTTTAGTACCTACTGCAATAATTTGCTTGCAAATAATCTTATGTTTTCAAAAGGTCATAGATACCATTCCAGAGTATATATATGCATCTGAGGAACAACGGACCCACAGCACCGTTCTTGCGAGTGGTCTAAATAAGCGCCATTCGTATGCAGGCGGCGAAGCACTCAAGACGTCTTCATTCCACTAGATATGGGGGGTGGGGGGACGTGAAATTATGGGAAGCGTTTAACCATGACGCCTTTATGAGTTAAATTGGAATTAAAATAAGTAGTCGCATTGATTGAAGTTCTTAAATAATAATTTTTAATTATAGTTATTAATTGACAGTGACGTACTCAATATATTTTGTAAAATAGAATACTTCTATTGTAATTTTTCATACAAGATACACTAACTTGCCCGTCTCGTCATAACCCTTTTTTTTCTGCAAGTTGTTATTTTCTAGTGTGCAATAATGAATATTTACTTTTTTATATTTAAAGCTACTCACGGAGAAGCGTAAACCACATAAGTATAAGTATGTATTAACACTAATAACCCTTAACTTTGGTAGATAAATCGTTACTTCAATCTGATTCGTCACAATTGGATTAAGGAGTCAAGCTTGGCTAGACTCAAGAAATACCTAATGAAGTAAAAGGTGATTTAAATATACACTCACGCCAAATGGCCACATCAAACAAAAAACCGTATTCTAGACGAGCGATCGAAGATTATAGGTATGCTTAACCACTAGGTTTTACAGGTAGATTTACCTACTCGAAAAAACTACACCAATTTTTTTTAATTCTTAGTGATTTTCGTATTTCCTAAACCAACGAACTTGTTCTGCCTAAAATATGAAAATGTGTGGCTAATAAGGCAAGAGGCACAGATAATTATGGTCTCAGCCGTCCCAGGAACCGCCCTCCACACGACATATATCACGGGGGCTGACTGATGGCCTCCTTACTGACCGGTAAACGACGCATATCACAAGCGACGGCAGGCCTGTGTCACTCCATGTACTCGCTCGCGATAATCACCTACCAACCGCCGGGTCTTCCTAGACCTATTTGGCGGTTGGTTGTCAAAAGCCGCGTATAGCATTTCACGCGAATCTTGCGGTTGAAGTGAAGCGATGACGTAAATTAAGTACTGACTACTGACATCTATATCGAAAGAGGTAGCCCTCGCAATATATGCCTGTCACATGACTGCACGCATTTACAATTGACAAAATGGACAACTTTCTAATATGTGATTTATCTGCTGCGTAGGTAGTAACTATTAAGTAGGTAATCTGTAGCGACGGCCACTACGGACGGACATAGTTAATGACATTTAAGAGATTTAAATTAGATAAGTATTTTTTTAAAACTGATCTCGCCCCTGTCACCACCTACTGACTGAGCTAGAACCGTAGTCATATTTCTACAGATTCATTCATTTCTGCTTTCTGAAATACGTAGCAAGGCTCTATGGCCCCGGCGTCAGTAGTCGTAGTACTCGTAGTCCAATAACTATGACTACAACGACTACGAGCTCGTTACGAGCTACGAGCAGTCGATAGCACTTGTAGCGTGATCATAAGCCTTTTACGAGGCTCACGGAAAAAAAGCACTTTTTAATTCATAAATTACCACTTCTCTCTTCTTCTCTTTTGTCTTTTCTCATTGTGGTCAGACAAGAATTTCGATTGATTTCCGAAACGTGTTTGATATCGAACGAGATAGAAAAATATATGTAGATAGGTACATATAACAAAATATATTATAATATACTCGTACATTTTTATCATTTACAAAAACCGGGTGATTATCAAGAGGCTTACAAAAACGATATGGCATACTCAGTAAGTTATGTAGTAACAATATACGTGAAAAGACGTTTTTTTTGATTGACTTTAATTTCAAGGTCATACAAAATCAGTCGCACTGTCGGTAGTTTGTCATTGAAAAAAAACATTTTATACTTAAATTTTTACTAAATCATACATCACTTAATGAGACTGCCATATCGCTTTTGTAAGACTTTGGATAACTACCCGGTATATCTGTAAATGGTGAAAATGTATATTTCGTTAGTATCCACACGGGGTGACAACATACGATAGAGAAAGAGCAAACAAAACACAACCGGAAATACATTGAATATTGTCCCAAATTAAAAATAAATTAAAAACTATTTACTTGCCAGCACCAATATCCGACGACACGGTTGGTGTAGTGCGCTGAAGCACGGTTTCTCGCCTCGATTACCGTAGTGTGCCGGGTTCGATTCCCGGTCGGGTCAATTCAGGAAACGATATTTTCTGAATTGACTCGGGTCTGGGTGTGCTGGGAGACGCCCCTGGCTTATTTCCTTGTGTGGTACCTCGTAATACAGGGATATTAATCCCTACTTCGTGACCATAAGAAGAGGTGTGTTGTCTGGCGCATATTTATTTATTTATTATTTATTTAATATGGACCTAATTAAAGTTCACTGCATGTCTCTTATCACTTGCGCCTCCCCCAACTTAAGTCCACCGGACCTCGGAAAAAGGCCTCTTTACCTTCCACTAAAACTAGTAAATAGTAGGATTAACTACTCGAATAAATCTCTTCCACCGCGATCAGGCCGCGATTGCGCCTCGGATATCGAACCTGGACCCGTGAGGTACTTGATGAACAGATAAAAAGTTTTCCTATTATTTTAGTTAATCTTAGTCCACCGACCTTATTCTACTCGTAGCAGTTCACATGCATATGTGAAAGCGAATCTGAACTTTGGTGTGGGTCGTTGAGAAACTTGCTTAAAAAGAATGATCCTTGGTTTTTAGAATCTCTAGATATAATACCTGATAATATAATAACATACAACTTACTTAAAATTTATAAATAATAAATAATAATATAATTAAAGGGGGAGGCGCTTTAATTATACAAACCTAATTAACAGTTAACTTAGAAAAAAGAGACAAAAAAGAGTGATTACTATTCGCAACTATCACTCAACACTATTGTCACTAGAATACTACTACTTCGACGACCGATTTGGTGTAATGGTTAAGAAGTTGGCTACTACACCAGAGGTCGCGGGTTCGGTCCCCGCACAGTACAAACATTTGTGTGCATGAACATGTCTGTTTGTACTGGTCTGGGTGTCTCCTATGTATAATAAGTATGTATTTACAAAAGAAAATGTATTTAAGTATGTTTATCCGTTGTCTAGTATCCCATAACACAAGCTTTAATTAGCTTACTTTGGGGCTAGTAATAATGTCCAGGGAATTATACATTATACTAATTATACATGAAATGTATTTTATCATCAGTTTACATGTGAATGAGAGGAGAGGAGGAGGCGTTTACGTCAACCTTTACATAGCAGCGAGGACCTCACGTACACAAGTCAGAACTAAGATTAACTTATTCGTAGTAAAAATAAAAAAAACAAAAAAAAATTGTTGACATAAAGTTGCATGCACATTGCAGAATGTAAAACAAGAATGCGGGATTGAACACAATAGATTGAATCCCGTAACGGGATTGAGCCGCGAACCAAGCGCGCGTCTGCGGGCTCATCTGCCACTAATCCATTAGCCACCTTCGGTCCATATCTAATTCGCATACCTCTCCCTGTCGTTAGGGTTGCTACAACAGCTATATTTTCTGTTATTTTCATCATTATTCGAATATGCTCCACCATTAAACTCGCAAAAAGGTTAAATTTAGAGTTCCAGCAATGCAAAAAATAATTACATGGTTAAAAAAAGCCCAACTTACATTTCATCTTATGAATTTTATAAATCAAAATTATTATTTAGGCTAAAATTAATAGTATACATGGCCAATCGCAAACCCATTATGTATAAAAAAATGATCATAATAATGTTGTTGATGATATTGTTAGTTTTAATAAATGTCACTGCTTTTGTTTATCCATTTTAGTGCATTTACCTCACTTTTACACTAGTGATTTATGGCGACCTTCGCCGTTTCGCTGTAAAACCTCTTCATAATATTATGCTAAGTAGTGATCTGCTTCATTCAAAAAATTAAAGTTTTTATTACATTTACTTATTTATTTTATTTTATTCATAGGATAACTTTGTATCCAACAAGATAAACAATAATACATACTATTTAGATATTACATTTCAAAGTTGAAGTGTCACCTTACTTATAGGCTGCCACGGCATGCATTGTGAACTTACAATTTTTTAGTTATAACAACTGAACACAGTACTTCTTACTAGGTAAATTACAAATAGTTAATACAATTTTGCAGGAACAAACAACAACAAACTTATAAAATCAAAAATCGAAGACTTGATCAAAAAATAACCGATAACACGGGTTGACACACATTTGTTTATTTTTGGTTTAGTTATTTTGCTAAATAACTGCAGCACCGGCAGCCCTACGCGGTTGCCCCACCGCGCACCTAAGCAATTGTCCCGCACATGTCGCTCCGCTTATAAAATTTGATAAATCGCTCGCCGACATGTGAACTACCCTCTTAGCTTAAGCGATGCGTGGACCTTGACACTTCACTTCAAACACGACCCTATTGCTGTAGCATTTGTACTTAAATTTGAATAACATGTTTGACTGTAAGTTTTCACCGCTTGTTGGCGCGTTAACCTTTGAAATTGAGCCTTATGGTGAACTGTTAGAGTAGAAATGGCCGTGTGGTGAGATTTGATGAACGGACAGTGAATGCAGTTTGCGATTACCCTCAGAGTGCGGAGGTAAGATAATGCAGATGGCGGAGGGTGCTCTGATGACAGACGCCATTTAGCCGCTCACAATTAATACAAATGTAATAAAACATTACGCACATTGTTCATGCACCTACAGAAAATGACGAAGAGGAATGAAGGTCGCAGATGTTCGAAAGAGATTGGCCATTTAAGTCATATACTGTATAGTGGTGGGTAATTGGATTAGATGTTGGAGAATCTTTACTTAAAAAAATTATAACCAAAAAAAATTTCAACAAAACTACATAAACGAGAGTTGAATACACTCATTTGTATAGTGGTAAATATGATATAAAAGTGTGACACGACACTGTGTAGGATGTGTACGAGTATATAGCAATTTCCCAGATTTTATTGTAAGATTGAAATGCGACAGGTCTATCAGAATGCTATATGTTATTGGAGTATGTTACAAACCTATTCATTTTCTGTTCATATGTTATAGGTGTTGACACTCCTTTCGCAACGAAGCTACAGCCACTTATAGATGAATCACCCACAATTAGTCGATATGAATCAGAATCAGAATCAGAATCAGAATCATTTATTTCGCTTGAAAGTGAAACAAAGATGTTAAATATATTTATACAAGGTCCTCACAATTCACTATAGCATACCATGCAAAATTCATTATTATAATTTTAAGTTCACATGGAAATTATTAATAATCACACACATATTTGATGCGTGGGAAGGCAAGCAAGATGCAATAGGAGTTTTTTGTGATTTATCAAAAGCATTTGACTGCGTAGATCATGAAATCTTACTGATTAAGCTGAGGCATTACGGTGTTTCAAATATTTCACTTAGCCTTATAGAATCTTACCTCACTGATAGAATACAAAAAGTGAGTATCAATGGTACGAACTCTTCCGGTGCCACCATACGTATGGGCGTGCCCCAGGGATCAATATTGGGTCCTCTGCTGTTTTTAATCTATATAAATGACCTGCCTTATTTTGTCAAAGACCTATGTGGGATTGTATTATTTGCTGATGACACTTCTCTAATTTTTAACGTAGATAGAAGTAACAAAGCACTTGACGACGTAAATAATACTCTTTCTAAGGTACTGCATTGGTTCACGAGTAACAATTTACTGCTTAATGCTAAGAAGACCAAATGTATCAAATTTTCTATGCCCAATGTAAGACAGGTCGATACCATTATAAACATGAATAACGAGCCATTAGAGATTGCGAATTCCACTGTATTTCTGGGAATTACTCTCGATTCCAAGTTACAGTGGGGTCCGCATATTTCTGCCCTGGCAGGAAGACTTAGTTCGGCAGCTTATGCTGTTAGAAAAATAAGGCTCCTGACTGATATCGCAACAGCAAGATTAGTGTACTTCAGTTATTTTCACAGTGTTATGTCGTATGGTCTTCAGTTGTGGGGCTCGGCAGCGGATCTCAACACCATCTTTGTTCTTCAAAAAAGAGCCATCCGCTCCATTTACAACCTTAGACCACGCGACTCGCTTCGTGAAGTATTCAAAGAGATAGATATTTTAACTGTGTACTCTCAATTTATTTATGATAATGTAGTATATGTCCGTAAAAACTTGCATCTCTTCAAGAAAAACAGGGATGTTCATAAACTCAATACCAGAAATAAAAATAAGCTCGTAACTCCCAGTCTAAGACTGCATAAGGTAGGGAAATCATTTGTTGGTCAATGTGTAAAATATTTTAATAAGATTCCGCAAACTCTTGTTGAACTGCCTCTTCACAAGTTTAAGTCACAAATTAAAGCTAAGTTAATGAAGCGGGGTTATTATAGTGTTGACGATTTCTTAAATGATAAGAATTTGTGGTCATCTTAGGTATAATCTGCTCCTCTGCACACTTTTTTGTTATGACTTTACTCTGTCAATTCCATTTTTGTGTATAAAAACAAGATTGAAAAGAGTAACCATCGAGTTTCTTGCCGGAGTCTTCTCGATCGGAAACAACCTCTGAACCGGTGGTAGAGTCACATTATATTTAATTATGATATGAACTATCATAGTATTATTTTATGTAAGTTTATTTTTATTCAGTATATTTTTGCTACAATTTTTTTTTTGTTACATGACATGTCATAAGTACTTTTTATAAGTCTATATGAATAAAGATATTTTTTACTTTACTTTACTTTAATCATTATATTGTCAGAATGTCACCGAAACACGCTTAAAACATGAAATACAAAATAATTGAGTCACAACAAACGAGACTCAGAGAATTGAAAATATTCATCCATTGAGTAGAAGCATCTTTCTATCACAAAAAGTTATTATAGCGTTAAAGAATTTTTTGATGATGATACTAATATTTAGTTCGAAATGGTATTTACATTTCGGATAATCTTGTGATACAGCTGGTAATAATGTACAGCAAGAATTTGTTATAATGTATAAGTGTCTAACCTAGCACCTAAGCATAGTCATTAATTTGTAAAGCCCTTTATAAGGGGAAAAAAAAAATTGCATTGCCCTTACGGTGCGCTACATTGTATTTGTTTACACCTTATGTACGTACTTTATAAGTTCCATGTACTCAATGTAGCACGCAATAAAGATTTTGATTTTGATTTTGATTTTTAACCACCGCTTGAGGTTTATCTTAAATCTGTTTAGTGAAAGTACCTTTATTTCGTCATTTAATTTATTATAAACTTTTATAGCCATGCAGTAAGTGCTTCTACCGTAAAGCGTCGTAGAGACAGCGGGTAGAACCAGTTTATTCGGATACCTTGTATTAAATTTACAAACCTCTTTTTTCTTTGTGAATAGATTTGAATTGGTTTTTACAAATATACATATTTCATAGATGTAGATGCATGTTACGGTTAGCAACTTGAGATTTTTAAATAACGGTCTGCAGGATGTCAAACCGTCAACATTACAAATAGCTCGAATACATTGTTTCTGAGCTATTAGTGCCCGGTTTGTGTGGTACGAGTTGATTGGTTGTTGTGTGGTTGATGTTGGTTCACTCCACTTTTAGGTACTACTTAGGTCTTATTAGGCACTTGGGTGTTCTAAAATAAAAGACTGCGATTTTGATATGATAATTTAACTGTAAGATCACAACTATTTGATACCGTGTCTAGCCAACGAATGTCCGGTGGTTAAACGCCATTTTTATAAATTAAATCGGAAGTCTAAATAGATGCTATTCATAAATTAGGCGACAAGTCGGAACCGGATATGGTTTAGATTTTAATAAATTTAATTGAAACCAGAAACGGATGCTACACGATTTTAATAAATTCACCACGACCGGAAATGACAATATCTTGCATAATGTTTTAGCAACGGAAATAGTAAAAGGATAGTCTGTGGTATCTAATAATTAAGAAATAATGTTTATACATGCATGGTTATTGATTAACGTTTGGTAGGATTTTTGTAAGTAGTGTGCTAAAAATATTATGAAAACAGGCAGGCCGGTTGTACCAATGGTTGAAGATGCTGTCTATAGCGCCCAATGTTGTCGGTTCGATTCCCATCCAATTCAATCAAAAAACATTTTGGGTCGGTGTCGTGGTGTTATTTTTAATTTAATAATTTATTTATTTATTTATCATGAAAACCAACGGCGTGGAAATATAATAATACAATTATTGTATTTGAAAGAATATTCAGGTATGTTTATCAGTCTCTAGCAAGTACAAGCCATGCTAAGCTAACTGCGACAGACACATCTGACCACAATTTAATTCAGTTTTTCCCGGATTTTCAACACTGCATTTCCAACGAATAATGAAAAAAAAACAGGGCTAAAGAAAAAGCAACAGTAAAAATATTAGCTGGCTGAATGTTCACCGATCCATAAAAAACTTTTCACATTTATCCAACGTGAATCGAATAAAAACGAGTGGTGAGTCGTTTGCAAATTCGCGATCGATTGTAAATTAGTTAATGGAAGGATGATAGCGAGGCGACAGCGGCGCGGCAGATGCAGCGCACCCCACAGGTAACTTTACACCGCAGTGGTAAGGTTGCCACAAATATTCATCGTGGCCAGTCGCAAACATGCTTGATCCGATTATATTTATAAAGTCTGATGCAAGCAATCATGCGAACAGCCTGATGGCAAGCAGCCCATGGTCGCGTAGCACACCAGCGGTATCACTCGCACATTGTCGACCCTGTAAGGACGGATGGTTTTTTATAAGTTGTACTTCGGAGAGTGTGCTCATGAACTATATAACCTGATACCGCCCTGTACTTTCTACCACCGGACCACTAGACGCCAAGAGGGCTTCCACCCCCATGTGGTAGACTTCCCAGCAATCCGCACCCAACGGTTTGATGCGTCTTTTCTGATCCACACCAAAAAGGTGTGGAACGCAATCCCTGCGTCTGTGTTTCTGGATACCTACAACCTTGGTGTCTTCAAGGCCAGAGTGAATAGGCATGTTCTGGGTACATGTGCACCACCATCGGCCTCGTCATCGCTTACCACCAGGCGAGACTGAGGCCAGACGCAAACGCATTTTATTTTAAAAAAAACCTTTGCATACACCTCTTGAAGATCTTCTTGCTACGAGTATAATAACCTCAGTAGTTAGCTCGCTTCACAATTTGATAGTCCTAGAAAGGAAACATCTTAGAAACAGAACTGTACGTAACCATGGCGCTTCCAAAGTCTGAGAATAAATTCCTTGTCGATGGCACTCAGTACAATATAATGTACCCGAGGCGAGCATTAAATGGTTCATGGTGGTAACAGTTCTGAGAAAAGAATCTGTAATGTATGAACTGTTAACTGAATTTTCAATAGTCTAATAGTGGTTACTACAAAACCAATTGGAAATGTTTTCCATAACTACTTCTTTTTTTCAAAATAGTATCAGCCCTGTCCACCACCCCCACCCTACTTTTAAAATCTCATCCCCTCGTGACCTGTAGCTGTATTGTCAGGTAAACGCATTAGCCACGTACAATGGAATATTCAATCACGCTGACATTCGCGACATGTGCGCGAGCGCCGGCCGCCATCTTGCGTGGGATTATGACGCTTTGAATAGTAACGGATTAAAACTACATCACTGCATAAAGTTACGCTACAAGTGATCTAACTGGTCACTTGAAAGGTCAGTGCATATTTAATAATCGCGATATGCTGACTTAAAAACGAATCCTTACGAAAAACCAACATTTTAAAAGGATTCCATTTTCCAAACACACCAATTTATGATGATATGGGAAATATAATATCATTCACTCATGTGTTTAAGTGCTTGAACATTGTCGATCACAAACTCATGTTTTGAGGCAACCCAAAAATATAAATACTTACAACTTGGATTTCATAATTTTTATAATGCTTATTATCATAATATCTCTTACCACTGAGGTACCGAAACCATTGAGGATATATTTCTTTGTATAGTGTGTGTTACAAGCCAATGTTACCCGGACACAAATCACCAATCGACACCTAGGGCCGAATTTCCCTAATTTTCCCATCTTTAGATATCAAAATGAACATTGTAAAAATGATGAAATCAGAATAATATATTCATTAATATTTTAGGCTGCGCCAGAACATGTATATTTTTAAACTGCAATTTTGAAGTTGAATACTTTACCACTAAAAAAAATACGTTTAAAATAATTATATACGATTGAATATGAACATGCTTTGTGTCTTGCCTGCACCTGGCTGCGGTTGGATTATGACGGTTTTCGATTGTTGTAAAGGCTATTGTAATAGATACTCGGATACCATAATAAATAAATATCGGGGACTGCATAAAGAGCAAAAAAGCTATATATGTAAGACAATAACTTTATTTAATACTAATAGCATTTATTTATTTATTGGTTCACCAACGCTTATGTACACTAAAACACACATACACAAAAAAAACTTATGATAATAGAACTAAGTGTAACAAACAATTATAGGTAAACACCTCATGCAAAGGAAACTTACAAAACTATTTATTTGGTACTTCTAAACAATAAAACTAAAATAATACAGTATTTTAAAAGGAAACAAAAATAATAAAATTACAATAACAATAAATAACAATAATCCTGGCAAAGCCGATATATTTTGCGTGAATAGCATTGGGTCAACTAGCACTCGAATCATCTGCACATTCGTTCTGATTGGCATCTGTTTGCGTTTAAAACCGAACCAGTACCCACCTATATACATAAACTTCGCGATTAGGAAGGACAGCACGTGCAGCTCAGAAAACAAGGTTATTGTCGCTAATTCTTCAATTGAGAGCATGTAAATGTTTCATGAGAGACAAGTCCGCAATTTGTCCAGCGAACTCATTCGTATGCGGTGGCTCGGAGCCGCATTACTCCGATCACATAAAAATGCACTAAAAAACATGCTTTTCATACATATGTAGGCTTCCGAGTCCACTTTATACGCAGTCGTAATGTTTTTCATGTATCCAAGTAACGAATGTATGGACAGACAGAGTTGCCATTAAATATCCTAATACCATAACTAACTCTCGAAAGGCGTCTTTATAGACACTAAAACATCCAACTCACTTTAATAAACAAATAATTCATTTTTATGCTAGATGACATACATTTACACATACATTTACTTACTGGTAACGAAGAGCTAGCAGGAAGAGTAGTCGTAAAAGTGCACCTAAGAAAAAATATCGTTACTATAAGTAATTCCAGTAATTTTTGGACGACCGACTTGGTGTAATGGTTAAGAAGTTGGCTACTACACCAGAGGTCGCGGGTTCGATCCCCGCACAGTACAAACATTTGTGTGCATGAACATGTCTGTTTGTACTGGTCTGGGTGTCTCCTATGTATAATAAGTATGTATTTACAAAAGAAAATGTATTTAAGTATGTTTATCCGTTGTCTAGTATCCCATAACACAAGCTTTAATTAGCTTACTTTGGGGCTAGATGGCGCTGTGTGGAATAATGTCCAGGGATATTATTTATTTAATGTCCAGGGATATTATTCCACAAAATTCAAAATCACTTATTTATTTCTAACCCCAAACTTATAATGTAGGTACGTGTGTCATCTTTTATCTCATACACATCTATATAAAGGTATGACCGAACAATAAGACTCAAAACAAACTCATCAAATTATGAATATAAATATAAATATAAATATGCGCCAGACAATACACCTCTAGTCATGGTCTCGAAGTAGGGATAAATATCCCTGTGTTACGAGGTACCAGACAAGGAATTAAGCCAGGGGCGTCTCCCAGCACACCCAGACCCAGGCCAATTTAGAAAAGATCATTTCCTGAATTGACCTGACCGGGGATCGAACCCGGGACACTACGGAATTAAAGGCGAGAAACCGTGCTCCAGCGCACTACGCCAATCGTGTCGTCAATAATACTCTAGGTTAAGAATCGACCGGTAACTCGGTGCAGAGGCAGAAACAAAACATACTTAAAGCACACACAATAGCATACACTATATTACAATCAAAGTTTAGTTTGAAATAACATAAAATTTCCAGATAAATTTATCCGCAAACCGTAGCTTATTAAACATGACCCTGTTTAACCGAAATAAGCTTGCATAATATGTAAAACAAATCGAACAGATTCCATACACAGAAATGCGCTATGATTGTCATCCAATACACGGACTAATTACATTTGGCTACTTTAATAGCTCACCGGCTCGCAATCGCGGCGTTAACGCCAAACGCATCCATAACGTAATTGCAGTTTTAAATATTATGGCTGTAATACAATAACGCCGTTTAATCAAGTGCGAAGTTAATTCAGATCAAATTTCAATCCAACTTCAAACATTAAAAGCGTTGGCTGGAAACATAAAATTAATAAAAATACGCCTCAGGGACGTTTTAGGGCCGTTCGACAATTTGCGATGCGATGTCGTAACACTAAGGTCTGTGTTTTAGTGAAGGCAAAAAAGGAGCGCACAAAATTATAATCGGTTATTATAACTTAAGAATGGATAATTTTTTCATATGACCCAAATCCAGAGCCAAAAATTGAATGACGTACTTTTTTGCTTGGTCAACGTACATACAAAATAGAACAACAAAAAACAATGTCACACAACCATAATATAAACTCGCCTTAGTCCAGAGACATTTCTCATGTAGGGAGACAGACATTTTTTGTTTATTTATCTGTATCACATTATTCAACTATACCACAGTAGATACTATTTAGTTTTGGCAATTAATGATGATATAATTAATTTAAAACACAAATGATAATGTTGCAAAGAAAAAAATACTGCGAAAACATATCCTAACAGTATCTTGTACTGGATGTTATTCCTAACCCCGGTACCTATTACGGCAATACGATTACAACATAACGATCATCTTCGGTTAATTATGATTACAGAAGCGCAGGGACGGTCGCACTCACCACACGGTTACGATTACGTCGACTTTATAGCAATTGTTTAATTTTGTTCAATTTTAATTAGAACCTGCCTCAGTAGTCGTTATTGCTTAGGGTGATCACTGCTTATACAATAAAAGATGTTGTCTTGAATGTTTATGTTAAGGTACGGTATTGTTTTTTTTATAATAGAGGTCTGAAAGAAGACGCAGTTTATATTTTTAAATGTTGTAATGGGATTTTCATATTTTAAACCATATCTCATATTTTCCTTGTTTGATGTTTTACACAGTCATTTCATGAAGACATCGTAAGCACATTGAGCATAATATGCGTTTTCTTCTGATAATCCCAGGTTCTTCAGGCGAGGCTTTATTCAAGCTTTTATGCTGAGGATGACTAACTCCCTAGTAACTGCATTTTCTTACTTTTTTTTGAAGTAGTCCCCG
This sequence comes from Udea olivalis, assembly GCA_947369235.1. NCBI lineage: Eukaryota > Metazoa > Arthropoda > Insecta > Lepidoptera > Crambidae > Udea > Udea olivalis. Next base: position 21,719,771 of record OX376347.1, read on the forward strand.
TCAAGATGACCTCACTCCACCCGATGGAAGCGGTCGTGAGGTCCAGATATGAGACTAATTCCTTGTCAACCTCGTAAAAGATCTTACGTGCGCTTTCCATCAGATAGAGCGCGATCAAGCAAACAATAGATTTATTTCAGCACACCAATAATAACAGACTGAAAATGATGCAAACAGTTATTCAATTATTACGTTACTCCGTAACCATATCAAAGTCCATTTTAAACGTTAACTAAAACCCGATTAACCAAGTGCAAATAGCTAGATATGGTGTCGTGTTAACGAGGGCGCGTGCCCCGCCGGTGTTATAGCGCCTCCTTATGCAAATCGCTCTCGCACCTTGTAGAGCTCCAGTTCCTAATTGCTCTGAGGGCAGACACAGCATTAGGACTCATTAACAAAGATACTTTATAAATTGAATACCCAAGTATAGTCGAAAGGTAGTTACTTTCTCAAAGTACTAGCTACAGACAGACCTCGGAAATCAGAAACGACAAAGTTAAGCACGGTTTCAATTAATGCTATCCTGTCACATGTCAGTAACCAAGGGACCACTATAAACTCAAAACTCCAAAAAAAACTCAAATAACTTTATTCAAATAGACTGTATCAGTACTTTCAAATCGTCAAATTTACAGCAAAATATACTAAATAATAGACATAAATTACGATAATAATATGGATATGTAAATAAACAGTATACAGACATAATGCGACTCTACCACCGCGTCAGAGTTGTTTCTTGCTGAAGACGCGGCGAGAAACTCAGCAGTTACTCTTTTAATCTTGTTTTGGGTTTGCACATGTAAGAGCCGGTCCACTATGATTTTCGATTCTAGCAAAGGCGATTAAGTTATTCACACAATACACCTACCATGCACTTACACTAGGTATTATACAATTCAGAGGTAACGAAACGAATCTTGGCGATCTACAAATTCAGGAAGATTGCTAGTTTGTTAATAAATTAATGTAAACAGAGTCAAACTAATGTAAATCAACCGAAAAGAGTCCAATGCCTGATAACATCAATAAAACCTACTTATTATAAAGGAAAACAGCATAAACGTATTGAAATTTCCAACCTGCAAATGCCAGCACGTGAAGTTCTATTATCTCGGTAACAAAGGCTCTCACACCCCTAAAAATTGGCTACTCAACGCGAAGAAGGCAATTACGGCGAGACCTGGGGGTGACACCTTGAGCGCGAAGTGGGAGACGCTCACATTTGCCTAAACTTAATTGAAAGCACAGGTCAATTGTTTAGTTTCATCTAGTATCTATAATTATACTAAGTATTTGAACTAAATTATTTATTAATAAAACGTTTTTCTGTTACGTTACGGCAACATTAACTAAATTCATTAAACAGGTGTGACTGTATCTTAGGATTATTTCTGTTCCACTTCCCATCCTAACAACTGTTTATTTTATGTCAATTCAAACACTTTTGTTAAGAAACATGTCAGGGCTGTAGCCAAGAGCCTCAAACGGATGTTTTAATCTGTACGTAAAACGTTAAAAAAACAATGTCATTAATATCCGTTTTATTACATACACATCAACGTCTGTATCCTAAACAGGGTAAGTAGTAAGCGGCAAGTTTACTGTTGCCAACATGGTGAACGGAACACCAAACAAAAAAACATCCAACGTGGTAGATGGTGAGCTTACCACTGTCACTCCGGTTGTTTTGGGTTTTTATCGGTGTTTTCCATCACTGGCGAGTTAGTTGACAATTTGAAAACCATCACAAACATTCTGGCCTTTGAACTCGGGACCACAAAAGTTTTGAGATGGAGTGCTTAAATCCAAGGACAAGACGCTTACTCATTAAGTCTATTCAGTGTCTATTTCATACATTTACAAGTTCTTGAAAAGTAGAAACATAGTGACTTGATGCTCTTGAAGAGCTTCTAACAATTCAGAACGTTTAGCTTTTTTTGATGTTGCACCCAACTGAACACAGAATTCATACGGAAAAAACCTTAGATTCATGATTCACAACAAAAGCATCGCAAACCTTTAAACGCGCAAGTACCTAATGTAATTAGTCCACTCATAACTCTCAACAATATTGGCATAGGTGTTAACGTAACATAATTAGCGATGACGTCAGCGCCGGGTGTCGCCGGACAGCGATCAATGGGACAAATGAAATAATGGCCGCGTAATTAGAGATTAGAGGAAAATCGAACGGTCATCGACACGACAGCGCTCACATGCGCTCGAGCGCGCGGCAGCAGCGAAGATTATGCGATTACTGAATACGACAGAGGTTTTTCTGAAACTTGCAACAAGCAGATTGTGAATAAAACTTTGAGCGCAAAGTACAAAGGTTATCTTAGATAATTACTACATTTTTAGTCAGTAACGAGAGCTTTGGATTTAGGCTATTCAGACAAGTTGGGAAAGCCCAATATTCATTTATTTAACAAAAAAAAAAACACCTGGTTTTGTTAAAGTTTTTCTGATGCTGTACGCTTTTTTCATAGAACTGGCCCCATTTTATTTTTTGTCGTTTTATACTTTGGTAATATTAACTAAAGATATTTTAATAATTAAGACATACGAATCCATTTATTTTACCTACCTAAAATGTATGCCGAAGAACGATTCTGACAGTGAAATTTATTTTTAGTGAACCCATTTACAAACATTGCCGGCTGCGCATCCGGCATTGTATACAATGCCTAGGCAAAGTATAAAATGAATAATATTTAATACATTATTATGTTTTTTAAAGGGTTTGCGTTTGGCCTCAGTCTCGCCTGGTGATAGGCTATGACGAGGCCGATGGTGGTACACCATGCTTACCTAGAAAATTCCTATTCAGTCTGGTCTTGATTGCCGGACTATACACATTGCCGGTAACATAACTCCATTTATCTTTTTTGTGTTATCTAAATGCAAGAGAATGACCCTAGCAGCACAGGCTGAGCCAGATGCTTTTAAACCAGGTCCATGAGAAAAAAAATTACACTAAAAACCTGAACAAAAAGTTGGTTATAAATTATTTCAAGCTTGCTGTGTTCCTAGGACATTAGTTCCTTTTCTATAATACTCATAATTGACCCTGTAGTATTTCTAAAGCGCATTTGACCTATGGATCAATAGCTGCGACAATTTACACCAAGATCACCTAACCCTAAACTAAGCAGAGCTTGAACTATATGGGTGTCAGAGACATAAAAATACTTAAATATTTTTAAATACATACTTTCCCATTACAAAAATCACATTAAATTACATTTGTTCATGGTCAATTAAAGAATTTCCACAATGAGATCGTCAAAGAAATTATATTAGAAAATATAACAAAATATGGAACAATAACACAATAATTCAAAATAAATACAAAAAGTCCAAGTCTAGATGGATAATAACACCCAGACACAAAACAAACACAAAGGCTCGTCATGTGAATGTTTATCATGGGTGGGGATTAAACCCACGACCTCCGGTGCTCAGGATCGCTGCCATTGCACCAACAGGCCAGTCAATACTAAACCGGCGTTTCGACTGTCGCAGCTCTAAACCGCTACCACATCCAGCAGCGCTGACGCTCAGCGGCTCGTTGATTGCGAGCGCCGTGACAAAGATCGCCGACAACAATCCACGTCAATTTGTGAGCTGACAAGGTGCGGTCGCGAGCCGCACTCTGCTCTGCGTGCGCACCCGCGCACTGGGAACTGTGGAGCAGGGTATCGCTGGAAGATAAGCTAAAGAAAGTGGTGGATTTTTTGACGGAGATGCACATTGAGATTAACTCAACGAGCGAGACTATTCTTATATCCATCGGCAGCACTAATTTTTGCTAATTCCATAACATCAAGAGGTCCTGTGTTAAAATGGAGATGGTGGAGATGTGCTAGCGAACTGGTGGGTTTCGTAATGGTGATGAAAGTAAAGTAGAACACCTTTTTCGAATGGAACCTCAACAAGCAAAACTGGGTCTAATGAATCGATTCTTCAAGTCTGTTATAGCTCTCATTTTATCATAAAAACAAGCTTTTAAAAGGTAACCCTTTTAACAATTACACTGAACAAACTTCAGAATACAACCCAATGAAACAGTAATAAAATGTCTAATCTTACTTCGAGGTTCTCCTAATGAGCATAGATTTCATCGAGAGAGAGATTTGAAAAGGTTCTTTGCCACAGATGTTGCACGCGTTGTTCTCGTGGCTATTTTATTGGTACAAGAAAACCCATGGACACCTCAGCACCTTGGGAGATAACTTATCTCTGAGCTATGTGTTATGGCTGCGACCGATGAACATTAAGATAATAGTAGGGTCCCAGGTCGTCTTATGAATCAAGGTTTGAATCATCTCCACAGTTCTGCTGTTCCGCGACCAGTAGTCAGGTCGGTCAGTCAGTAGTTTTGAGCGCGCACTCCACGGCGCGTATTTGCACCGTCCCGCTCGTTGGACACGTAATCTATTTGAGCTGCGGATCACTAAACTGCTGTGACGTAATGAGATGCGAGTAACTGGTGATGGAGTAAGCATATGCATTTGCCTCTGTATTGGCTTGTGGGTTGTTCATTAAAGGTGCTACAGGTTTCCATCCCTCCAAGCCGTAAAGCTTGAGAATTGTATAAAATACTTTAGGGATATAGAATGAGATCCATAACACCCTCCAATGTAGAAGCTGACCTAAAACCCTTCAGCTGTGGCTGCTTATGAAACTGCTGCGAGTAATAAAACCGTAAATCAGTTGCATCACTTGCATCTGGCTTTGCTTGTGGGTTTTTAATTAGAACGACTAAAAACTATAAGCCCTTGTAACGTAATATGGCTAATAAGTCCTCCTACAAAATAAAAGGTGAACTAAGAGTGAATAATTGATAACGTAAACAGCTAGTGAGACTATAGAGATAATTTAGTTTCTGTGCCACATTATTAGATGTAAGACAATTACCGCCGCTGATTGGTTGCGAGCAAACACGGTATTATCTCAAATTATCTGCTTTGCCGCGGCGGCGGCACGTCCGCGGGAATTATCCAATATTTATTTATCAGATCGCTAACGAGAGCCCTTTTTGTGTAATATCGGTCACAAACATGCGGATAGCCTGATAGTTAGCGGCTACCGCAAAGGTCAGACTCCTCAGGAAATATCAGAAACTACAAGTAATTGGAGTTTCTGATATTTCTACTAGATTTTACATAGTGATTATTTTTAGGGCGCAGGTGCTCACTAAGAGGGAATTTTTCGAAATTTGACCCCTAAGGGGTGGTTTTTGGGGTTGATAGTTTGTTTGAAACTTTGTTACTACAAGTGCTAGGAGTCTCAAATGTTGCATTTGCGAACGGGATTTTGCGAATCAAGTTTCGTACGTCGGAAAAAATCCTGTATGACATAAAAATGAAGTTCACGCCGGCGAAGCCGCGGGGAGATCTAGTATAAATATAAACATGCGCCAGACAACACACCACCTGTCATGGTCTCTAAGTAGAGATACTTAAACATCTTTGTGTTACCAGGAACCAAACCAGGATTAAGCTAGGGGCGTCTCCCAGCACACCCAGATCCCAGCCCATTTAGGAAAGATCGTTTCCTGAATTGGCCCGACCGGGAATTGAACTACGGAAATCAAGGCGAGAAACCGTGCTACAGCGCACCACGCCAATCACGTCGTCACACATCTATGATTCGTGCATTGCTGACACTGTGAGATCCTTATGAAACTCAAAAAAAAAATTCAGTAGGTAAACCTAGACAGTGCTTCGAAGCTCTTTTTTCGGATGTTTTGTCCTTAGAGCATTTTTTAACTACTTCAGAGTAACTGCGTCTCAGAATGCGATAAATAGAAAGTGTATGGCCGCAAATGAGAATCGGGGACAGATGTGCATTTTTACCCGAACTTCGATGTACACTCACATTCACACTTAGAACAAACGCAATTCTTCTCAGTGATTTTTGTCCAAGCCTCAACAAGCCAGTCAAACCCAAAACTTATTAGCTCTCAACTTCCGCCGTTAAATCAATCCGATTGAATTCGGCTATTGTTGTGGCAGTAAAGCGGTCGTTACCGGCGCGCGCGCATAAACAAACAGTTCGTTTTACACTTTACAGGACCCTCGTAAACGGGACCGACAAGACGCACCGAATCAGCGGTTCACGTTTAGGGATGGGAATAGAATATATCGATAAGATAGTAGCTTTAGACAACATCGAACACTTTCATTGTAACTAGATTTAAAAACGTGAAAGGGGGTGTGTAGTAAGACGACGTACATTCAAGTATAGTCGCAAAAGGTCAAGCAGACAGGTATTCGTGCAGTATACGAGTTACAGATTTTATGCTGAAAAATAATTTTCGGTCACAGTAATGTAACTTATACTTAGTTTAAGTTGTGATAGAAATTCAGCGTTTCCCCAGAAATATTTTTTTTAAAGAAATTGTTTGAGTATCTTGTTGTGTTGTTTTAATTCGTGAAGAATTTAATGATGTGAACTTTTAATTAAAACTGTCTGCATTGCATTCTGACTTAAAAAGGACTTATATTTCAGTTTACCTGTTCTTCCGTAAAATTTATGGGTGTGCTCAAAATTTTTTTTTACACTATTCATGACGACAGCCATAGGGTTTATCATCAATAAGTAACTGCCATAAAATAACAAGGATTTGATTTTTTTAGTTCATCTCTTCTTTTGTCTGCATTGCATTCTGACTTAAAAAGGACTTATATTTCAGTTTACCTGTTCTTCCGTAAAATTTATGGGTGTGCTCAAAATTTTTTTTTACACTATTCATGACGACAGCCATAGGGTTTATCATCAATAAGTAACTGCCATAAATTAACAAGGATTTGATTTTTTTAGTTCATCTCTTCTGATCCTATATCGACTGTCGATACTGACAGCTTCATGCCCTAGGCTTCCTAAATCTCCCGTCCTTACGTAGCCGGTTAGGAGCACAGTACAGAACAGATATTTGCATTTTATTCGCCCGGGGCTTGTCCTCTTCGGACGGCGCTCTTTATATCTTTCAGGTAATAACCTCTTTGACGGACAGCCTTGAAAGAAATTGCTTTTCCCTCTTTGAGATATTCGACTCTAAAGCAGAAGCAATAGGGGTGCGGTTAGATGTAGCGATAAGGTGGTTAGACAAGGGGTAGAGAGATAAAAGTAAACGGATTATTGCTTGAGTATCGTCTCGTAGATCTGTCCGGCCGTTTGTTGAAACGTCCGCAAAGCGCACTTTGGTATTTGGGCAGAATTTTTAAAACTCAGGGATAAGCATTTACAGTCTACTAGACCTACATGTTTTTTTTTTATGAATTTACAAATTGACTCTACTAGATTCCCATATACTACACTAGGTTCTTGAGTTGAGTATTTTCTTAATCATTCAACAATCATGAGACTCTGTTGAAATGCTGCGACGTTCATAAGCTGATACTTTTTGGAAATGATTTCGTATAATAATTGTTGGTTAATTTTGTTTATGTTTGTCAAATCATTATTAAATCACGTTAGCCGATAGGTTAGTTAAACTACGACAATTTAGGTTATCAAGAACAAATATCACCTCAATGCACCTAAAAACATACAATTCATTTAGATAACCACTTACATTTACTTACCGAGCTTCTATCTGTAAGAACCCACGTACCTAATGGCTAACAAATGAGTGATTACTCGTGTTTATTTAGTTTATCTGTCATTTAATGCTTGTTACCTTTGGCCGACGTGAAATGAATTTGTTAGCCTAATTAGTTACAAATTACTATATTATGATAAACTCGTTACGTTTTTTGATATTAAATATACCTACCTTTTTTTTGAAACCCGGCGTTAATTTTCAATGTTGGTTTACTACGAGATACACGCTTAATGGTTCTATAAAGTTCTGAAACTATCGTATTACTTTCCCCAAAGCGACGATATATTTTTTCCACTCTATGTACAAACAAATTTCAGTCTGCTGAAAATACATGCAAGGTATCTAAGGCTGTACATTGTAAACAACGTTGGTTTCCAGCGGAGGTCAGGCAGGAGGTCCACTCCATTGCCACTTTCACGCAGTTACGTGAACTTTTAAATTTGCTAAATGTTAATGAAAACGAGTAAAATGTTATTAAGTTTTATATATTTTGTACAATGTAATAAAATGCGTAAGTAATGAGAGCGTCGTGGACTGAACCAGTGCGGTCCCAAGATCAAATCTGGCCCAAACAATTTTAATGTTTGTTAAAATTGCGGCTGACTCTCCGCTGATGGAAAACAACGAAGCAACCTGGATAACGGCGGAAGGTTCACCACTTACCACGTTGGTTTCTAATACGCCATGTGAAAAGTGGTCGTCCGAGTTCCGTTTACCATGACAGCAACAGTCAACATGTGTCTAACTGCCCTGTTTGGGAAATTGTCGTTAGCTTATGTAATATATGTGCATGTATACATGTATGCTTTTTACGTTGATATTATCGTGTTCGGACGATCGCGAGTAGGCCTCCAAACTTGCAGTCGGTACAGCTGCGCCTGCATCGGACACTCGTTGCTTGTCTTTGCTATTTTACTATCAACCACGGGCTTAAACTAGCTCGTAGTGTGGACACTGGACTGCCCGACACGGACGTTGTGAGTTTTATTTAAATACTACAATTTGGAGAATATGGTTCTCAATCGCTGTAAATATAGGAAAATATAAACTTTTCCAAAACTGTATGGAAACTAAAATTAAACTGATATTTGAAAAACAAAGCAAAACTTTAAACATCGGATTTAAAATGGCAAAGAGCAACTCTCCGCTCATAATTTTGCTTTCCGTCTATAAGCAAATACCTCCACTTGACCTCAGTTAATTTCCAAAGTGCAGACCGCGTAGTGTTCCTACTGGTAGGATCAGGGGCGTTTTGTGTGATCTGCTGAAAGACCTAAGATTTTCCGTCTATCTTGCCGACCGAAAAAAGTTCTCCTCAGAGTTACAATATACCTCTAGGGTTGCGGCAGCTTACCAACAAGCAGGGAGCTTGCTTGACAGTGACATTGTAAAAAAATTGTGCTGTCACTATACTACGAGGACTTTCGCCGTGTGATGATATCTCTGACAGTTCATAATTAACTTAATAAGTTTCGAATTACTTATTACTGGATAAGTGTGTAAAGGACAATAGTTTTTCAATGGTTTATTACATTTTCTTTTGCCTATTTCTTTTTATTTAGTTTTAAATAGAATGCGTGACACGGAAAAATGTGAGCTACGAGTATCAGGCATATCATCTTGAAGTTTTGACGACACGATTGGCGCAGAGTGCTGTACCATGGTTTCTCGCCTTGGCCTCCGTGGTGTCCCGGGTTCGATTCCCGGTCGGGTCAATTCAGGAAACGATCTTTACTTAATTGGCTCGGGTCTGGGTGTGCTGGGAGACGCCCCTGGCTTATTTCCCTGTCTGGTACCCCGTAACACAAGGATATTTATCCTTACTTCGAGACCGTGACAAGTGGTGTGTTGTCTGGTGCATAATTATAAAAAAAAATAGTGAAAATAGTATCATCAATAAAATTCTATATTGTTTTAAACTTTTAGATCACTAACATTAGAATAGTTCTTAGTTACGGGATTTCTAACATGTTTCTTTTACCAATTGCCAATAACAACTCACTTCAGTTTCTCCCTGATTATGGCCCTTACAACAGTGCCCAAATATTGGGTAGGTACTCAAAAAAGTACATGGTAGAAATCCCGTTACTAATAACTGTAGATCAATCTGTAACGCTGTTAAAAGATAGTGATGCTGTTTCGCAGTATGTATATGTACTCGTAACACGGAGAGCGTAATAGTATTGTTATACACCTAATAATTATATGAAGAATTTGTGGACTACTTATAGCCTTCCATGAGGCGCATTGTGACATTTTTCAAACGAGCTGACTACTTCCAAGATTGAAATTTAATAATTATTCAGAGTTTTACTATTCTATAGCACTTACTTCCTGACTGCGTGATTGATATTCAAATCTTCTGTGGCAATCTCAAAATTGGATCGAGCTTTGCTTTTATTCAAATTGTTCGCCCTTTTTAATGCTTACAGTTTTATCTCCTGCTTTACACAATTCCACCACCTACACCAAATAATTGGCATAGAATAACTGAACGCCGTATAAATGGATTCACCCACTTGCTTCTAAGAAGAGATGAATAGGAAGCTGTTGTATACTGTGGTGTTCAAGTGATTCTGTAACTTCTGTTGTGTACAGTCACCGGCAGTTTACGATCGTCCAAAAGTGACGTTTACTCGCGTTTTGATTTATGAAACCGCCGCAGAGGACCGCCTTTGTTGGAACTTGATTATTGTACGTAACTGTACTCTTACGATGAAATATCAAATCATTTTTTCCCTTAATTTGTTAGCTACAATTTTTTTCATCTAGTGACCACCGAGTGAAATTTTGTTTACGTTTTCTGAAATAACTTTGTTAAGGCAATATTCTCGTAGCCGTAAAAGTTTCGGCATCATTTCTGTCTAGACGGATTACAGCAATTGTTCCAAAGTTATGCTAGCTTAATTTCACCTTCAGACAAAAAATACTGACTGTCAACCAATTTAAAAGAGAAAATTTCTTTACAGCATTAGAAATTGTGTTCTTGTGGAATGATAATGCGAGAACCGTAATTGACAAAGAAAATAATATTTATGGAATATATTGAGCTGTACTTGTCGAAAAAACATTTAAAAACCTATATCTATGATCAAGACTTAAAGCGGCAGTTCAGGGCACAAAGTGCGAAGAACATTTGCACGGTAGAGCAAAAAATAAAATGATATTGACGACTAAACGAAATACTGTATTCCAAATTAAGCTTCTTGTCAGCCGCATACCGAAGATAGTAATCAGATGAGGGTGATTGTTTGTATAATTGCCACATGGTTTATATTATGTTCGCAAGCAATACCGCGCGGAGAGCCTCTCAGAGGGGGAGCCGTCACGCCCGATTGATTTATAGTAATAAATGAACAACAGATACACTGTGGCTAAACCATAGATTTCCAAACTGTGGTCCGTCGCCAAGCGAATGTTTATTCTTAGGTGAGATATTTAAATTGGAACTTTCACCAAGTTCGGAAGCCGCAATGTAAATTGGCACCACCCGTCCAGTGGCCCGGTGACCTGGTGCAGGAAGCCGTTGACTGCTGATAATGATAATGATGAGTTAATGTACTTTAATTTTATTTTGATAACTAAAACATAACATACCATCACTACTTTATCCCAAGTGGGGCAGTCAGAGGCAAGTGACTGTGCCGTCATGGTGAATGAAACACTCAGAAGCCCATTTTTCGCTAATGGTATTAGAAACCAACGTGGTAGGTGGTAAGCATTCCGCCGCTATCCGGGTTGATTTGGTTTGTTATCGATGTTTTCCGTCACCGTAGAGTTAGTAGGATATTTAACTATGAACACAAAGATTTGGTTCTGGCCAGATTTGAACTCAGGACCACATGATCCACGATCTGAGTTTGGGTGCTGAACCACTAGGCCACGACACTGTAATATGATAACCAAAACAGATTTAAAAATGTTATAAGTAAGTGTGTAAATAATTCTTCACAGGTTGTTAGACCTTATAGTAGAAAAAATTGCGTTAGCAGATAATCTAGGTACAGTGCGCGTCAACTTATAGTCCTCTCTGAAGTGGTTTTTCGCATGCGCAATACCTATTTTATGGAAAAAAATTGGGAGTGGGGGACTCGTGATATCTTCAGAGTGTCTTCGGCAGCGCAGACGGTAGTCTCTAGCTCCGCTCGGACCTGGTCTGACCAGCGCATGGAGGACCGTCCTCTGGATCTCTTTCCCTGTGTCTTCCCCATCAGCAGAATATTTTCCAGCTTGTCCAATTCCAAGATCCGGCACACGGTGGAGCGCCTCATCCTGATGCTGAGCTCAGAAAGTATGGATGCATTGGTCCGGTGTTCTCACCAATGCAGAGTTGTTACTGTATTGAGTTATTACTGTAAGCGTACGAGTATGTTATGTTAAGGAAAAAAAATCTCATTCTCAATTAAAGCAAAAATATGCTAAAATGCATGAATTCATAGTCCCTGGGTAGGTGTAGCTCCCTCTCCGATAAAATATATTCAAGACCTATGTAAACATAGACAGGACCTTTGTAAATACGGACAACCTTTCGATAAAAAGTCGAAAACAAATTCTGAATGACAATAGGTACATTACCGACTAAAAGTATTCACGAGGTACAAGTAGTGAATCCTTTAAAAGTCACTTTAGATACAAAAATGTGCTTGAAACACTCAAAGCTGTGTCAGCGTAAGATTTTTTAGAAACTACGAAATAATTAATGACCTACAAATTAATTACATAGAGAAGGCAGTTTGGTGCAATCGCAAGACTAATTCAAGAGACAAATATTTTTAAATAGCTTCTTTCACAAAGTACTTAGTGTTCAGCTACTTATGTTGCTAACTGTACGAGTAAGTAAGTCGTTGTAGATAGGTCCTGATGAGTCTCTAGATCTTTGTCCACAATGAACATTGTAATTTGCTCGAAGGTGAGTTCGGCTTAGTATAATAAAGGACATTACGTAGGTTAAACGTGTATTTTCGTGGTTCTACCTTCTTATACGAGTGGTTATTTATTCTATTAGTTTGTATGGCGAGCTCGTCTAATTGAACGAACGCGATATCTCGCGACGAGCGGGCAAATAGTTGCTCGCGGCCCTTCGGCGGCGGGCAGGAGCCAGGATCAAGAGGACGAGGCATCATAAACTTTCTTAGCTGGCCGATAGGCAGATCCTTCTTAAGAGGATACAGAAGCGCCGCCCTGTTTCCTCCCTGGATATTGCTAGTAGAGGAATCAATTCATCGCAAAAAAGCTATGGCCACTATTGATATGTCGCTATGTTTTCCTTTTTTACTCTTAAACTGATTTTCAAAAGAGATATGAGCATTCAAAATTCTGAAAAAATGGTCAGATCATCGACGAAATTAATTTAATCAGATTATATAAAAAAGGAAAACATAGGAACACGGCCAACGCCGTGACGACACGATTGGCGTAATGCGCTGTAGCACGGTTTTTCGCCTCGACTTCTGTAGTGTCCCGGGTTCGATTCCCGGTCGGGTCAATTCAGGAAACGATCTTTTCTGAATTGACTCGGGTCTGGGTGTGCTGGGAGACGCCTCTGGCTTATTTCCTTGTGTGGTACCTCGTAACACAGGGATATTAATCCCAACTTCGAGACCATTACAAGAGGTGTGTTGTCTGGAAAAAAAATACCTTTTTCTAATTTTTACTAAAAAAATACGATTCGTCGATTTTGTGTACTTTTGATATGTAATTTCGGTCCGATTTGCAGTTGCTCTTTGGCAATAGATTTTACAAATACCTATTTTTAAATTCTCTCGACCGTGCTGTGTACTCTTAAACAAGCATAATAAAAGTGTGTGAGCAAGTGTGGCCCCCAATTATGCATTGATAAACATCAAATAAATTTATTAGTGGGATTTTAAACATCACGTTTTAAACATTCCATTTACAAACTTAGACCACGCGACTCGCTTAGGGAAGTATTTAAGAAGATCGATATTTAAACTGTGCATGCTCAGTATATTTTAGATAACATAATGTAAGGGCGCAAAAACTTGCATCTGTTCAAAAAAAACAGTGATACTCATAAACATAATACCAGAAATAAAAACAAATTGAAAACTCCCAGTCTTAGGCTACACAAGGGGGGAAACTCATTTGTGGGTCAATCTGTAAAATACTTTAACAAAATACCTCAAAGTCTTGTTGATCTACCTCTTCACAAGTTTAAGTCTGCAATTAAAGCAAAGTTAATGAAACAAGGTTATTATAATGTAGAGGAGTACTTGAACGACAAAAGTTTGTGGTCATAATAGGAATAATCTGCTCCTCTGCTCAATATTTTGTTCTTTTTTCTACTCGCATTGACTGTACTCTGAATTTATTTTTTGTAAAACAAAGTTGAAAAGAGTAACTATCGAGTTTCTTGCCGGAGTCTTCTCGATAAGAAGCAACGTCCGAACCGGTGGTAGATTCACATTATGTATATTCGCGATATGTAATGATATTGTACTATTTTATTTACGTTTATTATTATTATTTCTATATACTTTTTTTGACATGTCGTATGTGCTTTGTACAAGCTTAAATGAATAAATGATTTTTTTACTTTACTTTTATTGATAGAGGTATAGACAATTTTTTTTTTAATTAGAAGATATTTTGCGACAAATTGCTTGAGATAACCGAATATAGTATTCGTTTTCTTACCAATATACTGCTGACCTAATTATGGAAAACAAGTTATCGCTCCATCCATGGGTGTTGGCTTAAGCACCTTGTGTAGGTTGCACAAATGTTGCGAAAACTCTTATTCAGATTAAGACCTGAGCGCCATTACCACTCAGCTACAGCAGCGTTTAGCCTCAAACAATATATGGGAGAGCGTTGTGGCTAGGCCAAAAAATATCATTAGCCTAGGGGTAAACCTTAATATGTCAAATAGCCTTATTAGGTTTAGGCCTCAGTGCTTTTACCACTCGGCTTCTGCAGCGTTTAACTTAAACTTATTTTATTCTTATTCTTATTCTTTAGGAATAAGTCATTATTAGTATATTGTAAAATGATTTTTAATTATTCCAGCAAATGGATAAACAAATGTATTCCTAAGATGGTCAGTAATACCGCGTCCACGTCCACTTCGCGCGTCCGCGACGCGTATCGCTAACTCAGCGAACATAAATAACGCATAGAGCTAATCCGATACGGCGGTGATTTGTTGGCCTATTTACTTATTTGCTTAACCCACTGCGCTACAACTTACAACATAAACTTGTTTATTATGCCCACCATACTAACCCGAGACGTCCGCCATAACCGATCGCCTATACTTTCATCACCGAATTTAACGCCTATAAAACGTATTCATAAATTCCTTATTTATAATATAATAAAATTTATAACCAACATAATCCGCTCAGAACAAAGCTGGAATGTAAGGCAATCCCCTATTAACAATTCCCAAACATCACGTCTTAGGTTGATGCTTTTTTGTCAAGTAATGTACGTTTCTTGACTAAAGAACGCGCTTTATTCTTAGCGAGATAGAACAGAGTTTCGTGTGGGTTTTTCTGGGGTGAAAGTAAGTAGTGTAGCTCAATAACCATCGGCATAAATAGTATTAACAACAATTGATTTACATACAAATTGCTTTAGACAATATTGCTGACGGAATGGCGCGCGTGACGCGTTCCACACATTTCGCGCGGCCACGAGACGGGCGGCAAGCGAGCACGCTGACATAACTGTCAGATAGATAGGCGATTAGATAGGAGATTCGGATAACATTTTGAAACGAAAACTGCACATTTCAAGAAATAAAATAGATATGTAAAATTGTACTTTTTGAGGTTCTTACAGAATGACCAAACTGATTAAATTAGATTCAAATAGGCTCAATTATGTACAGCAACTAATTACTTTTTTTTACTTAATTGAAACAAAGTCTCATAAACTAAAATTCATTATGTACATAAATAATGAATATTCTAATTAATTAATTGGTGTTAAACCATTCCCCTAATATGAATCAATAGTGATCTTTTAAGCTACTTAAATATAATGCGATATGTTACAGAAAAGAATAAGACACCCAAATCCAAATGAATACTATTCTGGTTTTATTTTAGTAATTTTATTGGTTAATTTGATTGCATTAGCTAAGATCGCTCCCTTCGTGGCGCGATCGCAAAGCGCGCAGTTACTCTCATCGCGGGGGTGTATCATGCGTGAACACATACACCCGATCTACGTCTGTTCGTCCGTCCGTAAGTCGGTGTAGGGCTGCTGTCAAAAAAAAGCAGCAAAATCATCTAAAAATCCAAACTTATGCCAAGTTCAGCATGATATAACTGTACAGAGTAAAGACACAACTTTGAAACATAATCTCGCCTGATACTAACCGTCGATAAAGTAAATGACTTAAAAGTAGCATACAAATATGAACGGATCTTAGAGACAGTTTTTAGAATGATCCATCGGGTATTGGGGATGTAGAAGTTATTCCCAAGGATTGCTAGCCAGATGAGCCCTCGCAAAATGCCGCCAAGCCATATTTTGTGCAACAAATAAAATTACTTTTTCACGCTATTTCAACGTCACTACCAACTGAGCTTTCATCATTACCTAACTTATACACATTTTGACGAAATATTCTTCTCCTTTCTACGAAAAACATAGATCTAACAATCAACAAATCTTCGGTTAATAGTGGCCTCTCCTTTTATTCACGATCATCATTTGTCAATATACAAAGTGAATTTTATTCAGAGCATTTTAACAATGCTCTTTTTTCCATCTAACAGAAACTAGAAAACCCCCCGATACCGATCGACAACCAGGCCCAAGGTTATTTTTTTCTAGTTTTTATCTTTAGACTTTGTTTTGAGGTACACCTTTGACTCGTAGTACAAGTAAATATAGGGAGAGAACAAATGTTAACCTTTTCAACTCCTTAAGGATATATTCCTTGACGACATCACTGCCAGCCCTACTCGCAGCCGCGGATGAGAATAAGAGCACCTGATTGCGAGTCTGATTGAGACGTCTGTTTATTTTTATTCCGAGTAGTGAGCGCGGAATTACCTTCATACAGCCACCGCTCTGCAGCCAGCGTGCTTTTACGCGTCCAATTTGCGTAAGTAACGCTAGTTCAGAGAGGGGATTATAAGACGTTCGGTTTGAATAATAATGTTGTTTAAATGTAATTGGATGTTATCGTAGTTTTATTTTTCAGTTTGAATTAACTTACCTATTTGGTCATAGTTATAGTCTAGTTTGAGTGGCTGCGAGGCTAATTGACATTCATAGGGCTTGATAATCAAATACTACATAGTACAAAGTTGTCTGTTAAGAGATGTTTAGATATCTGGATATTGTTCTTTGCCATCGTGGTTTCTGATCTACCTACTGATTTCCATAACACAAGGAACAAAAGCTTATTTAAGTAGTGACTAATAAATTATTATATTGTTTTCTCAAGTTTTTTTTTTAGCCACTCACTAAGACACCCAAGGTACCTTGCTGTCATGCTACCCAAAAACGCTGTAACTGATTATATCAAAATAAGTAGACACGAAATCACATCAAGCTCTACATCGGGCCGCCTTATATACTTCTGACTTAAGACCCATTTTGCAATAGTTTGACCAAGGTTGACCTGTCATCCTTCTACACCTAAATCTTTAATTACAATAGTTTTCCAACTAAATGAAACCTACTGGCATAAATATCTCAAGTACTTCCTTAAGTAGTTGTCCAATCTTCTGTCAGTTGATAAGCAGCAGTTGAGCCCATAACCGGCAGTTGGGACAAATACGGCAATAAACATGAGCAGTGGCCGCGGCGTTCTCTATGCAAATGTACTGGATAGGTACGGGAGGTCGCTGTGGCTGTTCTGGTAATACTGGGTGTACTGCTCGCAGAAAAAAGAACAGAGGTGAAATATAAATACATAAAAATTGATACGAAAACATTTAAATGGCCATGAACGCAGTCTAGCAGCAGAAATGTATCTCCCGCAATTTCTTACGTCATTCCATACTTACGCTTCGCACGAGGCGCTTGGCGAAATTTTCTCACGGCGCACGTATAAAGACTTACTATCCAGCCTCGGATGTGTTATATTTGTCTCTTCAAGGCGGATTAATTGTCATTTGTCCGGGATTCTGCCCTAGGGTATGACCTCTGTGACCAAAGAAAGCTTGGTTGGCTGGTTGCTGCACTTCAACATTCAGGAAAGCTGTTCTTCGGTAACCTTAACACACAGCGCAGATGTCACAATAAATTGTAGTACCTAAATTCGCTTACCAGTGTTATAGTGTGTATTAAAAGTGTGTTCTATGCATACCAATTCATCACCCTTGCGTGGAACGAGACTTCAGCTAAACCTTCAAGATTTAACATTGCCTTAGGAACGCGTAAAGTGAGACAGTATGGCGAAATTGAGTGATGATCAAAATACAGTAACCTTTTTTCACTGCCATATTAATTACAACAAATAATATGGAAGAAAGTTAGACATTTTTATCGTCATAATATTCAATAGTATAATAATTATAGTATTATCAATTATTGTGTAAACTTTTATGCTAACGCTACCCGTTGTTTATCCCAAAGTATTTACATTCATTTTTTGTTACTTATTAAGACTTAGCCCATAAATACGCAATACGGTCGCTGTAGGTACCGCCCATAAAAAATAAGATGGCCGACTCGACGTAATTCTGCGGCGAGCATAATAATGAGCCCCGAACGGTATTGTAATATCCTCGCTGTGGCATATTTCGCGTTGTTATTACTCAACGGAGTATATCTGTTTGGCTAATTTGGTTGTTACCCTACTCGCAGTAAAAAACTGAGATAGTTTGTCGGTATTTGTTAGTGGAAATCGAGTCGAACCTTGATTTTCACCAGCGATGTATCTAAGAGAAAAACCAAGGCTATATTTTTTTGATCTCATCATATATCACATCATCACAAAATAGGCATCCTAATTACCACTTTTTTTTGTTGTTTCTTATGAATCTTCTTCTGGAAGCCATACAGACACACATCACATACCTATCTATGGGTGGTAAACATGATGGAATATCCTTGCAAGAAAGATGTTGAAAGAGCAGAAAAGGACTTCTAATAAATATTTTTTCACTTAAAACATTTCGCAACCTTTACTTTTTGGACAAAAAGCTCAAACTTAAAATCCACACTGCGCTAGGACTCTTATTCAAAGCACGCGAATAAAACATTAAAGGCAATAATTAAAACATTACCGGCCACGGAAAGGGAATAAATATACGGAACCGCAACAGGCGATACGGGGTGTATAAATTAAGTCGCGCGACAGTTGCGCGACACTCGGCAATGCGACGCTGCGCCGGCCGCGGCGGGTGGCACAGGGAAATACAAGCTGACTCAAAATAAAATTAGTAAAACGCATTTAGATAAAAATATTGATTTTTGTTAAGCATTGTAATGAGGAAGGGATTCTTTAATGTATTTTTTTTTAAGATGCGCTAATTTCAAAGGTCGCAGTGTGGACGAGGTAAGAGAAACCTCGCTACCATGTCCTGGGTTGTATGTTGTATTCTTAGCTAAAGAGTAACTAACTCGCATTCGACAAGCGATACTGATAATGATAATTGTAATCAAATTATATCGCTACAATTGACGAGTACCTAATGTATGTAGTCAATGTATGTAGTCAATAAGACCTAATGTAATGTGTGTACTTAGTTGCTTGCCAAATTCTAATAAATGACGAAGAACGATAAATCAGATACCATTTTGTCTGAAAATTAAACGCTCTAATCAAACGGCCATTAAGGCTTATGTCAATGGTGAATCGAAGTACAATGTTTTACAGCGCATATAAACAAAAGAGTCAATACATTTAACAATCGAAGAAAGAACAAAACGCAGACATTGTTCCTCAACTTTTTCTTCTTGCAGCTTTCGCCCGTGACGCGCTCTCAACCCTCCCATTTCTGTTCCGATTTAGGTAAATTGACAAGTACAGGGATTTTATTTACGCGCGAGGTCGCCGCCTTGGCGCGGTCCGAGCTGCAATTAATATTAAAACCTTCTTGTATTGGACGCTGCCTTAAGAGTAAAACAGGGTAAAGGCGTCAAAGTTTACGTTGGGTAAAAAATATCTATCATGACTTCATGAGTCACATTTAAGTACTTACCTACTTATTTATAATACGGACATCACTAAATATATGGCGCTATCTGAAGGTTGCGTGTAAACGTATGCACTAAATAAATCAATAGACCGCCAAAATATAATTGCTTTAACATTAGATTTTTTTAAATAGACGTCTTTTTTAGTTACCTTATTCTTGTAATTTATCTTGTCACTCAGCAAGGTTTTGTGACACGCGTGTATAGATTGTTCCGATGCCTGAACAAACCCCGTCAGAATTTTCGATCGATTGTTGAAGTATAGGCCAATTGATTACACTGAGGCTCTAATCCTCACTTGAGTAAACAATTTGATATCCCTAAAACTAACTGCTTCCTACTCGATTTTTTAATCAAATCTAAATTCTCCGAGATGCAAATTAATCAGATTTGCATCTCGGAGAATTTAGAGTATGGGTAAGAAACCGTAAATGCATTTGTTCAAAAGCGTTAAACGCTCACAATGAACTCCACTGCAGTTACCGCGTTACACGTTGCGAAGGCAGCGTGCGCGGGGCGGGGGCGGACAGCGGCTCTCGCGCGCGTAACTGGCGTTGAAGCCAAGCGATTTATGGCCTCACTAATTTATAGTGCCGCTGCACCACGATTAATGGAAACACTTATTCCGACTTTAATGTTGTTTCGATTCGTTATTTTTGTAAACTATTTGTTGGTCCCTTGTCGCTCGGACCTCGACTGAGATGTTTAGAATTTAGGGTTGCTCGTTGTTTGTAGATTAACTTTTAAAAGTATTTTTTATGCTTTAGTTAAAACGAATGCTAAAACAACATGAAACTAACAAGCGAGACGGTGGCGTTTCGACCAGGTGATGAGAACAGCCCCAACGGCTCTCACAAATTAAAAATAACGGAGTTACTGAAAATGCTTTCAACATAATTTGTGGAATGGACCCATGAAAACTAGATGTACCTGTAGCAAGATTCCGTCGGGCTCGTATTATAAGAATAAACAATTATTATTTGAGCGCCGATTTCAAGCATGCATGAGGTAGAGCAATTGCAGCAAGTATTAATCCTACAGCGACAGTTTAACGCTCGACCAGTACGTCTACCACGAGTTGCCACTTTAAGTTTACATTATCGTTCGCGTAAAAAATTGTATTGGAATTTGACATTGTCATGTCATGTCATGTGTCATTCCAATACATTTTTTTTACGCGAACGAAAATGTAAATTTTAAGTGCAACTCGTGGTAGACGTACTGGTGCTTCGTTTTTTTATGATAGCGATAGTAATGACAGTAATGTGAAAGTTTTTATGTTTTAGACGTCACCCTGTTTTATAATATGATATTTTTTTTAACGGATTAAAATTTGTTTTTTGTCTCTCGAGCGCTATTTCATTTAAAGAAATGATTTAAGGAGCATTAAATCAAATCCAAACATACCCTACTTCCGCAGATCAGGTGGAACAAGTAAAACAAATCGAGAGAAACAAAGTTCCGCCCCGAGTCATGAATATTGAGGATGCAGCAGCCCGTGCGCTCCACCTCCACTCCACCTCGACTCGACCCGGCATCTCCAATAAATCTACATAATTATGCACTTTTTCTGAACAGTCACTAAAATGGTGGAATCAATTCATATTTTATTGCATGCTTGAACAGTGCTTTTCTGACTTGCAAACTCACTGATATTTGAATTATTATAATTAATTTTCTCATGGAATTGGAATGCTCTACTACTGGGACCTTTCCCAGAAGAGCATTCCATTGATATTTTTGACATAAATTACTAAACTGGTTTTCAGTAGTTGCCAGTCAATAAACAGAAGCTGCAGTGTTTGTAGTTCACTGTGTCTGTATCTATCTCACACACAGCGTATTTTTTTTAAAATACAAATACTCGTAGTTCTACCCACAAAAATGTTAACTCTATACCCGCTAGATTTGAACACGTTATTTTTGTGCAATTTCATGTCCCAAAAGTTTAATTAATTAATTATGCTGACTGATATTCAAAACATAAGTGCACAAACAGGTTTATTATTTAGACTAGCTAAATTAAATTAGTATAGGTACTACAGACGGTTTACCCTTTAAAATTCGTGGCTAAATCAACTGCGAATGTGGTCTTGGCCACTGAGCGTAGGTGAAAGACACTGAATTATATGATTATCACTTTAAAACATGTAAAGTTTTAATTACACGTGTTTATTAAGTTATTCTAAAGCCATCCTGCGTCATAGCAGAGGGCGTGGCGTCCGGTAATACATATGAATGAGGAAACTTTGATTGCGCGTAGATCAGCGACCACCTCGCCCATACAGTTTGTAATTAGTACGTGGCCATTAACGCAAACGTGGAATTAGCTTTGCAAACTACAAGTGTTTTCATATCTCTAGGCTATGAGTTCATACTTTAAGAGAGAGCAGGAGAAATAACCAGTCAGGTTATCAGTTCAGTGGCTATTTAAAATGTATGCTTTTTTTGAAGAACATTTTTTTTTAAATAATGATTCCCCTCTTCCATTGAGCACCACTTAAATTCCAGGCAATGGCTACATGAATTTTATTCTTATATTGAAATGTACATTCCAATTGCTTTCGTCTCGAACAGTTTGAGGTATTGTCATGATCAATCATAATTTTTTTTAGAAATACAAGATAATTAATCAAAAATATCTCTTTAATTCAATACCAAATCAAACTTATCATATTAAAAACGGTTAAACGATTTTATCTTACCATGATTACCGCTAGTTCACCAATATTGTGCAACTTCCCAAGTCCCAAGGAGTTTCTAAGAAACGAACTAGTAATTACACCTAACGAATCTTGCAAGTTCCACACACGAGAGGACGGTGGAGTGGCGGAGTGGTGGCCGGCGACAGTTCGCAACTCGCTTGGACATCAATTAGTCAAATTGAGGAGGCGCCGACTTGTTTCACCAGCGGACCAGTCTTAGAACTGCAGTGGCCATGTCGGAAGTATTTAGGTGGATTTTTAATCAGAGTCTCTGTTATAAAAAGCTGATGGCACAATGAAGATAGTCAACCTAAGTGTCGTTGAAACTCATGTTTAAATTTTTATTAATAAATAATATCGGGAATAGACATCCTATGACACTATTCGCGGATGACAGCACAATAACAATATCATGTTCGGACGCCAATACTTACAATGCTGACGTAAACAGTTCATTGACATCTATAATTTCATGGCTAGATAATAATAATCTTAGATTAAACTTGACGAAAACCAATATAATGCACTTCGGACAAAGATCTCATAACCCATTAAATGTAAATTTGGTTCATAATAACTTCCCCATAAACGAAACATGCTCAGCTCGTTTCCTTGGATTAGAAATAGATAGTAAATTAAATTGGAAAAATCACATTGAACACTTATGTAAAAAAATAAGTAGCATATCATATGCTCTTTATAAATTATCACCCACCATTAGCATTGACGTGCTTATCTCTGCCTATTATGGCCTTGCTGAATCCGTTCTCAGATACGGCATAATTTTTTGGGGCAACTCAACTAACAAAGAGATGGTATTCAAAATGCAAAAGCGCTGTATACGTGCAATGTTTGGTATTAAAAGGACCGAAAGTTGTAAGCCGCTGTTTACTAAATATAAAATTTTGACAGTCCCTTGTTTGTATATCTTAGAGGTAGTTCTGTTTGTTAAAAAGAATCCCCACTTGTTCTCACAGATGTCTGACACGATAAAACGTAACCTCCGCAATATCGACAGGCTCTGTATTCATCCAGCTAAGACTGCGCTACTATATAAAAGTGTTGTATGCAAAGCACCAGTATTATTTAATAAAATTCCGAAGGATATACGCACCTTGGATTACGGGTTGTTTAAGAAAAAAATGAAAACTTTCCTAGTTAATAAATGTTTTTATGACGTAAATGATTATCCAAATGAAAAATAATATGTAGTAATGTCTGTAATCTTTTTTGTTTTGTGTTGTCATTTATTATTTAAGCATGTAATTTGATTATTTTTAATTCGCTTGACATTTTTTTACTTGTTTTTATTTTAATTTGGCTTTTTCCTTTTTAGTCGGTTATCTGACAAATGTATTTTTTTCGATTAATTTTGACTATTTAAATTTTTGTTTTTTATTTTATCAATCTTTTTATTGTTAACGATTCTGATTATTTTAATGGATATGTGTAAAATTAAACATTTTTTGCAATACCTGAAAAAGGTACTAAGTATTAAGAACCATATTATGTATTTAATATTAAATAAGACCTTATAAAACACTTGGTATGCGAAATAAATACTTGATTACTTGATTACTTGATTACTTGATTACTTGAATATCGTATATTGCCTATCAGAACACCAGTCAGATTCTTCCAAAAAATTGCTTCCAGATCACTTGACCATAGTGAAAACAGTGTTATAAGACTGTTTTAATTTTTTTATAGAGCGGTATGAGTTCCTACGTTGTCCTTGATTATAGGATCATCAACCAATACTGTCCGGCAAGTTGCCAAACAAATGTATTATAATAATAAATATATGTACGTTGGAAAGAGTGGCAGTTTTTTTTTATAAATTTTACAAGAGTTTTTAACAACAAGTAGGGAATTTTACGTATTTCTGAAGCCAGAATAACTTAGTAAACTCTGTTATCAGTTTCTTCCAGCTCTTTCAATTAAAATTACGGTAAATTGCTATGTTATAAAATTATTCCGGTAAATTTGAATACATGGTAACCCCACTGAACTTTTGATTCGGACGTTCAGTTCATTACTACATTCATTAGTCGGGTCGCGGTCAATCTCGCTACCTGACTTAAATCCTCAAGTTCGCCTTGCTCGTCTGCTAAGCTGTTGTTTAATGAACGAA
This sequence comes from Udea olivalis, assembly GCA_947369235.1. NCBI lineage: Eukaryota > Metazoa > Arthropoda > Insecta > Lepidoptera > Crambidae > Udea > Udea olivalis. The sequence goes on from OX376347.1 coordinate 21,744,357, forward strand.
CTTCCCTTCTTGAGCCATCATTACGGTGGTTAGTTCAGGGTTGAGTAGATTAACAGCTTTGTTAGGCCATTCAAACCGTATACCTTTAATCTGTAATACCATAGCGAATTAACTCTGAACGAAAGAAAGAAAATAAAAGGTAACGTGTGTGGCGTTTTCCTTTGCAAAAAACACACTTTCTTTATCTTGTCGTAAACTTGGACAAGCATCTGTTACTTAAATTTTAATTTTGAACATTTTTACATTGCACTATTTTTCGTTGAAATTTAGAAACTAGAAAAATTCAATCTTGGTGGTCCCGCCTGAGCCCTAGGACTAAAGTTGATGTTTTCTAGTTAATATGTTAGGCATCAGGAACGTCTTACACTAAATCTAAATCAGCCTGGTCCGGCCCACTGCAGGGCAAAGGCCTCCCCCCCCCCCCCAATCTCCATCACGATTCAGGGCAAAAGTTGACTAATCCCTGCAGTACACATCTAGTTCGTCTCGCCACCTTCTTCTAGGTCTTCATTAGGGTGCCATTCTGTAGGTTTATTTAATTACTAAGAGGTGGTACACCAAATCTTAAGTATAAGGTTATATTTTCACCACTTACAATCAGTAAACAGACGAGTAGAACCCCATAACTAGTATGTTAGTAGTAATATAATATAATATTTGTTTGAATAGCGGCATAGATGGGTTTGACCTGGATTTGGATAATGATACATCAAACACGAGAAACATTTCACGGTAATTATAATACGCTGCGTACAGCCCGCGCGCTCAACTGATGTGCACACTTTGCTTGTCATAACATTCAGTATCTCGTATTCTCATACATCACAAGCTTTAATGGACAGATAAATTGGATGTCATACTTGAGCAGTACAGTAAAATTATAGGTTAAGCAACGAGAAAAATGCTGCAGTTGCAGTTTCCCGTCTCAATCAGATTATTAAATCAATAGTCTAACATTATCATGTTACATTTGTTTTAGCTTCTATTTTTTTTGTGAACCATCTTATTTTAATGTTTGCTCCCTTTGTTAAACGTTAAGTTCTTTTCCCAATTGTTCGCCTCACTGCCTAACTACTTAAAACTTATTTCTAGCATTGCGTGTTGGAAATTTATTAACGGCGTAGCCATTCTGCCATCGGATTCTTAAACAAATATTGTGTCTCGATCATAAAACTCATGTAATATACTTATACATAGAATGTCTTGAAAAATTATGCAAAAACTCGTCATCTCGTCATCTTCAAATCCCGAGTTAATTTTCCTCCTGATTCTCTACCTGAAGGTTGCCTGGAAGAGATCGCTACTAGCGATAAGGCCGCCTATATTGTACACCTAATTTATTTAAATGAAACTGCAATATTTTGTTTGTGCGATAAAGTTTATCTTATCTTATCTTATCAAGGTAAAGTGAAACACGTAAAATGTTTTTTACGTGTGCGGTTCTCCCTGACTCTGAAAACATGTACCAAGAAGAAAAGGTTAAGTATCTATGTACGTTTACCGCTTCACAGTTATTTAGAGAGCAGAGACCCCGCGGGAACCAGCAATCATTAGTGGCGCACCCGGCGATCAATCACGCACAATAACCTGAATACATCGCGAACAATGCGCCGGTGACTTGCGCGCCGCAGACGCACCGAAGAGAGGAAGACGCCGGGGAATATAGACAAGACATACTCAGAGAGAGAACAGAATATGAATGTAATTATTATAAATGTACGGAGGAGAACGGGTCAACCTTCACAAGTCTATTGCGAAATAAGTCTTCAGCATCTTAATATGTGATGTTTTTGTGATTAATGCATGCATTTTTTGAAATAAAAACTTTTATTAAGCAAAACGAACTTTAGACAAGATTCTTTTGTGACATTGGTAAACTTTGTACGTAGTACGGTCGCACCTAATTACTCAATAATGATTGCAACAACAACGTATTAAGATTAAGGAAGATTAATTTCCAAGAATGGACTGATAGTGACAGTTCAGAGGTCATTAACACCGAGTAGCAAGTACAGTCACACACAACACGCGTCACAGATTTCCTGCGCTGCGATAAGGCTTGCATGTGAAACTGAGATGCTGCAATCAGGTGTCCAGTGACCCCTTGCACCTAAGGCCAGGGGCAGTGATCGACCTGCGGGTAGTTATGTAGGCATCGATCGATAAAGTAATCAGTCGATATCTTCAAATAGGGACGAATTAATCAAATAATCATCATTTACGATAGCTGAAACAAACCTACTCAATGAGAAATGTAATAGTTGGGTAAGGCTCATATTTTAGGCGCAATTTGTAAAAACTTGCTGTCCGAAGAGTTTGAATATAAAAATAAAATTATGAAATAATCCACTTTTTATCAAAAGTTATGGCAGTACGTATATCTTTTTGTTATGTCTATTTTTTTCATAAATACACACATCAAAAGTGTCTAGGGATCAAGCATTTTTATGCGGATTTCTTGAGATTGAGATGTGGCTTTGTAATAAATTTATGATTTTATAAATTTATATGGATCCTTTTTGGTGCATTTCATAATTTGAAACAGGAACTGTCAATCAAATTCGAGTAAAAGATGAAAATCAGCTGTCAATATTTTCCCTATAAAAACATACAACGCATTGAAGACATTATTAGTGCTACTGTTTCCCTACTACTGATTAAAACCAACGTTATTATGGAGCGGCGACGTCATTTAAGCAGGGAAGAAATGCTCAGAGCCGTGGGAATGATAGAAGCTGGTTCCCGGCAACGTACTGTGGCTTTACCTCTGAATACAAGTCAGAGTGTTATCAGTCGACTTTGGACACGTTACCGAAGCACTGGTACCGTGGCTGAGCGCCATGGAGGACGGTATCGCTGCACCACACGGAGACAAGACCGATACATTCAAATCACAACTCGAAGAGCTCCAACAATAACCGCCATGATGTTAGCCGTGAGGCTTCATCACTCTTCAGGGAACTTAATTAGCGACCAAACAGTCAGAAACCGCTTGCATGAAATGAACCTTCATTCCCGAAGACCGCTAAGGGTACCACCTATAGCAATGCACAATCGTAGGATTCGATATCAATGGGCTCTTGAACACAGAAATTGGGCAGAAAAACAATGGCGTTTCTTGTGCTTTTCTGATGAGTCTCGTTTTGGTATGAGACCGGATACAAGACGTATACGACACTGGAGAACCCCTGGACGCCAACAGCGATTAAAATCCTGCCAGGAAGTCCATCCTTATAGTGGTGGAACCATCATGGTATGGGCGGGTATTTGGATCGGGGGAAGAACTGAGTTGATTTGGATCAGAGGCAACCTCAACGCTCAAATTTATGCTGAGACGATTGTATCAGACGTCATCGTTCCTCTACAAGTGCAAATCGGTCCCTTATTTCAGTTAATGCATGATAATGCACGACCGCACACCGCAAGAGTTGTAAGACAGACTCTCGCCGCAGCTAACATCAATGTCCTGTCCTGGCCTGCTCAGTCGCCAGACTTGAACCCGATTGAGCATGCATGGGATATGCTACAGAGAAGAGCTCTGCCGAATATGGAGGGTATCCAGTCGCAAGAAGACCTTTTTTTGTTGTTGCAACGAACATGGGCGGCCATTCCACAGCGTGATTTGGATGAACGCATTTTGAGTATGCCAAACCGATGTTCTTGTGTTGTTAGTGTTCGCGGTAGAAACACGGATTATTAATTGTTTAAGTTACCCAATAAAATTTTAAAGACAACTGTTATTTCAGTCTTTTTTTCGAACTTTAATGTTAGTGGTTCAAGTGTCAAAAATCCCTTTATTAGGAAAATGGCAAATTTCTTTATTAATGCAAAGGTGACTTGGTTTATCGTTACTGTAGACAAACGAAAACACTTTATTTGATGAATCCTTAAAGAAAATTTTAATTAATATAAATCAGGAGAAAAGTTATTGCAAAAATTTATGTTGATCCCTAGACACTTTTGATGTGTGTATATTCCTATTATACATTTAATACATTAATATCAAAAAAGGGCTATTTTTTTCTTCCATACAATTTGTTGACGTCTGCGAACGCTCACTCGACACAAACGTTGAATCATCACAGTGTTTGAAGGATAAATCCATGAATGTTATTGTTATGTTTTTTTAGGTTTGGTCGTGTTGAAAATTCTATCCGTTGTGCGACAAAGTGACACAAATTGGGTATGGGAACAAATTTTTTTATTTTTTTTATATAGTTTTTTTAAATACCTTTTACTATTTTAAGTAACTGATTTGAATATTTCGTTGATCTAGCCGGTAGTTAATTTTTTATTAATTTTCTAAACATTGCGAACTCATGACGTCACAAATTCACTTAGTGTTCCCACATGTGTTTTTTCCCGATTCGTGGTAAATAAATTATGAGGAGAAAATTACTGATTTACTGCACCCACGACTGAAACAGAACTCGCCTTTCATTATGTACGATCTCACGAGAATGTCAAAAGTAGACTTCTGAAACAATTCATTTTGCCAAGTTCTGAAACCAAGCCCTACCTGAAAGGGTTGGGATTATAGCGAATGGCTATTTTAAGTCCTACCTACCCGTCTGGGCAATTGGCGTAAATTAATGTACGATTATTAAAACAAACTTTGTGGAAAAATATATTTCACCTGGGGGAATTTTAAATCTGCTATCTGGAAACCCCATTTAATACCATGCAGTAGAATCACCTAGCTAAAAGTCTCACGTATGACGCAAATCGCGTCATTTGATTGGTTGACGGATAGATTATCAACCAATCACGTGAAAGAACGTTTATACGACCCAATAGGTTTCAATTGTGAGATGTCAGTTTGATTACCGTCAAGAGTCCAATAAGAACCTTAATTTACTCTTTGCGGACGTTGGCAAACTGGGGTCGTTCATTTGACCCCAGTTTGCCAACGTATTTAATTAAAAATATCCTTTGCTTTTAAAAATGTAAAATATTTAAGTAAGGTATAAAATACAAATACCTCGAAATGATTTTCGATTTAGGACATGTTTGATTTTTGTTCCCAGACCCCATTGTGCGACGTGTCACAACGGAAATTGTAAAGGTAAGTTTAAATGATTAAATTTTAGATTAATTCAATTTATTATCACTACATATTTTTTGTTTTGCCGTGTTAGGTATTAAATGACACCGGTATTTAATGACATGGGTTTAATTAGTACATTTTACAGTAGTCAGGTTTTAGTTTTTAAACTTATTTTTTTGCTCATTTTAACTGAAATTTTACAGATGCCTATGTCTGTGTCAGAAAGGTCTCGAAAAGAGGTACATAGAAAAATTAAAGTAGGAAAATTTGAAGCAACTAAAAATAATAATAGCAGAAATGAGTAAAGAAGAAAAAAGCGAAACGAAAGCAATGGAAGGAAAATATTTTGTTTTCATACCAGGCATTGTGGTAACTGCACCCACATTATGTCTCTTATGCATCTTGATAGATTTTGTGGTGTTTGCTAAAAGCCAAAAATAATTTACTGCTTTAGAAGTTTAATATGGAAAAATAAAATAAAAATTATACAGAAATGAAAACCTATGTACTCGTATTTGGAATTTAATAGTAATATTATTTTATCAATTGATTACCAACAGAATAAAGAAAACTAAATAAACTAAACACACGCACACACATAAAAACATGAACCAAATATCACTTTCTAAAATGCAAAAAAAAAACAGTATTTGTGTAAAAAGGTTTACAAAATCGGTTGTAACACATTTTTTCAGTTGTGACACATTCAGTTGTGATCTCTTTTGTGCGACAACGCAAAAAATATGAGCCTTATCCAGTTATGAACAAAATGATTGATAATATGAAAATGAACTACTTTTTCAATAGTAAGTATAGTAAATATAGCAAAATGAGACTCCACCAATAGTGCTAAAGTACCAATTAATATCCGTTGCCCCTTATTTTTATTATTTTTAATATTTTAACCATTTTATTAAAAAAAGCTACCACTCGTATCTGATAAGAAATACCAAGCTATGCTGGAATAACTGACTAATTCATCTTGCCATATTTTATTGACAGGATCTTACTGTTTTTTAACACCTGAAGGAATCATTAACCAATATTATAAACCTAGTCCAAGAACACTTTAGTAACGCCAAAACTTACTGTGGCATGACTCACCAGTCAAATAAATGCTAGTTTAGGCATCTCTTACTTCTTTTATAAACTCAGTGTAAGGTTTCAACCACCGAAAGTGCTCCTTCGATAACGTTTTGGTAATAAACTACTCGTACTTGACATATTTTCACAGAAAACTTTATTTTTTTAATTTCACATTAAAGTCGAGCGATAGAAATAACTCTCTCCTCTCCTTCTCTCTCGTTCCATCAATTACACTCCGCGATAAACTCAAGGCCAACGGCTCCACGTGTATGGCGCTTCGCTAATTGGACGGCCCGCTATCACAAGTACCTACACTATCGTGGATTGACGTAGTTTAGCATACGTTTGATTCACTTAATCAGGGGTGCTTTGTAGCGAGCAGATAAATTTAATGTAAGATTCAATTACTTAATAATAAAATGACAATCCTGAATAAGCAGGCCAAGTTTGAGTGTGAGTCTTGCCCAGCTGTCGAAGAACTTAAAAGGCTTACCTACTAGCCAGCATAACGCTTATACTTATAAAACCCTTCAAACGAATGCTGATGCCACGGTAATTGCAATTGAAATAAAAGCTTTTTAAGGATCAAAACCCTGAATGCAAACGCAATATGTTTGCAATTTGAACATGTATTATATAAAATGACAAATAAACTCACCTGTGTTCGTCACCTTAGAACTGCATACTAGGTATATTCGTGACGAGGACAATCAATTTTTTTTTTTTTATTTCTCTAAAAAAGTTTTTTTTGTTTTTTGGTTTTTTGATACCTACTATATTATTTTTACATGAATAAAAATTTCATGAGCCAAGTAGTTTTTCATTTTAAATAATAAGTCTTCTTGCGAAAGCAGAGGGCCTCGCAGAATGTAGGTATCTGGCCCACATAGAATGTTGGTCGTGCGCCGCCAACTGCGATTATGAATATGTCGTCGCGCCCATACCTGGCAACATTCACCTGCCTATACCTGGCAACATTATGAGCATACATTTGACTCAGTAGAACCGGAATCTTATTTTTCTATTTTCTGATTGGTTGATTTTACTTGTAAAGTGCAGTGAACGCAGTGTGGTGGTGCCATTACGCGAGGACAGAGTCGATGGACTTCTCGTTCTTCCTCTCAATTCTTTTCTTTTTCTATCGCGAGAACATTATCATCGAACCTGTACTCATGTGTGTTCACAGCTACTCTAATACCTACCTACAAGTGTGCCCCAGTGTGTTAAGACTGATAAGTGCTAATATATCGTAAATTGGATTGTTATCTGTGTTTCCCTGAGTAGCCCTCCAACATGGAAGCCCCATTACTTGATGACGGTGACGAGCAGGCTACCGCTCTGCCACGACTCTCACCGTCATACATAACCTTACAAGCCAAAATTAGGCTGCAATGATGGCGTCCGCTTCGGTCACATCGAAGACAGGAAACGATAACGATGGCAAAATAAAACTTAATGCATATTATCCAACTACTGTCAGTTGCGTTTCAATACACGCAGGTATAACTTTTATGAACACCATAATTTGCAATTATTTTTTAACATTCGTTCAACTGCTATCAAGCCATTGCCGTAAAAGGCAAGCTAAAAGCGCACCACCTTCGCAGACTAACAAATACAGCCTTATACGCCCACTGCTGGGCACAGGCCTCACCTCAACTATGAGGTGGTGCCATACTCCAAACATGCGGCCTCAGTGCGGATTGTTGGGGAGGTGAATGTAAGGTCAGTGATAAACCTTACTGTCAGATGTTATAAAGCCGTCTTTTTAGGCCGCTGCCTAGGCTTTACGACTGAAATCTTGCGACGTCTTCGCAGACTAAATTAAAAGAAAAGGGGGCAACAACGGTGCTATAACAACATTACAACACCGTAGGCGCCGCCATAAACGAATATTAAAGTACTTGTTTACGAAGAGCTTAGTTCCCAGCACGGCTGTACCAAGTAATCGCAGTGACAGGAAAAAAAACAAAGGGCGAACATTATTCTGGGTTGAAGGGTTCCGAATATTTTTATCCTGCGGATTTCAGCTTTCATCATTCGCAATAATAACATAACATACCATCACGACTTTATCCCAAACGGGGTAGTCACAGGCAAGTGACTGTTGCCGTCATGGTGAACGGAACACTCAGAAGCCCACTTTTCACCAATGGTATTGGAACCACGAGGTACGTGGTCCGGAAAAATAAATAAAAATGTGCCAGACAACACACCACTAGTCATAGTCTCGAAGTAAGGACAATATCCTAGTGTTACGAGGTACCAGACAAGGATTAAGCCAGGGGCGTCTCCCAGCACACCCAGACCCAAGCCAAATCAGAAATTAAAACCTATGTACTCGTATTTGGAATTTAATAGTAATATTATTTTATCAATTGATTACCAACAGAATAAAGAAAACTAAATAAACTAAACACACGCACACACATAAAAACATGAACCAAATATCACTTTCTAAAATGCAAAAAAAAAACAGTATTTGTGTAAAAAGGTTTACAAAATCGGTTGTAACACATTTTTTCAGTTGTGACACATTCAGTTGTGATCTCTTTTGTGCGACAACGCAAAAAATATGAGCCTTATCCAGTTATGAACAAAATGATTGATAATATGAAAATGAACTACTTTTTCAATAGTAAGTATAGTAAATATAGCAAAATGAGACTCCACCAATAGTGCTAAAGTACCAATTAATATCCGTTGCCCCTTATTTTTATTATTTTTAATATTTTAACCATTTTATTAAAAAAAGCTACCACTCGTATCTGATAAGAAATACCAAGCTATGCTGGAATAACTGACTAATTCATCTTGCCATATTTTATTGACAGGATCTTACTGTTTTTTAACACCTGAAGGAATCATTAACCAATATTATAAACCTAGTCCAAGAACACTTTAGTAACGCCAAAACTTACTGTGGCATGAATCACCTGGGTTGAAGGGTTCCGAATATTTTTATCCTGCGGATTTCAGCTTTCATCATTCGCAATAATAACATAACATACCATCACGACTTTATCCCAAACGGGGTAGTCACAGGCAAGTGACTGTTGCCGTCATGGTGAACGGAACACTCAGAAGCCCACTTTTCACCAATGGTATTGGAACCACGAGGTACGTGGTCCGGAAAAATAAATAAAAATGTGCCAGACAACACACCACTAGTCATAGTCTCGAAGTAAGGACAATATCCTAGTGTTACGAGGTACCAGACAAGGATTAAGCCAGGGGCGTCTCCCAGCACACCCAGACCCAAGCCAAATCAGAAAAGATCGTTTCCTGAATTGATCCGACCGGGAATCAAATCCGGAACACTACGAAAATCAAGGCAAAAAACCATGCTACAGCACACTCTCCCAATCGTGTCGTCAAAAATAATAGATGGAGGAATGGAACTTCCGCGTCCATAGTCATTGGACCTAGGTTCAATCCAGCGGCCTGTCCTGATCTTGTGGGTGGGTGGCTTTAGGTCTTCTTAATCATTTTCATTCTAGAGCTTTTCTGCCACAACACACATCAGTTCTGTGCAGTACACTTACTCTGCTAAGCGTAAGTTCAAATTAGACCCGAACGACAGAACTCGTGAACATTACAAGATTATTCGGAATCGCTGCAATAGGTTGTGTAGAGACGCTCAAAGACGCCATATTCATAAATCTGTTGAAAATGGAGATTCAGGTAAAGTCTGGAAGTTTCTCAAGTCTCTTGGAATTGGAAAAACACGTAAAGATTCTATCCCAAATCATGTGAACATTGACCTTTTAAATAAGCACTTCTCTTCCTCTACTCCTACTAATAGTACTGTTAAATCGAATACACTTCATCGTCTTTTATCTTTACCAGTTCTGTTACTTATTTTTGGACTGCGAAAGTACGATCATGTCTCTGAGTATAGGTCTCAGCTCAACTGGCTTCCTATGCGTCTTCATCGAGATTCTCACGTTCTTTTTCTCCTGTATAACATTTTGTTTAACCCATTGTCGCCGCGTTATCTTAAGGAGCGGTTCCGATTTATGCAACCAGTACGAGGTCAGCCGACGCGGTCATCTAAGAAGCTTCGCCTTGCATTCCCTCCTCATTCGTCGCACTCCTACACACAGTCGTTCACTGTTAAATCTATTCGTCTCTGGAATACCCTACCCTTATTTATTAGAGAGTCAGAATCATTGTCTATTTTCAAAACAAGGATCAAAGCACATTTCCTCGCCCTTTAACGCTCCTGCTTAGTCTCCTAATCTCTCTCCTTCTTTTTACTTCTCCCTTTCTGTTTACTTATAATCTTTTTTTTTCTTTTCCTGATCACTTTTTGTTATTCGTGCATGGGATGTTAGTTACGGATTCTATATTTTATTGTTATTTATTTGTCTTTTTATTGTTATTTTTTAAGTGAATCAATTGTTTTATTTTTTCAGTTTCGTTTCTTGTGCACTTGCTTACCCTTCCTGACATTTTCCTCTACTTGGGTTGTCTGGAAGAGATTGCTTTTAAGCAATAAGACCGCCTAATTGCTTCATCATAATCTCGTAATCCTAAGCTGTATTGTTTTATTTGATGTGCAATAAAGAATATTTATCTTATCTTATCTTACCCGCTTGGACTACATAGTTCACTTTAGTTCAACTACGAATTGGCTCATATCTGATTCTATCACGTAGAAAAATGATGCTTTCTTATTCACAAATGAAAAAAAATAATTCATTTCAGATTTAACATTCATAGTTTTATTAATGTTTAAGTTAAAAAACTTACAATGTGTTTGTTATTGTTAGTGTTAACAAAATCATAATAAAGATGTCTTACCCAGACCTGTGTCATGATCTACTTAATGTGATGGCAGGTTTTAATAACATGTAATATTAGCCAACGTTATCATGTGAGTACATTGTCTGGGTATACTCAGATCCTATCGAAAACATGATCAGGTCAAATATAATTCGAAAAAAAAGGCTTGAAAAGTGGTTTTTTATAATAAAAATAAACTGCTTCACCAAATGATTAATGTTAAACACTTTTTAGTTGCTTGCTGTACCCCAAAACACCGCAAGTGGCGCCCCAAAAACAAAGTTCGAGACACCACACGAGTAAACAATAACAGGGGATCAGTGCGACAATTTTCAGTGGAATCGTAAAAAATAATAATGACATCGGGACAATCTTACGCTCTGTAACTGGTGGAATACAGGGGAAACTTAAATGTTATGTTTTTACAATACTTACACCCCCCACGGTGAATCAAACGAATAGACCCTGGTGAGTGCAGTTGTTTTAAATATTGTAAACAAGGAGTTCGGGTAAGTTTGACGTTATATCAAGCTCAAGATGAGTTTACATTATGTGAAAAAATATACAATGTAATAATTATGGAGAACATATGCATGAGTGTGATTAGGACCACGGAAAAGCTACTTATTTTCTGTTCGGATCAGTGATGGGTGGTAAAAACTCATATTTTTATCGTGAATAAAAATCTTTGAGACTTAACCTAAACTTCGATCTCAAACGGCATTAATAGAGTTAATTTAAAACATCAATTACAATATAGGTGGGAATTAGTAAAAAGCTTTAAAATAATGATATGTAATATTAAAGTTAATAAAAATATGTAATATTAAAGTTGTGGTTACAAAAACGTAACCATTAATTGAACATTAACATCATAACATCACGTCAATTTGGTTAAATTATACATTTGATGCTCATGCAAACCTCAGCTCGTAACTCCGAACAAACAAAGCCTGTATTATTAAATCAAAAACACGTTGATTTCTTGGTAAAGCGGTAATGTACCCTCCACCCTCCGAGGGAGGGCAAATGTTTACACGGACGTAATAAAATCATATCGATACCTGCCGACGTGCGCCAAGACTCGAGCGCGGGGATTAAATCGACTGAACGAGGGTTTACAACTGACGTTTTTAAACACAGCGTTGTTTAGTTGTTCAGTGTAAATGCCGATTGTAAAAATAAGAAGAAGTTAAATGAAGTAACTATTCTTGTGACTACTTATCAAGTAGAACAGTATTAGTAATAGAGGATTTGAAAGCGAACGGGAAACGGTGGGTTTTATCCCTACAAAAGACAAACATTAATATGTTAAACAATTCTGCCTGTATCTGACACTTATACTTATAGATTAGAGTCGAAAAAACAGTTATCCTGTTATAATTTGCTCTAGATTTTTTTTATGTGTTATATACAAATATATTGTTTTTATTATTTTTATAACCAAAAGCAAAATTCTAAATCATGTCTTACATCAGCTCAATCGCTCGTATGTTTACCTCAGCGGCGCAATGAGCCGCGCTCGTCCACGCTCCAATCAGCCACGTGCACACGTAAATGTATCTGGGAGCTGGGTGCCTTTACACCGCAAGACACAAGCACGATTGGAAATGTGTATATGTACTGCTACTAAAATATATATATTACAATAAGAAGTGTTCGTTTAAATATCAGAAATCGGTTAATTAATTACAGAATTACTCATAGCAAAACGAAGCAGAGCAGGACAAGCAATATAAAAAGAGTCATATCGTAAACAGAAAGGTGCTTAAGCCCAGAAAAAAAAATACGACCAATCGCAAAATCAGGAAAAGTAACTGAACATTTTTAAAACAAAATAGATGCATAAGAATTAGCATTTAGCAGTATTTGTCGTAAGTAATTTGAAAGTGTTACGGATAATCTGGGCAAAATTGACAATAATTTGATTTAATGTCCTACTGGTCATTAAACCATACGTAAATGAAGAAGTCTAATTAATAACTATGTATAAAGTACATCAAAACTAAAGTAACAGAAAGAAATCGCTGCCGCATCGTACGGCTTAAACATTGTCTATTGTTGATTGCGCACCGCGTCGGAACCTGCCCTAATCAAATTTATGTTTGTTCGTCTTGAAGCACGACGTCTCCCTCCCCCCAACTCCCCACTTCGTCAGAATTACTCCATTTGCACTTCAATCCAGGTTCTTTGCCTGCCGGCCGTTTTTCCAACTGCTGTAATGTATAGGAGCGATTTGATTGAGATGACGAGCTCGAGGTACAAGGTGGGTAATTGCTTTTTTATTTGAAGAAGTAAGAAAAGCTTGTTGTGCGATTGTTTCATCTTGGCAGTAGTAGAATTTTTGTAAAAGTATAGGTGGATTTCGAATGTTAAAAGGTTTTGGCTAAGAAGAGTGCCGATATTTAAAAAAATCCGTGGGGGACTCGGAAATTTCAAGTGGAAGACCAGGAACTGCGAAAGATTGGAGGTTCAAGTTGTTTTGTTCTATTATGATTCTATCTTTGGACAAAAATGTAGCCTTTGCATTCAATTACTAGGCCCTTAAAAAAAAGAAAAGGGCATTGTCTTTCCTATTTTTGAGTTGTGATGACAAGATCAGTAAGTTCATCCAAAAAATAAAGAAAATTCCGACCGCCTAGTGAAGATCACCCCCCATTCGGCATTATTCATCTTGAGATTTTGTTTATTCGTTCCAAAGTTCACTTACCTCCTCCGATCAACCCCTGTTTGGACTAATCAAAATCTTCTTTGCTCAATAGACATGCTTATCAGAAATTCTTTAGAGACTGTCCTCAATATTAAATTAAGTGAATCGTCCTGGACACAAGCCTCTCTCCCCTTAAGATATGGAGGTCTAGGCATTCGCAAAATTTCCAGTGTTTCACTTCCAGCTTTTTTATCGTCTGCCTACAGCACTTTCGACCTCACCAAAAAATATATTTCCCGCTCCGTCCCGGCGTCAGAAATTTACGAACTAGGCAACGCTAAAAAAGCTTGGCAAATGGCCTGGCCTAACCAAATTCCCTCGTGCCCCAACTTGCAAAGAAGTTGGGATGAAATTATCTGCAGTGCTGCACACAGAGGTTTGCTTTTATGCAGCTCAGGCTCCGAGCGTGCAAGGCTTGAGGCAGTTTCCCGTAAGGAGTCCGGCCACTGGCTAAATGCGTACCCCAGTACAAATACGGGAAATTGCCTCGACCCTAATACACTGCGCGTGGCAGTGGGTTTGCGCCTCGGGGTCGAGCTGTCCGTATCACACACCTGCCCCTGTGGTACTGAGGTTGACTCACTGGGTCATCACGGCCTATCATGTACTAGGAGTGCAGGCCGCTTGTCCCGCCACGCCGCCTTGAACGATGTCATTCGTCGGGCCCTCGCCTCCGTTAACTTACCGGCTATGTTAGAGCCGCAAAGAATCGTACGTGACGACGGTAAGAGACCGGACGGGATGACACTCGTTCCATGGAGCATGGGCCGACCGCTGGTGTGGGATGCGACCTGCGTCGACACGCTGTCCCCTTCCCATGTTCCTAGAACATGCCAACAGGCAGGCGCGGCGGCTGAAGCGGCTGAACATAAAAAGACACAAAAGTACCTGAACATAGGATCAGGGTACACTTTTGTGCCTTTTGGAGTCGAAACCCTCGGTCCGTGGGGTCCAAGTGCACAAAACCTCATTAAAATACTGTCTAGAAGACTGAATACTTTCACTGGTGACCCAAGAACTGGTACATTCCTCGCGCAACGTGTGAGCCTAGCCATCCAACGGGGGAATGCTGCCAGCATCTTGGGCACCTTACCGCAGGGGCAAAATTTTCTAAGTAGTTTTTAGTTTTATTATTTAAATTTAGGTTTTTCTTTTTAATTTTTACTGAACTGTGTATATAAATATCATTTAGTCTATTTAAATAAAAATATAAAGTATTCGTACTAATCCAAAAAATTATGAATACCTACTAATATATTCTATTGGATGACTTGTAAATAAATAAATATTCACACACACAATAAGGCCGCCTAAATTGTACAAATTGTTTAAATTGTTGAACATTACTGTAATTGTTTTTTAGTAGAATAAAGTATATCTATCTATCTATCTATCTATTCATACACACATTTCCAACAACGAATTAAATAACAATAATCTTACATTATCAACAAGGGCAGGTACAGAGTGAAACTACTCCATTACTACTCATTGTACACAAACAACCCATCAGCTCAAGTCTATTTGTCCACATATGGCGTTCTCTACACCTGTTCCCATTAAAATTTCGATTACTGCAATGGTGGGGGAGGGGGTTGGCAAACACTCACCGTGTTTGTTTGGATGCACTCACGTGTGTTTGCTCGGGGCGAGTGATAAACTTGGAATCGACTTACTAACTCTTATGGGAAGTGCTTGAAAAGGTGTCTGAATTGAAGTTTCTGTAGCCACATATGACAGTGGTGGGTGAGGGAGTGGTGTGTACTTACATCTAACGTTTTCGGGGAATTGTTAACTTGTCGTTATTTATTTTTGAGTGGCTCAACGGTTAGGTGAGTAGCTGTAATCCTGCATAATACGGCATTAATGAGTGTTTCAATTCCTACAATAATAAATGTTAGTAGATGACCCACCCTGAAAGAATTTCAATTTTTCGCTAAATTAATATGTTTGACATTTTTGGTTCGTTTTATAATTACTAGAGGCGCTGTACCGAATTCTATACAAAAACGTCAACGCGGGCGCCTCTATAGAGACTATCGAACCCACGCCGGTCGTGGGTTCGATCCCCACCCATGACAAATATTCATGTGTCGAACATTTGTGTTTATTGTGTGTTTGGGTGTTATTATCTATTCAAATATGTATTTAGATATATAGTATGTTTATCAGTCTCTGACAACCATAGTACCAGCTCTGCATAGTTTGGGGTGAGTGTCCCAGATATTTATTTTATTAATTTGACGACACGATTGGCGTAGTGCGCTGTAGCGCGGTTTCTCGTCTCGATGTCCATAGTGTCCCGGGTTCGATTCCCGGTCGGGTTAATTCAGGAAACGATCTTTTCTAAATTGACTCGGGTCTGGGTGTGCTGGTAACAATTTGTCTGGGGCATATTTATTTGTTATTTTATTTATTTTTTGGTGTACATTCATGGTACGAATAAAGTAAGACTTATTTATCATGAGTACTAACCTTACAAACGCCACTCTAAGAAGCATAAAGTCTGCGAGTCAATCTTGCTGTAGTTAGCGTCACTTTAGTTCCAATTGCAGATAACTTAACCTCATTGGCCTCGTAAGTTATTAGCGGCGTGTCAACCGCCACCTGATAACACATAGGGTTAAACGCGCGTTTAACGGGTTAATGTTAGGTAAACAACGGGTATCGGGTGTATCGCCTCCCCAACAGGGTTAACATTCGACGGGATTTGGATATTCAGAATAAATTTTGAAAATAAATAAGACCGCTAAAATCTTTTATATTCCAATTTCCAACCATACATTACAATAATGTAAGCTGGACTCTTTGATAATCAGGAATCTTTATCTACTCGTATATCTATACCAATTTTAAAAAGAGAAGAGATTTTTTCGTTTGCCTGTTTGCATTGAATATGCTCCGAAACTACAGGACCGATTTCAAAAATTCTTTATCAGGGAGTGAGATAGGCTTTGTTTTAAAATTAGGTTTTATTTTGACCGGAAATACAGTATACGCGGGCAAAGGCACTGACGGACAGCTAGTTAGTAGTATTTTTAGCCATGTTTCCACTATATAACCAGACGGTCCAAATAATAAATGGGGCAGATTAGCCACGTGAAGGCAACATCAATATAATAATTTATGCTAATATTTTTTGTGTCTTACATCGTCACGTCTATATTCTGTCGACTTCTTTCGTTACAGAGCAGGTAGACCACCGTAACAGCCCTAGACACAGGTTCACCAGCGCCGGACCCGCCTCGCAATCAGGGTGTCCCGCCAGCAAACACCGAACCCGCTTGTTGACACCCGCCTATCAGTGTAATGTTACGGTGAGTACTTATTTGCTTAGCCATTTGCCTTCAGTATCACCTGACAGTATGAACAGGCGGAACATTACATTATTTATCTAGATTCAATATCCACACCTCGTTTCTCTCATATTCCAAAAGCCCGAGCCAAGAGCAACACGCTACTTTCGTGTCGACATGTCAAATGTGCAAAAATGTACAGGACTGACATAAGCACTCGTCTAATCGAGATGACATTTGATGTCAGTTACAGGCAAATGAGTAAATTTAATTAATAATATTAATAGCATATTTCAAATAATAAATCCACCAGGTAGGTAACTATAGCAACGGAGAAGTTATCATCACAAACCAATATATGCTCGACCACTTTAAATATAAAATAGGGGCATAAGATGTTTTTTGGCATTTTCTGAAACAATTTTGTTTGTGGGATTATTTGGCATAAGTACCGCAATGCTGGACCCTAGGGTCCAGGTACTTTGGCCCTCGAATCAAGGGTCATTTATATTTATTCCGCGATACGAATTTGCCAGAAACAGAGTCTCTTGGCCCTCGCGTGTCACCTTCGGCGGGGCATAAATTTTTTGCGCACTTAACCCTGTGGCGGCGACACGGAAAAGGAGGTGCCGTCTTAGCGAGCAGTGAAGGGTTGACCTCTTTGTGCTGACCCTAGCGATAGGAGGGCTCTTCCCAACGAGTGAGCTGTTCATTTGGCGGTCCTAGACTGAATAAGTTAACATGTTACAAAACATAGTTCTTTATTATGTTTTTTAAGTGTCAACAACATTTGTTCATAAAAAAGTTACATAAATGTTATTAATGTGTTTGATGACATGAGTTATTTCATCTTTGTATTTCTTATCTTTGTATTAGTTTTGGATTAGGCACACAGATTTGTGGTCCTGGTGGTTCTTAACGATATCAGACTTCTTTTCTGTAATTTCATGGCAGATATTTTCGGTGCTTCAGTCTGTCCATGTTACCCTTGCTACGAACAGGTAGATAAATAGGGTAATCAAATATTTGGGACACTTTCACACCAAAATGATCCAACCCTAAACTAAGCCAAGCTTGTACAATGAGTGTCGGAGACTGATAAACATAATTAAATATGACTATACACATCCTTTAATGGGTACTTAATCACACGCAGATATTAATGATGATACAACTATAAAATAAACATACGTATGTTCACCACAGATGTCCTACTCAGTTAAAGTAAATGCTGAGTGAGGTCCATTTATTTTTTGGGCATCGTGACACCGCTGTCTGATGGTATGGTCTTCTTCTATTGTTATGTTGTTTGTTGCTAATGCCTACTGCTTTTGTGTTTTTTGGAAAGACGTGTAACGATGTCCGAAAATTTAATATTCCTATTTTTCTATTTCTATTGCAAATATAATAAATACAAAGGTTCGTCATATGAATGTGTGTCCGTCGGGGGAAAGATCGAACACACTGAGCGACTAAGGAGAATATCCATTGCTCCAATGGGCCAGCCACATAATAATAAATAAGTAGTAAATTTCTGGCACAATTTACACCAAGATCATCTGACACCAAACTAAGCAGAGCTTGTACTATGGGCGTCAGAGACTATTAGGTAAACATACTGAAATATTTCATAATATTTAATATACCTACTAATGTGAAAAAATCATACATATTTGATATTGACTGTCAAATAAAAGTATAGCCAAACAGGGAAGGAACCGACTCTTGTATGTGTGTTGCGCAGTTTCGGCGACACTCTGCGCCCAATGAGTGTTTTGTCGCCGCTGCTTACCATAATGTGGACGGACCTTTGTTCTGCACAACTTTGCGGTGCGATCGGTGGAAGCTAAATAAATAACCGACTCAAATAGGTTGCTTTTTTGCATACCAAATGTACGCATTTATTAGTCAGATGGAGAAAAGGTTTTGCTTAGGGTTAAATCTTTTTCGTGAAAGTGAACCTTAAAAGCTGGTTGGAACACAGTTACTTAATTGTATATAGAATGTTTCTACTATAAAATTAAGTAACTATAGGTAAGTTTCCAAAACAAGTTTTCACAGAAATCACATAAAAACCTTCACGTAATCTAGTTGGATGACCGCTAAAGGAAACATGGTTAAGAAAAAGAAGAATGTTGCAATATTGAGGCTGTTGGCAAATTACGCAGATAGAAAAACAGTAAAGGTTTGTAGGGTTAGCAGGTAAGAAGTACCTGCATCTTGATTATGACATTTCACAATCAGTTATTTGTTTTTTTTTATATATTGCCCGTCAAGATGACCCCACTCCACCTGATGGAAAGCGGTCGTGAGGTCCAGATATGAGGTTGACAAGCCCAGTCATTCAAACGAATCATTGGGCTGGCCATCCTCACCTTGAAGGCCTGTAGAAATGCCTTTTCACGCCCCGCTTGAAGAACCCGGGACTATACGAGGAAGGAAACACATGTGCTGGAAGAGCGTTCCACGTCTGGATGGTACGATAAAGAATCGAGTCACCGAACCTTTTAGTTCGGGCCACGATATGTTGAATTGTGTGTGGGTGACGCCGTAGTCCAGCACGCCTGGCACGGGAGTGGAAAGGTGAGGGTGGAATAAATATCCCTGGACATAAATATCCCTGGACATTATTCCACACAGCGCCATCTAGCCCCAAAGTAAGCTAATTAAAGCTTGTGTTATGGGATACTAGACAACGGATAAACATACTTAAATACATTTTCTTTTGTAAATACATACTTATTATACATAGGAGACACCCAGACCAGTACAAACAGACATGTTCATGCACACAAATGTTTGTACTGTGCGGGGATCGAACCCGCGACCTCTGGTGTAGTAGCCAACTTCTTAACCATTACACCAAGTCGGTCGTCGAATAAGCTGTAATAACTCGTCAGAGCATTCCCCATTGTAGAAGCGATAAGTAGAGAACACTTAGCCTGGCAATGTCTCTACGCAATTGGAGAGGCTCAAGGGTAAAAGTTGCCTTTGGGTTTCCAATAATACGGATAACACGCCGTTGCAACCTGTCAAGAGCTTCGAGTAGATACTTGGCGGAACCGTCCCAGAGATGAGAGCAGTATTCCCCACACGAGCGAACTTGTGTCTTATACAAGAGACAGAGCTGCCCAGGCGTGAAGAATCGTCTCACTCTGTTCAGGATTCCGAGTTAACGGGATGCAGTTCTAATGACGCTCTCAATGTAGTCCCGCTGGTTTACGTTGCTACGAACATCCATGCCAAGGATGTTCAGGCTATCCTTAATCGGTAGCGGGGTGCTCTGAAGAGTGGGATGGGAAAGGAACGGCGACGCCTTTGCTGTGAATGCACACACCTGTGTTTTCTTGGCATTGAACTCGACAAGATTGCATGCACCCCATTCTGAAATGCGGTCCAAAACTCCGTCAAGCTCAACAACAAGACTTCGCCTCTTCTCTTCGATGTCAGTCTGCTTTGCCCCAGGGCACTCGAAATAACGCGCGTGGACCGTGCTATCATCCGCATAGCAATGAATATTACCAAGAGATAACATGTCATTGATATGCAGAAGAAACAACGTCGGCGACAAGACGGAGCCCTGTGGCACTCCAGCTTTAATCTGGAGAAAGCGTGGTTTTCGACCATCGCAAAGGACATGAATTCTACGTCCCTCCAGTAATCCGGCGACCCAGTCGCATAGGCAAGGTGGCATACCATATGCCGGAAGCTTGGAAAGAAGCGAACGATGCCATTACACGGTCGAAAGCTTTGGCAATGTCAAGGCTGACGGCCAAAGATTCAACATGCTTGTCCATAGCCTCCCCCCAGATGTGTGTTACGTACGCTAGAAGTTCACCCGTAGACCGTTTTGGTCGGAAGCCGTACTGACGGTCGTGAATAAGAGAGTGATCCTCTAGGTAGCGGATGAGCTGCGTGTTTATGATCCGCTCAAACACTTTGGCTAAAACTGAGGTTAAGGCTATTGGACGGTAATTGGCAGGGTCAGACCGGTCTTTTTTTGTGGGAACTGGTTCGCCTCCTTCCAAGACAGCGGCACAATACCCGAATTATAGGAAAGGCGATAACGGGCTAGTGAACACTGGAGACAACTCCGCTGCACATTTCTTCAGCACCACAGCTGGAATTCTATCAGGGCCACTGGCTTTCCTGGTCTGTTTAAGTTACAAAAAATATTACTACACACCAACAATATGCCTTTTCAAAAAAGAAATAAGTATCTGTTTTCTCTTAGATTTATGTCTGGTGCTCTCATAGAGAAATTAAGTCATTAGTTTGATATTTCAGAGTAACATTTTAAGGAAGCTATTATACTCCTAGTTACATCATAACAAATGGTTTACTTCATAGTTAAGCACTAAATTACTGCAGGTCAAGTATTTATAATAGCCTTAGAGAGCCAGAGAATAGCAAATATTGCTTCTAACGTTAGCGATCTAGAAGTAATATAGATAGATAATAGTTCACAGAATAGGTTCTATAGAACATGTAGGTAAGTAAGCACCAATGCTTTTTTAAAATTGCATAATATATTATGTGGAGGTGATAGCAGTAAGTAACAAATGCATTTTAGATTGATTAATAATGCACCTATTAAAGGTAGTTTCTTTTATTTCCAAACCAGTTGTTTCCAAAATTACATATAGTCCGGTCAAATTAGATCAAAAAATAGGAGAGAGGTTACAATAATTCGCACCTAGCTCAAAATTGGTAGGGTTGTTCAGAACATAATCTTAAATGAAATCAATAAAGTCCTCATCGAACGACCACGTGGAAAAAAAATATTCGGGGGCAAAGATCACGAATTCGTTTTGACAAAAATTGTAGATCAGATAAAAAAAAACAAATAGTACTTTTTTTCCTAAGAGCCACTGTTTCTGAGATTCAAAAAGTTGGAAGAGTTGTAATCGTCATGCACACGTTTCCACGCCTGAGGAAGTGTACTTAGCGTGTTTTTTAACGTGATTTTTCCTCAGTAGGCTTTTTCCACGGATCTGCTGTGATTCTGCTTAATTTGAAATGATTGAATAATAAAAGATATTGGCAAGGGCTGAAAAGGAAAAAGCGTTAAACAAGTTAAATTGTTTCCGAAATGATATAGTTTCATCCACGTGATAGCCACTGTGACATTTCCCTACTTAGGTAGGAGAAATGAAACGAGTTTTCAATTATTAAAATTTTTATGAAGGTCTCAGGGTCAGAGTTCTTAATAATAGCACTAAACCGCGAAACAGATATGCCCTAAGAGTGCCACTTCCCTGACGCAGCGTAGTGCTCGGCGAATTCAGGTCTTGAGCGGGCCCCGACCAAAGCGTGAACAGCAGCAGGTAGCAGGTATCAGCAGCCGTAGTTGGATTGCAGTGTTTAGTAGCAGTACGGAAGAACCCTGAAATTCGATATTAGCCATTTCAGAAAATGTCCGGTCTTCCGTTACGATCTGCAACATTTCGATGCATGCAGACCAAATGCGCAAACGCATGCGTAGGGAAAGGCGTAAAAGCATTATGGTTTTGTGATAGAAGTAGTTGCAGTCTTAGCAGTATTAAAATAAGTTTATAACCTAAATTAAATTAAGTCTAACACAAATGTCAAGATAGGTAATAGTTTTCGTGTAGAACGAAACCCATTGACATAAAAGGTGTAGTGCTATTGTACATTGATACTTATATCATTTGAACTATTTATATATACTTCTGAAAATACTTACTAAAAAATACGCTCCTTACAAAAATGTATGAAGGTAGAATCACAAGACTACTTTATAAAATATTATGTTATTGCTTATTCATATTAACAATAGCAGGAATTATGCAGAAAAGCAGGGGAATTAGGAAAAGCTTAGGCTAGTAACTACTTATTAACTTAGATACACTTAGAACAATTAACAACCTACTTAAGCGTTAAAGCATAAAAATGGAAATACAACACTCACCCAATATGGGGTTACACCTCCGTATTATACGTAACTTCACTATAAACTTATAATTTCTGTTTTTATTATTATAGAAATAATACTTAGGGCACAATGACTTAGGCAGATTTTTAGATGGGAACAATAAGTATTTAGTATGCTCCGGTCCAAAGTTTAGCGAGTCCAAGCAGTGAAACGTGCATGTATATTTAATCCAAATAAAAAAACAAACAACCCCAAACGTTGGCCATTCGGTACCGCGCGTCGCCTAATAGATACACAGGTAGCTAACAGGTGCCCGGGGGCGGGGCCGCCGCACCTGCCCCGCCCCACCTGCGCCGCACCTGCTCACCTGGCGCGAAGCCACGCCCACTGTGAGGTACTTGTCGCAGAGGTGACTTTATGTATCCTGTGCGACGTAACTCTAGCGCGATAGCGCAATGTTCCTGATGATCTGACGTACGACTTCCATAAACCGTGATAACTATTGATGGATCCTAACAGGTAATGTTTCATAAAAGACTAGTTGCCTCGACAGACTTCGTTCTGTGAAAAGTACCTAATTGCACGTCGCGGCGTCGTCGCGTCGGTAAAAGCACATCTTGCCCGCATTTGTTCAACTCGATTTACATATACTTACACAATCGTAGTATTCGACTAAAAGCATCATAAGCAAGCTAACAATTTCTAGGCTTGAATTGTATAAACTTTGTACAATGTTTTTGCTTTATATCCGGTAGTTTAGATGTACTTTTAGGTCCATATTTTAAGGAAATGTTAGAACGTAAGCATTTATTTAAATACTCTTTGTACTTTACTAACTCTTTTGTGAAACCGAACCAAGTTTAAAAGAGTACCTAAGTACTGAGTTTCTCGCCGGGTCTTCTCAGTATAAGATCAACTTCCGATGCGGTGGTAGAGTCACATTATGTTTGTATACAGTGTATTTATGTATTCATATTATTATAGTATTTAAGTCTATTACCTACTAAGTTTTTTTATTTCCTTGTAATGACGATTTAAAAGTACTTGTTACAGGTCTATTTAAATAAAGATATTTTTGTTTGTTTGTTTGTTTTGTTTGTTTGATATCGAATTAGAAATAAAGAAATTTGCCAAAGATAATGTTTTTTAGTATTGGTCAGTTTACAGCTCGGTCACCTGACCCCAGATTCAGCAAAAGTTATACTTATTAATAGGCGTCAGAGACCGACGAACATAATTTACGCCATCTTTCGGTTTTATACATAAAATCTCGTAAGTAGGTACCTACTTAGAAATTTTAATATTAACGAACACTATAGAGGCTCCATTATTTTTATGAAACAATGTGAATTTTTAGTCTTACTCAATTCAGTATTAATTAATAGTACCTACCAAAAGTTACTTTCCATAATATCTATATCAACAAAACGGTAGTCGACGAAAGAAATACTCAGATGATTTACGAAAGAAAGAAAAGAATGAGAAAGGACAGTGATGAGACTGGGTACCAGCTAACCTAGATACCATATGTACCTACCATAGGTACTTACCTAAAAATAAGTACCTTATTTTAGCAAATAAGTCGATATTTTTTCATTGTATATTTTTTAAACCTCATTGGTGGTGCCTGGCTTCACAAAAGTGAAATATCGTCCGGAGCGGCGCGCTCACCTGCCCTCCCACCGCGCTCACCTGCCCGCCCACCGCGCCTCACCTGCCACACCTGGGAACGCCCCCTCCACCTTCAGGCCTACATTGGTAAACATGTAATGTGATACTGTCTTCAGGCTATTTTTTTACAATGCAGCTGTTATAAGCGATCCATTTTTCATAGCAATTTTATGATGTTTATTTGGAATAGACTACAGCTAAGAGAGACGCAAAAAACACATGTTTTTGTCATATATCGTTACGCAGAAGAATATATGTCTTTAGTGGGTGTCAAAACCACGACCGTCTTCGGTACAGGCAGAATCAGTACCTAGATTTAGTAGACTAGTTTACATTAGTAGGTAGTTAGGAACTAATTAGGCACACTTGGACCTACGCTTTTTTACGAGATAATTGAAGGAGAAAGAAAGTGGCCAAGTTTGAAAAAAAAACCGGCCAATTGCGAGTCAGACTCGCGCACCGAGGGTTCCGTACAAACCTGTGGGTGTATTTATTAAAAATATTTTTATAATATGATGTAGGTAATTAAAAATTTACGGTTTTCGCAATTTTCCCTTTATCTATGCTATAAGACGGCTTCGTACCAAATTTCAAGATTCTGAGTTCACGGGCAGTACCCTGTAGGTTTTGATTCCCTTGCGAGTGTCGAAAATTTTCGGCATAAACGGCTGTATCTTTTGATTGCGTTGGCTTAGAATTTTTTCACAGCTTCAAGGGAGAGTAGACTTGAGTATTTGGTATAAATTACAGCTTCATACCTCCACGCGTTCCTGAGAAAAAGGGTGATGACAAACAGACAGACGGACAACAAAGTGATCCAATAAGGGTTCCGTTTTTTCCTTTCGAGGTACGGAACCCTAAAAATGAACTCGTTTAATAATAACGTGCTCGTATGTTTGTAGCAATACTTACGAATTTTTAATGAACAAGGTGTGGTGACCTACTTTTACCTGCCCGCCCAACGCCGCCTCACCTCCTCTCGCCTCACCTGACGCACCTGGGCTCCTCCCACCACCCACTTCGTTCCGCGCTTACGGCCACGAGCTAGCTTCCAAATGTACCTACTAAGAAGTTTCAAATAAAGCGTCAGTGAGGATTGAGCAAGAAAGGATATAGGCTGGAGATATATTAAAATTATTTTGTTATATCTATACATTTTATTGATTTAACTGTTTAGTCAAATTATTTTAATCTGTATTTACATGCAGTCCTAACTACAGCTCTTATCTCATAAATAAATAAACAAAACTATGACAAAGCTTCAACAATGCGCTTACTATGCTTGTATTAGTGACGTGTAGGTACATACACACTTAGTGTCACTAGTGTCAATTGTTCCCGCTGAGAGCACGCACACTAGCGTATGTCTTTCTGGTATGTCAGTTCACGTCACTACTACAAGCATAGTGAAGCGGTCCTCGTAAAATAGACAGAGGATAAGTGTATATATCGTAGGAGTGGCTACGTGTTGTTGCGTGAGCCCAAAGATGCACTGCACTGGCCGAGCCGGTCCGAACTGCTTTCTGTACGCGATGAGGCCGATTAACGATCCATTAAGAAGATTTCATAGAAATTACTTAAATTGACTAACAAGTTTTATTTTCTTTTTCTTAATATTTGATTAGCGAATTGCAGTGCTCCGTCAAATTCAATGGCGGTAATAACCTCACCAAAAAATTAGTAGGTAACCTATTCTTAATACAAAGATAAAAACTAGAAAAATTCGACCTGATCCTGGGACTCAAGCGGGATTCGAATCTTTCGCAATCCGGGTTACTGCTCTTCCAACTGAGCTACCGATCGGATTGTGAAAGGTCGCGGGTTCGAATCCCGCTTGAGTCCCAGGATCAGGTCGAATTTTTCTAGTTTCTATCGTAGTGTAGAAAAATGGAGCATTGTTTAATGCCAAAAACAATAATTCACTTAAGTATCCCTAATCTCAAAAATAATGATATTTTGGCCTATTAACTTAACTGCCGTTAAGCAATTTAGAAAATATATCCGCTCATTACCCCTCGCCGTGGCCACCTCAAAAACAAATCGTAGAAAAAGGGTCGGTCCCACCTCGCGGCACCTCGTCTGAGCTACATTTAATAACCGACATCTGGCGCTCACCTCAACTCAACCCTTCAAAAACTCTACAATAATAAAAGAGTAATTGCCCGAGAGCCAGTAACTGCAAGACGCCGGGAAATAATAAAACTAATTAATTAAAAACAACCGGCCAGAGGGATGGCTAAGAAATAAGCCCTCGCGTTCTTACGTCGGACAACTCATGGAAATCAGATTCATTCGATTTTTCCGCAATTACGTTATCCTTTTTAAATAATATAGGTACCAAAATGTAGTGGTAGGTATACTTGATAATATAACGAAATACTAATTATTTACTAAACTTCAGAAATCTTCTAAAGATGAAATAACCAAATGCAAGTTTTGAATTGTATTCAATACCAACAGAATTTGTAACAAAGACTAAAATTCAATTGTTAAAAACTATTTTTTTTAAAAAGAGTAGCTAACTGCTAAGTTTCTTCTGCCGGGTCTTCTCAGTCAAGACACCGTTTCGACTCCGGTGTATTCATGTGTTGTATATTTAATATGTTCATTGTATTATTGTATGTAAATATATTTTAACTAGTTATTTAGATTTGACTATTCGAAAGTACTAGTATTATAATAATATGATGTAGTCCATTTGAATAAAAATATTTTTGACTTTGGTTTCAAACTGCAACTAAACATTGAATTGCTTATAAAAAGGTATAAAGGACTGGCCGGCCTATTGGCGCAATGGCAGCGATCCTGCCTTTAGCGTCGAAGGTCGTGGGTTAATGTTTGTTGTGGTGTGTGGGTGCTATTATCTATATATATATATGTGTATTTAGAAATATTTAAGTATGTTTATCAGTCTCTGACGCCCATAGTACGAGCTCTGATTAGTTTGGGGTCAGATGATCTTGGTGTAAATTGTCCCAGATATTTATTCATTTATCATTTTAGGCTAAGCGTGTAAGTGTATACCAAATAAGTACAGCGTTTTCAGGAATAGCAAACTAAAGCGAATGGACTATCAACTGAACATTAGTCCATTGAACACTAAAGATTGCCTCTACCACGCCGAGGAAAATTCATTTAAGTTGCTATTTTATTTAATGACGGACTTACAATGGTGTATTTCGTTCATTCATCCGCCATCATCCCGATTCCTTGTATCAAGTCTTGGCACGCCAATCCTTCGTGCTCGATAAATATTTGCAAAGATTTTCGTCTCCGCCCGATATAATAATCAGTTGAAAACGAGAAAAGTTTTTCAATTTTCACACAATGCAAAGATTTAGAACGAAGAGAGATTAGTTTTGATTTTAATTAAATAATCTATGAATTTCGTGGATAAATAAAACCCAGGCCGTGGGTTTAACTTTGTCATAGACTTAAGCAATTCATTCAAGCTATGAAAGGGAAAACTTTTCAACATTTATCACCCTCACACTGTTACACTTATTAAACATATTTTTTCCGTTAGTCAAATGTAATATTTTATAATACAATGAGTACCTATCTATTGCTAATAGCTTATTGTGTAGAAGTAGAAGGCTCTGTCCATACAAAGATTTACAGCAATTTGAAAACGCTGAGGATTTTTTACAAAAAGGTTACAGCTGGTTCCTTGAGGCTCCATAGAAGCTAACGACAACGACCTCTTAGTAAAAATACCTTTAAAATCAAATCAAAATGCAAAAAAGGGCTACAGTCTAATCACATTAAAAAACCACAACGCAATCGCACGCGACGGAGCGCGAGATAATCCCGATTGTAGATTCAATAAAGTGCCGACAATAACCGGCTTAGGAGTTTATGCGGCAACACCGGACGGCGACGGGTGAAAAAGAATTAGTTAGCACGAACAAAGGGTTGAGATATCTCTGAGACTGGATGAATAGCAAAGACGGTAATCGATGGAATTAACTTTTCATTTATGATTTCGAATAGTTTATTAATTTGTATAAATAAACTGATCTCATCTTATTTACCTTGCTGTAAAGTCATACTTGGCTTAAGATTAATGGTGTCTATATGCGATTCTTCTCATTTCTCGGTGGCCTGCTGAGCCGCAAAACCGAACCCTACCCAGGACCGCCCATGTGGTGAATATTCGTGTTCGTTTATTTCATAAATATATACATACATACATACATACATACCATCACGCCTTTTTCCCAACGGGGTAGGCAGAGACTACATCTTTCCACTTGCAACGGTCCTGACACACCTCTTGCGCTTCTTCCACTCGCATTAATCCTTTCATACATGCTTGTTGATCATGGGTACTCCTTTTTTTTTTTTGCGGGGGGAAAAAATGCGTTACGCACTATCCCGCTGCCTGGGTGGGGCAGTGGGGGAGTGTGGGACTCTCCGTCACTGAAGGTGACGGCATACCCACTAAAAAGACCCTCGGTATACCTCATCGCCTTGACGGGACGACATGGTGCCTAGTTCGGATTACCATGCCGTCCCTGGCGGACGGCCCAGCCTTCACGCCGGGCCTCCTCACGCAGCGTGGGCATCCCGGTATACGGGGACACCCCCGGACAGGAGCACCGTGCAATGGGGTGAAAGCCCCCCGACTTTCACCCCGGTGGTGCTTTTAGGGAGCGGGGAGCAGGCGTGCAAACCGCCGTCTCCTCACTCCCCGCCGTCTGCGTCGGAAAGGGGCCGCCTGAGGATCTTCCTCCCGGGCCCTCTCCGCTGTCTCCTTCTGCGACATCACCTCTTCGCAAAAGGAGACCATCGCCTCCCATCCTCTCGCTCGCCAGCATGGCCAGTATCAGGGCCGGGAGCGAGAGGTCGGTGCCGACCACATCCACTAGTGTGCGACGCTGCACCGCCCAAGCAGGGCACACCTCAAGGGTGTGCTGGGCGGTGTCCTCCTCGGCGTCGCACTGGTGGATCATGGGTACTCCTGACCTGACCTTTTCTGACCACGTCTTGGACTGCTCCTAAGCATATAAATTAATCCTATTTTATAAATTCAAGTATTTTTCAATAAAGATAGTTATTCTAAAAACTGGTGGTCTTCTCACGGTGGTCAAACCATGTACGAGTATAACCATGTACAGCCAATGTTCAGCTTGCAGTCATTCGTTCATTGTGACACAAGCACGACACGACACTGTTTCTCTGTGAATGCCTTTTCAAAATAGATATCGAGCACCTCGCCTACAAACAGTGGCGTAGGAAGATCTGACGCGCGTTTAGTGGGCGGCGCCACAACATCGTCTTACACCCACCAAGCTTTTAGTCAGGTCAATAATAGCATAAAGAATCGATTTTTACTTAGCTTTTTATGCCTAGTGCTATCTTGTGAGAATATTTTTGGAAGGTATGGAAGAAACTCCTCCCGGACATTACCAATTTAGGTGTGCCGGAACGTCGAAACTAGAAGAGTTCCTTTTTTTGTTCAAAAGTACATTAAAGTTCACTTTTTTTCACTTACTTACCACAAAAAAAATTCGCCGTGGTCATGGCAGAAATCATCACTTTGTAATGTGGCCGCAAATTCTAGGGGCCTGGATCTGGATACAATGTTTAGGTCGATCGAAGTGTGTTTATGATTTTTCAGAAGATACTCTTCGTTCATTTAACAAGCAAAGTAAAACCACAAAGATAGAAACTAGAAAAATTCGACCTGGTCCTGGGACTCAAGCGGGATTCGAACTTGCGACCTTTCACAGTCCGGGCGACTGCTCTTCCAACTGAGCTACCGAGGCCGTTAACAGACCTGGCGAATTTATCTAGTGTATTTTACGTTGTAAGCCAACGTTGTTTCATCAATGTTATAGGCAAGCGCCTTTAACATCCGAAATAAATATTTTAGCAAATATTTAACTTTCGATCAAGATAAAACTAGCTATTGAATAAGTGAATTTTTATTTTTAAGCATCAAGCAATGCTCTGTTTTCTACACAAAGATATAAACTAGAAAAATTGTTAAATTTAATTGCATAATTAAATTTAAAAAAAAAACTAGTTTTCAATTTTCAATTTTTCTTTTATTTTCAATTTTTAATTGTTTAATTGCATTGTTTAATGCTAAAAAATAAAAATTCACTTAAAATAAAACCAATTTCAAATACAATGATGGAGTCCTTCGTTCAGCAATGTGATAGTCTATCCTTTAGGACATACATGTGTGCCGTCCTAAGCGCCAGTCAGCTGTTTATAACTTCAAGGCGTTTTCCTCGCTTTTGCGGCTTTTTTCTGAGAACTTTGTCTTGTCTTGCCCCCCTTTGAATCAGCTGCTATCTATTATGCTGACTGTACATTCGTTACACTGTTATGTACCTATTTTAAAAAGAATTCATCTAAAATTCTCATAGTTAGCGTTGGAACGACTTAATTGGTCCGTGCTTAAGAACCGTCATGCTTTGAGATCGCACGCTATTAAAGAGCTTACTTAATTCAAAAAAATTACATTGTTAAGAATTAAGATTATACCCAAAAAAAGATACAAAAACTAACCAAGCAAAAATAAGGCTTTGATGGTCTAGACTATTCAAAGTTATATAAAGGTAACGCAGAGTGTGAATGATAGTTACCATTTTGGTCATTAGGGTTTTCGCAGAGCTCGGAAAAGGTAAACTTCAAGCCGCCTTCCGAAAAAAAGTCAAGCGGTAGATTGGTTTGAAGTTAATATTATGTCAAGCTGAGTCTAGGCACCATGATGCTCGCTTTGGGGAGCATTTAAGATCAACAGTGGATTGATATAAAATATTAATGATGAAGAGATGTCCTATATATCATTCACTAAAAATAATTTTACCACCAAAATTGACGAAACAATTTCTATTACAAAATCTTATCAGAAAATTCAATACAAATTTAACCCATTCAAAGTTGCTTTGTCGATCCGCTCGATTAAAAACGGTTAACAATCGCTCGGAAGACGTACAAGAACTTTCAGTAAGATCAATATTGGCAATGAGAGCAACCTGCCTGTCGGCCAATTAGCGGACTTATCTCGAAATAACGCGATCAAACGAGGACGGGGGAGGGGGGTGTAGTTAGTTGGTCGAGAAAGAGAAATCAATCTTTGCGAAGAACCTGCAGGACTGAAAGGCCTTTAGAGGGTTCGATACGATGTGTTGAGAGTTTAAAACAAGTTTAGTGAGCTTTTAAATCTTTGTCTATATTTTATATTTATTTTAACACAGTTTCCTGAGTTTTGAAAAATATTTAGCTCTCTTAAAATTGATACCGCCAGGACTTATTAACTATAATTTAAAAATTCGAAGGGAAATAAAATCTCTAAATAAAAAGAGGTTGGTGCCGAAAATTTCGAGACTGCAGACCTTTTCAAAGCAAACGCAGCTTGGGACGCCCGCCTGTAAGGTGGACGGACCACATGGTAAGTTGACAGGATTCAGGTCGATCCAGACCGCCTGCAACCGGTCGCTCCGGAAATCTATGAAGGACGCCTACGGCCAGCAGTGGACATCTTACGGGCTGCGAATGATGATGATGAAACGAAAGTCGCAGCATTCACAAAGGGACGGAAGATTAGAGCTGGATCGGAAACAAGTGCATGATTAGCTCACTAGGGACAGCGTCATATCGTAAGGTGTGGAGGCTCCCTCACGACGCCCGCGGTGGTACTAATTTAAATATCAAAACTAATTTGCGGAGAGTGGCTCCGTTTGATTGTCGGCCGAATTACGTGGGCCATTTCTTCCGTCCACCGGTGGGGGGAAGGGGGGGAGAAATTAAAATAACTCAAATTGAGGGGCACTTGTGAAGGGTTGACGTGACGTGATGGTATCTTGATTGGTGTCTCGGAAGAGACGGGTTTTTTTGAAAAACCTTTGGGGTCAAACATTATCTTCTGTAATAACAGCTCGTCAGTTTCTATTATGTCTATGTTAACCGACGACGTGATAAGCCATATCCTCTTGTATGTATTGTTTTTTAAATACATTTTAATATGTCAGTTAAGCCAGGTAATTTGACATTATGTTAAGGGCCTTGTTAATATCAGAGGTTTATAAAATGCATAAATCAATAATAATAGAAAGATTAATTTGTAGCTTGGTATTCCAAGCTCTTTAGTCCAGTGCATCTAAGAACGGGTTGAAATGCAAAGATTACGGAGTATAACCTAGGCAAGCACGAATGCGTTACACAGATGCTTCATGCTTCGTGTGTGTATTGTTTTACTGAACATAAGTGAAAAACTCTACTTTTGAATAATAATAATTGAAAAGATTTACTCGTATTTACTATGAATATTTCAAATTTGGCTGGCCTGTTGGTGCAATGGCAGCGATCCTGCCTTTAGCACCGGAGGTTGTGGGTTCGATCCCCACCCATGACAAACATTTAGTTATTATCTATATAAGTAGATACGTATTTAGAAATATTTAAGTATGTTTATCAGTCTCTAACCCCCATAGTACAAGCTCTGCTTAGTTTGGGGTCAGATGATCTTGGTGTAAATTGTCCATGATATTTATTATTATTTATTAATTTGACATAATAATATACCTCCTTTATATTTCTCCTTTTATCCTGGTTCCAGGTATGTAGGATTATTTCCTGCAATGAGACCGCGCCGTCAGAAGTAGGAAGTAATTCCAGTAATGCACGAGCCCCAGGTTACCCCCTTCTCACCACAACCCTTTCATTCCCCCCTTATTTAGTAAAAATCGCGCGACATTTCATCCGACCTGTCAAACTTCCGGAAGCTCTGCCATTACACAAATGGCGGGTGGAAGCTGCGTCTCCAGTTAATTTGTTTTCCTCCAAATGACCGGCGTTTATGAGAATTAAGGTGTTTATGGAAGGGCGCCGATAATAGGCGAAAGTTGATTTCATTTCGGAAATTAATGAAAGCCCAGTTAATTGTTCGGCGAGTGCGGATTTATGACGTTCGGAAGTCGGTTGAATTGGGGCCCTTTTGCCAGGACGCCAGCTCCGTTTGTCGGCCCAACGCAGTTGCGGTGCCAATCCAAATGTTTACCGCTCTTCGATACCTCAATTTCTATTCACAATGTCACCCCGCCACGTACCCATTAATTTCATTTTGTATAGATTTCACATCGTTGCTATTTGGTTCTGTGGATATCAATCAGATATTAAACATTACCGTTTTAGTTCAGCATTAGATTTGGTTAGTATCATGATGACTACTCAATTCATGTTTGGAAGTTCGCAATGGGAAACCTCTGCTTTACGCGGAAGCTTGGGCGCTCATCATTTTTCCCGCGATAGTTAGAACCTCGTCGCTGAAGGGGGACGAAATAATGCTGTTTTTTAAATAGCAGACATTTATCTGAAAATCTACACTTACCTAAATCCAGAAACAATAATCAAAGTAGAACAGACCTTACACGTACAGCTGTCCCTTTCATTTCTACTGACATATGATAGGACAGCATCAATTGAAGTTTGTGTAAGTGGTAGATTGATTGATTTATTTAGGCAAGTTGAGGCGCCCGGTAAAACAAGTCCTCTAGTTACAATTATCGCGCCTCTTCGCGCCTCCGGAGGCCCACCGACGACAACTTCAATCGCAACGGCTCGCTAATTGCGATTTAGTGTTATTATTTGAATTAGTCGCCAACTTTTCACTCACGGGTTCCAAGGTTTATGGACTAATATTTCTAAACGACTACTATAATTTTTCAATTATTTCGTACTTAAAATTGTTATGATCGTTGTGATTAAGAAGTAAGACCAGTAAGTTTTAGATGTGAAATTGATAGAAATTAATTTTGCTACGAAATTCATTGGGTTTCCATTGAACAAATATTGTTGAATGAACTATTTTCAAAAAAAAAATTATCCATATGTGTACAGCAATAGCGCCCCTAAATGAATTCAGTTAATATTTATTTGCAGTTTTAGGGTCCTTACACAAGGACAGCAGTTTGATGTCGACGCATGTAACTGCAGTTGACGTAAGAAGGCGACGGCTAGCTGTCGACATGCCGCCGCCGTGCTGTCGATGTGTTGGCGGCTGCCGCCGGCAGATGGCGACAGCTAGCCGCGTCGACACGGTCGTCCTAGCAAGCTGCGGGCACGTCGTCGGCTAGCTGCCGACAAGTGACGGCGACTGCGGTCGCTTTTGCAGTTGTCAATGTGCTGCTCGTGTGCAAGAGCCCTTAACGGAAAAATATTAAGATTCTGTACGTAATATGTGTATTCCAAGCGCATGCGCATATCACGCGTTAAGCTGTTGATTTTTTTAACTTTAACATTAATAATTAAATAATAGTTAAATCACTATTTGTCTGTAAAGTCGTTATTCATTCTGGTACAAAATTAAGACCAAGACGAGACAGAATTCTGAGCAAAAGAAAAACTTGTTCAAACGTCTTAGAAGCATAAATAACGAAACCTCCCATCCCTATACCTGTGCTAATTAAAACCACGAAACCCGTTTCCCCAGAGCAAACAGGCTGAGGAGCGGAAGCGAACGTTTAAAAACTCGGACAAACAGAATAATTCATCCGTTGATTCAATAAGATCTTCACCCTTCAAAGCGAATCTCAGCTTGAGCACTCTGAGATTTTTCCTGGACCTCTAATTGTGGCACAAGTTGGACGAGAAAGCGGGTTTGGGTCTACCTTTTGGTGTGACAATTGGAAAAATAATCCAACCCATTGACAGTGAACAACATTTGTAGTATGACATTCGAAACAACTCTTTTGGGGCTCTACATTTTTACATTACCAAATAGAAAATTTCTCTAAACTTATTGAAATAAAGAAGGAAAATTGCTTCTCACTCAATTTTTTTTTATTGCTTTGTTATTACACGAACTTTTTAGTCAAATATTTATTTCTACTAGGTAGTTTTGTTGAAATCACATTAAATACATATTACGTACATTTGCATTGTATTTTGGATAAATATGTACCGAGAAAGAACTCATGGTGGTACTAGTGGCACAGTACCGGTTAATTTAGTTATCGAAAGTCTACCACTTAGGCACATTAAGTCCATCTCCTTGTATATTGCAAAATGTACTGGGTACTTCTCGGGTAGGTAATATTCTTTTTATCTTTTACAAAATGGCCCAACGCTTAGGTTCAAAACTCATAATCACGGTTATACCAGACCATTTAGTACTAAGCCATGCCTAAAACGAACCTGTCGTGCCTCGTCCAGCCTTCCCGCTGCCGCTCCCACCACACACACCTTCTGATTTATATTTGAAACGGTGGAGCGGCAATTACTCGCCGAACTGGAATCATTGCTTCTGCCCTCTACTAATTAATTCCGCCCCTCTTTTAATGTTCAAAAATCGTGGCGTCTAATTAGGTTTTAATTCGTTTTATTGGGCTAAGTAAGGGAATAATGGCCGCCGCCACAGTTGCGAACTCGAGGCGTGCGCGCAGCCCGCCGTTATTACTAATAAACCTTAAAGTTATTTTAAAATTTTCGAATCAAAAAGGGTTGGTGAGCTAGTTGTTGACACTTCCGTCGTTTCCAAATAAAAAAACAAACTTTGAAATCCAATATTGGATTATTGTTTAAAAATACACGTCAACATCCTAACATCGACTTCAATATAGTATTGCATAGTTCCGGACGACATGCAATGTTGTGAAACGTGGCCAACTAAACCGGGGATTACAATGACGCCAAATAGAACAAGCAAGTTTGAGCTGTCATGGGAAGAATTATTATAGTTAGGCCCGTTTTGAGCCACCGAATACGTACAAATACTCTTACACAACAACACTGAAAGCTTTGAATTTAATATGTAGAAAACACCAAATGTACAGCGTCATATTTCCTAACCCAAAACTAGACCACAGCTGACCTACTTTCCCGACATCACCTGCCAACACTCCCATGGCCTGTTAGTGTCCGCTAACGACACTTCTCGCGCCATTACCCACAGATAAAAAACCGAGGCAGCCTAATGACTTCGGCGATTACCAATCACTGGAAAAAATCGTCTTGCTGCCCGCGACCACGCCCCGACGGCGAACCTGGCCAGGGCACCCCGGTTCCAACAGTTAATGTCTAAGCTTTTTCCGCTTTTAGGAATATTTTTCAGACTGAAGACATATTACGATAAAACAATCGGCTGTATTAGATAATTTCGCCAAGTTATGTTTTTTTTCGGTGGTATAGCGGTCAAGACGCCTGGTGAAAGATTTGGATTTAATTTCTACTTAGGACTGCGACTTTATCATTAGATTATCTAATATAATTATCTATT
This sequence comes from Udea olivalis, assembly GCA_947369235.1. Lineage (NCBI taxonomy): Eukaryota > Metazoa > Arthropoda > Insecta > Lepidoptera > Crambidae > Udea > Udea olivalis. The sequence continues at coordinate 21,781,083 of OX376347.1, forward strand.
ATATAGTGAGAAAGCCCAATGATGTCCCTAACTAGTTTGTCAATTAAGAACCACTAGACAGTTATTATACATAAGGTAGAGTAAAGGAGTTTAGCTAAGTGCAGTTTCACCATTAAGAGCGTTTGGGGTAGATCGTAAACGTCGCATTTTTTTAAGGTTTTGTGATTATTTAGTTGAATTCCAATTAAGTATAAAATATTATCTCTGTATTATTGAATGCACCTTTTATTTTATAATTATAACTTTAACTGTGTACAGTAAATTCTTAAGAGTAATACATTTTTAAAAAAAGAAACGGTTTTACTTAATTTAGCAAATACTTGGCGACAACCTGATTTTAGACAATTAAATGTGTTATGAAATAGTATTAAGCACACAATAATAGAGCAAATATTTAAGTTTGATTCAATTCAATGTATTTCATTGAATTGAATCACGAAAATCTTACAAAAATGCAACGTTTTCGATCCAGCCCCAGCTAACGCCCTTAATATTAAAAAAAAAACATTCTAACAACATTATGTTTCTTTTCGTATCAACAGTCGGGAAGGTTACAGCATCAGTTGAGAAGATATACAAGAGTTAACGTTTGAGATGTTCAGCCAGAAATGCATTCCCAGCAAAACCGTGGTTGATCAACAAACAGAAACATTCCCCCGCACAAAATCCACGTCCGCACAAACTTTCTATTGGTTTATCCGCACAAAGAAAAAACCCGCAAAACAAACTGCGCTAATTACATTCAGAGGAGACATCCATAGCCCGCAAATAAATTATTATTTTTCCGTTTGCAATGTTTAGAGTGGCGTTGGTACCGCGCTCATGTCCCGAGGTTAACTAGTCGAGTTTAATATTCGTGTTGGACGTCTACAATTAACGCTTGAACAATTTCATAACTCGAGTCCGCCTTTGAGCCACGACTCCGCGAAAAAAGGGAATATTAAAAAATATATCAGTGCGAGCGAGCGAGCGAGCGAAATAAACAAACTGCACAAAGGACGGGCACGTAATTAGATTAGCGCCGGGATCGGAACTTCTGTACGTTCCGTGGACTACGATAATCTGTATTGCAAACAAAATGCACCCCAATAACCAATCAAACGATGTTATGACTAGATCGTTTGCGAATAACGAGTAAGGTAGCCACAAGTCATCCGGTATCTGCTGTGGGAGCTGTGGTCAAATGGGAGGAGACCAATAAGCTTCGCCATTTCCAGTAAGTGCTGAGCTGCCCGCTTGTCATGTGATGGTTTGCATGCTATCTTGCCATAGACTTTGTATTGATACAACAAGTGACACAATTAAATCATAGCGATGGCATTCCTAAACTTCAAGAAGTGAAAAACGCTAAACGTTTTGCGGTATAAATGTCAAATGTATGATTTGTGTAGCGTACAAGCTCTACTAACCTACTTGTGTAGACATCAAGAGTCCAGTTTTTTACATAACAGCTTGGTGCTGTTCAAGAAGCGAGTGGATAGGCATTTGTCAATCCGACATACTCGTATTTACCTAAAACCATATAATCACTTAAGATAATGTGGGTTTGTGTCCATCTACGCCATAAAAATACATTCTTACCAGCGACCGTCTAGATAGCTCACTCTGACGTTATTGACGATGAGATGTGGCTGTCTGTACAAGCATTCCCCGTAGGCGCATAATCTGCCATCGAGGCTCATATCACTGCGCCGTAAATGCTCGTCTCACGCTTGATCTCGATAAGCGGCCTCGGGCAAGGCAGCTACCAAATCGCCACCCGGCCTCTGGCGACGATCGACGTAAATACCACGTAGAGGTACATCGCTATCTTCGGTTTTTTTCTGTAGTTGCTGTTGAAAGTATCAAGCATTTCATTCTCGCTAATAAAATGATATCAATAACACAGCCTTTACTTATAGGGCACATGCCTCTTCTCAACTATAAGGTGGTATTTTTGGTGGCCAATAATCAGGATAAAATTAGTCAAAATGTCGTCGAAAGTATCTAGTAAACGTTTCTGAAATCGACTAATAAGACTAACTCTAAAGAAACCTTCTGAAAAAAAACTTCATAAAAATAACACCTTGTGGGTTTTGTTACTAGAATCCTATCACCGCAGCAAAACCGAATGTCATCAATTTGCATGCGAAAACGAATACGGTTTATACGATACCAGAATGTGTCGATAAAATTCAGCTCGCCATCGATAAGATTGAGTTTTTGTAACGACGCACCTCGCGGCTCTGTCGCGGTTTACGAGCGCCCCGGGCGAGAGATTTGAAAATTTCGCTGTCACCGGTTTTTTGTAGATTGCCCCCGATATAATCTTCGAGTCTAACTGGCCGTAAAGAATGAGAGGGCCGAGTGTGTTATCATCGCGTTTGATATTATTGGCTGTTATCTGCGGTTGATACGTGAAAATCTCATTTTATAGGAAAGTTTGCAAGCATTTGTGTATAACTGGAAAATATACCTACTCAATTCTTTTTTTTTCATTGTTTATCCGAGAAAAAAGATAATCAATGAAAAAAAAAGAATTGAGTATATTTTCCAGTTATTATTAGTGAACAGCTAGTAGGTACAACTAGTGAAACGGTATACATAAATTACTTATGACGTTTTGCAATTAAATTAATAAAGCTCTATTACGAGTATATTCTGTTTGCGCGCTTTCAATCATTTTTCTTCTACCCGTACGTTTACCACGAGTTGCCACTTGAAATTTACATTATCGCTCGCGTAAAAAAATTGTATTGAGATGACACATGACATGATGTGTTAATGGCAAATCTCAATACAATTTTTACGCGAACGATAATGTAAATTTAAAGTGGCAACTCGTGGTAGACGTACAGTTCATAGAATATGTTCGTGTTCGATTTACCGATAACTTATTACTCGTTTATTTATTTCATACTATCTATCTTTACATAACCCATTAGATAAATAAGTAACTGACGTAAAACTTTATATCTAATTATTACTTGTTGCAAAAATCAGTTGCGTTAAAATTTTAAGATACTGAAAACAAAAAACTTCTTTTTGTGTTGCGTCTGCTTTCGTGTTTTTATTTTGCGTCTGGAACACAAGACCAGACACAGACCTTGTTGTAGCATACCCTATGATATACGGGGTGGATTTAAAGCGCGAAAGATTATTATCTCCGTGTGATATAGCGGCGAAGTTCCAATTGGGCGCAGGCGCTATCTGACGAGGGCCGTGATATGTTATCGGCCCGCAGCCAATCTGAGCTCGTCTAATGTTTTGACTATTGCTTATTTATTAGTTAATGATGCACGGACGCACGGAAATAAACAGGCGCTGGAGATAGATTATTTTCATTGAAAACAACACGCCGTATGACATTTAATTAGTCACAAATTACCAAGATCATCTGACCCCGAACTAAGCAGAGCTTATACTATGGGTGTCAGTGACTGATAAACATACTTGAATATTTCTAAAAACATAATTAAATATATAATAACACCCAGACAATGTTTGTTTGTGTTTGTGTGGGCGGGGATCGAAACCACGACCTCTCCGGTGCTAAAGTCAGGATCACTATCATTACACCAATACGCCAGCCAACACAAACAGCAACATACAAACTGAATAGAAGAATATTATACGAACAGTTTAAGATTTCATAATGATGTTTGACACTTCGGACCGAGAACTAAACCAAAACCAAAACGATTGTCCTTTTATTTTGCTTTTTTTACTTATTGCAGAAAAATCGTAACAAAATGATTTGAATATACGTTAATTTGCAAAACAAACAACAAACAAGAAAAACATTTCAATGGCTCAAAACCGCTTTCACTAGGTAGGTACGTCTACCATGGGTTGCCAAAGTAGCAAACGATTTAAGTTATCGTTCCCGTAAAATATTTGTATTGGGATTGGGTTGAGTCGAAATGGAATTAAAAAGCGGTACCAAGATGCTATTGTTATGTCATGTTACTGTGTTTTTACAGATCGCTACATGCTTCCTACCCAGTGCGTAACGTCCACGCAACACATTTCTGCCCAAAACGTCACGTGGTCACATGCCACCGCACGCACTGTAGCTACTCGTAAATAGGCAAACGTCTTGGAAAACGTCGCAGTCACCAGTAATATATTGCTTATTAAACCACTTTCACATGTTAAGGGATATTAATTGGAATGTAACGTCTAGTAACGTGATTGATTAAGCATTATACGACTATATATACTGTTACCCATTCAGATAGTGGACATGACATGACAGTAAAATTCAAATTACTTATGTTGTAAATTATTTGTCAAGTAGCCTATCTGTGTCTTTTCCTTTTTTATTTTGAGACGAATCTTCCTACGGCATCCTATGATCGGGTACGCGGTCAATGCGCAATATATAGGACTACCCCCATGCCAACCAACTCATGAAGACTTCATCGGACCTGTGTCTTTCAAGTACTACGAGTACTTACCTTGTTAATGCACTAAATTAATAAGTTAACTTAAGATCAACTTAACATAAACTTTCTATTTCAGAACGAGTGACACCAACGCAACCGCCAAGTCATTTTGTGTAGACTTTTAAGTCACTTTAAATCATTAGCCATAAAGACATAAATATGTATATGTATATTAACGTATAATAACTTTACAACACAAATTCCCGCAGCCTGCACGCGTTGCACCCTACCTACAACTTGCCCTAGAGTACCGCTCACGAATAACAAACCTCAATGACGTACGAATATCTTATAATTACTGCTAGCAGTATCTATTTATAATAGTAATTAGAAAATATAACGTTTATACAGCCGGAAAAACATGTTTATATGTTACGCTGTCGAGTTGATCGCGGAGAAATAACTTTGTATGCATGTAGACACTGCAGTAACTTTTGTTTACATTAACAGTATGTGCCGTTACTATAAGCCTTGTAGATTTTCATTAAAAAATGGCCTCGCTATCGTCATCGTGGGTCAGTTATTTCATCCAAAGATTTTATATTCCAAAAGTGTCCATTTTCATACTTCTTCTCGTGTCAACAGCAGAAATTATGTTTGAGCCAGGCGGACCCCGACCAAACAAGGCGACATCCAGCGCAGCACCGGTTGCCATGAGCAGGTATTCGATAGTGCAACTTTGGCGCACAAACATGTGAGCCAAAGTTTGTGGTGACCAGCCAAAGTCTCATTTTTTTCATCCTTTTTTCAAATGTGAAAAATGCTCAGTGAAATGAAATGAGAGCGTCGTGGCCTAGTGGTTAAGCACTCCAACTAAGATCGCGGATCGTGTTCCCGAGTTCAAATCTGGCCAGAACCAAAATCTTTGTGTTCATTGTTTAATTTCCGACTAACTCTCCGGTGATGGAAAACATCGATAAAAAACCACATCTCCCCAGATAGCGGCGGAAGGTTCACCACCTACCAATTCTAATACCATTGGTGAAAAGTGGGCTTCTGAGTGTTCCGGTCACCGTGAAGGCAATAGTCACTTGCCTCTGACTACCCCGTTTGGGATATTTGTTATGTTGAAAAATCTTTCAATTACAACACTTTAATTTATTGGACTATTTCATTTTCATTGAGTAAGTGCTAACTTTTATCTACATTTTGACATTTAATGCTTAATTGGTTTGCATTATCTATGCAAACTAGTTAGGCTTTAAATGTCTAAATAACTGCTCAATCAGTTTGATTGGGCAGTTATATAGACTTTCCGGCTGAAGTGATCCGATCAAACCAGAATAGTTTCCACAGAATGCATCGATTTTATCCATCACTGGTTCTATATAGCCTTTGCGGCTGATGATATCTGAGGATATGTACACATTGTTCGACCGTTGTAAGTAGTACTGAGTACATCTACCACGAGTCGCGCCTTAAAATTTACGTTATTGTTCGCGTAAAAAATGTATTGGGATTTGACATTGTCATATCATGTCATGTCAAATCCTAACACAAATTTAAAGTGGCAACTCGTGGTAGACGTACACAGGTCACCGGTCACGCAAACATGTTTGCGTTCACCTCCGACTGACGCGCGCGCGTTATCAGCTACCTACGCGCTAATTCCATTGCGCACTGATAACAGCTCCTCAGTTATTGCGTTATGGCCTACTTACTAATTAATTAGATGAACAGGATTGACAACATTATAAATACGTACGAGATCTTATGTATCTGTGTGTTTGCATTTGTTTCTAAATGTTTTAATATACATTTTTGTTAGTCACTTCTTAACATTGCTTGTTCGAATGAATTTCAACCTTTGGCTGCGCAACATTCGAGCTAGTCTGTAAGTAATCGTACTTATAAACAAACCCTAATCTTGCGATTACGAGCCAATTATTTTCTTCGGGCTTTGCCAATTGCTCCTGATTGATATAGTTCCAACTAGCCTTAAAAACTAAAGAAAACCCCGCCGTGGAACGCCCGAACAGTGAGATGATATAAATCGTCTATTTACTTTTATGAAATTTTCAAGCTGCCCAAGGGGTGCCTATCTCTTGCAACCTTACCTCCCGCGCAAAACGCTCGAAAGTAAAACTTATCTTACTCCTTACCTATGGTACTAAAAATATCCATGATCGATGAAAGAACCCTCCAACCTTAAACATAAGGTTCGAACTGGAACGAGACAAACGTGAGGCCCAGATTGGGCACACGGAGTAGATCTTAACTGGCGGTTTTACGAACGTGGACCTGTCCCTCAGGCTCGAGTGGGACATTGCCGGGACACTCAAGTTTATCGGTACAAACCAGCACACCCAGACCCGAGTCAATTCAGAAAAGATCGTTTCCTGAATTGACGCGACCCGGGACACTACGGAAATCGAGGCGAGAAACCGTGCTACAGCGCACTACGCCAATCTTGCACTGAAAAAAATTAAGTGCAACAAAGATACATTTTCTCTTAGTTGGCAATAAAATGTTTAGAATATTCATTTTATTATTTCCTCTAAACAAGATTTGATACTTAATTGAACAAATCAATTTTGTTCATAACTACAAAATGCATTTTGTTTATTAAAACCAACGGTCTTCGTTACATCATACATTTTTTTTGTTCATTGTCTATGCCTATCATTTTATTTTGCTAAAATAAACAAATAAGTTTGTTAAAGGTAACATTTTAACTTGCATCGTTTTTAACAACGAGCGTGGTTGATATAATTTCCCTGCTTATTTATATCAAACAAGTGAAGTTGTCATATTTACAAACGCTTTGTAAATTTAGCAAAGTGTACTAGTTGCGAATTTGCGATACGCCCGCGCACCCCGCGCACCCCGCCCGCTAGTCCCGCTAGTCCCGCTACACCGGCAAACCAGTTTATTCTTGCAAGTTTTGTTTGCAAGGGTCCAACGGATCTTCTTTCCAGTTATTTCTTCCGCACCGCGCACTCTGTCACGGTGTTGTCCTGCGATTGCATTGTTTTGTTATTTTATGCAAGTTTGTTATAAAAAGTCACATCCTTTTTGGTTATTTAAAAGACCCGTTGTGTCATAATTGATTTCAATATTGCGAGACTAGTTCGAAAAGTGAAACACATGGACGAAGTTGTCGACCTACTAAAAACATGGGAGCTTCCAGAACTAATCCCAGTATTTTAAGGTAAGAAGGTATCTATTCATTTATTATTTATTTATTTTATGACGTCAAGACATTGGCAGGTAGGTTTCTTTTCTTGTACTACTAAGTGCATTATTCGGAGAGTTACGGAAACCACCCATGTAGGAAAGGAAGTGTAGGAATATCTACGCACGCGATGATAGTCTTTTCTTTCATAGAAGCCTAACTCTAGATCGAAAAGTAAGTACCGGTCGGAGGGTACCTAATGTTTACAAAGTGGTGGTGTTTGGTGAACATGCGCGACCACTCAAAAATGTTATGCTCTTCAAGTACTGTAGGCATTTCGTAAACTAATTTACGTGTGTAGCTAGGTACTTTAAGTAGGTACCCAGGCAGCTATACTACACTTTTTAAAAAGACTGCACCAATTTTCGTTCTAGTAATTATTATTCTAGTAATAATAAATCCATATTCCCCTCTGAACCATTTACGAAAGTATTAAATTACACACACAGGGAGACTTCAGTGTTAAATAAAGATTTTAATTTCTAACACTGGTACTAATAATAAGATTAATTATTAAAAATCACTAGCTGACTTTCTACTCTAATTTTAGAGAATGCAATCACCATCCAGGCATTATCAGCCCTGACCCCAGATTATGTCAAGGACATCATACCGCAGACAGGGCCAAGGGGGCTGTTCATGAGGTGCTGGAGGAGGAACGTGGAAAACAGAATTTTCAAGCAGCAATAACACTTTATCTTTATTGGTAAGTTTGTAGTTGTTGCTTATTATTGCCCAGGCATATTAATGTTGCACATTATTGATATAATTAGTAAGTTATAAAACAATGAATATTATTTATTGCATTATGTTATTGGATTAAGTAGATCTGTAATAAAAATATATTCCATTTCTTGAAATAGAAAATTTCAAACCTATGTTACCTAGTTTGCAATTTTATCTTTTTAATTAAATACTTGAGTGTATTTGTGTAATTTCAAACTGTCTTACACTTGAAAGCCAAATGACCTGCCAATTATTAGTTTTTATATTAGGTCTAGCTGCAATACCAATTATTGGAATCACATTTAACGGTATCAAAATAAAATTATCCTATGCTTTATGATATTTTGTATTAAAAGGATTATTACCTTTTATCTAGGAATCATTGTGACATTTTTTTATCAATCTCTACTATTTTGTAATAACTTAATAGTTTTAATTTTTATTTTTATTTTATTTATCTATTCAGTAAATAGAATAAAATTTCACATCAATTTAAAATTAGAGATGCTCAAACAGGCTATGAACTTAAGTAAGAAAGTTGAATTTGAAAAAAATTGTGTCTTGGAGACAGATAGCCAGACAACTAAGTGACTTTTTTATGATTGAGGTATGATAACTGGCTCTTTTGTTTGCAGAACCTGGATTTCATAAATATTGGAATTGGCGAATAAGTCACAAGCGACCTTAACCAAAGATTTTATTATTGTGCCTGCAGAGCAATCAGTAAATGTGCCCCCAAATAACCAGATAATAAACGTACAACCAGAAAGTCCTCCTCATACAGGAGTAAGTTTAAAACTAACACTTAATATGGATGTACAAAAAAAACATTTAAGATTCTTTGTTTACTTAATCATATTAAGATTGTTGATTGTTGATTTTATTTCTTAATATGAGTAAGTAGGTAATGTTTTAACGAATAGACCAGACAAACAACAAACAGATTGGTGTGGTGGCAGTGTAATTCGCCTTGAACGCTTAGGTCTTCTCGGTTTGATTCCTGTTTTAAGTCAATTTAAAACAGTTTATTTTCTATTTTTGGTTTATTCTGAGTTCTCTTAGGACTGGGCCTGTTTCTCGTACAATGTCTGCGGAATCTACTGATGATCAATTCATACGGTCTAGTTTATAATTATGTAATGAAAAAACTCTTTTACATGTTACTTGGGCCACTGTATGTAGTACACGCTATACAAAAGGGACTAATTCATAATACTACCTCTGATGATTTTATGCCACTTTTTCTCAAATTGCATAAAGTTTTATTGTATGATTCAAATAGTCTTATTCTAATGGGACACTCAATGCAAACGTTGTAATTTGATGACCATTTTTTTGCTTACGTAGTTATAGAACCAGAAATAGAGATAATTGTAGTCCAATTCCACAAATGTTTATTGTTTTCTATGCCGTGTAATATAAATATTCTAAGTAATGGAAAAAAAAATGTAACTGTGCGAAGTACTTTATAAATGAATAAATTTAATTGAATGGGGAATTTATTTTTTATTGCTATGCTTTCTAGAACCTTTTTAAAGCTTCCACGGCAATTAGACAAACTAAAATTGGCAGAATATACTCATTAATACAAGCAAATTTACTATGGAACCAACTAAGAAATCGTAAAATTAAACAGCTGTGCTATATTTTAGCTACCTACTTCATTTGTATAACAAAATGAAATTTGTTATCACGCGTTTTTTTATTTGTTCTAATAGTGAAAGTTGCTTGCATTGTTAAGATTATACGCCCACGGCGTGTGCGCATTATGAGCCATAAAATTGTGTCATCTTTTTAGTTTCCTGCAACTTGCCTGTCTATAATACTTAAGAGCGTATGTTGGGGTGGATCTAAACCGTTGCATTTTTGTAAGATTTTCGTGATTATTTTATTGAATTGAAATATGTAAAACTATAATTTATTGTTTGCATAATACTATTTATAAAGAAAAACATATTAAGTCGTCCAAAATTTGGTAGTCGCCAATTATTTGCTAAATTAAATAAAAACATTTTTTTTTAAATAATTGTTACAAACGCAAAATTTCAGTTAATAATTATAAATTTAGAAGATGCAGAGAATAATAGAGAAATAAATTATACTTAAATTTGAATTCAGCTATATAATCACGAAAATCTTCAAAAATGCGACGTTCATGATCTACCCCCAGCAACCGCTCTTAAATAGATCACAGGGACCAATGGCCCCAAGCCACATCGGCAAAACTACTCGTATGTGCCTAAAATTATCGTTCTTTTGTTTGTCAACAAAGTAATTTGTATTCAATAATTATTGTTCTTTAAAGTAGTAAGTATAGCCGCAAAGTCACTTGATTGTAATAATTATTGTTCTGTTGCTGTCCAAGTTGCGTAATAGAACACAATTGTTGCTAAAATATTTCTTTCACTTGAAAAAACCACAGCTCTTCCAAACTACAGACATTCGTTTTTTAACTGACTCACAGTGCAATAAGCACTTGAAAAATTTAAACTATTGTCTCTATAGTTCTATGGAAGAACAATCGCCCGGATAGCGAGAGGTTGTGGGTTCGTTTCCCACCTGGGGTAAGTCGTATTTTTTCAAGTGAAAAATATCATCTTAGCAATAATTGTGTTCAATCAAGCAATTTGGCTGATTTACAACAGAACAAATTATTACAATCAAGTAACTTTGTTGTTGTACTCAGGAACAATAATTAATGAAAACAATTTACTTTGTTGCTGCACAAAAGAACAATAATTGTTGCAACAAAGTGAATTTGTTGCTGTACAAAAGAACAATAATTGTTTGAACAAAGTGTATTTGTTGCTGTACAAAAGAACAATAATTGTTGCAACAGAGTAACTTTGTTGCTGCACAAAAGAACAATAATTATTGCAATCAAGTAACTTTGTTGCTGTTTACAAAAACAAGGATTATTGTAAACAAGTGACTTTGTTGATGGATAAAAGAACATTAATTACTGCGATCATACAACTTTGTTAACGTAAACAAGATCAAAATGTATAGCTAGCATATTACTTCGTTGATGTACAAATGAACAATAGTTATTGCAATCAAGTTACTTAGTTAATATAACAGTAATTCATGTCTATGTCGAGCATGAGGTTGGTTCATTCACCTCCGTTATTTGCTCTAACTGTCTAAGATCTTAGCTAAAGCAATAAACACCTTAGTTGAACCTATTAGTAATATTCGTCGATGTGATAAAGTTTCATTCTTCAAATAGGTATGATCTAAGCTAAAGTAAACCATCTTGTCGTGTCTAAACCAAAACAATACTTAGTTGACGTAACGAGTAATATTTCAACAAAGTTCTTTTAGTTTCAATAGATAAGATCTTGTTAGGCTCATATGGAGTCAAGATGTGTGATAACGTTAATCAAGATCTTTATTAAAGTAAACATTTTTTTTTTTCAGTGTGTCGTCAAAATACTCTAGTAAATTTTGACAGGTCAGTAAAGGTCTGGGTAGCTCCAATTGAAATGCTGTAACCCTGACAGCGAGATGTAGCGGCTTCGAGCCTAGCCTGGTACTTCCTAATTAACCACCTTTGTTATCATCAGATAAGCCAATGCAGATTTAACAAACCAGCGACGTTATAACACATCTCACTGAATCCACACATGTGCCAACACATGAGGACGGACGTGAACTTGCTCAACCCAAGGGTAAGATGGATGCGTGCGGTGACGTCACAGGTGCGCCGACCGCGCCGTATCTCATGCGAACCTGCGCGCACGTGTCGCCGGTTGGCCAGGATGGGTCAGAAGGCATAACAGGAAGGTGATAGATATATTCGATTTAATTAGCTGACGTCGTTACAATTGGTTTTAAAATGCATAAAAGTGCACACATAAAACCTGAAAGGGCACAGTAGTTTTTTTTATTCATTCATGTGAGATTTTTAAGCTTTCAGAATATTTATATAGTGTTTAAAGACACACCTGTGCGTCACCAAAATTGTGTCAATAAATCCTACCAATATTATAAATGCGAAAGTTTGTGAGGATGTATGTATGTTTGTGTATGTTTGTTACTCTTTCACGCAAAAACTATTGAATGGATTTAGATTAAACTTTACAGTAATATATATTTAAATATGAGCCAGACAACACACCTCTTGTCATGGTCTCGAAGGAGGGATAAATATCCCTGTATTACGAGGTACCAGACAAGGAATTAAGCCAGGGGCGTCTCCCAGCACACCCAGACCCGAGGCTAAATTGCCTCGGGTCTGGGTGTGCTGGGAGACGCCCCTGGCTTAGAAAAGATCGTTTCCCAAATTAACCCGACCGGGAATCCGACCCGGGGCACTACGGGATTCGAGGCGAGAAACAGTGCTACTGCGCACTACGCCAATCGTGCCGTAATATAGCTTATACATCAGAATAGTCTACAATTTATAAAGATTTTATGTAATTTTGCCATGATATACCTATAACGATAACGCGGGCAAATTCGCGGGCAGAAAGCTAGTTTAAAATATACCATCCATATGTAACATTTTAGAACGCAAGTTAATAAATAAAATATAAAAGTCTGCAAATTAAATACTATCCCGCAAAACCGCGCCGGATACAATCAGCAGCAGTTATTTTGGTTGTTCTGTGCGTAATAACAAGGCTTTTCTGTGGTCCTACTAAATCAAAAAATCGTACTTGCATAATTTAGAATAATTTAAAAATGTAATTATAAATTACCTCAAAGTCCTCCAAATAAGTTTACCTGGCAAATGGAGTTAAACTTTGCTTCCACAATAATGCCCAATCTCCTGGTAATTCAGTGACACGGTCAGATAAACCGACAATGTATGCAGGCCGCGTCCCGCACTCGTTCGTACACGTATTCATAAACAGCAGTTATTTACGACACGTGTAATGCCACAGACATACATTGAAATAAATGACGCGAGTGTACGTACTCCACGTGTCAAAACAGAGTGTAGTGTATCACTTTTAGACACTGCTTCATTAAGAGTGGTTTCAGATTATTGATGACGAGAGTGTACGTACTTCGTTGTTAAAGAAGAGTGCAGTGCATCTCTTTCGTCGCTGCTTCATTTAGTCCACGGTCAACCGTTACGGCAACGACAACCATAATTAAGTAGATTCAAACTCACCAAATGAGCCAACTTAAAATGTCAAATGAACTTAAAATTTATTTAAAAGTGCTACATTGATTTTTTACAAAAGCTTTGCGTTATTTATTTTGATTTAGTTTGTGTGTAAAGCCATCTAAGCGAATACGTCTCCCGACAACTTTAGGGTAGCCATATTCCAGCAACATCGTTTAACCCAATTCATTTGGCATTTGAGATATTAGTTATTGTTAAATAATCTTTTAAAAAAAAACATTGGAAGGACAAAAAAAAATTAATTTTTTTCGTTGGAATCAATTAAGATATTCTAGACATACATACCTATTCGATATTTAACTGCCAGAAAAATCACTTTTACTTTTTTATGGCGTAATGACGTGCTTTCTCAAATTACTACTCAAATTAGACGTTCGATTAGCTATATTTTAAAAGTGGAAATGAACTATTTTGTCGGCATAACCACGTGAGGGGGGTTGGCCCCTGTATGAGCTGGGCGTGGTAAGGGGACCATCACGTTGACAATCTAGCGCAACAACAAATATATTTAATCGTAGCTTTCTCAAATATGATAAAACTTAAAATTAGAGAGTCCCGCGCAGGCAACACAGCCACAGCTTTTCCCGCGTCCTCCGCTAATGTTGTTCGTAATTTGTTCACACGAAGGTAATATTTAACGTGCTCGCATTTACATGCAAATGCGAACTTGTCCCGAGTCCTGTGGCACCTACCTACCCACAATTTATCCGCAACTTCTGACCCGTCCAGCCTTGATTCAATCCGACATCTAAATTTTAAGTGCGTCACCCAAATTGGAACTCCGATTGTTTAATAGAGTCCGGCGGCGATAAAGGTGATATACAGGGTGACCAAGTCAAGGTCCAAATTAAAAGGGGTGGTGGAGGAGGTAGTTTTCTTATCGGACAAGCTACAGGGTGAACAATGTACAAAATGTAATGGTTTACTATTACCCATTCCCAGATTGTTTAAATTGAGAATATTCAATAAACAAAGTATGGGCGGGCACTAGCTCAATCAAGCCTCGCCTAAGTAAGTACTTAATGTTCTTTTGAAAGCATCAGATCAGGCTAAATAAATAATTAGTATTTATTTGGCCTGATCTGATGCTTTTTACAAACAGTTACCGCTGCCTTTTTCCTCTGCGTTATTTTCATATTATATTCCCAAAGCAATGCCTTTTACGCATGATCGTTTCAAGACTTTGGTCATAACAATAAAAAACGCTAACCAGCCCCTATTATTTTTGCATCTTGGCTCTTGAAGAACAGCCTGTACATTGCCGTAAGTAGTTTTACGCATTGGGAAGCGGAGGTAGGGCCCTTAATAGCCATTGAAACTGAACAGAAACGTGAGTGGACAAATTGGAGCGGACCGGGTCGCGATAAGGGCTAGTCCAAGGAAAGGGAAATGTCCATAAACAACAGGCGACTGGCCCCAATTAATAAAGCAGCCAACACTGAAGTGGTGCAATTAATTCTGCGCCTTCGCAGATTTTAATAGTTCACATAAATCAACGCAGGCCGGTGGGTTAATCGCCATTTAATATGCCGGACCGGCCTATCGCGACCCGCCAAACTATCTCGAACAAATATACTGCCCCCCACACACAGATAAAGCACGATACGTGATTCGGAAACTTCTTATTCTTTCGCGTAATTTTCTTTTGTGTAATTCCGCGTTCGTTTGGCGCCCAACGTGGGGCCACGTATCAGTCGCCTTCGCCTCTTTGTACGTTCGCACGTGTAAAAGGGATAATATCTTTTGGATAGAATTAGGAATGCGGGGGGTGTCGCGTAGTTATGTATTTAGAGCAGGGTGGACAATCTCGAAATTCAATTCGAGCCAGACTTCGCTTCGTTAAGTGGTTATAAGGGCGGCGGTGTCCGGCGGCAAGGTACGCGGGGGCAGGTGGGATCGCCCGAGGGAGGAGGGGGTACGACACCTCGTGATATTGAATTTGGTGCGGCGAGCGCGTTTCAATTGTTATCGGCCGGTGCAAGGTCGCCACCGAATGGCCGCCCCTGTCAGGTACTACCCTTTCTTTATAGCCAGGGTTGCCACTGAAATTCGCAATAAAATTAAGAAAATTGTTTTCCTAAGGCATCGTCTTTGCTTACCACTAAATGAGATAACACAATACGGCGGTAAAATCCCGAAAACGACACGGTCAATCAAAGTATAACAAACTAGAAGGAAATTGGCTAAGGAAAGACAGAGAAAACATTTTTTTTCTGAAAATGTAAATCATTTGTGTGCAATAAGGAGTATTAACTTACTTTACTTACTTATTTATTCATTTTTGATAACTTACTACTGGTTAAAAAACATACAAACTGCCGAGAAAATAAAACAACAAAGTAGATTTCTTACACGATAATAGTTTACTTATATTAGGTAGAAAAAATAAAACGAAATCGATATTATACTAAACAATATTCATCGATCTTTACAAAACAGTGTCGTGGTTTTTCAAAATGGTTATAAAGTATGAGTGGCAGTGGACAGAGCATATAGAGCGAAGAACGTTCAGTTCTGTAAAGAAGACTACTGTGAGACGAAGATTCATTCAGACGAAGATTTCGGCAAGTTCTGACCGCTTATTTGGCGAGCCTTTTTTCAGAAACTGGATATCCAGCAGTTGCTAATGACAATGATGACATTAACGAGCAATAATGTGTTGAAACTTGCCTCTTTAGCAGCCCTTAGCAGCAACGAGCGGTCATTGGTCAATTTATTTCTTGCGCGAGCAGTTACCGCGATTGAATTAAACGGCTCGGTCCGACTCGGGAGTCGAGCGTCCGCTACAATCCGGAATCCATTGTCCGGTCCGCAAAAAGGTAACCCGGAATTTTAATCGTGGGAATGGCCGTCTGGCCGGGTTTATTTAAGGTTCATTTCGATGATTCCGGTGGCGGTCCGTTTGAGGTCGGGTTTGATTTGGGAACTTTGCCTATTGACTGTGTGATTCAGTTACGCTATTAGTTCTTCTGATTGTTCAATTGTGGCTTTCCTGTGGTGGTGCTGTAATTATCAGACAAGATGGACTTGTAGAATAAGATTTACAATCTTTAAATATTTATTTATTGTAGGTTGTTGGTACCATTTTAGACGCGTAATGCAAGGGCCCTTGGTTAATTCCTCGGGTCGGACCCTGATTTCAGGAACAAAACCCGGATTTGTGATTCCCAAATCACATTTGGCAAGCGCGGTGATTAAACCAATATAATCCATCTACCCAATATTGGAGCATTTACTTGAATTCAATGTTGGAGGCATTTGCCTGGAAATGGGTCATATTGGCTCATTACTTTCGTTTACTTCGTTTTCAGAAGCACACCAAATATTTTTGATTTTATAAAATACTCTTTTATTATTAAATATTCCAAATAGCTATCTACCAACCCCTTGCTAGCGCACACTGTCCGTGTGCACGGCGACAACAAATTGAATTAGTCGTAGCAATCTACGTGCTACAACGTAGCCGTTCGTAGCCACGTAGGCACTGCGAGCCACGAAGGCTTGTTGTAGTGCACCATTTGATACTACAAAACCAAGGTTCCTTTGAAAGCAATACAAATTACTGTCTTGTACATTTGAATGATATATTTAAAATGGATACAACATTGAATACAAACTATTGAAACTAAGGAAACATAATATTATTACGGCATAAATGCCATTACGTCAAATGGAAGCAAAAAAAACTATTAAGTATCTATTAGCGCTCACAATAACGTTTATTACGTACCTACTCGTATAATCAAAATATTTTCATGATCACTACGTTATTTTATTACAATCACGATGTTTCATAACTAGAACGTATTTTGTATGGCAAGTTTGATAGGAATCAAAGACACATGTACCAGAATCATTACATATAACTTTTAAGTAATGTTTTTGTACCAGAAACATTACATATAACTTATCTATATAGCTATCTGACATAGAGCCAAATCTAACGTAAAGATTGATGGTAGCAAAAGTAATCATGAATTAATTAGTATTCCTAGCAAACACAAATGAATTGCTGAAACTTACACGAGGCAAACCAAGGCAATCTTCTTGAAGTGTATCGACGTACTTGTAGCTAATATTCAAATGTCTTGTCTCATCTAAAGCACAATGGATGGTCGACATGAGCCTCTTTATGCACTGATCAGCTTATTTTTATTCAGAACGGGTGCCCAGTCGACGATAAGTAGCTACAAATAATCCTTAATTTATTTGAGCTACTAATCACAGAGGCGGATTAGGACAGAAATGTAAATACTCGTAGGCAGAGATGTTAGGAAAACCTAACATAGATTGAACAAATAATAAAAAAAAGTAACATGTTAGACAAATTTAATTAATCATACTTAACATCATTTTCATAATCACAAATAAAAAAAAAGGAGTTTCACACGATCTTTGCTAGCACATACGCTAACACCACTTGAACCCTATAATTTTAAATGGCCACTCATTTAAAAAAAGTATGTTTTTTTTGAGCTGGGCCAAAAAATTTACAACTAATTGTGTAAAAAAAATTGTAAATCTCATTTTACTTCAACGTAATGTAATGGATGAACTAAAATGACATCCATCTTTTAAAAATAACTAAATTTTTAAAGACAAAGTTTTTCCTAGCTAGTCCGGCCCTGCGGTAGACAAATTAGCATACGGATTCAATAGAGAAAAAACAGAGCAGAAAAAACCACCGATTTGATCAGATTGACAGTCTTGTTGGCTCGGTTGGTGGAGCTCCTGCCTACACGCGCCTGCCTGTGGAACACGCGCTATAGAATTAGGTGAATCAGTCCCTGACACTCGTAAATTTTTTGTTCTTCTTCTTCTCGAGGTGCCATCTCCTACCGGAGGTCGGCTATCGGTATTTCTATCCTTATCTTTGATACAGCAGCTCGGAACAGGGATCTTGTACTAAGGTTGAACCATGTCCGGAGATTCATTAGCCACGAAGTACGCCTTCTTCCGGGTGGTCGCCTTCCCTGGATTTTCCCCTGCATGATGAGTTGGAACAAAAAAATCGTAAATCGTAAATTTTACCAGATTGAATTTTATATATCTGGATAACTAGTAAAAGAACTGGTTACTCAAAGTATACCTGATTTGCTTTTTTCATGTGACAAGTGACAGATTTCATATAGAACATTACTAGAAATTACTCTACTAAATACCTTTGAATGTTATAAACAATTTTGGGTGCACTTCAGTTTTGCTACCAGTTTTGACTCCTTTGTCTAGTATCAAAAAAATATTTTTAAGAATCACAGAAGTTTAGAAGTGTTAAGGTTGTTGTTTTTTAAGTATAAGAACCACGTAATTAATTCGCCCGCTTCTTACATCGCGAGCAGGGATCGGAACCGGGGGTGAGGGTAGCACCGGGGGATGGGGTCGACATCAATAATCCTCCTTGTTATTCTTATGCAAATGCCCACCGTACGATAATAAGTGGAACGCGAATCACCAGACGTTATACGGATTGGAAGAATTCGCTGACACCGCATCCTTGACACACTAGGCGATTTTTTCAAAAACATTACAGGGAAAAACTACTCGTCGGTAGATAACCATAACCTTACACAAGACAGCAAAGAAGTCTTAACTTCATGTTGCGAATACATTTTGGATGATTGAGGTTGCTTTTACGAAGAATAAACTTTAACGGAGCTAGATTAACAATGAAACTACACGATGAAGAATCATAGTGTATGACTTTCGACAAGCAAGGCCTATCATTATCGGTATTGTCAGTATCGAAGTTATCAGACAATATTTACAACAGGTATTCATATTTGGAAGCTGACAGAGAAATGTTATTGCCAAAGATAAAGCCCACCAAACGTAAAAACATTTCAGGTTAAAATTAAATTGCCTGTTACTGCTCTATTTTATAACATTCAACTTTGACTGTTCAGATCAATAGTAACATTTCAAACTTTCTTGTTGCATTTTTACTGCAATTTTATTTTTATTTTGTTTTCTGGCTTAAACCTTAGTGTTAAAATTTGTAGTGGTTACTTATATAGCCAAAGTCCAGTCCACTGTCATTTACCATCACATACAAAACCAGTTTTAGCCTCGTGTGTTCCGCTGGCACGCGCCCGTGCGTACAGCACTGCCTCTTACGTACGACTTTAATCAGTCCGGAACGCATCGAGACCTTCGAATGAGGAAGTATCATCGAAAGTAACATTATTTGGCTGTGCTTTTGCAATGGAAAAAATAGAAAGTGGAATTCGGTTTGAAGTACTCAGTGGTGATCAGTTTAGATTAGATGCCCGCAGAGATCTGGCATGGAGTGTGTGAATTGAACACAGGTAAAAACGCTTGCTCTCATATATCTGTGTGATAAAAGTTTCATTAGCAATACATGAGGCTGGGTAAATTGGCTTCAGTTTTGGTAAAGATACGCCTCTGTCCAGCATAGAGAGACGCTTCCCTCGATAAGAAATTACAAAAAGTTAACTTATTCTTTTCTCTCTATTATCAAATAATCTTCGAATTTTTGCCTAAAATCACCATGGGAATACTTTTGCACACCTCCACAGGTAAGTACTTAATACCTATCAACTTATAGATATTATTAAGTGAAGGTAAAAACAAACGCCTTATTATCCAGGGAGAAATTTCAGCTGTTCCACGCAAATAAGTTTAATGGCGATGAATAAGTCCATGTAAGTGCAATGAGTATAAATATTTCGCACTAACAATAATACCCACGATAAGTTACAGCCAATCATCCCGAACGTACGATATTCACCTGACACATGGAATCTCGTTCCAAATAGATAGTGTTATCGTACCTAAGTGCGCAAGCGAGGAAGCAGCTGCGCAAGATGAGGTCGCGCTATCACTGCGCAGGAGTACAGGCGCCCTCGCCTCAGGCCCCGCAGCGGCGCGCGCGCCGGTCAGGGAGCAAACATGGTACACGAGTACAGATTAGCCGAGAACAAATAACTACTTTGAAAAAAATCTGAACATTTAGGTACTTTTAACTAATGCCATTTCAACTAAGTCGTATGGCAAGGCAATAAAATGGATAAAAAAAGTAAAAGTATTTTTTATTTAAATCATGATTATATTGATAATAGCTAAGGGACGCATTGGTTTGATTTAGATTTGGAATTAATCTATGCTAATATTATAAAGAGGATAGATTTGTTTGTTTGTGTTGAATAGGCTCCGAAACTACTGGACCGATTTTAAAAAATCTTTCACCAATTTGAAGCTACATTATTAGGGAGTGACACAGGCTTTATTGTTTTTTAATTAAGGCATAATTTTGTCGGGAAAGACTACACTAACTACTAACGGACAGCTAGTTTATTATAAAACAAGTAACAGTTTAGAGTGTTAAGTTGCGTCGACAAACGTGTCATTGAACAAAGAAAAATATATTTATTTACAATTAAACTTCTGATAAGCACATGACAGGTCAGTTACAAGGGAAAAATACACTAAAATGAAATAATAAATTCAACATTACATATGTAAATTTAAAAAATGAGAATGCATGAATATTTTCTGTTATTTCGAAAACGAAGGAGTAGTAGTCACATTAGCGCCCAAAACTGCTAGATTGGCTCAGCTACAATTGCTTGGCTGAGTTAAAGAGAATACTTGTATCAGTCTTACTGGAAAAATATAACAACTTACCAGAACAATAAACAGATAGGAAAAAAACACTGTCAAGAACTGGTATTCAGCCAACGCACACTGAGGTAGGTTTCATCAAACTTTTACAGGCTGTAAATAATATTGAGTGTACTTGAAAGTAATCATTTTACTTATAAGTGGTAAATAAATTAATTATTTAAGCTTTCAATTAATGAGCATGTTTTTTTAATCATTTAAATTTCTTTAAAATAAACTTTTTCATTCAAAAAAATTTGAATATAATAAAAACCCAAGCATGAGATTAGAAGCTAGTTTGCAGGTTTTTTCGAGGCTTTAGTCCTGAATAGCAAAAGTAACCGAAACCAAATAAGAAGTAAAAACACGTGTTTTTATAACTAAACGAACAAAGGAACCAGTTTTAAAACTAACTTTCAATTTTGAAATTGGAAAACCTAGCAGTATCTGACACGAACTTCTAATATATTCTAAGTTAACCTTGAATACTGGTAATAAGACGATGTTCTTAGCTATTAGGAATGAATGGCCTCAAGTACGAGTAGGTACATACCCGATAAGTGCTGCCCCCGCGCATGAATGGGCACATCGATAACGCACACATGCTCACTGCTCTACACACGCAAACGTTTACGTTTACTACATGCTTCGGATGTGACACCTTTTCTTCCTCTGATAGAAATATTAGGTTGGGGAAAAAGTCTTTTCGCATATGGTATGTATGAACTTGTAATAACATCTCTTTAGCTATACTATTTGTATCTGGCTGCTTTTGGTGTCATTAAAGTTTTGGTGTCAATAAAGTTTAAATTTTAAAGAAGATAATTCCAAATTCAAATTAGGAAAATGTGTGATTTTCATTTGTTTTTCTTACTGTCAAGATGAGTGAATCTAATGAAGAAATTCGAAACATTTTAAAATTTTACTACAAAAAAGGTAAAAATGCAACGCAAGATGCGACAAAAACTTGCGATGTTTATCGACCTAGTGCAGTGACTGTGAGAGTAGTACAAATTTGGTTTAAGCGTTTTCAATCCGAAAAGTTTGATATCAAAGATGCACGTCGCTCTGGTCGCCCTATTACCGATTAAAATTGATACCATTTCGGAAAAAATGAAGCAAGATCGGCACTACTGATCGGCATATCAGTAGTTACGACGTAGCTGAAGAACTGGGAATTGACCACAAAACAGTTTTGGCGCATTTAAATAAAACTGGGTACAAAAAAACCGTGTACTCATTTGTGATTTTTTATTACGACGTAATGAAACCGAACCATTTTTGAAGAAGCTGATAACTATTGATGAAAAGTGGATCACGTACGACAAGAACGTGCGAAAAAGGTCGTGGTCAAAGGCCGGTCAGGCTTCACAGACTGTGACAAAACCCGGGTTAACTCGCAACAAGGTGATGCTGTGTGTGTGGTGGGATTGGAAGGGCGTTATTCATTATGAGCTGTTACCACCAGGTAGGACCATCGATTCTGAACTCTACTGCGAACAATTTGTTGATGTGACTAAAACAAGAAGTTGAGAGAAAGCGGCCGGAATTATCAACAGAAAGGGTGTGGTTTTTCATCATGATAACCTCACACATCTTTAGCCACTCAGCAAAAATTAAGAGTTTGGCTGGGAGGTGTTAATGCATCCGCCGTATAGTCCTGACCTTGCACCTTCAGATTTCCACCTGTTTCGGTCTCTTCAGAATTCTTTAGGCAGTGTCAGGTTAACTTCACGAGAGGACTGCTAAAACCACTTGTCGCGGTATTTTCATCAGAAGCCTCAAAATTCCTATGGCATGGGATCATGTCCCTACCTACAAGATGGCACCTACATAGGTACTTTAGTTAAATTTAAATAAATTATATTAAAAATGTTTTGAATTTTCTTAAAAAATGCGCGTTTCTCCCCAACCTCTTTCTCTCCAAATAATGGAATTGTGATTAGTTGTTTTTAAATTGTTAACAACCATTGTACCTACTTCACTGCATTGTTCCCTCAGCTCCAAGCAATGATTATTTATACATAATTTACTTGCAGTAAGTATATTACCTACTGCAGTATGCTTCAATCACTTGCCAGTTTTGTAATGTTGTTTGCAGTTTTGAAATCAAGAATTTTACTGGCCCGCGTTAAAATCCATCTCAACAAAGAAAACAACAAGTCTAAAATTGGAGCATTTGGAGCAGCAGCAATCACTGGCTGCCGACATAACTCTCGGTTTCTAGACGTTTCTATTTTCCTTGTACCTACCTGACTCTATTTAAATGCATTCTTAAGCGCAAGTGCCAAAAACGCGGGCATTTAAAACTAGTTTAATATGGCGGATAAATCTGTCTCATTGGAGTTATCGCAAGTCGCGAAGGTAAAGTGCGTCAGTTTTGGGCGCGATAACTCTTCAGTTGTAGCTTGCCGACGACAGATGGCGAGAGGATCGCATCGATAGAGAAAGGTTTTCACTCTGCGATTTTTGTATTATTTATCACGATGCCCTTTAAGAAGTTTAACTACATTGAATACATTGATAACTAAATTAAACTCACCTAATAAAAACATTATTTTATTTCATTAAAACATGATCAAAAAAAATCCAAATTTCAATAGGGAAGATGGTTGGAATTTACCACCTGCTTGGGATCCGGTATTAAAACTCAATTAAGCCTAGGGGGCAGCACAATACTGTAAGACTTAAAGATACGGTTAGTTATTTCTGTGTGGATAGGAACGTTTTCGAAAATGACGGTAGATCACGACTGCTGTAAGTCGAAAAGTCGGGTTAGAAAATGTAAAAATATAAATACCGCGAGTAGAATCCGTAAAGTTGTTTCATTTCAATGAGTAGTGTTCGCGTAATTATAAGAAACCAATATTAGCAATTATAATATACATTTTATTATAATTGCGTGCATGAATAAAGTTACGCCAAGTCTTAAAGTGTAAACCGCACTCCGTTTCACAACATGCGCGTGAGACAAACAATTTAACTAATTGCTGTAAGTGCCAGTCCGCGCCGTCACTCACGTGAGTGTCGCCGCTAGACGCACGCACTCCCCAGGAGACATTGTAAAGCAGCGCACGAACAGGTGCTCTAGAAGTTAAACCCGCACTTCGTTATACAATTAAAAATTATTTAATTTAACGGCAGCCTTTCTTCTCTTAAATATAAATCAGCAAAAACCTAAAAGCTTGCTAGTAGTAATTTTCTGATGAAATTCTCCAAAAATACAAGCTACCGTTAATTTGTATATATTTAGCGAATGAAAATTACAGACGCACAATTCACATTACATATATAATTTTTCCTCCAAATAATTTCGACGAAACGGATCGTGAGTGAAACATACCGCACTAGGTACTATTCAATGAGGTTAATGCCAAAACAACTAATTTACAGGTAACACAATAAAACAGGGAAACTTCCTGTTAAACGATTATCGAAAAAGGTGATGGTTACATTTTACCTTTTGTGAAGAGGAAGCGATTGTTTAATAAGAATATACTAAAAGGCTAGCAATTATCAGCTACAAAAGTAGATATACTTAATGCATTGTAGGAAAAGGGATATTTGGCAAACAAATTACTACTGAAAAAAGTAAAAGTTCTTTTTGTCATGAGTTCTCGGAGAAGTTATGGATTTGTCTCACAGTAATGTAAAACTATGTAATTAAACTATAAATATAAACGAAAATAATTGATTCGAGTAAAACGAGTGAAAAGGTTACATAAGAGTTCGTAACGAGTCTGTTAAACTGTTTAATTGATAAACATGTTCGTCTGGCGCACGTAAGCACCTGACGTCCACGACGATTTGATTGTTGAAAGTGTATAACGTCTCCGCAAGATCAACAGAGGTTAACGTAGTGTGATGGGCGACCCTTACATTAGATGGGTATCATTTTATAGCACATGGGGATAATATTCACTTTTGACTCCCAATTAAGTCAAATTAATATCCTTTGCCCATAGGTATTTTCAGGGTGACGTAAGCAGTAGGTAAGTGAGCGTTTCCAAGTAAACATACGATGGGATGAAGTTTTTTTGGTTGGACGGTAGGATTTGCTGTTTGCCTGATTCAATCAACCTTGTATTTTTTAACAATTGAAATTAAATTTTCTATGCTTTTGTCGTCCTTCCTCGCAAACCATTTTTAGCCAAAACTAAAGCATAACGATGAGTTAATTGGTAAGCGTGTTGGCGCTAGAAACTCCATGAAATAAGGTTTATCAATGTCTCTAACTCATAGATTGAAATGATAACAATGCAGTAATGACTGACAACTATTTCGTAAACCAAACAATCAGAAGATATAGGTTAATTTCAAAGTCCTTACTACAAAGACCAATCAATCGCACATCTCCGGCTAAGGCGGTGACATGTGTTGCGACCGCGCGCACGTACGCCTTCACCTTCGGCCCGCGATACCGCAACTAGGCTGTCCATTGACGTCACTGGGAAAAACTATTCCAAAACAAAACACTAAAAAGTAAATTTGTTTAACCCTCGTTGTAGACGTGAAGTTAAATCATGATGTGTATGCTATATAAGGATTAGGTACGGTCTAGTTATGATAAGTTGATATATATTCTTGGTTGTGTAATGGCTGTGATCTGTTTGCATACCTGATATAAATAAATAAAGAAATCATTGCGTAGTCTTCTGAAACTCATACGATAATATAATGTAGGTACAATTATTGGTATTGTTGGAGTCGGTGTCAGCCAAGGAAACACTACAATATATCTAGCAATATACCTATTTTATGTATGGATGTAGGTAGTTACAAACCTACATTGGCTGACACAGACTCAAACAATAACAATAATTTTATTGTACCTACATCATATTATCGTACAAGTTTTAGAAGAATACGCAATTATTTCTTTACTTTTTAGTGTTTTGTTTTGGAATAGTTTTTTTTGAAGTTGATTTATTTTTTTGTTAAAATTTTTGTTTATTTCTTGATTTTCAGTGAATACTTCTTATTTATTTTATACATCGAAAAAGAATAGTCCAATTGCACCTAAGAATTGTAGAGTTCCGTTACTTTGTCATGGATCCCATAATCAGAACCTTACCAAACTCTCATCAAACTACCCTTGAAGTATATCCTTTCCAATAAAAAAAGAAGTATTGAAATCGGTTGGCGTGATGTTGAGTTATTTGTCCATTTGTTGCGCATTTTGCCTATCTAGATTTAAGACTTATATGGTTTTCTCATGGATGCCACTGTCAGAACTAGATCAAATTGGGTCCACCAGTCGAAAGTTATGAGGAAACAAACATTTAAAAAAAACATACAGTCGAATTGAGAACCTCCTCCTTTTTTGAAGTCGGTTAAAAGCAGATATGGACCCCAATCCCACTTTGCTTCACAGGCAAAGTCTGATAGTTATTTTTCAGGTAAGTACGTAAAGAAATCTTAATACAATATTTCTGATTTTTAATTCTGAAAACCAAGTTATTTAATCACGGAGTTTTGAACAGGGACTTTTTACATAGTTGCACTTAATAATGTGGTCGTCTTAATTTTAACAATAGCATTAGGTTTATTTTAATGTTCCGTGATCTATCTATTCTAATAACAGACCGTATTGGCGTGATCTGGCCAAAAACTAGTCTGTAATTTATTCAAATGTAAAATATTGTATAAGCTTGCAATCGCATTGGGATTTTGCACGGAGGTTTTGCAGTTGTTTTCACTGTGTGGCTTTTTGGCCTGCTTTCAGTTTAACCTACCTTCTACTTGATGCTTAACCAATAAGACCAATTGCCTTATGATTTTGATAGTTATACTCGTAGGTAGAACTGCTGTGAAAGATGGTGGCTAGGTCCCAGAATTTGGTTGGCCTAGAATTGCAATCTTTGTATCTTTCTGTCCAAAGCCACTTCACTTTCATCACTATGAGTTCCCAACGTGTCCAACGTGATCGTATGTTCCAAAACAGCGAGAGTGAGTAAGGTGACTTGTTGTTTCATGAATCGCTTCGCGAACCAACGCTCACCTCCGCCCTCCGATAACCGCAAGTAGGCTGCCGATTGACGTCACCGCGTAGGTAACCAGTAGAGATGGGCAAGTCACTGCTGAAATAATGATTACAAAAATAACACATCTTTTAAATCTTCAAATTTACATTAACCAAAATTATTTGTTCATGGACATGAATAAAATAACAGTTTAAATAGGTACATCTACATATACAGTACTTAAATAAACGTGACTATGCCACTGGTGTCGGTCTCAACTGAGAAGACCCGGCAAAAAAGAATAACAAATATGTCTGCATTGTTGGAGCTTGTTGCGCCGGCTCGGTTTATTATAAGTTTCCGTCTCTATAATGATCGAGATCGATTAAAATTTTTGACCTCTTATTCCAACAGGCTATATTTCAGGTAGAAGTTTCCCAACCTTAACATTTTTACTTAAATCATTATCGTCAGACGCAGGATATCTTCTGCTTCTTGCGATCATGGATCACCCATATATAGACTCCCGAATGAGCAACCTTTAACAGATCTTTCACCACCCTTGCAGAGAAAAATCAAAACTCCAGTTACACTTTAATTCCTTTGCCATCTCTAAGGTCCATACTACGATACTGCGCGCGCAGATAAGTCTTGCACCTCGGGACCCGACCTCGGCCCGCCGGCCTCATTCCGCGGGCACATCTGCGCAGTACCACGAGAGGCAATCACCCCAGGCAACGGATCTCAAACTATGGATACACTGAATATATTAGGCGAAAAATACTAATCGCTAAAATCGGTAAGTACGAGTATGTCTACCATGAGTTTACACCAATGACAGTCGGTAGCATTTCCGTTGACGTTTTTTATGGGATTTCGATATAGCGCCTCTAGTGATAAGAAATGGAACTGAAATGACATACAAAACACTCATGGTAGACGTACAGTTAGAGTCGAATAAAAGTTTCAAAGGTTACTGTTGTTACTCACAGGCAAATGCTGTCCCCAATGTTGATTTAATTCCACCAATGACCGACTGCTAAGTAGTCTATAACACCATCAACCCATACAACTAGCCATTAAAGCAGACTTTAAACGATCTTCTTAAAAAATCATCTGTGTTATTATACGCAGATTCCAATAATGTCACTGAACGAACAAGGTATTACGAGTAGTTATAGATTGAGAAACTGTGTTTGTAATTGCATATAATGTATGGAGTGAAGGATAACCGTATGACGTCTGTTATTGTTTGACGTCATCGTGGTCGGCGCAAGAATATTTTTGAGTTCTATTTTAAGATCGGTCGCAAAATACTTGTATTTTATTTTAGATGTAAGCAATAAAATGCGTATTATTACGCATTGAGTCGTTATTAGTAAGAATAAGAATGTAATGTAATGTAATAAGATGTTGACATATTCTTATGCTGGATTAGGACTAGGTTTATAATAATAAAAATAATATAATTTAGTTGAATGAATACTTTTTTGTATTTTTAGTACATCATTTTGTAAACAAGTATGTTTACGAAAAAATACATGAGCAACTTAAGTAAATATACAAATATTATGAATGATTCATCTTTAGTCATAAAACGAAAACATAGCAAAACAAAATCCGCCATGTGATTATTTTTCTTATATCGGAATCGATCCAATCCACAATTTCGACCCCCTGCACCAAGACGCCATTAAAAGATAAAATTATGCGATGTGAGCCATGAATGATAAATAAAATGATAGAGATACTTTGTTACTTGTCAATAAACTTGACATAGCAGTCTATCGACTTCGCAGATAATCCCGACATAGCAGTGAAGATGAACCTCGTTGTCATTAACAACATTACAAGTCATTTACAAAAAACGGAGGCAGAATGATGCATGACCTCATTGCACATAGCCGTAAGCTAATACATCTTTTCGTACATCCGTCCCGCTGACGAGCAGTCCTCACCTTTGCCACAGTTGGCGCGCTGCCAACTCTCGCTCGAATGAATGTGTTCTAACGGGACAAAAATTGGAATCGCGAAATGGGTCATACCTCTGAGTTCTAGTCTTGTTTCGGAAACAGGTTGCAAGTTTTCAGCATTGTTCGGAAGGAAAATAAACAGAAACGCACCTGCGTCACATATCTGTGATTTTATACGAAGATGAGAAAATAATAAGTATAAGTAATAAGATTACGTGTAGGTAAACATAATATAAAAGTTGGTCAGAAAAGTGACTTCCAAAACAACATTTTGACGCAGAATGCCAACACCGAATTTATATCAAAATGATTGGCAAAGATGATAAAAAACTCTAATTATTAATTTAAACGATCTGGTTTTCAGATACCACTACCCCTGAGCATCGACAAAATGTTAACAAACATTAGCAAACAGGGTTGCAGCTATTATTTCATCTCAAGACAACAATGACCTGCAAGTTACACTTGTTGTACTTTACTAACGCCTGTTGTGAACCCAAAACAAGTTTAAAAGAGTAACTGCTGAGTTTCTCACCAGGTCTTCTCAGCAAGAAACAACTCCGCCGCGGTGGTAGAGTCGCATTATGTCTGTATACTGTGTATTTATATATCTATATTATTAAAGTAATTATGTCTATTATTTAGTATATCTTACTTAAATTTGACGATTTGAGAGTACTTACTGTGAAAGTCCATTTCAATAAAGTTGTTTGAGTATGAGTTTGAGTTACAATCAATATCGGTTACCTATACTTACTAGTAACATTAAAATATCGGCACTTTCACACTTTATAGCACGAATCATATAAAAAAATACCTGCGCTCAGATATACAGACAGCCACAAACGCAAATAGGCCGCCGAAATGAGTGCAGCTAAAGCAACGAAGCCCTCGCCAAATTCGGTACACATTAATTCCGGCAAGGACCGGAAACGAAAAGGGAAAAAGGCTCGCAAGGAGTGCACAAAGGCTTTGTGAGGCGAAGCAAGCAGGCGAGGCGGCGCGAGCGCGGGAAACAGCATTAACGATTCATGGTACTTAAAGCGCAGGACGCGCGCCAACCGCCCGCGACAACCGTGCTCTGTGTTGCCATAAGTGGGCGTTCTCCTGAAGGATCGGGAGGTTGCTTTCGTGTCGAAGATTAATAACATGTCATAGAAAGTATTTCACTCTTATGTCACTTTTGCAATAGTTGCCCTCAATGAAAGCAGTTGAATCAATGGAATAACATTATTTCAGTTTTCATGAATAACAAATAAGATTTCAAACCACTTTCCAATTATATTAAAAGCTATTGAGCCTGTAGCGGTCATCAATATCCCAAACACCTAATTAAATAAGAAAAATAACTTTAATATTGCAGTTGCCATTGATGGAATAAACTTGTTCCAAGTTCGTGATCTGCAGTATGATCTTACTGGTTCCAATATGCGCACAGGAACGTACAAATAATGACTGCAAAGTAATTTGTAGCAATATTTTTAATTCAGAATTTTTGGAAAGGCGCGGGAAAATCACAATTCAATGTGAGACACTCCAGGGGCATTTTTCATAGAATTTAATAAATAAATAAACCAGGGTGCCCAAAACTGACACTTAGACACGAAACAAACACTAGTGTTTGTTCCGGCAAGGGTTGGAAGAACCCATCGCGGCTTGGTAGACAGGATCTTCGCCAATTGAGCCTACAAGCCAGCAAAATGAATTACCAGCAATATGGTTTTTTGAATAAAAATAGGTAACGTTAAACATTTCTGGAAACCGTCACTGTTATTCCTATAGGTCGGCGCGTGCGGCGCAAAACCGGAACCCACCGCAGCAACCGACGCATTGTTTTTATTCCGCTCCGGAAGTCAGTCGCGCCGATTGCCTACCTGCCTGCGACATGTCGACGCCCAAATAACTGTCGAAATAATATTTTGCTTTTTTTAAATAATGAGCTCGTCCTTGGTGGGAAGCAATTGAACATACCAAAGTTACCGATTCTTTTATGTGTCAAATTGTTTCCTTTTTGACCAAGGCAATTTACTTATCAAATTTTCTTGACAATCGTTAGGAATGAAACTTCTTTAACTTGAGTTCAGTTTTGATTAAGTTCCTCATATATATGATGAAATACTTATCTACTTTCAGAAATTTAATTAAGTATCAGTTCACCGTTACTCGTAAATTCCAGCGATCGCAGAACTTTTCAGAATGAACTAGAACAAAGGTAAAACCTTGAAGCGTATCTTCTCAGTAATTTATTAGGTCGAGAGTACGACTACGAATGTACTCGTAGGTTCGTACATGCGGGTGCGAATTGTGATACGGAGCGGGTAATGTTTGTTGATAGAGATTAATTTTACGTTATTTAGGTAGGTATGTACCTATCAAGTTTTATGAGAATTGAAGTATTAACAGATAAAATGTCGGTGTGAGATTATGACTCATTTTTGACCACTTGTCTCAAAACAAACCTTATTAAGTATTTTACTTTCTTTAGTGTGTGTAACATGTATGCATCAAAAACCTTCAACTCTGTTGAATAATTATTGTACGCCCATACGAGTAGAGGTAGGTCACACACAGTTGAACAATTAAGACACTTTCGTTAAAGACACTTTTTTAACATTCTGTAATCTGTATATAGGTACCTGTGTTTCACAATAAAGCATGATTATGATTTATTTATTTATGTTTTATGAGAATACGTAACGTTTGGATATTTTTTGTGTCATAGTTTATCAGGTTTTAATAGTTTACAAGCTTTGACCCCAAGTCAATTGGCCGTACTAAGAGAGGTCATGTCCCAGAAATATTACAATTATTTGGGACTTTATCGTCTCATGAAACTATTTATAAGATCGTATCATAATTTGTCAAGTAAAACCACTGACCAAACATAGGTATTTAACCAGTATAAAAGGAAAAAATAAAGATTTTTATTAAAACTTTGGGAAATGTGTATGTATGAAATACATGAAAAATAAATAGGTCGATACTTCATCAACTTTGTTTAATTTTCGTTGAAAATTACGGAATTGCTTATACACATCTTAGCCTTGTTTATTAATCGCTGTTTCATAATAAACGATTTTTATCAGATAAGCTTTTATTGTAGAATAGGTTTGTGTAGAAGACCTGCGTTGTTGGAAGCTATTGCACGAGCCTTCACTCACAAGTTTGTGTAGAAGACCTACGTTGTTGGAAGCTATTGCACGAGCCTTCACTCACAAGTTTGTGTAGAAGACCTACGTTGTTGGAAGCTATTGCACGAGCCTTCACTCACAAGTTTGTGTAGAAGACCTACGTTGTTGGAAGCTATTGCACGAGCCTTCACTCACAAGTTTGTGTAGAAGACCTACGTTGTTGGAAGCTATTGCACGAGCCTTCACTCACAAGTTTTTTTTTACAAAATGTTTGCAGTCTACACAGTCTAGCAAAAATATATAAAATCAATAAAACCGTTGAGCAGACCAGCAGCAATGAGCAGCTGCTCCACATATACACAAATGATAAATTAACAAATCTATGTTTCATCAAATTATAGTTTTTTGATATTAAAATGTTTTCAAATAGTTAATTTATTATTTTATTTTATTTTAAGGAAAACAAACAGCTATTTCTAATTTATTTCATGTTTTTACTGTAGGGTAGAACATAAAGTGTTGATTTAGACAACATTGCCATTGAAAAGAGAAAGGTTATCAAAACAATAACATAAATCCATATCAACTAAGTGTTAATACATAGTGAACAATACCTATCAACTAAGTGTTATGATTGTTTGCTTTATCTAGTGAAGCAAGATTTCCTAGATAAGATTCACTGGCCTTTTCAATATGCAATATGAATCGTTCTATTTTTGAATGAAATATGTCGACGTTACTGCAAGTGCTGTTGTACTTGTTGCAGACTCTTATTGTGAAACAATTTTTCCTATAATTGGACTTGTAAGACGGTGTACCTACTGAACGTGTTACTGTGCCCTGTGCTAGGTCTTAGGACATTTATAAAAAACTTAACTCAACAAATATGGAGAGTTGTCTACGTTGTTAATGATTTTGTAAAGTAGAAGTTGATCCCTGTGCTCTCGTCGAGTTATTCTCAATTTTATTGGTATCAAAATCTTGAAATCGGTACTTCAAACGTCTTTTAAACTTATTTTGTAAACTTTTCTAGTGTTGAATATACTACCGCTGTGATGTGATCTATTCAATAAACATTTTATCATGCCTTAAGGTTCATAATCAGAACTCTGAGCGGAATCATGAAAAAAATACCTTTTACTTAGCCTGTAAAGTTCAAGCAATAAAGAAATATGATGAGGTAATTTACTTTACTTATGATGAGACAACAGTTTTTATGGTTTGCGTAAATAATAAATAAATAAATAAATATCTGGGACAATTCACACCAAGATCATCTGACCCTAAACTAAACAGAGCTTGTAATATGGGCGTCAGAGACTGATAAACATACTTAAATATTTCTAAATACATACTTAAATAGATAATATCTGACTGGCCTGTCGGCGCAATGGCAGCGATCCTGCCTTTAGCGCCGGAGGTCGTGGGTTCGATCCCTACCCTTGACAAATATTTGTGTAACGAACATTTATATTTGTTGTGTGTCTGGGTGTTATTAGCTCTGCTTAGTTTAGGGTCAGATGATCTTGGTGTGAATTGTCCCAGATATTTATTTTATTTATTTATTTAATAACACTCAGACACACAACAAATACAAATATTTGTTATGGGTGGGGATCGAACCCACGACCTCCGGCGCTAAAGGCAGGATCGCTGCCATTGCGCCAACAGGCCAGTCAAAAAAAATGAAAAAAATTGATCGTTAGTTTTATTTGAAGCCTTTCTATGCTACTGCACTTATTATTTTGAAATTGTTTAGAAACTTAGTAGCTTGCGCAAGAGCAGTTCTCACGGCTGCGCGGGCGCAGGGCCGCACATCTGGCGGCCACTCCTCCGCCACAGGTAATGCCCATCGCTTTACGGCCCCCACTAAAACTGTGACATCTCTTTACACCAAATGGCCCTTTGTTCTAGCTCATTGTAATGAAATACGGCCCATTTGCCATAATGTCACCTTTATGGAACTGTGGGCGAGATTATTTATGAGTTTAAAGAAACTGTTGCACATGTTTTGCTTTACGGCAAAAAAGTGTTTGTTAAAGTTTCAAAACGAAGTGAAAATATTATTGAGGTATATGTACTATGTACATATAGTACACATACCTACTACGTACGTCCGTAGTATTATACTTTATTGGAAAATATATTTAAATTGGCTAAAGAGAAACCTCATATAATAACTGATCAAGGCTCATCTATTGGTAAAAGAGTAAAACTACAGTAAGTAGGTTTTTTTGAATCGAAGCCAGAAGAGTGACATGCAATAAAAATTTTCAAGTCAAAAATCATTAAAACTTCCAACATTATAGCCATGCATTTACTTCAAGACCAATTGTTTTTGAAAATTTCGTTTCGTACGTTACCTATTTTAAATTATTTTCCTATACTTTTTCCAACTGTTAGGAAATAGAATACATTAGAATTTATGGCTTCGAATCCTAATCTTATCTTGAAAAACATTGAAGTAAAATCAAATAAAACTGATATTGTTGTTATTTGAAACAGTCCATTTTTCAATCTGTCGAAATTATGAAAGTATAACAGTTTTAGATTAACGTGCACTAAACGTCAGATTATAAAACTAATTTCAGCGTCGAAGCTAGCGTAATTGAACCACATCGGCAATTCGGCAGTAAAGGCAAGAATGCGATAGCGCGCGTGTCGCGGCGTCCGTAAAACTTTACGCTGCGATTTGGCAGCGCGCGAGCAGCGCGCGGGCACGCACGGAGGCGGACTTGGCGATAAAATACACTAATATCACGAGGTGTCGATGTTGAGGACCGTGCACACAGGCGCCGGTAACGTAAACAAACCACAACTGAATACAAGAGCTCTATCACTATCTGGAAGCAATTATTTGGCGACCATCAATCGGAACATGGTGAGTATTATGGCGCAAGGATAACTGAGAACTGAAGCTATTCAACAAAGCTGTAGCAGCGCATCACGCTAAATAAAGCTAAATTAGAGTGACCGTACATATTACCTACGTAGCTATTGCCAGGGAGGTGCAATAATACCTAATACAATTAAATCACGTGGCTAGTTGGACGATCGTTCACCGGTGCTAGCGGAAGCAAAACAGGAAAATATGTCATAGTAGGTACCTACCTTGGTATAAACTATAATCTATTCTCACATCCCGGTGCAACTGCTTTTTACCTCTAACATAATAGGTACAGTAAACAAACATGTCAGTTACCTTGTTTCCGTCAGGGGGCAAGCCGCGTCATCTCTTTAAATAATAAGTAGGTAATAGAGAGTGGGTAATTGTCTGCACCTACTTAAAGCATAGAAGTACGAGTAAACTTAGCTTTTTGAGGGTTGAAAAATCTCAACGGTGATGATTTTAATAATCGATCCGAATCGGTGCCGAAATATCGAACATAACCCTCTACATATTTCGGCACGGTATCGAATCAGAAATAGGAAACTACCGTAGTATAACTGAAGCCACGGACTTAACTCGGCGTGTAAATAAGCTGAAGTGGCAGAAGACAGGGCACAAAGCGCGTGCAGTAATAGACAACCGGGTTTTTAAGTTTTTATCATGTTTTCTGATGTGGCCGTCTCTTGATTGCAATTTATAATGCTGATGCTTACAGCATAATCTCAAAACTGCAATTTTCTCACGACCAGAGTAAAAGGTCCCTGAGCCGCGTATCAGCGTACATCTACCGCCGTCCGAGCGATATCCCGCCGACTGCCGATACCGCACCGATGCCGAGCCGATAACGCGCCGATACAACGCCGCCCGCATGCCCTCACCTATTATTACACCCATTGTACACCCGACGTACTTCCACTGGGAGTTCGGTTCATTAATGCCAAATATTTGCTCAATGAATGGGAATTGATTCTAATTTGATGGAGGAAGGTAATAATAGTTGAGTGTTCAATGCGCCCGTTTCGTTTCATTTATTGTAAATTGTTTCTGTACTGTAAGTTTTGTGTGCAATAAAGAATATATTATTATTATTATTATTTACATAAATCTATTTTTAAATCTGTAAAATATAACGAGCGTTGGAATCGTGAACCGGTGCAGCTAAGTCCATGCAACGAAATAATAGATATCGCATGTTATTGTTTGTAAAAGTACCCTTAGCTGCATAGGTACGAGTAAGTTTCATTATGACTTCATAAGTCTACAGCACCGGCACCAAGCAGACATAGTACAGCGGTTCGTATGTACAAAATCACTGTTTCTGAGGTCCATTACTCGCGCTCAACTACATATTATTATGAATGCTCAGAACAAATAGATGATTATTTACTACTGCGAAGTTTATTTCCTACATTGTCCGTTAAGATGCTTTTTCGTGAACAACTTCAGTGCACGCTATCTCTCACTCTGACATGAAATTGAGAAAAAAAAAATCTTTTTGGGTTAAAATTATCGTGTGATAACCCAATCGCAATAGACTCATGTGTTCAAAAACAAGGTAAAAAAACTCCGGCAAGATAATAATTACGAGCATTATAAATTCCCCAAAAGGATGATTTATTTAAGCCAGTGATAATGAGTGTACAGTACCGAGAAGCGTAAAAATGTCCCGTTTATCGCAAAGGGAAATATCTATAATAGTACATACGTCGATAACGGTGCCGGTACAAAAACAAGGCGATTACTGAGCCCTAGCGGTTATCTGCGCCGGTGCGCCCGCGCACTCCCGGCCTCTGACCCGCCACGAAAAAACGTGACGAACGCTAGGAGATAGCAGGCGGTTGTTAGACGTAATGTGGAGTTAGAAACGAAATAGGTAGAATTGAATTTATATTCATCATCAATGAACGCCTGAATTCATATTCTAAGTAACAGAGCTCGGCCCGACATCTGGAGGCCCGAAGTTCAAATCCTTGGTCAGACAAAGTGTGTATAAGGGTTTTTTGGGACATAACTCAGTTTTAAATAAAATAAATATCCTGGACATTCCTGGACATTATTATCATAGCCATTGGTATATAGTCATAGTTCTGGCGCGCCAGAACAGTCCATGCAGCACTTGCTGTCCTGCCCTCTGTGCCCCGTCAGCTGCTCACTTCAGGACCTTTATCAGGCCTCCTCTCTCGGAATAGCGGTGGCAGAGCATTGGGCTGCTATCGTATAGTTTTATGGATCATCGACACGAAGAAGAAGAAGATCATAGCCATCCCGCCATTGTGGCGAAGACTTGATTTCGATGATGAAGGCCACCCTTTGCCCAACTGTAGGGCAAGCAGTATATTGGCTAATTAAGTACATCATCGTTCACTAGAGCGGCTAAGAGTATCTGCAGGTGATCTGAATCCACCGGAGTCCTACCATCTTTGACTGACCTGTTTGTGCTATGGTAGCGATCCTGGCTTTAGCACCGGAGGTCGGGAGTTCAACCTCCGGACAAACATTCATTTGACGAACATTTCTGTTTATTGTGTGCCTCGGTGTTATTATCTATATAAGTATGTATTGAGAAATATTTTAGTTTGTTTATCAATCTCTGACGCCCATAGTGCTTACAAGCTCTGCTTAGTAATGGGTCAGATGATCTTGGTGTAATTTGTCCCAAATATTTGCGGTGCACTTTTCATGGACTTGCATAGACACACCACGCTACTTTATCTAGAACTTATCTGCGTCATTTATTTTTCAAGCCTAGGTCCTACGTCAAACTGAAATGTATACCTGAACCTAAAAAAGTCGTTAATAGCCCTCGTCACTTCTGCGGACATGTCACATGTGGACGCTTTGTTTTTGGACGATGCACGTGCGCCTCACGACCTGCCGACTAATTGTCCTAGCGATCGCTTCCTTTGTCCCAAACCAGCAGTACCTTACTACACACCGAACCTTTAATACTGAAGGAAAAAGGCTCAAAATCGAGTGCAGTGAAGTAATGTTAGCAAAACGCAAGCCTGCGCCAGATGGTCTGCAAGCATTGTTGTATTAGAAGTGTCAAAGTAACAGATACGTCTGACTTGCGCCTCGTAATGAGGATGCGAAAGCCGTTAACATTGTTCGTAATGAAAAAGGTAATAACACAAAAGTTTCAAATCGGCTTTGCAGTCCACTTCAGCAGTGTTTGTCGTTAATTAATGCTGTTTGTACCTTTCGAAACATGTGCGGGGTATGAAAAGATCCTTTACTTAGGAAGTGATACTTTCTGAACATTTTTTTGTATCACGATGTTTAGAAAATTGCAACATGCTGCCTTTAGACAAAGGCTGGATTTCTGTTTCTTTCAATGGAATGTTAATTAGTTGGACCCTGACAAAACCTGGCAATATCCACAGCATTGGTGAAGGCATAAATGGTATAATATAAAAAGACTATCCAGACGTGGAAAGCTCTCCCAACGCATGTGTTTCCTTCCTCTTATAGTCCCGGGGTCTTCAAGCGGACGTGGGAAGGCATTTCTGCAGGCCTTCAAGATGAGTATGACCAGCTCAGTAATTGCTTTGCATTACTGTGCTTCAGCCTCATATATGGATCTCACGACCGCTTCACATCAAGTGTAGTGAGGTAGGTCATCTTGACGGGCACTATATTAATAATAAAAAGACGATACACATTCTGCTAAAAGAAGATAAATCAGATATTAATTGCAACAACAAATAAAACTAACACAGAAAATGTGCACTTATCGCAAACCAAGTTTGAAGTACTTTACTGAGTACACAATAATTATTAGGAATGGATCATTTGAGAGTTCAAGCTAGATTAGAGCTATAAAAGGTATTATGCTATCATGAGATCTAATCAGATAAACTCGTATAAGGAAATTCGTAAAAGAACCATAGACGCCTACGTCGCGCTGCAGTCGACTCAATGCAGTGCACAGAGCGCTAAGTGCTGAAGACATATGGCACTTTTGAGCTTGTGACTATTTGATGACACACCAAAGCAAGATAGACGTACCCATTTAAAAGTTGCAAGATTTTGTTCAATACTGTCGCCCAGAACCAAGCACTCTGGAAATAGCATATTGATACACATACTCAAGAAATAATGGCATCAGAGAAAAAACTCACAGAATTCATGCACACTGCAAACGTTTACATTAACGTACATAAAGCACGGGCAATAAGAGCCATCCTCCGTCGTACCAAAGTTGTCACGTCACACAGCTCGCAAAACTTATTTAATGTGGTCCTTTATGGCAAAAAGGGGGATACCATTGTTATTAACAGTTAATTAATTATAAAATACGCTTTACGGGCGGCAGGCGAGTGACGTGGCGATTGTCGCGCCGGGATTCGTGAGTCACGTGCCAAAAGACTTGAAACTATGTACCTACGAGTGTGTATTTATTTACTCTATTATTAAGAAATATTCCTCTAATAATAACGCATGGTTATTTGATATTAAACCACAGAATGAAAAAGTAATTTAAAAATATAATCAGCTTTTAGTAAAATACCTACACAAAAACATGACATGATATGGACTAAAATTTTCGGTGACTCAAAAAATGGATTTGAATAAAACCAAAAGCATCATTTCAATAAGAATAATAAAAGTATTTGACCAAAAAAACAATTGTACGAAATCTGAGAGCAGAAAAATAGAGTTGTTTGGATCATTTATTGTTAGTAAACACAAAAACGCGAACGCCGACCCCACACGTGGGACAAAACGGACCACACCACCGCGCGCGCACGTTGCACGAGGGCACATTCATGCGCGTACCTACCAGCGCCTGAGCACACATTGTCCCTGCGCTGACACGATCGACATAAACAAAAGGTATTGAGCGTAAAAAAGCCTTTCAAGTCTCTCTTTGCTATTGACAAGTTTGGCAGAAACAAAAGGTAAGCTACTACATTTTAATAGCCTTTCCTTTTTAGTTTGCGCAAAATATGCAACTACTTTTACAATAACGTATAAATATCCCTGGATAAATATCCCTGGACATTATTCCACACAGCGCCATCTAGCCCCAAAGTAAGCTAATTAAAGCTTGTGTTATGGGATACTAGACAACGGATAAACATACTTAAATACATTTTCTTTTGTAAATACATACTTATTATACATAGGAGACACCCAGACCAGTACAAACAGACATGTTCATGCACACAAATGTTTGTACTGTGCGGGGATCGAACCCGCGACCTCTGGTGTAGTAGCCAACTTCTTAACCATTACACCAAGTCGGTCGTCAAAACTAGTAAAACAAAACGTATAATTTCCTTTATGTCATATATTTTTGCGAGAAAATATATAAGTAGGTAGCTTATTATGTTTCTGCACTTAATAGGTGTAGCTATCGTTTTCGGGCAAATAAGATAACAGTAATAATATGAGTAGGTAATACCAATAAATAACAATAATGGAATGTTAGAGAGATGTATTTTACTAGGTAGTAGGAATGTAGACGTGCAGTTACTTAAAGATGAATTCACTTCTTCTTTATGCTACCGGTATGTCTATAGTATTGGTGTAGCAGTAGGTTGGCTTGCTTATTTTTTTATAAATATAGTTGTATCGATTTTTACATACAAAATATGTTAGAACCGCACTAGTTGTTTTAAATGGTTACCCATCTTAAATTCGAATTGCTTTAGTACGAATTTCATTTGTTCGAAAACGTTTATCGCTTTTTTTGTTTTGAAATTCGAACTGATCATTTTCGAAAGTATGATATGTTACCGTTTTAAATGGTGTCGCGGAATTGAGCAAGGAATATTAAACAGAATGAGTTATTAAACAGTAGGAAAATCGCCTTTTCTTGACATCTTCTTTGTATATTTCGGAACCCTTACATATAGATTATAGACTGGTAAAACAAAATAAAACAAGAGATACAATTATTTTGTTTTTCCTGCATTCCAGTATTTCATCATCAAATAAACAAAGTAGGTATACTTCTAGCATCATGCTCACATGCACTCATTAAAAAACAAAAAAGGACCCTAATCATTAGTCACGAAGTATATTTGCGACACAAGTACTAATTGTCATAACAATTGATAGCAAACATAACATTGAATCACAGAGCAAAGGTTTTGCTCGTTTTTCGATAAATTTGCAATGCTTATGTTATTTTTCATTGCAAATACAACGTGGTTGCGGTTAGTAGATACTCGTATACTTTTTATCGCACGAATATAGTTCACCTAGGAAACGACCCTGGTGAGTTGTTTCACATGTTTTGTCATGATCATGTCATGTCATTGTCAATCTTATTCGTTACCAGGTCACAGCGGATTCCTTTTCGCATACTTGACCTCTTCTTCTGGATGATAGCCACAGTTAATACAATTCCTTTCTGATGAGACAAATAGCCAGAGCTTTCGACTCGACCTACGATAATGACATACCAGCACATATGAAGAATAAATAAATCAAGATCAATATACAGCATTGCACTATATAACAACCACAGCCGTATTCAAACCTTGAAGACTTAGCTTGTAGATGCAATCACCGGTAGGATGCGAGCTCTAAAAGATAAAAAAAAAGATTTACTACTTTATATTTTTTGATGTAATACCATCAAAGATATTTATAGGTATAGGTAGGTAGAAGCCTGCGGGTCTCCTTGATCTACCGCTCTAGGTGTGGTCGGCACACGTGCGCGCCACGCGGGACGCGACAAGGTGCCATTGTCTCTGCGGTTGCGCCAAGGATGACAAGCGAGACCCAGTAAAACAATTATATATATTAGATATAGTAGAAAATATTTTATTAACTCAACAGTACAAGTAACAAAAAATATTAAGGATACAAGAAACAATTTTAACAAACAATTAAAAGAAAAAGAAAAATACAGAAGCGGGTCAATCAGGTCCCTCCTCAGCACATGCCGCTGCAGTACAGGACCGCAGAGACGCTGGTATTCTGGCAGGGCCTGTGTGTTCGTCTTAATCACGTGCAAGAAAAAAAAAACAGCGTAATTACATCACAAGAAAAACAAATGAAAATAAATAAAATATTTTTGACTGAAAGCAGAAATCCAAGTTTTTTTGGGGAAAAAGCTCATTATATCATTATTCACTTGATTTTCCGGTTATCACTAATATTTTTTTTATTTGAAATTGTAATTGCGTTTAAATTGAACCAAAATGTACCTAATAACATTTTACCTTTATGGTTTTTGAATGATTAAGTTAACTATTTCAAACGAAACAACTTTTCCTGTTACCTATTAATCTCTCAATTGAAAGTGAAGATAAAACTAACAAGTGTAACAGTCATTTTAGTAACGGTTAAGTCTACATTTTCTGCAACGCTAATAATAGAAATTCATTTTGTTTGTTTTGCAAGTATTTTAGATTAAATGACACAAGTTTTGAAACAAATTAATCATTTGACGTAATAAAATTGACAAATTAACTTTTGTATGTTATGTTTATATACTGAAAAACTACAGCGTGAATGTATAACGTGCAATTAGTTTTGTAAAAGTCGATTTTTGATGATAAATATTGAATTTATTTCTGCCGCCACAATTAGCTTGGGCAACCCTGCTGACAACTTGCAATCTGCAGTATACTTCTCAAATACACGTGGACATACCTTGATACGTATATTTATAGGCACAAGGTTTAAAATTACCCTAAATATTTAGTTGTAAGGTCGGATATAGAGGCGATGTAAGTTTACCTCCCATCTTTGTTAGGTGACAATGCTCCTGCATCTTCAAGTTTTGGTTCATTTTTGTTGTAAATAGGATAGTGTAATAAGGTTATATATGTTTATTTTTTAAACAGCTTTTGGCAAAAGTACTTTTGGCATACCTAGAATCATAAAGTATGTCTATGTCTATGCTTTGGGAAACATAACACTTTATATTGTGTGCTTTTTAACTCTCCATGGTTTCACAAAAGTTCACATATGCATTGTACTGTAGTAGATTAGCCCTTGAATTCGAAAGGCATAAGCACCCATTATAAGATAAGAGATTTCGTCATATAATCAGAACAGCTTTTCCTGTTAAGAATTGCTTTATTCTTTTACTAACGAATTCAAAACTCAATCTTCTCACTCTTCATTTAAATTGACTTAAGCATCACTTTTTAATAGTAAAAAAAAACTCAACAATAAACATAAATACCATAATAATATGAATATATAAATAAACAGTGTAAAAACATAATGCGACTCTACCACCTCGCCGTAGTAGTTTCGAAACTCAGCAGACACTCTTTTAAACTTGTTGTGGTTTTACAATGCGAGTTAGTAGAGTAGGTACAATTGGTTTGTCAACAAAATGCTAATATTCTAACAACATCATACAGAAGAACCTTATAAGTACATCAAAGCTATAGCCTATAATACAATAGGATGTACCGAGTCATTTAAACAGTTCCAAATGATAAAAATCATTACACTTAATGTCCGGTATTAAATTAATAACTATCATAAATCATTTATTTGCACTTGATAGAGGTACACTGCAGATGACATTAAAAATAAAGATCAGCTCGATCAGCATGCAAAATTATTACAAACAATTTGATAAAAAGAAAAAATTAATTCCTTATAAATATATAAAATTCCAAAGTTAAAATGTCAACAATTATTTAAGTAGGTATACACCTATAAGACTATAAAAAAATTAACAATTGTATTTAAGGATGTCAACAATTATAACTGTCATTTTGAAATACAAGATTAAAAAGTAACACTACAAAAGAGGTATCTGATTCCGCACTGAGCAGAGGAGCTTAAGAGGACACAGCACGCTCGAGAGAATTGAAAAATAGATATTTGAAAATTCTACTACTGTCTTTTGCAAACCTCGAGCGCCCCGCAAAGTGCGATAGAGACAGATGCAAATGGGACCGAAATTACCTAAGAAAAGTTGACCGATATAGTTATTTTTTTCGTTAAAAATTAAAGAAGGGCTGTGGCCGTGTTCCTATGTTTTCCTTTTTTTAAATAAACTAGTCAAATTAGTTTTCTGATGATGATGTTTGAACACAGCGGAAAATCTGGCCATTTCGATTTTTGAAGGTTCATATCTCTATTAATAATTTATTCATTAAAAAAAGGAAAACTAGAGACATGCCAATAGTGACAATATTTACTTAATTTTGGGAAAAAAATGTTCCTCTACTAGCAATACCCAGGGATGAAACAGGGGACTACGTTTATATGGAAAAACGGCGCTCTGTATCCTCTTAAATCCCAGACTTTTTTATCTAAAAGGTATTTTATGGTAGTATAAATAAATATTACAAAGCTCAAAGGCATTATCAACGTACAAATTATAGCAATTAATTAAATAGTTCACTTCCCGCTTGAACTCGTCTCTGTTAGACCGCACGACACTCTCACGCAACATACGAATGTCAATAGGCAGACCAATATGGTAAACCGCTATCGTTTGGGCGCAAGTGCTACTCGGTATTTCAGGCAAAGTGTGTAAATATACATTTCTTAAACATGCTCGGAAATATTGTCATTACTTTTGAACTTTTTAATAAAGAACACGCGAAGTATCATATTTACGTAGACTGAAAACCGAAAATCACTTCCCGGCGCGTTCTTTGAATTTCGAACGAAGAGCGCGCCGGCAATGTTGTATGAAACGGTGTGCTGTTTGAATTTAGAACTCTTTCATCTATCGTACACATTGCGTTCTCGTGGCTGTATAGCCACAGATGCGTTTACCTTTCGGCACAAATTGTAAAATAAAAAAAAACAAATTGGCGGTAAAGCGGAGTTGTTATTTTGTTAATA
The DNA here is from genome assembly GCA_947369235.1 of Udea olivalis. Classification (NCBI taxonomy): domain Eukaryota; kingdom Metazoa; phylum Arthropoda; class Insecta; order Lepidoptera; family Crambidae; genus Udea; species Udea olivalis. The sequence continues at coordinate 21,825,905 of OX376347.1, forward strand.
ATATTAATTAAATTTATTATGTAAAAGGCCCTTTTTATTTCCTTGCATTTATTTAAGAAAAGCACTATATATGCCTCGGCCGAAATGGCAATTGCCTGTCTCGTATCATTGAAGTCCTCGCCTGCGGCTCGGCCTTCAAACTCATACTCGACCTGCAATTGCCTATTTCGCTGCCTTCGCAATAATGTACCCACTATTATTGAGTAAGAAGCAAACTATAAACTGTCCGACATCAGAGACTTCCATTATTGAAATCAAGTCATCGATGCTATTTATGTGTAATACTTCGAATGAGTGTAATATTTTGAATTACTTAAACACGCCCGACTTGGGGATCGAACAATGAATGAGACTTCCAGACTACCGGCAGAGCGCAAATTCCCATGCCACCAATGCATTGCGTAGGCACATGTTTTTTTTTTAATAAAAAAATGTAATTAGCCTATCTATATAGTATATAGTAGAGTATCGATGTATAGTACGGTATATAGTACTTATATACTGTTCAAATCAAGTCATCAATTTTTAATCAATTTAATGTAATTCAATTATTGTAATTGGCATATACCGTTTAATTTGAATTAAAATAAATAAATAAATAATAAATAAATAAATCACTAAAATTGATGGGTATTGGCTTAATCACCACGCTTGCCAAATGCGGGTTGGTACTCAAAAAACCCGGGCTAAAATCCGATAACACACTGCCCGACCTGGGAATTGAACCCACTCGGCCACGTTTAAATTAAAATTCATTTATTTTTCTAGGCCTCTTGGTGAACCTTAGTTATAATTTAGAATTTTGCAACTTCTACTTTTTAATGGTTTTGTTACAATGGCAAAATACTCAGTTATTGTGAAATTTAGTCGGTGAAATACGCTAAAGGTATAATTTAAAAATCTTTACTTGTTGACCTATCGTAATTTCAAATCATGTTCATCATAACACGAACGTTGGCAAGTCGTTAACTCTACTATTTTCATTGTTATCAAAACTCACAAATGTATAACCATAATGTTAATTTTTCTCTCAAACAATTCTCATCTTATTAAAGTCGGCCGTATCACAAAAAAGTATAATAAAGATTTTTTAACTTTACAAACTACAACTCGGTAATCGTAGCGCGGCCACCGAGCGCGGGATATGGCGCTCGGGACGACTAACGCCATCTAGCGACCAAAAGATGAACTAAAAGTGCAGTTCGAGTGTACACGTACACACGGTAACGTTTGCGACGCAGAAATGAAGGTCACATGTGTTTTGTAACGAGCTTTTGCTGTGCCGAAAGTTAGATTGTAATTTATGAATCGTTAATTAGAATAAAATCATTATATTTTGAGGATTGCATTTTTTAACGTTTTTTTTTTGTATTCCATGCTGCTGTACGTTTGAAAGAGCATTTAAAAGTTATGAAATAATTATTATAACATCACATTAAAACACGTAACTCAGCGAAGTGAAGCGCAAACACCTGTACATTTAAAAGATCACACCGCCTGATAGAGACAGGTAGATAATCGGAGAAGGTGGAGCGTAGAGCATGTAAATAAACAGCCGGTCGTCCATCCACGACTCTGCGGTCGGAAAGAAGTGTCCGGTGTTCTTAGGGCGGCCGTAAAGGTGTTGTGAGACCGGTGATTAGGGCTGCCACGCTCGCCGCCACCTTCAGTCGACTGTCGACTCTACTAATTAAGTATAGATGGGGGGGTGGTCGCCGGTGCCGGTGTGCGGGGCCGCTCGCGGCGGAGGGGGCCGCGCGGCGCGGGGCGCGGGGCGCAGGGCGGGGCGAAAGGCGGGCCACCGTTCATTCCGCCGCGCGCCGCGCAGCAACGAGCACGTCAGTCCGTGCGCGCGGGCCATGGTCGCGAGAACCGATGAGAGCATGTTCGGGTGCTATGGTGACAGCTACTCGTACCGCCTGTGGAGCCTGGCCAACGTGTGGGGCGCCTGCCGATGTGAGTAGCGCGCCGCACTCGCCCCGCGGTGCACGTGCTAGGAACTAGGACTCGTGACGTCAGCGGAGGCTGTGAATCTCGGTGTAGTACGACGTAGATGCGATTCGGTCGCGGCGGGTGTGTGGTCGCTTAGTGAGGTGTGAGAACAGACGTGTCGCTCGATGAAAGTGCACAGCTCGCTTATGGGAGTTGGCGGTTGGTACGAAAGCTTGGCGGCCGGTTGGCTTGCGGACATGAGGAGTAAGCAGGTCCCCACGTCCACCACCTCGGCCAGGCGGCTCGCGGCCTTAAGTAAGCTTCCTTTCTTTTTGATTTTATTTGCCTATTTATTTATACATTTATCACTTCACTTAACATCACTTTTTTTCCTGTGCATTAATTGTTTCTGCGATAAAAAAATCCCGCTGAAAGTTCCGAAAATCTCGAAGTGAAAAGTGAAACTTTTAACGGTAAACAAAAGTGCTCCCCCAGTGAAGTCAAAGTTTGAATGGATGCAGGTGAAAATGAAATCACCTCGGCGGCATTAAAAATAAAACTTGAGCACGTCTTCATTAGAAATAACCGTGTTGGGCGCTCTCCCCTCGCTCTCCCCCGGGATATAATTCATCCACTTGAGAATCGGGAACAGGTACACATAGACTTGAAAGAAAGTTTCGTTTGTCGAGGGGAACCCCGCTCGCATTCGTCTTAAACCGTAAATGATTATGTTGTTTTAATTCATTTGCTTTTTTCTTCCCTATAATACTTTCATTTTTTTTCTTCTTCTTTGAGTGTGCCGCCTGTCTGGAGTGGATAAAATATTACCAATGTCGGTTTCGGACATTCCGATGCGCATTTAGAGCAGGGCTGTGATAGTGAATTAAAAAAATAAGTGAATTTTACGGCTGTTCTTAACAATCACCAAACGTTTGATACTGTGTTAAAACATTAATTTAATTCCGTGAAAAATATATCGTTAAAATAAGTTCGCAGAGCGAAACACGCAAAGCAATATGCAAAGATACAAAATAAAGACATACTAACATCAGATTCTACGCAAGCGCAGGTAAATAAGGAAAGTGTTGACGATAGTAAAATTTATTATTTTGCAAATTAATTAAGAGTTTTCAATGAACAAGATACTGAAGAATTATCAAATGGTTCTGTTGATCATGAACTTAACTTAAACAGTGCTAACAAAAGACGTTATTTCGTTTCCTAAATATTATTTGTTATTCATAAATTATATTTAGTTATTCACATGTAACTTTAAAGTGTTACTCATTTGTGGTTTACTGTGTATAATTTATAAATAACCTCGTCTGAATCCAGGTGTGGAATAACAATCACCTTTGTTCCTTCACGCAAAATTGAGGAAAACAATGATAGAAATACCGTTAAAATAGGTTTTATGCAAACATACATTTGGAACAGTATTTTATAGGTGATGATTAGTGATTTTTAATGTTTTCGTTAAATGTTGTAACAAAGCAAATCTATTCCTTTGCTTCTTTAATATCAATTGTTAAATCACATATACAAATAGGAAATAACAACTTTTAATGATAGCAAACAAGGCTGAACACAAGAGCAAACATTTCCTGGAATCGATAAGAGTCTCATTAGGAAGCAAAAGCGATAATCACTTGTTTGCAGACACACGAAGTGAACGGTATCGAAGTTGGGCTTCCAATCATTTGTCAACAAGATTCGGTGCGTGTCTACCTTTGGTTTAGCAAGTCGTCGCGGATGACTCATATTCATAGATGATTCACAAACCTACAGGATTTTGCTCCGTTTCACCTTCATGAATCAGAGGCACCTATCCACATGTATTATCCCTATTATTAGATAAAGTTCAGGTGATGACGATATGCTATGAAAATGTTTCTCATGGAAGTTCTGATCGGATCTGTTGGAAATTAGATTGCTCATTCATGAACTAACATCAAAATACGCTCTCATCTAGAAAGATGTCTCATATTCTACCACTCTAAAGCAAGTATTCGTTTATTGATAATTTATTGTTATTTCAATTCTGATTTTAGTATTCAAGAAAAAGTTGATAAAAAAAGTTTTGCTCATTAAGATACTGACTGCAACAAAGTAGTTTAACATCAATATTTTAAATGCAAATTATATCGATCATCACTCTTAAAAAATGTTTTGTTGCATTTGATAAACAGTATTGAAACTGAATCGTACAACGGTTGTCTGCTTTGATTGGTTATACAAATCTCTTTGCTCATACTGTCGCTAAATTGTTGGCGAAAAATGGGTCGGGTTAAAACCCAATAGGGTTGCACGAACATGTATAGGTAATTCAATACAACCTCATATTTTTCGTTCGTTTGCCTCCTGCACCTCAACATCACTGAACGAAACGATCACTTCAGCATGTTAACCTATCAAATAAATCCATCGACTAAACAGACGTCTAAACAATTCCTTCGCCGCGCGATTACAATTCCGTTGGAGACGTTACAACATGGTGTCTAAGCAGGCGGGGTTTTTTCTCGAGCGGCCATCAGGCCCCCGCCCCGCGCCCCGCGGCACAGGTGCGACCAATCACCGCGGCTGTGTGCGATACACGATCGGACTCTTATCTCAGGTTATGTGTGTGTGCGGAATAATTGTTATTTATCACGAGAATTTGCTTCAAACTAGCGCGTTTGATGCTGAATGTATAATCACGACTTAACTGTTCATATTTTTAGTGTTAGTGACACTGCGTAGCGTAACTAACTAACGAAAAATGACATTTCTGGAGCTACTGGATTTGGTAATTTCGAACTCTTTGTTAAACATGCTTTAGTGTTCTTTGAATCAGGTTTAGCATATTCCAAAATGTATCTATGGACAACACATGTAATTAATCTATAAATTCTAGAGTTTACCTCTTCATTTGTAGGTATTATGCTTATATTAAAACTTTGCAAATCGCGATTCTGTGTTCTCATCAGCATAATTGCGTATTAAATTGATGTCAAAGATTTTTTAGAAAAACCTTTCCAAAAATTTCGGTAAAGTCTCTTATCATCATTACGTTTGCATAACAAATGAAACTTTCGGTCAGTCCTCGCTAGTTTCCGCTCACAGCCGCTGCGCACACTATCAGCGGTAACGGACGCGCTGCCCGTGCGCAGCTTACGCGGCGACAGCGTGTGTAGGTGTATCATCCGCTCCACCTAGCCGATAAACAGTACACAAAGGCGGCGTACTTTCCGACATATACGCATATTATGATATGATACGGCTATTTCCTTTCGTTGTTGTGACAAATGATCACTTGTATTTGCTGGGTTTAAAAGTAAATGGTTATATGAAACTGGTGATGTCACAATAGCTGATAACTCAAGACGTCCTCTGCTCAACATAAGCCTCCCCTATACCATACTAGAGTGACTAAACGGAGCCTGTGTCTATTGAAATTTGTCCACCTTTGTCAGGTCATCGGTCACCTCAAGGTTGTCATAATGGTCATTTGGAATTTTTCAGGCCCTAATGCCATCAGTTCCGCACACATTAACTTTCTCATCCTGTGCCTTTTCGGATTGGAGAAACGCAAACTTTCCGAACCCTTTTACTTTTGAACTTGAAAGGCGACTAACTCTTCTTTTAAAATGAAATAGTCTATATGCCATAGATTTTTTTACTATTTTTAACAAAATATAGATAAAGATATGAACTTACTATTATTTAAGTAATTACTGGCCGCTTAACTGCTCTACGAGTTCCAAAACTGATGCATCCAGATGTACAATAAGTTCGGGTAATATCACCTATAAAAAGCATATTATTATTACTCTCAAAAATTTATTTTGATATCACATAAGATAGGGAATACCAAGAACGTAAATAATGTACTTATTGTTGGATTCTATATTCTCTGGTGCACGACTGACTACGCCATCTAGCGGGTAGAAGCTACACTAATCAAATGGAATTACTTTTTGGAACAAAAAAAATCATTATATCTCTGTGAGCAAGTTGTTAAAATGATGTGGGTTCAATTACCATATAGTCTGTCATTATAGAAACGATAACTACATTCAAAGATAGAGACTCCGTAATTCAGAAAGCACGATAAGTGTCAATTTTTGAGCTCAGTTTCTGTGAGAGAAGTAAGCCGAGATTGAGTTTCGAAAACTATATTTTTTAAGTCAATATAAAATGTAATGAAATTTTCATACTCATGTCAGACAACACGTTGGGTAACAAAAATAATACGAAAACAAATTAAGTACCAACGTGCCTGGAATGAGTTTTACAATAAACAAACACCTTTCCGATTTGACTAAGGAATCTCTTACACTTATTCAGTAAAAATAACTTCACTATTAGATAATAAAGTCTGTTAATATTTTCTATTTCAGTTGCAAACATTAAAAAGCGTTCAAATCTGACACAGCTAGCGTCGATTGTATTGATGACAGGTTGAGTGGTGGAGTCCCGCGAGATGAATCGTGCGCGGGATAGAGACTAATGGCGCGCTACCCTTACGTGGCGGAGTTTAAATGTATTAGGTACCTTTCATACCATATCAAGTGGGGTATTAACTTCGTGGAGTTTTCTTGTTCCTTTTATTGAGGAGTGAGGCTGAAATTCATCGTAACTATTTACTGCATATTGCATCAAAATCAAAACTCGATGAAACGCGAAACACGGTTTTAACTAATAAACTATTTGTATCTGGTTCTATCATTCTTAGTACTGGTAACTTTTGCGACTTCATTGCAGAAAAGTTAATTTACTTGAGTAATGTTGAAGAAATGATTACGGATAACTGAGTCAAGTTAAGTTTTAAATATTCATATTTCCTGCGACTGTACTCAGCTCGTGCGTCCAACTTGCGGATTTGATATCAAATGAACCTTGCCCAACGGCCATCATTCATTACGCTTTATGCCTTATAACTAATTATCCACTGGGCTACGTCAGTAACAATTTTTATTACAGAATCCTTTCCACTGCACATCTGACCTTAAGTTTGGGGAAACAGCCTTTTAGAAGAGAAGATAGTTATTATTTATTATATTATACTGACTTTTGCCTTCATTTAGTAGTTTGAGGAAATAAGCATTTTTCAGCAGCCGTAAAATATCTTTAACTAAGGACGGAATAAATAACAATCCATTTGTATGAACGTTCTTTTATAATTAGGTAATGCAGTGAATAATTGTTAATTAGAGGTCCCTGTCAGGATTTTAAGAGCGTACTAGCTTATCTACAATACGTCAGGTTTTTCTAATTATATAGAATTTATGACAGACATTAATTGTGTTAGCACTGCTTTATAGCGAACCTTGATAACAAAATGAAATCAGAACGAACACAAACAAATACCTACACTAGATATTAAATGGAAGGTACCCCAGTCTTTGTACTGCTCTGGAATGAAACCTATATTAACAGGTTTTAGAGACACTAATAATAAATACGATGAATTTAAGATACACATTGAACAGCACAACAAATGTATCAACGAAGCTATTTACTTCCTCGCGTTTCAATTTAACGTACTACTAGCGCCATCTAGCGCCGAGTAGTGAAAGTTGCGCGCACTAACAGACCGACCGCGTTATCCGCAGCGTTCCATCTGCTCGATTTACCGAACGTTCCGATGCAGAGATAACACGCAGGTACAGCGGTTTATATACATAGGTCATTACAGCTGCAATATAAGGGCAGGTCCACGTTACGAGGTCGTATTTCCTAAAATTCAATAGCTTCCAATACACGCCACATAGGTAGCTTGTAGCACGGAGCGGGCGCTCACTAATTAATACGTCGCGCGTTGTTTTGCTCTTTATTATATTTGATTTACGGCGCGCGGCCGCCGGCGGCGCTTTTTAAACGATATTACGCTGGAACGGCCGTATTACCGAAATAACCGACTTCAAATTGAATTGTTGCAGGGTGTTTGTTTTTATAAAGCGCGTTAAGGTGTCCGCGATCGCTTTAATCGCCGACACTGTGTTGTACAGCGCAGCCGACCTTTTACGATTTGTTTGAGCGAGTTTTTGCTAACCGTGTTTACATGCGACAAGATCTTTTTACGTTTTATTTCACTTCTACTTTTGGCACATTACGACGGGAAATAAATACTTTAATTAGCTTTCAGGACATCAACAGAGTTTAAAACTGTACCTTGATGATTCCTACACACAAAATCCACACCAAATTTAGGGTTTCTTAGCAGTACGGGTGCAATTACGTTTCGAATGCTTATACAAAGCGAATATTTTATATATTTAATCGTTCCCAACGACGCTTTTTTTAATACAGCCGTTCTTATCAGAGTATGAATGGACGTTATCTCGAGCGACGAGCTCCAATAATGTGACTGTGAAAGAAGTCACTGACCTCTCACGACTTTAGTTATATTTCGTAAGGTTTCTGACGTGGGCGTGGCTAATAAACGAACTATTTCGATATAAATTCCAGCTGCCGCCATTTTTCTGTAACTATGTCACATGTAGGCCTACGTCTACCACGAGTTGCCACTTTAAATTTACGTTATCCTTCGCTTAAAAGATTGTATAGAGATATTATGACATGACAATGTGAAATCCGAAAACGATTTTTTTATATCGTATTTAAATAACATATCATTTTTTTTATCGTTCACTGTTCCATAGATTGTGAATGTGTTTGACTAGCTTACATGATGCGTACCTTTACTGCCTCATCTTAAAGCGAAGTCGCATTGCTCCTTTGCGTTGCGTCGTCACTTTTTACGTCAATTTCAATCTGTTTATTTCAAACCAGTACGTCTACCACGAGTTGCCAAAATTTGTATTGGGATTTGACATGACATGAAATGACAATGTCAAATTCTAAAACATTTTGTACGCGAACGATAACGTGAAGTGGCAACTCGTGGTAGACGTACTCGTACGGTACGTTTGGAAATAGGGATCAAAGTTGGTTTGTCCATGGTTTTCAGTACGACGTCGAACTGCACGTGTGGCATACAATGCGTTATTACGTAGAGATGACGCAGTTCAAAGGAGAAATGTGGCTTCGCACTGAGGAACTTAGATTTATTTTTGATTTTGAATAGCTTAACATTGCTTTTTCCTTGTTACAGTCCGGCCGCTTGCAAGCGGGGGCTCAGAAGGCAAGCCCGTGGAAGAGGAAGAGGAACGCAGCGGCTCCCCCCTGGGCCCCGGGGGGCCTTTCAGCTGCAGCCAGTGCCGGGGGGCCTACCCCACGCGCGAGCAGCTCGAGCGCCACGAGACCTTGCACTCGCCCAGCACACAGGTGGATACACTCAGATATGTCAGTGCTCATTGTTATAACGCTGTTATTGCTAACAGGGTCTTATGTTCTGGACTTATTTAGCACGAATTTATGCGATGTAGGACTGGACATTTTGGAGAGGTCTGATAGTCTCAAACATGTTTATGTTATATTATTTAACTTCAGCAGCTACGAGCTGACAAAACATCGCTTTAACTTTGTTTACCTATTTCTATGTTTAAACCATTACATAGAAGTAATGCTGACTAAGGAAATTATTTATTAACTTTTAGATAATAAGTACGCAAAATGGATATAATTTCCTACAGATTAAACGAAAACCCTAATAAAACCCTTTTTTAACAAAATGTTTCTTTGTCAACAGTCATGCAAGATTTGCCACAAGAGCTTCGCGAACGTGTACCGTCTGCAGCGACACATGATCAGCCACGACGAGAGCGCCTCGCTGCGCAAGTTCAAGTGCAACGACTGCGACAAAGCGTTCAAGTTCAAGCATCACCTTAAGGAGCACCTGCGCATTCACAGCGGCGAGAAACCCTTCGAATGCGCCAACTGTGGCAAGAAGTTCTCCCACTCCGGCTCCTACTCGAGCCACATGACCTCAAAGAAGTGTCTTGTAATGAATCTTAAGATGGGCCGCATCAAGCCCAACAACCCAGCTCTAAACCCTGAAAGAAGCCCTTCGAGAAAACGATCTAGCGCTATGGTCGCGTCTCAGATGAACAACAACATCGCACCTAACGGAAACTCTTACCTGCCTATCTTACCCAAGTACAACGAAGCGGCTGCCGCTGCTTTCTTTGCTATGTCATCGCAAGAGAACAACTATCACCGGCCGCCACTAGCGCAACCCGGAATGAACCCTTTCTATATGCCCCCAGGCATGCCTATGAGTCCAGCTAGCGGTATAACACCGTACAGCTTTCCAACTTCGCTTAGTCAACTATTTGAACAACTGGCCTCATCTCAATATCAACAAAGGAAAATAGAAAACCCTTCTAGTCCAAAGCTAACTAGCCCCCTTCCGGCAGACCCCGAAGACTTAATAGAAGAAGTGACGGAAGAAGACGACAAACGGTCGGAGGGGAGCGCGGAGCTTGTGATGGACATTGAGGATGAAGAAGTAGTGTCAATAAAGAAGGAACAAGAAGATCGTGAACATGAAGTGCGGTCGCCACGTCATTACGATTCCGTCCCCTTGAACAACAACGACCAAACCAACAACAACCATACAGGTTTTAACACAATATTAGAATCTGTAAATGCGTCGGTAACTAAGCATTTCTTTAGGGCAAATATGGAGAAGTTATCGCCCGTTACGGGCAATGTCTGTCCAAGTATAGAGAGCTTACCCCCGCCAAACGTAATAATAAAAGAGGAACTTGTAGATATTCACAGATGTTTGAAATGTCATGCAACTTTTACCACTAGCACAGAATTATTAGAGCATGAAAAAGTAGTTTGCGGGGGAATGTTTAGAAAGCACGAAGGTTTGGCAGCTCAAGTAGCTGAGACGGTAGCACTAAACAGGTTGGAGGCAGAAATGCGCGCTTCAATACAGAGCGGCGTCAGTGCGAGCGAGGACGAGGACTATTCGAGAGAGGAGCGCGACGATAAATTATCCCTGCACGATAACGACAAGAAGATTAGAGTGCGTACAGCGCTCAGTGAAGATCAGCAAGCTGTACTAAAAGCGCAGTATTCAATTAATCCTCGACCAAATCGGGATGAATTTAAGAAAATAGCTCAGCAAATTGGACTCGACAACAGAGTTGTACAAGTTTGGTTCCAAAACAATAGGGCACGGGTGCGTAAAATGACGCAGACGCAGTCAATGTCAGATCAGCCTCTTGATTTGTCTACGAAGAAATCGATCCAATCAACCACGCCGAGCCCGTCCCCGTCACCGTCGTGCAGCATTTCAGTGACACATTCCGATTCAGAGGAGGCGGTGAACCTGAGCCAGAAATCCTCTCGCAGCACGACGCCGCATCACCCTAGCTACAACACGTATCCACATTCCAATTGCTCCTCGTCATCTTTCACGGATTTCCGACTGTCCCCTTCTCCAGGAGAGCCAATGAATGGGCAAAAACGGCTGTTACCTCAGAAAATGGTTATGAATCATTTGATGTCGATGGATAAACTGCTGCATCAGAACGACATTAGCCACGCACGGTCTCCGATCCTCAACATGCAGCTGTCGGACGCGAGCCGACAGGGGTCGAGTCCGTCGTACGAGCGACCCCCGTGGAGGGATACACCTAACGACTACGAAGACGAAGCACCAGTACTTAAGAAGAACAAGTTGAAGCAAGGAGCAGAATTTAAGGAGGGCGAAGACCACTTTGTTTGCAATCTTTGCGACAAGACCTTCGTCAAGCAGAGTTCCCTCGCTAGGCACAAATATGAACACTCAGGTCAGTAGATTTCAAATAAATTCAATTTTTAAGTATTTCCAAAGTGAGCCTTTCAATTATGACTTTCACATGAATGGTTGCCAAATATTAAGTAGGTCACAGCTTAATAAATATTTTGTTTTTTTCCAGGCCAGCGTCCCTACAAGTGCGAAGTGTGCCCCAAAGCCTTCAAGCACAAGCACCACCTAACAGAACACCAGCGCCTGCACACCGGCGAGAAGCCTTTCCAGTGCTTCAAGTGCCTCAAGAAGTTCTCCCACTCTGGCTCCTATAGCCAACACATGAACCACAGGTTTGCTATTTGCAAGCCATACAGGAACTAAACCGAGCGACTAACACTCATGTTTCAACACACTTTGCTTCAAATTCTGTAACGTTGAACTTGTGAGGACTGCTTCACTTTGATCGACGTTTTAGAATTTGGGGCAAGTCTTCAGAGAAATTCTGTTGTGCATCTAGCTAACGATACAAGTTTGAAGATTAGCATGTGGTAATTAGTATATTGTTCCATAAAACCTGAGAAACGTTTCGTATTTAGTACGTTACAGTTTGCTGTAGTCCCATTACCAACGACTAATTTGTGCTCACTTAAGATTCACGTTTAAGTCGATGGCAACAGCAGTGGACCGATCTTTGCATAATACTCTACATAATAATTAAGTATTCGTCGCCCGGTATTTTGTTTCGTCTCGTCTATGTTATTTAGGGTCGTTGCTCAACGTCATATTTTTATATCCTAAGAATAATATCTTTTAAATTGCCTATTTATATTATATAAGTGCCAAAGGATAAACTGAAGCCAAAAAAATATTATTTTAATATTTTAGACAGATATAGATAATAAATTGTATGTACCTAAGTTCTGAATCCCAAAGGCCAGTACCTGTAGTATAATACTCATTAAATATTTAATGTTATTTTATTATTTTTATACAGTGGCCAAGTTATTAATATCTAAGATTAAATTTTTGTGAAAAAAACCAATTTAGGAACAAAGAACAAAAACAAACCAATTTATTTCGATTATTCTTGAATAACTACGTATAATATAGGCATATGTAACGGTCAATGCAATTTATATAGACAGATTACCATTTTTTTCGAGTCTCTTCGACACGTTTGTGTGGTGTGCTGACAATATTCTAGTTTAGTAACGCTTTTACAAATACCTTTACTTTACTCAAATAAAAAATACCTATATACGTATACCAAAGTACATTCAATAAATTGCCAAATAAAAATTGTTATGCAAGATCTTCAAATATTCAAATTCAGCAAAGAAGTTTCTACTGGAAAATATATTTTTACCATCGCGTCATCATGACCGAAACCAAACGCTTAAATTATAGTAACGTAATTATAACTGGCGATGGTGAGGCCTTGAGTCTTATTATGGTTCCAAATCTTTTAAAATTCTATTATCTGTTATGAAACGTTTAGAATTTGGTAACAATAGGCTTCTCGTATTCTAATACTAAGTGTTTAGATAGATTCAATCTTAATTAAGTTCTAAGCATTCCATAATACTCATATGGGATCTCTGCTGTGTTTAAAAAACTCTTTCGTATAATCCAAAGTTAAATGTTAAGATGTAAATAGTGATAATTGTAAATATTGTATAGATTTATGTGTAAATACGATCGCGTATATTCCGTATTAATAGGTGGAGGATGTACTGTAGGCCGCACTCGGCACTCGTTTGCACAATGAATATGGCGACAATAATCAGCATCTGTTTACTGAACACAATAGATATAACTACGATAACTTATTGTATAGATGTATTTAACTACTTCTCGGTCCGTTTTTTTGTTTTCGCGTGATCCGCTCGACGCAATAGTATTCTTCACTTGTTCCCGAGCGCCTATAACAACTAGGTACTCTTATATAGTTACACGCGTTCATTCATTACCATTAAAGTTAGTGACGTACTTAATTTTGTGTCATTGTTCACAACTCACATCATTATTTCCACACTACAAGTGTTTTAGTTTCAATTCAGCAGTATGTTAGAACAGAAAGTTCCTAAGCAAAAATACACTTTAAGAGATACCTAATTATTTCTATATTTTCTAATTGTAAGTAGATAAAAATAATTTTTAAAGGTTTCTAAGCAACGAATTACATAAATTATTACAAACAATATGTATTTTACCATGTAGTAGTACTAGTACTCACAAAAAGGATTCGATACGCAGTATTCGAAAATAGTTTTTACAATCAAACTTAAATTGGAATTAGGCGAAACAGTATTCTGAATGAAGTTTAGATAAAAATTAAAACTCTTTCTAATTCCCTTAAATATTAATTATACTACGACATACTATTAATAACGTATTCGGTCCTGTTTGAGCTATTTCATATTTTATTATATTTGAATGTAAGGAGGCTGCGAGGCATGAGCTCGCCGGTGGGCTAGACAACCAAAGATGACTAACTTAGCAAGCGGCGCGGACACTGTACCATATAGCGGTCCCGTCCCTATTTATAATAAGTTTAGTTGTAATTTTGTGCCAAATATAATTTTAAGGCTCCAAATAAATTTTGTAAGAAATTACATTTTATTTTTACACGAAATGGCATTATGTACTGTGGCAGTGTTTAGTTACTCGTGCAATACAAATATTGCGGTAAAGTATTCTTCCTTTTGTAACTTGACATTAAACGATATTTAGTTTGTAATGCTAGATTTAAGCCAACGTGAATTCCTATTGCCATATTGTGTTTGTTGTATTGCATTATGTGATGAGAGTGATCGGATGCCACGATGTTTCAACAGGTTGCTGAACATTTGTTAAAATAAGTTCTAGATTGTTAAACATACCCATAGATTAACATGTGTTAAAATATTGCCTATATAAATTATAGTAATTCATTTTACTGGATATTATAATGTATATTGAATTTATGAATATTAAAAATATATATATTGACACTTCAATGCAAAATCTCGTCTTATTAGAAACTTCCATAACCTAACCCCGCCCACGAAAGTCTTCCGCGTTGAAAAGATAGCACTTTAATTATGGTAGTAGGTACATTATTGACAAGCTCAACTTTCAGTACCCAATATTGTCTCGAAAAAACTGCGTCTCAGAGATTTCTAACCCGTATTTGTTTACGTGGACGCCTATACGTTATGACTGAATAATATTTTCAAGTGGACAAAGTTACAATACATTTTTGATGCACTATGAAGCATCAAGCGTGATTGTAGCCAAATATTTTTAGACAATCTTATGTATGCCGTAAAATAACTTGGTCACTAAGACAGCAAGACCGCCGAAAATCGACGCACTGGAGATGTGGTGTTGGAGACGTCTGTTAAAAATACCCTGGACGGCGTTTCGCACCAACCGGGTTTGAACTCATGATCATCCGTGCGGTCTATCCCGGTTGTCAACCCACACTGGTGTGTGAGGTCCCAGGGTCCGCCTTTCTTATTTGCTTGGCCCACTTCGCGCGGTCTTGTGCATCCACAGTGGTGGGTCTGTTGGCAGGTGGCACGCGTGTCATTCTTGACGACGTCGAGCCATCGCTTCTTGGGTCGACCTCTCAACTAAATGGGTTTGAACTAATACGCATAATTCCTTCCAGGCTACGGCCACTGTTCCTGGCATATAGGGTGTAGGTACCTACAACTGCGGATGGACGCTACATCTCCTGCGTCCACGGCGCAGCCGCAATTGTAGGGTTTTCTTTAACGATTTCAAGACTGCGCGTTTTAGCGGGTAGTGAAAAGGTATAACGCAACGCAACAAACAAAATAAATTCATGTCTACCTAGTATTCTGCATAAATATGCTTTGTTTCATTGCTATGTAAAAGTGAAGTGAAGAGACTGGTGAAGTCACAAAACAATATACCTAGGTTAGGTACCCACCTACTGCATCCCGAAAACAAAAGTGATCCAATATAAATTATTACTTTAACTGGGTAGGTGCATAAACATGAAGATATTATTTTTAGTAAATCAAGCTTACCATTCTGTAGATAAGTAGGCTTTTTTGATGGTTGGTCAATTCACCAGATTAGAAGATTACTTATTGTTATTTCTACGGGTCCGGTACGTTGAATCTAATTACATTACATAGGTCGAAGCTCATTAAATTGAACACGTTAAGAGGCCTTTCGTATTTTGAGCGCATGATCCAACTTTTCAAATGCCTAATTCACGACTTACGGAAAAATTACTGTTCAATACATGCAAACAAGGTAAAATACGTGTTTGATGAATAAATAAATGAATAAAATAAATAAGTAAAAGAGGGACTAAAATGTAATGATGTGATATAATTTTAGAATTGGCTCAGTAAGCGCTTTCAGTGGATACCACACACGATAGGTTTCAGGGCAATTTTTTTTCATTCCCATACAAAAAAAGATGTCGCCATAGTTTGTTGACTTTCCCGTTGAAATGACTGAATGTTGTAATTATGTATGTAAAGTTGTCGACCATAAACTAATTATTGATGATATGTATGACAAAATAATTCACATATTGTGTCGGGCAGCTTGTGATAGTCAATCGTCGAATGTTCCCAGATCCAAGAGGCCGGTCCTCGGTAGGAACAGGCACGTGCGTGATGCTCACAGGGTGGCCAAGGAAAAGTTTGATTCGTGGGTGTTGTACGGCAGGCCGGTGGAAGGCCGCGAGTGGGATGACATGCAGACAAGTCGTAAGATTTTTAAATCGCGTTTACACTGGTGTCAGAATCATACTGACCAAATTAGAATGGACATCCTCGCGTCGCATCACTCTGGGAGCGATTTCCGCAGTTTCTGGAAGTCTACAAACAAACTCAATAGTAAGCCTGGTCTACCTGTGAGCGTCAACGGTACCTGTGACCTGCCAAGTATAGCAGATTTATTTAGGGACCATTTTACCGTAAAGTCACCACTGAGTCCCACACAGTTGACGAGCGATGATGGTTGTAGTGGCCGGGAAGTCAGCGTCCAGTTTACGGCCGAAGAGGTGCGGCAGGCCATAAAATCTATGTCACGGGGCAAGTCTCCTGGCCACGACGACCTCTGAGCATTGAACACCTGAGGTACGCAGGATATCATCTGCCCAGAGTGCTGGCGATGTTCTACTCATTGTGCGTGGGACATTCGTACTTGCCTGCGCCGATGACGAAGACTGTGGTGGTACCAATTGTCAAAAACAAAACTGGTGATATCAGTGACAAGTGTAACTATCGAACGATTTCTTTGGCCACTGTTATCGCGAAGGTGCTTGACAGTTTGCTGAACACTCAGCTCGATAAACACCTACAAATACACGACAACCGATTTGGTTTTAAGTCAGGTCTCTCTACTGAAACGGCTATAATGTGTCTAAAGCAAACTGTCAAGTACTACACGGATAAAAACACGCCTATTTTTGCGTGTTTTCTTGATTTATCGAAAGCGTTTGATCTGGTTTCTTACGATATTCTATGGCATAAACTTTATCAAACATCAATGCCCGAGGAATTAATCCGTACTTTTCAATACTGGAACCAGATCAACGTTGTTCGGTGGTCAGGAGCGTATTCGACACCATACAGGTTGGAGTGCGGTGTGAGGCAGGGCGGGCTGACCTCACCTAAACTTTTTAACCTGTATGTGAACGCGCTTGTGGAGGGGCTCAGCAGCACACATGTCGGCTGCCATATTGATGGAATCTGCCCTAATAATATTAGTTACGCGGACGACATAGTGCTGCTGCGTGCCTCTGTAGGTGGACTGTCACAGCTGCTTGACATTTGCGAAAGGTATGCTAAGCAACATGGTTTGACTTATAATGTAAAGAAAAGTGAGTGGATGATCTTTCAGGCTAAGGGAAGGTCTCTTAGTCAAACACCTAAACTTAGACTGAATGGCTGCTCTCTTAATAGAGTGGAACAATTTAAATACCTTGGGCACATTCTAACCCCGGACCTGAAAGACGATACTGACTTAGAGAGGGAGCGTAGAGCGTTGTCTGTTCGTGCGAATATGATAGCCCGCAGATTTGCTCGCTGTTCAAGAGATGTCAAAATTAGGGCATTTTGCACGTCCATCTACACGAGCAGTCTGTGGGTGAGCTATACGCAAAAGCAGTACAGCTGTCTACGCGTCCAGTATAATAATGCTTTCAGGGTGTTGTTGGGGCTGCCCCGCTTCTGTAGCGCCTCAGGGATGTTCGCTGAGGCGCGAGTTGATTGTTTTTATACAACCATGCGCAAGCGGTGCACATCCCTGGTGCGCAGGGTGCGGGGCAGCCCGAATAGCATTCTGCGCGCGTTCGCCGAGCGATTTGACAGCCAGTACGTGTATCACTGCAACATGGTAGGTACATGTGCGGGACAGAGTAGAAATATTATTTTAAATTCTTTTCATTTACTTTTCAATTTTTATTTTATGGAATCTTTGTTGTATGTATTATTTTTTATGTTTATATGGTCCTTTTGTTGACTTTGAATAAATAAATGAATGAATGAATAACTCCTCCCTTTTTTTTATTTTTTGCTATACTACGGGTCAAATTGAATTGGATGGCCTAAATAAAGATCAATAGTTCCACTAGCACTAAAACATAGTCTAACCTTTCGTATTGGCACATAATGAAACACATTTGTTAATAAAACCTTTTTCTTTTATTAGATGATCAACCCTCCTCAAAATTAAACAAATCAAACCCACCTCGATTTACCAAAAAGCCTTAACGTGTCAACTTCAATCAAAGTGGCTTTAATAGCTGCTGAAAAAAAACGACTATGGCCGCATGTAATTTTGGTAAGATCGATGCCTTATTATTACACCGAAAGTTTATCAGATCGATCGTTAATTAGATCGACGCCTTATTCTTTGGCAACGAATTATTATACGGGCGAAATGTTTTTTCGAAATAATTTTTTTTTATTACTTTGTCACACACAGACCAACTAGTTAATTGTGTTACCGTTTCAAGTTGCGAGCGTGCGAAAAAGTTAGTTTTCCTTAATTTTATCGCGTTTCCGCGCGTCATCGTATTATAACGGTCTAATCATGATGATAGTGTCTTACCGAAGTAAATAATATTCCCGCCTCTTTTTCTTTCAAGATCAAATCACTAATTACTGCTCAACAAAGCTTTCTTCACTGAATTTTTCCAATATAAAATAGGTTTTATAACATTCAATTCAAACAACTTAGTTTTTTAACTTAAAAAAGTACTCTGAGTGTTTACCAATCAAGAAGGCTAGAAACTAAGGAGAGATAACTCCCTGGAAAGGGTTGGACTAAATCCGTATCCCACAGTGACGCATGCGCATTACGCTTCTTTGCCGCGATCCTCGCGAAGTGTCAAAATTGGTCAACACAACCTCGAAAATGTCAAAAACAAAACATATAACACAAAAAACAAGTTCTTCGCCCCATGGCGATTAATTGAAATTAGCAATTACTCTGGAGATAAAATCAACAACATTGCCATCATATGAATTAATTCTGTATCTTATCTTTCTTCACTTGGGAAACAACAAAAAACAACAACTGTCGCACGTGACACCGTTCAAAACAAAACCATGTGACCATGAAATGACAAATAGCTGCCGCTGCACATGCGCAATACAGCGTTTTGCCCGGCACAGAGTATACGACTTTCGGCCCTCGAAAGCTTACCCCCACTTCGGGAGTTATCTCTCCTTAGTTTCTAGCCTTCTTGTTACCAATGTACAAATTTGACAGTCAAATGTCAAATACCAAATACGACTACATTGTTAAAAGACGAACTACTTTAAAAAAATATTGTTTCAGTATTTTGACCATAGAGAAAAATGAGGCTGTACCTATATAGAAGGTTCTAGTAGGTTGTTCGTCTGTCTGTAGGCAGGGGTGGGATAGGGTGGGTTATACTAAATTTACCCAAATAATAAGTAAGTAATACCTTCTTAAGAGCGTTAGCTGGGGGTGGATCAAAAACGTTGCATTTTTGTAAGATTTTCGTGATTGTTGCATTGAATTGAAATAAAACTTAAACTAAGTATTGCTTTATTATTGTGTGCATGATACTATTTAGAAACACATTGAATTGTCTAAAATTAAGTCCTCGCCAATTATTTGCTAAATTAAACAAAAAACTTTTTTTTAAAATTGTTAAGACACTCAAATATTTACTGTACACCGTTAAAGTTATAATTATAAAAGTCAGAGGCAAGTGGCTGTATCGTCATGGTGAACGAAACACTTAGAAGCCCACTTCTCACCAATGGTATTAGAACCCAACGTGGTAGGTGGTGAGCCTTCCGCCGCTATCCGGGTTGATTTGGTTTTTTATCGATGTTTTCCATCACCGGAGAGTTAGTCGGATATTTAACAATGAACACAAATATTTTGGTTCTGACCAGATTTGAACTCGGGACTACACGATCCACGATCTGAGTTCGGGTGCTGAACCACTAGGCCACGACGCTCTCTATCTAATAGAGAGATAATTTATACTTAATTTGAATTCAGATAAATAATCACGAAAACCTTAAAAAATGGGACGTTTACGATCTACCCCAAACGCAGAAAGCAAACCCTCTTAAAGTGAAAAGTAGAAGATGTTTCCTTCGTCTAACTAAGTGATCGTTTTTTCACATCTTGTAAAATATTCTATTGAGCCTGGAAGAGGACACTTTCAAATATTTTGACAGTTGCTTAAAGGAGTCGCTACCGACATTTGGCCCCGAATTAGAGTGTCACTCAATTTAGGTTAAGTACCAATAGATGGAGTTTTACCGGTAAATTTAACTTTGATTGAGCTGAAATTTCAAAATGCTGCTTATAAATTACATTACGATAACTGAAAATTATAACACATCAATTACAAAATACATAGGTAGGTACTTTTTATAATTTAACGGATACTTCAAATATATTGCAAAATGCCAACTAATGTCATGACATTGATTATCAACATCTCGCAATATTTTTTAATTTATTTCATGGCTTGGAAACAAGTCCAGAAATAAATTAAAAAATATTGCGAGATGTTGATAATCAATGTCATGCTGGCAGCATCTTGCCAGTTTACGTACCTATTTGTAGTTTTTTTTTATATTTTACAAATCCAACTAGGAAATGTTTTGTTTCGCCCTATTTTTGTAACATTTTCATACAGAATATTGCAGAAAATATCCAGTAGATTTGTGAAATATCATTTCTATATCATACAAAAGTAGAGAGTATATTTAAAAAATATTTATGACACCAATACCATTCATTGTATATGTAGAAGCGTAGATCCTCTCTAGTTTTATTTTTGGTTTATTTGAAAATAAGCAGACATATTCAATGTCATTTGTCATTCTTGACATAGACATAAAAAACATTAGGATTATTATGGGAAATATATGTAATGTTAATCTGGAAATAGGCTTAGCCCAAGTACCAACGGTGCAACCCGCTAGATTAGCGGAGGTCTTCGAAGGAGGTGTATTCTTTTTCATGGTCCTTCGATCCACATTAGCTACAGATCGTGGCAAGGAACTAGCAAACCAGGCATCATAGTGACATCAGATAATAAAATTGCTGACCATGAAAATGATATTAATATTGCTTTAATTCAACTTATACAGTGGCTTCTACTACATAATCTTAATATAAATCTGACCAAAACTAATTATATACAATTTAATAAAGATAACAAAATTAATCTTGACATTCGTTATAAAAACACACAAATTGAAGAAGTAAAATTGTTTATCATCATAAATAAATACATATATTAAGTAATCACTAACACACACACTTTTAAGTATACTTTCACTCACTCACTCTCGCACACCCGCGCACACAAACACACACTTACACACACACACAATATCCTCGAAACTAAGTCTTGTTGTAATGTAAGTAAAGTCTGAAACGTCTGTCCTTGAGGTGGGCGCTAATGGCTGTGACACAGTCTTCGACTACTGCGGTCATTAACGCTAAAATTGTTTGTAAAAATAATGTTCTAGGTTTCAAAAAAAAAACTCCCGTACCACGCGTGCAGGACTACGGCGTCACCCACACACAATTCAACATTTGTTGGCCCGAACTAAAAGGTTCGATAACTCGTTTCTTTGTCGTACCATCCAGACGTGGAACGCTCTTCCAGCACATATGTTTCCTTCCTGGCGCGTTATTTTCTGTTGTTCGTAGTCGTAGGCAGACATTCAAAGACTAACGTTTTTGCTATTTCGATGTCAATTATTGAAAAACCTGTCGCACAAATACGTATTTAAATAGGCTTTCGACCTCCATATCGTCCAGTTTATTATGAACAAAGGCAAGCACCTCATTAATGCCGATGTAACACGTCTTACACTTAACAATATTGTTCGTCATTGTACTTTGCTTACGAGCGTACGCGCTGGTCAAAATTACACCAACCGGCCTCGATGGGTGCGCGGCACAGGATAGGATGTCAATCCTCCACTTTGACAACCTATTTTTTAAATCGGACTTAAAGCTAGTACATAATTCCTCTGCCTGATCAAACATGCCCTCCTTCAGATAATTTGTATTTTCTAATCCTTTAAAGCTCCGTATCAGTTCTTTATCACCCGCCATGAATTCCAGCCAAAATTGTTCGATTATTTCAAGTTTTCCTTATTATATTCCTTGGTCAAACGATTTATAGGAATCCTTTCAACATTTTTTTTAGTTTATTCATACCTTCGAACAACTCCTGCTGAAACATAAAGTAAAGTTCCATTTGAAATGCCATTAGGGAATCAAATTTCAATATTAATAATTAGTATCAAAAACTAAAGCTAAATGTAACTAAGAAACAAACTACCTGAATCTAAAGTAAAATGTCCATTATTTATTTCTTCGATTATACACTGTGCAACAATAAAATTTCCCGACTGTACTTTTAAAAATTGATTAACACTTAGCTAGCAATTC
Source organism: Udea olivalis (assembly GCA_947369235.1). Classification (NCBI taxonomy): domain Eukaryota; kingdom Metazoa; phylum Arthropoda; class Insecta; order Lepidoptera; family Crambidae; genus Udea; species Udea olivalis. Next base: position 21,848,409 of record OX376347.1, read on the forward strand.
ACTTCACTGGTCTCAAACATATGACATATCACTGTTTAATATTATTTACCCTTGATAACATATCCTTGTTTTCCTTTCGTGTCGTCTTTTTCCCAATATTTCTCGACTGACGGATAACACTGCGTTCACGCCCAATGGCCCTGACCGCTCCTGCAGTCTTTAAATCCTGCCTGGTTTGCTAGTTCCTTGCTACGATCTGTAGCTAATCCGGATCGAAGGACCATGAAGAAGAATGCACCTCCTTCGCCTCCGCTAATCTAGCGGGTTGCACCGTTGGGACTTGGGCTAAGTAATCAAAGGATATTCTTAAAGAATATCCTTTGATTACTTAGCCTATTTCCACATTAACATTACATGTATTTCCCATAATAATCCCTGTTTTTTATGTCTATGTCAATAATGACATTGAATATGTCTGCTTATTTTCAAATAAACCAAAAATAAAACTAGAGAGGATCTACGCTTCTACATATAAAATGAATGGTATTGGTGTCATATTTTTTTTTAAATATACTCTCTACTTTTGTATGATATAGAAATAATATTTCACAAATCTACTGGATATTTTCTGCAATATTCTGTATGAAAATGTTACAAAAATAGGGCGAAACAAAACATTTCCTAGTTGGATTTGTAAAATATAAAAAAAAACTACAAATAGGTACGTAAACAGGCAAGATGCTGCCAGCATGTGCGTGTGTATTTGTGTGCGCGGGTGTGTGTGTGCGAGAGTGAGTGAGTGAAAGTGTACATGAGAGTGTGTTTGTGATTACTTAATATATGTATTTATTTATGATGATAAACAATTTTAATCCTTCAATTTGTGTGTTTTTATAACGAATGTCAAGATTAATTTTTTTATCTTTATTAAATTGTATATAATTAGTTTTGGTCAGAATTAAGATTATGTAGTAGAAGCCACTGTATAAGTTGATTTAAAGCAATATTAATGTCATTTGCGTGGTCAGCAATTTTATTATCTGATGTCACTATGATTGAACTATCATCAGCAAACGCAACACATTTTTATGATGTTACATCAACAACATCATTAATGTAGAGAAGGAACAAAATTGGCCCTAGTACGGTACCCTGTGGAACACCTTGTTGGTTGAACATATGTTGCGATGAGTACGCTGTGAGTTCATTTTTTTGTTGATTCTGTCTATAACAACGCACTGTTTTCTATTGCTAAGGTAGGACCTTATCGACTCAAGTGCTGGTCCCCTTACACCAGACACTTCTAACTTTCTCAACAGTAACGTGTGTGAAACGTGGTCGAATGCCTTTGACAGATCCACAAAAATAGCCGTAGTCTTTTTTTTACTTTTTATATTTTTAATAATAGTACCTAGAAGGCTATGTATCGCTAAGTAGTAGATTTGTGTTTTTAAAAGCCATATTGTTCCTGGTGGAGGAGGCGAAACTTGTTACAAAAATCAACTAGTGGTCCACACATACACTTCTCAAAAATTTTGGAAAAGACCGATATCAATGCTATGGGACGATTGCAATCAATGTAATCGGTATTGCCTTTTTTTAACAATGGTTTTATTATTGATTGTTTTAGCGTTTCAGGAAAACACCCATAGTGAAAGATTGGTAAATTAAATGTGTTAAAATAGTAAGAAATCCATTAACACATTCCTTAACTACTTTAGTACCTACTTCATCGCATCCTACGGATTTTGTATTTTTTAACAACATGACTTCCTTTTTTACTTCAATTTCCGTAAGAGGCTTGAGGAAAATATAATTTGGGATATGACGTTTGTGGGTAGCCTGTTGTTGATGGTTGTTGTAATTTAATTGTATAAAATTATGATTAAATGTCATGGCTATATCATAGGGATCTGTCAGTATTTTTTTGTTAACATTCAATTTTTCTATGGTTTTGGTGGTATACTGAGTGTCGTACAATTCGTTTTTTACAATAGACTAAGAAGCCTTGCACTTGTTTTCGCTTCTATAAAGTCAAAGTTCGCATTCTTTTTAGTGTTATATATACATTTCTTTAGAATTCTTGAGTATTTCAAGTAATTATTTTTGGCTGCTTGAGTTTTGGTTTTGTAAAACATAAAGCGAAAGTTTCGTTTGTTTTTGCAACTAACCCTTAAGCCCTTTGTTACCCAAGTTTGTTTTCTTTTTCCCATGGTATTAATGTTTATTTTAACCTCAGGGAAGCACAACCTATAAAACAGTGTAAATAGATCATGGAATTCTTTGAAACTTTTGTTAAGATCAGGCTCATTATAAATTTCCGACCATGAAAGACTTTTTAAGCATTGCTTTAATTTCGAAATGTTCTCACAACTTTAATCTCTTTTGAATATAAAATAGGCCAAGGGAACAATGTTTTTAAGTTTTATAGGGAACATTAACAACTGAGCTGTCTCATGATCAGAAAGATGGAGGATACTTAACATGTGATCTAAGCATGCGAGTTTACGAGTTCGTACTGTAATATGATGTGTTAAGTTGTAATTTAGGGCTATTTCAAGTAGGCGCTCTGCAACTTTCGCATTGATCATTGTGTTCATGTTAAAGTTCCCCGTAATGACAATTTTTATTTTATTTTTATATTTCTGCAATGTTTCGTTTAGTAGGCAGTCAAGCCTATCCAAAAAGAAGTAGGGATCAGACGATAGTGTTCTATAAAGACAGATGATTATTATTTTATTCGAAATGATCTCCACTCCACAGCATTCGAATTTTATTTGTATTGCGTATTTCTTAAGATATGTCAATTCTTTACTATTTTGACCTTTTCTGGCTAATATGCAGGTGCCACCTCTTTTTTGGTTCCTCCAAAATGTAGATACTATGTGATAGTTATGAATATTGACGTATTTTCTTGTGGCCTGGCTTCAAAAAGGTTTCCAGTTTAAATTAGTATTATAACATTCTATCTCTATCTTTATGAACCGGTATCTCCATATTTGCTTAGTAAAGTCACCAAAGACATCAGTGAAAATCCAAGGTACGAATGCATAGCTGCCTAAAAGATAAAGTGGTTTGCCCACACATTGCCTTGTATGTAAGATCTCGGATACAAAGGTTTAATCCTTTGATAGTTATTTCCATAATTTCTTTTTTTGATAAAATGCTGGCGATATTTTGATGTAATATTACAAATTCAAGTTCCCTAGGCACGAAAAAACGTTTCACTGTCTGGTGTTGGACTTGGAGTTATCGGAGTTGGGAATGATGAGTTCGCTTCATTATCATCAGATTTATTTAAAGAAAATCTAGTTTTATTAATAAATGCGAAGATTAGGGTATTGTAAAAGGGTAAAATAGGGTATTGTACCTTTTTTGTGCTGTTTTTCTGTATTAATTTGTCGTTGGTTATACTTACAGTGGCATCATTAGCACAAGCACTTTGTTTTCGGGAGAATTAAAACGGGATTGTTCCTTTACAATATACTGTGTTAGTGTTTTTGCCTTTTGTGTTTAGTTTATTACCAGTTATTATTTTTTTCAATTTCATAGAGTGACATAGGTATTTTTTTTTTAATTTTGGCTTTATCTTGATGAAAAAGACTGTCTCCGCGGGCGAAGCCGCTGACGGACAGCTATTCAAACTTAAAATGAATAAATATTTGACTAATGTTATGGCAATCCAGCGAAATTAAATTGAGATTTGGATTGAGACGAAGGAAGATCTCAGAAAACTTCTTCGTCAACGTGGTGTGAGTTCGGAAAGAAAAACAGAAGAATTCTGGTTCGTTAAAAAAGATAATTAATTCGCTAATATTAATACAAAACCAATTTAACTTATCTTCAACTAATGTGGATTCACTAAACTTGCCTTGGTTCATGCTCGAACTGTACGACATTAACATTGGAAATTTATACAGTAATTAAACTGAATAAATGTTTCATTCCACTAAAATCAATATATATAACGACGGCAGTGTATTTGCCTCGAATTCATCTGTCATTTTATTTAGGATCTGTGGGCGTTCTATCAGGGAATGTTGGTTGAAATAATAACACTATTCGATGTAAACTGATTTTACTGCACTGAACACGCTAAATAACAATTTCACTACTAAAACTAACTAATCTGAGTAAACGGTACGCAACAGTTTTTAGACGTGTTCACTGTTCGGCGATCAGGAGCAAAGTGAGCTCCGCACTGCGCGCCGCTACGCCGTAGGTAGACTCTGTCAAACGCCGCCGCACGGTGGCGCTGGCGACCTGTTTCTTATAAACAACGCTTGGTGGCGCTGGCTTCGCTATAATTAAGACACGGCCATCCTGCTTGCACACGTCCTCGTGTGTTAACCTGTCAAAAGTAAACCAAACGAAAATACGTGTCCACTCGGTCAATCCTGACTCTACTCTAATGAAAGTTTAGCAATCTTAACAACTTCGAAAGTTTCAATACCATTACTTTTGAATCACTTTACATTAAGTCTCAGCAAACACAAAATTAAACTACGGAATCTTATTAAACAGAAAAATAATCATCATTTGAGAAAAAAACAGTTCCCAGAGCCATGGACCATTCGATCTCCCCATTAATTCTATTTATTTATTTATTGCTATTCCACAATGTGACAATTAGGCGTTAAAGTATGGTATTAAGATCATCATGGTATCAACGGTATCAACGGTAACAGCAATTATGTAGGCTAACAAAATTCTCGAGTGCCCCTGTAACACCACGGCCCCACGGCCGAACTGAATATGTAATTTTCCTCTTACGAGCCTCAACCTCTGCTCACGTGTGCATCACCCACTGACTGTACTAATAATGATTTCATTTGAGAAAAAATCAGTTCCCAGAGCCATGTACCATTCGATCTCCCCATTAATTCTCAACGGTAACAGCAATTATGTAGGCTAACAAAATTCTCGAGTGCCCCTCTAACACCACGGCCCCACGGCCGAACTGAATATGTAATTTTCCTCTTACGAGCCTCAACCTCTGCTCACGTGTGCATCACCCACTGACTATACTACGGTCTGTTTAGACCACGACATTCGCCAGAGCTAAACGCGCATCGCGCACCCACGTACTACTACAGTTTCCTCAAGAGACACCGTGTTCGACCGGGCTACGACTATGTAATAGCTACTGGTAAAGTCGACTTTACTACGGCTGTAATAGTACCCACTTGAGTTTCCACTATATATAACTAAGGTGTGGTTTACTCATCCACTCTAGGCTGTCTATGGATCTCAACTTCAATCTCGACTGGTACATGACCTACTGGCATTAAGTTCGCGGTAGTCGATACACATGCGGTCGGAACCATCATACCTCTTCACTAAGAGAGCAAGGCTAGCAAATGAAGAGCAACTAGGCTTGATGATATTTGCCGGTAACAACTCCTGAACACGCTCACGAACTACCCTACGCTCATTTATGGACATCCTATATGGTCATCGCTGCACCGTATGATTCGGGTCTATTCATCGAATTTTAGGCTCGCCTGTATAGACTTTCGTTGTAGGCACATCACTAATAAAGTAAATGGAGAACCTATCTAAAGTTTCTAAAAGTCTAGACTGGTCTGAACCAATCACGCCAGACTCAAATGCTTCAAATCAGGTGACTGTTCATTACTACGGCTTACAGAATTTACATCAAGAATTTTGTTAAACGAAAACTCAGTTGCATTGCAGTTATGTAAATAGGAAACCCTAGGCTTAAAACCTCACGACCTAGCATAATATCCGTTTGTAAATAGCTACCTGGCAAAACGTGTAGAAAAGTCTCTAAAGAGTGATCACTAATCGTCACGCAACATAAAATTTACGATACAATTATTTATCTCGATTATTGGTATCGATTCGTTTCAATAATCGATGGTTATTTATCAATTAATCAATTAAGTATTCAACTATTATTATTTCAAATCGATTAATTAAACCGATTAGTTGAATCGATTACCTAATTAAATTGATTAGTTGAATTGATTAGCTGAATTGACGAGGTAAATCGATTAGTAGAATCGATTAGTTTAGTCGATAAGTTTAATCGATCATATCGCTTGTTTGTATCGTTTAGTTGCACCGATTACATTGATAATTTAAATCGATAAGTTGGGTTGGGGTGCACGAAAGGAGCCTCCCCGCAGATGTACCAAAGCTTTGTACGTCGGGCGCTCCCCGGGCAACAGTTGGCGATCACCTAACGCTAACTGGCGAATCCTTTCACCACGATGGAACCCACAAATCCAGCACTAGAGCCGGCTTTGTGCGTAGTCTCGATTAACATCGAAGGTTTTTCGCAGGACAAGTCAGAAATTCTTTCTGAACTCTGCCGAACCACACGCTGTCACATTCTGTGTGTTCAAGAAACCCATCGGGATGAAACACAAGGCCGTCCATACATACCTGGACTAACGCTTATCGCCGAGACTTGCCACCCGAAGCACGGTAACGCAGTGTTTGCTACTCCCGGCGTAAGCATTACATCCGCCAAGTGTTCTACTCAGAACGGTATCGAGGTCATTACCATCGACCTCGGCCACTGCACCGTCACATCGGTCTACAAACCTCCCGGGACACCTTTTGTGTTCGTACCTCCCGACAACTTCGATGACCGACTCGTGAAAGTTGTAATAGGCGACTTTAATAGCCATAGTGCAACCTGGGGATATAAAGACACAGACACTAGCGGTCAAGCTGTGGAGGCGTGGGCTGAGACAAACGATCTGGTTCTCATTCACGACCCGAAACAACCGGCTTCTTTCAATAGCGGCCGATGGAAGCGCGGGTATAATCCAGATCTAATTTTTGTCAGCTCAACAGTTAGCTGTCAGAGCATTAAACACGTATGCCCACCAATACCTCGAACACAGCACAGACCTATAATGTGTAAAATCCACCCTGTCGTACAGCCTTTGAAGGTGCCTTTGAGACGTCGTTTCAAATACGCTAAAGCTGACTGGACGCAGTTTTTGCAACTGATCGACGATGCAGTAATAGACATCCCACCTTCACCGCAACACTACGATCAATTCGTCGACTTAGTTGCGAAAACTTCCCTCAAATGTATCCCAAGAGGTTGTCGGACAGCTTATATCCCTGGCCTTTCAATAGAGTCCGCAGAGCTGTTGAAAAGGTATGAGGTCCTGTTTCATAACGACCCCTTCTCTGAGGAAACCATACTGGCTGGCGAGGAGCTGTTATCGCGAGTAAGCGAAAACCGACGTGATGCGTGGATCAAAACTGTTACCAACATCAACATGACACACAATAGTAAGAAGGCTTGGTCTACCATCCGCAAGCTCACTAACGATTCACCATCACCCTCTTCGCCCAGTCAGGTTACCGCAAATCAGGTGGCACACCAACTCCTTCTTAACGGCAAATCTGGCCGCCCTGCGAAATGTCCACATTCAAACAACTCTGCAGGCACGTCCAACCAAGTCAGTTTGCCATTCAACTTAGGTGACATTGTATCTACCATCAAACACCTTAACTGCGGTAAAGCCTCCGGGATAGACAATTTATCAGTGGAGCAAATAAAGCACCTCGGTCCAGTAGCTATATCTTGGCTGTTGCAGCTCTTTAACTTTATTGTCTGGAATCTGCTCAAATACCACGCATTTGGAGAAAGTCAAAGGTGATAGCAATACTGAAGCCAGGAAAATCAGCAGACAATCCTAAAAGCTTCCGGCCAATATCATTATTGTGCCATACCTACAAGCTATTTGAACGATTGCTGCTGACCCAGCTCACAGGCCTTATCGACCCTAAACTTGTCCCAGAGCAAGCAGGTTTCAGACCGGTAAAATCATGCTGCAACCAAGTGCTCAAGCTCACGCAACATATTGAAGATGGTTTCGAGTCTGAGTTGATAACGGGCGCCGTATTCGTGGACCTATCTGCGGCCTACGATACGGTGAACCTCAATCGACTGCTATGGAAGGTGGACATCATGACCGGCGATCGCAAATTCGTCATGATCCTTCGAGAACTCCTCCATAACCGTCGGTTTCAGGTACATCTTCGCTCAGACAAGAGTCGTTGGAGGTCACAAAGGAATGACCTTCCCCAGGGCAGTGTCCTGGCGCCGCTCCTTTTCAACATCTACACCAATGACCAACCATCCAGCATAAATACGTCCCGCTTCTTATACGCCGACGACCTGGCACTAACATCTCAAGGCTCCAAGTTTGAAGAAATTGAGGCTAACCTCACTGCAGCTCTCAATAATCTGAGTAGCTACTACGAGGCGAACTCACTGAAGCCAAACCCGAGTAAAACGGAGTCTTGCGCATTCCACCTGCGCAACAGAGAAGCAAGACGTAAACTCAATATTGTGTGGCAGGGAGTACCAATCTCGCACAACAACTGCCCGAGATATCTTGGTGTTTCGCTAGACAGATCTCTTACTTATAAGAAGACCTGCGAAAACGCCAAGAAGAAAGTGAACTCGCGGAACAACTTACTGCGTCGCCTTACTACCTCCAAATGGGGAGCTACACCGCACGTGCTGCGGACGACAGGGCTAGCGCTCGCCTTCTCAGCTGGCGAGTACGCATCGCCTGTTTGGAGCCGCTCCGCTCATGCCAAGTTGGTGGATGTGGCCCTGAATGACACCTGCCGGGTCATCACTGGTTGTCCTAAACCTACCCCAGTGTCAATGCTATATCCACTAGCTGGTATAGCACCTCCGGAAGTCCGCAGGGCTGTAGCTAGCTCTACTGAAAGGGCAAACGCAGATCGCGACTCACGGCATCCTATGCACGGCTACGTCTCAGTGCCGCAAAGGCTAAAAAGTCGTCGCAGTTTTGTTAAGTGTGTCGCCCCACTTTCTACCGAACCCGCACAGGCCAGATGTGAACTTTGGCGCAAAAAAGCTTCTCTGCCTACTCCTTTTGTCCCGCTTGCCGAGAACCTCCCTCCTGGACATGATTTACCATGGCCGATCTGGAAGTCCTTAAACAGGCTTCGGACTCAGGTTGGCCGAAGTAAGGAGAACTTGGTCAGGTGGGGATTTTCGGTAAGCTCCGATGTGGTGTGTGGCACACTTAACATCGTGCCCGGCGTGCCCCAACACCTGCACGCCAGCGGATTTAATGGACGGCAGTCGATCCGCAATACAAGTGGCTGAATTCTGGGCTGCTACGATGTAATCAATTCTCGGGTTCCATCGACACGCTAAGAAGATCGATAAGTTCAATCATTTATTTGTATCGATTGTTTATATCGATACTATCGTGTCTTCAAATCAGTACTATTGATAATATCGATTGTTATATTGATAAATTCGTGTCAAGCATGTCTACACCCCTTTGTCATGCGAGGAAACTTGTCTTGTCTACCTCTTTAGTCGACTCTCAGAGACGAGAAACGAGAAATTACCCTATGTTTCGCATCTTAGCCCTGCTGACCAAAGAGTATATAAACACTACGTTTTACTTCTGCGGGGCTAAGATGCGCGCCCTATGAGAAGAGTAGACAAAAAATACACCAATCAAAGTTCGCCATTTCTCGATTTCTCTATTTTGTCTACAGTTCCTAACATGGCAGCAATTGTCGTGACGTATAGTATGTTTTGTATGGGGAAATCAATTTTGTCGACTGATTCTAACATGACCCCTTATTTTTTCGTGGTTTATGAGGGATATCTCGTGTGTGAACTCGTCGGGTAATTTTTGTGGACGACCAACGAATAATGCATAAAATAACATGAAAACAGGCGTCGCGGTGCGTCAAAATGCTGACATTTTTTTAAGTGCAGTAATTAAGCGACGCATTTATGACCCGTCGCTATTTTAGCTATATAAGAGTGTCAATTTTACATTAGAATATTAAATTCAAATAAAGCGGACTAATTTTTTTTCCGATAATGCGAAAAAACTTATTTAGATATAGTTTCCAAAAAATCAAGTGTTATACATATAGTTTGGGGATCAATAGTATCGATGAAATTATTCATCTCGATTATTAGTATCGATTAAATCGATTATTTGTATAGATTAATCGACTATTTGTTTAAATTAAGTAATCGATTGTTATTTATCAAATGATTAAGTATTTAACGATTATTATTTCAGGGCGATTAATGGTATATATTAGTTAAAATTTATTAGTTGAATCGATTAGAGGAATCGATTAGTTGAATCGATTAGTTGAATCAGTTAGTTTAATCGATCATATCGATTACATAGATTAGTTCGATTAATTGTTTGTATCGATTGTTTATATCGTTAATATCGTGTCTTCGAATCAGTATCACGGATAATATCGATCATTATAATAATAAACCTGTGTTGTACATATCTACACCCCTTTGTCATGCGAGGAAACTTGTCTTGGCTACCTCTTTTGTCGACTCTCGGGGATGAAACGAGAAATTACCATCTTAGCCCTGCTGACCTGCCTCCCGATTCAGAACGGAGTTATCGACCGATTCGGAAAGTTTATTTTTATTATAGTAAATGACCCGCTTAGCAGTGGCAATCTATATTTTCATATGTTAAAGCCGAAGGCCTTTAGATTTCAAAAACTAAATTATTTAAAAACTACCCATCCTAAAAGAATATCAAAAATAAAAGAAATTAACCGAATCGGTCGATAACCTCATTCTGAATCGGGGGGCTGACCTTTTCTAAGAACGTTTTGGACTTGCCCCAATTACTTGGCAACTTAAGATAAGTTAATTTCATTTGTTTACTTTATGTGCGTTAATCAGTAACTATAACAAATAATCAAATACAAATATAACTTACTTCAATTATATCCTAAGCAATATGTTCAACGTCAACAAAAACATGACGTTTTTGTACGTAAACATTATTAACATTTCGGTACACTTAAGGCCTGTATTCACTTAGATGAGTGTGAGTGCCGGTGATTGGTGCAGTTGTTTAGTGATTAGGAAAAAACACACTCTCACGCACTCATCAATAACTGTCTACACGTGTTTTCTCCTAACACTAAGCACCGGCACCAACTACTAAGCAAAGTGTAAACAGGCCTTAAGAGCGCGCTTAAATCACTTTTGACTCAATTTGGACCGCAGCCTTTACTGTCAAAAAATGTCATGTTGTCATGTCATGTCATCTGTCTTCTTTGCCGTCCACTCCAGCTATAAACATCGTAAATCTCTAACGCATATTACGCAGAAGAAAAACATTTTTACAGTTTTAACTTACATGTCCTACGACTTATTTAGGCCACTGTAATGTGTTAAGAAATTATGTTATGTTTGTTTTACTGATTTCATTTTCTTAGGTCTGAAAACAATGGGTGGAAAAGCTAAACAGAGTCAGAGAACGAAAAATAATGCCAGGGTAAGAAAATACTAATTCTTATTGCAACTCTAATACTTAAGAATATGCTCTTGTGGCGATAAACATGCGTACCATTTAAGTAAAGTTATGTCATGTTAATTTAATTTGGCCTATTGCCTCACGCCTTGCAATAAAAGTAATCATTATCTATAGGGCAACTTTACTGACTCTTGAACAGAATTTCATTGGATTAGCCTTGAAAAGAGTCGAACACTAATATTTTTAAAATCATTTCACAGCATTAACTTGATTACTGTAATTATGAATGTCTCTTTCTAACCTCTATTTTGATTCATTTAATTTAGATTCAAGAGCTTGACTTTGTGGGCACTTGCACATATTGTATCAGAAGGTTGCGTGTTCAAATCAAGTCAGGGTCACCAGTGTGGTGGTTGAAATGATAGGTAGACAATTAAATATAGTCAATTCACTATGAACTTGCCTGTATTTTCAATCCCACATTGTAAAATAATTCCAGTCACTAAACACACATAGAAAAGGTACAGTTTTTTAGACAGAAGGCGTTTCACTGTAGGTAACACAGCACAATTACTTTTCACAACATTTAATTACGCACAATAGGTAATAAACAATGACCGTTGAGTTGTCTGCGAATCCCAGACTGCTTGGCTTGTGCAAGAATGTATAGGTACCCCATTTATGATTTTTTAAAGTTGGTGCGCGTTTGCACGGCACTGCGTTACATTTACCAACATGTTTGACTGTTACAAATGATGTGTGTAATTAATTACACATCTTATGATGTAAATAATTAATATTATGATATTAGTTATGTAAGTATAATAAATAAATAAGATTTAAATATGGATTATGTAAACAAATATTATTTGTAAATAAAGTATGGGTGACACAATAATTATGTGTAAGTGCCCACAACTTAAAGCTAAACTAAAATCAGACTATGTGTGTCATAGGCTGATACAAAATTGCACTTACATTTTATACCTATTCAAGTGTCACTATCATCATCGTAACATCATCTTCCTGGTGAGGTTCCAACTTTGGGCTTCCAGTTTATTAGTCAGGAAGAAAACCAACTGATCCAATTAAATGACAGTGTTCCTCATTACTTGTTCTTCTAACCCAATGGCACATTTATCTTAAATTTTCGACAAAATTATAACATAAATATAATTATAATAAGAGATTCAAATAAAAACTACTAAATAACCAGCTTAAAAAAAGAGGAATTAACACTTATTAAATAACTTCCAGCCATCAAGCAGCGGGCGCAGTTCAGAACTACTCAACAATGTTGATGGCCCCTGGAATACAAATGCTGGGGGGAAAATGTCCACACTATTCCCCACACTAACAACGCCGATTATTGAACAGGGGCTCACTGCAGAATTCGCACTATGCATCAGAAAACTCAATAAAAAAGATCGTATTACAAAGACCAAGGTAAATATGAAACATAACAACAAATGTAGCTTTTTAATTTTAATCTATCCAAGTATGTTTGCCAATATGACAAGAGATATCAAAACTTAGTTTTAGATTCAGTTAAGTTTTTAAAAGCATAAATGCTATCAATAATAATGATGTTAGCAATGTAAAATATGATAGACTTAAAATTTTATCTATAAAAGCATCATCAAATGAATTTGATGAAAATCTGTACTTGAATACTTTAGGTAGGTATTCCATAATTTATTGCTTTCAAGGGCAATAAAAAAGTAAGTCTAATCACTTTATTAAGGTGGACTTAAACAACTGAAAATATATTTTGCAGGCACTACAAGAGCTCTCGGAGCTGGTAAATAACAGCAAGGTTGATGATGTTGCGGCTGCACTTCCAACCTGGGCTTATTTCTACAAGATACTGGCTGTTGACATAGACTGCAAGGTTCGAGAGTCTGCTCAGGTAATATTGATATGTTTTATATCAAGTTTAATTTATATTTACCACGGTTGGCCTGTAGCACGGTTTCTCGCCTCGATTTCCCTAGTGTCCCGGGTTCGATTCCCGGTCGGGTCAATTCAGGAAACGATCTTTTCTGAATTGACTCGGGTCTGGGTGTGCTGGGAGACGCCCCTGGCTTATTTCCTTGCGTGATACCTCGTAACACAGGGATATTAATCCCTACTTCGAGATCATTACAAGAGGTGTGTTGTCTGGCGCATATTTATTTATTAATTTATTTATATTTTATAGCAGATATTGTAAGGTTATTAAGCCTCCTGTTAGAAGTGAGTGAGGTAGTTAGTTGATAATGAGAGGAGAGCGTTAATTGCACTAAAATTAAATTACATAAGTATAAAATATAACAACAAAAGCATGTGTCGCAATGGTTTTTTCGCGGTGTCATCGAAATGTCGAGCGTGCTCGTACATGCTGCGAAATTTTAAAAGATAAGGAAAAATAAGGAGTTAGGGCGATGAAGCCTTATCTAGTCTACGGGCAGCAGTTATGATCACCTCGTCTACACTATCGTTTTCCGCGCGCCGCTCGTGTCCCGACGCTGTGCATCCGTAGGTCAGCTGCTCGATGTTGCTGCCAGAGTCACGTGTGCTGCTTAGCTTCACACTGCAGCCTAGATACTTTCTGCTAAGTCGCAAGGTTCCCCACGCCAAGAAGACTGTAGTGAGTCACCCGACTACAGTGTACAACACATAGTTGTGTGTCTCATGTGTCTGTGATTGTACAGAGAGTGTTTGTTTTTGCTCCTTGACCTTTTCGATGCGGTTTTTCAGGCTTTCAAGGCCTCCTTGTGATCTTCAATTCCAAATGTATGATTTGAGTCGGTAAGTATATTATTGATGTTTGACTCTCGTATGTACATTTTTTCTTCATTAGATGTAAGTTTAAGCTCGCTGTGATGGTCATTTCGAGCATGAATGATGCAACTCTCCTTTGAACATGCAGCCAAAGTCAGGTGTTATGATTCCTGTTCTGCGTAAGTGTTGTGACGTCACGCCAGCATCGTTACAGTTTTCTCGGAATTTCCGCTCATTTGTGGGATAGGTATCATGCGGTTGAGTTCATATTGTTCGCGGTATATGAGTGGTAGCTTCACTTCGAATATAAGGTATGCATTGGTTAAGCGCACGTGCACACGTGCCAGCTTGTGTAGAGGCCTAGCGTGCAGCGGAATGTGCTTACACATGGTAACGATAAATCACTTGGTAACTGCCCCAATATTATGTTTAGGTGTTCTTCAAATTCATCAGGTTTGATAAGATTAGTGTCGATTCTTCCATCCTTTACGTCAGTTACTAAGTCTAGTAGTTGTTGTTGAATTTGCCGTATGTTAGAAATTAAAGCTGTTGTGTACATCGCATTATCCTGGCTGACTTGTATGCTCTCTTGTGTCTTGACGAGATGTTCGTTTATGATTTGGAATTGATTATTCATCACTTCTTCGTTTCTTTTCAGGATATTGTTATAATCGATGTGTGGTTTTTGTAGAGATTTAGTAGATGATTTTCATTAGATTGAATTATCTTGATGTCCTTCGCATACTGGTTGGCAAAGCGCTCATCGAGCGTGCCGAAGAGAGAGTTAACTAAGTATCCAATTGCGTTAATTAGTCCTCTTCTCTTTTTCTTAGTGACCCATGTTTAGAGCGTAGGATTTCATTGCGGTGTTGAATTTCATTCAGTTCATGTTGGTATTGGGACGCTATTGTTAAGAATGCTGTTTCCGTCTTGCATAATGTGGTCAAGTGATTGACATAGTTCTGGATGTTGTTCAAACTTCGCCAATTTGTAAACATGTTGTAGTATACGACCATCCTCCACTCGTCTTGAATTACTTTCACATCGGCCACCTTGTCGAAATACACAATTCGTGAAGGGCTGAGTTTTGTTACGTTGATCATTTGTTGAGTAGTAGGCCCCACACACATGAACAATATCATTAGTGCCGTGTAGAGGAGGTTGACGCAAACCTTCCCTGCTTTGTTTCGCATTTTTTCGTGTGACCTTGAAGTATTAGCTTAATCTGTGTAGTCATCAAACGGCTTTTCGATGGTGATTGTTGCAGGCGATGGTTCCGGAGGTAGGCGTGAAAGTTTGGTGACCGGTCGCTTTATGTTGGTAGTTTTAGTTTTCAGTGTAACGACTCGTACTCGACCGTCGGAGTCAGGGTCAGTCTCTAACACCCGTCCCAGGATCCATTTTGCTGGCGGAATGTTGTCTTCCTTAACTAGGACGACGTCACCAACCTCCAAATTGGTTGTGGGATAGTGCTACTCGCTTCGTGTTTATAACGTGTGAAGATATTCATTGGACGATCTCTCTAAGAAGTCCTTAAATGTTTTCTCTGTTGTGCAGGCGTGAGACAGTCAATATTGTCTGTGTTCTCAGTTAATGCCTCTAGGGGTCGAGAGTCTAGGCAGCCTTCAATGTGTCAAGAGAGTCGAGAACTCTTCAAATGTTAGTTTTTGGTCCCCGAGTACTCGCTTAAGGTGATGTTTAACGCTTTTGACAGCAGCCTCCCAGAGTCCCCCGGCCGCGGGCCACGTGGGAGCGATAAAATGCCACTCGATGCCTCACTCTGATAAAGTACACACATCAAAAGTGTCTAGGGATCAAGCATTTTTATGCGGATTTCTTGAGATTGAGATGTGGCTTTGTAATCAATTTATGATTTTATAAATTTATATGGATCCTTTTTGGTGCATTTCATAATTTGAAACAGGAACTGTCAATCAAATTCGAGTAATAGATGAAAATCAGCTATCAATATTTTCCCTATAAAAACATACAACGCATTGAAGACATTATTAGTGCTACTGTTTCCCTACTACTGATTAAAACCAACGTTATTATGGAGCGGCGACGTCATTTAAGCAGGGAAGAAATGCTCAGAGCCGTGGGAATGATAGAAGCTGGTTCCCGGCAACGTACTGTGGCTTTAGCTCTGAATACAAGTCAGAGTGTTATCAGTCGACTTTGGACACGTTACCGAAGCACTGGTACCGTGGCTGAGCGCCATGGAGGACGGTATCGCTGCACCACACGGAGACAAGACCGATACATTCAAATCACAACTCGAAGAGCTCCAACATTAACCGCCATGATGTTAGCCGTGAGGCTTCATCACTCTTCAGGGAACTTAATTAGCGACCAAACAGTCAGAAACTGCTTGCAAGAAGTGAACCTTCATTCCCGAAGACCGCTAAGGGTACCACCTATAGCAATGCACAATCGTAGGATTCGATATCAATGGGCTCTTGAACACAGAAATTGGGCAGAAGAACAATGGCGTTTCGTGTGCTTTTCTTATGAGTCTCGTTTTAGTATGAGACGGGATACAAGACGTATACGACACTGGAGAACCCCTGGACGCCAACAGCGATTAAAATCATGCCAGGAAGTCCATCCTTATAGTGGTGGAACCATCATGGTATGGGCGGGTATTTGGATCGGCGGAAGAACTGAGTTGATTTGGATCAGAGGCAACCTCAACGCTCAAATTTATGCTGAGACGATTGTATCAGACGTCATCGTTCCTCTACAAGTGCAAATCGGTCCCTTATTTCAGTTGCATGATAATGCACGACCGCACACCGCAAGAGTTGTAAGACAGACTCTCGCCGCAGCTAACATCAATGTCCTGCCCTGGCCTGCTCAGTCGCCAGACTTGAACCCGATTGATCATGCATGGGATATGCTACAGAGAAGAGCTCTGCCGAATATGGAGGGTATCCAGTCGCAAGAAGACCTTTTTTTGTTGTTGCAACGAACATGGGCGGCCATTCCACAGCGTGATTTGGATGAACTCATTTTAAGTATGCCAAACCGATGTTCTTGTGTTGTTAGTGTTCGCGGTAGAAACACGGATTATTAATTGTTTAAGTTACCCAATAAAATTTTAAAGAAAACTGTTATTTCAGTCTTTTTTTCGAACTTTAATGTTAGTGGTTCAAATGTCAAAAATCCCTTTATTAGGAAAATGGCAAATTTCTTTATTAATGCAAAGGTGGCTTGGTTTATCGTTACTGTAGACAAACGAAAACACTTTATTTGATGAATCCTTAAGGAAAATTTTAATTAATATCAATCAGGAGAAAAGTTATTGCAAAAATATGTGTTGATCCCTAGACACTTTTGATGTGTGTAGTAATGACGTAGGTAATCATCTACGTATTGTTGTAGGGCCTCCATCCGTTGTTTTTGTAGCATCCTTGCTGCACCCACAAAGTTGGTGCCATTGTCGCTATAAAGGTGTTGAGGTTTCCCTCTGCGAGCGCAAAGTTGCTTTAAGGCGTTCAGGAAGGCCGCCGTACTCAGGTGCGATACAAGTTCGAGGTGGAGAGCTTTGGTACAAAGACACACGAACACGGCTACGTAGGCTTTCATGGTTTTTATACCTCTGCCCTTATTAGCCTTCACTTCTACATGGCCTGTGAAATCGGCACCCGTATGTGGAAATGGTCGTGATGGTGTGACCCGCTGTGGTGGCAAGCCAGCCATAAGTTGATTGTTATTGGATGTTTTAAAGCGATGACACGTGACGCACCTTAAAAGTTGTTTCTTCACTGCACGCAAACCACTTATAAGCCAGTATTTCGATCGCAGGTGTGACAAGGTTAATCTGGCTCCACCGTGCAAAGTTTCTTTGTGCGCTTGATCGCTTAATAACTCCGTCAACTTGTCGTTGTAAGGCAAGATGATTGGATGTTTCTGTTCTTGTTTCAAGTAAGAATGCTGCATTCGCCCTCCCACACGAAGGATGTTGTGTTCGTCGAGGATGGGGTTCAATTTTAGGACGATGTTAGTCGATGGCACCCTTTTATATTTGTTAAGTTGTGTAATTTCGTCAGCAAAGTTTTTTTTTTTTTTTTATATTGCCCGTCAAAATGACCTCACTCCACCTGATGGAAAGCGGTCGTGAGGTCCAGATATGAGGTTGACAAGCCCAGTCATTCAAACGAATCACTGGGCTGGCCATCCTCACCTTGAAGGCCTGCAGAAATGCCTTTTCACGCCCCGCTTGAAGAACCCGGGACTATGAGAGGAAGGAAACACATGTGCTGGAAGAGCGTTCCACGTCTGGATGGTACGACAAAGAAACGAGTCACCGAACCTTTTAGTTCGGGCCAACAAATGTTGAATTGTGTGTGGGTGACGCCGTAGTCCAGCACGCGTGGTACGGGAGTGGAAAGGTGAGGGTGGGATAAGCTGGAATAACTCGTCAGAGCATTCCCCATTGTAGAAGCGATAGAGAACACTAAGCCTGGCAATGTCTCTACGCAATTGGAGAGGCTCAAGGGTCAAAGTTGCCTCTGGGTTTCCAATAATACGGATAGCACGCCGCTGCAACCTGTCAAGAGCTTCGAGTAGGTACTTAGCGGAACCGTCCCAGAGATGAGAGCAGTATTCCACACACGAGCGAACTTGTGTCTTATACAAGAGACAGAGCTGCTCAGGCGTAAAGAATCGTCTCACTCTGTTCAGGACTCCGAGTTTACGGGATGCAGTTCTAATGACGCTCTCAATGTAGTCCCGCTGGTTTAGGTTGCTACGAACATCCATGCCAAGGATGTTTAGGCTATCCTTAATCGGTAGTGGGGTGCTCTGAAGAGTGGGATGGGAAAGGAAAGGCGACGCCTTTGCTGTGAATGCACACACCTGCGTTTTCTTGGCATTGAACTCGACAAGATTGCATGCACCCCATTCTGAAATGCGGTCCAACACTCCGTCAAGCTCAACAACAAGACTTCGCCTCTTCTCCTCGATGTCAGTCTGCTTTGCCCCAGGGCGCTCGAAATATCGCGCGTGGACCGTGCTATCATCCGCATAGCAATGAATATTACCAAGAGATAACATGTCATTGATATGCAGAAGAAACAACGTCGGCGACAAGACGGAGCCCTGCGGCACTCCGGCATTAATCTGGAGAAAGCGTGACTTTTGACCATCGCAAAGGACACGAATTCTACGTCCCTCCAGAAATCCGGCGACCCAGTCGCATAGGCGAGGTGGCAGACCATATGCCGGAAGCTTGGAAAGAAGCGAACGATGCCATACACGGTCGAAAGCTTTGGCAATGTCAAGGCTGACGGCCAAAGATTCCCCATGCTTGTCCATAGCCTCCCCCCAGATGTGTGTTACGTACGCTAGAAGATCACCCGTAGACCGTTTTGGTCGGAAGCCGTACTGACGGTCGTGAATGAGAGATTGATCCTCTAGGTAGCGGATGAGCTGCGTGTTTATGATCCGCTCAAACACTTTAGCTAAAACTGAGGTTACGGCTATTGGACGGTAGTTGGCAGGGTCAGACCGGTCCCCTTTTTTGCGAACTGGTTGAACGTTCGCCTCCCTCCAAGACAGCGGCACAAGACCCGAATTGTAGGAGAGGCGATACAGGCTAGTGAACACTGGAGACAACTCCGCTGCACATTTCTTCAGCACCACAGCTGGAATTCCATCAGGGCCACTGGCTTTCCTGACATCGAGTGACTGCAGTTCGGCACGAACATCACACTGCCTGATACGAATATCAGGCATTGTGGAGCCGCAATGTGGAATATCAGGCGGCGCAGCACCGCAGTCATCGATGCAAGAGTTTGCGGCAAAGAGGTTAGCCAGTAAATCGGCTTTCTCTTGCGGCTGATGAGCCAACGATCCATCAGGGAATCTCAGTGGGGGCAGCGAAGGCACGCAGAAGTTAGATTGCACGTGTTTAGCCAGTCGCCAGTAGGAGCGGCTACCCGTAGGGTGCGTGATGAGTTCTTGGCCAACACGTGCAATTCGCTGGGCGTCTGCTCTAATGTAAGCCCTCTTCGTGACCTTGGTGGCTTTATTAAAGGCTGCTTTCAGGGAGGCAAGGTTTGAATGATCATTGAGTGCCTGGGCCCTAGACCAAGCACGGTACGCCGCCTGTTTTTGTTCAACAGCTGCGGCACACTCGCGATTGAACCAGGGACCAGTTTTGC
The DNA here is from genome assembly GCA_947369235.1 of Udea olivalis. NCBI lineage: Eukaryota > Metazoa > Arthropoda > Insecta > Lepidoptera > Crambidae > Udea > Udea olivalis. The sequence goes on from OX376347.1 coordinate 21,868,582, forward strand.
TAGCACTGACGACATCAGTAAAAGGAATGTAGTATTCCATTCCGGTACTGATCTCGTCAGCGATAGCAGATGCACTCTCTGAAGCATCCCTTTCTCCAAAGCAGCACTGCCGACAAGGGACGGAGGCAAAATACTCTCGCAATCCGTCCCAATCTGCCGACGAGTAGTGCCATAACCGCCGCGTCACCTTCACAGGTTATGGGGGAGCTGCACAAGGCACTGTAGCGCCAACCAGACAGTGATCGGAGGAGCCCAATGGAGCACCAACCGACACTTTATACCCGGCTGGGTGACTCGTCAGCAGAAGGTCCAATAGAGAGGGAGTATGACCGACAATATCTGGAACCCGGGTGGGCTGGTGTACCAGTTGCGTCAGGTCTTGCGTGAGAGCAAACGCATGGGCAGTTCGGCCTGCATGGTCTGTTTTTGATGAGCCTAACCAGGACTCATGGTGGGCATTGAAGTCTCCCAAAAACACCATTTCGGCATTCGGGAACTGCGCCTGAGCGTTGTCTGCGGCCTGACTCAGATGCTCGAAGAGTCGAGTTGTCTCGGCGTCGCCTTTGTGGGAGCGGTATATGCACGCATAGACCCGGCTTGTGGAGCCCAGGTCAACGTGCACCCAGAGGGTGGAGAAGGATGGGTCTTCTAGGCAGCGGAGACGGCTACAGCAGACGTCCGCCCTGACGAATAGACATACACCGGCTTTAGGTTGGAAGGACTCTTCCAGCACATAGCCGGGGTAGTGCAAGTATGACGTATCGGCAGGGCGGCCTATCTGTGTTTCCGTCAAAAAGAGCATCGCAGGCCTCGCCGTCTCAAGGTGTTGATGGACGGCGTTGAGGTTTGCATGGAGTCCGCGGATGTTAGCGAACTCCACCTCAAACAGCGTGTTGGTGGGGGATGGGGATGCCGCTGTAGGCCGTTTTTTCGTGCTTCTGACTGCCATAGAAGTTGGAGGATTGGAGGGGCGTGAAAGGAAGACTGTGATCGAGGCATTGGTATTAATCGCGTGGAATAGTGTAGGCCGGTCCGCCGGACGGAAGGGCCCCCGTACCCCCTCGGGTGTGGTCGCCGGGCCCCACCGGAACCGGGCACCACCCGGCACGACGAGCCACCCCGAGATTATGCGCGACCTGGTGGGGCAGCCTCCAGAGGTGGTTGACCCCTTTTGGGCCCCTGTACTATGCCGCGGGCGGCCAGCGGCACCACCGTTTCTACGGGTCTCCCTGGCCGGCGGGCCGATACACACTACACACACAATACCGCCGCTAGGGCTCCCACTGGTCCAACAATTGCCACGATCACAGTCCCCCTGGCACCGGTTAGTGCAGTGCTGATCCCGGAACGCAACCTGACCGAGATAGGTCAGAATCACTTGGCGGGTTTTACACAACTGCATGGTGGTAACAACAACCGGCCGACATAAGTCTCCCACCTGAAGAGCAGATGGTCTGCTGGAAGAAACCCTTAGTCGCCTCTTACGACACCCATGGGAAGATATGGGGCTGTGGAAAGTATTCTTTTAAAGTGCCGCCACCAGCACGGCACAAAAGTGATTTAATTGTGTCGCTTTGATAATTGCATTACGAGTATTTTGCACGTCACTCATTGTTAAGTACGATGTTTGCTTGGCATTCTTGATTCCGCGCGCATTGTTACGAAGCGTAATATCCAACTTAGGATTCGTGTTACACGAGTCATTGAAATGGGCTTGATAATAAGTTCGTCAAAAAGTGGAATATTTTTCATTGATGTGTAGGCTTGTTTTGTCTTTTTCAGTCCAGCTTTAATTCAAAAGAGCCTCATAATTTATTTTCTTGTTTTGTCTTGAATTTAAGAATAATTAATTGAACCTGGAAAAATTTATTCATAAGAAATAGTTATTTTTAAAATATGCATGCTGGTCTTGAACAACAAGTGAAAAGATTCAACCTGTTTTGCCTGAGCAGACGCTGTCTTTAATGGTTGGCTGTCGCGTTTTAAATGAGTGCAAAGAAAACTATTAATCTTATGAAGTGATCTATATCAATTCAACTTTGGCACATTAAGTTTTTTTGCTAGAATAAATAGAACCCTAATAAAATGTGAATTTCGTTTAAATAACTTCAGAGACAGAACATTTTAATTAATTAGAATATAAATAACTCAAAACGATTGTTGTTCTTATTGGAATATTATGGATGATAAAAACATGTTAAAAATTGTGACTGCTTATTTTAGAGTAATCACCACTTTGTTTACTAATTACGCCTGCCAAGCACTCCTATGATGTGTATCTATTGGGTAAGCTTTGGGGCGCCATCAAATCAGACGCGCAAAAAAGCGCTGAAGTGGAGTCAGGTCAATTTTCACATGACATGCGCGTGTTAGGTATTATCACGACAAATGCATTTCAACAAATTATTTTATGAAAATTTGAAATTAAAAGGCACCCTTGACTGATGATATATGCCCGGTTCACATTATTCTAGTCCAGCGCTCAATCAATGTGAACTTTCCAGTGTGGACATTGCAGTGCCGTTTCACATTATTCCAGTGGCATTCCAGCGCTGAACTGGAATGCTGCTACTGGAATAATGTGAACGAGGCATTAAGGATCATTTCCTCGGTCACACAGTTATGCCACGCGGCAATAGCGCTTGCGTGCGGCCGGCGCCTGGCGCCGCTGCTGCGGCAGCTGGTGCCGGCGTGGCTGCAGTCGCAGTACGACGAGCACGCGCCGGCGCAGACCCACGCCGCCAACTCGCTCAAGGTACCTAAGTTGTTGTATGTCAATATTTCCCAAAATTTTAAAGTCCTAAAAATAATTCGTTTAAAAGATACTAGCTTTCCGCCTGTGGCTTCGCCCGCGTTATCGTTATATATTATAGCAAAATTACATATTTTTTTTATAAATTGTAGCCCATGTGGTTTTTCTGATGTATAATTTGTATTACTGTAAAGTTTTATATAAAACCGTTTAGTAAATAGTTTTTGCATGAAAGAGTAAAAAACACACATACATTAGTACTATATTAGTAATATTTTGTAGTTCATTCATTTACCACACCTTACCTTCTCTGGGAACTACTAATAAAGTATCCCTTGTACTTTATTCTTTTCACAATAAAATGGATATTTTTAATTTCACAACACGAATGCATTGCAAATAGACTTGTGGACCACTGAGAGAATGCTATCGATTATAAATATTTTCTATTTTCTCCCTAGGCCACATTTCCTGAGAACAAGCTACCAGAAGTAATATCATTCTGCAAGGCGGAAGTCTTGGTACACTTCCTTGATAATCTCATAGGGAATGGTGACAAGTCTATCTTAAATAGGTGAGTAAATGCCATGACAACAGGAGAAACTATTTAGTTACAGTTTTGGTTTAATGATTATACAGGGTGTCTGGCGCCAGATTTGTGTTTTTAAATACGATTATTTCAAAAAGTAATAAAGGGTGCGGGGGGAGGGTGGCGCCATTAGAATCACAGATCATGGTGATTTCTCAGTCACGATGCCGCAGTGATGGGGTGAGTATCGCGCGTTCGCCATTGAGGCATTTTTCAAGAGTAACGATTCCTACGTGATAGCTCGTCGACAATTTTGTTCACGCTTCGGTATTCGGCGGATAAGTGACGGACCGAGTGTGAATTTAATTCGTTCCTGGGTACAGAGGTTCCGCGCAACTGCTTCGGCTTTGAACACCCCACGGCCAGGGCCTAGTCTATCTTCAAGGACCCCCGATAACATTGAACTGGTGGAACGGAGTTTACTTGAAACTCCACGACATTCAATAAGAAAGAGGGCGGCCTCATTGGGACTGCCAAGAGCCATCATTCACGAAATTTTGAAAAAGGATCTGAAGTTCCATCCTTTTAAAATTCAAATTGTCCAAGAACTGAAAGAAACTGACTTTCTTTGTCGCAAAAATTTTTGTAAAACGATTTTGGAGCGTTTTTGCACTGTAAATCCCATTTTTTGGAGCGACGAGGCTCATTTCCATTTAAACGGACACGTTAACAAGCAAAATTGGTCTCCAAGAACCCGTAACCCTCGACTGAAACACCAATAACCATTGCACTGCCCCAGGGTAACTGTTTGGTGCGCTTTATCTACGAATGGGATAATTGGACCTTTTTTTTTCAAAATGCCCGGGGCCAGGCGACAAATGTCAATAGTGAAAATTATGTGTAGGGTGTAAATCCCACAAAATAAAATGGTAAAAATGTTATATATTAATAAACTAGTAAAAATGGTTAAATTATGGTGAAAATGGTAAGATGGTGAAATGGTATGAGAGCACGCGGAGCAAATGGTTTCCGAACATGAACTGATGATTTAAATTATTAACAAAGCCACGAAGTTATAATTTAGGGCGTTAATAAAATGCTGATCGCGCGCTCTGCGGATCAATACTACTTTGTACATTATGGACGCATGATTGCGGATTTCTTTTTGCCGAGCCTGCGACCTCACCCAGGGTTATCATCACACACATGGTTCCAACAGCATGGTGCGACCGCACACACGGCTAGAGCTTCAATGAATTTGCTTCGAGAAGCTTTCCCTCACAAACTGAGATTAGTCGCTTTGGAGACATCCCGTGGCCACCGAGATCGCCTGACTTGGCCCCAATGGATTTCTTTTTATGGGGACTACTTCAAAGAGAGAGTATACACTAACAATCTGCGAGCTGTTGTGGATTTAAAAGAAAACATTTGACAAGAAATCGGCGCAATTGAACCGAGCTTACTGCAGCGTGTGGCGCGGAACACGAGGCTCCGGTTTGAACATTGCGTGCAACTCGTTGGAAGACAATACATCTGGATGTTGTAATCTTTAAAAAATGAAATCCGCACTTTTACACTATCTATTTATTTTTAAATAAACGATATGTCAAATAGTTATTTTTTAATTAATTTTTGAAAATATGAATCTGCCGTCAGACACCCTGTATTATGTCTTGCTTACGCTTCTGACTATCAGAAGATTAGTTATTCCCACTGTTCTATCAAAATAAAATAAATATCAGTAATATGTACGGTCTGGCAAAAATGTGGGCTGTTACCCTATGGTTGAGTATCATTCGAATGTCATAAAACAGCAAGGTGGATTACCTCTTGCAATTACATTACTATGAATGGTGGCCATTTTCTTGTATGAGTGGCGCCATGAGTCTTTAGTTTAGTTTTCAGCAGTCAAAGATTGAATTAAGCTGTAACCCCTCAACCATCCTTTAGGATCGATGACCCAGACGAGCGTTTGCTGCTTCTGCAGCGTCTGACGTGTAGCAGCCTGCATGGCTTGCGCTTCCTCATACTGCATCTGCCGCAGTCCCACCGCGCCTGGCTGTGGGACGCGCTCGCGCCGCTGCTCGCCCACAGCGCCTTCTGGAAGCTGCCGCAGCACAAACAGCCGCAAGTCAGGTACAACTGCTTCTGCAGCGTTCTCCAGATATAAGATCCACCTAGCTTGTGGAATGTCTAAATCAGATTTATTAGATTAGATGAATAATTTGGTATTGCAATAAAATACAATAAAACAAAAAAGTAAAATAACATGAAAATTTAAATTAAATATCACAACCACAAAATAAATATAAAATAAGATGTCTTCAATATCAAAAAGTCAACAGAGAAACAAATAATGTCAAGAAGGAAAGAATAAAGAACAGCAAACAGTCCAATTGTTCAGTCCATACTTTGGCAGGTGAAGTTCATACTAACTTATAAAACTTATTCGTTTGTACCATGGACAGAGGCGCGTGGTACGGTGCTGTAGGCGCTGCCATAGAGGTGTTCGGCGCCCAGTTCGGCGACGCGCACGGCGGCCGCTGCGCGCGCACGCTGCTGGCGAGCGCGCCGGCGCAGCAGGCGGCCGCCGCGCACCAGCTGTGGGCCTGTCTGCTGTCACTCATGCTCAGTGTGGACGTGAGGATTATTTATAATACATTTTTGAAAATAAAATGTAATAAAGATATTTTTGTCATTAAAATTGTACTATGATTTTTTTCTCATAGGATTGGCACAAGTGGTTAGATAAAAAGGATCTGCTCAGCAAAAGGATTCTGGATATGCTAGAACAAGGTATGTTGCATTATTTGCTGCACTTTAAATAATATTAATTACTACAAATAAATTTGAATATTTTTTAACTAAATAATAATAATAAATAAATTAAATATCTGGGACAATTCACACCAAGATCATCTGACCCCAAACTAAACAGAGCTTGTAATATGGGCGTCAGAGACTGATAAACATACTTAAATATTTCTAAATATATACTTAAATAGATAATAACACCTAAAAAAACCTAAATAAAAATTAATACTAAAATTTAAAAATTTATTTAATTTAAATAAATTTTTAATACATTTTAGATTAACAAAACACAAGCTTTCGATTGCTTCAACCGACCACTTTCAAAATCTTCAACTTCAAGTGATAGTAACCATGATGATGAACTCTATAACTATTGGAATTATAGAAAAAAAATGTTTCTCACCATCCAACGTATGAGACTATTCATAGTTCACAGCTTCTTCTGTCGCTATGCACACCAGCATTAAACTGCAGTGACCTGATTGGCCCCACATTGAGTTTGTTTCAAAAGATCTACTAATGTCTTATTGTACATTCTTATGTGTACTATTATTTGTTTTTTTCTCTTTATCTTTTGTTGCTTTGATCGGGTTCATAAAATAAATTTTTAATTTTACTTCTGACATTTTTTTTATTAAGGAAAACAAACAGCTATTTCTAATACATTTGCTCAACTTAACTAAAATAGATACATATACATAAAGTAGTGATCTAGAAAACACTGCGATCAAAAAGAAAAAGGCTATCAAAACAACACATGAATGAATATTAACTAAGTATGTTTGTTTGCATGATATTACTAGAGAAGCAAGATTTACTAGATAAGATCCGCTGGCCTTTTCAATAAGCCACGGAATCGTTCTATTCTTTCATGATATATGTCGATGTTACTGTAAGTGCTGTTGTACTTGTTGCAGACTCTTATTATGAAACTATTTTTCCTATAATTGGACTTGTAAGACGGTGTGCTGGAAGCGTTACTATGCCGTGTGCTAGGCCTAGGACATTTATAAAAAACCTTACTCAACAAATATGTCGACTACGTTGTTAATGATTTTGTAAAGTAGAACTTGATCCCTGTGCTCTCGTCGAGTTATCAAATTCTCAAATTTTATTGGTATCTAAATCTTTAAACCGGTACTTCAAACGTTTTTTAAACTTATTCTGTACACTTTCCAACTGTTGAATATATTTTGCAAACCTAGGATTCCACACAGTGGAAGCATACTCAAGCTGCGACCTCACGTAAGCATTATACCGTATTAACAATGTATTGACATTTTTGCAGTTCTTACTTCGGCGAAATATAAATCCAAGCAACCTAAATGCCTTAGCAGTAATTTTATTTATATGCGATTCAAAATATAATCCACTACCCAGCTGAACTCCCAGGTCCCTGACCTTATCGACTCTCTTCAACCCCTTGTCAAAAAGCGTATAATTGAAGGTTATTGGATCTTTTTTCCCTGTGAATGTAATCGCATGGCATTTTTCAACATTTAGATGTAATTTGTTAAAAGAACAATAGTTACATAGGCGATTCAGGTCATTTCTGCGTAACATACTCGTGTATGAAGAGTGATCCAATTTGAACTTCCGAACTAACATTTTAAAAAAGCACAACGCGCATTGTTTTTATTGTTTAAATTTTATTAAGAAAAATAGCAAGTAAAATTTTCGCCTCTGGACATTCTGTGTGTTTTTTAAATGAAAGTTCGGAAGAACTAATAAGATCATCTTTAGCATGCCCGTTTTGTTGACGTTTCACCGTATTTGCGTGCGATGTCCCAGGCGGCTGGGGCGACGCGCGGCGCCTGTCCGACATGCTGCTGCCGCTGCTGGCGCACCTGCCGCGGGACATGCTCGACAAACACTTCTATGAGGCGTTTTTCAATGCTTTCTACAAAGGGTAAGTTCATTCTTGCCATATCAATCACATTTCAATCAAAAATTATAGTCTAATAAATTCTGATTTCATAATATTGATACGTAGTCACAGTTTTATTTTATTGTAAGAAATCTTATGACCTGATAGGTCTACCATTCTTCAAATCTTTTACTGTCAGAGTAATGTTAAAAATTGTTCAAAAGATTGCAATACTTTCCTATAAATAAGCGTTTCATTAATAATATTCAATAAAACAACTATGTATTTTTACCCTGTTCAATTAATTTCCGTCTCATTTCTGTACCGATTCTAGGCATTTTTTTCTAAATCTGTCATATTTGTCATCCTATGATCACTTGCGGTTCTTCTTAATAGGATCGTAGTAATCACATCTGTTGGAAAAAGTAATACTAGTAAAATGTTAGTTTTCTGCAATATGGAAATAACATGTAGCATTATTTTTTTCAGCCTTGATAATAAGAACATACTAAGCTCTAAAAGCGAACGGCAACACTGGATTACCAGTTTATCGGAATGCCTGCGCTATCTTTCCATACAACCATTTGACTACGTCGTAGAGGTCGCCACTTCCGTCCACAGAACGTGGCTCAAAAAAGTGCTACACATACAACATGACACGCAACTGAGAAAGAACCTCATCAAACATTCGGCAGCCAGCATGACATCTTTAGTCGAATATTGGCTGAAACAGTCAAAAGAACCCAATGGCGAGAAATACGACCAGCTAGTGAGAAATTTCTGGCAGAACATTGCATCAACTGTCCTGGCACAGATTGAAAATCCATTAGAATCAGAGAAAATAGCCCTAATTATAGATGGACATATATTATTACTACAAACTCTAAAGACTTCGTTTTTAACTCCCGTAAAAAAGACACATAGCATCAAATTTGATGGCGATACCCCAACAGAAGCTGAGGCTAAGAGCGCACCAGAGCAAGAGATTGATCCAGTAATGATCAAGAGATACACACATAATTTGAACGAAGCCGTCGAAAAGGTCTGCTGCGGGCACTTCGAATTCGCAGACAAAACGGAAGCTACAGAAGTAATTCTTACTTCTATGATAACAATCTTAAATGATTTTGACAGTAAGAGCTTGTACTTAGCCGTGGCGAAGCATTTCAATGGCAGCGGCGTGTATGAGTTGTATGAAAAGGTGTTGCGGAGATGGATGCAAAATGATACTATGCGATGTAAGGCGGTTGTGGACGTCATATTTATCGTCTTGAAACATTTGACAGAAGAAGAGCAGGACGCTGTTTTAGCGTCGTTTGATCAGGTGAGATATTTTTTGTTTACAAATAAGCCTTATCTGTCCTAGACAGTTATTTTACTTTTGCAATGATTTTGTGTAAAAAAAATATGAAATATGTTCGTAAATAGCAGGATTCAAAAGTGAGAAAACGTTCAACGAACTTATTTTGGCAAATGAAGCTAATGTGCAGACTATTACAGGAATAGTAAACTTTTCCTCATTTTCAGCCTTTAGAATTTTCGTACTTGTTAAGTCTCATAGTTCTAGAAAGATTTATCTATCTATATAAAATAAAAATCAAAAACCGAATCAGAAATCAATTACAAGAGTAAAAAATAAACAGATAAAAAAGTAAGTCACCGATTTGCCAGAGGAACCCAAACTAGGCCTGTATCTTGGGAATCCAGAAAATAGTTAAACAAAAGAGTTTGATACAGACTGTATTAGCGGCAGTATTACTGACAGTGCGAGTGTGAATGAATGTGTAATCGAATGTGTATGTGCTTGTTTTAGTGTGTAAACGTGTTATTTGAGCGTGTTTGTTTTTGCCCTATATACACACAACAACATGATCTAGGGATATGTAAAACTTTTTTAAATACCTTAAAAAGTACTGGCCTTACAAAAAAACTATTAATGACAGATTATAAAAACATTATTAAGTTCCTTTTTTAAATTCAAATTTGTATCTAAAAGGTTTTGTTTTAAGATGAAATTCGCATTCATTGAATTTCTTCCAAAGAAGTAAATCTTCTCGAACTTTTAACTTGATGAAAACTCCATAAATTCCTATAAATCTTTGTCAAACGCATCTCCGGTGTTAATTTAATTATGCCACGTAGACACTTGACCAGGAACGAAATGTTAAGAGCAGTGGGCATGATTCAAGCTGGCGTTACCCAAATTGCGGTTTCTGAAGCCATGAGGACCAGTCAGAGCGTTATATCCAGGCTTTGGTCACGTTATCGTGTCACGGGGAAAGTGGTGGAACGGCACCGAGAACCTCAACGCATTACAACACATGTACAGGACCGATTCATAGTAAATGCTGCACGAATTTAACCAAATGTAACGGCGATGCAATTGGTTCAAAGGCTACAGAGAGAGTATGGTTTGCTGGTAAGCGGTCAAACTTTGAGAAGACGACTGCATGAAGTCAACCTACGTGCTCGTAGGCCACTTCGGGTACCAGCGCTTAGGAGAGGCAATCAAGGAAGAAGATTACAATGAGCTATATTGCACACGAAAACTGGAACTATTCTCAATGGTCACTTGTGCTTTTCACTGATGAATCCAGGTTTGTATTTCATCCTGATTCGCGAAGAGTACGCGTTTGGAGAAAACTTGGACGTTGGAATCGACTGCAGCACCCACAACAAGTTCATGCATATCAAGATGGCACAATTATGGTTTGGGCAGGAGTTCGTCTCGGCGGTAGAACGGACCTCGTTTGGATACAAGGCAATATGACTGCTCTAAAATACCGAGATGAGGTGCTAGAGCCTGTAATCTTGCCCCACAGACAGCAAATGGGACAAAATTTCCAGCTAAACGATGCCCGTCCACATACGGCGCGTATCGTTACAAGTTGGTTACACCGGCATGATATCCAAGCTTTAGACTGGCCTGCATCCCCTGACTCAAATCCTATTGAGCATGCCTGGGATATGCTTCAGAGAAGAGCTCTTAGGAATTTCCCTGAAGATATTGTGCATGAAAACCAGCTTTTCTTGGATCTTAGCAGGACTTGGGACAGTATTTCACAATAGGATATTGACACCCTTGTTTTGAGTATGCAGAACCGCTCCAGATGTGTCAGGAGAGTCTTAGGTGGATCCACGGATTATTATTTTAAGTTTTCAACAATTTTTATAAAAAAATAGTTGTTTTGTTTAGGTTTTGATGTTTCAAAAATAAAGTTAAGATTGAAATTTTGTCTGAGTTTTTTCTCTTCTAAGTTTTTTTAAATTTATCTTTATCTAAAAGTTTATTTATCAGATTAGAAAGGCTATTAAACAAGGTTTATTTTAATGTGTAGGTGTCTTAACAAAAAGTTAATAGAATTTTAGTTATTTAGGTTTAATTGAAATATCCCTAGACCATGTTGATGTCTGTATTCAGATCTTAGCTTTGGGGCTTTTAAAAATATCATATTTCACGTTATTTTCTTAGAGATGTCTAAAAAATATCTCGAACAGACTTGCTATTTCATGATCGAAAATCTTTGCTTCATGCTATAGGCTTCTATCACTTGCCTCACATCTTTTTAATAGTATATTTTGTATTGAGGGACTAAACGAAGCCATAATATACCAGAGGTGGTTTGACTCCCGAGCGTGCGATAGTCAATGAAACCGAGGGTAGATTAAGTTGGCGTTTAGTCTCGAGGTGCAAACTGTGCTTTTCACTTTGAGTGCGAGAAAAATAGTCAGTTTAGTCCAAAAACATTCAATAAATATTACTTATAAAATAAATCTGACTGGCCTATTGGCGCAATGGCAGCGATCCTGCCTTTAGCGCCGGAGGTCGCGGGTTCGATCCCCGCACAGTACAAACATTTGTGTGCATGAACATGTCTGTTTGTACTGGTCTGGGTGTCTCCTATGTATAATAAGTATGTATTTACAAAAGAAAATGTATTTAAGTATGTTTATCAGTTGTCTAGTATCCCATAACACAAGCTTTAATTAGCTTACTTTGGGGCTAGATGGCGCTGTGTGGAATAATGTCCAGGGATATTTATTTATTTATTTATTTAAAAATCACAAATGTTTGTTATTCCTCCAGTCCATACAACTTTCGTAAGTTTTTAGATAAATCTTCCGTGATTTGGGGGCAAAAGATTGTCTATTAAGTCTTTTGCTCTTAGCTCGACGTCAAGCTCTTCACTGTCACAGGACATTCTTAATAAATTTATTTAGAACCGAACAATACACTCGACAAAAATTCTGAAATTTACGCGGTCAGTTTTTTCTTCTAAACCAGTCACAGATTAACTATTAAAACACATGGCGCCACCTTCATTGCGGACAAACCATGGAACTAAAACTCTTAGCATGTTCGCAATGAAGATGGTCCGTCCACACTCCACAGATAATAGTTTATTAACTGGCTGTTTGAGTTTGTCTATGTCACATGAAGGAAATTATAAAACCAATTACTTTTTACTCCCTAGAGACTAAAGTGGTTACTTTAGTCTTGCTTCGTAGGGCTATATATTTAGAGCATGAGAAGTGAAAACAACAATTTCGTCTTTGTGTTCAGTTCCCATTAGGCGCGGTGGAGTGGTGCGTCGCGTGCGCGCTTGGCCTGCGCGCGCAGTGGGCGTGCACGCGGCGCTGGCTGCGCTCCCCGTGCGTGCGCGCGGTGCTGCTGACGCTCGCGCGCCGCCTGCTGCAGCAGCAGTGCCCGCGCGCCAGGAACCTGCTCTTCGTCAGCCTCTGCCTCGACGCGCGCAGCCCCGGTGAGTGCTGCACCCGTACCAATCTACTATCTAATTCAAATAATAGAAATGGCTCGCGACCAACTTCACTCGTTTGAATACAGACTGCAAAAAAAAAACATGCCTAAATTAAATTAAACAAAAAGTAACTCATGAAAAGTGTCTTAATTTTCGTTTTTTTGAAGAGGTTTTGTATTTAGTTGCTTGAGGATTTGATTGGGTATTGTATTAACAAGTAATTACGTTATAGATATCGTAAAAAATACAAAGTTTGTATTTTCAAACAATTGACATTGGTGGAAGAAAACAAGCAAAAAATGTATAGGAGTCGAAAATATTCATCTTTGATTTTCTAGGCAATAAATGCACACTGTACTGCATTTGACTCGACTAAAATTAGTGTGATAGATGTCACATCACAATATGGCGCCGGGTTTCAGAAGCTCTCAAATCTTCCATCAGGTGGAGTGAGGTCATTTAAATGGGCAATATGAAAAAAAAAATTGTCAAAAAAAAACACTATGTCTTTTCGCTATCCACATAGGAGCTCCCTGATTTGTCCTAACTTTATAGCAGGGACACAACCACACATTAAAATATTTTCTTCAAGGCGGACAGCTCCCAACAAGTGAAGGAATCTTCTGTGCTGATAAGATATTCAATCTCCGTAGACATATAAGCGATGACGATGAAAGTAGTGACACTGAATTTTCATTGCAGATATGATAATAGGCCCCGAAACGGCCTCAGCCATTGCTGAGTTGGCCAATTCAGCACTGAAGACTGTGCTGGAGCCGACAGCGGACCCTGTGGCCCTGCAGCACTGCTGCGGCGTGGGCGCGCACCTCGCCACCGCGCTGGCCGACCACGCGGGCGTCGAGCACTACGGCGCGCTCATACTCAACCTGTTCCGCATCACGCTAGCAGTGCCGGTGAGTGAGACTCAGTCGCGAAAAAGAAAACCGAAATATACCAGTCAAATACAGGTGTCCCGGGAAGTAAGGATCAAATCGAAATAGCGCATAGTCATTTCCGGTTTCTAAAAGTTAAAAAATCAAAAAAGAATTACTACAAAAGATTTATCAAAGATACTGAAAAAAAGTTCTCAAAAGTTTGGTGGATGATTTTTCTTACTTTGACTAGTAAGTAGAAAACATGACTGTGTTGATTTAAAAAAAAACAATAAAAAATATAATCAAATACAAATATTCAAGCAGATCTCGTAAAAAAAATTACCACTGAAAGTTGTCCAACTGTTCAAAAAAGTTGCTCATTTAACGTGAATTTTGAAGTATAAATTGCGGGGTTATTTCAATAATTTTTAAAGTTGTGAATATTTTGAGTTGTGAGTGTTTTTAGTATTTTGTAAAAAAGTTTAAAATATAGGGGAGCTCGTTTGCTTTATATTCTTTTCAATTCCTTATCAAGGGTCCTCTGAATTCGTGACTTGCGTCCATTCAATCATGGCAGCATCAATTTGTACCCAAGTGTAATCATTTGTACCCAGCGCGGCGACCCGCGCCTCAGCAACGAGTCGTGGACGGAGGTGCTGTCGGCGGTGCACGACGGGCTGCAGGCGGCGCCGGCGCCGGCGCGCTCGCGGGCGCGCGCGGAGGCTGCGCGGGAGATCCACGCGCGGCTTTATACACTGTAACTTCTTTTAGCTACATCATATTGCTGTTGCTCATTGTGAATTAAATTGCAGATATACAAGGTTTTAGAAAGATATGATATACGCTGCTTGTGATTTGGTCACTTACAAAGGGCTGCACTCTACAAGGGTTTATTGTATTAAAATTTTAGGTCAGTTCAAAGAAACTTCTATTGAAGAATCGATAAGTTTTTAACTTCTTATTAGATTTAGTTAAAAAGATTTTATTAATAACCAATTGAGTTGATCTGAAGTTAGTTCGATACTATACTTCACATGAAAATAACAATGCTTACCAATAAATATTTTTTTTTTTATTATTTTGTATGTCTTAGGTGCCACAGTGTAAAGATGACAAAAGGTCTAATCTAAATCCCATTTCCAGAGTAGACTTCATCAACATCCCAACGCTGTCACACGTGACGTCACTGTGCCCGCAGCTGCTGCGTGAGGTCGATGACCCCGCGCCGCCCGCCGACGCCGCCGAGATACGAGACTTCACTAAACAGCTGTTTGATCTGAAGCCTGAACCAGCTGATAAGTTGATTGAGACTTCTGCACTCAGGTATGTTACAAATTCATAAGAAGGAGTTAAAGCTTGTTTACTTGTAACTTTTAAAAGAAGAGCACTAGTACTTCAGGGTCAGCATACATACCATGTTTAGACTAAACTATAAAAATATTAAATCTGAAAGCAATCATTTCCTTTTTTATACAAATTATTTCTTATAAACACTTTACTCACATTACAACTTTATTTCATTATTTATTTCACATTAAAACTTTTGGTAACCCTATTTTTTGCTATGCGTGAGCCCAACAACGGAGTGTCTCCAACAACTCACGCGACGTGCACTCCGCCTTCCTTGCAGCCAGAGTTCTGATGCTGCTGTTCAGTTTGCATAGAGCTTTGCAACCCGAGATTTGCAGGTTCCTTCACAATCACAGTCACAAACACAATCTTCAATTATCGTCAAAAGTGCAAATGAGTAGGGAAAGTGTATTTTAGTTACTTTCATAGCGTTACGTCGTATGGTCTACTGTTGTGGAGCTCAGCTGCAGACCTTAACACCATTATTGTACTCCAAAAAATTTGAAGCCATTCGGTCGATATACAACCTTAGGCCACGCGACTCGCTCAGAGAAGTATTTTAGAAGATTGATATTTTAACTGTACACGCTCAGTATATTTTCGATAACATAATGTATGTGCGCAAAAACTTGCATATGTTCAAAAAAAACAGTGATACTCATACACACAATACTAGAAATAAAAACAAACTTATTACTCCAAGTCTTAGGCTACATAAGGTAGGAAATTCCTTTGTGGGTCCATCTGTAAAATACTTTAACAAAATACCTCAAAGCCTTGTTGATCTACCTCTTCACAAGTTCAAGTCTACAATTAAAGCAAAGTTGATAAAACAAGGTTATTTTAATGTGGAGGATTACTTGAACGACAAGAATTTGTGGTCATAGTAGGAATAATCTGCTCCTCTGCTCAAATAATGTATTCTTATTGTTCTTTTGACTGTACTCTGAATGTATTTGTTGCAAAACAAAACAAAGTTCAAAATAGTAACTATCGAGTTTCTTGCCGGAGTCTCCTCGATAAGAAGCAACGTCTGAACCGGTGGTAGATTCGCATTATGTTTATTTAGAATATTATGTACTATTTTTGTATTATTTTATTTACGTCTATTATTGTTTATATATATTTTTTGTGAATTTTGACATTTCATAAGTGCTTCTTTGTAAAAGCTTAAGTGAATAAATGATTGTTTACTTACTTACTTACTACACACCCCATGTGTTATTCGTAGCATACCTACTTTAGATCACACCGCACTTTGAAAAGGGTAAATTGTGAAAACACATCTTAAATAAACAAAACTGAAATAAAATAATACTGAACTGAAAACTTCAAAGTATTTGACAGTTCTAATGATGCCAAATTTGTTTGTCAGACTCAGGAAAGGAGCATGCGTACTACGGAGTCTTTGAGTCAAAGGTGGCTCTGATTAGCTAGACATGGCACCTCACAAAACTCCAAAAATCGTTAATTTATTAGGATGAGTAAATTCTTAGAGAGATGATTATACACTATTTTCACTATAAGATGATATGCATGACAGCTCTCATTGTTCCGTGTCACGCATACTATTTCAAACTAAATAAAAAGAAACTGTCAAAAGAAAATGTTATAAACTATTAAAAAACTATTGTCCTTTCAAATCTTATCATTTTTTTAAGTGTTAATAAATAAAGTAAATTAACTTAAATTAATATTTATCTGTACAGCGCCTGATGCGTGAAAAGGAACGCCATTCAATAGTGTATTGACACTACTGAATCGACAAAAATCGATGAATAGGAGCGACCATTTTGTAATCACGTCATTCGCATCAGTACGAGTGCGTCTGCCTTGTGTGCTATTTTTTAACTATTATTTTCGAGATACCGTGTTTTATTCTATAACTTATTAGCCGTAACCCGTTTATTAATAATTTATTTAATAATTAAAAATCGGGAAATCCGATTCCATTTCCTTTGCTAACTCGATTAAATTACATTCGTTACATCACTATAATTGACAAACAGGAACTGTCAGGGATATCATCATACGGCGAAAGTAGTATAGATTTATCCAGTCCAGTTTTTGGCATTGGCAACCTATTAGGTTATCTTATTTAAATAACAACAGTTGTTGTTATGGTTTATTAAGTATTTACGACTTAACTAGGTTTGATCTTACTTATATTATAAATGCGAAAGTTTTTAAGAATGTTTGTTACTCTTGCACGCAAAAACTACTGAACGGATTTGCATGACACTTTACAGTATATATACATAAGAATAACACATGAGCTACAATTTATAAAGATTTATGTAATTTGGCCATAGTATATAACGATAACGCGGGCGAAGCCGCGGGCGTAAAGCTAGTTTTTAAATAAAATCGATACTGATGATTGAAAATAGTAATAAAAGCTTACACCTTATGAAAAAGCCTTAGGCTCCTTTTTGTTTTGACTCTGGTAACGTTTTCTAGTGTTCATAAATGCGTTCATTTCATAGGTACGAATTTTAAGTGCCTGGTAGCATGGTACTGACTAAAACAGTGTGGAAAGGTGCAAGGTCGATTGCTTGTTATGTCTGTATATGCTTTTTACCCAATGACCGAAGATTATCACACCTGTGTAGGGGTTGGCACTCGAAAGTTTAGACTCAAACTTGAACATCAAATATCTTCGAAACTATACTTAACTAGCTTCTGCCCGCAACTTCGTCTGCGTGGAATAGTTTACTTTGGGCTAACGCTAACTTAACACGCGACTTCGTTTACGTAAAAGGTGAAAAACTGGGGCCACCGCCACGCCTGTATCACTACGTAATTCGGTTTACTTAATCACCTACGCGTTCGGTCCGCCCGTGTGGACAATTTAGTCGAGTGTCACGCACGCAGTACGCAGGACGCGACCGACGCGGCAGTTTATTTTTGCAAGCTGCAGGTTCACAGGATGGTGAGACAAAAGCGTTGCTGTACTGCATTCGGATGCACTAACACAATATTTAAAGATAAGGATTTAACCTTCAACAGACTACCTAAGAATCCTAAAAGCGAAAAAAAAGTGTTTATTTACGACATCACATTAGAAACCTTACAATTATCAGTGTTTCTCTACCATATTATTAATTTTATATACATATTAACCTTCTTCTTGAATCACTCTTATCTATTACAAAACCCGCATCAAAATTAGTTTCGTAGTTTTGAAGATCTAAGCATACATAGGGACAGACAGACTGAAAGCGACTTTTTTATACTATGTAGTAATTAACAAACAAATCACGGAAAAGCGTATTTGTTTACAGTATTTATAGGTACCTATGTGGCACACGCAAGCGCTTGATATTCCAGTATTTGCTTGCACAACCCTACGAGCGACACGCAGCCGGGTTACGTCACGGTCGCCAAGCAGGATTTCGTGAAAGCGAGCGGCGAGCGCTCGTAGCGCCCCAGATATAAGATTTCCTTTCGATTGTCCCGGCCGTTCAAAGATTTAGGTACGAGTTCAGGT
Organism: Udea olivalis; assembly: GCA_947369235.1. Classification (NCBI taxonomy): domain Eukaryota; kingdom Metazoa; phylum Arthropoda; class Insecta; order Lepidoptera; family Crambidae; genus Udea; species Udea olivalis. The sequence continues at coordinate 21,887,019 of OX376347.1, forward strand.
GCTGAGTTGTTTTGGACCGTATTGGCGTGCACTGAAGGTTGATATTGTAGTGCAATTGTGTCGAAAGTGCGTCTTCTGTTATTTATTTTATTCTGTGCCACCGCCCTTCCCCCTCATGACTGCCCGCCGGCCTTGCACATCATGAATGCGCGCGCAGTACTTGATCATTATTTTGCTGCGATGTTATTTCAAAACTGCGATATCTCCTAAGCTATTCATTGAAATCAAATGATTTGAAGAGGAATTTTGTTTTAAATAAGTACTTTTGATGAATAACTAACTTATTTGGATAAGGATTAATATCATGTTTATAAGAACACCTTCGCAAATAATGCACTATTGTAGAACAAATTTGGTTAGCATAAAAGAGGTTATAGTGAGCCAACCTTAAAAGATAGACGTATGCTGTCGCGGACTTTTTTTAAAACTTTTAAAGGGGAATAATTCTGTCATACATGATTTTTGCAAAACTTTAACCGTTTACGCAGCGCACGCAGCGAAAGCTCTGAAAAGGAAATAAAAACCCTGATTTTGAAAAATTCTTCATTGGTGCTCCGCTTCTATGGGTCTTATCGTGATAATATATAGCCTATAGCCTTCCATGATAAAAGGGCTATCTAACACCTAAATATTTTTTTCAAATTGGACCAGTAGTTACTGAGATTAGCGCGTTCAAGCAAACAAACAAACAAACTCTTCAGCTTTATAATATTAGACAGATTTATAGTATATAGATTAGATCAGGTTATCAGACATTGCTTTTTTAATCTACCAATACTGATAGTACCTATATGCCACTTAAGTACTAGTGCTCAACCTCTCGACACGTTGTATAAGCCGCCCTACACTCCTTTATGGTGCCTTGCCTTGCGATTTACTAAGCAACGCCACGCAGAGTGGAGTGATCTGCGTGGCATTGCTTGTTCAGTGAATTTGTCAGTTTATGTCACTCAATTTACAAAAAAATAGCCAAATTCCCATATTACGTAACACTGCTGGCATATGATATGATGTCCCAATTCAAACTGGCTACCGTTCTTGTTTTAGCTGTTTTGTTATTCTTATTTTAGGTACGACTGCATCGTCGGAAAACTGAACTGCCCATTCGTGGACGGCAACGATCACATAAAGGCCATTGCGGAAACCTCAAATGACTTTCCAGAAGAACTAACGAAAGAGATCTTTGTACCCTATGCAAATAGGTTCCTTTTCCGAGCGTTGTACTTGCGCACCATACTGTTGCATAAAGGCTGCGATACTGAAGATGATGAGGATGTAGAGGAAGACGAGAAAGATGAGAAAAAGAACAAGACTTGGTGCAACCAGTTATTGGATGATGAGTATTTGCAAGAGGAGTTCTGCAATCTGCTTAGGGAATATATGGTCGTTAATTCGCTGCACGAAGGCTTCGGTTTTGTATGTATCTTCTACGAAATTCTTTCTTTAATTTACTAACAATTATTTGAAACCGAAACCGTGCTACTACAGCGCACTACGCCAATCCTGCTGTCAAAACTATGTTCTGTAATCTAAATTTTTATCTTCAATTACAGTGGCCACAACATGACCTTATTCATCAAACAAAATCGAAACTAGACGCCATTGTAGACGAAATTATAGCAGAAACATCTGAAGAAGTAAGGTCTCGTATTCTCGAGAAGTTGACAGAGCACGCCGCGGCTAAGGGTTACTACTGGGCGTACGCGCTGGGCTTCTTCGAGAACAAAGTGGATATGTGGAAACAGCCGAAGATCCCGAGCTTGGCGGAGAACTTTGATATTGCAGATTTGAATGATATTATTACTGGGAATGGATATATTCACAGCTTACAGGTATATGGTTGTCAATTTTCAAGTATTTACTTCATAAATATGTCTGGACTACAATGAGTATAGGCTACCTACAAGATGGGGAACACGATCAGTCGTATATCAGTCAAACAAGCTGATTCAACGGCCACTTGCTAAATTCTATTCTATCTAATTCTATTCTAGTCGGTGAGACCTCAGGTGTTGCAGTTGTCCATGGGCGGAGGTGATCACTTTCCATCAGGTGACCCTCCAGCTCATTTGCTCCCTATTACATAAAAAATAACCACTTCGAGAGTACCAATTACCAATGGCAATCGAAGCAAGAACAGTATCAAAATAGCCAACTTATTATTTTTAAATTGTAAATAAAGCTAAAATTAGGGACGTGCCCTATTCTCGCTAAGGATCGAGGCTCTCGTCGAAGTTACGTATTAGATAATGAATAATCTAATCGTAATGCCAGTCTGGTGCTTTTTACCCTCAAGCTTGCACTTTTCACATTGGGTAAACATTCCAGGCGAGCCACAAAGGCCTAGAAGACTCGGACCGCCTGCTGCAGACGCAGTTCGCGGTGATGGCGCGCAGCATGCTCTGCGTGTACTGGCCGATGGTCAAAGACGAACAGTTCGTGAGGGAGATCGTCCAGTGTGCGGCCGCTTGCGATATCGACTACCTGATACAGTTCTACCACACCCATCAAGACCTCACGCTTCATAAAAAGTTAGTAATTATGGGATTTAGATACACTGACAAGACCTACATTAAACACACCCCAGATTAAAAAAACAACCCTGTCACTTTTACAATATTTTGATGAACATCGCCTTGAACGTAGCTTTGATACAGAATACAGAACGCGTTGTATTATAAAACTTAGATTTGGCAGCCCATTCGGATACAAATAAAATAACTTATCCTAACGAAAACCACAATTCAATGCTGTTCAAGCAGCGTTGATTAATGTTGAGTATAGTGGCCAAAGTTCATAATAAGAGCTGTGGTATGGTCAGCTGGGAGAAACAATGTTTGCTTTTTTTTACTGATTACACTAAAGTTCCACCAGCCTTACAGTATCAGCAATTAGCAATCGATACCGTCGTTGCATGTGGACACTAAACTAGTAAAAAAGGCATCTGTGTTTTGATCTTCACTGACTATCCTTTCGATACCAGGTCGATATGCGAGTTGTCCTGGCCCTGCGTAGTGGCCGAGGCTGGCGCGGTGTCGTGCGCAGTGGCGGCGCTGCAGCGCGCCGGCTGGCAGCTGCCCGCGCGCTACTGGGACTTCGCCAACGTGCAGCTCTGCACGCTCGTGCACAGCTTGGCTCAGGCGATGGACAAGTTTGGGTGCGCTAAGGTGAGATTGGGTTTTGATTCGGAAACATTCATGAAACTGAAATCTTTCCCAATCCCGTTATTCAGGCTTTTGTATGCGTTTTTTTACAAGCAACAGTAGTTGCGATTACATTATTTGTAGGTTTCATAAGACATGTGAAAATACAATTTTAGCTATTTACAACGTTTAATAATTTAACCCAACGATTGAAATGTGCGTCGCTGGAGTCCTAATGATTTCTTTATCAATAGAACCTCAATCATATACTAATTCACATAAGTTCAAAAGAACCAGTGCCAAAAGCGTATCGGTTACAACAATTTGATAATCAACGCAGTTGCATGCACGCACTATGTATTAATTTTCTTGTCGTACCATAACATACCATCACGACTTTATCCCAAGCGGGGTAGTCAGAGGCAAGTGACTGTGCCGTCATGGTGAACGAAACACTCAGAAGCCGTTTTCCACCAATGGTATTAGAACCCAACGTGGTAGGTGGTGAGCCTTCCGCCGTTATCCGGGTTGATTTGGTTTTTCATCGATGTTTTCCGTCACCGGAGAGTTAGTCGGATATTTAACAATGAACATAAAGATTTTTATTTCTGGCCAGATTTGAACTCGGGACCACACGATCCACGATCTGAGTTCGGGTGCTGAACCACTAGGCCGTGGCTAGTGGTAATCAACTGTCTAACTTCAGCTAAACTCTTATAGGCTTTACCTGAATTCTGACATCCTATAGCTATAAATGTTGCCCACCAAGCGCTAATCTGCTGTCTATCCGCAGGTGGCAGTGCTGGCCCGCGCGACCTTCGAGCTGTACTGCTTCGTGGAGCGCTTCATCAGCCAGATCCGCGCCGAGAGCGAGCGCCGCCAGCCGCCGGATCACATCTTCAACTTGACTGGAGAATGGCGCGACGTGTTCGCGCCCACGATTAACAAGGACATCTTCGCTATTCTTGTCTATTTACTTGGTAAGTAGGATATTTGTTACTAGCAATGTTGACACAGCCTGGCGGGTATTGGGCGTCTCTTCAATTCCTCATCAAGCCAATGAATCCACAATTTCTGCAGAAATCTATTTTTTTTATTATTTATTCACAATAAAAACTTACACCTTAGGGTGTCAACACTTCTTTTACTCAAGTGGTTTTAAAGACTTCACGAAATGATTAAAGTGTGCTTGTGAGGTTCGATGCCATGCGTAACATCACCTGTGCTAAATTGCCCATATTCATAATATAAATGTATCATATTGATTTATTTATTTATTTAGGTTTGCTTACAGATAAACATGTACAGCATTTATATAGATCCACTTAATATCTAGGACATACATGTAAGCCTTTACAAGCATACACAACGTTTTTGAAAATAAAGTGTCAGGTATACCTACTAAAATGTACAGTTAAACATAAAATAAAGAAAAAAAAATGCTTTTACAATTTTATTTTAATATTAGCATATCATCACTTATCAGGAAAGCTTGTGACGATCATTTTGTTAATCGAACGGAATAACATCGTCTTTTTCGGTTTTTCCCGATGATTTAGGGCATTAGCGTTGTGAGTGTAATGATAGGAGATTGGTTCAAAAACTCTTCTTCTCTCTTTCAAGACAAAGGCCCGTATTCTGAAAGGACGCTCGAGCGTGAATCTTGACTTGAAACTCGATGTAAGCACAGATCTTATTCTAGAACCGCCCCTGAGTACAGATTCATTTATCACAGTTTAGACTTATTCCGAAACGTCACTCAGGTGCGAATCGGCCCACAAGTAGAGATTTGATCTGTGATCACGCAGGTGACCTCCTGACCACGCTTCAGTAGAGGTTTGCTTGTCAAAAACGATGAATTCCTTCTAGTAAGGATCCTTAGATATTTTTGACGACCTCAATAAAAAAAGATAATTTCATTTTCTCATTCCTGGATTACCCAAAATTTGTAATAAAGAAATTCAGTACCTATAAAAAAACAAAGTGGGTGGTATGCAAGTCTATATATATATAGGTAGGTATGGTGACCCACACACACATCACACCAAGCACAGATTATATCGAGTGCCTCCCTTGTCCGGTTACAATTACGTTCCATTACAGTTAATAGCATAAATTAACAAATAACAATATAAAACTTAAATTGAAATAGTTTCAGTGTAATGATTACATAACATGAATAAGTTAAGTATTGAAAGGCTAATTAAACCTTTTCTTGGTGCAAATCCATTATGTATCGGTTTAATTTTTACAATAAACACATAGTATCTGCTTGTAATGGAACGTAAAAGAGGTAAAAATGAATTATTGTAAACGAAAACAAGATTGATTCATAGACAAAAAGCAAACTCAATTGAAATCTTGTTCGAAACTCGATTCAACTGAGACCTGTTCGATATTCGTTTTAGGATAAGCAACATACTCAAGAACAGATTCTAAACTCAAGAGTTGATCAGGTAATCACAGTTCAAAGCGCGCTTGAGCGTCGTTTCAGAATACGGGCCTGAGAATCACAGCTCTGCTTTTATAAACTTGTGTTTTAAATTTTAGACGAGAAAACCACACTGAAAATGTCTTGCGGGATGGTGCAAGTGATCGCTGCGGTCGGCACCGCGATGCCGCAGGTGCAGTGGGCGCTGCTGGCGCCGCCGCTGCGCGCCGCGCACCCGCTGCACGCGCTCGTGCGCGCGTGCGCAGGGCGCCTGGCGCGGCCCGGCCCGCCCGCGCTGCACGCGCTCGCGCACCGCGCGCTCAATGCGCTTGCTCAGCCGCTCGCCGACTACACCGGTCAGTGGAATCCAAATGGGAATATTAACTAAAGTCCGAAATATAATTAGGAATAGCAAAGTGACAGTTCAAAACGCCTGTGTTTTTTTAAATATTGCTAGCGTAGAGCATTGTTGTTGTAGTATGGCTGATTCATAAATAATAATCGAGGTTTTATGATATGACTACTCGATTTTAGTTACGGGTAATGATTTTTTTATGAAAAAATACGAAGTACAATAAATATAACAACATGTGTAAGAAATCAACAATAATAATAAATGTAATCAATAGATTGTTAGTTGTTTTTCTATGGCGAGAGCAGAAAATAAAATGAGCCCCGCCTGGGCTTTCTAGTGCAATTATAGTAGCACTAGAAAGCCCAGGCGGCCGGCCCCCTAACCAGGCGACCATTGACGTACGGGCACATCTGTCAGATTTAGCTGACAGGTTGCCTGCCAGGCAAAAACGTAAGCGCTCCTCGTACAGATCTGAGATATTTTTTCTCTACCTACGTAAGTTTTTGCCTGACAGATGTGCCCGTGCGTGCATGGTGGCCTATTATCTAAGTAGCAACGATAATCAATTGCTAGGCATCCGCATTTTGACAGCTTGTCAACCAATGTCAGTGCTGTATTTTACGTCAAATAGCAATAATCACTGTCGCGATTTTTTTGCGGTTGAAGTTAGGGATTAGCCCTAAAGGGCCGGTTATAGTGTGAAGACGGCCAGAAAATTACAACATATATCAGTAGAGAAGTTAAATATAAGTTGTAGTTTGCTACTCAAGCAAATTGTGTATAAAGGTTCCGTAGAATTAAGAAGAAAGATTGGTTTATTTTTATTTTTTATTTATTCTTTGCAATTAAAAACCGTCATTTAACATGTTAAATTCAAACTAGTTTTACTAGTTTGAATTTGTCTTCATACTACTTACCAACTTTAATGACACTTCTTATTCCAATTTGATTTGGATTTAACATATTCAAATATCACAAACGCTAAGTTATTTAACCTTTTGACAATTTATAAAAAAATCATTGAATCACAATCTTCCAACGCCATTACATACTATTTTAAAGTTACGATAAAGTGGCAACCCACCAAACGTCAGTTTGGTATTCTTACATATCGGACTTTAGCTACTGGCCGGCTTGCAGCCCAGAAGCTAGGTCTGCGACGCGAAGAGTGCCTGCGGCCTTATAATAATTTGACTTTGGGGTTTACCGTTCTGCACTAAAAGAGTGAGTCTTTTCTGGCCCCCTGATTGAATCTAATTTCGCATAAACTCTTGCATCCTCACCAATCGAATACGGATTGCCACAAAGCATTATTCTAGAGCATAGGCTCTAGAATACTGCTCAGGAAGATAGTCTCCTAGGTACGAAGTGCCACAAGGCAGTATTCTAGGCCAGATTCTCTTAAGTACGGAGTGCCACAAGGCAGTATTCTAGGCCATATTCTCTTAAATACGGAGTGCCACAAGGCAGTATTCTAGGCCATATTCTCTTAAATACGGAGTGCCACAAGGACGTATTCTAGAGCCTATTTTCTTGATTACGAAGTGCCACAAGGCACTATTCTAGGGCCTATTTTCCTTACAAAATGGCAAATTTAAATGAATAATTCATTTTGTACACAGATTCCGTGCTAGCCGAGTGGAGTTTGAGTGTTTCCAAGGAGGGCGAGGACCGCGCGCGGCCAGAGCTGCCCGCCGAGTGGTTCCAACCGCACCTAACGCAAGCACTGGAGCTCGCCGCGTGCGCGCTCGCCGCACACACGTGAGTCTGCATATTCTGGGCTACAGCCGTGGTGAAAAAGCCGAAACTTTTCAGGAATTGTATATCGTGTTTATTCTGTATTTTTTATGTTTCTCCATTTTCTATTTCTTATTAGTACAGGAAAAAAATTTAAAAATTCTTGAAAAATTTTGCGGCACATTTATTATGTAATATGTGCATAGATCTTGATTTGCATGACCTTAATAGCACGTTATTTTCCAGAGTGGGAGAAGACTCGTGCGAGATGGAGCCGGGCTCGGACGCGCACGCCGTGGCGCTGGGCTGCTTCCTGCTGCTGGAGAGTCTGCACGAGCTCACCAGGCGCGCCCGGGGGGACTTGGCGCATCACTACATACAGGCTTACCGGTGAGTCGACGAGATAAGCAGAGCGGCTTTGGAACCTGACTATATTGAATTCAACAATTGATTTTATGCTTCAAATTAACAGGAATATGAAGGTTTAAAACAAAAAGCAAGTCCACAGAATAGCATATTTTAGAATTTCCATATCGGAATGTACCGATTATAATTGTTAGAATTATAACAAATAAAAGGCCAGTCCGGCCACTCGTGGGGATGCTGCAAATATTTAGTCCTCACGACTAAATATGGACTTAGCGTACGTGACAATGTAAAATTCTTGTCAAAAGAGTTTTGACAGTATTTATTTGTCACTAGCTTTCCGCCCGCGGCTTCGACCGCGCTATTGTTATATATCATGGCCAAATTACATAATATCTTGATAAATTGTAGCCTATGTGTTATTCTGATGTATAAGCTGTATTACTATAAAGTACTACTACTGTATTACTGTAATCTTAATCCGTTATGTGGTTATTGCGTGAAAGAGTTACATACATACACACGTGTACATATATACTCACAAACTTTCACATTTATAATATTAGTATGATAAATAAGATCTTCAAAACATCTTTTACATAATAGGAATGTTGATTTTAGATATAGGGTATATCTATAAAACAAAATCAATTACAAAATATTAAACACGGAAACAATAATAAATACGTTTTTTTTTATTTCAATAAAAAAATACGTAACTAAGATTCGTTTTTAGAATTCCCGCCAAAACACTCCAAACTGTCACGTGACTATGATTACGTCACAGACCGATGAACCATCTCGCGCTCTGTCAAAATCAACCTAATGTTTACTTAGGTATGACAGATATGTCAGCACGTTCGCCGGTCAGTGACGTAGTATAATAGGCATAACATATCGCAAATTAAATTAATTTTCTTGAGGTTTTTAAATACTGTCTTTGATGTATAAAACATTACTGAACATGAATTGGTAACATGTGTCAACATCCCTGTTACAGCTGCGACAAAAAAATAGACACTTCATTTTGGCATAACAATATGTGCGTCGTTTTTTACAGAACTATCCTTCCGGGTGGTACTATTCTAAGTGTAGGTATATCAGTCGGGTTTAGTCATGGCGAACAATTACCAGTTTTTTTTTATTTTATCTATACTTTACTTTACACCGCAATGATCGACCAAAATTGGCATTTTGAATAGTGTGGGGTGGAGATCTGGAGGGGAAGCCTAAGCCCAGCAGTGGGACGCAATTCACCGATCTAGAATACATAATATTTTGCGTTTTACTCCACCTCTCTTATGTAAGCTATAATACATTATCACCCTTCATCGACAGGGAAAACCTATATGCAGAACAACTAATGCCAATTGCACTCAAACTAATCCCAATGGAGCTGCTGAAGCTGGCGCAGCTGAGCAGCAACGCCGTGCCGATGCCGCCGCACTACGCCGACGCCTTCCAGAACGCGCCTGATTGGACTCCTGATGGTATTTTTTTATTTATTTATTTGTACAAAAAAGAAAAAAACATTCGTACAGAGTTCAACACAATTCACTAGTTTAGTTAAACTACATAACAAAATGAAATAAACAGGGTAAGTAAACATTAAAATTGTGTTTGAAGCAAACCCCTACCCGCAGCACCGAGAACATATATTTTTAAATAAGCATATGTATTACTTTTAGTGTTCCAAGACTACATTTTTTGCCACAATGATACTTCACACTGATATTCACAAACTGCTTGCTTATTAATAGGCGCGTATGGGTCATAGTGCTTTGCAGGTAATGAATAGGTAGCAGTGCAGCAAATACAATGTTATCTCTGCTGAGCGCTCGACAACTATACGGCTTAATGGGCTCTAGTTAGTCACTTCTTACGACATTGTTTTAGGGGCTAATTTCCTTTACATTAACTGCTAGTACAAACTTGTATTTGAACTTTTGTTCATAATTAATATAATATTTTGTGCTAAAGGTAAAGGTTTGACTACCAAAACTATGAACATTGTTTCTTATTACTATAACTTACGTTACAATTTTCATGCATTTTTTTTCTACTTATTAGCATTGTTACTAGCATTCAAACTAGGCATAGCCTGTATCTCGAATGCTAGTCTCTTCCTTCATGATGTGAAAACAAATACAGAATATTTGAACACACGATATGACACACTTTATGCGTTGTAGATTCATTTATTTATTAATTTATTATAATTATTAGTTTATGTTTACTTAACTTTAAAAAATACATCTTTATATAACTACCAGAAATCTTAACATCAAATCTCATTACTGAACAAGCGCAAAAAACCAGCATTGTTTTAAATAACAATAGCAAAGATATCCTCTATCTTATCATATGGCTGCTCCTTTAGCCAGTCAACTATTTTCTTCTTACAATTATAAAGATTGGAGGGTAAATGTTGAGAGATGCATTAAGTTTGTTGTATAATAAAGGACCAAGCAAAACTGGAATTTTTCAGCAAAACTTGTTCTTAATAGAATAGATGGACAAACTTTATGTTTTCTACGACGCTGCAGTAGTTTTGGGTCCAGCGTTAGCTTTTTATGTTGTGCTAGAACAGTTTCTACCACAAACAAACCTCTCAACCTCTGGTATGTCAAATTGATTTTCATAATTATCAGTACATACTTATATAGTATGTTTATCCGTTGTCTAGTATCCCATAACACAAGCTTTAATTAGCTTACTTTGGGGCTAGATGGCGCTGTGTGGAATAATGTCCAGGGATATTTATTTATTTTATTTATTATTTATATAGGGAGGGAAAAAGAACTTAGACCTCCCCCCCCCATATATTTCAAGAGCATTCGTTGTAGGTGCCCTGCAATTATTATCAGGTCATCCTGAGGTGGCAGCACTGCTTTGGCCACTCCTTTAATGTTTAAAAAATATCTGCGACAAAACATAGGTACATTTAGTAAATTTGATTTGTAATTAAGAGTAGTTTACCATGGTAAATCATTGTGTGTGTGAATTACTTTGCAGCTGACCTTTTGATTAAATTTCGTGCTCTTTGATTTTCATTGTAACTCATTTATGGCCAAGTTTCGAATGCTTAAATAATGCTTTATAATTTTTATTATTTATTTATTTATTAGTTTGTACACAAATTACAGTTTTTTACATAGAAAAATAAGGATAGCTAAAGTACAGGTGAGCTTATCTCTAAAGAGAGATTTCTTCCAGCAGACCATGATGCAAGGAAAAGCATAAAACAAACAGTGATGGATAGACAAAACTGTGTACATAATTTTAAAGATCAAAAATTTCTATAACTAGACCAGCTTACTTACAAATAGACATATATGATACCAAATATAAAATATATAAGTACCTAACTAAAATAATTATACATATTTAAAAATAAATAAAATAATAATAATTATTATTATGATCCAACACAATTCAAACATTAAAAAAAAAATGTTCTTTTAACAATCTTTTGAAGGAACCCACAGTGCGACACTCGAATAGAAACGGGCAGCTTGTTCCACAGTTTCACAGCCTGAACAGTAAAAGAGTCACCATACATGCTTGTTCTACAGGTAGGGGCAGTCAGCTGTAAATTATAGGCTGAACGATGAGTTCTGCCGGACGATGAAAGATAGGAGAAGCGATCACAGAGATAGCGTGGAGAAGAAGGGTTGAAGAGGATGTTGTAAACAAGAACCATCATGTGATATGCACGCCGCAAACGAATAGGCAGCCATTTCAACTGCTTTCTGTACTCAGAAACAAATAATAATTGATTGATAAATAATTGAGTTTTGTGGTTGTATTTTACGTCGTTAGGTACTGTTGGAATAAACTATTGTAACTTGGCGCGTTTTTACAATATGTAACTACGAGTATTATTGGAAATCAGAAGTGAAACAGCTTTAGATACGGCTGAACGGAGATAAAAACTATCGTGGGATTTGATAAGACTCAGAAAATGTACTTCGAGATTTTTTCTGTGGTTAGGAAGCAATGATCTTTTCTTATATTCAGATCCCCGCTGGTGGAAGTCCGTCGGGCTGATCGCGTGCCGCAGCATCTACACCATGCTGGGCGGCTTCGGCGCGGGCGGCGCGCGCGGCTGGAGCGGCGCCGCGCCGCGGGGCTGCGCGCGCGCGCTGTCGCGCCTCGCGGCCGCCTACCTCACGCCCGTGCTGGTGCGCCGCCAGCTGGAGCTGCTGCTGCGGCGCAAGGCGGAGCTGGAGGACACTGAGGTGACTATGTGTGTGCCGCCTGTGCACTATGGTGGAAACCAATAGGATAGTAACTAGGAAACCATTGTCCCAAAAAATTGTAAAATGAATAACTTCTTTTTTTTCCATATTACATAACTTATATACAAAAACAACATCTGCCAAACTGAGAAACAGTTTGCTGGCAGTAGTTCTCGTGGATATTTCAACACATTCATCGTGTAACAAAGACACTTTGAGACATATACATAGGTAACATAAGTACCTAATTTTCTTTTTAACATACAAAGTGAACGTCGCACCCACTTTAACATACACACATAGATATAATCTACATCTACCCATCCACCCACATACACGTACACACACACACTCACACGCACACGTACACACACAGCAATTAATCTATACTGAAATATATAATAATACAAGCGCCACAACTAAATAGGTGTGGGAATTCAACAACCAATCCATTCAATATGTTATCGCAATAGTTTTCCTAAAAATTGTTCAAAGTAGCGGAAATATTTCGTTGTAAAAGTCGCCGTTGCAATTTCATGCCGAAAAAGTAGATGTCGCAAATGGCACTAAAAAACCAAACCGGAAAACCTAGTTTGATTAATAAAAAACATCCAACCAAACCAACCAAGCAGTCAAAGTTGCAAGCGTCATTTAAAGTTGTAACTTGCAGTCCCATAATGTGTCAGTAGGAATGAAAGTGAAGTGAAGTTGAAAAGCATTTGTTGCGAGTTGTGCTCTGTAGATAATGAGGAGTCTGAGTCCTGATTTGTTATGATTGATTTTGTCTAACGTTTTAGTTGACGGGGCGTGAACGGAAGGCTCTAGCTTCTCGCGCGGTGGTTATATACATAACTAGCGCCATGTAAAGTAAAAAATCATTTATTTGCTTAAGCTTTTACAAAGAAGCACTTATAAAATGTCAAAAATCACAAACATGTGACCGCGCGCCGCATTCTTGTTTAGGTCTTGAGCCGTGACGACAACCTATACATTATAATTTTGCTGCCACTTCCCAGGTGACGGTCCACTGGGGCTCCAACGAGGCGGTCATGGTGTACCACGTGGAGGAGCGCCCCGTGGAGCTGCGGATCCGCTTCGAGGCGGACTTCCCGCTGTCGCTGCCGCGCGTGGCGGCGCCCAAGGTGCGCCCCGCCGTCACCACCAGCTGGATCGCTATGTACATCACCTACCAGGTGAGCGTCGTCTTGTGTTAGGCTACATATACCCTTATACCAGACCATCTCTGACGATCGGGGCTGCGCCTGCTTTCAGAGTTGAGCAAAAATCAATACTAGCTTGCTCAAATGCGTCCCAGTTTGATAAAAGCGCGCTATCTACAGATGGCACATGGTCGCAAATGACGTTACGGTTTTAACGTTATGTCAAATCCATAGGAGAAACATCGAACAACAATTTTACTTTGCATTGTTCTAGGGAAGCCGCAGGAAAACTCAAAATAAACTTGTCAGTGGCCAAATGTTCTGCGTTTATGTTATGAAAACTTTCGATTCATAATAAAGATATAAATATGCGCCAGGCACTTGTCATGGTCTTGAAGTAAGGATAAATATAATATATTTTTCTTGTTTGTAACCTCAGAACTTTCGACTGGATGAACCGATTTTGATAACTCTTTTTTTATTTGAAAGCTGGTGCTTTCCGTGTGGTCCAGTTCTGACAGTGGCATCCATGAGTAAACCATAAAAGTCTTAAATTTGGATAAATATCACGCCAACCGATTTCGATGATTCTTTTTTTATTGGAAAGGATGTACTTCAAGGGAAGTTTGAGGAGAGTTTGGTTAGGTGCCACTTGGCGCGGAGACATATACATGTTCTCCGAGCCAATCGGCACCTTTAGTTGTAACCAGGGTCCCGATTCTGCTAATTTAAACGCAATGGAATCGTAATTGAATGACACGATTTTGACATTAAGACCATACTAAATCTGTAAAAATCACGACATTCAATTACGATTCCATTGACTTTTAAATAGCAGAATCGGGCCCCTGTAGTTGTTGTTCACATCAACCTTCACATAGGAGCACCTTATGCTGCCGACATAAGATCCATTTTGCAATGGTTTTGTAAAGGTTGATGTGAACACCACACCTCTGTACAAAAAACACTGATCATACTATAACTAACATCTCTCCCCACAGAACGGCACAGTTCTGAACGCGTGCAAGCTGTGGACGGAAGCCATCAACTCCAAGGTGGAGTCGTCCCCGCCGTGCTTCGTGTGCTACTGCCGCCTGCATCCCGCCACCGGCCACCTGCCCGCCGTGCGCTGCCACCAGTGCGGCAACAACTTTCATAATGCTTGCATCGTGAGTACCACTTGTAGCCGCCTGCACCCCGCCACCGGCCACCTGCCCGCCGTGCGCTGCCACCAGTGCGGCAACAACTTTCATAATGCTTGCATCGTGAGTACCACTTGTAGCCGCCTGCACCCCGCCACCGGCCACCTGCCCGCCGTGCGCTGCCACCAGTGCGGCAACAACTTTCATAATGCTTGCATCGTGAGTACCACTTGTAGCCGCCTGCACCCCGCCACCGGCCACCTGCCCGCCGTGCGCTGCCACCAGTGCGGCAACAACTTTCATAATGCTTGCATCGTGAGTACCACTTGTAGCCGCCTGCACCCCGCCACCGGCCACCTGCCCGCCGTGCGCTGCCACCAGTGCGGCAACAACTTTCATAATGCTTGCATCGTGAGTACCACTTGTAGCCGCCTGCACCCCGCCACCGGCCACCTGCCCGCCGTGCGCTGCCACCAGTGCGGCAACAACTTTCATAATGCTTGCATCGTGAGTACCACTTGTAGCCGCCTGCACCCCGCCACCGGCCACCTGCCCGCCGTGCGCTGCCACCAGTGCGGCAACAACTTTCATAATGCTTGCATCGTGAGTACCACTTGTAGCCGCCTGCACCCCGCCACCGGCCACCTGCCCGCCGTGCGCTGCCACCAGTGCGGCAACAACTTTCATAATGCTTGCATCGTGAGTACCACTTGTAGCCGCCTGCACCCCGCCACCGGCCACCTGCCCGCCGTGCGCTGCCACCAGTGCGGCAACAACTTTCATAATGCTTGCATCGTGAGTACCACTTGTAGCCGCCTGCATCCCGCCACCGGCCACCTGCCCGCCGTGCGCTGCCACCAGTGCGGCAACAACTTTCATAATGCTTGCATCGTGAGTACCACTTGTAGCCGCCTGCACCCCGCCACCGCACAGTGGGTCGAAAGAGCTATATCAGGGACGTAGGGTTTTTTTACAAATTCCATAAAAAAAAATACCTGTCGAAAGGTCACATCATTCTGATGATTAACTGTTATGAAACGTTTTCTTAAAAAACTGATAATTTGGCCAGAAAAAAATATTTAAATTTTTATTGTATGGAACGGAACAGAAACTTCTAAATTTTGGCCAAGTCTTGACAGATCTTGCCTTAAAACTGCTTTATTCTTAATCTTCGGCTTGTTGGCTATAACTGTACATTATCAACGCGCACCCATAGTTGCCCGTTCAAGGATTATGAGGATCCTAAAATAATAATAAAAAGTTACTAAAAATTTGCTTTTTTATTTAAAACATATAATAGAAAATATTTTAACACATTAAAACACTTACAATAAGGAAATATTATGAATTAAAAACTTATAATTAAAATACAAAAAATAAAAAAGTTTTTTTTTTTAAATATTTTTCGTTCATTTCAACGCAAAAAATAAATTGTTACCTTTAATAATTACAAGAACTACAGCTAAATACAATAATAATAAAAAACTATACTTTAGAACAAAATTAATCACTCTCACTATCTTGTAGAGTATTTATATCTATGAAATCAAATTCAGATGTAGTTGGAAGAGGCACCAAAAGCTCGACTGATCTTGGTGAGAGAACCATTTTCCGTTGTTTATGCAACCTTGGCCTGAGAAATGAGAGTTTTGGATCAGATGACAAGAGAAGATTATGCAAGATATCTTCGTTTGTCGCTGTCCTACTTATTTTTCTAGAATGGCTCTCTCTATATTTACGTAAGTCTTTGTTTCGAGCCTCTGATGCTTCTTCCGATAGTTTACCGATTGGTAGGAGTCCAAAATGCTTAATAATATCTGCACCGTGCACTAACAATTTATGAACGCTAGAGGGCATGTAGTACCACGGATATAACCGTATATATAGAGTGGCAGTGTCTTTACAAAATTGGGAGAATTTAACGAGGTCCACTTGCTCACCAGAAGCTACTGTCTGCAAAATAATGTAAAACCTTTCAATCAGCTCTTCATCAACACCTGTGATCCGAGACGATGTTTTTGCATCACTAAAAAATCTTCTGGCAGTGTTGCCGTCGTTTGTAGTGCCTGCACCTTGTTTAACAATGTCGATCAGCAAACCATTTTCGTCTTTAAAGGCTTGCTGGATTTGTTTTTTTCTTTGCGCTAACTTTTCTTTGTCCTCCCCTGTGGTTCTCCATTTTTTGAATTCCATGCGGTAAGCTGAAACAAAGTAGGCAATTAATTGGTATTCAGAAACACAACTTTTAGAAAAAAATTTCTACTGCAGAATGTATAGTACGAAATAGGTAGGTACTATATTATGATAAAAAATTCCATACCTATATGAAGCAAACATTCCATGCATCGGATCCACGCATGTAATGAAGACAGTCCATATTGGTACATTTCTTCATTTGCTGTTCTGCGGTCGATTTCTTCTAGCTGATTCATGACTGATGGCTTCGCCTTGCAAATGTCACACATAGATGTCGAAGTTTCCGATATATATGATGTAATCTTCCCATCGATCATTGTCATTAGCAGTTGGTGTTTGACAGTTACTTTCTGCAGTTCAGACGGTTGAAGTGCTTCTATTTCGAGTTTTATGGCTTCTTTTTCACTTTGTACTGAACTTTCAGACTCCTTCATAAATTTAAACCGAATAAAAAAAAACGTTGAAGACGGACGATCATTTTCCCACAATATATCTTCATCCCGCATCAGCCTTATAGGTACTAAGCTGACCATAAAAACACTGGAATCGTCCAAATCCAAACTGCTAGCCTTCTGCTTGTAATTGCTTTGACTGGATGCTCCATCAAAACCCCATTTACTTATTAGCTTCAAATCAGCTTTGAATGATAAATTAAAGTCCATTGCGTCTAGCAAACGGAAGGTGGTCAAATTAAGTAGGGCCTGCAGTTTAATAGATGCTCCATCTTCGGTTATGGTGATGTCTTCTTTTGCGGGGTAACAATTTAATTTCGCTTGCTTAATTTGGTAGTAAGAGGGATACATAGATGCTGCACCTTGTTCAATTGCAGAGTCTCGAAGATTAATGTATTGCCACTTGGATAAGTTAAGTGATATCGAGAGAGCTAGGGATTTTTAAGGAGTATATAAACGGTCCTCTTTTTGCTGACTTATGAAACTCTTCACCTTATCTATATCTTCGGGATGGTTTAACAAATGTTCCATTATTTTATTTAAGTCGCAATCCCTACTACTCTTGAGGTTTTTAATCGTAGCACTTTGTAACTCTTGTGGAGACACTGATTTTGTTAACTGTTCTACGCGTCTTCTTTTTTGCTTATTAGAGAGCTCTTCAAAGGGCTTTCTCGGCGTGAGTGGGGAGGATGAAGTTGAAGCTATTGGTGTAGATGGTTCTAAAGTTTCTGCATCCTCTCTGACATCATCGTGATGGACATTTTCTGTTTGGGAGATGAGTACTTCAGGCCAGATAATGGCAGATTCCAGCCAATCTCCATTCCTCTTCAAAAAATTGCTAAGAGTCCTATTTGATCTTTCCCATTTTCCACAAATATTGGAACGAAACTTCTGACGAAACTTCAGGAGTTGGTTGCTTGTTTCTTCAGTCCAGTCAAAATTCAGCGTCTGCTTGAGGTATTCAAAAAGTTTTTTACTGTCCGCTAAAGATCCGGAATTTTCTAGTAACACCATGAACAAATCCACATTATTCACAAGACGTTCCATTTTAGTCACAATAATATTAAAGTACACTGCAAGTTGTCTTGGTAGTCAGAAAGCGTATCTCTTAATGATTATATTCAAATGAAACCCTTATTTTATAGCTCAGAACTACTCCTTCCTATCTCTATTATTAAGGTAATTAGGGATATTAGGTAATTAAGGATATTAGGTAATTAGAGGCCTGAGATCTGTAGAGTAAATAGTTCGTAAAGAATACAATATCAAATCTAATGAATTCTGATACATAATCACTTCCCAACCACAATAACAGTTTAGCTAAAGAGAGTAATCAAATACGCCATTACGTATTTAATGCCCTTTTTCTGCTAAACTCTTTGGATAATAGTTGAAATGAATTATTTAAACAAAATGCAGAAAGCTCTATCCGTAAATATGTGATCTATGTGAAACTAAACTATCTGTCATAATTAATTTATTGTTGAGGATAATTTGGTTTTAATCTTTGAAATATCCTTTCCTAAATTCGTAACTAATAATAAGTTTATTTTGGGTGATAAATATTGATGTCATTATTTATTCACAGAATATCCATATATTTTATTATTTTGGGTGAACTTATAGACGATTACGAAATTAGAAATTCAATAAAACATATATGTTTTCTTTAAAATTCGGATTTCTATAACGCTGAAACGGGCAACTTTGGGTGCGCGCTAAAAGCGTATAATTATGGCGAAGAAGCCAAAGAATAAGACTAAAGTAGTTTTAAAACAAGATCTGTCAAGACTTAGCTAAATTTTACTATTTTATGTTTCATTCCATACAACAAAATATGAAAATATTCTTTTCCAAGCGAACTATCAATTTTGAAGCGAAATGTTTCATAACAATTATTCATCAGGATGACAAAACCTTTCGATAAGTATTTTTTTTAAATGTAATTTGTAAAATAAAAACCTAAGTCCCTCTTATAGCAGTTTCGACCCACCGTGCACCGGCCACCTGCCCGCCGTGCGCTGCCACCAGTGCGGCAACAACTTTCATAATGCTTGCATCGTGAGTACCACTTGTAGCCGCCTGCACCCCGCCACCGGCCACCTGCCCGCCGTGCGCTGCCACCAGTGCGGCAACAACTTTCATAATGCTTGCATCGTGAGTACCACTTGTAGCCGCCTGCACCCCGCCACCGGCCACCTGCCCGCCGTGCGCTGCCACCAGTGCGGCAACAACTTTCATAATGCTTGCATCGTGAGTACCACTTGTAGCCGCCTGCACCCCGCCACCGGCCACCTGCCCGCCGTGCGCTGCCACCAGTGCGGCAACAACTTTCATAATGCTTGCATCGTGAGTACCACTTGTAGCCGCCTGCACCCCGCCACCGGCCACCTGCCCGCCGTGCGCTGCCACCAGTGCGGCAACAACTTTCATAATGCTTGCATCGTGAGTACCACTTGTAGCCGCCTGCACCCCGCCACCGGCCACCTGCCCGCCGTGCGCTGCCACCAGTGCGGCAACAACTTTCATAATGCTTGCATCGTGAGTACCACTTGTAGCCGCCTGCACCCCGCCACCGGCCACCTGCCCGCCGTGCGCTGCCACCAGTGCGGCAACAACTTTCATAATGCTTGCATCGTGAGTACCACTTGTAGCCGCCTGCACCCCGCCACCGGCCACCTGCCCGCCGTGCGCTGCCACCAGTGCGGCAACAACTTTCATAATGCTTGCATCGTGAGTACCACTTGTAGCCGCCTGCACCCCGCCACCGGCCACCTGCCCGCCGTGCGCTGCCACCAGTGCGGCAACCAGGGCCTTTATTCTGCAAAAGAAGTGCATTCGAGACATATTTTGCCTGAAGCGAACTTACTCTTGTCGTCCATATTTCAGAGAGTATTCATTGTTAACCTTGCCATGTTTGTATAATTTTGACATCTGTATTTTTGTTAATAGCCACATGTATTTGTTAAAAAAAAATTGGAAAACTAGTGACAGAAATTTGCGTTCAAACTTCAGAAATAAATTGTTTAAGCCTTCTGCTAAGCTGCCTTTGGTAGCCAGTAACACTTACATGATGTGTATTTTAATTTATAATAGATTGCCTGATCACTTCAAAACACTTTAGACTGCAAAATTTAGAGAGAGTATTAAATCTTGGCTCGTTCCAAAATTTTTTTATAGTATTCAAGATTATTTAAATTACAAATGTTAACATAGTTATTGGTTATTTTGGGTTCAATTTAAGTTATAAGATATTTTGTGTTTAAATTAAAGTCTAGTTTTGTATTTTGTGCATATACCTGTAAGGGTAGAAATGAGTGATACTTAAATTATGTATTTATCGATTGTACTTAATTACTTATAAGACCAGCTACATCTTGTACCTTATTTCATGCTCAAATAAATAAAGTACCACTTTCATAATGCATCGTGAGTACCACTTGTAGCCGCCTGCATCCCGCCACCGGCCACCTACCCTATTATAAATTATCTCCTGAACAAGCTGTCCGTCAGTGGCCTCACCTGCGTAGAATTTTTCACCCGTCAAAGTATAGTGTCTAAATAAAAAAAAAACCTATGTTACTCGCTGATAATGTAGCTTAGAGATGGGCCGAGAACTCGGTTAATACTCGGTACTTGGCGTACTCGGCGGGTTTTTAATACTCGGTCCAATTATTCGGTTCCAATGCCGAGTATACTCGGTCTAAGTAAAGCAAGTGACTGGTGTTATTTGTGACCCTAAACTGCCGATCAAGCTGAAGGGGCAGGTCTATAAAACCATCAGGCCTGTCCTTTTATATGGCAGTGAAACATGGCCGTTACTAGAACGAACCTGTTTGTACATGCTTACGCGCCCGAAACGTAATTTGATTGAACCGAGTTACTCGCCGAGTACTCGGTTGGAATTTTTTTTAACGAGTTTTACTCCGTTAATTTTTTTGTGTACTCGTTATTCGGCAAAAGTGCCACTCGGCGCATCTCTAAATTGTAGCTTAATATTGCTGAAATATTTTTTTTAAAGCGGTCGATTAGTTTCGGTGCCTATTTTAAAGTATTCTCGGGACAAATAATTGACGTTATCACTACACACAAACACACATAACATACACAACACATCCGCACACATACGCCCATACAAACACAACGCTTTGTTTATTTGATTTTATTTTGTTTATTAATGTGTAGGTATGGTTTTCATTAATTTTATTTTCTTTTTCTTTCATTTAATTTTGTTTTAATTACCTACGGTTTTGTTAAATCCAGTGTCTCGAACAAAAAAAAAAATTATTACTGTGTAATGTTGATCCTCGTGTTCAGATTACGGCGATACAAGCCTCGAGCTTAGTTATTTATTTTGACGACCGACTTGGTGTAATGGTTAAGAAGTTGGCTACTACACCAGAGGTCGCGGGTTCGATCCCCGCACAGTACAAACATTTGTGTGCATGAACATGTCTGTTTGTACTGGTCTGGGTGTCTCCTATGTATAATAAGTATGTATTTACAAAAGAAAAATGTATTTAAGTATGTTTATCCGTTGTCTAGTATCCCATAACACAAGCTTTAATTAGCTTACTTTGGGGCTAGATGGCGCTGTGTGGAATAATGTCCAGGGATATTTATTTATATTTATTTATTTAGTGCAGTAATCATTGATAAATGTAAATTGTATGTATTCTATTTAGTAAATAAATATTTTTCTATTTTCTATTTCTATTCGTTACAAACAAACAAATCTTTCCTAAAATATAATTATAGATATATATTACACAACCAAATAACAAACATACATCTTGATGACAAAATCATTTATTTTAATATAAAAAAACATGTTTTTTTTCATGAAAAAGACGTCACGTAAAATTTATTTTCTTTTTTTCATGTAATGATTCAAATTCCATTGTAGTGATTCAAATAAAAAAGCTAGCTATTTATAGACTAAAATCTTTGTGAACATTATGTTCGTCTACCTACACCAAACCGTTGGGTCAGCGCACGCCTATAAAGAATCAAATGTCGCCCGCTTTTCTCAGACTTGATTTACATAAACTTTTATTTTCCACTGAAGTTTTTGTTCAATCATAATTAAATATAGAATAGTGTATATATAATAAGGAAGCTTCCTTAAAAGATTTTTCATGATCGACTGTGTTTCCGAAGATTACCCCCTTCAAACAAAGTTAGAAACTTTACTTCTTTGTAATATTAGTATAGAATAAGATAGTAACTGTTTAACTCAATCCTCTTTTGCTCAGTTTTTCTCAAAATCTCATATTCACATACGCCCTTCTCTCTTGTGGGTACATACAAAAGATTGCTCGTCACATCGCTCACACCACACGTACACACACATACAACATTCACACATAAAAACAATAAATCTTACTTACCTGAAACTTACATTTGCAAGTTCAATCTCAGTGATGCGAAAACCTAAAACAGGCAGTACCCAACAAAATAATACTTGTTCCCTCTGCAGTCTTCAATCTTTGAACTAGACAGTAGTGACAGTATTCGCTAGGTGGTGTCAACGCCGTTTCGTGAAGGTCATTCACGCATCGTGAAGACAGTGTTTATATACTCTTTGGTAAAGACTTAAGTTGTGTTGTAATAACATTTTGTTTTTGTTTCAGCACAAGTGGTTTGTATCCAGCCACAGATCTAACTGCCCGCTATGCAGGTCGCATTTCTAGCATTGCGCCTACAGAATCAGGTGCCGTTAAAAGTGAAAGGTGACTTCCCACTTATGATGTGACATTACATTGATAAATTAATACAGTCATCTTATCATCTCATCATAAATGTAGTGTCCGCTAAAAAGAGACCGCCCCTTTCTATGTAAACCTGCTCTGGAGTGCCCACGCGGCCTTATTCCTAGCAGCCGGTCTTATTTTCTAAGTCTTTGATACACATTATTTTCTTTTTACGTTCCACATTAATGCGGATCCTAAAAACTATCATTCGTATCTACTACCTATACAATACATTGTAATAGAAAATGTATTTTTTGTAAGCAAAAACCACATCTTCTAAAAACGGAAAAATATTGCGATTCTCTAACGATTCCACAGTAAGTGCTTTTGTTAGCTTAAATTGTAACAAAATCATACCAACAGATGGTGTTGTATGCACTTTGAATCGCGGTGATAATGTGTTTACCTTACACAATTCTCACCCTGCGGGGCTAAGATGCGCGTCCTTCGAGAAGAGTAGACAAAAAATACTCCAATAAAATTTCGCCATTTCTCTATTTCGTGTACCGTTCCTAACATGGCAGCAATTGTCGTGACTTAATATTGTGTATGGGAAATTCAATTTTGTCGACAGATCGTAACATGGCGCCTCATTTTTGTCGTGGTTTAGAAGCGATGTCTCGTGTCTCGTGTGTGAACTCGTCGGTCATTTTTGTGGACGACAAACCAATAATGAATTAAAATAACATAAAAACAGGCGTCGCGGTGCGTCAAAATGCTGACATCTTTTTTAATTGCAGCATTAAAGCGATGCATTTAAAAGCCGTAGCTAGTTTAGCTATTTAAGAGTGTAATTTTGTTTTTTCTTTTTTCGAAAAAACTTTTTATTTAGGTATAATTACCAAAAAAACAAGTTGTAGGCCACAGGGTCTCGGCAGTAAAATCCAAGAGTGGTTTGGCACACTTTATTAATACTACAGAGCACATACAAGAATAGTATACGAGAGTTTAGTTACAAATATTTGGCAAGGGAGCGCGGGCGTCGCGTGCGGTGGCGGTTTGCGAACTGGCGAACTGACCGTTACAAATTTTGGAGGAAACGCGTGGGTTCCCTGCCCCGCGAGAGCAATCCCCGCGCCCCTGTTCACCACAGAGTATAACGCGTCGCCTACATCGCCCCACCCCAGTGCTGCCTACCAGCACTCATCTCCTAATGGTACAGGAGCGATGCGTGCGACTGACCGTCGAAGCACTCTACCAGCCTTAAGTTTGACATCGACCATCCTTACCCGACCATCCTTGCCTGGGAAAACCGAATGAATGATGCCCCTCGGCCACATATTCCTAGGGGAATCAGGATCTGCTATTAAACAAAAATCGCCAGTACGTACCGGCCGAGACTCCTGATTCCATTTTTGTCTTGGTAGTAATGTAGGCAGAACCTCTCTTACCCAGCGTCGCCAGAACATATCCGCTAACCGCTGGGAAATTCGCCACTGCTTACGCAGGAACATGTCAGAGTCGTCGAAGATACCTATAGTAGGAAGATTAGAGGTGGTGCCGAGAAGAAAATGATTTGGTGTTAGTGCTTCCTGACTACCTGGTTCCACAGATACATGAGTAAGCGGCCGACTGTTAACCATACATTCCACTTCCGCTAACAACGTGCTAAGCACCTCATCGCGCGGTGCCTGTTCTTTAAGCGTTACTTTTAGAGCAGTCTTTACACTTCGAATTAGCCTCTCCCAGGCCCCACCCCAATGAGGACTAGCAGGTGGAATAAAGGTCCAGCTAGTGCCATAATTAAGAGCTTCGGATTTTAAAATATCTTGATCTATGTCTTGGACCGATTTCCTTAATTCGACTTCTGCTCCCCGTAAATTAGTACCATTGTCCGAAAACAAATTTTGTGGCCAACCGCGTCGTGCGGCCATACGCCGCAATGCCATAATCAAAGAACTTGTCGTTAGCGAAGCAACTAATTCTATATGAACTGCCCTAACCGTAAGGCAGGTGAAAAGTACTCCATATCTCTTCTCCCTGCGCCTGCCTACAGTAACTTCCATGGGGCCAAAAAGATCAACGCCACAAAACGTAAAGGGCCGTTGTCCATGAGCTACACGAGCCTTCGGTAAGTCACCCATCCTTGGCATCGACGGGGATGCCCTCCTAATGCGACAGAACATGCACTTAGACGCGACATTTTTGACAGTAGGACGCAGCCTTATGATCCAATACTTCTGCTTCAACTCGTTTACTACAGTCTCTTGACTAGCGTGAAAATTTCTTTTATGATAGTACATAACGATTAATTTGGACAAGTGGTGGTGCCCATCCAATATTATGGGACTTTTAACTTCATCTGAAATATCAACGGCGGCACCAACGCGACCTCCGACGCGGAGGATACCGTGCTCATCGAGAAAGGGTGATAAGGTAAGTAGTTTACTTTTCCGATCAACGCAATTATTTTTCCCTACTGCAGCTAACTCATCACCGAATGATTCCTCCTGGGCCTTACGCAATAATAAACGTTCCGCATGTCTCATCAGCTCATCATCTCCAGGACTGGTAAGTCTTTTACACCTGTTTATAAAGGTAAGTACATAAAATGTTGTTTTTAGTAATCGCAACCAGCTGGAAAAGCGTGAAACATCGGGTACAGGTAAGTCAACCGAATGGATTTGTATATTAATTGTAACAATTTCTAATTTACATTTATCTGTTTCAGGTGTACATGTGTCTACTGGCCATGATTTTGGATCGTTCCGGAGAAAAATAGGCCCGCAAAGCCATTCATTTCGTAACACAGTACTATCATAAGACTCCCGAGTAGCTAAATCCGCAACGTTAATAATCGTAGGTATGTAGTGCCACTCAAACGAGCGCGATAACTCATCTATTTCGCCTAAGCGATGAGCGACAAATACTTTATAGTTACGCGCGTCGTTACGGATCCAATGCAACACAGTTGTTGAATCGCACCAAAAATACCGTTCCGTAATGATTATTCGGTGTTCTTTCGTAATTGTATCGGCCAATCTCGCAGCTAGCAAAGCCGCCTGCAGTTCTAGCCTAGGCACAGATACATGTTTCACGGGCGCAACCCGGCACTTAGCAGCTACAAATGCTACGCGGGTCCCGTCGTCACTCACCCACCGCCAATATGCTACGGCACACATAGCCTTCGTTGATGCGTCACAAAAAATATGTAACTGCAAATCTTTGTAATTGTTTACATCGCGCATCAGTTTGCTAACGGACTGCGCGGGACACGCGGCAGGCGCCGCCGGCGCGAGGGTGGCGGGAGGCGCGGAGGACGCGAGCGGCACGGGATACGCAGGTGGGTCGCGCGGCGCGGGAGGCGAGGGTCGCGCGGGACACTCGGCTCGGGCGGGCGGGCGGCACGAAGCGGGACGCGCTGGTTGGGCGGCCGGCACGTGTGCCGACGGCCGCGCAGGAGTACCTGTTACCGCTACAGTAGCATTCGTATTGCCATAATATCGTGGCAAACCGACCTTACTGACACTATTTAATTGACTAATCCATGCACACCATTTACTGTATAGGTCGTCCCCTAAAGGGTCATCCCACCCCAAGCCTAACTTTCAAGTTTCTTGTAACAAAAGTTTACCGTTTAAAGTGAACGGCGAAAGAAAACCGTAAACATCGTAAATTGACATTACAACTCTTAATATTTCCCTTTTTGTTGGCCGCTGTGTGCCATCGATAATGTATTTAGGTACATTCTTAAATGACAAATCGAACCTTAACGTATCACTCTTAGGTTCCCACAATAATCCTAAGGTGCGCTTACTAATACCCTGCTGATCGAATTTAAACCTTACACCCGCTGAACCGAGGGACTCCTTTGGAATACTATTTAAAAGCGCCTCGCTGTTGCTATTCCAATTACATATGTTGAAACCCCCCTGCTCATGAATATGAATTACTTCTTTTACTAAATTTACTGCAATACTTTCTTTTGGAAGGCTATCTATGTAATCATCCATATAAAATTGTTTACATATGGCCTCAACAGCTGATGGCATGGATGATTCAAATAACTGCGCATTTTTATTTTTAATGAACTGGGCTATGAATGGTGAACAGCTAGCACCAAAAATTAACGATGTCATAGCGTAAGTCTTTACTAAATTTTCTTGATTATAACGCCACAAAAATCTAAGCGCATCTTGATCCTCTGACCTTATCTTTATACGTAAAAACATGTCTTTGATATCACCAGTTACGGCTATAGGACTCTCACGGAACCGCAACATGATGCCAAACAGAGACGAGAGCAGGTCAGGGCCCTTTAACAAACAGTCATTAAGAGAGACGCCGTTCGATTTTGCCGCTGCATCGTAGACTAATCGTAATTTCTTTTTGTTCGGGTTGTCAACCCCAAAATGAGGTAAATACCAAGTTTTTGGTGATAAGCTTTCATTAGGTACCTCTTTTGCAAAGTCATTTTCAAACAAATGATTAATTCTGTCCGTATATCTTAGTGCGTAACCAGTACTAGCCTTCATCTTCCTCTCGACACCTCTCATCCTGTTCAATGCTTGTGGATAAGAGTCGGGCATCGAACCCTCCTCATCCTTCCAAGGTAGTCCTACACACCACCGGCCATCACGCAAAACAGCTGTCCGCTCGAAGTGAGCAATGGCGCGGACATCATTAGCGTTTTGCCTGGGCTTCCCATTCACTCCCATCGACTCTAAAGAAAAATAAGCACGAACCTCATCATGAATGTCTTGGAGCGCTTGATGTTCGCCGCTGCAGCGCGAGCTCAGCAACAAGGAGTGGTGGCGCGCCGAAACTGGCAAAGATTGAGCTAGCCTACCGTGGACGCACCAACCCAAGGGCGTACGAGTGGCATTCGGTTCATTCGGTTTTCCCATAACAACATCTAAGGGTAAAAGCAAATGATTATTATCTTGGCCTATTAATACTTCCGGGTTACATTTCTCAAACACAAAACAATCTTTCATATTCTTTAAATGAATATACCTATTGCAATCAATAGAGGACAGGTCCTGACAGGGCAAGGCAAGCCTATCAACGCTTCTAACATTTATATTGAACAAATCCTTTTTACTATTCGAAACATCAATGTTTACAATCTGTGATTCACAAATAACATCATGATTATTCCATGCCCCGCTCACACGCAGGGTTTCTTTCTTTCCGGCCACGCCCACCTTAGCAGCCAGACTCGCGCTTATCAGTGACACAGTCGAGCCGTCGTCGAGGAGCGCGGTCGTGCGGACGGAGCCGAGCGGCCCGTGAACAACAATGGGAACAACTTTTAACATTACTTTGAAATTACTTACATGTAAATTCGTTACCGTCTCCGTTTGCGTTAACATCTGCGACGGCTCGGCTTGGCACTGCTCATTAACGTTAACGGACTCGTTATTAACAATTGTATCGACAGGTTTCGAAACCTCATAATGCAACAGCTGATGGTGCGCCTGGCCGCAAGCATTCTTATTACACACGGGCGCGATGCACGTATTACGATCGTGCCGCGCTGTAAGACACTTAAAACACAAACCATGGCGCTTAACGAATGTCCACCTATCTTTACGAAGCGACTTTTTAAATTTCTTACAGTCTGGGAGCGCATGAACCGATGTACGACAATACCTACACTGATCACTATCACTTCGCGCGCTTTGCACTAACGCCGTTTCGCACTGCACATTGACACTATTTTCTTGCTTACGCTTATACGTATCATGACGAATGCTTATCAAATTCACGTTGGATGTAGATATTTTCACAGCCTCTTCATTCAGAAATTCAGACAGCTGCCTAACTTTTGGTTGTGAATTGTTTCTTGCGTAACAATAATCCGTCCACTTTGACAACAACACAGTAGGCATCTTAGACAAGATATTTTTTGTAATACTTGTATCGTGCAGGTACTCATTGCGACCCAGGGCACACACTGCTGCCACGTAATTCTTCACCTTTACTGAAAATGCCACTAAAAACTTGTGGTAATCTGACGGTAATGCTTGCAGTTTATTTATCTCCCATTCAATGCGAGACAAGATAATGTCCGGGTTTCCAAACTGTAATTCCAGCGTGGACATCACTTCCTCAGCGGAAGTACAGGATACCAGCAACGCAGATACGGCCTCTTTAGCGGCACCACGCAGACATTTTCTTAGCCGCCATAGATTTTCTATGGAACTAAACTTACAAATGGCAGTAGATTCCTCGTACGCCTGCCTGAACTGAAGCCACTCCATGGGGTCCCCGGAAAACCAGGGTAGTTCCTTCGGTGTACTTAAACGACTCAACAAGTTGGTGCTTGGACTAGCCTTTGCAGTAACGACGTCCTTAAGTACAGTAGCTAACTGACTGACCGCGTTCTCAGTGCCGGGAGCGGCCGTGTTTGCGGCTTCCGGCGGTGGACACAGGTTTGCCCGATTTCTCTCAATACCTTCGTGGGCAGCCTGCATCCTCAGCTCTTGCTGGCTGCGGTCAATCCACTTGCCCACTGCACTCGTGGAGCACCGTGAACTCGAACGTGAACTGTAACAACTTTCCATTTCAGCTAGATCGGCAGCTAACCTCTTATCGATCAGCTCCTTTTGAATTCGCGCTTTTTCCTCAGCCGCCCTCAATTCCAATTGCAACCTGCGCGCCCTTGTTGAACATGAAGACTTCCTGGAATCTTTCTTACATGAAGGTATTTTCTTATTAGGAACATTCTCGCTCTTCATTGCTTCGATTTCCAGGCGTGGAACATTCTCGCTCTTCATTGTTCCGATTTCCAGCCGTGGAACATTCTCGATCTCCGATCGAACGTTTCTCGACGTACTCGGGCATGCGTTTACGCTTGCC
The DNA here is from genome assembly GCA_947369235.1 of Udea olivalis. Classification (NCBI taxonomy): domain Eukaryota; kingdom Metazoa; phylum Arthropoda; class Insecta; order Lepidoptera; family Crambidae; genus Udea; species Udea olivalis. The sequence continues at coordinate 21,916,799 of OX376347.1, forward strand.
TCGGCGTTCATGTCGCCAAACTCTGATGGCTCCTTGGCGGATGATCTCTGCTGCTCTTTACGTACGGAACTGCGTGTGTTCACCATTTTTCCTGGTGGAGTATGAAACATCGACGTCCAGTTCAGATTTGGCTCGAAGACCACGATGTAGGCCACAGGGTCTCGGCAGTAAAATCCAGGAGTGGTTTGGCACACTTTATTAATACTACAGAGCACATACAAGAATAGTATACGAGAGTTTAGTTACAAATATTTGGCAAGGGAGCGCGGGCGTCGCGTGCGGTGGCGGTTTGCGAACTGGCGAACTGACCGTTACAAATTTTGGAGGAAACGCGTGGGTTCCCTGCCCCGCGAGAGCAATCCCCGCGCCCCTGTTCACCACAGAGTATAACGCGTCGCCTACACAAGTGTTATATAAATAGTTTGCGGTATGAATAGTATCAATAAAAAAAAACTCGATTATTGGTATGGATTAAATCGATTATTTGTATCGTTAATCAACTATTTGTTTCAATAGATCGATTGTTATTTATCAATTAATCAATTAATTAGGTATTTAACGATTATTTCGAATCTATTAATTGAATCAAACTCAAACTCAAACTCAAATAACTTTATTCAAATAGACTGTATCAGTACTTTCAAATCGTCAAATTTACAGCAAAATATACTAAATAATAGACATAAATACCATAATAATATGGATATGTAAATAAACAGTATACAGACATAATGCGACTCTACCACCGCGTCGGAGTTGTTTCTTGCTGAGAAGACCCGGCGAGAAACTCAGCAGTTACTCTTTTAAACTTGTTTTGGGTTTACAACAGGGGTTAGTAAAGTACAAGCAGTGTGCCATTTTGATACCTAAAAGAATATAAAACAAAGAGAAAAAACCAACCATAAAAGAATATAATAACAAGAATTCATTTAAACAATTCAAAAACAAAAATTGTTAGTCAGTACATACAAACTAGGTACCTATTAACTCTTACAATAAAACATCTGTTACAATAGAGCTATTTAATCCCGCATCGAGAAGAGCGCTTATACCCAGGCATTTTTATCTATAAGGTAGTCTTTTGTAGTATAATAGCCCTTTTTTAATAAAGCTGTTTTGATGTGATGTTTGAATCTATGTAAAGGTAACTCACAAATGGTTTTTGGAATTTTGTTGTAATAATGTATACCTTGCCCCATAAAGGATCCTAAAACTTTTTGTAACCTAAAGAGTGGAAGTGCAATTTTATCCTTATTCCTAGTATTTCTGCAATGTATGTCACTGTGTTTAGCATAGAGTCCAATATTTTTTCTGACCAAAACAATGCAATTGTAAATGTATTGTGACGCTACAGTGAGGATACCAATTTCCTTAAAAATCTCCCTAAGTGAAGCCCGTGCACGAAGCTTATAGATGGATCTGATAGCTCGCTTCTGGAGGATAAAGATGGTTTGTATATCCGCCGCTTGACCCCAAAGTACAATGCCGTAAGACATTACACTATGGAAATAACTAAAATAAACTGAACGAGCAGTATCAACATCTGTTAATAACCTAATTTTTCTCACTGCAAATGCAGCCGAACTAAGTCTGCCTGAGAGAGCTGTTATATGAGGGTTCCATTGCAGTTTTGAATCTAGTGTGATTCCAAGAAAAACTGTTGTATCTACAAGCTTCATAGTATTACCATCAATTTTTAGACTAATGGGGTTATCTTTAACATTAGGCAACTTAAAATTAATACATTTAGTCTTTTTTGCATTAAGCTGTAGATTATTTACTGTGAACCATTGTAAAACCTTTGAAAGTGCGTCATTAACATCATCAAAAAGGTTTTTATTTCTGTCAGTTTTAAAAACTAAAGATGTATCGTCTGCAAACAATACAACATCACAAATATCTTTTAAGTAAAAAGGTAAATCATTTATATATATCAGAAATAGTAATGGACCCAGAATGGATCCTTGAGGGACCCCCATTTTAACTTGTGATCCTGTAGAGAGTACACTGTTAACATCAACTTTTTGAGTTCTTAAACTAAGGTACGAAATTACCAAATCTAAAGCATTATCCCTTACCCCGTAAAAATTAAGCTTGCGTATAAGTGTATCGTGATCAACGCAATCAAAGGCCTTGGACAAGTCACAGAAGACGCCAAGAGCGTTCTGTGAATTCTCCCAAGCCCTAAAGATGTGTTTTAGAAGTGCAATGCCAGCATCAGTAGTAGAACGGCCTCTCGTGAATCCATATTGTTCACTGTGTAAGAGATTGTTCTCATAAAAATGGCTTAATAGTTGTTCTTGAATGATTTTTTCAAAGATCTTACTTAGAGCTGGTAGGATTGAAACAGGCCTAAAGTTACCTGGGTCTTGTTTGTTGCCTGATTTAAAAAGTGGTACAACCCTACTATTCGATCGAATCGATTAGTTGAATCGATTAGTTAAATCGACTAGTTGAATCAACTAGTTGAATCGATTAGTAGAATTATTTATTAGTTAAATCGATTAGTTGAATCAATAAGTATAATCGATCATGTCGATTATTTGTATCGTTTAGTTGCATCGATTACATTGGTTATTTAAATCGATTAGTCCGATCGATTTTTAGTATCGATTGTTTATATCGATAATATCGTGTCTTCAAATCTGTACTATTGATAATATTGATTATTATATTAATAAATCTGTAAACATGTCTTCACCCCTTTGACATGCGAGTAAACTTGTCTTGTACTTACTTCTTTTGTCGACTCTTAGGGACGAGAAACGAGAAATTACCTCATGTTGCGCATCTTAGCCCTGCTGGCCAGCTCTTAAATGAGTTCTTGGATTACGCGTTCATGCAATTTGGCGAACACGTGTAATGTACTGTAAATTCTTCGCAGAGTACAAATAAATCGCCTTGTTCTGTGTATGTAAATATACAACTATTCTCCACTTGTATCCTCTAGGCGTAGGGTAATATTTCTTTGCCATTTGGCCATAAGTGTAAAAAATTGTTTGCTGTGGAATCATTTTATTTTGTTTTAATACAATATTGTTTACAAACATTGACGATAGTACATGTATAAAGTCTACAGATAATTATTATGATGCAGTGATTCCCTGAGTAACTAATATTTTATACCTATTAAATTATCATCATCTAAAACTGTTACAGAATGGAATGTGAAGTTTAAAAAATAAATTATTAGAAATAAAAAACATACGTATTTTACTTTATATAATACCTTAGAATTACGACATTTAACATTTGGAGAAAATGGAATGGATATTTGGCATCTACAAGAAATAGGTAGTCTTATGTTCAGCTCAAGAAAAGGACACATTATTGGAGGGACCATATTACATTAGGTATACAACATCCATGGAACTACACAAAGTCTGATTACTATTATCTTAAAAACATGTAAATAGCATTTGGTCAATGAGTACCACTTGTAGCCGCCTGCACCCCGCCACCGGCCACCTGCCCGCCGTGCGCTGCCACCAGTGCGGCAACAACTTTCATAATGCTTGCATCGTGAGTACCACTTGTAGCCGCCTGCACCCCGCCACCGGCCACCTGCCCGCCGTGCGCTGCCACCAGTGCGGCAACAACTTTCATAATGCTTGCATCGTGAGTACCACTTGTAGCCGCCTGCACCCCGCCACCGGCCACCTGCCCGCCGTGCGCTGCCACCAGTGCGGCAACAACTTTCATAATGCTTGCATCGTGAGTACCACTTGTAGCCGCCTGCACCCCGCCACCGGCCACCTGCCCGCCGTGCGCTGCCACCAGTGCGGCAACCAGGGCCTTTATTCTGCAAAAGAAGTGCATTCGAGACATATTTTGCCTGAAGCGAACTTACTCTTGTCGTCCATATTTCAGAGAGTATTCATTGTTAACCTTGCCATGTTTGTATAATTTTGACATCTGTATTTTTGTTAATAGCCACATGTATTTGTTAAAAAAAAATTGGAAAACTAGTGACAGAAATTTGCGTTCAAACTTCAGAAATAAATTGTTTAAGCCTTCTGCTAAGCTGCCTTTGGTAGCCAGTAACACTTACATGATGTGTATTTTAATTTATAATAGATTGCCTGATCACTTCAAAACACTTTAGACTGCAAAATTCAGAGAGAGTATTAAATCTTGGCTCGTTCCAAAATTTTTTTATAGTATTCAAGATTATTTAAATTACAAATGTTAACATAGTTATTGGTTATTTTGGGTTCAATTTAAGTTATAAGATATTTTGTGTTTAAATTAAAGTCTAGTTTTGTATTTTGTGCATATACCTGTAAGGGTAGAAATGAGTGATACTTAAATTATGTATTTATCGATTGTACTTAATTACTTATAAGACCAGCTACATCTTGTACCTTATTTCATGCTCAAATAAATAAAGTACCACTTTCATAATGCATCGTGAGTACCACTTGTAGCCGCCTGCATCCCGCCACCGGCCACCTACCCTATTATAAATTATCTCCTGAACAAGCTGTCCGTCAGTGGCCTCACCTGCGTAGAATTTTTCACCCGTCAAAGTATAGTGTCTAAATAAAAAAAAAACCTATGTTACTCGCTGATAATGTAGCTTAGAGATGGGCCGAGAACTCGGTTAATACTCGGTACTTGGCGTACTCGGCGGGTTTTTAATACTCGGTCCAATTATTCGGTTCCAATGCCGAGTATACTCTGTCTAAGTAAAGCAAGTGACTGGTGTTATTTGTGACCCTAAACTGCCGATCAAGCTGAAGGGGCAGGTCTATAAAACCATCAGGCCTGTCCTTTTATATGGCAGTGAAACATGGCCGTTACTAGAACGAACCTGTTTGTACATGCTTACGCGCCCGAAACGTAATTTGATTGAACCGAGTTACTCGCCGAGTACTCGGTTGGAATTTTTTTTTAACGAGTTTTACTCCGTTAATTTTTTTGTGTACTCGTTATTCGGCAAAAGTGCCACTCGGCGCATCTCTAAATTGTAGCTTAATATTGCTGAAATATTTTTTTTAAAGCGGTCGATTAGTTTCGGTGCCTATTTTAAAGTATTCTCGGGACAAATAATTGACGTTATCACTACACACAAACACACATAACATACATAACATACACAACACATCCGCACACATACGCCCATACAAACACAACGCTTTGTTTATTTGATTTTATTTTGTTTATTAATGTGTAGGTATGGTTTTCATTAATTTTATTTTCTTTTTCTTTCATTTAATTTTGTTTTAATTACCTACGGTTTTGTTAAATCCAGTGTCTCGAACAAAAAAAAAAATTATTACTGTGTAATGTTGATCCTCGTGTTCAGATTACGGCGATACAAGCCTCGAGCTTAGTTATTTATTTTGACGACCGACTTGGTGTAATGGTTAAGAAGTTGGCTACTACACCAGAGGTCGCGGGTTCGATCCCCGCACAGTACAAACATTTGTGTGCATGAACATGTCTGTTTGTACTGGTCTGGGTGTCTCCTATGTATAATAAGTATGTATTTACAAAAGAAAAATGTATTTAAGTATGTTTATCCGTTGTCTAGTATCCCATAACACAAGCTTTAATTAGCTTACTTTGGGGCTAGATGGCGCTGTGTGGAATAATGTCCAGGGATATTTATTTATATTTATTTATTTAGTGCAGTAATCATTGATAAATGTAAATTGTATGTATTCTATTTAGTAAATAAATATTTTTCTATTTTCTATTTCTATTCGTTACAAACAAACAAATCTTTCCTATAATATAATTATAGATATATATTACACAACCAAATAACAAACATACATCTTGATGACAAAATCATTTATTTTAATATAAAAAAACATGTTTTTTTTCATGAAAAAGACGTCACGTAAAATTTATTTTCTTTTTTTCATGTAATGATTCAAATTCCATTGTAGTGATTCAAATAAAAAAGCTAGCTATTTATAGACTAAAATCTTTGTGAACATTATGTTCGTCTACCTACACCAAACCGTTGGGTCAGCGCACGCCTATAAAGAATCAAATGTCGCCCGCTTTTCTCAGACTTGATTTACATAAACTTTTATTTTCCACTGAAGTTTTTGTTCAATCATAATTAAATATAGAATAGTGTATATATAATAAGGAAGCTTCCTTAAAAGATTTTTCATGATCGACTGTGTTTCCGAAGATTACCCCCTTCAAACAAAGTTAGAAACTTTACTTCTTTGTAATATTAGTATAGAATAAGATAGTAACTGTTTAACTCAATCCTCTTTTGCTCAGTTTTTCTCAAAATCTCATATTCACATACGCCCTTCTCTCTTGTGGGTACATACAAAAGATTGCTTGTCACATCGCTCACACCACACGTACACACACATACAACATTCACACATAAAAACAATAAATCTTACTTACCTGAAACTTACATTTGCAAGTTCAATCTCAGTGATGCGAAAACCTGAAACAGGCAGTACCCAACAAAATAATACTTGTTCCCTCTGCAGTCTTCAATCTTTGAACTAGACAGTAGTGAAAGTATTCGCTAGGTGGTGTCAACGCCGTTTCGTGAAGGTCATTCACGCATCGAGAAGAGTGTTTATATACTCTTTGGTAAAGACTTAAGTTGTGTTGTAATAACATTTTGTTTTTGTTTCAGCACAAGTGGTTTGTATCCAGCCACAGATCTAACTGCCCGCTATGCAGATCGCATTTCTAGCATTGCGCCTACAGAATCAGGTGCCGTTAAAAGTGAAAGGTGACTTCCCACTTATGATGTGACATTACATTGATAAATTAATACAGTCATCTTATCATCTCATCATAAATGTAGTGTCCGCTAAAAAGAGACCGCCCCTTTCTATGTAAACCTGCTCTGGAGTGCCCACGCGGCCTTATTCCTAGCAGCCGGTCTTATTTTCTAAGTCTTTGATACACATTATTTTCTTTTTACGTTCCACATTAATGCGGATCCTAAAAACTATCATTCGTATCTACTACCTATACAATACATTGTAATAGAAAATGTATTTTTTGTAAGCAAAAACCACATCTTCTAAAAACGGAAAAATATTGCGATTCTCTAACGATTCCACAGTAAGTGCTTTTGTTAGCTTAAATAGTAACAAAATCATACCAACAGATGGTGTTGTATGCACTTTGAATCGCGGTGATAATGTGTTTACCTTACACAATTCTCACCCTGCGGGGCTAAGATGCGCGTCCTTCGAGAAGAGTAGACAAAAAATACTCCAATAAAATTTCGCCATTTCTCTATTTCGTGTACCGTTCCTAACATGGCAGCAATTGTCGTGACTTAATATTGTGTATGGGAAATACAATTTTGTCGACAGATCGTAACATGGCGCCTCATTTTTGTCGTGGTTTAGAAGCGATGTCTCGTGTCTCGTGTGTGAACTCGTCGGTCATTTTTGTGGACGACAAACCAATAATGAATTAAAATAACATGAAAACAGGCGTCGCGGTGCGTCAAAATGCTGACATCTTTTTTAATTGCAGCATTAAAGCGATGCATTTAAAAGCCGTAGCTAGTTTAGCTATTTAAGAGTGTAATTTTATTTTTCTTTTTTCGAAAAAACTTTTTATTTAGGTATAATTACCAAAAAAACAAGTGTTATATAAATAGTTTGCGGTATGAATAGTATCAATAAAAAAAAACTCGATTATTGGTATGGATTAAATCGATTATTTGTATCGTTAATCAACTATTTGTTTCAATAGATCGATTGTTATTTATCAATTAATCAATTAATTAGGTATTTAACGATTATTTCGAATCTATTAATTGAATCGATTAGTTGAATCGATTAGTTAAATCGACTAGTTGAATCAACTAGTTGAATCGATTAGTAGAATTATTTATTAGTTAAATCGATTAGTTGAATCAATAAGTATAATCGATCATGTCGATTATTTGTATCGTTTAGTTGCATCGATTACATTGGTTATTTAAATCGATTAGTCCGATCGATTTTTAGTATCGATTGTTTATATCGATAATATCGTGTCTTCAAATCTGTACTATTGATAATATTGATTATTATATTAATAAATCTGTAAACATGTCTTCACCCCTTTGACATGCGAGTAAACTTGTCTTGTACTTACTTCTTTTGTCGACTCTTAGGGACGAGAAACGAGAAATTACCTCATGTTGCGCATCTTAGCCCTGCTGGCCAGCTCTTAAATGAGTTCTTGGATTACGCGTTCATGCAATTTGGCGAACACGTGTAATGTACTGTAAATTCTTCGCAGAGTACAAATAAATCGCCTTGTTCTGTGTATGTAAATATACAACTATTCTCCACTTGTATCCTCTAGGCGTAGGGTAATATTTCTTTGCCATTTGGCCATAAGTGTAAAAAATTGTTTGCTGTGGAATCATTTTATTTTGTTTTAATACAATATTGTTTACAAACATTGACGATAGTACATGTATAAAGTCTACAGATAATTATTATGATGCAGTGATTCCCTGAGTAACTAATATTTTATACCTATTAAATTATCATCACCTAAAACTGTTACAGAATGGAATGTGAAGTTTAAAAAATAAATTATTAGAAATAAAAAACATACGTATTTTACTTTATATAATACCTTAGAATTACGACATTTAACATTTGGAGAAAATGGAATGGATATTTGGCATCTACAAGAAATAGGTAGTCTTATGTTCAGCTCAAGAAAAGGACACATTATTGGAGGGACCATATTACATTAGGTATACAACATCCATGGAACTACACAAAGTCTGATTACTATTATCTTAAAAACATGTAAATAACATTTGGTCAATGTATCTTGAAAGGTAAGGACCTTTTTGCTTTCCTAACGAGAGGTCACAATTATGACACTACGTGATCGGCTGTAGTGTGACTAACCGATCCAATGCTTTTTAATAAACAACATTATTAGACACTCAAAATGGCTAAAATTCTATTCAACGTCAAATGACATGTATCTACTTAAATGCAGTAATTATGCTTGGTCACATTTAATTTAATTCTACACATCAATAATATTGGTAATCTACACATCAATAAAGTCTAAATAGGTTCAAATGTTTTCTCATAAGCACAGATGTCCTTCCAGAATATGGTTTGCCTGGTAGATGTTTAATGTATCCTGGCTGGAGCCCAATTTGGCGATAGGTTAGTTAGTTTACTTAAATTAAAATAAATTCAACTTGTCTTATAAGAAATAATATAAGTGTCCGAATTCAATAAGATACAACTGAAAATAAGTTGAGATTGTACCTTTATTCAGTCCATGATTCATATCTTTACTATTCCCTTCCCATTTTACGTTAATCAGTCCTATGCCTACTGGCAATTATTCTCATTGCATACATCCTAAAGGCCCTCTTAATTCCCAAATTGGGCACTAACAGTCTCTTTTAATTTTAATGACAAGTCTTGTTGTACAGTCAGCGTCAGATAGTTGGCGACACTCGGGGTTTTCAATTAAATAGACTCAACCAAAAAGTCAATAATCACGGACAAACTAAGTTTCATGTTGTCAACAATTGGGTATGGGAACAAAAATCAAACATGTTCTAAATCGAAAACCATTTCGAGGTATTTGTATTTCATACCTTATTTAAATATTTAACATTCTTAAAAACAAAGGATCGAGAATATTTTTTATTAAATACGTTGGCAAACTGGGGTCATACATTTGCCCCAGTTTGCCAACGTCCGCAGAGAGTATAAGGTTCATAGTGGACTCTTGACGGTAATCAAATTGACATCTCACAATTGAAACCGATTGGGTCGTATAAACGTCTTTTCACGTGATTGATTTATAATCTATCCATCAACCAATCAAATAACGCGATCTGTATCGTACGTAAGACTTTTAGCTAGGTGATTCTACTGCATGGTATTAATGGGGTTTCCAGATAGCATAGCTGAAATATATTTTTCCACAAAGTTATTTTTAATAATACGTACATTAGTTTACGCCCATTGCCCAGACGGGTAGGTAGGACTTAAAATAGCCACTCGCTATAATCCCAACCCTTTCAGGTAGGGCTTGGTTTAAAAACTTGGCAAAATGAATTGTATCTGAAGTCTACTTTTCACATTCTCGTGAGATTGTACATGATGAACGGCGAGCTCTGTTTCAGTCGTAAGTGCAGTAAATCAGTAATTTCCTCCTCATAATTTATTTACCACGAATCCGGGAAAAAACACATGTGGGAACACTAAGTGAATTTGTGACGTCATGAGTTCGCAATGTTTAAAAATTAATAAAAAATAACTACCGGCTAGATCAACGAAATGTTCAAATTAGTTACTTACTTAAAACAGTAGAAGGCCTTTAAAAAAATATTGAAAAAATATTTAAAAAAATTGTTCCCATACCCAATTTAAGCGCTCAAAAGGTCGAGACATTAAAAATGTCCTAAAGATAGGTTCAGTCAGATCGCCATAAATATGGTAACAGTCATCCCGCCAAAGGTATCCAAGCAGTGTTCAAAAATATGGAACAAATTAGAAAAATAAACTAGCTTTTTAAACTGTTTCCCAAAAATAAAAACCTCTTTGGGCAATCTAGTGTTGTTTATATGCCTAATGATCATGTCGTACATATCAATTATTAATTGAATAGTGCATGTCAATTATCTTTCAGTCATATCAATGTCAAGAGCAATAATAAAGCAAGCTAGAAATAATATCTATTGAAGAAATAATAGTATTTCATCCTACTTCCTACTATCCTATTCTTATTAATTATTTAATTAATTATAGGTTAACCGCCGTAAAGTCGACCACGGGTACACACGGCATTACGCCGCGGCGAGATACTTATATACATGATTAATAAAATCTCCGTGTTGTTATTTAGGAAATTAACTTCAGATGTGTTAGTATTTGTTTCAGTTTTATAAATATTATTAAACTATTTAAATATCAATTATTTATTAGACGTGGGACCAAATAAGAGAGGAGACATGGACGTCTTTCTGACGTAATTCGAACAGATTGTGGCTTTACACAATTTTAAATAAAAAAATAATGAAACTTAGCGCTCAAAATCTTGTTTATTTTTACACCCGCTGAGAGATTTAGTGTTCTGTACGTTCGAAAGTAAATTGATCGAATCTGCTCACTTTGTCGTTAATAGGTAATGTGTTCATTTTATTTAGGTATGTACAGTTGTAAAATTAAATACGAAATAATAAATAATAATAACTCGTGACTACTCATTTTCAATGAGGTTTGTATCTATTTTCAATTAATTGTTTAATGCTTATAATACCAACGAACCCGGGACCTCGGGGCCCACTCGCTAAAGAAATGCCCGTAGTTTCAGTCAAACTAATGTGTCAAAAAAACCTACAAAGACATGTTTTTTTAAATATTTTTTTTAAATATATTTAATATGGTGAATATCTTAAAAAGAGTACAAAAATACTGTTTTACTTACGTATCCTTTTTTTCATACTAATTAAGACCATGTTAGTTTTCCCGAACTAACCTGGTCTTAATTAGTATACAACTGCCTACTCACTGACGCCGTGTCCGTAGGGTTAGTCCAGACGGCCGAGAATATGAAAGTACTTATCGTAAACGGCTATGAACGAAATTATTTACAAAACATAAGAGATGTCTATGACGTCATGCTTAAAATGGAAAGAACAGCAGTACCATTGTTTATATCCCTTTCATTTTGTGTATAAATGTTTTAATGTTAACTGATGTGCAAAATAATATTTAAGTAGAATATTATAGCAGGAAAGTTTATTTATTTAATGTGTTCTATATTTTTGAACACTTTTAGAATGCATGGATACCATGCATTGGCGGGATGACTGCAACCATATTTATTGCGGTTTGACTGAACCGATCTCCTTTATATGACATTTTTAATGTCTCGACCTTTTGAGCGACTATATTGTTGAGAACAGTAGGGAAACTTTGTTTGTACCGATATTATTGACTTTTTGGTTGCGTCTATTTATTTGAGTAGGTACCCTCAGTGTCACTAACTATCTGACGCTGACTGTACATATAAGTTCACAAAATAACGAGCTGTCTACAGCTCTGATTCGTTTTTAACAATAATAGTTAAGTACAGAGATGAATTTAGTAAGCTCCTTGGATACAATGTGTCAGATGGTGTGTCAGCGTTTAACGTGTCTGCAGCTGGCGGTTGATCCAGTCTATATCCTCATAGAAGCGCGGGTCGCTGATGCGCAGCGCGGCGCGCTTGTAGAAGAAGTAGTACCAAGGAGACACTAGACAACATAGTACGCGAGTTGAGACTAAATAACCACACAAATTAAACATAGTAGAACAAAACGTTATTAAGTATCATGACAATCATAAAAATTACTTCTTTTATATAAATAGTGATTTTACTTTTCAGCTAATAATACAATAGCATATACCTAATAATCAAAGCCTCTACCGTATTATTTTAATATTCGAAAGCACAAATTCATATTTGTATGGAGTAAAGAAATACATAATAATAAGGTAGGTACCTACCACAATTCAGTGATGTGAAGTTTAAAAAACCAAAATATGCCAGATGACTTGGGTAATATCACAGCAAATAAAACCAAAAAACAAAATAACTTATATTTTAATGAGGTACTTACAGCAGCGCTGAATTGTAAAGAGGAAAATGAGCAGCGGAGTAGAGATGGAGTCATGCTCGTTCCATTTTTCCAAGAGCCAGAAGCTATGTAGCGTGACAGTTGCTACCAAGTAAGCAACGCAGACCAATCCTGCCACCCGGAACTTCCGGAACAACACTTCCATTAAACCTGCCTGAGAGCAAATAATACATTATGATTGTAGCTAAACATAGCAGTAAACTTTGGTAAAACGTGGGCTTCAAGAAGGTATTATTTTGAGTTTAAAAGCCAAAATGATAGAATATCTTTCTTACCTGGAATAAATATGTAGAAAATATTGTCAGCATCAGGTAGAAGATAGCCAGCATGATGAAGAGGTTCTGAAATCTGCAGAAAACAAGATAAGTAGGTACTTAAGTTTTTATTAAATTTGATAGGCTTTAAAACTATAGGTATTGTTTTCTAATGCACTAATAATCCAAGCTATATTCTTCCTAATAATAATGTGAGCTCACATGAATATTACGAGCAGTCCATCGCGAGTCCTCGGAAATAAACTTAAACAATTAAAAAATAAGTCGAATACGATGCTGAGGAACTGGAGCACTAAATTAAATGAATATCTGGAAGTAGAAAGCTTCATGGTTATTATTCGATATTTGTGTACTTTCACTTGAATACATAGATTGAATACATCTTGAAAGAAAATATTTTCCACCAATTTCCACGCAGGAAGCGCAAACACAGGCTATGACGTCAGATTTCGTCATTGATTTAGTTCCAATTCACGGATAACTTAGGGATTTCCTTTTTTTAAAACCTCTTCAAATGATCAAGTGATTTGTTGTAGATTGATTTAAAATTCAATTGATTTTATGTTCCTAATTTTAAAAATAGATTTGTTTGCGATATTACTTGTTAAAATTTCTTACTAGGCTACATATTTTTTCTGTAGACAGAACCACAGATGATGGATGCCACGCCACGCCACCTACCCACACTCCACTCCACACTCCACAGACAATTAGCAGAAGAAAAAAGAAAATGTCAGTGTCGACGAATTTATTTTGTGTTTCGTGTTTTCATTGCATGCATGGTGTTTAAAAAATGAGCAATTTTGGAGGTGTGATAAAAGTGCTTGCTTCATCAATTTATCGTTATTTAGACAGAGATTCATCATAACAATGTGGGTTTCTTGTCGTGTTTCCTTGTGGTAGTCAAGTCAGTCAGAGTCAGTCACATCACAGAACTTGTTCCCTAGTGAGAGTCTGTGCATCACAGTCAGGACAGTAGTGATCATGGTGTGATGCACCACAAACGTGAAGCGCGTGTTAATTTTTTATTTTTTGTTGTTCGACACAATCAAAATATCATAGATCTATCTTCTTCGTGCCAGATAAACTTGTGCTCTTGTAGCCCCACAAACATAAAACATTAAAATCCCAAAGGAGTATGGCAGGAGATGACCGTGGCCGCCGCCACAGCAGTGACCGACACCGGAGTCGTAGCCGCGATCGCCACCAGAGCGGGGACCGCGAGCGCCGAGTTCGCCCACGCTCCCGTGACCGCGACTGCAAGGAGCGCGACAAGCCTCGGGAATACGAGCGCAAGGAGCGGGAACGAACGCAGGAGCGTGGTCGCGATCGCGGCAGGACGCATGAGCGGGAACGCGGTGCTGGTGGCGGCCAGCCACCGAACAGAGAATATAATGGTGGTGGACTTGGAGGAGGTATGCTTATTAATCAATATTACTGAGTATTGAGAATCGTCTAGCCCCTAAACTAGAGCAACTCTGGGTTTCTTATTTCCCTGTGCATTTATTGATAAATAAATTATTATGTTCTTTAAGTAAATATTTAGGCTGAACTATAACATTTCAGAATAATATTCAATAAAACTGCGAATGTAAAAGCATCTATGATGAAATGCATGGAGTTCACATTACGTAAGTTAATAATACCTTTTGTCTTTTTCATAGGCTTAGGAAGTAGTGCAACTGGGGGCCCAGGGCCCAGATCCCGATACAAGCCACAAGAAGAAGAGTTTTTTGATGCTCGCCGTGAGGAACGAGAAAGAATTGGACAAATAGGAGTCTCATCTATATGGGGAAAGTCTCCACTTAGACCAGAGTATGCGACCTGACTTTCTTTAGTTCTAAGTAGTCTAAAGAATAAATAACCTTGGGTTTAATTCCATCTGCACAAATAATAAAGAAGAGAGTAGTAATATTGGTTATCTTTTTAACCCACTTATAGGTGTTTGAGATAGCTGCAATACCTCCTCCAAATTGATGCTGTCTTTGAGCACATCAGTAATAATGTAATCTATACTTTTATCTATGCTTTAAAATGTTGGTGTGAAAGCAAAGGTAAAAAATTAAAAAAGCAATGGACTTATAAGGCATAAGCTTAACTATGTAACAAAAATTGTCTTCAATCCAATGGTTGAATCCTATCCTACTAATTTTATAAAAATTATGTATAATTTCGCGTTAAGATAAAGATTTTCGATTAAGATAAAACTTTACAGTAATATACAGCTTAGACATCAGAATAACACATAGGCTACAATTTATGAAGACTTTTGTAATTTGGCCATAATAGATTTTTACCACAATAAATGCACAGTCATGCATGACCTTCAGTCGCCAGCAAAATCTTGCGAAATTTAATTATTCTCTTGGTTGTAATGTAATCGATCAACAAGACACTATAAAAGACCTAGGTGTGACATAAGATGCCACTCTTACTTTCAATGAGCACTTTACCACTCTAACTCGTAGTAGCTTCCATCAACTGGGTTTTGTATTACATAACCTGCGCTATTTCCGCAGTCCTGATGTAATCAAACTTCTATTTATTTGTCTTGTTAGAAGCTCATTGTAATCTAGCGCATGTATCAGGAATCCCGACGACGCTAAGTAGAGGCTAATGTTGAAAAAGATTCAAGAGGCTTTTCTTCGGGACTACAACAAGCAAGTGTATGGGTGTTATCCCTTTATGTTCCCCACCAATTTTTGCTGGTAATGTTGCAAATGAACTCTCTAGAAGTAAGAAGAGCCCGTTTGGAGGTTTCAACTGCCTTAGCAATCTTGCGGAGGTGGATGGACTCGCCCAAATGTGTTGAGCAATTGTCTCGTCTATATGTGCCTAATACTTACGTATTCGCTCCGGTCGTAGACATCGACTGTTCGCTATTCCACCGTGTCGTACAGTAGCGCGTGAGCAATCCCCGCTGTGTCGTATGCAGAGGTTGCTAAACATGTTACTGGTTGCTAACCCTGAATTGGATGTATTCATTGACAGTCCTCAAGCGCTTTTAAACAAAGTCGAAAAATTGGTGTAATGTATTCCTTCCTGTAGCTTCCATAATTATGTAACTGGGTTTATCCCGTTTAATTGTGTTTAAATAAATAATAAAAAAAAACATTTATTTCGGGAATTATCAATAACATAAATAAATAAATATATAATAAAGTAATATAACGATAAGTTCACGCGGGCGAAGGTGCGGGCGGAAAGCTAGTAACAATATAAACGTAACAATATCATTGCAGCTCTGAGGAGGAACTGTCACAAGCAGAAAGTTCAAACAAAGGGAAAGACAAGAAAAAGAGCAAAAAGTCTAAAGACAAAGAAGACACTAAGCAGAAGCTAAAGAAGTTAAAGAAGAAATTAAAAAAAGTGAAAAAGGCACGGAAGAAAGCAAAAAAAAAGTCCAAGGGATCAAGTAGTGGCTCCAGCTCCAGTAGTGAAGAAGAGGAAGTTTGGGTGGAGAAGGGAAGTAAGTTTGCTGCAGTATTCACTAATCCATTTTTTTATTTCTATAAGTACTTACCTACTAGGGGAGGCCCAAATGTTCGCGGAATGAAGGGTATGGTGGGGGAAATGGTCACTTTTTACTAGCTGTACTAGTTTGGAGATTCAAAAGGCATAAATACAAAGTTTCATTAAAATCAGATCGTAATTTACTGAGATACAGGTCAACAAGCAAGTCGATCCGATAGAAAATTTGCACTATGGAGGAAATTGAGTTTCGCGCAGTCATTTGGCGAGTTTTTGGCTCTCTGGGGTGAAAACTTAAACAAAGTTTTTGACCAGATTGTGACTGGAGATCTTCTTCTTGTCGTGTCGACAGCAGCACTATATTTCATCCGACCAGTATTCCGCCACCTTTACAGCTTTTTCATTGGCACTCAGCAGGTTGTCGCGTGTGCAGCTGTAAGGGCATGAGGGGCATTTTAGAAGGTGGCTTATAATCTGAGGGGAGGCACCACATTTGCACACGTTTTTCGCGCTATCTGTGTAACCCCATCTGCACAGGTTATCTTTGCAGCGCCCAACCTGGGTTCGCAGACTGTTCATACTTTTCCAGGTAACCCATGGTAAGTCGTGGCCAGGCGGGAGACTTTCTGATGGCGTCACAAATGGGGCAACAGGTAGCCTTTTCTGCCACAAGCTGATTCTGGCCTGTGGAGGGTTTTCAGATAAAGGGGGGACGTTCTTAGCAAAACTTCGTCGGCTTTTAAGTCGCTGCGGTACGACAGCGTGTCCATGCATTGGGTGACGCGGGTCCTGCTCCAGTTTAGTTTTTTCAGTGGAGCTAGCAACCGCCCTGCGGACTTCTGGCGGTGCGATTCCAGCTAGCGGATACCGCATTCTTACCGGGGTTGGCTTTGAGCAGCTCGTAATTATCCGACAGGTTTCATTGAGTGCTGTATCCACTTGCTTTGCGTGTGCTGAGCGACTCCAAACGGGGCAGGCATATTCGCCAGCCGAGTAGCAGAGTGCTAGACCAGTCACCCGCAGGACGTCAGCGGATGCTCCCCATTTAATGGACGTAAGCCTGCGCAGTAGGTTGTTCCGTGTGCTTACTTTCTGCCTGACATTTGCACAGTAAACTTTGAATGTCAGGGTCCTGTCTGATGTAACACCCAAGTATTTCGGATAGGAGCAATGCGTAATCGGCTGTCCCCTCATTGAAATATGAAAAGCCCGGTTTGTCTGATGGTTCCGCAGGTGGAAGGCGCATGACTGAGTTTTGGCAGGTTTGGGTCTTAAAGCGTTATTATTGTAATGCTCGCTAAACTTATGTAGGGCCAGTGTAAGGTTTTCTTCGACCTGCTCGAAAGAGGGGGATTGTGAGGCCAAGGCCAAGTCATCGGCGTATACATAGCGGGTGGTATGTGGAGTAGATGGTTGATCGTTTGTGTAAATGTTAAATAGCATTGGGGCAAGTACGCTTCCTTGTGGCAGGCCGTTTATTTGCGATCGCCATCTACTTTTATTTGATAAAAGGTGTACTTGGAAGCGGCGGTTATTCAGTAACTCCCTCAAAATCTCGACGGAATTATGGTCTCCACTTATATCACCCACTTTCACAAGCAACCTCTTAATGTAGACGGTATCATAAGCCGCCGACAAATCCACAAAAATAACACCAGTGACCTGGCCAGATTCGAACCCGTCCTCGATGTGCTGCGTGAGCCTAAGGGTCTGGAGATGAAACTTCAGTTCATCAATATGACTTTGGCCCCAAGCAAGACTCCATGCAGGGTCACAAAAAGGGTACAATACCCCAAAAGAACATCAAGGTGTGTTCATCAGCTGGAAAACTCATGAGCACTGTTTTCTGGAATACAGAAAGTATCTGGAATAAAGAAAAGGGTGTCATTGTTTATTTTAGCATTTTACAATGCCCGTTTTTAAAAGGGTGTTATCGTAACTGGAGTGAACTAAGTTACGTTATAATAACGTCTTCGAGATCCTGTCAGGGTGAACTGGTGGGGAAAATTGACCTGAGGTGTGCTCCTTCTGCACGAAAATGCACACGCGCAAGTTGAGATGCCTGCTGTACAAAGAGTGGTCTTAAAAATAAATATATATATATCCAAAGGTTAGACTGATCTTCAAGGAACTATTAATTACTAGTTCTTAAAAAAATCGCTTTGAGTGAAATAAAAATCCAGCAATGAAGAGGCGAAGAGTGCAATTTTGAGGACAAACACAAAAGGGTTGATGTTCTGAACTTAATTTAAATATAAGACCCACAATGTACAACATGAATGCAATAAATAATTTGAAGCAATAAATTTTTATTCGAACGTAAAAATAAATTTATTGATATATTTAACAAATAAATTAGACTGAAGGAAGAATATATTGATTAAAAAAATAAATTCAAGTTTAATTTCTGGTTCTTGGACATCCTCTCTTATGCTATGCAAAGCGTTTATGCCATTATTTCGCACGTTCATAACAAATCGTTACTATACAAAAACAGGTATTTTTTAGGAAAGGGACTTGTTTCTAAAGTAAGAATCGTTTGAAATTTTATTTGGCAAAAACGTTAGGTTTGGTTCTAAATGTGCGATGTTTGTCAACTTGGTAGGTTCTTTGAACAAGTAAAATTTAGTGTTACATTTGACAACAAATCCTTATGAAGGCCTACCTATCCTACCTAATGTATGTTTGTTGTGTGTAACATTTTAAATAGAATTTCTTATCATTCTGAATAGTGAAAAAGTCTGTTTCTAAATATGTTGCATCCATATAGCACTTTTAAAGATGACATAATTCATGATTTCTACTATTATTGCAGAAGAGCATGAAGTGGAGGTATCAAGTAGCAAATCCAAATCAGGTGAAAAGCATGACGAGGAGCTGGCTTCAGAGGCGTTCGGGCCCACGCCGCGCGTGGGGCCTGCGCTAGGGCACAAGGACTTCGGGCGCGCGCTGCTGCCCGGCGAGGGCGCCGCCATGGCCGCCTTCGTGGCCGAGGGCAAGCGGATACCCAGGAGAGGAGAGATCGGCCTCACTTCAGATGAGATCGCTTCCTATGAGTCTGTCGGATATGTCATGAGCGGTAGCAGGTAATTTTTTTTAACTTGCACACCAAAAATCTAATGTTTTGTTGAATGCTGGGTAAATCTGTATCAAGGGAAAAACTAATCAATGAATAAATATCTGGCACATCTAACAATCAAGCTCATCAGACTCTAAACTAAGCAAACATTGTCAATGATTGATAAACATACTTAAATATTTCTGATTACATACTAGAAATATAGATACACTCAGAGACAGAACGAACAAAATGTTTGTCCTGGGTGGGTATCGAATCCACAACTAGGATCTCTGCTATTGCATCTTGTGTTAAGTGGAAACACTGTTAATGCCAAAACCAAATGCTTATTGAGCTTGATGAGCAAGCTGATTAGGTCATCATCATCATCATCAACATCCTGTAGAAGTCCACTGCTGGACATAGGCTTCCCCCATACAACGCCACAGCAAGCGGCTTTGGGCTAATTGCATCCAGCGGCTTCCTGCAACTTGCACCAAGTCATCGGTTCACCCGGTGGGTGGCCTACCTACGCTACGTCTTCCAATTCGTGGTCGCCATTCGAGGACCCTTACTCCCCAGCGGTTATCAGTCCTGCGGGCAATGTGACCCGCCCATTGCCACTTCTGCTTGGTTATCCGACTAACTGATTGCTTGGTTATCCGACTAACTGATTAGGTAGCTAGTATTTATACTATGAGTAATATTATAAAAAGGAAAGATTTGTTTGTTTGTTTGTATTGAATAGGCTCCGAACATACTGGACTGATTTTAAAAATTCTTTCAACAATATTACTCTACATTATCAGGGAGTGTCATTTTCTTAGGCCATATTTTTTTATAATTTAGGCTATATTTTGACGGGAAAGACTCTACCCGGGCGAAGCTGCTGACGGACCGCTAGTTATAAATATATATTCGAATGTTGGCAGTGGTGGTTCCATCTATGGTTTTTCTGTAATGGTTCCATTATTGCGCACAATCGACCTGGTTGGCAGGAGTACCTACATTTAATTTATCCTAAAAATTAAAAAAAATGTTTTCAGACACCGGCGCATGGAAGCCGTCCGTATCCGCAAAGAGAACCAGATCTACTCGGCGGACGAGAAGCGCGCGCTGGCCGCCTTCAGCAAGGAGGAGCGTGCCAAGCGGGAGAACGCCATCCTCGCGCAGTTCCGCGACGTGCTGCAGGCGCGTGAGCAGCGCAGGGACAACTAGCAAAGAGAAGCAGATCTACTCGGCGGACGAGAAGCGCGCGCGAGCAGTGCAGATACAACTAGCAAAGAGAAGCAGATCTACTCGGCGGACGAGAAGCTCGCGCGAGCAGTGCAGATACAACTAGCAAAGAGAAGCAGATCTACTCGGCGGACGAGAAGCTCGCGCGAGCAGTGCAGATACAACTAGCAAAGAGAAGCAGATCTACTCGGCGGACGAGAAGCGCGCGCGAGCAGTGCAGATACAACTAGCAAAGAGAAGCAGATCTACTCGGCGGACGAGAAGCGCGCGCGAGCAGTGCAGATACAACTAGCAAAGAGAAGCAGATCTACTCGGCGGACGAGAAGCTCGCGCGAGCAGTGCAGATACAACTAGCAAAGAGAAGCAGATCTACTCGGCGGACGAGAAGCTCGCGCGAGCAGTGCAGATACAACTAGCAAAGAGAAGCAGATCTACTCGGCGGACGAGAAGCGCGCGCGAGCAGTGCAGATACAACTAGCAAAGAGAAGCAGATCTACTCGGCGGACGAGAAGCTCGCGCGAGCAGTGCAGATACAACTAGCAAAGAGAAGCAGATCTACTCGGCGGACGAGAAGCTCGCGCGAGCAGTGCAGATACAACTAGCAAAGAGAAGCAGATCTACTCGGCGGACGAGAAGCGCGCGCGAGCAGTGCAGATACAACTAGCAAAGAGAAGCAGATCTACTCGGCGGACGAGAAGCGCGCGCGAGCAGTGCAGATACAACTAGCAAAGAGAAGCAGATCTACTCGGCGGACGAGAAGCTCGCGCGAGCAGTGCAGATACAACTAGCAAAGAGAAGCAGATCTACTCGGCGGACGAGAAGCTCGCGCGAGCAGTGCAGATACAACTAGCAAAGAGAAGCAGATCTACTCGGCGGACGAGAAGCGCGCGCGAGCAGTGCAGATACAACTAGCAAAGAGAAGCAGATCTACTCGGCGGACGAGAAGCTCGCGCGAGCAGTGCAGATACAACTAGCAAAGAGAAGCAGATCTACTCGGCGGACGAGAAGCGCGCGCGAGCAGTGCAGATACAACTAGCAAAGAGAAGCAGATCTACTTGGCGGACGAGAAGCGCGCGCGAGCAGTGCAGATACAACTAGCAAAGAGAAGCAGATCTACTCGGCGGACGAGAAGCGCGCGCGAGCAGTGCAGATACAACTAGCAAAGAGAAGCAGATCTACTCGGCGGACGAGAAGCGCGCGCGAGCAGTGCAGATACAACTAGCAAAGAGAAGCAGATCTACTCGGCGGACGAGAAGCGCGCGCGAGCAGTGCAGATACAACTAGCAAAGAGAAGCAGATCTACTCGGCGGACGAGAAGCGCGCGCGAGCAGTGCAGATACAACTAGCAAAGAGAAGCAGATCTACTCGGCGGACGAGAAGCGCGCGCGAGCAGTGCAGATACAACTAGCAAAGAGAAGCAGATCTACTCGGCGGACGAGAAGCGCGCGCGAGCAGTGCAGATACAACTAGCAAAGAGAAGCAGATCTACTCGGCGGACGAGAAGCGCGCGCGAGCAGTGCAGATACAACTAGCAAAGAGAAGCAGATCTACTCGGCAGACGAGAAGCGCGCGCGAGCAGTGCAGATACAACTAGCAAAGAGAAGCAGATCTACTCGGCGGACGAGAAGCGCGCGCGAGCAGTGCAGATACAACTAGCAAAGAGAAGCAGATCTACTCGGCAGACGAGAAGCGCCTGGCCTAGAAATTGGCCTGGGCAGGGCCTAGTTAAAGTCACACAAATCTCTCGTTATTCATAGCCTTTGCACTATGCTTTTCTGTCACATACTTCTTTATGGATCTTATGCATTGGAATACTGTTTTTTTTGTTTAAGCTTGTGATCAGTCTAGTATATAATGAATGCTCAAAGCATCGGCAAGTTGGCCTAAAAATTTACATAAAACGGATATTGATGCATCCAACCTAAAACCCATTCATATTGTCTATTATACTACTTTCGCCGTATGATGATATCCCTGCCAGTTTATAATTGTCAATTATAGTGATGTAACGAATGTAATTTAATCGAGTTGGCAAAGGAAATGGAATCGGATTTATCGATTTTTAATTTTTAAATAAATTCTTAATAAACTGGTTATGGTGGCTAATAAGTTATAAAGTAAAACGCGGTATCTCGGAAATAATATTATAGTTAAAAAATAGCACACAAGGCGCACTCGTACTGATGCGAATGACGTGTGATTAATGGTCGCTACTATTCATCGATTTTTGTCGACTCAGTAGTCAATACACTATGGAATGGCGTTCCTTTTCACGCATCAGGCGCTGTAAAGATGTATTAATTTGATTTCATCAACTTCATTTATTAACAGTTAATATTAATAACTATAACTTACTTGATAAGATTCGAAAGGACAATAGATATTTATTAGTTTATAAAATTTTCTTTTGCCAGTTTCTTTTCATTTAGTTGGAAAAAGTATGCGTGACACGGAACAATGAGAACTGTCAGGCATATTATCTTATAGTGAAAATAGTATAATAGCTCTCATGGATTGCCTCATGGAAGCTTGGTCCAAACAAAGTAGATGAGTGAATATTATGATGTTTAAGAAGATCATTCACAGTATGTAAAGTAATTATATGTATATCATAGTTTTATCATGAAATTTGTAAATAAAAAATAAGTTTTAGTAAAATATTTTTTTTATTACCTAACACAATAGTTAACAGTACAAAAATATATTCAAGAACTTAATATCTATTTGGAGAGCATTACTATTAAATTACAGTGCACTTTACAAACAATGTGATCACTTAAGTACTTTTATTTAACTTAAATTCTATAGCTTAATAGCATATTTTACATTGTTCTTGCTGGGCTCACTCTTTATAAAAGTTTTGCCCTTACCTCGTAAAAGAAAGGTTTTCATCATAGGAGACTCGCCAGATGATCATGATGCACAAAATATAAAAATGCAGCATACATCTGGTGCAAAAATGTAAAATACAAAGGTAAGCAAGTAAAATACCTATTCTGATAAAAAAAATATTGATCTTGTAGAAGAAAAATAAAGTATGTTATCATTAAATTATTTTCCTTAATGCTGATTCGTTATTCTTTTTAAGCATTATTTTGAAATGATTTTAATTATTTTTTTTGGATATTCTAGGCTACAACCACAAAATAAAGAGTTCACAGAAGGACCGCTCGCACCTTTTTCCAAAACTTGCACGAACCGCCTAGGGTTACTACTATATTCGCTCTGAATTTTTAAAATGAAGTAAGTAAGTTATACCTACTTGACAGAACCGGCCAAAAACAAAATTCATCATGTGAAAAATTGCACCAAGTTCGACAAAAACAAAAACGCTCGCGACAGTGCGAC
The DNA here is from genome assembly GCA_947369235.1 of Udea olivalis. Classification (NCBI taxonomy): domain Eukaryota; kingdom Metazoa; phylum Arthropoda; class Insecta; order Lepidoptera; family Crambidae; genus Udea; species Udea olivalis. The sequence goes on from OX376347.1 coordinate 21,940,800, forward strand.
TTTCCGACTCACCGAATCTCACCGACTTCGCTAGTAAACTCATGTATCTGTGTGCGTGCGTCAAAAATGGCGTGTTGTTCTAAGCGGGCTATCTGTCAGAGCGCCGCGCATGTCAAATTTGTGCTACAACCTTGGAGAACAAGAGGTTCTCAGAAAGACTGGAAGGATAAATATGAGTTAAAGAAACAAAGGATGTGTCAGCGTAATTGAAAGTGGCTTTAGTCTTAAGTCTAGAAAACGTGTTGGTATGTATATTTTTTTAACGATCTGGCAAGCTCACTACAATGGGTTGTATTGTTACAGAGTCATGCATTACATTAGTGAGACAGATGAACTGAGCATTAGAGAGTACGTAACGCGTGACCTGTAATGTTACAGATTTCAAGTAGCTATCACATTGGCGAGGGAAGAGAGCTAAGCATTATAGTGTGCAACTGGGTGAGTTCCAAACCGTCGTATTTCGGGAATAAGGTTTATTCAAGTTGAATGTCAAATTTACTGTCTGATTTTTTTGTTTCGTGGTAATATTGCGGCACCAAAATGCTCAAAATCGAATCTGAAATGCTACAATACAGGCCAAAGGTCTAGGTGAGGGGACATTTTCACAAGCATGTTCTCTCGTCCCTTCATCATGGTAGGCGCCGCATCACTCGGCGGGCTCGTAGCGCGCCAGGCGGGCGCGGCAGGCGCGCAGCTCGCCGGCCGGCGCGTCGGCGCGGCGCCGCATCACTCGGCGGGCTCGTAGCGCGCCAGGCGGGCGCGGCAGGCGCGCAGCTCGCCGGCCAGCGCGTCGGCGCGGCGCCGCGCACGCGCCAGCTCCGCGCGGAGGGCGCTGACCTCTGCGCCGGCGTCGCTGGTGCCGGCGAGCAGGCTCGAGGGGAGCTCTGTTGATGGGATGCTGGAATGGAAAAGGTGAGATCATATTTTTATAACCTAGCTATTTCCGTATGCTATGCGTTTTTAGAACGAATTCTTGTTTTTTTGGTCATTTATATTTTAATTAAATAATCAAACTATTCAATTGCTGGGTCAATTAAATTACCAAATCCTACAGACTAGATGAACGATCATGGACTCCTAAATTACTAGGTTTTAGGAATTCCTAATTCATCTTTTAACATGTGCCATTAACGTATTACTTCAAATTATGGGGTTTTTCTTTTGAGGAAATCACATTATTGATTTTTTAATTAGATTTTTGTCAAAATTGGTTGGATTGCCTATTTGAAAGTTTTATAGATCATTGGTCAGGACAACCAATGATTTAGAATTCACTTAATTACATTACTGTTTGTCCACTTATTAACTAAAATCACAAGATACTGACTCGATATTATTTCTGTATTGGAATTTGCTCGCATAAGGACGCCTAAAGGTACGTTTTAGACGTTTCGATTTCTGTGAAAAAGAAGCCTAACGCACACACGTGGTAGGGCAAATAAACAGACGTTACTAATAATCTTGATACTTGTTGCAATTTAGCAGACAAATTATACAATTATTTTAAATTTGTTTGTTTCTAAAATATTTTTTTTTTATTATTTATATTTTCACAAAACTGGAAATAAAATTGGAATCGATCAAAAATACTTTGTTTTTTAATAGTGATGACTAAAACAAACGAACATAGAACATTGGATATTAGACACAATTTTGGAAATCTCTGTGTGTCATGGCTGACCTGATGATGGACTCCGGAGACACCCTATAGAACTTTGAAACTGTTAAAGGTAGGTACCCCGAGTTTTAGCTCATTTTCTAGGTGTTCGTGCGTATTTACATGCTGGATAACTTGGCTGAACTTATGATGCACTCAGGAGACACCCCATAAACCTCCGAAACTATCAGAGGTCAGTGTCCCGAGTTTGGGCTCGTTTTGTAGGTCTTTGTGAGTACTTACATGCTGGATGACTTGGCTGACTTGATGATGGACTCCGGAGACGCCCCATGGAACTCCGAAACTTTCAGAGGTAGGTATGCCGAGTTTGGGCTTATTTTGTTGGTATTCGTGAGTACTAACATGCTGGATGACTTGGCTGACCTGATGATGGACTCCGGAGACGCCCCATGGAACTACGAAACTGTCAGAGGTAGGTATGCCGAGTTTGGGCTCATTTTGTTAGTATTCGTTACTACTTACATGCTGGATGACTTGGCTGACCTGATGATGAATTCCGGAGACACCTCATGGAACTCCGAAACTGTCAGAGGTAAGTGTCCCAAGTTTGGGCTCGTTTTGTAGGTCTTTGTGAGTGATGATGGACTCTGTCGATCATGAACAGAGTCCAGACAGAGCGACACAGGTCCGAACTCGAAGGCGCTCAGGCGCAGACTGAGAGAGGTGTTCGAAAACGAAAACAGCGAGCGATTTCGACCCTCGTGCCATTGTAATGAATTGAGTAGAGTTTAAAGGCCTTTTTTGTAATATTTTGCAAACACAAATTAAAATAGACTATAAAGGCCGTCCATAAATATTTTTATTGATTCTTTAAATTATTTAATTAATCAGATTAACTTACCGAAACTGACAGTTTTTTAGCTGTTTACTCAAAAATGCTTTTGGTAAAAAAGTCAAAGAGAAGAGGGCATAACATTTTTGAGTTTTTTGATGAACATGAACTGTAGACAAGGGATCTACTAAACCCTTAAAATTTCAAACTTGTTTTTATTAGTGTCAAATAACCAAATAAATGAACCGCAAGACCGTGGGTTTTCTTACAGAACGGATAGGCGTCCTTAACAGCAAAATATGAGCATTTGTAAAACTTTTGAACACCTTTGCTGTAACCTGTATTTGCATTTGCAATCATTTGAATGACATTTAAAAATTACTCGGGCGTGACTACGACGGGCGTGGAGGCGACGGCGGCCACCGGCGCGTCCAGCCCTCGCGGCGCGCCGACCAGCCCCCGCGGCGCGCCGGCCAGCAGCCGCGAGAAGTTGCTCTTGTGCATGATGATCTTGACGGGCGCGCGCGCGGCCGCCGCGGCAGGCGCTGCCGCGGAGGCATCGAGGATGCGGCGCGCGCCCTTGCGGGGGGAGAGCACGCGCGCGTCCGACGGCAGCTGGATGAACTTTACTTGCTGTGAAATATATATTTTTTTAAATTGCCCGTCAAGATGACCTTACTCCACCTGTAGGGCTAAGATGCGCACGAGTAATTTCTCGTTTCTCGTCCCTGAGAGTCGACAACAGAGATAGACAAGACAAGTTTCCCCGCATGACAAAGCGGTTTAGACATGTTTAGAACCGATTTATTAATATAATCGATATTATCAAAAGTACGGATCTGAAGAAAAGATAGAATCGATATAAACAATCGATAAAACTAATCGATGTAATCGATGCAATTAAACGATACAAATAAGCGATATTATCGATTCAACTAATCGATATAATCGATGCAGCTAGTGGATATTTGATTCAAACAATTGATTAAATCAATCTTTAATAGATTGATTTACTAATCGATTCAACTGATCGATTCTATTAATCGATGGAACTAATCAATTCTATTAATCGATTCCAAATAATAATCTTTTAATAAATAATTAATTAATTGATAAATAACAATAGATTGATTGATACGAATAGTCGACTAATCGATACAAATAATCAATTTAATCGATACCAATAAACAAACAAACAAAAATATATTTATTTAAATAGACCTGTAACAAGTACTTTTAAATCGTCATTACAAGAAAAAAAAACTCAGTAATAGACTTAAATACTATAATAATATGAATACATAAATATACTGTATACAAACATAATGTGACTCTACCACCGCATCGGAAGTTGATCTTATACTGAGAAGACCCGGCGAGAAACTCAGTACTCACTCTTTTAAACTTGGTTCGGTTTCACAAAAAGAGTTAGTAAAGTACAAAGAGTATTTTAAAAAAATGCTTACGTTCTAACATTTCCTTAAAATATGGACCTGAAAGTACATCTAAACTACCGGATATAAAGCAAAAACATTGTACAAAGTTTATAAAATTCAAGCCTAGAAATTGTTAGATTTTTGTTAGTACAAACTAGTTATATAAATATTACAAGAGTTAACTAATCATGTACCGAGTAGAGAGCTTAAACCCAGGCCTTTTTATCCAAAAGGTAATCATGTGTAGTGTAATAGTCCTTTTTTGATAATACTGTCTTAATGTGGTTTTTGAATTTTTTTAGTGGTAGCTCACATATTGCCTTTGGGACTTTATTGTAAAAGTGTACACCTTGCCCCATAAATGAACCTAAAACTTTCTGTAACCTGAAGGATGGGAGCGCAATTTTATCTCTATTCCTGGTATTTTTGCCATGTATAACACGGTGTTTAGTATACAGGCTGATATTTTTCCTAACCAAAACAATACAGTTGTAAATGTATTGAGAAGCTACTGTAAGGATCCCAATTTCCTTAAAAAGCTCCCTAAGCGAGGCCCGTCCGCGAAGCTTATATATGAATCTAATAGCTCGCTTCTGAAGGATGAAAATCGTCTGTATATCTGCTGCCTTACCCCGGCCCAGAGTACAATGCCGTAAGACATAATACTATGAAAGTAGCTGAAATAAACAGAACGAGCAGTGTCATGTCAATAATCGATATTTTATCGATACTATTGTTACAACACTTGTTTTTTTTATTTTATTTTTATATCTACTGTTCCTGGTAGGCCTGGTTCAATCCTACCAGCTCTAAATAAGATCTTAGTAAAAATCATTCAAGAACAACTATTAAGCCATTTTTATGAGAACAATCTCTTACACAGTGAACAATATGGATTCACGAGAGGCCGTTCTACTACTGATGCTGGCATTGCACTTCTAAAACACATCTTCAGGGCTTGGGAGAATTCACAGAACGCTCTTGGCGTCTTCTGTGACTTGTCCAAGGCCTTTGATTGCGTTGATCTTTTAAAATTAGCTTTAGATTTGGTAATTTCGTACCTTAGTTTAAGAACTCAAAAAGTTGATGTTAACAATAATAATAATTCCCTAACTCCGTAAAAATCAAGCTTGCGTATAAGTGTATCGTGATCAACGCGAATAATGCGACTCTACCACCGCTTCGGAGTTGTTTCTTGCTGAGAAGACCCGGCGAGAAACTCAGCAGTTACTATTTTAAACTTGCTTTGGGTTTACAACAGGCGTTAGTAAAGTACAAGCAGTGTGTCATTTTGATACAAATAAACCTAAAAGAATATAAAACAAAGAAAAAAAACAAACCATAAAAGAATTATAATAACAAAAATTCATTTAAACAATTCAAAAAGAAAAATTGGTAGTCTGTACATACTAGGTATCTATTAACTATTACAATAAAACATCTGTTAAAATAGAGCTATTTAATCCCGCATCGAGCAGAGCGCTTACACCCAGGCATTTTTATCTATAAGGCAGTATTTTGTAGTATAATAGCCCTTTTTTAATAAAGCTGTTTTGATGTGATTTTTGAATCTATGTAAAGGTAAGGTAACTCACAAATGGTTTTTGTAATTTTGTTGTAATAATGTATACCTTGCCCCATAGAGGATCCTAAAACTTTTTGTAACCTAAAGAGTGGAAGTGCAATTTTATCCTTATTCCTAGTATTACTTATACGCAAGCTTGATTTTTACTGAGTTAGGGAATTATTATTATTGTTAACATCAACTTTTTGAGTTCTTAAACTAAGGTACGAAATTACCAAATCTAAAGCTAATTTTAAAAGATCAACGCAATCAAAGGCCTTGGACAAGTCACAGAAGACGCCAAGAGCGTTCTGTGAATTCTCCCAAGCCCTGAAGATGTGTTTTAGAAGTGCAATGCCAGCATCAGTAGTAGAACGGCCTCTCGTGAATCCATATTGTTCACTGTGTAAGAGATTGTTCTCATAAAAATGGCTTAATAGTTGTTCTTGAATGATTTTTACTAAGATCTTATTTAGAGCTGGTAGGATTGAACCAGGCCTACCAGGAACAGTAGATATAAAAATAAAATAAAAAAAACAAGTGTTGTAACAATAGTATCGATAAAATATCGATTATTGACATGACACTGCTCGTTCTGTTTATTTCAGCTACTTTCATAGTATTATGTCTTACGGCATTGTACTCTGGGCCGGGGTAAGGCAGCAGATATACAGACGATTTTCATCCTTCAGAAGCGAGCTATTAGATTCATATATAAGCTTCGCGGACGGGCCTCGCTTAGGGAGCTTTTTAAGGAAATTGGGATCCTTACAGTAGCTTCTCAATACATTTACAACTGTATTGTTTTGGTTAGGAAAAATATCAGCCTGTATACTAAACACCGTGTTATACATGGCAAAAATACCAGGAATAGAGATAAAATTGCGCTCCCATCCTTCAGGTTACAGAAAGTTTTAGGTTCATTTATGGGGCAAGGTGTACACTTTTACAATAAAGTCCCAAAGGCAATATGTGAGCTACCACTAAAAAAATTCAAAAACCACATTAAGACAGTATTATCAAAAAAGGACTATTACACTACACATGATTACCTTTTGGATAAAAAGGCCTGGGTTTAAGCTCTCTACTCGGTACATGATTAGTTAACTCTTGTAATATTTATATAACTAGTTTGTACTGACTAACAAAAATCTAACAATTTCTAGGCTTGAATTATATAAACTTTGTACAATGTTTTTGCTTTATATCCGGTAGTTTAGATGTACTTTTACTGCTCAGTGACCGCGCCTATTGTTGGACTTCTAGCTCGATCACTATGCTGACAAAATGGATTCGTGACATCGTTATTTATAAAGATAAAAAACATCGTAAATAATCATAATGCGAATCTATCACCGGTTCGGACGTTGCTTCACATCGAGATAACGCAGATTAATACAAAACAATAATCGATAGATGTGGGTACATATTAGAATCCCAAAAAACAAAACACCTTAATTTAAAATCTACGAACTCAAAATACCTTTTGTACGAAGTACGAGGTGCATTCAATAAGTACCTAGCCTCATCGCCAGAGGGCGCTGTAGTTTCAAAAGAGTTTTACCACAGTGTAGCACATTATTTTTTAATTCTTTTTTCAAATGTTCATTCCAATCCCTTCATTTGTTTTAATTTGACAACTTATGGAAGCGAACGTGTCGATCGGTTTTACAAAAATGGAAAAAGAGCAATATCGTTCGGTGATTCGATTCCTATTTTTGGAAGGGAAAACGCGCATCGAAATCAAAGAGCGCTTGGATACTGTGTACGGTGACTCTTCTCTATCGATGGCCACCGTCAAGAATTGGTTCAACGAGTTTGCACGTGGCCGTACGTCGGTTTTTGATGAACCACGTCCAGGTGCACCGAAAAAATCCTTGATCTCGTATTGGCAGATCGCCGATTGAAGGTTCGGGAGCTAGCTGAGACTGTAGCCATTTCAGAAGGAACAGTGCATCATATTCTTCTCGAGGAACTCGGCATGAGAAAGCTGTCGGCACGATGGGTGCCGCGTTTACTCACACCGGAAAACAAGCGCAACCGTGAGACCACATCGGAGACGTGTTTGGCGCTGTTTAAGCGGAATCCAGCGGAGTTTTTGCGTCGTTTTGTGACCGTCGATGAAACCTGGATCCACTGGTACACACCAGAGACCAAGGAGCAATCAAAACAATGGATCCAGACCGGGGAACGTGCTCCAAAGAAGGCTAAAACTGTAAAATCGGCCGGAAAAGTTATGGCCACCGTTTTCTGGAATTCACAAGGTGTGATCTACATCGATTACCTCGAGAAGGGTAAAACAATTACAGAGCTTTACTATGCCGATTTATTGAGCCGATTCGACGCCGAATTAAAAAAAAAACGACCCCATCTGGCGAAGAAAAAAGTGCTGTTTCACCACGACAACGCACCGGTTCACACGTCTGCCGTTGCCATGGCCAAATTGGTCGAATTACGCTACTAATTGCTGCCCCATCCACCGTATTCTCCAGATTTGGCCACTTGTGACTTCTTTCTGTTTCCTAATCTAAAAAAATCACTCGCCGGGAATAGATATGGATCAAATGAGGAGGTCATCGCCGCCACGGAGGCCTATTTTGCAGAGTTTGACAAAAACTATTTTTCGGACGGGTTAAAAAAGTTGGAGCATCGCTGGGCTAAGTGTATCGAACTAAAAGGAGACTATGTTGAAAAATAAATTGCCACTATTCCAAAATTTTCGTTTACTTTTTGTAGGCTAAGTATTTATTGAATGACCCTCGTACAGTGCATTTACGTCAGAGCTCGCGCAGTCAGCGTTTACGCTTTGACCCAAATAATTAGTTTTAGTTTTAGAATTGTAATTAAGTAGGTAATACCAGTTCACCATCGGTCACCAACCCCGCCGCGTGTTCTCATACCATTACCATTTATAACCAATATATTATTTCTTGTGCACTCTAAACCGTGATTTACCATTTACCATTTAATTTTTCGGACTTACACTCATACCAATTTGGTCCTTCGAGCCTTCGGAAAGCTGGGACCTGCTGCGTTGTGAACTTTGTGCTTGACGTGTCAGTGACTATCTCTCTGTGTTACCAGCCCTTTGGGGTACTTCACCAATATCGAACCAAACAGTTCACAGATACTATGACCAAACCAGGACTGGGATTCACCATACATCAACCACCACTTACCATTTACCAACAAAGGATATTATCAAGTAAGATCTTTCCTTTTTATAATTTACTAACCAAGATGACTACCATTGTCGATTTATTTGCTGCTCAACGGGAGATTATGGAAAATATGAATAAGCTATACATTAACTTTAAAAAGAAGCTAAGGACCGGAAGTCCACTGAGAGTATTTGATCGTCTACTGTCCTTAGAGACCTTCTGGAAAGATTTCTCACCTAACCATGAAGATTTAGTGCGTGTGTGACGAAACTGAAGAAAATCAGTACTTCGGAGACGATTCCTACAATAAAACCAAAACATTCTACGACGACGTCAAAGGACATTTGTTAAGAAGTCTTGAGGAGAGAACCACTCGTTTTCCATCACCGAACCAGCAACTATATGTTTCACCTCAATTACCAGCTGTGCAACCAAGCACATCAGCACAGAACATTACACCAATAGAACCCTTGCCCAAAAAAGTTATACCACTACCACGATTTGTTTTCGAGTGTACGAGTCATCGTATCATGTTCGACAGTTCGATGTATCGACATTTATTATAATCACCTATTAAATCAATTGCAAATTAGCCACTCGGCGGAATCGGTCGTTTACATTGTGACATTACCCTTTCCCCTGTATCACGACATTTTCTATCACCTTGACATCCTATCACCTATCACCTTATCACTAAATGTAGATCACACTACATTTATGGTCCTTCGAAAAAACCTTGAACCAGTCAGTTATCATCATTCCCTTGTACCCTGTTCGTGAGACACGCGTCGCGGTACCTGGGATTGGGACATTTTCATCGACATCGACATTTCTTCGGAAAAGTGACATTCAAGTGTAGTGCAGTGTTCTGTTCCTCCAAGTGTAGTAGCGAATCGGTTTGACTGGCCTCTCACCAGCGAGAATCCCCAGTTAAATTGAGACAAGGGCGCACATACTGCATAAGGGTTGCAGACACGGTACTTAACAACTACTTGCACCATTATCATACATCGACATGGAATCTCTACTTCAGCGTCAAAACGAGCTGATCCAGGAGATCAACAGAATTGGAATCAACTTCGCAAAGGACAGCGCGAACCGCAAAACTAAGGATTACATCGACAAACGCGTAACCGCCCTAGATCAATTTTGGGGTGAGTTCGAACAAAACAACCAACAACTGTTGGCTCAAGAAGACGATTCTGAGTACTTCGTCAACAACATTTATCAGCAAACGAAAGACTTCTACGAGAAACAGCGAAAAATGATCGCGAGTTATCCTCCGTTCGCACCACCTGTTCCTGTCGCCGTTCCCGGTTCAATCAAAAAGTTATTCGACAATAATTCCCGTGAAGAACGTGGCACCAACCCTGGCGGTCCCGTAGATGAACTTCTTTCGCAACAAAGGACGTATTTTAGAGCTTTGTCTCGCGTCATAAAGCGTCCAGACATTAAAGACATCGAAGAAAAGTGGGAAATTGAAGACCTACTAAAAGATCTTCAGCATCGTTGGCGTACAATAGACGAACTACATATGCGCATCGACAACATCTTAGAAGGCAGTGATCATGACTATGAAGACGAGTTTATGACATACGAAACTATGTACAACAAGATTAAACGACAGTTAAACCGCAAATTGTGTTCAACGTCACATCTCCAGCAATCGACACCCAAGATCGACATCCCTGTGTTTTCTGGAAAGTATAGTCAGTGGCCAACATTTTTTGACCTATTTAACGAGACTATACACAACAATAACAGCATCAGCAATGCACAGAAAATGCAATATCTAAAGGGAAAACTACGCGGCGAAGCCGAGCGTCTCATCCAACATCTTAACATATCAGCTGAAAACTATGAGACAGCGAGAGACCTTCTTATGCATCGCTATAACAACACGCAAGTTTTATTCTCAAACCAGATCGAAATATTCCTATCACAACCTTCTGTGCACCGACAGACTTCGTTCGAATTAAAACGCCTGTATGACACTACTATAGTACTAGAGTATACATGCGATTCATAATCTTGGGGTCGATACGACATCATGGGATCCACTCATCGTTCATTTAATTTGCAAGAAACTAGACGCAGAAACCTACGCCGACTATAAACAATCTCGTAAGTCACGGCGTGAGCTTCCATCATTTGAGGAACTCATGAACTTCATTGAAAGTAAGTTTACTGCTCTAGAACCCATTACAAAGAAAGACAAGGACACAGAACCAAAGCCTTTGTATTCATCTAAGCCGACATTCAAGCCTGTTTTTCAAAAAAGGACATCTTACAAGCCTTACCATCAAGCTGTGGCTACATACACACCAAAGTGCCCATTATGTGAAGACAAACATGATTTGTACCAGTGTAAACGGTTCCTTAACATGAGCCCGGAAACACGCCTGACGTCAATTGCGAAACATGAAATATGCCAAAACTGCTTGTATAAATAATGGCAAGCCGTGTAATTCGACGAAACGATGCAAGTATTGCAATGAGTATCATAATTCAGTCATACACCACGACATTTTGCAATCAAGGTCGCAACAATTTGCATTTATTTCGTCGCCTTCTACATCAACATTGAATGACAATAGAAAAGCAAAACCGCATGGCAACAAACCACACAGTGTTAACCACGTGGCTGCGGATGACGAAGAGATATTACTGACAACCGTATCACTGAGAGTTAAAGCCGCTGACGGCAGCTTTATGACATTTAGAGCGCTTTTAGATCAAGGCTCTCAAGTATCACTAATATCAGAGAATGCAGCTCAGACATTAGGGCTACAGCGCCGACATATCAATGCATCAGTCTCTGGCATTGGCACGAGTACCAAAAGTGGCAAAGGCATTGTCTCCATAGATTGTCAATCTCTATATGAAGACTACAGCTTCACGACACAAGCTCTCATCATATCAAGAGTTATCAATTGTTTGCCAAACAACACATTCAGCAAACAATCATGGCCACACTTACAAAACATCAACCTCGCCGACTCCAACTACAACGTATCAAAACCGATCGATCTACTTCTGGATGCGAGTGTTTATTCCGACATAATCATGTCTGGACTTATCAAGGGCCCACTTCAGGCTCCCATCGCTCAACAGACAAGGTTAGGATGGATACTGTCCGGCAACGTCAGAACATTCAACTGTCACGTGGTCATCAATGAAGTAGATGACATTTCAAAGTTTTGGGAGGTCGAGGGCATACAAGACAACGCTCCAAACATGTCTGAGCAAGATCAATATTGTGAAGATCTTTATCAATTGACAACTCAACGACTAGACACTGGAAGATATCAAGTAGCCCTTCCCATGAAGCAGGGCTTCGAAGATCTTCTTGGGACATCAAGGCCAAAAGCTATCATGCAGTTTAAACAGCTCGAAAAAAGAATGTCCAAAAATAGCACTTTATCAACCGCATACTGCAATTTCATGGAAGAATATTTACAATTAGGTCATATGAGTCACGTGAGCGAGTCGACCGGCCACGCGACGCCGATACCTACTTGTTACTTACCTCATCATGGCGTTTTGAATATGGACTCTACGAGCACTAAGTTTAGAACTGTATTTAACGCTTCAAGCAAGACATCATCCGGACAAAGTCTTAACGACCTGATGGAATGTGGGCCTAACCTGCAGCAGGACCTTCAAGGACTTATCCTGTTGTGGAGAACTCATAAATATGTCATCACTGCAGACATTGAAAAAATGTTTAGACAGATCCTTATCAGAGAACAAGACACTTCACTACAAAGTATCGTCTGGAGGTCGACGCCCGAAGACCCTCTGCGTGAATATCGTCTAATCACTGTCACGTATGGCACCAAGGCCGCGCCATTCCTGGCGATAAGGACATTGCGACAAATAGCTCAGGATCACGCCGAAGATTATCCTCTTGCGGCTGCTGCGCTACAATCATCATTTTACATGGATGACCTCATGAGTGGCAATGACGACAAAATTCAGGTCAAGGAGCTACAAGGACAATTAATCAAAGTTCTGCAAGGAGCCGGCATGAACTTACGCAAATGGTCGAGTAACAGCCCTGACATAATCAACGATTTGCCGTCCAATCAAATCAGCACACCTCTCGAGTTCCGTGATGCAGAATCTCGTAAAACATTGGGACTCAGGTGGAACCCATCATCTGACTCGTTCAGTTTTCAAAACAAAATTGACTACAATACAAATGACACACAGAAGTACACAAAGAGACTACTCCTGTCCGACATATCAAAGATCTACGATCTTTTAGGCTGGTTATCACCTATAACTATAAAGGCAAAAATCATTTTTCAACAAACATGGCTTACAAACTTACAATGGGACGACGAGCTGCCCACCGACATTCAGACAGAGTGGCAACAACTCAGAGATGATCTGAAAAACATAGAAAGGTTTCAGATTGACAGATACCTGGGCGACAAACAAACTTATCAATTGCACGGCTTTTGCGACGCCTCAGAAAAGGCCTATGCGTGTGCTGTGTACATAACAACATGTGACAGTAAGGGCGAGTACACAACGCGCTTAGTTATGGCAAAGACTAAGTTGGCCCCACATAATAAACAAATATCACTTCCGAGATTGGAATTGTTGGGAGCCTTACTTTTATCACAACTTCTGAAGAAAGTAGCAGAAACCATATCAGTATCCACTATCACTGCATGGACAGACTCAATGGTGGTGCTGGGTTGGCTCAATGGAGACGTCACTAGGTGGAAAGCATTCGTAGCTAATCGAGTGCGACAAATCACCGAAGTCATACCAGCATCCCAGTGGCATCACGTGAGATCAGAAGACAACGCCGCGGATTGTGCAACCCGCGATCTATCATCAACATCGCTACAAAGGCACAAGTTGTGGTGGGCAGGCCCTCTGTGGCTTAATTTACCATCCCCTTGTCAAGATACACCCTCGATCAAAATTGATACTCCGTTGATCGAAATCAAGAAATCAACACTTGTGAACACAGCCTTACATCAGAGCGAAAATATCATAGTTAGATTATTACGAGACAATAGTTCATTGACGCGAGTAACTCGCATCGTGGGCTGGGTATCGCGTTTCATCACGCGATTGCGACATCGAAACTGCACTTCGACACAAAATGCTGACACTCTAACAACACTCGATTTAAAAACTGCGCAAAACATTATTATCAAAAATATTCAATCACTGGAATTTGAAGACGACATTTATCATTTGAAGAAACAAGGTCGCGTTCGAAACTCGAGCAAGATCTCAAGCCTCAATCCATATATAGACCAGAGTGGCCTCTTGAGGATCGGCGGGAGACTAGAACACGCTTCCATCGCTCATTCTGAAAAACATCCTGTGATCATACCTGACAAGAATAGACTGACAGAGCTTATCATAAATCAAGCACATATCACAACTTTACACGGCGGTCCACGATTGACATTATTATTCATCCGAAACAATTTCTGGATCATTGGGGGCATTCGCGTCGTAAAGAAAATCATCAGGCAGTGCATCAAGTGTAGACGCTTCAGTCAAGAGACCAGCAAGCAAATCATGGCTGACCTACCTCGGCCGAGAGTCAATCCTTCTCGACCGTTCACCAACACAGGCGTGGACTTCACTGGACACGTAGAGGTCAAGGCCAACAAGGGGCGGGGCATCAAAACAACGAAAGGATACATCGCTGTATTCGTTTGTCTTGCGACAAAGGCCGTGCATCTTGAGCTGGTGTCTGACTTGAGTACACCTGCATTCCTGGCTGCATTCCGTCGGATGTGTGCTCGCCGTGGTACTCCTCGGCATGTTTACTCCGACAACGGTACCAATTTTGTTGGAGCCGACAAGACACTGAGACAAGAATACAAGGCAATACTTGACACTATTGACACATCATTCATCAAAAACATCAACGAGCTCGGCATCACCTGGCACTTTAACGCGCCTTCCTGGCCCAGCGCTGGTGGGTTGTGGGAGAGCGCCGTAAAGAGCATGAAGTTCCACCTCAAGCGGGTCCTGGGAGACCAAAAACTGACATATGAGGAGTTCATTACGTTGCTGCATCAAATCGAGGCGTGTATGAACTCCCGACCATTGTGCCCGTTGTCTGAAGACCCTGATGACGAAGTTCTCACACCTGGACATTTTCTAGTGGGTGACTCACTGCTAGAAAGACCACAAACCGATCCTGATGTCATAAACTTACCAACTCGATGGCACCTTGTGCAGACCATGAACAAGCTATTTTGGAAAAAGCGGTCTAACGCGTACCTCCAGCACCTGCAAACCAGATCAAAATGGAGACAACCTAGTGAGAATATGAAGGTCGATGACATTGTCGTTATCAAAGAAGACAATATGCCACCTGGGAAGTGGGCTATTGGACGTATTTTGGAAGTTTACCCCGGGAAAGACGGCTTCGTACGAGTTGTAAGTCTAAGAACACAACACAACGTTATAAAGCACCCGATAACCAAACTTGTAAAGTTGCCTATCCACGACGACACCCAACATGATCAAGCCGACTGCAGTAAAGAATATGCACACGAAGATAACCGACAACCTAAAAGACAAACTTGCCGTGGCGGCGGCAGCAAGAATACATTCATAAGTAATTTTATATTACTGACACTAATTGCATTCATGTCAATATTATCACCAAGTATGCAACAAGATATGACTTTCTTTAATATCACCGCCATCGACGAAAGCCAAAATCTATATTTTGATAAAATATCAGATTTACGACACATCAAGGACGAGTGGAAGTTAGTCATATATTACAACATGACATCTTATTGGCATGGACTCGCGGCGATAAAACAGTACGTCACACATGTGAAGTCATTATGTCACGTGAATACGCCGCACGACAGTACTGTGACGCAACTGCAACATGAGATCAATGAAATCGAGCATTACGACAAGTTACTGCGTTATCAAAACAAACGAGTAAGGAGAGGCCTTGTGAATGGCATTGGCTACTTGGCTAATTCATTATTTGGAGTCCTTGACGAGAGATTCGCTGATCAATATAAAACCGACATAGAAGCCATCGCTCGCAATGAAAACCATCTTCAGACCCTAATCAAGAATCAGACACTTGTCATAGAATCTGAATACAATATCATCAAACGGAATGAAGAAATAATGAACAAACAAGTTAACTTCATTAAAAGCACTCTGAAAAATCTCACTTTGGAAGTTGGTCAAGTGCGATTAGACAATCAAAATAGCAACTACATCACTGCATCTTCCTTGGCTGCAAGCATTATCCTGACAAACCTGCGACGCATGCAAGATGTGTTACTCAACACAATCACTGATATCAGTCAAGGTCACATCGACATACACTTGTTTTCGCCCGAACAACTAGAACAGCAAATAAACATTATATCTGGACAATTGCATGGAGACCTCGCATTACCGACTGACATAAGCGATATTCGACAGATTTACAAACTTCTTAAAGTATTCGGAAGAGTCATAGAGAACTACCTTATCGTTGAAGTCAGAATACCTCTCGTAAGCAACGAAGTATACGAGTTAAACAAGATCGTCACTGTGCCCCAAAGGGAGCGAGAAAAGATACGCTATGTTATCTCTTCTTATCAATACATTGCATTCGACTTCAAGAAAGGCGCTGCTTTCCTTTTGACTGAACATCAATTACAAACTTGCATTTCTACACAAAAGGACACTATTCTTTGCTCATTAGATGAACCAATATATGATCTAAAAATAAAGAGTTCAATCTGCAACATAAAACTAATAGTGAATGACGTCACGACTAGTGAATCACCATGCTCGTCACACGTAGCGCCGTGCACCGCCGACAAGTGGATCAAGTTACACCCGCGGAACAGCTGGCTGTACTCATGTTGCGACAAATGCATGGTGCGCATATTTTGCACTACGGGAACAGCTGTGCATAGTATTACGGGGACTGGTGTTATCACTCTAGTTCAAGGTTGCGTCGTCAAGGGTGAAACCTTCACCATACGATCACACAACAAGTTCTTGAGTAAAATGCATCAACAAATTGACATCGTGGAAGTTCCGAAGACATCTATACTGAACACCATCATCAACAGCAGTTATATTGACGCCTCCATCCCTGTCGAAGATCACCAGTTGATATTCAATCAGCTGCAAAAGGACATTGACCAGTTGAAGGAAAAATCATCCGAACAACTTAATGCTCACGATATTCATCACTATTCCATAACGTACATCTTACTGGCAATCATTTTGATCATAACATGTTGCGCTGTTTACTTCTGGAGATGTCGTAGACAACGCGTCCCGGCGTCAGCTACCGAGGAAGCGATCGAGACCATCCCCCACGCAGTCAGCACATTCAGCGTCGACCGTGGGACTTCACCTACTCCGATGGCATCGCAACGCTTTAGAGTGCCCACTATTAATGTTTAATTTTTTTATTCAATTTTATTGTTATCATTTTTTATGCTATCTATCGTTAGTTATTTCTTTGTTTGTTTCTTTAAATGGGCAAGATGTACGAGTCATCGTATCATGTTCGACAGTTCGATGTATCGACATTTATTATAATCACCTATTAAATCAATTGCAAATTAGCCACTCGGCGGAATCGGTCGTTTACATTGTGACATTACCCTTTCCCCTGTATCACGACATTTTCTATCACCTTGACATCCTATCACCTATCACCTTATCACTAAATGTAGATCACACTACACATGACGTCGACAAACCAAGCAAACTCAACGAGATGATGAGAAAACAACAAAGCAATTTTAAAGAAACACACCACACCACTTTTCAGTCAACACATAAATCTAAATGTGTTGACTGAAAAGTGGGAGTTTCAAGATGTTTTAAAGACCATTGAAATACGCTGGTCCGCGATTGATTCCCTACATTGGGAAGTCGACAGTCATTTGGAGGTAGTAGACAAAACTTATGATGAACTATTTACCAGCTATGAAAATTAACATCATGACATCAAGAAATGTATTAATCAGCAAATGTGGGACACTACTCACAGAGATAATTCCACAACAAGAATAGATATTCCAATTTTCAGTGGCAACTACCAACAATGGATTGCGTTTAAAGATTTATTTCTAGAATCCATTCATAAAAATAAATCGATGTCTCAAAAAAACAGTTTTTGAAAGGCAAGTTGCGTGGAGAAGCCGGAAGACTTATCCAGCATCTTCACATTAGTTCCGACAGTTACCAAACATGTTGGGACATTATTAATCAAAGATATAATAATAATAAATTGATTTTTAACTCACACATGAATACCCTTATGTCTTTACCAATTATGCATCAACAAACAGCACTTAACATAAAAAGCTCCATGATACCACCAAAGAATGCCTCAACGCCATTAAAAACCTGGGGGTCGATATATCCACATGGGACCCGATGATCGTGTACCTTATCGCACAGAAGTTGGATGCCGAAACGTACAGCGACTATATTGACTCGTTGCCAGAACCACGAGATCTACCATATGTACAAGATTTTTTATCTTATTTGGAAGGCAAGTTTATTGGTCCTAGACTGTCTAGAGACTGCTCGCCGCAAAGGTGAGACATCTAAACACTTGCAGCCACTCCTTAACCAACCACAACATTACAACCAAACGTTTGCAAGCGGCAATCAGTATAAGAAACCAAGAGATGCGAGAATATTAAAATACAAATATTCAAATAACCTTACAGTTGAATAGCCCAAGCTTAAAACATTTTATGACGGAATATAAAAACAAGTTTGTGTGGTGATCAATCATTTTTACGATAATTTATTGGTTAATTTGTTATAATTTTTGGGTAAAAATCATCACAAAAACCATCAACTTCATAAAGAAAATAAATTATCAGATCATCATAATTACTTCATAGAAACTTCACTGAAATACAGATAGGTAGTAATTTCATATTATATATTTTTTTATTTACCAAATTATTAAACAGATGATTTATTGTAACTAATATTGATAGATAGTTACAGTTTTTCATGATTCTTTACTTCAGTGAAATTAAAAATACGGACATTTGCTGAAAAACGTTTCAGTCGGTTAGGTTAGGTTAGAACCGAATTGTCGGCGAATGAGCATAAGTGGCATTTTTTTATATCGATATTAGGTATCTATTCTACTGTGGGAGGATCTGATAATACATTGTTTAGATGCCTAAAATCGATAATTTTTTGCCAATGGCACTCGCCGGCACGCTCGCTCGGCTCCTACGATGTGGTCACAGTTCTTTTTTTTTGCGTCAGGAAATGCATTTAGGCATTCCCAAGGCCCTGGGTTCGTGACACCTGGGATATATGGGACTCTGAACTCCTGGGAAAACAGAGAACCCTACCAACTAAAACCTGACAGTGGTCATCTTCGGCGCAGAATGGAAGGGACCCGGGACCGAGGGAGAGACTCCTCGCAGGACCCTTCGGCGCGCAAGGCCGCCTGGCAGCCAGCCTCGGGAGGAGCAAGCTCAACTCCAGTGCACGATAACACAGACCACTGTGTCCGAAGACACGCGTTACCGTCATCCTCGGGATCGCAAACCGAAACACACGCAGGCCCCCCCCGCGTGTGCTTCGCGACCCCAAGGGCCCTTTTAGTCGCCTCTTACGACTGGCAGGGACACCTCGGTAGTATTCTTCTCCCCTAACCGCAGGGAACATGTGGTCACAGTTCTAACCTAACCTAACCAACTAAAGCTTTTTAAACTAATATCCGTTTTTTTTTAATTTCGCTCAAGTAAATACCATAGTAAACTGTACCGAGGTATTTTATGCATTTCATATTTTGGAATTTTAATGTAAGGTCAATTGAAAATTTGCTATTTGAATTCTGGTAATGTATAGGAAAGTGTAATGGCTTTGGGTATTTTAAATCTCAAGGTATTTTGAGTTCGGGTATTTTGGGCTTGGTCATTTTAAATCAAGGTGTTCTATTTTTTGGGATTTTAATATCTAGGTACTCATTAATGTTCACTCATTACTACTAACTCAATAATAAAATAATAATGCCTCTGCTAAAGGTTAAAATAAAGTCAAACTTAAAATATTTACAAACTTAGACCACGCGACTCGCTTAGGGAAGTATTTAAGAAGATCGATATTATAACTATGCACGCTCAGTATATTTTAGATATCATAATGTATGTGCGCAAAAACTTGCATCTGTTTAAAAAAGAACAGTGATACTCATAAACATAATACCAGAAATAAAAACAAATTGAAAACTCCCAGTCTTAGGCTACACAAGGTGGGAAACTCATTTGTGGGTCAATCTGTAAAATACTTTAACAAAATACCTCAAAGTCTTGTTGATCTACCTCTTCACAAGTTTAAGTCTGCAATTAAAGCAAAGTTGATGAAACAAGGTTATTATAATGTAGAGGATTACTTGAGCGACAAAAGTTTGTGGTCATAGTAGGAATAATCTGCTCCTCTGCTCAATGTTGTGTTCTTTTTTCTACTCGCATTGACTGTACTCTGAATTTATTTTTTGTAAAACAAACAAAGTTCAAAAGAGTAACTATCGAGTTTCTTGCCGGAGTCTTCTCGATAAGAAGCAACGTCCGAACCGGTGGTAGATTCACATTATGTATATTCACGATATGTACTATTTTATTTATGTTTATTATTATTATTTCTATATACTTTTTTTGACATGTCATAAGTGCTTTGTACAAGCTTAAATGAATAAATGATTTTTTTACTTTACTTTAATAACCTTAAAAAGTAAATAATACTGTAATTTAGATCACAATCGCTAAATGTGAACATATTAAAGTTACTAAAAATAAAAAAATAGTAAAGAAAATACCTGAAAGTCCTGCTGTGACATAATCCTGGTAGTCCTCGCGTCGCTCTTGGCGGCCGTCAGCAGCCTGTTGTTCAAAGTAAACACTTTGACCCCGGGCGCGGGCGGCGTCCTTACTGGCGTCGCAGTTAACACCACGCCGCGCCCCGAGCGCGCCCCAACAGTTGCCCCAACCGGCGCGGACGCCTCAACGGCCGCCCCAGCCACTGTGGCCGCCCCGCTGGTCGGTGGGGTGCCGTCCTCGCTCTCTTTTAGCATTAATTTGCCCGCGTCTGAAATACAGACCAGCTTTGTTATTCATGCCGCTTATAACGTTGATACTGCCCCCGTATCAAGTCATTGTCACAAATGACTTGACTGAAGAATGATGTGAATATCATTCTTTACATCTTTACAAAACCATTGCAAAATGGGTCTTATGTCAGCAGAATAAGGTGCCCTACGTAAAGCTTGATGTGGGCATTTACCCACCTTCTTAACCGCATTCTCCTCACCGGGAAGATACCTGACCAATGGAGACTGAGTATTATCACGCTGGTCTTCAAAGGCAAGGGTCGGTGCAGGAGTGCAGCAATTATCGCGGCATAAAAGTGATGTCCCACACCATGAAGCTCCTTCAGCGCATTGTGGACTCTCGGATCCGACAGGAGTGTACAATCTCAGGGTGTCTGTATGGGTTTCGCCCAGTATGCGGGACCATGGACGCCGTATTTGCCTTGAGAACGCTTATGGAGGGATACATACTTTAGCCAGATATTCTTTAGATACACCTATGCATCTCCTTTTCTTAGATATGCAGAAGGCCTTCGGCTGTGTTCCTCATGTGATAATCGGTTAGGCGCTGTGGTCCAGGGCCGTTCCCGAGGTCTATGTTGACATCATCCAAGACATGTACAGTCAACAGCAAAAGTAAATGATGATTGAACAAACTTCCAATTTGTTTTTATGAATGAAGAAAACTAAGTAAAAAATTGATCACATGCAGCTAATATTCATTATTATGAATGCACTAAGTATCTAATTTATATCCTTAGGATTTTAATAAACTTAATGGTTTTTGTAAAATCATCAATTTTGGTACGTAGTATCACCTACTTCTGCGGTTGGTGACACCGAGTGACACGCTTCTCTTCTCTATCACCGTTGGTGTACACCAAGGCTCCGTGCTTAGCCCGTTTCTGTTCAGCGTAATATTCGACGTTCTGTCAAACAGCTTCCGACACCACCACGAGCAGCCACCCTGGTTGCTCATGTATGCTGATTATTGTTGATGATATTGCTCTGGCAGATTTGGACAGGGGAGGGCACACTGGATGATGTAAAGCTTGTGAACGCCTCTGTACAATTTACTTGTTCAGACAGTGATACTTTCAAGGCATGAGTGGTTTTTTCATATAAAATGTACTTAGAAAAGGATTCCTTTTGCCCCCTGAACAGACAGGAAAATCTTCATTGATACTCATTTACACTAGCAGGGCGCCCGCCACGGGCTGCCTGGTCTATCCCATTTCTGCGCGTTCTAGGTGATCACCTTGACCTTAGTCAATGAACAATTAATTGCACGGGCATTGTTGCTTGAAATAAATAATTAAGTTCAGAGAGATAAAATTGGCTCCGAGGTTGAATCCATTTTGAGTCTGAAAGTAAAACAGTGCAGCCGCTCTGCAGCACGTTGAGCACCGTGCTGCCGTCGTCGGCCGGCAGCAGCTTGATCCCGTGCTGCCGCAGCAGATGTTACCTGAGAGGACCACAGTGCGGCCGCTCTGCAGCGCGTTGAGCACCGTGCTGCCGTCGTCAGCCGGCAGCAGCGTGATCCCGTGCCGCCGCAGCAGATGTTACCTGAGAGCACCACAGTGCGGCCGCTCTGCAGCGCGTTGAGCACCGTGCTGCCGTCGTCAGCCGGCAGCAGCGTGATCCCGTGCCGCCACAGCAGATGTTACCTGAGAGCACCACAGTGCGGCCGCTCTGCAGCGCGTTGAGCACCGTGCTGCCGTCGTCAGCCGGCAGCAGCGTGATCCCGTGCCGCCGCAGCAGATGTTACCTGAGAGCACCACAGTGCGGCCGCTCTGCAGCGCGTTGAGCACCGTGCTGCCGTCGTCAGCCGGCAGCAGCGTGATCCCGTGCCGCCGCAGCAGATGTTACCTGAGAGCACCACAGTGCGGCCGCTCTGCAGCGCGTTGAGCACCGTGCTGCCGTCGTCAGCCGGCAGCAGCGTGATCCCGTGCCGCCGCAGCAGATGTTACCTGAGAGCACCACAGTGCGGCCGCTCTGCAGCGCGTTGAGCACCGTGCTGCCGTCGTCAGCCGGCAGCAGCGTGATCCCGTGCCGCCGCAGCAGATGTTACCTGAGAGCACCACAGTGCGGCCGCTCTGCAGCGCGTTGAGCACCGTGCTGCCGTCGTCAGCCGGCAGCAGCGTGATCCCGTGCCGCCGCAGCAGATGTTACCTGAGAGCACCACAGTGCGGCCGCTCTGCAGCGCGTTGAGCACCGTGCTGCCGTCGTCAGCCGGCAGCAGCGTGATCCCGTGCCGCCGCAGCAGATGTTACCTGAGAGCACCACAGTGCGGCCGCTCTGCAGCGCGTTGAGCACCGTGCTGCCGTCGTCAGCCGGCAGCAGCGTGATCCCGTGCCGCCACAGCAGATGTTACCTGAGAGCACCACAGTGCGGCCGCTCTGCAGCGCGTTGAGCACCGTGCTGCCGTCGTCAGCCGGCAGCAGCGTGATCCCGTGCCGCCGCAGCAGATGTTACCTGAGAGCACCACAGTGCGGCCGCTCTGCAGCGCGTTGAGCACCGTGCTGCCGTCGTCAGCCGGCAGCAGCGTGATCCCGTGCCGCCGCAGCAGATGTTACCTGAGAGCACCACAGTGCGGCCGCTCTGCAGCGCGTTGAGCACCGTGCTGCCGTCGTCAGCCGGCAGCAGCGTGATCCCGTGCCGCCGCAGCAGATGTTACCTGAGAGCACCACAGTGCGGCCGCTCTGCAGCGCGTTGAGCACCGTGCTGCCGTCGTCAGCCGGCAGCAGCGTGATCCCGTGCCGCCGCAGCAGATGTTACCTGAGAGCACCACAGTGCGGCCGCTCTGCAGCGCGTTGAGCACCGTGCTGCCGTCGTCAGCCGGCAGCAGCGTGATCCCGTGCCGCCGCAGCAGATGTTACCTGAGAGCACCACAGTGCGGCCGCTCTGCAGCGCGTTGAACACCGTGCTGCCGTCGTCAGCCGGCAGCAGCGTGATCCCGTCCGGCCGCAGCAGATGTTACCTGAGAGCACCACAGTGCGGCCGCTCTGCAGCGCGTTGAGCACCGTGCTGCCGTCGTCAGCCGGCAGCAGCGTGATCCCGTGCCGCCGCAGCAGATGTTACCTGAGAGCACCACAGTGCGGCCGCTCTGCAGCGCGTTGAGCACCGTGCTGCCGTCGTCAGCCGGCAGCAGCGTGATCCCGTGCCGCCGCAGCAGATGTTACCTGAGAGCACCACAGTGCGGCCGCTCTGCAGCGCGTTGAGCACCGTGCTGCCGTCGTCAGCCGGCAGCAGCGTGATCCCGTGCCGCCGCAGCAGATGTTACCTGAGAGCACCACAGTGCGGCCGCTCTGCAGCGCGTTGAGCACCGTGCTGCCGTCGTCAGCCGGCAGCAGCGTGATCCCGTGCCGCCGCAGCAGATGTTACCTGAGAGCACCACAGTGCGGCCGCTCTGCAGCGCGTTGAGCACCGTGCTGCCGTCGTCAGCCGGCAGCAGCGTGATCCCGTGCCGCCGCAGCAGATGTTACCTGAGAGCACCACAGTGCGGCCGCTCTGCAGCGCGTTGAGCACCGTGCTGCCGTCGTCAGCCGGCAGCAGCGTGATCCCGTGCCGCCGCAGCAGATGTTACCTGAGAGCACCACAGTGCGGCCGCTCTGCAGCGCGTTGAGCACCGTGCTGCCGTCGTCAGCCGGCAGCAGCGTGATCCCGTGCCGCCGCAGCAGATGTTACCTGAGAGCACCACAGTGCGGCCGCTCTGCAGCGCGTTGAGCACCGTGCTGCCGTCGTCAGCCGGCAGCAGCGTGATCCCGTGCCGCCGCAGCAGATGTTACCTGAGAGCACCACAGTGCGGCCGCTCTGCAGCGCGTTGAGCACCGTGCTGCCGTCGTCAGCCGGCAGCAGCGTGATCCCGTGCCGCCGCAGCAGATGTTACCTGAGAGCACCACAGTGCGGCCGCTCTGCAGCGCGTTGAGCACCGTGCTGCCGTCGTCAGCCGGCAGCAGCGTGATCCCGTGCCGCCACAGCAGATGTTACCTGAGAGCACCACAGTGCGGCCGCTCTGCAGCGCGTTGAGCCACCGTGCTGCCGTCGTCAGCCGGCAGCAGCGTGATCCCGTGCCGCCGCAGCAGATGTTACCTGAGAGCACCACAGTGCGGCCGCTCTGCAGCGCGTGAGCACCGTGCTGCCGTCGTCAGCCGGCAGCAGCGTGATCCCGTGCCGCCGCAGCAGATGTTACCTGAGAGCACCACAGTGCGGCCGCTCTGCAGCGCGTTGAGCACCGTGCTGCCGTCGTCAGCCGGCAGCAGCGTGATCCCGTGCCGCCGCAGCAGATGTTACCTGAGAGCACCACAGTGCGGCCGCTCTGCAGCGCGTTGAGCACCGTGCTGCCGTCGTCAGCCGGCAGCAGCGTGATCCCGTGCCGCCACAGCAGATGTTACCTGAGAGCACCACAGTGCGGCCGCTCTGCAGCGCGTTGAGCACCGTGCTGCCGTCGTCAGCCGGCAGCAGCGTGATCCCGTGCCGCCGCAGCAGATGTTACCTGAGAGCACCACAGTGCGGCCGCTCTGCAGCGCGTTGAGCACCGTGCTGCCGTCGTCAGCCGGGCAGCAGCGTGATCCCGTGCCGCCGCAGCAGATGTTACCTGAGAGCACCACAGTGCGGCCGCTCTGCAGCGCGTTGAGCACCGTGCTGCCGTCGTCAGCCGGCAGCAGCGTGATCCCGTGCCGCCGCAGCAGATGTTACCTGAGAGCACCACAGTGCGGCCGCTCTGCAGCGCGTTGAGCACCGTGCTGCCGTCGTCAGCCGGCAGCAGCGTGATCCCGTGCCGCCGCAGCAGATGTTACCTGAGAGCACCACAGTGCGGCCGCTCTGCAGCGCGTTGAGCACCGTGCTGCCGTCGTCAGCCGGCAGCAGCGTGATCCCGTGCCGCCGCAGCAGATGTTACCTGAGAGCACCACAGTGCGGCCGCTCTGCAGCGCGTTGAACACCGTGCTGCCGTCGTCAGCCGGCAGCAGCGTGATCCCGTCCGGCCGCAGCAGATGTTACCTGAGAGCACCACAGTGCGGCCGCTCTGCAGCGCGTTGAGCACCGTGCTGCCGTCGTCAGCCGGCAGCAGCGTGATCCCGTGCCGCCGCAGCAGATGTTACCTGAGAGC
Organism: Udea olivalis; assembly: GCA_947369235.1. Taxonomy (NCBI): domain Eukaryota; kingdom Metazoa; phylum Arthropoda; class Insecta; order Lepidoptera; family Crambidae; genus Udea; species Udea olivalis. The sequence goes on from OX376347.1 coordinate 21,966,621, forward strand.
ACCACAGTGCGGCCGCTCTGCAGCGCGTTGAGCACCGTGCTGCCGTCGTCAGCCGGCAGCAGCGTGATCCCCTGCCGCCGCAGCAGATGTTACCTGAGAGCACCACAGTGCGGCCGCTCTGCAGCGCGTTGAGCACCGTGCTGCCGTCGTCAGCCGGCAGCAGCGTGATCCCGTGCCGCCGCAGCAGATGTTACCTGAGAGCACCACAGTGCGGCCGCTCTGCAGCGCGTTGAGCACCGTGCTGCCGTCGTCAGCCGGCAGCAGCGTGATCCCGTGCCGCCGCAGCAGATGTTACCTGAGAGCACCACAGTGCGGCCGCTCTGCAGCGCGTTGAGCACCGTGCTGCCGTCGTCAGCCGGCAGCAGCGTGATCCCGTGCCGCCGCAGCAGATGTTACCTGAGAGCACCACAGTGCGGCCGCTCTGCAGCGCGTTGAACACCGTGCTGCCGTCGTCAGCCGGCAGCAGCGTGATCCCGTCCGGCCGCAGCAGATGTTACCTGAGAGCACCACAGTGCGGCCGCTCTGCAGCGCGTTGAGCACCGTGCTGCCGTCGTCAGCCGGCAGCAGCGTGATCCCGTGCCGCCGCAGCAGATGTTACCTGAGAGCACCACAGTGCGGCCGCTCTGCAGCGCGTTGAGCACCGTGCTGCCGTCGTCAGCCGGCAGCAGCGTGATCCCGTGCCGCCGCAGCAGATGTTACCTGAGAGCACCACAGTGCGGCCGCTCTGCAGCGCGTTGAGCACCGTGCTGCCGTCGTCAGCCGGCAGCAGCGTGATCCCGTGCCGCCGCAGCAGATGTTACCTGAGAGCACCACAGTGCGGCCGCTCTGCAGCGCGTTGAGCACCGTGCTGCCGTCGTCAGCCGGCAGCAGCGTGATCCCGTGCCGCCGCAGCAGATGTTACCTGAGAGCACCACAGTGCGGCCGCTCTGCAGCGCGTTGAGCACCGTGCTGCCGTCGTCAGCCGGCAGCAGCGTGATCCCGTGCCGCCGCAGCAGATGTTACCTGAGAGCACCACAGTGCGGCCGCTCTGCAGCGCGTTGAGCACCGTGCTGCCGTCGTCAGCCGGCAGCAGCGTGATCCCGTGCCGCCGCAGCAGATGTTACCTGAGAGCACCACAGTGCGGCCGCTCTGCAGCGCGTTGAGCACCGTGCTGCCGTCGTCAGCCGGCAGCAGCGTAATCCCGTGCCGCCGCAGCAGATGTTACCTGAGAGCACCACAGTGCGGCCGCTCTGCAGCGCGTTGAGCACCGTGCTGCCGTCGTCAGCCGGCAGCAGCGTGATCCCGTGCCGCCGCAGCAGATGTTACCTGAGAGCACCACAGTGCGGCCGCTCTGCAGCGCGTTGAGCACCGTGCTGCCGTCGTCAGCCGGCAGCAGCGTGATCCCGTGCCGCCGCAGCAGATGTTACCTGAGAGCACCACAGTGCGGCCGCTCTGCAGCGCGTTGAGCACCGTGCTGCCGTCGTCAGCCGGCAGCAGCGTGATCCCGTGCCGCCGCAGCAGATGTTACCTGAGAGCACCACAGTGCGGCCGCTCTGCAGCGCGTTGAGCACCGTGCTGCCGTCGTCAGCCGGCAGCAGCGTGATCCCGTGCCGCCGCAGCAGATGTTACCTGAGAGCACCACAGTGCGGCCGCTCTGCAGCGCGTTGAGCACCGTGCTGCCGTCGTCAGCCGGCAGCAGCGTGATCCCGTGCCGCCGCAGCAGATGTTACCTGAGAGCACCACAGTGCGGCCGCTCTGCAGCGCGTTGAGCACCGTGCTGCCGTCGTCAGCCGGCAGCAGCGTGATCCCGTGCCGCCGCAGCAGATGTTACCTGAGAGCACCACAGTGCGGCCGCTCTGCAGCGCGTTGAGCACCGTGCTGCCGTCGTCAGCCGGCAGCAGCGTGATCCCGTGCCGCCGCAGCAGATGTTACCTGAGAGCACCACAGTGCGGCCGCTCTGCAGCGCGTTGAGCACCGTGCTGCCGTCGTCAGCCGGCAGCAGCGTGATCCCGTGCCGCCGCAGCAGATGTTACCTGAGAGCACCACAGTGCGGCCGCTCTGCAGCGCGTTGAGCACCGTGCTGCCGTCGTCAGCCGGCAGCAGCGTGATCCCGTGCCGCCGCAGCAGATGTTACCTGAGAGCACCACAGTGCGGCCGCTCTGCAGCGCGTTGAGCACCGTGCTGCCGTCGTCAGCCGGCAGCAGCGTGATCCCGTGCCGCCGCAGCAGATGTTACCTGAGAGCACCACAGTGCGGCCGCTCTGCAGCGCGTTGAGCACCGTGCTGCCGTCGTCAGCCGGCAGCAGCGTGATCCCGTGCCGCCGCAGCAGATGTTACCTGAGAGCACCACAGTGCGGCCGCTCTGCAGCGCGTTGAACACCGTGCTGCCGTCGTCAGCCGGCAGCAGCGTGATCCCGTCCGGCCGCAGCAGATGTTACCTGAGAGCACCACAGTGCGGCCGCTCTGCAGCGCGTTGAGCACCGTGCTGCCGTCGTCAGCCGGCAGCAGCGTGATCCCGTGCCGCCGCAGCAGATGTTACCTGAGAGCACCACAGTGCGGCCGCTCTGCAGCGCGTTGAGCACCGTGCTGCCGTCGTCAGCCGGCAGCAGCGTGATCCCGTGCCGCCGCAGCAGATGTTACCTGAGAGCACCACAGTGCGGCCGCTCTGCAGCGCGTTGAGCACCGTGCTGCCGTCGTCAGCCGGCAGCAGCGTGATCCCGTGCCGCCGCAGCAGATGTTACCTGAGAGCACCACAGTGCGGCCGCTCTGCAGCGCGTTGAGCACCGTGCTGCCGTCGTCAGCCGGCAGCAGCGTGATCCCGTGCCGCCGCAGCAGATGTTACCTGAGAGCACCACAGTGCGGCCGCTCTGCAGCGCGTTGAGCACCGTGCTGCCGTCGTCAGCCGGCAGCAGCGTGATCCCGTGCCGCCGCAGCAGATGTTACCTGAGAGCACCACAGTGCGGCCGCTCTGCAGCGCGTTGAGCACCGTGCTGCCGTCGTCAGCCGGCAGCAGCGTGATCCCGTGCCGCCGCAGCAGATGTTACCTGAGAGCACCACAGTGCGGCCGCTCTGCAGCGCGTTGAGCACCGTGCTGCCGTCGTCAGCCGGCAGCAGCGTAATCCCGTGCCGCCGCAGCAGATGTTACCTGAGAGCACCACAGTGCGGCCGCTCTGCAGCGCGTTGAGCACCGTGCTGCCGTCGTCAGCCGGCAGCAGCGTGATCCCGTGCCGCCGCAGCAGATGTTACCTGAGAGCACCACAGTGCGGCCGCTCTGCAGCGCGTTGAGCACCGTGCTGCCGTCGTCAGCCGGCAGCAGCGTGATCCCGTGCCGCCGCAGCAGATGTTACCTGAGAGCACCACAGTGCGGCCGCTCTGCAGCGCGTTGAGCACCGTGCTGCCGTCGTCAGCCGGCAGCAGCGTGATCCCGTGCCGCCGCAGCAGATGTTACCTGAGAGCACCACAGTGCGGCCGCTCTGCAGCGCGTTGAGCACCGTGCTGCCGTCGTCAGCCGGCAGCAGCGTGATCCCGTGCCGCCGCAGCAGATGTTACCTGAGAGCACCACAGTGCGGCCGCTCTGCAGCGCGTTGAGCACCGTGCTGCCGTCGTCAGCCGGCAGCAGCGTGATCCCGTGCCGCCGCAGCAGATGTTACCTGAGAGCACCACAGTGCGGCCGCTCTGCAGCGCGTTGAGCACCGTGCTGCCGTCGTCAGCCGGCAGCAGCGTGATCCCGTGCCGCCGCAGCAGATGTTACCTGAGAGCACCACAGTGCGGCCGCTCTGCAGCGCGTTGAGCACCGTGCTGCCGTCGTCAGCCGGCAGCAGCGTGATCCCGTGCCGCCGCAGCAGATGTTACCTGAGAGCACCACAGTGCGGCCGCTCTGCAGCGCGTTGAGCACCGTGCTGCCGTCGTCAGCCGGCAGCAGCGTGATCCCGTGCCGCCGCAGCAGATGTTACCTGAGAGCACCACAGTGCGGCCGCTCTGCAGCGCGTTGAGCACCGTGCTGCCGTCGTCAGCCGGCAGCAGCGTGATCCCGTGCCGCCGCAGCAGATGTTACCTGAGAGCACCACAGTGCGGCCGCTCTGCAGCGCGTTGAGCACCGTGCTGCCGTCGTCAGCCGGCAGCAGCGTGATCCCGTGCCGCCGCAGCAGCGCCGCCGCGCCGCTCTCGCTCTTCTGCGGGCGCCCTGGCTAGTAAACAAATTAACATCTAAACTCCTAAAAATTCAACTTCGATCCTAGAGACTACAGAGTACTGCAAATTTGTATGGCATCGAATTAGCTCCATTTAACGCGAAATCGGGCAACATTCGGTAGTTATATTGCGTCCAAAGCAAAAACCGCTGCAAAAACTTTGCATCCTCTTTAACGTTCGGCGATACTTAAAACCGGAACAGCTACTCCACTTGTATCAAGCACAAGTTCGATTGTGTATGGAGTACTGCTGCTATCTGTGGGATGGCTCTGCCAAGTACCAGCTGAATGCATTAAACTCAGTGGACCAAAGAACCAGGATACTCATGAGCGGTGATACTTTTCTTGTTCGCACCGCTAGGGAGTGGAACGCTTTCCCTGTGTCTGTGTTTGAGGATATTTACAACTTTTGTGACTTCTTTCTTTGAGGCCTGAGAGAATAGGCATTTTCTGGGTAAGCGTGTGCCACCACCAGCTTCGTCATCGCTTACCACCAGGCGACACTGAGGCAAAACGCAAAGCCATTTTAAATAAAAAAAAACATTTTGCCGCTAGTTGGCGTCGACTTGATACCATTCAAATTCGCGTTTACGTGCTCACCTACTCGTACAAATCGCGATGGTGAGTCATTCGAATCTCTTTGTGCAACTCTAGCACTCTGAACTTAAACACACGCCTATCGATATCAGGGCGGCTGCTCTTCCACCTAAGCTACTGAGGCTATTAACGGACCGAGGAATTTATCTAGTTTATCTTACGTTGTAAGCTAAAGTTAATCAACATCAACACTTTATTAACAGGATCTGCATCTGATTACATCCAAAAAATTTTTGAACACGGCTTTGCAAAAAAAGATAGTTTAGTCGTCAGCCAATTTTGCGTTTTTCGTGATTCGATTTGTTAGCTGCGCTCTTTACTTTGGACCAACAAAGAAGAGACAATTTCGCAATTAATCTGGGACCTGGCAGTGAATGCGATAGGGTGCGGACCGCTTAATGTTAAAATGGATTCGAACAAAACTTACCTCTGCTTTGTTTTCTGTCTTTGTGGTGTTTTCTGGAGCAGGTTTCGGCCTTATTTTGACTTGTGGTGTGCCCCCTATAATCAAACAAAGGTAGATTAGGTTTAGGACGAGATAAAATATATATTATTTAAAAAAAAGGACAATAATTACTGTGAATTGATGTGTACTGTCGCTCGGTTTCCATTGGCTCGTCCGGAGGTCGATCTGAAACAAATAAACTAATCTAAGGTTTAACACGAATAAAAGGCAGTGCAACAGCTTTTAGTAAAATATTGTTTACGTGTGAGAACGACAATAATTTATGTAATGTAATGAAATTAAGTATGTCTGTGAAATTCTTGTTTAATTTAAACCTCTCCATGGAAATTAGGGAACTTACGTTTTTTTTGGGACTTTTGAATGAAGCTCTTTCCAGCACCAGTCTTTAAAAAAAGGTACTATAGAAGTAGGGAAGTTGTTCCTTCAGGGTCTCGTCTACAAGAGCCAGCGCATCAGCATGCTCAATAGCTAGGTGTGGGCGAGTATTGTCCCCCCTATGTAAGATGGAGGTCTTACCTAGTGGGTAGTGTTTCACCAACTTTTTGAACTAAGCGAGTGTTCTAGCTTGGTCAGTGATCCATCTAGCGAGGAGTAGACAAGTCTTCTCCTTATTATTATTTATTTATTAAAGTAAAAAAAATACACAACATAACAGCAATACCAGGGCAATGTACTATTTAAATAAAAACAGTTATGAAATTATATAAAAAAAAATACACAGCAATTATAGTTATAATTTATAACAGCCCTCGCAAAATTTGAGGCATACATTGACAATAACGTGGAGCTCGTCAGCAGATACATCACATGGTACCGTTGCCAGAAGGAGGTTCAGATCGTTGAGCCCACGTATGAAAGGTGAGAAACGGCGAGCCTGAGTTCTGGTAGTTGGCACCGCCAGTAAGTTGTGCCGACGACTACGCGTATAATTGTTAGGCACAAAAAATCTGCATAAACGGGTCACCAACTGGTGACAGTCAGATTCACCGCGTAGGATACGACAATATAAACAAGCAGATGCCAGTTACGTCGCACCTGCAATGAGTTGAAACCCAGTGCACCTAAAAGGAAACTAGTCGGGTAAAGAGAAGGGTAGTAACTGTAGATTTTCTTATACAAAAACCTCAGGAATGCCTTTTGAACCTTTTCGATTATTAGGGTATAGGATGATTCGTGAGGGTTCCAGACTCTAGAACCTGACTCTAATCGACTTCTCACCGATGACATGTAAAGCAGTTTAATAGCGCTAACATTCTGAAATTCCGTGCAGTTGCGAATCACAAAGCCCAGCCGCTTAAAGCTATCAGCACCTGTCTTCTTTATATGTGCATAGAACGTCAGTTTAGGGTCAAACAGAACACCGAGGTACTGATACACTCGAGATATGATATCAGGACCTAATTTATAATCAATATGCATTGGCTCTTTAGAACGAGAGAACGTCATCACACAACACTTAGATTGATAAAAAAGTAGTTTATTAGCTAGAGACCACTTATAAACGGACTTGATATCTTCGAACCAGACGGGTGTCCTCCTACCAAACTAAGTGAGTGTGTCAGCCAGATAGAATAGTGTCCCACTCAGCTAGGAGTAAGCGAGTGTTCTACTCTAGCACGTCTTGTCTGGCGAATCTTCTTAATGCGCTCTATCTTTTGATTCCCTTACATTTATCACGAAACTCAATCTAACGCAACTCACCAGCGACAAGTGCCTTTACTGACTTCGCAGCCTCCCGCTGCTTCATGGCTTCATCAATCAGCGCCAGCACTTCAGTATGGCCGTTAGCAGCGGCCAGCTGCTGCGGCGTCTTCAGGAACTTGCTGGTGGCGCGCGCGTCGGCGCCGTGGCGCAGCAGCGCGGCGACGGCGGCGGCGTGTCCGCGCTGCGCCGCCCAGTGCAGCGGCGTCATGCGGAGCATGTCTCTGGAGGGAGTGGCGTGAGTAATGAACTGACATTGTTACCAGACCTAACTTAATTAGGTAATGCAATTATGTTAGGGAAGATAAAAAAAATCTGCTTCTGGTCCAGCCCCCACTACGCCCTACGCCGAGACTACGTTAGTTCATATTCTTATCTATGGCTGAGACGCTCCTAGTTTTTTCTTCTTCAACAGGATACTTGAGTAAGTTCTGTTGATAACATAAAATAAATATTGAATTTAAACCACAGCCATGACATATGAATCGTCTTGAGATAGAAATAGTAAAGGCCAGGGTTGTAGCGGAATAACTTTTTTCCGTGTGGTTGAGTCCCCGCGGAGGACCCAAATAAACTTGGCAACCAACCCTACGCACACTTATTTAGAAAAAACTGGTTTTTCATTTAGATTTCCTTGATATTTGGTTATTTATTACCAAATAGATAAATTAAAAGAGTCTACTTCCATTCTTACCTTTCTATGCCAGAAGTTACGTACATGCATAGCAAACTGGTGCCTACCTGCAATCTACTAGCGCGCCGTGCTCCAACAGCAGCGCGGCCACGTTGGCGTGCCCCGCGTACGCCGCCAGGTGCAGCGGCGTGCGCTCCACCTGGCAATACAACGCACTTGGATAACAATCCTTCATCTGCCTCCAAGGGCGGCCCTAGGGTAGAAGCTGAGGTGCGGGCACTCTAGGCTCCTGATGAGCCAGTCTAGCTCTACTCTGATAAAGGGCTAGGGTCTCCACTTCTTGCTAGGGAGAATTGGTAAGTTTCTAGGCTGTGACGGAATCAAATTTAAAGATCCGACTGCCGCCTTATACCTAAACCATATTGACTATTTCTGGTCCTTTTATCAAAGGCATAGTATATGCAAAATAGAATCAGACTACGTATCGTATGTGAGGTTAAATGACAGGAAGTGTTGGTACCTTGGTCCTGGAGTCCCTCGAGACGCCGGCGCGCAGCAGCACGCCGCACGTGTCCGCGTGCCCGTTGGTGGCCGCGAGGTGCAGCGGGGACGTGCCCAACTGGGGAAACATTGACGATAAGGAATGCACTGGCTAGTTGGTTTGATAGGTAGTGCCTTGCCTGTTATGCCGTGCTAAGGAGAAACATTTGTGTGACGAACATTTATTTTGAGTACACCCTTGTAGACGCTAGGCTTAGTTCGAGATTACCTTAACCATTTACTGAACAGAGACAAAGTTTAAAATACTTACTAAAATAAATAATGTTATGTCAACACAATCGAATGCCATTTTGCTAATTTTAAGCGGCCAATTATTTATTACAAATTAATTGAAATTTAGGAAGAGGCGGCCACAGGTGAAGCGTAACGCATGTATACGTAACGTACATAATGGTTGTGAAAATTATCTTCGTTTTCATACTATTTAAGACTAAGTTAGTTTGTCCGAACCTACTGACATTGTGTTAGTGTATAGGTACCCGTACCCAGCCGTGGTTTTAATGCGGCAAAGTATACTATGAAGGATACTGAAACCACCAGTTGCATACCCAATCAGTAGTGAAGGGCACCCCCTTTGCCATGAGGTCCAGCACGAGGTGCGTGTCCCCCGCGCGCGCCGCCAGCAGCAGCCGCCGCCCCAGCTCCACCGCCGAGCCGCCCCCGCCCGGCACCCGCCCGCCCAGCGCGCCCGCCGCCGGCACACACACCACTGACTCTGTCTGTAGATAACAACACAATCAATCTAATGATAGAAAACTACGAATTTCGGACCCTATCTAATGATCTCAAGCGGTTATGGAACCCACGTCTTTAACAATCTTGAGATTGTAAAAGACTCGAGATCATTACATAGGTTCCGAAATTCGGTATTTTCTAGTTTTCTATCGTTAATTCAAGCATTGTGAAAATATAATAATAAATGATATGGCATAGGTATGGTAGGTAGGTTATCATCACTTACTTACTGAGTAGTAAGTAAGTGATGTACTAAGTGAAAATCCCAACAAAAACATAAATGTGAAATGAGAGCCAAGTTCAATATAATAATATGATTTAAGCATGTTGGTGACTTGTTCGACAAAAGAAGTGAGATCTAAATGGGTGTCAAGTTCAATGGTCAGTAGGATAATATATTTAAGCCTAAGGTCTGACTTGGCTAGTTCTCATATACGGATTATTATTAAGTTCCTACTAAAACAGTCATGAAACACTCTTATGTTCGATGGCTAGTTTCCAAAAATCTTAACACCGCTTAAGCTTTTGACGCAGTTTACTATCGACATCTATGATTTATTTTTGGAAGTGTGTGATGTGATGTTTACGGCAATAAATCGACAAACGTCCATCTTAATCTGAACCTTATTAAACATGGTTGATAACATAAGTCTGAGCTCAACTTACACTCGAAGCATCAACATTTCAGAAACGTTATTTTTTAACTTTAGTAGTCTCTGATTTTTTACCTTGTGTTCACTCAACCACCTATCTGGATGCCAAATTTAAAATTTCTAGGTCATCTGGAACTGGGTTAGAATTTTGATCTTTATGTGATTCAGTCAAAAAAATGTCCTTTTAGGACGTCAATATCTAAATAACCGTTTGAGATGTATTTATGAAATTTGGAATACATATCTATCTCGCAAGTCTTAATAGATAAGCTGAATTTGACATGTTTACGTGAAATAGTTTTAGATGAGGGGGTCAAAAGTGGCTCCAAATAGTTCGTGTAATATTACACACGGTGCTGCTCTCCAGTTCAGTTAGGTTGAATTTGGCTTGACACGCTACCGCGTGTCTAGATCTGTTGTTTTTAATTTACTTTTCAGTAACTATTTCTGTATGACAACCTTATAATTAAATCAATTAAAAAAAACCGATAGAGGTACACAGTTACCTACCTTACCACACCACCTTAGTGCTGAGTATTCTATATAGATTATGTAAGTCTTATGATAATCACCCATGTATACTCGAGGATGAAAAAAGTTAGTCTAGATCTGTACATGCCGCTATTATTATATTTTTAATTATTTACTGACTGTAGCTTGTTATGTGAACCTTAAAACAAATACTTGAATAAATTGCACCATCTGACATTAACTTTTTGAAGCGTCGGTTACAGTTAGATGATGAACTGGTCTGACCCAAATGTATAAACACAGTGGGACTTTCCAAGGTAACTGATTGTAATTCCAAATGCAGAGTAGGTTTTCAATATTCATAAAAAATAAATCATTGCAACAGACGGACAATACACAAAACTAGGTAATGTCTGTTCTACAAAGGAGTACCATAAAGAGATATCTGCATGAAAGGTTAGTTTAGCAAATTCATAAAATGAAAACCACAAAAATCATCCAGTTTTAGGTAGGTATTCATACCATACTAATGATACAAGTAATGTAATTTGCTGGGTGGCACTAAGTATTATGGATGACCATTACAAACAAAACAAACTTACAGTAATAATTTGTGGCGCAGTGATCTGCACCACAACCTCCTCGGTGCACAGGTCACTTGTCATCTTGATTCACCTGCAACAATGGCAACAGCTACAATCCTTGTAACCTATTTGAACTTACTGTATGAAGGTGTTAGTTCCATTGATTAGTTATGTTAAGCCTATTCTAATTCCTACAACGCAATCTTTGAACATAATATTTTAAGAACTAGAATTAGAAAATTATATCAATATTGCTTACTGAAATTATTAATAATAGGTTTATAAACATCAGATTGCTTTCCATGTATGTTTGGCACATAGGAATAGTCTACTTAAAGAATATAGGAGTACAAAAAAATGGCTTTTATGTAGAAGTTGAAAGAGCTAAAAGAGCTTTTTTCTTATATCCTAAAAGTAGATTCTAAGATATAACATCTCACACATCTTAACTACATTAACGACAAGCTTGAATTAAAATCTATTTAATTTTGAGTTAGTAAGATTGATGGATGACACAATGTTTGAGTACCTACTACATTTAAATTGGTAAAGAAAAGAAATGTTAAAGTTAACTTTGTAAATAATTATACTTGAACAACATACCATTCTACATTCAGACCAGTATAATCTCTGTTTTTTACGTTCATTTTGTTGTCTTAATAACCTTGTTAACACTTCCATTGCTCACTTCGACTACTTCGAGGTCTTCGAGACACATTTTCAAATAAATGAACAATTGTGAGTTTGTGAGACAACTCACAAAGCATTCAAGTTTGCTTTTTTGCGCCATCGCTCATTGATTTTGAGCAACAGGATAAGGATGTTGAGCTACTCATTCAGAATTTACCATGCCATTTTAGGTCGCCATTACTTCCTTTTCCTGTCTAAACGGAAGTGAAAGATTTTTAAGAACACTTTACAGCAGCTAAATGAAATATAACGGTCACTCACCTTCTAATTGTAACTAAGCAAGAACATAAATAATTTCGAGTGTCCCCCAAATCTTCAGTTATTGCAGACGTCATTAAATTTAGTATTAAATTATTGCAACCGCGAAAATGAATACAAAAATAATATGTCAGATCCGATCCGTGATTGTCCACAGGTTAAACCAGTTTATTTTGCGACTGTCAAGTTCAAATGAGGTCCACTGAACTGAAATTCCGTGCTGCTGCTACTGTGTCGTTAAATGTATTACTATCCTCTATGGTCGTTAATTTCGACAGAAAGGAATTATTTGCAGCGTCGCGTCTCGCCCTCGGTGTGAGTTGACCCACAATAATATTTTGCTGATTGCTGACAAAAGTGACAACTCCGACAACCGACAAGTACAAATGCGAGAGACGCACAATCGAGTCGCGTTGCAACTGCCCGAAAACGACGAAATATGTTGTTGATGTCATCACCTTGATGATAGGTAAAATGAAATATTATTATTATATTTACCAAACGGTACGTATTGCACTTAAATGATAAGAATGACACACAAAAGAGCCAGAAAAAAAAGGATAAGAATGTATTTTTTTGAAAGTAAATATTCTTTGTAACCGTGTGATGATGACTGATTTAGTTTTTATGAAAAAAAAGTAAGAATGAAACAGATTTGTGACACTGTTAACTGCCAAATATTTGGAACCGCGACCGCGCGGTGACTGATGGGTTCATGTTGCGGCTCAAGAAGGCTAGAAACTAAGGAGAGATAACTCCCTGGAAAGGGTTGGACTAAATCCGTATCCCACAGTGACGCATGCGCATTACGCTTCTTTGCCGCGATCCTCGCGAAGTGTCAAAATTGGTCAACACAACCTCGAAAAACAACAACTGTCGCACGGTTCACCGTTCAAAACAAAACCATGTGACCATGAAATGACAAATAGCTGCCGCTGCACATGCGCAATACAGCGTTTTGCCCGGCACAGAGTATACGACTTTCGGCCCTCGAAAGCTTACCCCCACTTCGGGAGTTATCTCTCCTTAGTCTCTAGCCTTCTTGTTGCGGCTGTAAAATTGAAATTCGGACCAGCCCTAGGATTCTTTAACTCGCAACGAAACTTAGACGACGCTCGTGTTTTGACAGCTTGTCAGCAATTGACGATGCAGTGTTCGAACTGTTCGACGTCTCATCAATAGGGTATTCGACTATCTTTTTTGTTGAGGTGTTATCAAAAGACCTCTCGAACTTTGGTAAAAAATATATTTCAATAGCACCAAAAGTGAAATCTCCGAGATAAAGCTATTATTTACTCGTTGTTTTGAACTTGCCCAAAGCGCTCTCTACTAACTGCCACCTGCAAGTCCCACTCACGTGATTGGCGCGGCGGGTGGTATCACCGCTTTGCGCTTGCGCCGCGCATGAAATTTGACACCACTTCGGACCACTCGCCGCTTGAGATTTTTCACGATTTATGAGTCACATGTATGGCTTTAAGCTAAACAAATGACTGTTTCTAACTGAGGACTAGATGCTCTATTTGAATTCAAATACAATATACTTAGCATACATGATAATAATTAACAAAAAAATCAAACTTTATTAGTGCGAAAAATTTCCGACTTAATAATCGATTTTTTTTATTGTTGAATACAGCACTATGACATATGTTTTTTATATTTTAATCCATCCTAATATTAGTCTTCCTTCTTAATAAGATAATTGTAAACATGTATAACTTTAAAAAAAAACATAAAAAAATGTCGAAGTTTGCAAATAAATTTCGCGATGTCAGCGGAAATAAATAAATATCTATTTTCGAACATTTATTTTTAGTCATTAAAAATAAATGTTCGAAAATAGATCAAAAATATGTTCAGCTATAGAAAGATACGTTTCCTATCTTTAATATTTGGTAAGAAACATGGTAATAATTATCAGGAATCACCAAGTAAATAAATAGAATAAAAAAAGTCACATCATCAGCAAAAAAAATAATGATTTACCAGTTTGTCCACACATTTCAGACAAATACTTGGTGATCTTATGAACATCTGTTTCGAAATACCCATATTTCGAGACAGAACCAACTGAAGAATATTTTGATATAGAACACCTTTACTAATACATAATTATAGCATTCTAAGATAATTTGCGATCTAATTCTTTGCCTTTTGCAAACATTTATTGGTCGGCAGCTATATTAAAATTTGCGTTTAATGAATGTTTTCTTAACAAAAGTTGCTATAAATTGGGTGGATTATCGAATTGTATTAGTTTTTTAAATTTATTTTAAACTTCCAACAATGGATTTGCCCACCAAACTTTGAAGGCGCATAAAATGAATTAATACTTAAGTAAACCAACTATTTATTGTAATATATTATCACTTCCAAAACGGTGATTTTCTTGCGATTGAAGTTAGTGAATACTCCTGCCGCTCGCAACTGTTGTATTATTCATGTCTTTCGTTTTCACAACAGCAGTCTCTCAGTTCACAGTTATTCCAAACGTCACCGCTAGATGGCTCTGGTAGTCACCGAAAGCACAGAAGAATTTTTTGCATGGGAAATACGTCTAATATTTAGTGAGTGTTGTGTTTTGCAAGAATAATTTCTCTCCTTTCAGAAATTCTGCTAGTGTCAGTGCACTGCAGGGACCATAGACTTTGTGATAATGTAATTCTGCGCCTTTTGACCTAAGCCGATTTCACACGAGGGCAGGATAGTAGGACAGAACAGTTGAGGGAGGACAGTGGCGTTCACACGGGTCCGGGTGGGCAGAACAGATAATGCCGACAGGCATATTGGCATAATAATATATGACATGCAGGACATACAGAATTAAAACTTTCTAATTTAGAAATAAACACTATGAAGGTTTAATACACACAGCACTGCCCTCGCGTTCACACGAGGGCAGTCGGAAGACAGTCTAGTGCGAGAGGTTGCCCCGAAAAAATGTACCGGCAGGCTATTAACTGTCCTGCCTTGATTACTGGCACGACAGTGCTGTCTTGTCTGGGCGAGTACGTTCACACAGTAGCAGTACTGTTCTGCCCTTACTGTCCTGCCTTCGTGTGAAATCGGCATATATTAACTGTAGAGCCAGTAATCAGGGCAGGACAGTTGAAAGCCTGACAGTATATTTTTTCGGGGCAGTTGGTTACCCCCTCCACCTCTCGCACTTGAATGTCTTCTGACTGCCCTTGTGTGAACGCGAGGGCAATGTATTGTGTAGTAAACCTACATAGTGTTTATTTCTAAATTAGAAACTTTTACTTCTGAATGTGTTGAATGTATATTATTATCTGTTATTCTGTCAATGTTATCTGTTCTGCTCACCTGCACCCGTGTAAACGCCACTGTCCTTACCCAACTTTTCTGTCCTAGTGTTCTGGCTCACTGTCCTGCCCCCTTGTGTGAGATCGGAATTTTGTTTTCGTGTCACGACTGGACAGAAAGCATTGGCTGAGGGGCCTGCAGTAAACTTCCTGAGCGGTCGGTACTGCAAGGAGGTTACCGTCCAACTATTATCATAATATACTCTATAATTCTAAGATATACGTTTTGACAGATGTCATACTGATTGAACTAGGCATGTGGTCAAAAAAGGCGGTAGGTACCAATAATTACGATTCCCATGAGATATCGATTTAAGTTCCTAAGGAATGGTAATCGATTATCTACAAGTGTTCTGTATAAGTAACATAATAAGTTGAAACCGAAGACGCAATGTATTAGTTTATATTCAAATTCAAATTCAAATTCAAATCATTTATTGCATGTCACATTACAGTTTAGGTATGGTGGTAGTACAGGTAAGGTTATTAAGTTTATATTGCTAAAAAGTAATTGTATTGTTTGATTAGATCTCTGCAAATGCTTTTAAACTTTAGACATGGAGTACTATTTTCAAGAAACATTAGGTCTTTACCCCAAAAAATAATCTTATTAAAACTAACAGCTTAGGTAAGCTACAGGAAAAACTGTACTCCACCGGTGATAGTCAAAATTTATTATGACAGACAAAAATTAGCCTACGGAAAAGGACTGCGCGTCAATAGATAATCTACGGCTTCTATTAACAATAATCTAACAGCTGTTTTTGACAGCGAGCTATGGAGAGGGCTATGCTCAGTGTTCCGCTACGTGATTTACTCAGGAATGAGGAAATCCGTAGAAGAAAGAAAGTGACCGACGTAGCCCAGCAGGTAAGTGAGCTGAAGTGGCAGTGGGCAGGGCACATAGCGCGCAGTATATTATATTGTTTAGTATATTTTGCTGTAAATTTGACGATTTGAAAGTACTGATACAGTCTATTTGAATAAAGTTATTTGAGTTTGAGTTTGAGTTTGAGTTTGAGTTTGAGCAGAGCTAATGGCCGTTGGGGCAGGAAAGTTC
Source organism: Udea olivalis (assembly GCA_947369235.1). Classification (NCBI taxonomy): domain Eukaryota; kingdom Metazoa; phylum Arthropoda; class Insecta; order Lepidoptera; family Crambidae; genus Udea; species Udea olivalis. The sequence goes on from OX376347.1 coordinate 21,982,525, forward strand.
TGGGCTGGAGACCGTTTCAGGGCAGACGCAGCGTGGGTGCAAGGTGGAAGGACGACCTAATAAAAGTGGCAGGATTCCGGTGGATGCAAACCGCCTGCAACCGGTCACTTTGGAAATCGATGGTTGGGGCCTATGTTCAGCAGTGGACGTCTTGTGGCTGCGGATGATGATGTTGATGTTTTTTCGGGCCCTATCGATCTGAATATTCTGAGTTCTGACTACTCGTATAAATGATCTGCTTATTCTGAGTCCTGCATACTTTTTACGATAAACCAATAAAGTAGAATATTGTAAAAAGGAAATCACGCACGCACCGAAGTATGCAGCTTCCGACCAGAGACAAATAATCCCCTACGGAAAAACGTGCATGTATAATATAAACCGGGACGGGTAAAGAAATACTATAAAAAGCTGCACAGTGTCCCATTTTAAAGCGAAGTCGTGTAACGTAAAACATCACACTGTTTATATGATTCATGAGAGTTCCTTATTAAACAGTGGGCGCACGCTACGTTCATGTACTAATTGACAGTTCGCCACCCCACTATTTTATATCACTAAAAAAGCTACTAAATAGTAAATTTATAAAAAAAACAAAATGTTTGATTATTCGTGAATTTACACAGATTATTGCTATGAACATGAATTTGAAATGTCCCAACACTATCGTTAAGGGTCTAACGTATTAACGTGTGTACGACGCGACGTCAAAAAAACATGTTTTCGGTTAATTGTTCATGATATTGAATTGAGCAAAACCTTATAATTCATGTGTTTCACGTAGTGTGGGTACCCTATAACGATGTGATTGCACTGTGACAACCATGAAACTTCAAAAAGTATATCTTAGAATAGTTGCACTGTAGTGGAATTTTCCACTATTCATTGTAACCCATAATAGACATTTGTTTACCTATAAAAGTCTGGACCAAGGGCTGGACCAATTTTCATGGTTCTTGTGATAATGGATTTATCTTCGTCCGGCATAGAATAATAAGTAAAAAAATGATATCAATCAATTAAAATAAAAAGTGGAACGAAGTTTTCCGGGTCAGTTTTTTACAGTATAAATTGCGATCCCCGCATGCCGACTCCAGATTATTTACAAGCGCAGGCACCACCAGGTAGGTAAGTACCTACATAAAAGTTACGACGCACCGTACCACACGTCAAGACTCCTTGATAAAAAATAAATTAATACAGCTCTGAAGATCCACTGCAGGGCAAAGGAAGAGCATAGGGCTTCAGCTATGGGGTTCATCAGCCACTCTAGCACACAGGGCTTAGACTAACGCTTGTGGGCTTACAACCGGCCTTAGTACGATCTCTTATAGACAAGTTAATTCTCTAAACTGAGGGTAGCGAGCAATTTCGTCTGTAAATATCTAAACTAAAGAATGTATTATTGACAGGTAACCGCTGACTGGCGGGAAATGAAAGATCATTTTACGAAATTGCTCGATAAGCTTAGGTAATTAATGTGTCTGGCTATTAGAGATCGTTAAAGGCCCCTGGCTGGCACCTTCAAGTGTATCGGCTGGCAAGGACTGATCTGCTAAGCTAGCGTGAGATGAAGTTCAAAAATCGGAAATCTGCAGGTACAGTTACAACATAAAAGTAACGAAGACAAATTGCATCGTAGCAGTAACAAACAAACTTACTATTGACATTCCATGCAACTGCTTTTTGTTCCATCTATTCTGCAAAATATCTGGATAGCGGTACGCTCTGCCCAGTCATTCATATCAAACGTCGTTTAAGCACAAAGGGACGCACTTACTCGCGCTTCGTACATTGTATACCGATTACCTACATACTTTCATATTCATTCCGCTAGAAACACGCGCGGAATGGAAATAAACAACTACCTCCAGGGCTTTCGGCCCTGGATAAATGACATTCCGATGTGAATACAGACAAAAAGCGCCAACCTGCGAGTACACGCTCAAATAAATACTTTCTGTACAGTCGACTCCATAAAATTCTACTCAGACGTTATTATTTCAACAAAAATGACGACATTTTGAAGCCCTCTTGCAGTTTTAAAATGGCTTGTGCATATATCACGGCCAGCCCAATAAGTTAATGCAAGAAATATACTGTTGTAAGAAAAGTACAATAGTAGTTTAAATTGAGACTTTATTTCTCAGCTTTAGAACAACCTATCTCCGTGACCACGATCGCCGCGATCATGAATGATGCAACGTGGCGAAATTGCATTCTTGGGGCGATAGTCTTCTCTAGCTCGCTAGATAACTAATGGACTTTTTTCATCGCCTTTTGGCATTTAACACGGTTTTTTTAGTTATCTTACCATGTACGGTTCTACGGTTTGCTTGTAACGGTTTCTACTAGAGCCAACGTTGAAGGGTACGCAGCGCTATCCGTACGCAGCTTTATATAATAAATCAATATGCCCACGTTTCTACAAAAATAAGTGAAATCCCACCAAAAACATTCTGTAAAAAACTAGCCAAGTCTCGATGGAGCTGCTTGTTTATCTCTAAAAAGTAATGAAATCTAGACAAAGTCGTGCCAAGTCTAAGGTTCCTTACTGCGATTTCTTTATTATTATAGTTATTGTTGTATGACTTGGCCGTTGAAGGGTACATCATCATCATCATCATCCGTGCGCTCTATCCCGGTTGTAAACCCATACTTTTGTGTGAGGTCCCAGGGTCCTGCTTTCTTATTTTCTTGGCCCACTACGCACGGTATGGGTAGCGGTTCTTGCGACAGATTGGTGCAATGGTGTCATGGAGCACCTGGTTTTGTACCCTTGTGTACCCTTCAACGGCCAAGTCACACAACATTAACTATAATAATAAAGAAATCGCAGTAAGGAACCTTAGACTTGGCACGACTTTGTCTAGATTTCATTACTTTTTAGAGATAAACAAGCAGCTCCATCGAGACTTGGCTAGTTTTTTACAGAATGTTTTTAGTGGGATAATAATTAGCGTTTTAAACTTACTTGACATAGGTACTCGTAAGTTTTACTTACGTCGGCACCCCGCTGGAACCTCGGCAAAGCGCGCCAGGCCTCGGCACCGCCCGAGCATTAATTTCAGCAAGATATGAACTCAAACGCAATACGAGCCGGCTAATTACGCCTTTTGTTACAAAATTGTTACCTTTGTGTTTGCCGCACGTAACGAGCCGGCTTTGTTGCGTACTGCGGAGTAAACATGTTGCACTTTGTACGAAATTTACACTTTTTCAAAAATGGTCCCGGCGCTCGCACAATTTAATGGCGCGAGCGGGGTGAGTTTCTCATGGACAGTGTTTTATGAAACAGAGATTTATTACTGACTCTATGATTCCGGAAGTAGGTACCTATATTAATTACTTAAATGAACGCTTGATGAAAACCATTCTGAGAAGGACACCCGCCATCCTGATGCTCACTAAATATCGGTATGAAGGAAAATGTAGACTTAAAATAATTTACTTGTACTTCCGACGACATGATCAATAGATTTTTATGAAAGCCTATATTTTATGTTAGAGGTTAGCTGTTACGAAAACATTTCTTTTTAAATTTTCTTTTACGTTTTGAGTAAATTCACCGGTTAAACTCAGTGCGATTTCCATTCCCGCTGCAGTACAAAAATATGTTAGGTCTGGGTGTTTTTAGTGCCTATTTCTGCCTACCTCATCGAGTATGAGTGCGACGGTGTGGACTGCATTTATTTAATATTAATAATAAATAAAATTCATTTCGCGTATTTCGTCCCCAATTCATCCACGGAAAAAAGCTCCGTTAAACGCTGCGTTTTGTGGGACAGAAAATTAAATTATGGATTCTATTGCGTCAGCGCATTCATCGCGAGACGTGCTTCCTTAACACACGTCAACACGCCGTGCGGCTTTCCACGTATCCGTTTCATAAAGATGAGGCGAGGACGTAAAACTCTTCCCGCCTGCATATTTCTTCTACCTAGGTACTTATTTTACGACTTTCTTATTATACCAGCGTCTCAGTGCCTTATTCTATTTGTTTTGCTAGAATCAGAGCAGCGTCGCTACACCGGAGTCTGTGACAGTAATGTGGAAGCAGACATCCTTCGGATTTGGTTGTCGAGCGAAATTAGGATTGTGTAAGTGTTGGACTAGATAGTAGATGAAGGTACGTGCCCGTGCCGCGGACGTGTTGGCACGTAGCTGTGCCGCGACTCACGACAAACGTACAGTCGACATACAATTTCCAAGAAAAATGAGATAATGATAATAAACTGGTCGTGAACAAACATGTGCAATGTGCATGCAATACAATGTGTGCTCCCCTTTATAGAATCAGAGCCTGTTTCCTGTGTCAGAACTCTGAAAGTGATTGTGGCTTTAAGTTAATAATAGTTACCTTCTAATAAAACGTGTAACTTAGGCCTGCAGAAGCTACAAGTTTCTTGAGTTCTAAGAGATGTGTAGCCTGTAAAAGAGGTTTGATATTAAGTATTTAGAACTGTACATGTCAATAACACTCCGGTGACCGCTTACTATTAGACAGGCTGTATTATATTTTTCCTCATTAAAAAAGGTAAATCAGGCAATACTAAAACGGCAACCAGTGATATTCAGGGTTAGGTATTGCAGGTGATACTTAATAATTTCAAAAAAATAATCTTAAAAGTATTTCTCTGCCATCGTTGCTGGCTGTACTGAGATAATCTTACAGCAGGTCAGTCGATAGCCAAGTCTGGAAATACACCGGCAAGCCAGCGGGGTGTAGGTATTGCTGCATCAACAAATCATGAATAGAAAATGAACGTTATACAAATGAACATAGCTGTAACTTTAGCTTAAACTGATTCCATTGCTTGCAAACGTTCCAGCCAGACGCCTCCGCATCTGACTATTTGCATTCCCCTAAGGCATTCTCGCTACAATTGTTTTGTAAAGGTCAATTTTATTTTCGTAGTTCAACAGAACTAATAGGCCACTCAACGAAGCAAAAATAGGCGTCTAAAGTCGGGGAGAGAGAGGTGGCGAGAGGTAGTACGACGAGCCACGCAATCTGCACCCGTATTTGAAACTGTACGTCAACCACGAGTTGCCATTTTAAATTTACGTTATCGTTCGCGTAAAAAAATGCATTTGGATTGACATCAAATCTCAATACATTTTTTTACGCGAACGATTACTTATTTAAAGTGGCAACTCTCGTAGACGTAGGACTGAATAGATATTTGCCAATTGCTTAGAAATTTCTTGACGCGGTTCAGTTTGTTACATCTTTTACCTTTTTTTCTTACGAATTCAATGTACGTGGAGGTAAAATAGACCCTAATAATAGTACAACTTGAAAATAATATTGTGTTCTTTACATAAGGGAAAAATATTGTTCTTCACTACATAATAGAACCAATAGCATACAATAAAGTTCTGCATTATCTTTGTCATGTGTTTAAATACAATATCACCCTGGTTATGATGCGCAACATAAGGTAATTCCTCGTTTCTCGTCTCTGAGAGTCGACAAAAGAGGTAGACAAGACAAGTTTCCTCAGATGACAAATGGGTGTAGACATGTTTAACACAGATTTATTAATACCTATTATAATCGATATTAACAATAGAACTGATTTGAAGACACGATAGTATCGATATAAACAGTCGATATAAACAATCGATACAAATAATCGAGTAAACTAATAAATAAATAAATAAATATCCCTGGACATTATTCCACACAGCGCCATCTAGCCCCAAAGTAAGCTAATTAAAGCTTGTGTTATGGGATACTAGACAACGGATAAACATACTTAAATACATTTTCTTTTGTAAATACATATTTATTATACATAGGAGACACCCAGACCAGTACAAACAGACATGTTCATGCACACAAATGTTTATACTATGCGGGGATCGAACCCGCGACCTCTGGTGTAGTAGCCAACTTCTTAACCATTACACCAAGTAGGTCGTCTAAATTATCAATTTAAATAATCGATGCAATCGATGCAGCTTAACGATACAAAGAATCGAAATTATCGATGAAACTAGTCGATTTAACTAATCGATTCTACTAATCGATTCAACTAAACGATTCGACTAATCGATTCAACTAATCGATTCGACTAATCGATTCAACGAATCGATTCGACTAATCGATTTAACTAATCTATTCAATTAATCGATTCGAAATAATAATCGTTAAATACATAATTGATAAATAACAATTGATTTATTGAAACGAATATTCAATTAATCGATACAAATAATCGATTTAAAAGAATCCAATAATTGAGATAAAAAAAAAACTCGATACTATTGATATCCCAAATGTTAGGAACGGTAGACATAATAAAAATCGAGAAATGGCGAAATTTGATTGGAGGATTTTTTGTCTACTCTTCTCGTAGGGCGAACATCTTAGCCCCGCAGGTCAAGTGCTTACATTTCATTTTAATTAGTTATGAGGTGTTTTACGTAAACGCACTAAAATAATTTGAAAATTGGTTAGTCTAAAGATCAAACATTTAACAACAGAGAGCTACCAATACCTAGATATCTCTCGGAGTAGCTTGGAGTGAGTTCCTGCAATTTCGCGGCTGAGTGGTATGTGAAGCCGCCGACCTGGCCGGCCGCATGCCGGCGCGCTCGCCGACGCCCCCGTGCACGGTTTGCATTCTCGCATAGTCGTTTTGCACTTGTACCTTGGACGTACGTATACAGGTTTTTAAATTGTATGTAAAGTTGTGGGAGCAGCCCTGTTGTTTTATCATTGCTCGGGATAGTGACTAAATGCTGGCTAGCTGGCTTTCTAATGCTCTAAATGTTTCACGGAGTTCTTTGTCGGGTATAGGAGCTTCCTCCGGCTGCCTCCTAGGCAGTATCAGACCATTCCTCTCGTAGGTAGACCTATTGCGTGGGTTCCCTAAATTGGCCTAAATAAACTTTTTTCGCTTGTCGTGAGGAAGGGCAAGATCGGTTGCTCGTTGCACCCCCCAGGATCATCAGAGATTACTCATCATAACATTTAATATTTAAAAGCATAATATCTCTGTTGTCATCGTAGCCTTATACACTTTTACTATTTTCTAAGCTAAATTAATTAAAAAATCTGTCATTTCTCTAGGAAGTGACCCAGCTCCCACGGTGCAAATGCATTTCCAAAAATCATTAAAACAGGAGTTTCATACTAGCTACAAAAATACACAGGACATGACGTATTACTTATTACTGACTTATTTCTAACGTCAGCAACCGCCATCTCCGCATCTAAAGCCTCAAATTGACGTCAACAAACCTATCTCTGTAACAAACATTCAGTAAATGCCACGTTACATCACCCGACAAAGCGATATCCGTTTAATTCCACGGATTCAAGGTACGTTCTAGAAGGGGAGGGGAGAGGAGGCATTCCTGTCCGAGGCTCACCGCAGCTATGAGAGGGATTTTAACGACTCTGTGGCCGAGCGGTACGTACAATTAACTCTACCTATTTAATGCTATTTTGCGGACTCGTGGCGTCATAACCTGCTGACGTCGTACGGCCGTGGGTCTTGTATCTGTAGGCAGCAAATACAGGTTGATTGGTTTAGAAAAAGTATTAAAGAACGACTGACCTTCGCAATTCTAACATAGGCGTTTGTTGCTTCACTTCTCCAAGAGTTTATTTCATTATCCCCCTTCTACTACAGAACTTCCATGTGCTCTGCTAAGTGTCATCCGTATGTGATCGACGTCCCTGCCACACGGACAAAGCGCTACTACAGCGTAGCGTAGGCACAGCCAATGAATCGAATGGCCTGTCTGTATTTGTGTTCCTGGTCAAATTTAACCTAAGGGGTTTTGAGAAAAGAGTAAATGGGCTACCTCTAGGCAGGCTCGCTCCCTCTTAGACCACAACACTTCTCTCGGGATTGATTGCACAAAAAATGTTCTTCATCGTGTTATAAGTTCAAAGGATTACAAATTTAAAAATCTGCTTGAAACTGCATCACAATGTTTAAAGCATTATTATTGACAGATTCATCTCTGTTCTGCTTAATTCCTTTCGACGCGGTAGGTACTTCAGTTTTAAGACATATGAGTGAATTTGAGTATCTTTAGATTTATAAACTGCAATACAGTAACTGGATTTTTCCTAGAGTACAATGGGGTATAGCCATAAACTAATAGAGTGCCGAAACTGACAATTAATGCTACAGTCTGATATAAATTATTTTGTGAGATTTTTCTAGAATAACTATATTAGCTTAGGTATTCTTTAGCTTAGGCTTCCTCTCTCCTAAAATGAAACTAAACTGTGTTGTAACTGACAGGGTCCATAACCTGTTTAACAATATGGCATTCAATAAAGTACCTATTGAGTATTGTATAAGATGGGTGCAGATTGACAAGAACTACCTAGATTTTCTTAAATAAACACATAAATCAGTAATAGTCATTGCATTTTAAGTAATTCATCGGTTAAATTTACAAGGTTAATGATGAACCGCCTCCTCCGCAACTCAGCGAAAGTTCATAAAGGCAAGATTCCTTCCTCGATTACCCCTTCCCGCTGCGAACAACAAATGCCAAGGAACTTTTAATAACTAAACCTCTGTAATGACTTTTTGAGAGTTAATCATTATACTTACTGTTTAATGGAAGTTATGGGAAGTATTTTGTAAGCCCCGTCTTTACAAGCTGGCCAATTAGTGAGGAACGATGGTTGAAGTGACAGTTTCTTATAGGTTGGAAAGGCTCTTAGCGAGTTATGAATTTTGCTTAAAATCACATTTTATATATTCAGCGAAAGAAAGGTAATTTTGCGAAATGAATCGCGGTATAATCTGCATATTAATAATTTACACAGAGCTCACCATTATCAAATGTTCACTTATATCTGTGTTCTAACAAAACCCGTAGCCCGGCTATTGCTTCATTTTTGTGTTCGGACTTCGTGAATCTCTACCTGGATAGAAATAAGCTTCTATTGTAGCTCTATTTAAATTTCGTAAACGATCCATACCTTTTCATTACATTTTACATTTTAAACGTTGCTGTGATAGATTCATTTACATTTAAACCTATTAAGTAAACAGTTTTTACACCACCGTGGAAGCTTTACTAAAGAAAACAAGTATCAAGGAAGGCAGTGCCCAAGGGCTTATTGCAGACCGCCGCGCCGTTAGCATAATTAAGCAATTGCAGGGGCAGCGTGTCCGGGCTGCGGGGTAACGATCAATTAAATTAAACTGTCCACTCTATAGGTTTTTAAAACTAATTTAGTTTAAATACAGTCATATATATAGTCAAAAATTCTGCAAATTTTAAACTTTTCTAACTTCCTGCTTCTGTTCGTGTGCATGCAGAACTAGTAAAACCTGGTGAACATCAACATTGGAGATTCGGACCCGCGATGTCAAAGCTACAGCCTCGATGGCGGAAAACTGGGCTCATAGAATGTAAAGTGGCCTGGTAGTTATGAATTCAATAAATACTTAGGGAAGTTGAATATAATAATATGATATTCATTATAGCTTATATACCTTTCAATAATTATTAAAAAATATATAATCTTAATCGAATCTTAGTTAGGACTAAAGCCACGTATGTTGATCATGTTCATTTTAGTTTTGGAAATATTTCCAGAATCAGAAACGAAATACATCTGGAAAAGTAACACTGAGCGCCACCAAGACGCAGCCTTATACTCGTCTCGGAAGAGTGCTATTGAGGGACATTTGTTAATCGCTACTCAAGACATAAATATATATTGATCCTATGAAATATACTTAATTTGCAGTGTTAATGTTCAGTTTCAGTGGTCATAAACAGTTTTCATGATAAACGTTATCTTCTTATGCATAAAATATATTTCAATATCACACACACACACTGTTTTTTCGAATTTAACATCTTATTACAGAATATAACCCGACGAACGTGACTGGGGGACATTATCGACCCTAATAAATCTGAAGAATCGTCACTTGTTTGTAGAATGGCAATTACTCGGAGGCACTAATTAATTTAAAAAGGAGTCGTTACTGAAGTGCCTTGACTCACATTCCTTATCATATTTTCTGTAAATTTTCTTTGGTGTTCTCCGTTGCAGAAACTTACTGGTACTTCATCTTAAGGATAATTTATTTCCAGAGTTCCTCATCCCTAAACGTTAATGAATCTTTGGCATGAGCCGCGGCGCCAGGGCTGTGCCAATTACTGGCCCGTGCCGGCTAACGCTTAGCATTCAGGGTTGCCTCTGCTATGAGTGACTGGAGAGCTTGGCAGAAAAAAAAAGAGTTATTTTTATTTATGAATTTATTTTACTTTAATTAAAACGGCGTAGGTACACCAATAACAATAAATAAAGAGACAGAAAGAAAAATAAAAACATTAAATTAGACCTAATTAAATATTAGCAGACACTAATTAATACACACATTCATATACTCTCACAAAAACACAAACACTGAAACACAACCTTTGACCATTCATTCGCAAACAAATCTGAATGTGGATTTGCATCGAGGAGAGCGTTGAGTGAAGCAAGAGACCCTGGTATAAGTGACTGGGCACGGGCCACAGTGCGGTTGGAACCAACAGCAAACAGTCGGTGCTTTCAGCTGCGGTGGTAATTGTTCGGGGCAAACAACTGCCCACCACCGTCACACCGGGACACCGTCGTACGTTCTTACAAGTAAACACCTGTTTTTGTCTGCTCCGTAGTATAAATTAGTAAATAGTAGATAAAAGTGTTCTTCGAAAGCTGAGTTTATAACTACTTCTTTGCTAATGAACTCAGCTATACGGTGGTGACCTCGGATTTGCAATCCATCCAGTAAATCCCGAGATATCACAAGAAATATCTGATAAAACTCGAAAAAGCCGTTGTGAACCTGACCTACGACAACTCGCTGACCGCTCGCATCGTTGACTCATCGCAGCCGCCTCACTCGCGTCTGCCGTCCCGGCCGCTGTTCATCAAGCACCCGACGACTTACGAGACTCGACGGGACGACCCGATTAGCGATGACGTCAAGCGAAGCTATCTGCGCGGGATGTACCGGTTTAATAACTGAAGGCAGCGCGTTTATGCGCTGCGTGAAATGTAAGAATGTTTTTGATATTTTATGTGCAAGCTTCAACCGAGATACATATGCCAATTTAACACAGGAATTTAAGAACTCTTGGGTATGTTTTGAGTGTCGCAGTATGATGCCTAAAGGCAATAACTCAGAGACTCCTGTCCGTCACCAGTACCAACAAATGGTCCATGATATGAGCATCGTAAGCGACTGTCCCCCGGACGTATCTATGTCTGGAAATAGCCCCGACAATGTTACTGTTCGGGCAGGTATGCGTTATACACAGTCGCAGGCTGCCGGGCAAATGAATACGCTCGGTTTTAATCATGTAGCTTTTCGCAGTATGGTTATTCACGATATTAAAGAATTGCAAAATGATTTCGAAATGCGCCTTAACACATCAATTTGTAAATTGATCTCCGAACAGTTTCTACGGTTGAAAACTGAATTATTTGAGAAGTTCGATAGCTTAGCTAACAAGCTACAGGTACTTGAAAGGAAAATCGATGATATAGAAGTCAACAGTAATATCGTTACCAAGAATAGGAAGAACGTGCAGCCCAAACCGCCAAACGAACAGCCAAAGTTTATAAAAACAAAGCCTGATCAGAACGAAAATAATGGCTTTGTTAAGCCCGCTCAAGCACCGTCTCCCAGGTCTACCAAGAATCCTGAAACTACGATCTTGGCTACTGCAGTGTTGGACTGTTCTACCACTAAACCAGCGTCCACTAGTTCACAAAGCGTCCACAAAGAACAGGATATTCAAAACGAGTGGACAGAAGTGAGACGCAAACGCGACCGCAAACAAGAACGTGCTTCATTACCTGTCGTTCTCCGAGGGACTGCAGCCCCTGGAGCTACGTCACTACGGGCTTCTGAAAGGTGGAGATATCTGCATCTGTATTATGTAGAAGAAGGGACAACAGTAGAGCAAGTACTGTGCCATCTTCGTACGATATGTGGCAGCGATGTTTGTACTGCGGAGGAATTGAAATCGCGAGGGCGTTACGCGTCATTTAAACTGGGTGTACCTACTAAGATTGCTGAGAGTGTCATGTCACCTATTAATTGGGCGGAAGACATTTGCGTTAAGCCCTGGCGCCAGAACTTTCGTGCCCGTGGTAAGAGTGAGACAGCGCAAAAACTCTAGAAATACATCTCATAAATTTTACTACCAAAATGTTCGTGGTTTACGCTCTAAAACTCATGTTTTTCATAACAATGTGACACAAAATAGTTTTGATTTGATCGGCTTAACTGAAACATTTCTGACGAGCTCGGTATCAGACGGCGAACTCTTCCCCCCGGGGTATGTGGTGGTGCGAAAGGACCGTGCTGGCAATTCGGGTTGGGGAGGCGTATTACTTGCGGTGCGGGACAACTATTCGCTTCGTGAGATTGTTGATATTGACCAGTTAACGCCTGAAATGGAACTTATTTTAGTAATAGTTAGTTGTAAATATTTTAAAATTTTATGTTGTGTTGTTTATTTGCCTCCTAGATCCAGGGATGAGGATTATTTGAATACTTTAACTTGTTTAGAAAATGCAGTAATGACTTACCCTGACCTTAGTGTTTTAATACTAGGCGACTTCAACTTAAATTCCTGCAGTAATAATGTGAAAACTAATTTTGATTTGTTTTGTGGCTATTGTGGCTTACAGCAACATAGCAAGGTTTACAATAACAGTGGTAGTATGTTGGATCTCGTGCTGAGCAACTTTGACCTTAATCAGGTTGAGGTTCATGGCTGGGATGACCCTCTAGTGCCGCTAGACAATTACCACCCAGCACTTGAGGTGACGATAAAAATACCAACTTGTATACAGGTTTCGCAGACATCGACGTTTTCGGTTCCGCGCTCGAATTCAGGTCTGTACTGCAATTGGGCCAAGGCAGACTTTCCTGGTTTATATGAAGCTCTAACTGGTTTAGACTGGTCAGACATGACCAGCGTATCAAATGTAGATTCCGCAGTAGATTTATTTTATAGTAAATTAAATAAGTGTATCAATGACTTTGTTCCCACTAAAAATCCTGACATAAAAATTAATAAATACAGATATCCCAAATGGTATACAACCGAAATAATTGCCAATATTAAGCAAAAATATTTCCATCTGAAGCGGTTTAAGTTAGAGGGAAAGGAATTCAATAAAGAGTTATTCAAGTATTATAGGTGGCACGTAAAGATTTTGATTAACAACGCATATCACCAGCATCTTAAATTGACACAGAGAAACTTGATTGAAGACCCGTTCCAATTCTGGACATATGTGAGCGAAAAGAGGAGTGAACGAAGACAAGCTAATGGCTACACGTATAAAGGGGTAGATGTGGCTGGTCAAGCGGCGGCAGATGCGTTTGCCGAGTACTTTAGCTCGGTATTTCAAGCTGAAGTTCCGGTATTGTGTCCTACTCTGTCATCATGTGGTGGTAGCTCCAATATCTCAAATTGCGTGACCGTCAGTCAGGTGGACGAAGCTGATTTGAGGGCAGCTGTGAAGAAACTCAAGCCAAAGTCGTCTGGGGGGCCGGACGGCATCCCTGTATTTTTGGCGAAAGACTGTGTCTCTGCTTTTGAGAAGCCACTTCTGTTTCTTTTTAATTTGTGCCTAAGTGTATCAGTGTACCCTAAGAAATGGAAATTATCCCGTGTTACCCCCGTACCCAAAGGAGAAGTTGGTAGTGAGGTTTCAGCATTTAGACCCATCGCAGTCCTCTCAGTTTTCGCAAAAATCTTTGAAATGGTACTGAACTCGTACATCAGCAGACAAATCCATAACGTAATGCACGATAGTCAACACGGTTTCCGCAAAGCTCATTCCACAACATCAAACTTGACGGTTCACGTTGATCATGTCTATGCAGAAATGGACGCTGGTCGGCAGGTAGACGCCGCCTATTTCGATTTTAAGAAAGCGTTTGACCTCGTTGACAATGACATTCTTCTGCAGAAATTAGCTCAAATAGGTTTTACCCCTAAACTTCTCCAATTCTTCTCCAGCTACCTTAGAGATAGGTGCCAGTTTGTGCGACTGCAGGGTTATGAGTCTAGTAATTACTACACGAGATCCGGCGTGAGCCAAGGTAGTACGATGGGTCCGACGCTGTTCCTCATATTTATCAATGATCTCCCAAACAGTGTACGTTCTTCAAAATGTCTTCTGTTTGCGGATGATCTCAAACTTTCCCGGGGAGTTGACAATGTCACAGACTGTATGGCCTTGCAGGGTGACATTGATGCTGTTGCTGAGTGGAGCAGATGTAATCGTCTGCCGTTCAACGGTAGCAAATGTAAAGTTGTTACTTTTGCACGGAAGCGCACCCCCTTAAATTTTGACTATCAATTGGATGAAACCACTCTTGATAGAGTAAATGAGATTCGGGACCTAGGACTAATGCTTGACCATCAACTTGACTTTCGCCAACATATAAAAACCATATGCAAAGCGGCCAGCAAAATGTTAGGCTTTGTAATGCGAATGAGTAACCAGTTTGAGGATCTGCGCGTAGCAAGGGTATTATACAACTGTTACGTTCGCAGCAAGCTCGAATATGGTGCCATAGTGTGGGATCCCCATGAAAAAAAAAATACTCTGTTGGTTGAAAAGGTTCAACGTAAATTTGCGCGCTGGTTGTACAAGAAGGAGTATGGTTACTATCCCTTCTTGTACCCATCTATATTTGTTTCGGGTATGCTGGACATGGAAACTCTTGAGTTGAGAAGAGCAGTTAGTTATATTATGTATTACATATTAATAATACACAATAAGATGGACAGTCACGGAGCTTTGGAGAAACTAGGTCTAAGAGTTCCAACTCGGATTCAATGTGATGAGGCGGGGACGGTGGCCCCTCGTCGGCGCCCGCGTCTTTTGTGCTGGCCAGCGGCGCGCACGCAGCGCGGTGCCCATGCTCCAACCATTCGTGCTCTTAAACTGTTGGGGGATATGCTTGCTCAGCACGATGATATAGACATATTTGCCGATAGTTTGGGATACCTGTATGTTAGAGTGCGCTCTTATGTTGATGGTATGCTTAGGTAGGTAATTATAAATTTGGTATCTCTTTTTATCATTATTTTATGACATGTATGATTTAATCTAACCTTGACATTTTAAAATAATTATTGTTATTTATTAATCTTTTGTTGTTGTTTATTAATTATTATCCTTAATGCTTGTTTTGTTTTTAATACTTATGTTGTTTTTGTAATGTTAAATGTATATTTTACTGTGACACTGAGACTTGCTGGCGTTTTGGAGTATTCTGTAAGCCTGCAAGTTCTTTTCTTTTCTATTAAATAAATAAATAAATAAATAAACTGAACCAGCTTATCGTGCAGATCAGGTGCATCCATTTTCCCGCGAAATATCTTGCTCATAAAAACTAATTGGTGATTTCCTCGTCTGACCTCCAAAGAATGGTATCCAAGGCAGCCAAGTAAAAATTTATTTGGGTACATGTATGGGTAATACCCATGAACTCGCTTGTAGAGGTACCTCAGAAAAGCTTTTTGCACTTTTTAAAGCAGAGTCCTTGATGGTTGAGGAGCGGCTCAGATTAAATTTCATTTATTTGGTAGTTAAAGATAAATGGCTGTCGAACTCGTGAAAAGGTCAATTGCACTGCATTTTAATTTATTTATTTATTTAAGATATAGTAAATTCCATGCCATTCTGGCGACTCCATTGGCATATTGCGTCAACATCTTGCTGAAGCCTTATTACTTGAGTAAACACACACGAAAAAAAAAACTGTTTCATTGCTTCATTACCTGATAACTTGGTGAATAGAGATTTAGGTAGTGTATTTTGTCAATTCCTTCGACGTCTTATCTTAATACGAGGGGCATGCCGAAAGAAGTAACTTTACTTGTTTGATTGACACAGGCAAGTTATATTAAACACCATCTTATAGGCTGGTTGTTTTTGATATATTTGAAAATATAATTTTTTTATTTTATTTGAATAAGCATCATTTTTCCGAGGTTCTGGCGGGAATGCGCTTGCAGCAATGGAGCTCAGTCGACGTGATTTTCGCGCTATGATTTATTATGACTATAAAAAATGTTTGAAGCCTCAATAATGTTTTGAACTTTTGGCTACTACTTTTGGTGAGTCTGCTTCTTCACAAGCAACAGTATTTAATTGGTTTGCTGAATATAAAAGAAGACAGGTATGTCTCGAAGATGAAGCGAAGACAGGTCGGTCGCCAACCGCGGTCACACAAGAAAACGATCGTGCAGTCGAAAAACTTATTCACGAAAACCGACGAATTACGTATGTAGAGCTGGAGCGAGAACTGGGAATTGGATCAGCAGCAATGCAAGCCATCTCTCTGTAAACGTTGTTCGAGATGAGTGCCGCACAAATTTACTGATGAGCAGAAAGACCGTCGGGTGGATTGGTGCCTATTCATGCATGATAGATTAATTCGACGGTAGCGATAAAAAAAACGTATATGATATACTGACTGGTGACGAAACATGGCTTTGTAACTATGATCCCGAAACACAGCGACAGTCCACTGTATGGTGCTTTGAAGATGAACCAACTCCAACGAAATGTCACCGTGCACGAACCACACAGAAACAAATGGTCGCCTCGTTTTTCTGCTAAACTGGTCATATTGCTACTGTGGTGCTAATGGATCAAAGAACGGTGAACTCTGAATGGTATGTGACAGTTTGTGCTCCTACCTCCTACCTGCTATCAACTTGGTGTGACAAGCGACTGAAGTCAGGAATCCGGCACCTTTTCTGGCACCACGACAATGCGGCGCCGCACACGGCTGCCAGAACACTTGACTTTTTCAACTCAAAAAATGTGTCAATCCTTCCTCACCCATCGTATTGCTCTGACCTAGCGCCTTGGGATATTTACCTGTTTCCAGAAATTAAAGAAAAACTAAAAGGGAAGAGGTTTGAAAGCAAAGAAATACACTGGCTGCTTATAAAATATTGAGATTTCTGAGGTGTCTAAATAAGAGTGGTCACAGGTATTTTCCAATTGGTTCAAACGTATGGAAAAGTGTCCAGGGTGAATACTTCGACAAGATCGATACTATAATAAAGAAAAAAATATATAATTTTTGAGTAAGTATCTAATTTCCTTTGGCATGCCCCTCAACAAGGTCTAATTAGCTTATGATGATATTTTTAATGAATGTGTGAAGTCGGCAATTACGGTTGCCATCATCAATCTTATTTTCCTATGGTTTCATGAAACTTGGCCTGCCGTCCCCCGTACTGTGATTGTTGAAGTGTGTACCTGAATTTCAAAATATCTGTTAAAGTTTGAGTTTGAGTCTTTTCTAGTTTTACTTAAGGTTTGATAACTGAAATCACTTGATTTTCGAGACTTCAAATCGTATGGTGTGCCACCTAGATTGTGTAATTGTAATAAATGATTTGTTTAAGTAGGTACCTATATAATTTGCCCAGCTATAAGTTTTTTGCCTTTTGCAATAAAAAGTAAACATGTATCTATAATAAACATATAGCTATGAGTGTCCAGCGAATTTCAACCCTAGTGCTTCTTACCCGATTGTAGGACACAAACTAAGAAATAGGTCAGAATTATTAAAAAAACACGTTCGTTTCGTTCCGACTAATTGTGAGCATTCTTTTCGGTTCCGACTCGCCTGTGTAATGAGTCCGAGGCGTTTTGTAGCACTCTACGCTTTATTTAGTGGGCGCCTACAATAACTACAACGGATGGGTACTTATAGTATGTATGGTAACTAATGTATATTGTGCTATACAAAAGCTGTCTCCTGCGATACCTTGCACTTGGTTTGATGCGAAATAACTATTTCCTTACTAGAAACACGCTTTACCAAATAACACAAGTCTTATATTAAGTAAACTTTGAAGGAATATTTGAAGGAAGAGCACTGTTTTTTCTATTACGAGTATCTTGTTAAAGAACGTTACGGATGGGATTTTCTAGCTACGCAATTATTCGTATTCTAATTTTGTAAAATATAAGTACTTTGAACTTAATTACTACGCTAGGGGGATTTTATCAAAAAGAATCAGGAGGGATACAAAGAGAGATTTAAAATAAACAAGTTGTTACCCGTACGAATTGTTTCAGATGTGGGCAGTGAACGCTGTTTCAGATGTGGGCAGTCATGCGTGTGTTAAGCTTTTTACAATTTCAGTCGGGGTAAATATTACCTTGCTGTTGTCGAACACGCTTGTCCAACTCTCGTATTTCTAATAAACGTAATTTTCTCCCTTAGTCCTGTAAAAGCTTTATTTTAATTACAAATAGGCTTTACAGGTGCGCATTTTTGTAGCTAAAAGCCCGCATGTAATCACAGTTGTGATGGATTCGATGCCGGAACGGATGTAGGCAGAATTTCAGAGGAATAATTCGGTTTGCTGCAGTCCAACTGCGTCCTTACAAAAGCTGAGCTGCACGTCAGGTTTTTACTGTGGATACACAACAAAATATGTTTGAAAAAAAAAAAACAATTGTTGATATTTTCTACACAAAGACAGAGACTAGAAAAAGTCGACCTGATCCTAGGGACTCGAACGGAATTCGAAACCGCGACCTTCCACATTCCGGGTTTCTGCTCTTCCAACTGAGCTACCGAGGCCGTTAACAGACCCGGCGAATTTTCTATTGTATTTTACGTTGTAAGCCAACGTTTGTTTCATCAATGTTATAGGCAAGCGCCTTTAACATTCGAAAGAAATATTTTTGCAAATATTTGACTTTCGATTACGATATTGAACTAGCCAGAGGATAAGTGAATTTTTATTTTTAGTATTCAACAATGCACTATTTTCTACACAAAGATAAAAATTAGTAAAATTCGACCTGACTTAAGAGGGATTCAAACCCGCGACCTTCCACAATCCGGTTGGCTGCTCTTTCAACTGAGCTACCGAGGACGGCGAATTTATCTAGTGTATTTTACGTTGTAAGCCAACGTTAAAAAAGACACTTAATTAGAGATATTCAATTGACAGTTCGGAGTCCCTTTCCCTTGCCATCTCGGGGTACTCATGCTCTTGCGACCGATAAATAACGGGAACACCATCTACTCGTAACACGACTAGAGATGTAAATTTACTCAATCTTACCCGAAATCACCGGTTTTTCTTCGTGTTAATCAGTCAAACTTACTTACTATTACTAAGAACAATGGGACATATCCCAGCCTTTGTAGCACCATAGAGGGACATTAATTGAATAAACGAACGAATGAATATTTCAAAATGAGTGAAAAAAATGATAAAAATTTTAACAATAAAAAAACCAACTTAAAAAAAACTATTCCAAAACAGAACACTAAAAAGTAAAAAAAAATGCGTATGCAATAAATGTTCTATAACTGATACAATAATATAATGTAGGTATTGTTGGAGTCGGTGTCAGCCAAGGAGACACTACAATATACCTAGCAATTTACCTGTTATATTTTTTACAACTCACGTTTAAGTATGTATGTAGGTAGTTACAAACCTACATTGGCTGACACCGACTCCAACAATAACAATAATTGTTCCTACATTATGTTATTGTATAAGTTTTATACGCAATTATTTTTTTACTTTTAAGTGTTTTGTTTTGAAATAGTTTTTTTTGAAGTTGGTTTTTTTTTGTATAAATTTTTGTTTATTTCTTGATTTTCAGTGAATAGTTCTTGTTTATTTTATACATCGGAAAAGCACCGTTCATTTGCTTCTTAGAATTAAAGAGTTCCGTTACTTTGTCAAGAATCCCATTATCATAACTTAACCAAACCCTTATCAAACAACCCTTGAAGTACGAGTATATCCTTTCCAATAAAAAAGAAGCATCGAAATCGGTTGGCGTGTTATTGAGTTATTTGTTCATTAGTCGCGCATATAGTTTATCTAGATTTAAGACTTAAATGGTTTTCCCATGGATGCCACTGTCAGAACTGGACTAAAATAAAATCAGGCCACACGGGCAGCATCAGCATTCAAATAAAAAAGAATTATCAAAATTGGTTGGCGTAATATTGAGTTATTGGTCCATTATTTTTTTATATTGCCCGTCATGATGACCTCACTCCACGGATGAAAAGCGATCGTGAGGTCCAGATATAAAGCTGAAAAGTCCAGTCATTCAAACGAATCACTGGGCTGGCCATCCTTACCTTGAAGGCCTGCAGAAATGCCTTTTCACGCCCTGCTTGAAGAACCCGGGACTATACGAGGAAGGAAACACAAGTGGTGCTGGAAGAGCGTTCCACGTCTGGATGGAACGACAAAGAAACGAGTCACCGAACCTTTTAGTTTGGGCAACAAATGTTGAATTGTGTGTGGATGACGCCGTAGTCCAGCACGCGTGGTACGGGAGTGGAAAGGTGAATAATTATGGGGAATAACTCGTCAGAGCATTCCCCATTGTTGAACTGATAGAGAACACTTAGCCTGGCAATGTCTCTACGCAATTGGAGAGGCTGAAGAGTGAAAGTTGCCCCTGGGTTGCCAATAATACGGATAGCACGCCTCTGCAACCTGTCAAGAGCTTCGAGTAGGTACTTGGCGGAACCGTCCCAGAGATGAAAGCAGTATTCCACACACGAGCAAATTTGTGTCTTATACAGAAGACAGAGCTGCCCAGGCGTAAAGAATCTTCTCACGCTGTTCAGGATTCCAAGTTTACGAGATGCAGTTCTAATGACGCTCTCAATGTAGTCCCGCTGTAGGTTTAGGTTGCTACGAACATCCATGTCAAGGATGTTTAGGCTATACTTTATAGGTAGCGGGGTGCTCTGAAGAGTGGGATGGGGAAGGAACGGTGACGCCTTTGCTGTGAATGCACACACCTGCGTTTTCTTGGCGTTGAAATCGACAAGATTGCATGCTGATCCCATTCTGATATGCGGTCCGACACTCCGTCAAGCTCAACAACAAGACTTCGCCTCTTCTCCTCGATGTCAGTCTGCTTTGCCCCAGGGCGCTCGAGATAACGTGCGTGGACCGTGCTATTATCCGTATATCAATAAATATTACCAAAAGATATCATTACATTTATGTGCAGAAGGAACAAAGTCGGCGACAAAACGGAGCCCTGCGGCACTCCGGCATTAATCTGGAGATAGCGTGATTTTAGAACATCGCAAAGGACACGAATTCTACGCCCCTCCAGAAATCCGGCGACCCAGTCGCATAGGCGAGGTGGCAGACCTTATGCCGGAAGCTTGGAAAGAAGCGAACGATGCCATACACGGTCGAAAGCTATGGCAATGTCAAGGCTGACGGCCAACGATTCCCCATGCTTGTCCATAGCTTCCCCCAGATGTGTGTTACGTACGCTAGAAGATCACTCGTAGACCGTTTAGGTCGAAAGCCGTACTAACGGTTGTGAATAAGAGAGTGATCCTCTAGGTAGCAGATAAGCTGCGTGTTTATGATCCGCTCAAACACTTTAGCTATAGCTGAGGTAACGGCTATTGGACGGTAATTGGCAGGGTCAGACCGGCCCCCTTTTTTGGGAACTGGTTTAACGTTCGCCTCCCTCCAAGACAGCGGCACAAGACCCGAATTGTAGGAGAGGCGATACAGGCTAGTGAACACTGGAGACAACTCCGCTGCACATTTTTTCAGCACCACAGCTGGAATTCCATCAGGGCCACTGGCTTTCCTGACATCGAGTGACTGCAGTTCGGCACGAACATCACACTGCCTGATACGAATATCAGGCATTGTGGAGCCGCAATGTGGAATATCAGGCGGCGCAGCACCGCAGTCATCGATGCAAGAGTTTGCGGCAAAGAGGTTAGCCAGTAAATCGGCTTTCTCTTGCGGCTGATGAGCCAACGATCCATCAGGGAATCTCAGTGGGGGCAGCGAAGGCACGCATAAGTTAGATTGCTCGTGTTTAGCCAGTCGCCAGTAGGAGCGGCTACCCTTAGGGTGCGTGATGAGTTCTTGGCCAACACGTGCAACTCGCTGGGCGTCTGCTCTAATGTCAGCTCTCTTCGTGGCCTTGGTGGCTTTATTAAAGGCTGCGTTCAGGGAGGCCAGGTTTTATTCATCATTGAGTGCCTGGGCCCTAGATCAAATCAGAAATATTTATAGCTACAAACACAGTACATAAAATGGTGAAATTATAATGTTAGTCCAGTGTGTTTAACCTGCTCGCAGGCGTGCAAAAGAAATAATTAAAATAGCAGTACAATTATAGAGACCAAACAATGTAAATAAATACCAATTAAATATGGATAAAATAAGAACAACATCAAATTAAGAATCACATTAAAATAGGAATTACATTATATTATATTAAATTATGTCGATTTCCAATTAAAATATTCCATAAGACTATAAAAATGCTTTTCCATGAGCCATTTCGACAGTTTACTTTTAAAAACTCTACGCCTTAACATTTTTAAGCAAATTATAAATTACTATGCTCATGTTATACGCATTTCGTTTATAAATATCCTTGTGACAAGGAGGCTGATATATCGTGTCCTTGTGCTGCTGTCTTAAATCATAAATCATAAACATTTTTTTGATCTTCTTGTTGTACAAAGATCTTAAAGACGAATATGTAGTTTCAAACAAGAACCCTGCAAGGGCACCACAAATATAATTATACATTTTATTTTTACACTTCAATTTTATTTTATTACTTAGCATTAAATTAAAATATACCTTAATAAATTAACATTAAATTAATAACAATATTATTTTTAATCCTGCCACTGCCATACAAATTAGAATAAAAAAATATTGCCTGATTTTAACTAATTTTCCCTATCAAAGAACTCCTGCAGTGAGTAAAAACAATTCTGAGCCAGGTATTTAGTAAGTTCTTTTTTAAATACTTTGGCTTCCAGTACATTTTTTAAAGATTCCGGAAGGGAATTAAATATTTTAATCGACATTGAATAAGGACCAGTGTTTACTATTTGCAATTTAGAATATGTTTTGGCTAGTTTTTTTTTCGGCCTCAAGTTTTCAGGACGGGAATGTTGTGGAAACCAGTCTACATTATTTTTTACTAAAATGCAAGTTTCTAATATGTACAATGAAATTAAAGTTAGGATGTGGTACTTGACAAAATAGCCCCTACAGCTAGTTTTTGAATCTATATTTGCCAGTATCCTTATACATTTTTTTTGTACTATAAACAGTTTCCTGGCGTTCGTGCTGCTACCCCAAAGAACTATTCCATAGCGCAGCCAGGAATCCGCATATGCATAGTATGCGCTGGTTGCCGTTTTTAAGTCTGTAGTTCTTTTTAACTCTCTAAGACTCTTAACTGTCTCGTTAAGACTTCCTCGCGTTTTTTATTACAAACACAAACAAATAAACAAATTTCTCTGATAGTATATTAAACTCTTTAAAGAGTGGCTTACAGCTATCAGGATACCACGCATTACCTAACGCTCGAATGCACCTTTTCTGAATTTTGAAGGCTCTTTCAAAATCCACCGAATTGCCCCAGAGTATGATTCCGTAGCAAAGTACTGACGACACATAGCCGTGGTAAGCAGTGAGCGCCGCTGCGGTTGATACAGATTGACGGACCCTTTTTATAGCAAAGACAAACCGGCCGATTCTTTTGCAGATGGTTTCAACGTGACTTTTCCAGTTTAGATGCGAGTCAACATGCAATCCTAAAAATTTAAAACTAACTACCTCATCTATTTTTCTACCTATCATCCGTTTTTATACTTCATGTTTAATTCAGGCTTAATATTATTATAAGAATGGAATTGCATGACTTTTGTTTTGCTTAAATGAACATCTAAATCACAACCATTTAATCAACCTACAATATTATTTATGGCAATGTTTGCTGATGACTCCATGAGGTTTCTATTATCATTTTTAACTACGATAGTTGTGTCGCCCGCATATCATATACACTTATGTTGAGTAGCATCCGGAAGATTGTTCACATACAAAATAAAAAGCAATGGTCCAAGAATACTTCCCTGGGGAACTCCTGATTTTCTAATTAACAAGCAATAAACCAAGCACGGTACACCGCCAGTTTTTGTTCAACAGCTGCGGCACACTCGCGATTGAACCAGATACCAGTTCTGCTAGCACTGACGACATCAGTAAAAGGAATGTAGTATTCCATTCCGGAACTGATCTCTTCAGCGATAGCAGATGCACTCTCTGTAGCATCCCTTTCTCCAAAGCAGCACTGCCGCCAAGTTACGGAGGCAAAATATTTTTGCAATCCGTCCCAATCTACCGACGAGTAGTGCCATAACCGCCGCGTCACCTCCACAGGTTGTGGGGGAGCTACACAGGGCACTGTTGCGCCAACCAGACAGTGATCGGAGGAGCCCAATGGAGCACCAACCGACACTTTATACCTGGCTGGGTGACTCGTCAGCAGAAGGTCCAATGGGGAGGGTGTATGACCGACAATATCTGGTACCCGGGTGGGTTGGTTAACCAGATGCGCCAGGTCTTGCGTGAGAGCAAACGCATGGGCAGTTTGGTCTGTTTTTAAATGAGCCTAACAAGGACTCATGATGGGCATTGAAGTCTCCCTAACACACCATTTCGGCATTTAGGAACCGCGTCTGAGCGTTGTCTGCGGCCTGACTCAGATGTTCGAAGAGTCGAGTTGCCTCGGCGTCGCCTTTGTGGGAGCGGTATATGCACGCATAGACACGGCTCGTGGAGGTCAACGTGCACCCGGAGGGTGGAGAAGGATGGATCTTCTAGGCAGGGGAGACGGCTACAGCAGACGTCCGCCCTGAAGAACAGACATACACCGGCTTTTGGTTGGAAGGACTCTTCCAGCACATAGCCGGGGTAGTGCAGGTATGACTTATCGGCAGGGCGGCCTGTATGTGTTTCCGTCATAAAGAGCATGGCAGGCCTCGCCGTCTCAAGGTGTTGATGGACGGCATTGAGGTTTGCATGGAGTCCGCGGATGTTAGCGAACTCCACCTCAAACAGCGTGTTGGTAAGGGATGGGGATGCCGCTGTTGGCCTTTTTTCCTGCTTTTGACTGCCATAGAAGTTGGAGGAAAGGAGGGGCGTGAAAGGACGACTGTGATCGAGGCAATGAAAGACAAAGCGTGGTGCCGTGCATTGGTATCAACCGTGTGGAATAATATAGGCCGGTCCGCCGGACGGAAGGGCCACCGTACCCCCTCGAGTGTGGTCGCCGGGCCCCACCGGAACTGGGCACCACCCGGCACGACGAGCCACCCCGAGATTATGCGCGACCTGGTGGGGCAGCCTCCAGAGGTGGTTAGCCCCTTTTGGGCCCCTGTACTATGCCGCGGGCGGCCAGCGGCACCACCGTTTTTACGGGTCTCCCTGGCCGGCGCGCCGATACACACTACACACACAATACCACCGCTAAGGCTCCCACTGGTCCAACAATTGCCACGATCACAGTCCCCCTGGCACTGGTTAGTGCAGTGCTGATCCCGGAAAGCGACCTGACCGAGATAGGTCAGAATCACTTGGCGGGTTTTACACAACTTCATGGTGGTAACAACAACCGGAAGACATAAGTCTCCCACCTGAAGAGCAGATGGTCTGCTGCAAAAAACCCTTAGTCGCCTCTTACGACACCCATGGGAAGATACGGGGCTGTGAAAAGTATTATTTTAAAGTGCCG
Organism: Udea olivalis; assembly: GCA_947369235.1. Lineage (NCBI taxonomy): Eukaryota > Metazoa > Arthropoda > Insecta > Lepidoptera > Crambidae > Udea > Udea olivalis. The sequence continues at coordinate 22,008,158 of OX376347.1, forward strand.
CCACCAGCACGGCACAAATATGGCTATATGGTGACTTATATGGTTTTCTCATGGATGCCACTGTCAGAACTAGACCATATTAAAATGGGCCCACAAGGTAAGCACCAGCTTTCAAATAAAAAAAGAATGATCAAAATCGGTTCACCCAGTCGAAAGTTATGAGGTAACAAACACAAAAAAAAACAATAAAAAAAAACATACAGTCGAATGGAGAACTTCCTCCTTTTTTTAACTCTTAAAAATTACACAATAAAGTACAAAAAAAAACATTTTTCACTTATTCTTTAATGTGTACCAAATTATACTTTTATCATATTTTTTACGATGATTCTATTATATTGTATAGGTTATTATTATTTTATTTTATTAGCCAATAAGCCGTGCTATGTAGCATGTCACGTATATAAATATGCGTGACATGCTGCATTGGTATGAAATGATATAATTATATTCAAAAAATTAAGCAATGATTAATTAAATGGAGTTACAGAGTGTGTTTTGTAATGCTCCTCGTATTTATTATAAACCTCCAGACTGTATTTGTAACATTATTTTGACCACAAAACACCTGTAAGGCGGAACACAGTAAGACTTTTAAATTTGTGTGATCTAAACAATATTATTGTTAAACCTGTGATTCACAATAAAGTTTATTTGTATTTGAAACAAAATTTCATAAATGCCGAGATAGAAATAAATATTATTATTGTTTTTGAGGAAAGATAGAAAGAAATAAAATAATTTTGATATTTAAAAAAAGTTAATTTAATTACTATCAATCTTTGAACGGTTTAAACAGTGTCTGGATAAAATGCAACCCCTCAATGATGTGCCCCTCCGTTTATAGCCCGTCTAGGTTTGAAGTAGGTCAAAAGTGATTTAGTTACTATGCATTTTAAGGGGTTATTTAGGACTTTATATGTTCTAATATTACATTTTTAATTTTTTGGCATAATATAATTTAAGCATGGTCAGTCATTTGTGGTAGGTATTATTGTGCTACAGTGTTGGGGACGTTTTGTCCCATATTCTTTACTAACTTAGGATGTTGAAAATAAATCACCAAAGGGACTGAATTAACCTGGCATTCGTTAATTAATGGTTCAATTATTGTTCAAAAACGGTCATTTTAGGTCTTTGTTATCTGATGCTTGATTCACGACTGATTTCTGACATTAAATGACAGGTCTATACGAGTCGTCAGGTTCAGTCATTTTACGAGTACATTTCTACACGAGACGCACGTCAATCTACGTATCTTAAAAAAGTAAGTGCTATGCCTGGAGGTTTTCAGTCTTTTCCTTGTTTCTAGCTTCCAGAAATCACCTGGGAAAACCTTACTTTGTGACTATCGCTGTGATGTTGCCTCATATTCATATTTATTCACAGTTATGCCCGCACTTCCATTTGGCTAGCCACCTTAGATCTGAGCACCAGGTCGGTCCCTACAGAGACGCACCGAGTCCGGTGCAGGAGTTGCATAAATCAAGTGATACTGCACATGCTGCTGCGACGCTCACGTGCGCTCAAGACGTACGGCTCCACTTATTGTGGCAGCCTTTTGTTGAAAAATATTCAAGTAAACTAATTTATAATATTTGCTTAGACCGAAACGAAAGGTTTTTCGTCTTCTTACGGAAATAAACCAGCTGTAAATTGTACTTGTTTGCTGTGTCTGTTCCAGACGGACAAGTGCACGACTTTCCTGTTTCCTTTTCTTAAAATTACCAATAATACCTTTAAGAAGTTTACATTAACTGTGCACATTTTACTGAGAAAATGTTATCGCCGAAGGCTTTATTTTTTTGTATTTTTAAATCTAACTGCAATGCCGTACTTCTTCTTCTGTGCAATAATTGTATGCAAACAAATATTGCCAACTAGCAGGCAATATTTCATTGCATACAAATATTATAGTTAAGAAAACAAGTTACCCATTACACAATACGATATTATTTTACTGCATAGTGAACATAGTCAAAAATGCATAGTAGAATAAAAATAATAAGTAGTACAAATAAAAATGATACCAATTATTAAAAAATACTAACACTTAATATTTTTTACATTCAATTCATCAAACATAAAACATTATTTCTAAACTTGTGCATTATTGATCATAACAGCAGAGACCATTCACAGCTGTAAAGGTAGTAATTTCAAAGTTTCGTTCTGTAAAACCATAACTTTAAGTTTTGTTTTAAAATTGAAACGAGAATATATAAATATGTTTAACAGCTCTAGATGAACCCCACCCTGCAAACTTGATCTGAGTAATGGAGGCATTTGCCCAGCTATGGTATGGCTTAGAGACAAATTAATTACTTACTTTATTTTATTGAAGTGACGCTTTTACCTGTACCTCTACCATAAGTTTGCCTCACGCACACTCCGACAGTTTACTACAGCCACTTGTAAGTATGTCATTTTTAGTTCCATTACTATTCTAGTGAATCTCTAGTGAGATGCTGTACTGAAATTGGTATGGACCAAAACGCCACCACAGACGCTAGAGACTGACATCGGTGTAAAATCATGATAGGCAGGGCGGCAGGAGGCAGGCCTCTTTCACTCCATGTACTTGCGCGCGATAATTACCTACCAGCCGCAGAGTCTCCCAAGACTCAATACTCAATATTTTATTTGCCAGCCATATTTACAGAAGATGGTAAATTATAGTATGATACATGACCAATATGGACACTGTCGGGCACGCAAAATGGTGATAAAAGAGAGGAAACGCTTCAATAAAAGAGAAAAGATAAGTTAAAAAATTTAAAAATTAAAGATAATAAAAAATTATAAAATGTAAATTACAACATTTGGCAGTTGGTTGTCAACAGCCACGTATACCATTTGTTGTTGTTGTTGTGAATCTTGTGGTTGAACTTAAGGGTTGAACTAGACGCGAAGACGGATTGTAGGTACTGACTACTGACATCGAAAGAGGTAGCCCTTTCAACATATTCCTGTTACAATGACAGCACGCAATTAAAATTGTCAAAATTGTTAATTTTTTATGTAGTGATTTATTTGTTACGTTAGTAACTTTTTTTTTAATGGGATTGCGTTTGGCCCCAGCCTTGCCTGGTAGTAAGCGATGAAAATGCTCACCCAGAAAATGTCTATTCACTCTGACCTTGAAGATACTAAGGTTGTAAGTATCCGGAAACACAGACGCAGGGCGAGCGTTCCACTTCCGAGCGGGCGGACCAGAAAAGATGCAGCAAACCGTTGGGTGCATATTGTTGGAAAGTTAATCACATCGGGGTGGAAGCCCTCCCGGCGTCTTGTGGTCCGGTGGTAGAAAGTAGAGGGTTGTATCAGGTTGTGTAGATCCTGCGCCTGGTCTCTAAAATACACCTTATTAAAAAACGATAGACAGGCTTTACGCCGATGCTCAAAACTCTGAAGTTTGGTTTCAACGAGCGCATCGTCGCCTATGAGTCTCCTAGCCCTTCGGTCCACTGAGTTCATTGCATCCAACTGGTACTTGGCCGAGCTATCCCACAGGTGGTAGCAGTACCAAACACGAAAAACATCTGCTTGATACTAGTGGAGAAACAATTTCGGTGTGGATTATGTATCGCCGAACCTTAAAGAGGATACCAAATTTTTACTCTATCACTGTGTAACTATTAATCTGTGGTAGGGGTTCTGACCGTAGGCGGCTTCCTTGTGACTACTCCGCCTTTTTTACCGAACGAATGGCAAGTAAACAAATCCTTCAAAATAATTACACCAATAAATCCTCCATAGCCTGCGCTTCGGCTGAGCCGTGTTATCGAAAGTCGGGATTTGAGAATTTGACAAATATTAGCATTATTAAGAGTCGCTGAGCGGCGATAATCAAGGCCGTTTATCAGGCGCCATTTGCAAGGGTAATGCGCCTCGGCCGCGGCCAATCACGCCTTATTGTAAAATCGGAGACGTTGAATATTTTGTCGGAATTGCGTCACCGTGTTTTTGTGACGCGGAAAAAACAATGGCCTGTATTTTCGCTGTCAGTTACCCGTGGTGTAACCACAGAACGGTTTCGCAATGGTGCGTTATATCGCATAACTTAGAAGAGATTGCATAATGTGTCTACTTATCTCTCCTTTCAAAAAAGTAGCTACGTGCAGATTGCAGCTACAGGTAGCTAAGAGGGACCTAACAATAAGCTGATAAATAGGGGGTCAAAAATATTTATGCTGATGAACAAACTTCGAGAAAGGGTTAAAAGTTGTGTAAAATACGAGTTATTGGCTGGGTTCCAATCGAACCCACGACCTTGGGCACTTTGGACACTGCTTCTCTTCGGTATGCTATGAAGTCAGTGAATTTCCTGAACCTTCTTATTTTTGATTTATTGATCATTTTTGCTTCATCATTATCATCATCAGCCTTTGGAAGTCCACTGCTGGACATGGACCTCCCCCATCGAACGCGACAACGAGTGGCTTTGGGCCGTACGCATCCAACGGCTTCCCGCAACCTGCACCAGGTCGTCGGTCCACCGGGTAGGAGGCCTGCCTACGTTGCGTCTCCTAGTTCGTGGTCGCCACTCAAGAACCTTAACTCCTAAGCGGTCATAAGTTCTGCGAGCGATGTGGCCAGCCCATTGCTACTTCAGCTTGGCTATGCGATGAGCTATGTCGGTAACTTTGATCTTTTGCGGATCTCCTCGTTGCGGATCCTATCGCACAAAGAGACGCCTAGCTTAGCTCTCTCCATAGAACGCTGAGCAATCCTGAGCTTATTCAAAAGGCCAACTGTCAAGTACCACGTCTTAGTACTGTATGTCATCACATGCAACACGCACTGCTCGAAACTTTGGTCTTCAGACTGTGTGGGATATTGGACGTAAAAATGTCACGCAGTTTCCCGAACGCGGCCCAGCCGAGTTAGATTCGTCGTGCCACCTCTTTATCGAAGTTCGACCTACTTAGACGGATAATTTGTCCCAGGTAAATATATTCGTCCACAACTTAGAGAGTATCGTTCCCAACAACTACTGTAACGGGTGGGACATGGACGTTTGAAATTACCTTCGTCTTGTCCATGTTCATTTTAAGACCCACCGTTGGGATACGTTACAGAGGTCGCCAAGAATAGTACTATTTTTGCTTATACGATCGAATAATATTAATTATGGCAGCAAAAACTGAGAACAACAAATCAGTCCGATGATAAAACTAGTGTAAGTAAAAGCGAGCGATTTAAAAGATATTTCATTAGTTCATTTGTGTGTTGTAATTTCCGCTCCATTTGGCGCGTCTCTTTGTGAGCTCGGGCTGCAAATAGCAAGGGAACTTCAGAAAGGCTGCTCCGTTCTCAGTCGGAAAAAGATTTTCCATAGGGCTGTTACCATAAAGAAATAACTGTAATACATGTTTGGCTTACACCAGGCAAAGATTGTTCTTTGTAATTCATTCAAATTAACGATATTTAATTTCTATTGCTTTATTCATACTTAACACTATTACATACAGTGTTCAAAATATTAAACATGTCCAGTCATTCAGATCCATAGTCTCAGATATAGATCAATAATGTATATTATGAACGTCACACTGCTACCCATGCCGGTTTTGTCGTTTGCCTCTAGCTTTAAGCTAAAAATATTTTTTTAAGTATATTTATATAATTTTTTTCTTATAGGTTTTAAGTAAAATATAAAAATAGGTCTGTTTCGTAACATACATCAGACTACCATTATATTTAAGAGTGACCATTCTGTTTTTTCTCTTCCGTGTCTGTCCGTAGTCACCGAAGCGGTTCTGGCGTGATGTACAAAATATAATATTTTCCTCCCGAGGGGGTAATTGTTGCCGGCCATCACTCTGCTCTATTGTTGTTCGGATACCGAGAGTTGTTCAGTGGGAGAATTCTGCTCCCCAACATTTGGAAGACCCACTTAGGCGCATTTAGCTACATGTCTTGAATTTCTACACTCTCAACCAGATAGAATGTGGTGTCGAATCATCTGGCAGTATATACGAAGCCGTTGCTACCATGCACATTTTATTTTCATTAATAATTGTGTCTGGTGGTTTATTAGCGGAAAGTCTGTCGAAATAGGTATTTTTGAGTTCAGCTAGAACTGGCTCATAAACTACAATGTCCTACAAAGTTTAGAAAGAAATAATACCTTTTGCTTGTTTGTCACTACGTTGCATTGCTTAAAAAATCTGCTAACCAATTTTATTGATTAAAACTAAATTTTGTTCTTATAAATTGAAACGTCCCCCGTTAAATAGTAAAAAATATTGTGTGACATAAAAAATTATCAACACGTAATGTGTATCTCCTAAAAATGGTTACATGAATAATAGGTATGCTTTTGTTTATTTATTTACAAAGATGTTCTTACTTCTGTACAAGCTTCACTGTTGTTTGCTAGTAACTGTTAATTTAAAACGAAACATTTCCCTCTCAGCCTCCTGCATTTTTAACTTCTAAGTTTAACCTTTACAAGTCGGGACAAGGACTAATTCTTTGAGTACAAAGACGTCGCGGAAACTTGTGACTGTCGCGGAGCAGCCGGAGTTTGTGACAATCGAGTTTCTTGATACTCGAGAATACTCTAGGGGGGAGAGTCGGGCAGGCGCGGGGCTAGCACGCCTGCCTTGTATAAACGTTACCAGTCGACACCACACTACTACATTTAAAACGTTTATTGATTGCTAAATAGAAATTAGAAATTTACAGACTAAACAAAATTGTAATGGATTTTTTCTAATAAAGTATGTTTAATTTTTGAATAAAATCAAGATTATCTGACCCCAAACGAAGCCGAGCTTGTATTATGGGTGGCAGAGACTGATACATACACTTAAAAATATCTAAATATATAATTAAAATAGATAATAACACACAACAAGCACAAATTTTCATCACGTATAAATGTTTGCCATGGGTGTGGATTGATCCCACGGCCTTCAGTGCTAAAGACAGGTTCGCTACAATTGCACCAACATGCCAGCCAGAATTAAATCACAAACAATGGAGGTTTTATGAATGGCCTGCGTGAGATGGCAGCACTGTAGCGTCAGGTCCAATCAACTGTCAGATACATACATTATTTGTATTTTCAACCTACTTCAAAAAAAGGAGGAGGTTCTCAATTCGACCGTATGTTTTTTTTATGTTTGTTACCTCAATATATTACCTCATAACTTTCGACTGGGTAAACCGATTTTGATCATTCTTTTCTTATTTGAAAGCTGGTGCTTCCCGAATGGTCCCATTTTAATTTGGTCCAGTTCTGACAGTGGCATCCATGGGAATCTAGATAAACCATATGCGCGACAAATGGACGAATAACTCATTATCACGCCAACCGATTTCGAGGCTTCTTTTTTTATTGGAAAGGATATACTTCAAGGGTAGTTTGATGAGTGTTTGGTTAGGTTCTGATTATGGGATCCATGAAAAAGTTACGGAACTCTTCAATTTTTAGGAGCAATTGGACGATACTTTTTCGATGTATAAAATAAATAAGAACTATTCACTGAAATTCAAGAAATAAACAAAAATTTCAACAAAAAAAAAATCAACTTCAAAAAAAACAATTCCAAAACAAGGCACTAAAAAGTAAAGAAATAATTGCGTTTTCTTCTACAACTTATACGATAATATAATGTAGGTACAATTATTGTTATTGTTGAAGTCGGTGTTAGCCAATTGGCGCGTCTCTCGTACATGCTGTACGAGTATGTAGGTATGTCACAAACACAAACACACAAACCTCACCCATGCATACACAAATCTCACCCACGCATACTCGAACCTTAATTTTACGTGCACTCACACACTCACTCACGCACACAAAACTGCAAGGAACTATACTCTTAGTACTTAATTTTTATTTTTCTGTTTTTAATTTTTGTACTTTTACATCCACACAGCTTGTAACTAGCCACGAGTAGGGGGGCCTGGTGACCTGTAGGACAGGTTTCTATTTTGAAACCTATTTCAGGCACCAGACCCTCACAAAATGTAGGCGATATAAATTGTTTAGACTTAAGATTAGCCTTATGTACCTATAATTGTGAGGGAAAATAAATATATTTGAATTGAATTGAATTGAATGAAATGTTACCACACACTGTTAGTTATCTTGTAAAAAATTTCATCAACTAATTACTATGCTAACTAATATGCTGAGAGTCTGTATATAAATTAAAAATGTACAGTTTTAACCCTTGAAAGTTTAACCTCAGGACAAGTACAAAATCAGCTAAGTCCAAAGACGTCTCGAAAACTTGTTACTGTTTCTGAGCGGCAGAGTTTGTTACAATTAAGTTTATCTGAGCTTGCGAGGACTCTCCGTTGTAGACGAGGGCACGACCACAAATAACGCATGCGGCGCGGCTTAGAACAAACAGCCATTTTGATCACGCACACAGACAAAGTGAGTTTACAGTCCCGAGTGTTTTTGTTTTTGTCGAACTTGGTGCAATTTTTCACATGATGAATTTTGTTTTTGGCCGGTTCTGTGGAGTAGATATAACGTACCTACATCTTAAAAATTCAGAGCAAATATATTAGTAACCCTAGGCGGTCAGGCTAGTTTAGGAAAAAGGCGCGAGCGGTCCTTCTGCAAACTCTTTATTTTGTGGTTTGACTGCCTATCTTTAGTTGCTATGAGTTAGTGAAACAGTTCATGAGCACCTATTAGTATTTATCACTAGGATGTAACTTATTATTAAAAATGATCAGGTCAAGAATATCCTAAATAGAAAATATATGAAGCAAATATGCGAAGAAGAAGCGCAGGATTGGTCCAGATTTGTTGGAAATTGGAAAGAAGGTATGTACATACTTGTGTGTGCACTTTTTGCCGCTTCGTAGTAGGTATATCTATGTCAACCAGCTGCCAAGCCTGCTAGTTAGTAATTAACAGCATCGATTCAGATTGTCACTTAATATTAGATAGGTTGCGTAGTTGACCACATCATCGTAGATATTCGAAAAAATATTAAAAACTAGCGGCCCCGACAAACTTCGTTCTGTCAAAATTTATTGGCAAATGCTTGACAGCTGTGAACATTTAGTATGGAAAAATGTGATTGTTTTTTTTTTGTCAATTTCCCAATGTTTATTATCATATTCCCGAAGTAGACAAATCCAAAAACACGAAAATCATAAAAATCGGTACTCCCGTTCTTGAGTTATAAGGGTGTAACTAACACGACTTTCTTTTATCTATACAATATGTAGATTATTGTAAAAAAATACAATAAAAACCAAAATATGTAAATTGTTCGTTTACTTAGGTATAATTATTCATTTTATGGCTGTTCAAACTCGAGTGGTAAAGTCAAATTTTAAAATTTTATATAAGTAAAAATAAGTATACCATTTGTTAAAAATTATCATGTCAAGAATATCCTAAATAGAAAATATGCGAAGAAGAACCGCAGGATTGGTCCAGATTTGTTGAAAATTGGAAAGAAGGTATGTACATACTCACAATTTATAGTATCTTTTGTTAAGAAACCATATTCATAAACGCAAAATTTAATATAGCTGCTGAACAAGTGTCTTGCAGAACGCATAGAAATAGGCCACCTGTGACGTCAGTATCTTGCGACAGTTTGTAGGTAGCGTTTTGGGCAAGTCCAAAAAATGACTTTTAAAATTGTCACATCATTAATTATCTCGGGGAGTTTTCGTGTTTTCGATTTTTTTTTCCAAAGTTTCTATTATTAAGAGCTCTTTCGATAACACCTCAACAGAAAAAAATCAACTACCTTATTCTGCGAATAAACATAATAACGAATATGATTTTGTAAAAAACTCGTAGTTATGTAATTGTTACGGTTGTGAACGTAATTCACAAATACTTGTCATTTTCTCTTCACATTTAAAATGCTTAGATAGCTGAATACCTGCCCTCGTCTCATTCCACCGCAACCTGTGTGTAATATTTATCAGAAGTCCTTTGGAAATATTCTATCCCACTGGACGTTTATTTGGCAATATCTAACACGATATTACATTTTCGCGGACGTAATATCCAACCTTATATCCTCGCTAAATCTTTTCTGACCGCGTTTGCTTGTGCTTGACACAGGCGTTCTGATGTGGGTGCGGATTACGGTCGGCCTGATGCGATGATAGTGACCACTGAGCTCCACTCAGGACAAGGGATCAAGTTCAACTCAGGTGAACTCAGATTAGAATAATCTGTTTCTGATGTAAAGTAAAAGTTGCTGTACTATTGTTATCTTAAAAATGGCACTACATACCATTTATAGCTCTTTGGCTTACCTAAGTTTGAATGTTCAAGTACTAGTTTCTTTCTTTTTCTGAAAAACTCTTTTTAGCAGGTTGCCACTTGCGATGGTGATATCATGCATGATGAATGTGTTCCATTTAGGTATTTTCTCCACAAAAGACAAACCTTTTATTATCCACGTCTCCTGGTTTCTGTTTCCTTTCATGTTTTATTTCATTTCTACTTACTTAGTAACTCTCTATGGTTGACTCCGAGTATAATTTTATTCACATAGGTAATTGTGCATGCCCTGATCCCGGCGGAGTCTGGAGGGGTGTCAACGCCACTTGATTGGCAATTATGTGACGATCATTGTTTCGCGGTAATTGCTCCTGTACAGAGGCACATCAAGTTGCCACAAATTGTCAAATATCCTCGATCGATTTTAGTCTGTATGAAATTAGCGATGGGGTAAAGAAGAGATTGTGAAACTTTGACAGTTAGTGGCAGATTGATATACTGGCCTCTGTTCACGAACAAGTGATCATGTAACGGACAAATTGCACGGTCACTGTTTAGGTTGATGTTATCATAGAAAGTTACATTGCCGGTAGGTACATAATAAAAGTACCTATATACCGAGTTATTATCAAAACACTAACAAAAACGATATGGCAATCTCAGTAAAAAATGCAGAAAATATTCAAGTGAAAATGAAATTTATTGAACCAACTTTAATTTCAAGGTCACCATACAAATTAGTCGAACAGTCAGTATTTTTTGTATGGAAACCTTAAAATTAAAGTTAATTTAAAAAACTAATTTTCACTTACATTTATTTATTTTTATTTATTCATTTCTTATTACAATTAAATTTACAAGTTCTTATTATTGGTTTTTGAAAGAGATGAGGATATGACAGAATGTGATGTTTTAATTGGAGGTGAAAAGGTAGAATAAGTGAAAGAATTAGTGTATCTGGGGACTAGGTTCACGAGGTATGGAAGGCATAAGGGTGATATTGATAGCAAGTGGAAAGATGTGGTCTCTGCCTACCCCGTTGGGAAAAAGGCGTGATGGTATGTATGTATGTATGTACGTACAATTAAAGCTTAAACATTGTTCAAATTCAAATTTAAATTATTTATTTGCAGAACATGGGTGTTACAAAAAAGAAGGAAAAGTTTATAATGTCAAATCGCCACATTCGGCCCAAAGCGGCATGCTTTTTGTTTGCTTTGCACCCCTAAACCATTACTGGTTTGTCTGGGTACTGCAATACCTCTTATCAATATAGGTACACACAAACACAGTAGGTAATGTGTCAAATACAAGAACATAAAATAAAAACACATTCACGGGTAGTTAGACCGTAGTCCGTACCATGTAGCTTACCTAAACTGAAAAGTTACCTACGAGTAGGTACTACCCACATTGGAATTTAGCAATCGAGCATAGAAAACAGAAACAAGATAACCAAATGCGTACAAGTTGCTTCTTTTTGTGGTAGTTAGTTGTGAATTGCAAAATGGACTATTGGATGAAAAATTGTTTCAGTTTATACTCAATGTTACTTTTACAGCGAATCTTTAAATACTTTTGGTAACTCGTTTATTAGTCTTGGAACTAAATAATTATGCTGTGGTCCTTTCCCATAAAAATTACTCGCACCAGTAACACAAACATGCCTCATAGCTTTTTATAGGGTATTTTTCGCATGATCAATACAATTCGAATTATAGACAAAATAATTATCCGCAAGTAGTAACTTTTTTGTCTTTTTTTGGACTGGGAGTACGTTACAATGTTTGAATGGACCCAGCTCATCATTTATAAATTTATTTTTTGTTAAATTTGTTTTATTATTTTCAACATTCTTAGCTGAAGGCTGTATAATTCATGGAAACTACATCACTTCACTTACTTAGTATGCCATATCGTTTTTGTAAGTTTTTTGATAATCACCCGGTTTGTGAGCAAAGATAGATTCTGATAGCTCGTCGAAGTAATATATTAATGTACCTAGTTTCGTTTGGTCTCAAACTCGTTCCAATATTCCTATTTATTTTAAAAAAAAAGACGGTGACACGAGCACGTTCACCACCAGAAGTATACGTCGCTAAAGTCGGTAAGAAGTACTGCGGGGAAGCTTTAAGGTTACCCAGCTGCTGTCCACACAACACATGCTGGAAGAAGCATTAATATTCGTCATAAATAAATGCTGCTTGGAGATCAAAACCACGCAGAGTAGCGGGAAAGGTCAGTCAATTATAATGAATACCTTTATTGTTATTTTTTTCTACTCGTCTAAATCCGTCGATCCCGAAGTGTTGATAGCGGGTCCCCCAGGGCGCGGCGGGGCTCCGCGCGGGAACGTAATTGGTGATTAGGTTTCGTACTTACACTGTTACGATGTGATACGATTATTATTATGAGATTAACAAATTATGCTAGTTGTTATCACATGATTATAATGATAACTTAATCTGAGTAACATTAACGACATAACTTTTGTTGAAAATATCATTTACATTATGTAAATGATACTTTTTTTGTGTAAAAACTAGGCTAAGGACGCAAAATTGTATAATCGTGGTACTCAACAAGTATCCCAAAGCGAATGGTAATCCGAGGGTAGCCAAAGCTTTTGGTGTGTTCTTCCTTGTTTGGTCAGCTCGAAGACCTTCTTTCCTTTGCTGCTTTGTAAGACCAAACAATAAACTGAATGTAGGCCCGAGGCATGTTTCTTCGACTTGGGCATTGTTTGGCGCTCATCGTGTGCTTTTACCCCTAAAAACATTATCTAAACGAAAGAAAAAACCGCCTCGACGCCGTTTAAAACAATTTCACAGCACTTTTATCGAAATAAATAAGTTTTCGATCCGCTTTCTATGTAAAATTTGAAGTGAGTGCCATTCGCATTCAATTGCGTTTATTTGTTGACTCTTCGAAGACAAGGCTGTCAAAATTGTAACTCGTACTCAGCCAAACACTCGAAACAACCAATTACAGGCGTTCACCCTGCTCGCTTTCGACTGGGAGTCCATACTCGATGGTCACTAGTGAATAGGAAAAAACTCATACTCACGCATTTTGTTACCCGATGTGACCACTAGGTGGCGCTGGCTCGATGCCATACAAATTCACGTTTTTTTTCTCCCAAAACGCGATGGTGAAGTAATTCGCATGTCTATAAGCAACTCGCACTAGGCACTCAGGATAGATAGTCTGCTTAGAACAAATGACCATTTTGTTCACGATGAGTTTACAGGTCGCACTGTCGCGTGTGTTTTTGTTTTTATCGCACTTAGTGCAATTTTCCAAATGATGTATTTTGTTTTTGGCGGGTTCTGTTCTGTCAAATGGGGCTTATACCTACCTTCTTCAAATTCAGAGCGAAAATAGGAGCAACCCTAGGCGGTCAGGCAAGCTTAGGCGACGGTACTGGAAAAAGTCGAGAGCGGTCTTTCTGTGAATTCTTCATTTTGTGCTGCGGTCAAGCGGTTTGCCACGAACGTTGTACAAAACAGAAACAAATTGTACCCACCATCAAGCAAAGGATCAAATGTTATCTGTTAGTACAAAATATGGCGCGGGCTACCACACGTGTCGTTGGGGACGTGGAAGAACTTTCGGGGAGCCTAGGAGCCCCGAAGGGTTCAAGACGGAATTAAAATGTATCCGACCCGCTGGATTTATGATTACGGTGTAATCGCTTTGTTATCACACATGCCGAGGGAGTTTTGTTCGCAGTGTCAACTTGCGAATTGTTGTTGTAATTAACACTTCGTCCGCGTAAATAATATTACCATTTACTGAGCTGCGATTAAGAAATTATTTACTAGCTAATATTATCAGAGGAATTTAGATATTGGAAGTAAATCCTCAGATATTTTTTTTATTATACATGTATATCACCGGCAATGTGTATAAGAGTACGGCTGTGAGTATTTGTGGAACTACGAGAAGAAGGAAAGGAAAGCTATAAGAGCTAATTAAAGGATGCAAAAGGCGACAGATGGAGATGTGGTTGAAGCAAAAAAGGAGTATAAAAGATTGAAAGGAATTGTGAAGGATGTAGTGAACAAACGTAAGGAAGAACAAAAGGATGAGTTTAATAAGAAGCTTACTGAAGACTTTCGGACAATTGTCAAGTTTTTCTGGAAGTCAGTACGTTCTGCTAGGGGAGCATCGACCGTAGCAGAGCTTACGAAAATCAGAGGCGATGATGGAAGGATTTTAAAAGAGGAAGAGTGTATCTTAGGGAGATGGAAAGAGTACTTTGAAAGTTTGTTTGAAAGAGATGATGCTTTGGCAGAAATAGCTGAGCCATACATGGAAGAAAATGGAGGTGAGGGTGAGATTCGTATGGATGAGATAGTGACAGCGTTAAAAAGCATGAAAGCTGGTAAGGCTGCAGGGTATGATAGAGTGTCTGTTGAGATGCTGAAGGCAGGGCGAGGCATAGCTGCTAGTCAGTTGTACCGCCTTTTTAATTTGTGTTGGAGGGCCGGCCGGGTACCAGAAGATTGGTGCAAGGCTGTGATCGTGCCGCTATTCAAAGGGAAAGGTTCACAACAGGACTGCAAAAATTACCGCGGAATCAGCCTTCTCAGTGTTGTCGGCAAACTGTATGCTAAGGTGTTGATTAATAGGGTTGGGAAAGAGACGGAAGAAAAGATTTGGGATGCGCAAGCGGGATTCAGAAAGGGAATAGGATGTCAGATCAGGTTTTTTCCTTGCGTTGCGTAGCGGAAAAAAATTTGGCCAAAAACCAAAAAGTCTATTGCATTTTCTTGGACCTGGAAAAAGCCTATGATCGGATGAAAAGGAATGAGTTGTGGTTGTCTTTATCCGCGCATGGGGTGGGCTGCTGTCTGATACGAGCGCTGAAATCACTCTATGAGTGTTCCAGTGCTTGCGTCAGAATAAACGGGGCGTACACTGGTTTGACATCCATAAAGGGGTTAGACAGGGTTGTGTAGCGTCCCTATGGCTGTTAAACCTATTCATGGATGAATGTTTGACAGATTTGAAAGACAGTGATTATGGACTGAGAATGGATGGGTTGCTTGTTCAATGCCTTCTCTACACTGATGCAGGGGGGTCACGCTTAAAACAAATACAATTTGGAGCGCATGTGGCGCCATCTATTAACACGTACAGAAAACAAAAAAACAGTTAAAATCTCACTAGATGGCAGGTACCGCCACTGGCTTAATTTATTGAATCTAAAAACATTAAAAGATGTCCATAAATTGATGTTAATCGTAATAATAAACAAGAATATTAATATATTGTATTAATTAATTATAAAATAAAAATAAACAAATAAAGTTTTTCAAAATCTTAATTTTTATTTGATAGGAACGAAACGGAATGTCAATTGGAATTTGAACGACCAAATTTAACGTCATCGCTTGCGGCTTTTACCGTATTTTGTGATTTTTCTCGCATTGCCATTACATTTTCCGACTTACGCTGAGCACAGTTGTTCCGTAGTTTTGGGTAATTTGAGAGAGGACTCGAGTGTTTTTGTGAGTGAAGCGATTGGACGCAGTGTATTTTGTACTTGTGTTGTTGTTTTTAAATTTGTAATACAATTTTATTTTTGAAAAGAAATGTTCCTAAGACTGAAATTCGTTCCAAAATAAAATTTGTTACAAATACACTGTCCAAATTCCCTTGTGAATGTGATAATCACAAGGAGCAGTTATTTGATTATTTTACAAAAACAACCATTAACGTCTTAGTTAATAGTTGGTGCAGAGATATTAATCGGATTTTGTCAGGAAAAGTATATTATGAAGGGGATGACGAAACGAAAACAGCCGCACAATTGTACTACAACAAACATAAACATTATAAATTGAATAAATAGATGAAATGTATATTTTAAAATGTATTTTATTTTATTGTTTAAAGTGTAATTTTATTAGGCGTATAAGGCACTACATAATTTTTATACTTCCCTAATAATCGTTGGTAAATATCAATAACAGTGTGTGTAAAAGCCTAATAAAATCACTTTAAATAATTGAACTTACCAAATAACCTAAAATACAATAAAAAATATATGCAGTAGGCACCTATACGTATATATTTAATAACAACCACGTATAAATAAGTAGGTACCGATATCTGTTCAGCTAATTTAGTTCAAGTACATGTTAATAGATGGCGCTACTATTCAAAAGGAGTTATCAAAAATATCAGCAAGGGGGCTCTCTTTTCCTTCTGGTATAATTATTTTTCTCTATGCACTGATGACCAAGTCATACTGGCGTCGTCGGCCGACAAGTTGCAGGTAATGGTAACATTGATGAATGCGTCGTTAGAAGCGAGAGGTATGAAAGTGAACGTAAGTAAGACAAAAACCATGGTTTTTGAAAGAGATGAGGATATGACAGAATGTGATGTTTCAATTGTGATGATATTTAATAATAAGCCTAGGGAGGGTAGATTGGGTACTTAAGAAAAGTCTAAAGAAATAAAGTCAGTCTACAACTAACCGGCGTTCTTATTTAACACACTCGACATGGCGCAGTCGGAAAGTAATAATTAATAAATAAAAAATAAATAAAAGTGAATAAATATGGTTATGAACGAGTAGTTTATGCGAGTGTGTATTATAAAGAAGTTTGTACCGTTGTTAAAGAAATGGAATCTGTGTTGCAACCGCCGCCACCGTTTGGATTTGAAAATAATTTAGTCAACGTGACATCGGGAAATTTAAGCAGAGAGTGGGAAAACTGGAAAAGAGCATTTATGATCTACTACGAAGCATGCGAACTCAATAAGAAGCCTGTAAAAGTGCAAATTAATATATTATTACACATAATTGGAGGCAGATGTCGGGAAGTCTACGACCAATTTGCAGAAGAATTTGAATCCGTCAAAGATTTGATCGGAAGATTTGATGAATATTTCTTACCGAGAAAGAACCTTACAGTGGAAAGACACAGGTTTTTCATTCGTAATCAAAATGAATTGGAGTCCATCGAGCAGTACGTGTTTGAGTTGAACAAAATGGCGGCCAAATGCGAATTCAAAGATTTATGTGATGATTTGGTGCGTGATCGGCTGATTTGCGGTTTGACAGACGCGGCGTTGCGGGAACGTTTGTTACGAGAACAAGATCTCACATTGAAAAAGGCTCTGGCAATATGTCAAGTAGCGGAAATATCGCGTGTCCACGCAGGGCATATCAAAACAGAAAACGTAGATTATCGAGTTCATGAAGTGCTATCCCACCAAAAGCAAAGTACAAATTTACCAATTTATACAAGTGAAGAAGCGGTAGTTGATGCAGTGAATCAGGGTGCCAGCAGCTCGCAGTGGCGTGGATTTCGTCGGCCCCGAGGCAGGGGCAGCGACCGCCAGAGGTCAGCAACAATACCTACACGTGCACCAGCGCAGCACCGTGAGTCAATACGTACTCCAGCTCGTTACAAAGGATGCTCAAGATGTGGTTCAAACCATCACGAACGCGGTCGATGTCCAGCGGTCGGGCAACGGTGCAACAAATGTGGAAAAATGAACCATTTTTCAAGGATGTGTAGATTAATTTACGCTGTACAAGAAGAATCCACTGATCAGGTAACAACAAAAAAATGTTTTAAGGATTGGCTAGCAGAATTGTGCATAAATAATATAAATATAAAGTTTAAGTTGGACACAGGGGCGGATGTCAATGTTATACCACAAAGGTTTTTGAAAAAGTTAGGTATCAAAGATCATGAGTTAATTTCTACTAAGTTAAAATTACATGGGTACTCAGGGCGTGAAATTAATGTGTTAGGAAAATGTAACTTAAAGGTCAAGTACAAAGATAATATATTCATTCTCAGTTTTATCATTGCGGACGTTCAATCAGTCCCAATATTGGGGCGGCAATCATGTGATGAGTTAAATTTAGTAAAAAGAGTTTCAAATGTTGAAAAAAGTAACGTTGAGGAACCTATTTTACATGAATATTCAGATATTTTCGAGGGGATAGGATGTTTTCCTGGTGAGTACAAAATTGAATTAAGACAGGATATTACTCCTGTAATTCATTCTCCACGAAAATTGCCATTGGTTCTACGTGAACTGGTAAAAAATAGATTGGATTCCATGGAGAACGAGGGCATTATAGCGAAAGTTGAGGGTCCAACAGACTGCGTTAGTAGTATGACAGTTGTAAAAAATCCGAATGGAGACCTCCGCATTTGTTTAGATCCTAAGGATTTAAACAGAGCAATTAAAAGAGAGCATTTTAAATTGCCAACCCTAGATGAAGTAACTGCTAAGTTATCTGGTGCCAAGTATTTTAGCACTTTAGATGCCAAACATTCGTTCTTGCAGCTTAAATTAAATAATGAAAGTAGTAAGTTGTGTACGTTTAACACTGTGTTTGGTAGGTACAAATTCCTTAGATTACCCTTTGGTATCTCTTCATCTTCGGAAGTATTTCATAAGAGGCTATATAATCATTTTGATGATATAGAGGGCGTTACATTATTCGTTGACGATTTATTAATACACGCCAAAACCAGAAAAGAACATGATGAGATATTACGAACGGTATTACAAAGATGCAGAGAAATTAATATTAAACTAAATAAAGAGAAGTGCAAAATAGGCAAAACGGAAATAACATACTTAGGCCACAAAATAACTCAGTCCGGGGTACGTCCTGATGAATCACATATTATTGCAGTTAGGGCCATGCCCACACCTAAAACTGTAAAAGATTTAGAAAGATTCTTAGGTTTAGTAACTTATGTCGCGAATTTTATACCAAACTTGTCTGAGAAAACATGCATATTGCGTGAATTGCTAAAAAAAGATATACAGTGGCACTGGGAGAAAAGACATCAAAAATGTTTCGAAAATATTAAAAACTTGTTATCAAAGCCACCAGTGCTACGGTATTACACTTTAGCGAAACCGGTCACATTGTCGGTAGACGCAAGTAAAAATGGCTTAGGTGCATGCTTAATGCAAGATGGTCTTCCCGTTTGTTACGCATCAAAATCGTTAACAAAAACTGAACAGGCGTATGCTCAAATAGAAAAAGAGCTATACGCATGCGTATTTGCCTGTGAAAAGTTCTATAAGTATATTTATGGTAGGCAAGATGTCACTATAGAAACTGATCATAAGCCATTAGTAAGCATAATTAAAAAACCGCTCGCCAGTGCTCCCGCACGATTGCAAAGAATGTTATTAAGACTACAACCCTATACGTTTAGCTTGGTATATAAACCAGGTACCTATACGTAGTCGACGCGCTGTCCCGCGCGATCGCCGCAGGCGCATCAGATGCGACCGAGCCGCGTGACCAATTAGATATGCAGGCGCAAGTGTGTGCCATGCTCGCAAGCAACCCATTGGCAGATACTCATTTTTTACGAATCCAAAAGTGTACTAAGGACGATAAAGAGTTGCAAGAATTAAGTAAAGTGATAAGGAAAGGTTGGCCGGTGCAAAAGAAAGAAGTAAGTGATGTGTTAAAACCATACTGGGAATGTAGGAGTGAGTTATCAGTCGCTTAAGGGATCGTATGGAGGGGAGCAAGGGTTGTTATACCTAAATGTTTAAGGTCAGAGATGTTGAAATGCATTCATGCTAGTCATTTTGGCCTTGAAAAATGTAGGTTGAGGGCTAGAGAAACAATATTTTGGCCGAATATGAACACACAGTTGCTAGAATATCTATCTAATTGCCAAGCTTGTTTAACTTATAGAAAACAAAATATGAAAGAAAGTTTAGTACAGCACGAAATACCTACAAGAGCTTGGTCAAAGATAGGCGTAGACATATTCCATTACAAATCTGAGTCATTTTTAATAGTTGTCGATTATTATAGTAAGTTTATTGAATTGGAAAAATTAAAATCACTCACTAGTAACCTAGTAATAGAAAAATTAAAGAAAACTTTTAGCCGACAAGGAATACCAGAAATGGTGATGTCTGATAATGGACCTGAGTTTTCCTCTAATAATTTTCGGACGTTTGGCCAAGAGTGGAAATTTCAACATGTGACGTCATCACCTAGATATCCCCAATCAAACGGTCAAGTTGAAAGGGCAGTGCAAATTGTAAAATCTATGTTAAAGAAAACCACATATGATAAAGCTGATATTTATATTGCTCTTTTGGAATATTCAAATACACCATTAAACAGTGAGTTAGCATCGCCGTCTGAACTTCTTAATAATAGAAAATTAAGGAGTATTTTACCCTGTAACCCTGACTTATTCAAAACCAAGATTCAGAAAAACACAAAAAACAAGCTAGAAAAAAGGCAATCATTACAAAAGAAATATTACGATAGGAGTTTTAGGGATCTGTCATCTCTTGCAGTAGGAACTAAAGTAAAAGTAAGACTGGATTCTGGCTGGGAAAATGGTGTGATTCAGAAGATTCTAGAAAAGAGGTCTTATTTAATAAAAATGGCCTACGGTAACATACTGAGACGTAATCGTCGCCATCTGATTCCAGACTCAATATTTAGGCAAGATAGTTCACAGTGTTTTAGGAATAATTATGATGACATTCAGGTTTCTTCTCCGGTCCCCTGTGCTCCAATGCAAACTATTCCGCACAATAATACTAATTACAATAATACTAATTATACCACCCGTTTTGGCAGGACAGTGAGGCCTCCTGATCGGTGGATGCATTCCTCAGCAGAGCATTGATTGATATGTGGGCTGGACAACGCCAGTGTAAAATAGTTTATAAGTCTATTTTTGTAAGCATTATGAAGATTAAATCAAGGAATTTATTATTAAAATATGTCTTAGGTAATAAGTAAAAAACATAAAATGTATTGCATAGGTTTAACAAAAAAAAAATGTACCTATTTAGCAGTCAAAATAAATTTTTTTTGGACACTCAAATGCAATAAAATCCTTCCCAGAATTTAATGAATTTTTGAATTTTTATTAATATCAGTAATTATATTCCAATAATATTAATCAATGTGATAACAAAAGATAAATAATGTATTTATTAGAATAATTTTCTCAAATCTCAATGATCTTTCTTCAATATTCATTTAGGTAATGTAGATTTATGATGAGAAGATTGATTATTATTTTAACTAGCTCCTAAAACAAAATGTATTGAAAAAGTTTGTTGATTTAAGAATATAACATTTTCATTCAATGTATGCATGTATGAAGCAATAAATAATTAAATGTGTTAAATTAATAAAATATTTGAATATAATGTAATGAAATGTATGTAATGTAATATGTAAATTGTAGTTATTTAATTTAACATTTTAATATAATATAATGTAATTTAAAATTGTAATCATTTAATATTGTTACCTGTCTATTTTGTTACAGAGAAACAATTTTATTAATAATGTTCAAATTAAGTAATTGCCCTAGTAATGTACGAGTGCATGTAGGTGTAAAGTATGTCTTGATTAATTACATTATTATCTTTGGAGAAATATGATAAGTAGGTATGGATGTAGTTTTTAGTTTTATTGAAGGAGTAACGTGGAGATTGAAAATTTATATAAAAAGGGGAGTTGTGATGATATTTAATAATAAGCCTAGGGAGGGTAGATTGGGTACTTAAGAAAAGTCTAAAGAAATAAAGTCAGTCTACAACTAACCGGCGTTCTTATTTAACACACTCGACATTAATTGGAGGTGAAAAGGTAGAACAAGTGAAAGAATTAGTGTATCTGGGGACTAGGTTCACGAGGGATGGAAGGCATGAGGGTGATATTGATAGAAGAGTGAATGCAGGGAATATGTTAAATGGAGCGCTGCATGCCTTTATGAACAGCCAGAAGGTGTCAGAGAAGGCGCGACTGGCTGTTCATGCGGGGGTGTTAGTGCCGACGCTTATGTACGGAAGTGAGAGTTGGGTATGGTAAAAGAAGGATGAAAGTAGGATAAATGCAGTAGAAATGAGAGCATTGCGAAGTTTGGCAGTAGTGACATTAAGTGATACAGTAAAGAATAGCATAATAAGAGAGCGATGTGGTGTGAAAGAGGATGTTGTCACAAAAATTGAGATGGGAATGCTAAGATGGTTTGGGCATATGGAAAGGATGGATGAAAGGAAACATACTTTTACATTAATAGTATAATTTATATCGAGGGACTAAACGAAGCAGTAACAGGGAGTCAAAGAAATCGAGGGTATATTAATTGGCGTTTAGTCTCGAGGTGCAAACTGTACTTTTCCCTTTGAGTGCGAGAAAAATAGTCATGTTAGTACAAAAACATTAAAAACCGAACAAATTTACACTTGACAAAAGTTCTGAAATTTTCGTGGTCAGTTTTTTCTTCTGAACTGAACCACAGATTAACAATTTAAAACACATGGCGCCACCTTCTTTGCGGGAAAACCACGGAACTAAAACTCTCAACATTTTCGCAATGAAGACGGTCCACACTCCACAGATAATAGTATATTTTTACTGGCTGTTTGAGTTTGTCTTTGTCACATGAAGGAAATTAAAAAGCTAATTACTTTTTACTCCCTAGGGGCTAAAGTGGTCACTTTAGGCCCGCTTCGTAGGGCTATATTGGCGTACTTTTAGAGCATGAGAATGGAAACATTATTTATGTAAGCAAATCAGTCTCCGACAACTATTAGTTGAAGCTTGGCTTTGTTAAGGTCAGCTGGCTTTGTGACCAGATATCCTAGTAATGTTTATTTTAGGAATGTCTCTTGGTTGAGTCAAGCTCAGGCCAGCACGCTTGCGGCGGAGACGGCGCGGTGACCACAGCATTTCCGAGCTTCCTAGTCGTCTTTGTGATTACTCATGCAGTTCCTATTGATATCACAGCTTCAATTTCACCATTATTCGTTACGCAAAGTCTGTATTTGACTGCTCAAAAACAAACTGATGCATAGAAATCAGAATGTCTATTTATTATTTCACTCAGAAAAATGTTCCGGTCCTTTAAATTGGAAGCTTCAGACAAATTGTAACAGAATCACTAATACAAGTACATGTTTTAACGGTGATTGAACGATCGGTTGAACATAAAGCTCATTTTACGATCTTGAATTTCGAATTACAGATTACTTATTCTGAATAACGAAGACAGATGATATTGTTCTGGATTTATTTGATTTGAGATGTCTCAAATGTTTTTTTTTTAAAAACAACGTTGTGCAAAATAATTCTACTAGGCAGAAGCAGCAACAACAATTGCTTTGTACAGGCACCAAAAGCGATTCTCTGATTGAACCGAGTGAACTTAATGGTGTTGACTGTTGTTTTGTTTCGGTAGCTTCCCAAACCCCTTCTATCTAACGAAGGATGACCAAACACAGTTAGCGGTTAGCGGCAGCCATATCTTATCTTAAAGTCGGCTTGACAAATTTAGGGGCCATGTGTCTGCTGGAGCTAAGTTTATCGCAGAGCCGGATCTTGTAAGCTGAATCTGTAACCGCAACACGCACATAGCCTACCGATTAAACGTTTATTTAGGTAAACAAATATCAATTGTGATAAATATTTGGTACAACTTGCACCAAAACCAAGTCAATTCTTCACTTCACTTCAAATTGAAAATGTCTAAATGGTATGTATACACCTAGACACAGAACAAACACCGATTTTCAATTGTTATTTTTTTTTATATTGTTCGTTAAGATGACCTCACTCCACCTGCTGGAAAGCGTAGGTGAGGTCCAGATATGAGGTTGACAAGTCCAGTCATTCAAACGAATCACTGGGCTGGCCATCTTCACCTTGAAGGCCTGCAGAAATGCCTTTTCACGCCCCACTTGAAGAACCCGGGACTATAAGAGGAAGGAAACACATGTGCTGGAAGAGCGTTCCACGTCTGGATGGTACGACCAAGAAACGAGTCACCGAACCTTTTAGTTCGGGCCAACAAATGTTGAATTGTGTGTGGATGAGTTCATCACATGAACGTTTGTCCAATCCAAGATTCGGCGATATTTTAGCTGGAACCCTAAAGGAAGGAACCCTTTCATTGCGCTAACGGGCCAGTACAGTGTGGATGTTTTGCACGTATTACTGGCTTAACCAAGAGTTTATGCAACGATAATCTCCCCATATCAGTGTTTTTTCACTGCCATTATGTTAACCTTCACTTCAGCTCAGCTCGAATCAGAGGGAAAGTGATATTTATAATACTGTGATATAGTTAGATGAATACTGAGCGAGAGTCGTGGTCTAGTGGTTAAGAACTCCAACTCGGATCGCGGATCGTGTGTGTCCCGAGTTCAAATCTGGCCAAAACCAAAATCTTTGTGTTCATTGTTTAATTTCCGACTTACTCTCCGGTGATGGAAAACATCGATAAGAAACTAAATCAATATAGATTTAGCAGGATAGCGGCGGAAGGCTTACCACCTCCCACGTTAGGTTCTAATACTATTGGTGAAAAGTAGGCTGCTGAGTGTTCCGTTCACCATGACGGCAACAGTGACTTGCCAATGACTACCCCGTTTGGGATAAAGTCGTGATAGTATGTTATGTTATGTTATGAATACTGAACAAGTTTAATTTAGATGATCTTGAGTGACCCTTGTTGTCTATAGCTTATTTAAAAACATTAACTATCAAAAAGTCTTTTCGCGCCAATATTCATAAATACCAATAAGCACAACATTCTTTGTCTAGAGTATTAGACGTATGTGTACTTCAGCTCTCAAGCCGATACTCAAGCGCGTATGGTTATACTCGTTATAAAAGTGAGATCCGCCTAATGATGACATGTTACGCGCCGAGGCGGACGATGGCGGATGGCGGACGAGCGATGGCGGGTGCTTATTTATCATAAATACTGCGGAGATAATAGCCGCTATCTTGTCCGCCTTTATTAGGCTGTAGCTAGTGTAGTTACACACAAATCAGTGATTTATTCGGTCATTGATCACTCGTAACTTAATTATTAACTGGGGCCCAAATGCCTTCTCTGAGAGTAGTATTAAAACTATTAGGAGATAGATAGATAAATAATATTCTTATTGCACTTTCAACAAAGAAACTTTTTGTTAAGTTATAACGTACAAACAATGCACAATTAATGAGTACTGCAGTTTGACGTTGAAAATAAGGCGTGTTCTTGAAGTTAAATGCTTCCAAATTGATAGGGTATAAAATATAGCATAAGGTTGAAGTAAAAAGGGTCAAATTGAGGTATTTTTTTAATTACAACAAAATAGGGAAACATGTAATTATTCTAAAATTAGGTCATTAGAATCGTGTTGCCTTAAAAAGTGGCTGCAGCAGACAAAGTCATTCCGTCATCCCTTTTACCACTTTGGTGAGGATTGCTAAAACATAAAGAATCTTGAATTTCTGTCTCCCAAAATATGCTTGTCTTTTACGTTTGAGTAGAATTCCCCGCCATCGCCTCGTGTCAACTTGTCACTGACTACTTCGTCAGCCCCCGAGATGAGCCGCGATTGGACGCGACACCTCGTCACAATCACCCAGTCTCGCCCGCTACAGGGTACCAACAATAACAGCGAAAATGTATGAGTAATTTTTAGATTTTTGGCGTTTACTGGTTTTTATGTTGTTAAAAATTCATACTAATATTATAAATGCGGAAGTAACTGTCTGTCTGTCTGTCTCGCTTTCACTCCAAAACTACTGAAGCGATTTAAATGAAATTTGGTACTCTGATAGTCTAGAGCCTGAGAAAGGACATAGGTTACTTTTAATTGGAAAAAGTGTTGTAAGGGTTGAAAAGGGGGATGAAAGCTTGTATGATAGTATTGTCATTTTCAGAACTAGAAGCATTAAACTCATATTTTATGCTGTTGATTATATTTAAATAAATATGGCATTCAAAGTTTGTAAAAATGTTACCCTTAAGATTTGCAAAAAATAACCTCCAAGGGGTTGTTTTTGGAGTTGATTGTGGGTGTAGGTGCTAACTAAGACGGAATTTTGTGAATAACAAGTATCGTTAGTCTGAAAAAATCGCATATGTCATGAAAATTAAGTTCACGCGGGCGAACCCGCGGGCGGAAAGCTAGCACTTGATAAATCATAATTTAAACGCTATGTGTCCTAATGATGTACATCACATCGTTTCTATTGTTGGGATTTTATTTTGTCTTTTTTGGTGACCAAGACAAAATATTTTATAAGTTAGTCACTTATTTCTTAGATACCTTTACATCCACCAACAACAACATTATGTGCTATGGATGTGTCTTCTATACCTACTTGTAATAAAGGGTAATTATAGGTGTTCGACTTGCAAAAGGCACCACATTTATGTTTCCGTACTCACCAACCTACTGATTGGCAACTAGGGATCATCTCATCTCAAATTTCCAGAAATTTTTGATTGGTTGGTAACCTAACCTTTGAAGTGCCCTCAAGTTTAAGCTAAGGGCGGATGTTCAGTGACGAGTTAGTCGGATACTCAACCGCAATAATGAGACAAAAACTTTTATAAAAAGTAAAAACCACTCACAACATAACCAAAAAGATTGTTACCTACAATCCTTACAACAGAGGTATGGGATTATTGCGTGACGTGCGTCGTGCCGTATAGCGCGTAGTGTATATTGTTACTGGGTTTTGTTGATGGTAAACCGACGCGGTGGTAGAGTCGCATTATGTCTGTATACTGTGTATTTATATATCTATATTATTATAGTATTGACGACCGACTTGGTGTAATGGTTAAGAAGTTGGCTACTACACCAGAGGTCGCGGGTTCGATCCCCGCACAGTACAAACATTTGTGTGCATGAACATGTCTGTTTGTACTGGTCTGGGTGTCTCCTATGTATAATAAGTATGTATTTACAAAAGAAAATGTATTTAAGTATGTTTATCCGTTGTCTAGTATCCCATAACACAAGCTTTAATTAGCTTACTTTGGGGCTAGATGGCGCTGTGTGGAATAATGTCCAGGAATATTTATATTTATAGTGTTTATGTCTATTATTTAGTATATCTTGCTTTAAATTTGACGATTTGAAAGTACTTACTGTGAAAATATATTTGAATAAAGTTATTTGAGGTTGAGTTTTGAGAGTTTGAGTTTGTAATGGTAATTTAATTTACCCTAAAATTGATTCGATTACCCTATTTACCTAGCTATGAATCAGCTTCATGTCAGAATATTTGTCTTGTGTTATTTATACGGTTTGTACTCGCAGTAGGTAAGGCAAATTCTTGAAACATAAGTTGATAAGTATAGGTATCTACTAGTTAGCTAAGTATTAGAATAAAAAAAAACTGATTGCACTAATAAAATAATGATTCAACATTGCTTATGGTAAATGGCAGTAAAAGCCAGACGGAGGAAAAGTAATCTCATTAAAATTAAACTTACCATAACCGATAAGAATGACCCACAATAGCTCTGAAGTAAGTAACATTCATGTGACCCCTTTCCCTCCGTCGGCGTATCTCTGGCTAATTTAAAATTTTATCGGGAACTTTAGGGTACGGGTTCGACCTTATTGATTTTTCTATTTCGTTATTTCTCAATCCAGTAACTTTAACTTTCGGGACGAAACAAAATGATTGTAAAGGGGAACAAAAGGAAACTATCACGTTAAAAGCCCAATTCTTCTTGCATTAAATAGTGGAAATATTTAAACTGATGAGAAAGTATAAGTACAACTGTTTTAAAAAAAATATTGGTGATGATTACGAAAACCGAATAAGAAAAACACATAATGTGATATTGCACTACTCATTTTAATTTAAACATCTTCCACGCCAAGAATAAGTGAGTAAATAATTCAGTTCATTTGAGACAAAATACACGTAATAAATACCTCTTTGTGGGATGGAAATGTTTGCCAAATGTTCTAGAAA
This sequence comes from Udea olivalis, assembly GCA_947369235.1. NCBI lineage: Eukaryota > Metazoa > Arthropoda > Insecta > Lepidoptera > Crambidae > Udea > Udea olivalis. Next base: position 22,036,162 of record OX376347.1, read on the forward strand.
ATCCGGATTCAATTCGAATCAGGGAATTTTACACAAATAACTGAGCGTGGGTAAAACATGTCACCCGCTATGAGCGCGGGAAAAGATTATAAGATGTATATTTATAGGGAATATTTATGTTATTTCAGAACGATTGTTTGCCTAGCACAAAATAACCAAAACATTATAACTGGCACTTAGAAGCCTAAAACTAAAAATCTCTGTGTGTCTGTATTCAACTATTCATGTAAGCCCTTTACTTTTTAACTCCGGCAAACCTGTTGTTGTAAAGAAAATCTGTTAAATGTTGTCCCGAAATAGCGTTCCTGGGACGTCATATTTTTAGCAATTTATGACGTAATTTATTTTAGGTTCAGTACTTAGACTATATCATAAGGCATCACTGCTGAGCTTGCATCATTAGAATTAAGTTATTGATACAAAAAGTCGGTGATACACAACCGCGGTCTTATGCACACTTACCCGACCTGCGTAGTGAGTTTTGTAACTCTTTGTTTCAACTAGTAAAATGTTGGCCAAGTTTAATAGAATCTGTCTTACTTAACTTTCACATTAAGTAGTAAATGAGCAGTGTCAGTCGTAGATAAGTTGTACCCGCGCTACCACCGCTCATATCCGGCGCTCGCGTCGCGGTTGTCGTATTTACTTGCGGCTCATTCGTATTCCGGAGGCGGTGGCACAATTATTTAGCTACTGTACATAATATCGCCCTAACTACCGCCGTAGTTCGTCCACACGGGGCGCATTCACATCGGTCGGTAAACATTGTTTATACATATTAACATTGTAGTTTTCAATGTCTACACATACCATCACGACTGTATCCCAAGCGGGCTAGTCAGAGGCAAGTTGACTGCTGCCGTCATAGTGAACGGAACACTTAGAAGCCAACTTTTCACTGAGTGTTTTAGAACTCAACGTAGTACCTAGTTAGTGAGCCTTTCGGCGTTATCCGGGTTGCTTTGGTTTTTTATTGGTGTTTTCCATCACCGGAGATTTATTAGCAAATTCAATATTAAACACAAATATGGTTCTATTAAAGCTCGGGACCGGACGGTTCCGAAGCCAGAGTGCTTCATCCCTGGGCCACGCTGCTTATTATACATACGAGTACGTAGATCTCACAAATGACCGTATTATTAAAAACAAAACTTCAAAGTTTGATGAAAAATGTAATTCATACACAACAGAATTTGTTCAGAAGAATTTAAGGCCAGGTGGTTCTGCACAACATTTCCCGAAGGAAACTGGTGAGCGCAACGCGGACCGAAAAGCACTATAGCACCCATATTATCAGATCAATTATTGTAGGAATAAAACAAAAAAAAAAAGATAAAATATCACAAAAAAAGGTAACTTAGTGACTTTATTCTATCAAGCCAACTTTATCAAATCATGTTTTCACCGGATTAATTCCCTGTAATATCCCCTCAACAATATCTCTTAATTTTATTAGATTTTAATTTCACTGTTTACTACTTCAAATATGAATTCTAAAAACGTATTTTGTGAACCACCTCCCCTTAAACTATGGATCTGTAATAGAGGGCTCTTGCGAGTATTGTGCCCTAGTGTGTACGCGTTGTCAGGAATACGATACTTAGGACCGAACGTGATACCGAGCACAGATTTCTGCCAGAGATTGAATATATTTCAACTGTATTGATGCTTGCTGGACGAAAATGAAATGACACGTAAACGTTTTTGAAGTATTTGACAGTGAAACGGCCCTTTAGGACCGCTGCGGGCCGGAGAAAAAGCTTTTATCTCTCATCTATCATTCAGGCGACTCAACCCTGCCGCGCCCACCGGGGCTAATAGTCCCGTGTTTGTTGTGTCACGCTGGTGAGGCCCACTCATCTCTGAGGGCAGTACTAAAACTGTTACCTATAATCACACGTTAACGTTTCTTTAATGTTAGATTTAATTAGAAGTGAGATGAATAAGTGATGGAAGATACATTAATTACCTTTTTTGATAATTGCTTTGAATATTTATGTTTTTTTTTGCGCCAGACAACACACCACTTGTCATGGTCTCGAAGTAGGGATACAATATATCACTGTATTACCATAATGTACCAGAAAAGGAATTAAACCAGGGGCGTCTCTCAGCACACCCAGACCCGAGGCAATTAATAAAAGATCGTTTACTGAATTGACCCGACCGGGATTCCAACCCGGGACACTACGGAAATCGAGGCGAGAAACCATACAGCGCACTTCTTCAATAGTGTCGACAACAGATTTGGGCACTTGAAACGTGAAAAACACGTTGTGAAGAGTATCTGCTTATTTTTTTGCCGGTATTTTTTAGTATAGGATCAACCATCCTTGATTCTTACTTATTACTAACTTACTTGTTCTCATATAAATTTTAGTTCGCTTACTAAAAATAACTAAGGTAAGGGTTACATTTCTTACCTATCTGAAAGAACTTGCCTAAAATTCTTTCAATAGAGATATCAAAGACTAGTAACTTCCTCGGTGCCGGCCATCACAAGCCCCAGCGAAGTCGGACATGCGCTAAATCGGAACTACATTATATTGATCGATGGTGACCGCACTCGTATGGGCAGCAGTGCAATTGATCGCGACGGGTCTGTGACGAGCGGCACGGTCATACTCGTATTGATTCGGCTTTGGCCCCTTGGCCGACAGCCCGCGAGAACTTTAAAACAATTTCAACTCAAATTTGCTTATACATGTGGCTCATGAATCAGAAGTCATTTAGAGAACGTGACACTGTTTTCGTTTCAAAGTACGTTAGGTCAAGCCGACACGGGTTGACAACGAATGGGAAATGAGGGTATTAAAACTATAATGAAAACTAGAGCGTTGTGGCCTATAGGTTAATAACTTCAGCTGCAGGACCCCGAGTTGTCCCGGGTACACTTGTACGTACAGCCTAGAATATGTGTTATCAAAGTAGGTGGTATGTGTTAAAAAATACCGATAAGCTTACTGCCTACCCCTTCAAATAGTTCTTGAGCTTTTGAGTATTCCGTTGACTATTTAGGGCGACAACACTCGGCTTGCCTTCGATTGTCCCATTTGCGATGCAGGCGTGTGAGTTAGTCTCAAAACGTCTTAATTGCACGTTTGGTTCCTAAATTAAACTGTCACTTTGCTTGAGCTTAGTCCACTTTGTATGTAAGCTCGACCCTTATTTATGTAATGATGAAAATGCCAAAATATTAGGCCAAAAAAAGAAACAAACCAATCTCGTCAACATATTTTTGAATTTTGGGTCGTTGGTATTAGAGGTCCATCTAATGTTATCGTTATCCTTACGTACAGCGAACTTCATGTTCTTCATATTTTACGTGCTATGTTTTTAAAGGAACATTTTACTTGTCTTTGATTTTGAGTTTGACATAATTCCACATTAAGTATTAAATATTCTGTCATTCACGAGTCAACGTTCGTCGTAACGTTGGCAAGACGTCGCGTCGTGTTTTATCTGACATATGTCGCGGATACCTCGTTCGGAGCAAGGACAGGTTGAATGACGTCACAATACCGTTTTAGCCGGATTACCGCTGATTAGGTAATCCTTTAATTGATATAATGGACTTTTGGACGACCGGTAAACGTGTGCTGGCACTTGTAAAAGGTTACTGATATTTATATATCGAGAGGGTAGCTACCTAAGTAAAGCTTTCCAGGAGCACTTGTTTTACCAAGTTAAACAGTAGCCAGAATTATTTTTTTACACACACAGATTTTTGTTCACTTTGAAAATGTTAGTTTGACATTTCGGTAGTGGTGGTGGCGATTATTGGCGGCCAAGGTTGGGACAGCAATCGGTTAATAGACCACCAGCCCTATGGTCACTTGATGTCGTGGCAGCGGCTGAAAGCAAAGAATTCGAATGATGAGGGATAGAAGAGCAAAAAGATCAGATTCGAATTTCTTAATACAAAATGACAATTGGGTAGGAACATAACTTTAATTTAAATATTTTTTTAAATACCTTTTACTGTTTTAAATAACTAATTTGAATATTTCGTCGATCTAGCCGGTACTTAATTTTTCATTAATTTTTAAACATTGCGAACTCATGACGTCACAAATTGACTTAGTGTTCCCACATGTGTTTCTTCCCCGATTCGTGGTAATAAATTTTGAGGAGAAAATTACTGATTTACTGCACTTACGACTGAAACAGAGCTTGCCGTTCATCATGTAGAATCTCACGAGAATGTGAGAAGTAGACTTCAGATACAATTCATTTTGCCATGTTCTGAAACCAAGCCCTACCTAAAAGGGTTGGGGTTATAGCGAGTGGCTATTTTAAGTCCTACCTACCCGTCTGGGCAACGGGCGTAAATTAATGTACGTATTAATAAAAATAACTTTGTGGAAAATATATTTCACCTGGGGGAATTTTAAATCTGCTATCTGGAAACACCATTAATACCATGCAGTAGAATCACCTAGCTAAAAATCTCACGTATGCTACAGATCGCCTCATTTGATTAGTTGGTGGATAAATTATTAACCAATCACGTGAAAGGACGTTTATACGACCCAATAGGTTTCAGTTGTGAGATGTCAATTTGATTATCGTCAAGAGCCCAAATAAGAACCTTATTGTACTCTTTGCGGACGTTACAATCTGGGGTCATTCATTTAAAAACGGATTTAATTAAAAATATCCTAGATCCTTTGCAAAGGAACATGTAGAATATGTAGAATGTGAGGATATTAAATTATTAACTATAGAATTTGTCAACGAAATGTGCGCAATCGTTATTCAAATTTTTAATCTATTACTAATAATTGTTTACATACCTGATAAAGGCAGGGAAAAGGAGAAATATATGACCCAATAAGGCTAAGAGAAGTGTAATTATTGGTGGAGATTTGAATGTTAATTTTTTGAGCAAATCCAAGGAAACAATTATGATTTTGGACATGTTTTTGAGTTGCAACCTTCACCAACGTGTGAGAGAGCCTACCAGAATTTGCAAAACTATCTCGACTTGTCTGGATTGTGTTTTTACCAATCTTGACCACACAAATTTCAATGAGGTCGTGGGAGAGTACGGAATGAGTGACCATCGCGGTCTATTAATTTCATTACAAAACTCTAAAGTTTCAAGCATGAATGATAAGCGCTTTGTTGCAAAAAGAACATTAAACGACAAAAGCATGAACTTATTTAAATTTTAGTTACAAAACGTAGACTGGAGCCAAATTATCACTTCAAATAAAATGCAAATGAAAACTACTTCGAATTTAACAGTAAGCTAACGAAATTGCTGAATGATTGTATTCCTAAGAAAAAGATTAAAAATAGAACTAAACCTAAGCAAAGCAAATGGTTAACATCTGGAGTTAAAAAAAACCTGTAAAAGTAAAAGACTACTAAAAAGACTAATGTCACAAATTGATAGTCCCATAATGGAAAAATATTATAATGTTATGAAAAAATTCTAAAAAGACTTGCATAAAAAAAACGAATGAGTAAAGCAAATAATAAAAATAGATTGATGTGGCAAATTATTAATGAACAAACAAATAAAACTAAAAAAAAAGATATTATCGACTTCAAACTGACTAATAACAATAGAATTATACAAGACCCTTACCAAGTGGTAAACCATTTCAACAATCATTTTGTCTCAATGCGAAATGATGTGCCCTCACTAAAACCTAACACCATGTATCTCAACCCGGTGACTGTTGAGGAGGTTGACAAGGCTATCAAAAACCTCAAAAGTAAAGTTGTCTAGCTGTGTGTTGTCTAGTTGGCTAGTTGCCTAGCTGTGGTGTCGATGACTTTCCACCTATACTAATCGAGCATTGCTAGGATGAACTCATAGTACCTCTGACTGCTCTTGTCAACCAATCATTCACAGAAGCCACTTTCCCCGATCAACTTAAAATTTCTGTAACCTGTTCCCAAGAAGAAAAAAACAAGTTATGTAAATCAATTTCGGCCAATTTCATTACTGCCTACGTTCTCGAAAATATTCGAAACTTTAATGTCTAAAAGACTGAATTAAAAGACAAACGAAATTTTGTCATAGTGAAACAGTTTTGTTATTAAGCAGTATGCAGTAAGTATCATGCTAGATATGAGCAAGGCATACGACAGGATGTCCCTTAAAATACTTTTAAATAAATCATACTGAATTGAAGTGCGGGGGGCGGCATTTGAATGGTTTAGGTCTTATTTATCGAATCGTGAACAATTTGTTGAAATACCTTATTACGATAAAAGCACCAACTGTGTACTAAATATGAGATCACAAAAACAGACAATAGTAGGTTCTATTCCGCGTACTAGGATGTATACTTTTCTTAATATATTAATGACCTTCCCGAAACCCTTGATAAAAAATGCATTTCATGTGCAGATGATATTACTGTAGTCATCCCTTGTACCAATAATCAGGAATTGTACACTAACCTAAATATAACCCTTGAATGTATGTCGTAATTACAGCAACGCCAGCGCCACCAAGCGTTGATTATAAGAAACGGGACACCAGCGCCACCGTGCGGCGGCGTTTGACAGAGTCAACGGCGTAGCGGGGCGCGGTGCGGAGCTCACTTTGCTCCTGATCGCCGAACAGTGAACACGTCTAGAAACTGTCGCGTACCGTTTACTCAGATTAGTTAGTTTTGGTAGTGAAATTGTTATTTAGTGTGTTCAGTGCAGTAAAATCAGTTAACATCGAATAGTGTTATTACTTGAACCAACATTCCCTGATAGAACGCCCACAGAGCCTTAATAAAATTATAGATGAAAACGAGGCAAATTCACCGCCGTCGTTATCAGAAGTGGGATGCATGTTGGTTCAACCGCCAGATGTGAATTCAGAGAGCGACCGTTGGCGAGCTATGTTTGAACAACAAAATGCGAACATGAGAGCACTAATCGAAGCCCTGCAAGCACCAAAACCGACCAACCACGTGGAGTTGCCAGAGTTTCATCCGGAAAAGGCCGATAAGGATGCGAGATCGTGGTGTGTGACAGTTTGTTTATTTATTTATTTATTAATCAAAAAAAAACATAACATTGTCTTCCTTAAATACTTCTCGCCAAACTGCAGGAGCAGGTTGTTGGCAAGTTAACACTCATATATATGAACATACTATATTTAGCAACCAAATACTGATACTTAGCCTTGACAGGCAGGATTTTACAAATAGCAAACAATTTCTTGACATCACTGAGGTATGTATCAAAGGTTCGGCCATAACAGCTAAGTCCGTAGCTTAGTATTGAGTCAACTAGTGCATAATAGATTATTCGCAGACTACGTTTGTTCAATACGGATTTAAGATGATAACATTTTCCTAAGATAATCCGCAACCTCATGCACACCTCATCGACGTGAGCCCTCCAATTAAATTTACAATCCACATAGAGACCTAGGTATTTGAATGAGTTGACAAACTGTAGGCCGGCGCAGCGGCAGGCACCTCCGGCACCGTGCAGACACTCATAGCTATGACACACTATGCTTACATCCTGGAGATTTAGTCTTGACGCCTAACGATTGTAAGGCGAATGTATAATGAATGTAGTTGATTCATGTTTCGCCGAAAATCCATTGTACGGCAGTCAACTTATTGTGGCGATCAGCAAGGCCTTAAAAGGAACAGCATCAAGTCAAGTACTGTTTACCACCAGATTCGTTAATACAGAAACATTAGCGGGTACCTTAGTTAATCTCAGTGGCAGTGGGCCGAGAGACAAAGAAACACTTTCCTTTTATGCCAGTCGCTTAATGACATCGCTTACTAACCGCTGGAAAGACGTGGACAAAAAACAAATCGCACTTGCTACTGTACTCGCTCACGTGTCACAATTTGATTCGAGACTACAACGGCTTGCATTTACCTGCGACATCACTTCTAGAGGAAAATTGCAATAAGCGCTACATGCTTTCTCCGATTTGAAACACAAGATTGATACACCTAGTGCGTCGTTTAGTGAACCCGATTCGAAGCGAGCCAAGATAACCTCGCTACAATGGTTTCATAGACGCTCTCAGTGTGAAATTAAGCCTGTGGATATCAGAGGAACACCCACAATGCAATCATCGAGTCAAGCATTTCAGCAGCCTGCGACGAGACCTTTCGTCTGTTTCAAGTGTGTGAACCCGGGGCACATTGCTGCTCAGTGCACGAGTACTGGACAAGCAGACGGCGGCAGCGCGGGCGCAGCTCAGAGAAAGAAAAACCATTTATTGACTCAAAACAGAATTTTAGCTTAGACAATACAGGGAAGAAAAACTAACAAAGAAGTAGTGGGCCATTCAGGACCCTGCCTCAGCATGTGCCACTGCAGTGCAAGCACGGCAGGGCCTGCTGATGTGGTCGTCTGTCCTTAAGATAATTTAATAAATAAAATTGTATGTACTTAATACAGTGTGCAAGAAGAACATATAATGAAGTGTGTGCATACATTTTTGACTGAGTAATGATACCATACAATGTGAAGTAGTATAACTATGATTAGCGGATATTTTTACATGTTTATTTTACTGAATGGAGAACTACCTATTCTTAGCAAATAAATATCTTGAAACTAAAAAACATTTACGAGTTATTCGCGACCAGTATCATCTTTAAGAATATTATGTGTATTCTAAAACACAGTGTTGGCTGTGAAGAAAGCAGTCCTGATATTTGTCATAAATAATGAAAACTTACCAAATTTTTCGTGGTTTTTACCTTGTAGCTTGACACCTGAGGGCCGAGTGCGTAACTTACTCGGCTTTGCAACCTGTCAAGGCTGTGAAATTCAATAGAGTTTTGATATTTGCCGGTTAAACATCAAATTTTTTCATTAAATTTAAAAGTGTATAAAAACATGAAAACACATTGTAATCTTGGAAATAGCTAAGCGAGATTTGTGTTACCCCTGATGGGGATCGTCTAGAATTGAACCGAATTGTTCGGATTCCTTTGCATCTTCGGAGGATGAAAACTTTTCTTATTTTTCATTTAAAGCTATTTCCACCGAATACGAATCGATTCAATATTGGTGAGTTTTATAATTACAAAATTAATAATTAATAATATTATAATTAATTTTTTTTATTAACAATTTATCTCTCTCGCATAAGCAATAATGCTTGAACAGACATTATCTTGACTTAGTAGGTACCTAGTCAAACAGAGTGTTAGCGTACCTACCTATCCAATTTCGAGTGTAAGGGCTTTAATAAGCTGTGTGTCTGTAATTGGGCATAACGTCAACTATGGCGAAAATAAAATTACACATCCTGTGAATCCAGACGATATAAGTTACAATAGTTTTACTCTCAGCTACAAAAAGGCTTTTGATACAAGTTCCAATGCAATATTGAATGGGTAGCTCACAAGCTTTTAAAGGTCAGTGTGACTTTAATTAAAATGATTGCGCTAAGGAGAAGCCACTCTTTACCACCAATGCAGCGGATGCAAGGTTAGGCGCACAATTGAATATAACTTACATCATATAGCCTTTTCTGAGACCCATATGGCCTGGCCTGCCTTATAAAAATGTAAAAGTAAAAAAATGATTTATTCATTTAAGCTTGTACAAAGCACTTAGGACAAGCTAAAAAAAGTATTTAGTAGTACAATATTAGTACATTTGTGAATATACATAATGTGAATGTACCACCGGTTCGGACGTTGCTTCTTATCGAGAAGACTCCGGCAAGAAACTCGATAGTTACTCTTTTGAACTTTGTCGGTTTTACAAAAAATAAATTCAGAGTACAGTCAATGAGAGTAGTAAAATGAACACAACATTGAGCAGAGGAGCAGATTATTCCTACTATGACCACAAACTTTTGTCGTTCAAGTAATCCTCTACATTATAATAACCTTGTTTCATTAACTTTGCTTTAATTGCAGACTTAAACTTGTGAAGAGGTAGATCAACAAGACTTGAGGTATTTTGTTAAAGTATTTAACAGATTGACCCACAAATGAGTTTCCCACCTTGTGTAGCCTAAGACTGGGAGTTTTCAATTTGTTTTTATTTCTGGTATTATGTTTATGCGGTTCACTGTTTTTTTTTAAACAGATGCAAGTTTTTGCGCATATACATTATGTTATTTAAAATATACTGAGCATGCACAGTTAAAATATCGATCTTCTTAAATACTTCCCTAAGCGAGTCGCGTGGTCTAAGTTTGTAAATAGAGCGGATGGCTCTTTTTTGAAGTACAAAAATGGTGTTCAAGTCTGCAGCTGAACCCCACAACAGTAGACCATACGACATAACACTATGAAAGTAGCTAAAATATACTAGTCTTGCTCTTTCAATATCAGTCAAGAGTCTTATTTTTCTAACAGCACAAGCAGCGGAACTGAGTCTCCCTGCCAGGGCCGTTATATGCGGGCCCCATTGTAACTTAGAATCTAAAGTTATTCCTAAAAATACAGTAGAATTTGTTAATTCTAATGGCTCGTCATTCATAGTTACAATAGTATCAACCTGTCTCACATTGGGCATAGAGAATATGATGCACTTTGTTTTTTTTAAGTTTACATAGTACTTTTGAGAGAGTATTATTTACATCGTCAAATGCTTGCTTACCTTTGTCGACTTTAAAAATCAACGAGGTATCGTCAGCAAATAATACTATCTCACAAATATCTTTGACATAGGTAGGAAGATCATTTATATAAATAAGAAAAAGCAAAGGTCCTAATATAGATCCCTGGGGCACTCCCATACATATGGTGGCACCGGAAGATGCAATTCCGTTGATACTTTGAGTTGACCAAATTTGAGCACCGTCACGTCTCTGAATCAGTGGATATTAGTTATAGACTGGTTACTAAGAATCGAGTAGAAAAGTTCAAGAGTAATGTGAATAAAAACTTTTCTAATCTACTACCCCAATGCCACAACATAGATGATCAGTATATGCGTCTTTTTGAGATAATTAAACAGGAACATAATTTTATTTTTCCTAAGAAGAAATTAAAGGTCGATAATTTTAAGTTTAAGTTTAGTGATTGGGCTACGCCAGGCATCCATAAAAGTAGAAATAAATTATACGAATTATATGGTTTAAAAGCTAATTCTAAGTGTCAAAAACTAGTAGATTATGTCAAATTATACTCAAAAATCTTTAAGAAATCATGCCATATGGCTAAGTCTATATTTTTGCGTGACAAAATAAAACAAGCAAAAAATAAAATTAAAACTACTTGGAACATAATTAATAAGGAAACTTGTAAATCAAAACCTCGAGATCACTCATTGGCTCTTAAAATTCAAGATAATTTAATTGAGTCTGAGATTGACATAGCTAATACCTTTGAAACATTCTTTTCTAATATACCCATTGTAACTACAAGTACCTTAAATTCTAGTGCACCGCTAGCTAGGTCCCTGCTCACATCTAGTGTTGATGAGTGCTCATTTTAGTTCAACTTTGTTCATATAAATTCTCATGACATAATCAAGGTGTTTAAGGAACTTAATATGAAAAACACCGAAGATCTGTGGGGTATTTCGATAAGTCTACTTAAATCAATCATAAATATCATCTCAGCCCACTTAGCAGTACTTTTTAATAACTGCATTGACGAAGGTCAGTTTCCCAACTTAATGAAATTTTGTAAAGTCATCCCGCTTTTTAAATCAGCAGTGGGCCCAATATCGATCCCTGGGGCACTCCCATGCTAATGGTGGCACCGGAAGAGGTGGTTCCGTTTATACTCACTTTTTGTGTTCTATCTGTAAGATAGGATAGTATTAATTGAGATGAGATACCTGAAACACCGTAATGTCTTAGCTTAATCAGGAATATTTCATGATCCACGCAATCAAATGCTTTTGAAAGATCACAAAATATTCCTACTGCATCTTGCTTGTTTTCCCAAGCATCAAATATGTGTTTGATAAGTACACCTGCATCAATTGTGCTCTTGTGTTTAGTAAAACCAAATTGTTTCTCACGTAGTAAGTTATTTAAATCAAAGTGTGAAAGCAGCTGGTTCAATATAATTTTTCAAAGATTTTACTGAGAGCTGGTAGTATAGAAATGGGTCTATAATTAGATGGGTCACTTTTGCTACCAGATTTAAAAAGAGCGGGATGACCTTACTAAATTTCATTAAGTTGGGAAACTGACTTTGGTCTATGCAATTATTAAAAAGTTTAGCTAAGTGGGGTGATATCGTATTAATGATTGATTTGAGTAGATTAATCTAAATACCCCACAAATCTTCGGTATTTTTCATATTAAGTTCCTTAAATACCTTGAGGATGTCATGAGAATCAATATGATCAAAGCAGAACTGATTTGTGCACCCATCAACACTAGATGTTAGCAGGGACTCAGCTATATGTGGACTAAAATTTAACGTGCTTGTAAGATAAGTTAAATAATCTTTATTGCACAAACAAACAAATACAGCAAGTAAAACAGTAAGTAGACATCAAATGTACAATTTAGGCGGTCTTATCGCTTTAAAGCGATCTTTTCCAGACTACCTTCTGAAGAGATACTTGTATAATATAACGGGTAAGGCTGTGCAAAATTAAGGATAAGTAAGAGATATTTAAATAATAAATTAAATGAATTGTGTTACATAAAATACATATAGGTATTGAATAGGATCACCAGTTTCCATTTTTAAGGACTGAAAAATAAAGGATGAGACATAATAAAATACTAGGTTACAGAGAGAGGAAGTATGATTTGACTTGGGATTTAAAGACATGTAAGGACTGAGATTTGCGGATGGGTAAAGGTAAGGAATTCCACAGACGAATGGAGCGAACAACAAATGATTTGGAATAATAGGAAGTGGAATGTGAGGGGACTGTTAGATGCAGTTTCCGACAAGACCGCATGTCTTCACTTTTGGCAGATTGCAGAAAGTGAAATAGTTCCTTGAGGTACGGAGGTGAGAGGGGATTAAACAAGACAGTGTAGAGAAGAGACAGAATATGAAGATCTCGGCGAAAACGTATTGGAAGCCATTTTAACTGTGCCCGGAATTGAGAGACATGATCGAATTTACGCAAACCGTAAATGATGCGTATGCAGAAATTTTTGAGGCGCTCGAGTTTATTGAGGAAATTTTCGCTAATATCTAAATAACAACAATCGGCATAGTCTAGGATTGGTAATAGCAGAGCCTGCACGAGAGCAATTTTGGTGGGTATGGGTAAAAAGTTGCGGAGTCTACTGACTTTTATGTATTTTGCCTGGAGTGGCCCAATCACTAAATTTAAACTTAAAATTATCAACAGTTACTTTCTTCTTAGGAAAAATATGGTTATGTTCATGCAATATTATCTCAAAGAGATGCCTATACTGATCATCTATGTTAAGATGACCTAGGGGCAGTAGGTTAGAAATATTTTTATTTATATTAGTTTAAAACTTTTTTACTGGTCTATAACTAATATCCACTGATTGAGAGACATGACGGTGCTCAAATTTGGTCAATAAACCGCAGTGATCTGATTTCAAACAGTTTATAATTGATTTCTGAATAGAGATATTTTCACAAAAAATATTGTCTAAGCAGATGGCTGTTAACTCGGTGATCCTGGTTGGTTGATCAAAAAGATTAAGTAAATCAAATGATTTAAAAAGATTTGAAAATCTTACAGAGGTCTGAGAAGAATCTAAAATGTTAACATTAAAATCCCCACATACAACCACCTTCTTGTTTGATTTACAAACCTTTTTCAGTACTTCTTTCATGGTCTCTTCGAACTGACAATAATCAGCAGCAGGGGGTCTATACACACACACGATAATAATCTGCTCTAACTCTGCGCATGCAAGTTCAATATGCATTGAATTGCTCATGGCACTTACGAGCGCACTGAAAGGTCGTGCTGCAACCTGCATTACAAAGCTTAATCTGAGCGAATTATCATGGCCTATTGTTAAGCAAACTTTGCTAGCTAGATTTTCCAGGCCAAAACTTTTTCAAGATTATTTTGACGAGATTATGAGGTTTCAAATAGGAGCAAAAGAGACTGCATCTGAATCTGCTCTTCGTCTATGGAGTCTAATCGAGCGAATACCAAAAACTGTGATGCCTGAAGATGTGATTACCGGTTTTGTAATATCTGTACTATGCTCAAAGGAAAATATATTACGTCGTGAATTGAATGGACATACGATTACTACTAGAGCTCAATTATTTCGCATACTTGGAGGATTATCACTCAAACGACGTTCAGACGTTGCAGAACTCGAAGAACCTGAACAAAAGCGGTTTCGCATGTCTGACAAATTTACTGGCAGATGTCATCATTGTGGTATTGCAGGGCATCGGCTCTCCGAGTGTAGAAAGCGTCGCAACGGCTTGAGTGCTGCCACTTCACAGGATTCTTCAAGTTCAAGTCGTACCATTGAGAAAACAACCACTCTCACCTGCTACGCTTGTGGCCAGCCCGGTCATGTCGCGACGGTCTGCCCAGACAAGAAAAAGGGAAGTGGAGCTGCAGTCAAGGAGGTCAACCAATGCGGATACCGCCCCTCTAGGGGTACATTGGAAGCATCTTCTGGTGAGCCAGTCTCCTTTTTATTTGACAGTGTTTCTTCTTGTTCTCTTTTACAGGAAAGCTTTGTAAATAAGTTCAAGGGCGCAATACATGAGAATATAGTTTGTCTTAGTGGTGTTGGTGGCGTAACAGTAATGTACAAAGTAATTACCAAGTTGAAAGCATGGTTAAAATAGATAATTTGTCAGTTACCTTACTTTTTCACTTTTATCGGGAGAGACGTTTTAGATAAAAATATTTGTGTGACAATAGATAACGATAACCTTCTATTTTGTGCGAAACAGCAGACTCAGTTTTGTGAATTAGCTCCAAATACTCCGGATTATACTAATATTGACACGGATTTGCAAAGTGAAGATAGAAAAGTATTGATAGCTATATTGAACAAATACTCTAATCAGTTTATAGAAGGAATTCCCACACGTCGTGTTGCAACTGGGGAGTTAGAAATTAATTTAGTAGATCCTCCCAAAACAGTGCAAAGGCGTCCTTATAGACTCGCACTCATTGAAAAGGAAATAGTTAAAGAAAAGGTCCAAGATTTATTAAATGCCGGGGTCATTAGAGAAAGTACCTCCCCTTTTGCTAGCCCGATACTCTTGGTTAAGAAAAAAGATAATTCCGACAGAATGTGCGTAGATTTCCGGGAGTTAAATTCTAATACACGCCCCGAACATTATCCACTGCCCCATATCGAGGAACAAATTGACCATCTTACTGGAGCTAATTACTACTCTTCTTTAGACATGGCAGCTGGTTTCCACCAGATACCTGTTCATCCCGACTCTATTGAGAAAATCGCTTTTGTAACCCCCGAAGGGCAATATGAATACCTTGCAATGCCCTTCGGCTTACGTAATGCTCCTTCTGTGTATCAGAGAAGTATCACTAAAGCTCTTAGTCATCTTTCTAAAAAACCGTTGATTTATATGGTTGATGTTTTGTGTTATTCTTCTGATGTTTCTGAAGGGTTGCAGCGCTTAGATGCGGTTTTGTTTGCATTGACAGAATCCGGGTTTTCTCTTAATCTGCAAAAATGTAAATTTATGAAGCAGAAAATAGACTTTTTAGGTTATTCGCTTCAATCTGGTGAAGTGAGGCCAAATTCACGTATAATACAGGCCCTTGAAAATTCCCCACAACCTAAGACGGCCACCCAAGTTCGGCAATTTCTCGGCCTTGCGTCGTACTTCCGTAAATTCATTCCGGGATTTACTAAAATTGTCGGACCATTGTACCCCCTAACAAAATTAAAGGGACCAATAAAATGGAACGAAAAACACGAACAGATCCGTAGTAATGTGATAAAAATCCTGACCTCAGAACCAGTATTAACCATCTTTGACCCAGAACTGCCAGTCGAGCTACACACTGACGCCAGTTCCGAAGGGTATGGTGCTATTCTTATTCAGAGAAAAAATGACTTACCTCATGTTGTAGAATATTTTAGCCGACGTACATCTGAAGTAGAATCTCGTTATCACTCATACGAGTTAGAGACTTTGGCAGTCGTAAGAGCAGTGAAACATTTTCGGCATTATTTGTACGGCCGACATTTTGAGGTTTTCACGGATTGTAATTCCCTTAAATCTTCAAAGTCAAAAGTCGATCTTACACCTAGAGTTCATCGTTGGTGGGCCTATTTGCAAGCCTTTAATTTTGATATTAAATACCGTGAAGGAAAAGGAATGGAGCATGCTGACTACTTGTCACGTAACCATCAGTTAGATTCATCCGTCGACAATGCCAGTACATCCTCTAAAGATGAAAAAAAAGTAGTACAATTTGTTGATTTACACCAAAATTGGCTTCTGGTTGAACAAAGGCGTGACAATGAAGTTCAGGGTCTTATAGCAAAGTGTAATAACAATGGTTTCCCCGACACAGTCGCTAGGACTTACGACGTTAGGGATGGTATCCTTTACAGGAAAATTTCTCGAAATAAAACCACTTCATGGTTGCCAGTAGTTCCACGTTCTCTCATCTGGACTTTAATAAACCATGTTCATACCGAAATTCAACATTTAGGTAAAGACAAAACTTTAGATAAGCTTTACGAACAATATTGGTTTCCCGAAATGTCGAAATGCGTACGAAAATTTATTGACTCTTGTATCGTTTGTAAAGCCTCTAAAGGTCCCTCAGGTGCCCAACCAATTCAGCTTCATCCAATCCCCAAAGTTTCTGTGCCTTGGCATACAGTGCACATCGATTTCTCAGGAAAGCTAAGCGGAAAAAGCGACCGCAAGGAATACTGCTCCGTCATAATTGACGGTTTTACCAAGTATGTTCTATTAGAACATACTTTCTCCCTTGATGCAAATAGTGCCGTACAAGCATTACAGAAAGCTGTTTGTCTTTTTGGGGCCCCGAAACGAGTTATTGCTGATCAGGGACGTTGTTACATTAGTGCTGAGTTTAAAAACTTCTGTGCGGAACACAAAATAGATCTACACTTTATTGCCACTGGATCTAGTAGAGCTAATGGCCAGGTGGAACGTGTAATGCGGACGCTGAAGAGTCTTCTAACCATAGTTGAAAATGACCCCAACAGAACATGGAGGGATGAATTAGGTAAAATCCAGCTTGCTATCAATAGTACAAGGTCGATTGTGACTAAATATTCTCCCACAGAGTTAATGTTTGGTATTCGCGCACAGTCTTTAGGAATGTCTAAGCTTAACCCGGGTACTTCTAGCTCAAATGAACCAAATCCAATAGATCTAGACACCATTAGGGAAGATGCTTCGTCTAACATTAAAAAGGCAGCCGAATCTGAAGTAGAAAGATTTAATAAGGGACGCGCAGTAGTTAGGCCACTTGTTGAAGGTGAATTTGTTTTTATTAGAAATAGTGAAAGGAATCAGACAAAATTAGATAGAAAGTTCAGGGGTCCGTTCGTCATAACCGTGGTATTAGATCACGATCGCTATGAATTAAAGAGTTTAAGTGGATCTCATCGTGTATACAAGTACGCTCATGAAAATTTACGTCTAGTACCTAAGGGGCATGAAGGGTTATTAGAAATTACTGACAGTCTATTAAATGAGGAATGGGCTGAGACGGCGCCAGAAAATGTAGATGATGTACCTTCACATACACACCGTGAGAGTATTCTGAGTAACTCTGACAACTTGACTGCATGCTCAGATGCTACTTCTTGTACTATGACAGCTGGGTCAGACACGTTAAGCGTACATTCAGATCCGGAAACCTGGGAAGTTGAGTGTGAGGTGGAGGTTCACACTGAACAAGATAATTCATAATAACTAGGTACGTTACATTTTATTTTAATTGTTAAGTATTGTCTATTTGCGATCATGGTCACTTGGACGATGACATCCGGGCCATAGCCTGTTGGTTTGGTTGAGAGGATTCATAGGTCAGGGCCAGAGAGAAACTGTTTCTATCTTGTTGTTTACCCCGGTCATTTGGTCGGTGACATCCGGGCCACACTCTTAAATGGGTTGGTTGAAAGGATTCATTGGACAGGGCCGGATGTGATTCTATTTAATGATGTTGATTTTGGTCATTTGGTCGGTGACATCCGGGTCACACCCTTGAGGGGGTTGATTGAGGGGATTCATTGGACAGGGCCTGAGAGCAAGGTCTATCGTGGCCTGGTGGTGACATCCGGGTTTTATGACATAGTAAAACTGAAAGGATTCATCAGCCAGGACCGCAGGCGGTGCACAGTGAAAGATGATGATGCAATGGTGATGATGATGATAATGATTTTGTGATGAAGTTGATGATCGAATTAAAGCTATCACATTCAACGAAGTCAGGTTGGACGAGCGGGAGACTTGGTGATGGTGATCATTTTGTTACAGGACTGTATGCAGCAGATAAACGCCCGAGGACGGTCGTATGTCAGTTTGGCCGTGACGGCGCGTCTATGAAAAATCACCTGAAATAATTTTAGAGACCGATCGATTAAATTACAATCAGACAGCGAATGAGTCGCATCGAGAGTGGCTGTATGCCACTCTAGCGAAGCGTCGTGTCTGTGGTAGCGGGCGGCCATGTTGCGACACACTTTTTGAACGAACGGCCGCCAGTGCACCATGTTTGCGACGAATCGCTAACGATCGGCCCAATCACCTGATTTTGAGTGCTAATTTATGATTATTCGAAGTGTTAATACTAAAAGTGAACAGTTTGTAATTTAATTTTATAATTTTTATCAATAAAAGAAGTTTTCCTAGTTTTTGTTAGCAAAGTGACTTATGTTAATTTCACGCCCACACGACCATGAATAATTCTGATGAGGGCCCTCAATTGCCTTCAAATATAATATTCGATGTCAGATATGACAATTGTTTGTATTTAGGTCGTGAAATAAAATAATTATAATGGAAATGAATCTCTAATATTAGAAAGCTGAAGAGTTTGTTTGTTTGTTATCTGTTTATATTTTTTTAATTTTCTGAATGGGCCACGCCAGGAATTTACAGAAGTGGACGTAAGATATATGACTTGTATGTTGTATGATATGAAAAAATATAACTTCAACCCAGTTTTTGTTAAGTATGTCAAGAACTACTCTAAAATCTTCAGGAAAGCCTCCACAACGGCTAAGGCATTACACATTCGTGATAAAATATCTAAGTCCAATAACAAAATAAAAACCACTTGGGACATCATAAATCACGAAACAGGTAAAACTAAACAGCGCGATACCACATTTACTATTAAAATCAACGACGAAATTATTCAATCGGAAGCCAACGTTGCCGAAGCTTTAGTGTATTAATTAAACCGGATTTACTCGTAAGTGTATTATTTGTATTAATGACTTACAATTTTTATCTTCGAAATTGAATAATTGACTTGTTATTATTGGTGGCCTATTGTTTTATATTTATTAGCTTTGCTGTACTTGTTAGGTTGTTCTGTTTATTATTGTTGGAATTTAAGCAGTTTTTTTTTCAGACCACGACTCTGCAAGCGTAGTGTTGGACGTCCACCGGCACATCCTAATGAAAGTGGCCGGTAGTGACTGGAAAGCGAAAATGGGAGATAGTGCTTTGTGGTGCACCCAGCTTATGGCTTATGTCCTGCAGTGGAATGCTATAGGCTGAGATGTTGATAATCATGAAAGTCATAATTCGATTCTCGCCCAGTAGCTCAGGAACCGGTTGATTTTTTTAAGTTCAATTTACTTTACTATTAGAATTCCACCATTATCAATAGAAATGGAAATAGAAAAACATTTATTAACTTTAGCAAAGGCACGCTTCTCGAAATCCGATAATAAATAAATAATCAAGCATAAATAGTGTGGGTCACTATTGTTTTATATTCTGTAGCTTTGCTGTACTTGAATTTTGATTTTTTTGGATAAGTGAATTTTTATTTTTAGCATTAAACTATGCTCTATTTTCTACACAAAGATAGAAACTAGAAATATTCGACCTGGTCCTGGGACTCAAGCGGGATGAAAGCGGTGTAGAAAATAGAGCATAGTTAAATGCTAAAAATGAAAATTCACTTATCCAATAGCTAGTTTCATCTTAATCGAAAACTAAATATTTGCAAAAATATTTTTTTCAGATGTTAAAGGCGCTTGCCTATAACATTGATGAAACAACGTTGGCTTACAACGTAAAATACACTAGATAAATTCGCCAGGTCTGTTAACGGCCTCGGTAGCTCAGTTGGAAGAGCAGTCACCCAGATTGTGAAAGGTCGCGGGTTCAAATCCCGCTTGAGTCCCAGGACCAGGTCGATTTTTTCTAGTTTCTATCTTTGCTGTACTTGTTAGGTTGTTCTGTTTATTAATGTTAGAATTTAAGCAGTTTATTTTTCTCAATAAACAAATTAGACTCTACTAACTCGCATTGTGAAACCAAGTTTAAAAGAGAAACTACTGAGTTTCTCGCCGGGTCTTCTCAGTAAGAATCAACTCCTCCGACGCGGTGGTAGAGTCGCATTATGTTTGTATACTGTTTATTTATATATTCATATTATTATAGTATTATGTATATTATTTAATAATTTTTTTGACTATTTAAAAGTACTGATTAAGTTTTTTTAAATAAAGATATTTGAGTTTGAGTTTGCTTGAACGAGTTAATCTCAGAAACTATTGATCCGATTGGAAAAATTCTTTCAGTGTTAGGTCTTCATACAAAAAAAAAACAAGATACCAAAACACTGGGAAGGAGTCATCTGACAAAGTTAACTACCTCGAATGGTGAAACCGTCCACCAGCCCCAGGGATAGTCGCTGAAATTGGGGACTGCTACGGATATCTGTATGCCTCGCATGCACCGAAGCCTCCACCTGACGCGAGCGACCCCAGAGGCCCACTTACGGACGATCTCCCATACGCATCGAGCCGACTCTCAAACAGCTAAGTAATAGTAAGGCTACCGGTGTGAATGGAGTGGCCTCTGAGTTCCTCAAAGCTAGAGGAAAACCTTTTATTGAGGAGCTGAAGAGGCTTTTTAACTCTGTTATCACCAATGGGACTACCCTGAAGGCGTAGAGCAGAGGTGTAAAGCCATTGTTTTTCAAGAAAGGAAACAAAACTCTGCTTTAAAACTATAGGCCGATCACGCTTCTGAGCCATGTCTACAAGCTGTTCTTGAATCAATATTTGACGCCTTTCAGTTACCGGAACAGACTGGGTTTCGTAAAGGCTATAGCACGGTGGACACATCCATTCTGTTCGCAGGTTCTACAGAAGTCTGAAGGGTATTCGAGTGGCGATATGTGGCAGTATTGAGTAATCTCTACCAAGCGGCGAAAATGTCCGTCAAAATGCAGAACTACCAAACAAGACACATCCAGTTGCTCAGAGGTGTAAAACAGGCTGACGTTATATCCCCGGAACTCTTCATCAACGCACTGGAGGATGTTTTCAAGACACTGCAGTGGTATGGACTCGGTCTCAACATTGATGGTTAATATCTCACACACCTCCGCTTTGCTGACGACATAGTGATAATCGCAGAATCACTGAAGGACCTACAGAAAATGCTGCCTCGAAACACGTTGGGCTTGAGATGAATTTGGACAAGACTAAGGTCAGGTTCAACGAACGCATCGTCCCTGAACCCGTTACCGTCGAAGGCGTAGACCTTGAAGTTATCCAGGAGTACATACTCCTGGATAAAATAAAAAAATAAAAAGTCAAAAATTACAGCTGGGTAGAGACAACTTTGAGGGTGAAATAACCAGAAAAGTATAGCTTAGATGGGCAGCATTTGGAAAATTGCATCACATCTTTGAGTCACCCTTGCCACAAAGCCCGAATACCAAGGTGTTTGATCAGTCCGTCCAACGTCCTTATGACATACGGAGCCAAGACGTGGAGCCTGACAGTGAAACTGGCCCACCGATAACACGTCACTCAGGAAGCTATGGAAAGGTGCATGCTAGGAATCTTATTAAGGGACAAGGTCCGGAAGATTATCCGGCTAAGAACCAAAGTGACTGACGTAGTTCAGAAGCGTAGCAAACTGAAGTGGCAGTGGGCTGGTCACATCTGTCGCAGAACCGATGGTCGGTGGAGTAGACGAGTTTTCGAGTGGAGACCACGACTCTGCAAGCGTAGTGTTCGACGTTCACCGGCACATCCTAATGAAAGTGGCCGGTGACTGGAAAGCGAAAACGGGAGATCGTGCTTTGTGGCGCACCCAGCCTATGGCTTATGTCCAGCAGTGGAATGCTATAGGCTGAGATGTTGATAATTAAAGTCATAATTCGATTCTCGCTCAGTAGCTCGGGAACTGGTTGTTTTTTTTTGGGTCAATTGGCTTTACTATTAGAATTCCACTATCATCAAAAGAAATAGAAATAGAAAAACATTTATTAACTTTAGCAAAGGCACGCTTCTCGAAATCCGTTAATAAATGAATAATCAAGCAGAAATAGTGTGGGTCGTTATTTAAACTATATTTAAGTTTTCGTTTTCATTGAATATTGCATTATAATTGTGATTTGAATATTGATTCTATTATAATTTTATGTTTTTGGTCTAATTTTTGATTCTAACTTTTTTATTATAATTGTGTGTATTTTAATTTTAACTATTGACAATTTGGGTACAATTATTTGAAATTTATTTTTTTAATTATTCAATAGGAACTTATAAATTAACATAATAATTATTTTAACGCATGATTGGTTTGGTATCATGTTATCAATGGACTGTATACAAAATTTTATTGTTTACCATGTTAGTTTTATACCAAATCCAGACTTATAAAATCTTTTCGCAGGTGGTGTTATAGCTATGAGGCGGTAATCCTCCCTAATTTAAAATTCTGTTTCAACCACAAAAAAACAGTGAAAAGGCAATTTTGAGGGTTCATTAATAAAACTAATGTATATAATTATTATTATTGTTATGCAAAAACGTGTTGATATAGCCATTTTATGTGTGTTAAAATCGGTAAGTAATAACAAGGTGTACCTTTGTAGCCGGGAGCGCGACACTATGAAACGTGCGTCTGTTGCAGTCCCGTCCCACTAACTGTCAAATAACTCCGTTGACTGCTTATTTACGAACACAAACTTTACCCTTTTCGATGATCAATAAACATACCTAGATAATTTCAAGGTATGGTGTTTTTTGGAACCTGTATTATGTCTCTTAAGATACATTTTAGGGGGTCGTTGAGGCTTTCGCTTTGGATTGAAATGTGTGTGTGAAGTATCGGTGAACAAAGTAAGCCATGCAGCCATAAAGTAAGCCATAAGAAATACAGTGCAGTGTTAGTGTGTGCGAAAGCGTAGGAGTACAGAGCATGAATGGAACCAAGTAATTGAGAAAAATAGGGTAAGTACTTATGTTTATTTCGTATGTTAGTTTCTATTTATCTCTTTTCTTTAAACGTAGATAGCGCGGTTTCAATGTCAAAACTCAGAAGATGGTGGATGCGGGCTTAATGATGATTTATCGTTGTAGTTGTGGTGTGTCATTTGCCATTTCTCGCTGACCCATTTTTAATTAATCTTCCTTAAAAGATGCTCTGACAATTTGTGAAAATAAGCGAATATTTATTCAGTGTAAGCTACTGTTCGTAATGATATCTGTCTAATCATGACCAGTAATAATAAGGTAGATATGTTGGACACGCAAATACCTATTTGATTGTCATTTTGCATAACTCTTGAAGGGAACGACCCCAGGGGGCTCAAGGACGTTCAAAGTTCGAGGGACGTGTAGTCCATTGTATTGTAAGGGTATGTTCTCTTTGCTAGATCGGACAATCGGAGGGATCGAACGCTTTGACAATTGGAACAGTTTTCTTGAGATACTTTACGCTCTGTCTTGTTTCTTCTAACTGGTATTTTTGAAATATTTACCATAACAGTAAACGTATAAATGAAGAAGGAAATAACCTTATGTACTCTAAATACATAATCTAATCTAATCTAGCCACTGGGATCCCACAGCTGGGCCAAGGCTTTTCGTCTCCCCTTCTACAAACGTCTTTATATACATAATGGTTAAAGTAAAGCCTAACACAAGAAAATAACGTAGGTATCCAAATACAATAGAGGCCATAACTAACTTAACCATACCAACTACAGATGACCCAAGAGCTGGTATATTGTTCGCACAACGTGTGAGTCTTTCTATACAACTGGGGAATGCTGCCAGCATCTTGGGTACCTTACCACAGGTGCAGAATTTTCTTAGTAGTTTTTAGTGATATTTATTTTAAGGTTTTCTTTTTAATTTTTGATGTACTGTATATATTAATTATTTAATACTTCTGAAGAAATATCTACTAGAGTACTTAACCATAATTCAGGTGTTTTTATTGATTTTTTGTGGAAAGGACATTCCCACACGATTACAAATTCTTCTCCGAGCAAATTCGGCTTCCGCCCAGACATCTCTGTGGAATGTCCCGAGGTACTGCGAGTAGGCAGTAGGCACACGCGCCGGTCCGCCCTGAGTGCGCTGTTATTGCCCTGAGTCTCTAATTGAATTGTAAATGCCGTCAACTCCCGCGCGAGCCATTTTGGAAGTTGTTCCCGTTATGTTATTAGGTCCAAATTGGAATCGGCTGCTTAATTAACACTTTGCTAATTAACATGACGAAATTTATTGCGTGTTTCGTACTAAGTGAATTGGTTTATACTCGTAACCCCGGGGAAATTCGAGTCGAACACAATGTTATTATTGAGGGCAATGTCGGGCATAAGCCGCCTTTGAGCGATCAAGTGAGTTAGCCCTTAAAAGAGAAGGATCTTGTTAAGGTTGTAATTCGCAAAATACGTTACTGAAATCAGTTTAATTTAGTTACGCTCGGAAAATCTAAGGAATACAGTTAATGAGAGTTACAAGAATTATGAATTAGATTACATTTTAACATTTTGAGTCGGGAGAGTGACTCACTTATATCAAGCTCTTGCCATTATTAGAATATAATTAAACTTGTAAAGTAAATATTAAAGTAGAATATGTAGATAATGTGCTTATGTATTCAGCGGAATATGTAAATGTATGTTGCGTGTCATATTTGGTTGTAAACAAACTCATATTAGGATGATGAATATGGATAACGGTGAGCGAGATGAGATCGGGGACGTCTCCGGGGACGCGCAGGTAGCCAATCGGTGCGAACAACCGATTTATACGAGTAAATGCCAGACGGGGAAAATGTTGGTGAAGTATAGTAGGAAAATATTCGAATATTGTATGTGTGCTGGGTTTTAACTACGAAATCTAATTCTGAACCTTTGATTTCTGTGGGCATACTAGAAAAAAATAGCTTTATTTAGATGCAAAGTCGGCTTTCTGCTCAAATGGACAGGTACATTACTCTCACATGGAAATTGTCTCGTGTAAAGCCAATCCCAAAAAGTAACGACTCCCTTGATGTGAAAAATTATCGTCCCATTGCAATCTTGTCATCACTTCCTAAGCTCATGGAGTCTGTGCTCCACAAAAAACTCGCATTGCAAGTCAAACCATTTTTGACGGATTCCCAGCATGGTTTTAGGGGTGGACAGTCTGTTGACTCTAATCTTCTATCGCTTGTTGATACCATCTCATGCCATATGGACAGAGGCTGCCAAGTTGATGTTATTTACTTCGACTTTAAAAAAGCATTCGACCGCGTTGACAATGATATCCTGCTGGATAAGCTTTGCATGTTCGGGTTTACTCCAAAACTACTTAAGTTCTTTGCGGATTACCTGCGTGATCGTAGACAATTTGTCCGACATGGATGCTACGAGTCTCATGAGTACCCTACACTTTCGGGTGTTAGCCAGGGTTCAATTTTGGGTCCACTTTTGTTTATACTCATGATAAATGATCTCGAGCATGTTCTCAAGCATTCCTCATGTCTTCTTTATGCAGATGACTTAAAAATTGTTCTTAATATTGAGACGCAGTCTGATCACGGAAGGCGGCAAGAAGATGTCGAGTCCGTTTATAAGTGGTCTCTAGCTAATAAACTACTTTTTAATCAATCTAAGTGTTGTGTGATGACGTTCTCTCGTTCTAAAGAGCCAATGCATTTTGATTATAAATTAGGTCCTGATATCATATCTCGAGTGTATCAGGTAAAGGACCTCGGTGTTCTGTTTGACCCAAAACTGACGTTCCATGCACATATAAAGAAGACAGCTGCTGATAGCTTTAAGCGGCTGGGCTTTGTGATTCGCAACTGCAGGGAATTTCAGAATGTTAGCGCTATTAAACTGCTTTACATGTCATTGGTGAGAAGTCGATTAGAGTCAGGTTCTAGAGTCTGGAACCCTCACGAATCATCCTATGCCCTAATAATCGAAATGGTTCAAAAGGCATTCCTGAGGTTTTTGTATAAGAAAATCTACAGTTACTACCCTTTTCTTTACCCGACTAGTTTCCTTTTAGGTGCACTGGGTTTCAACTCATTGCAGGTGCGACGTAACTGGCATCTGGTTGTTTATATTTGTCGTATCCTACGCGGTGAATCTGACTGTCACCAGTTGGTGACCCGTTTATGCAGATTTTTTGTGCCTAACAATTATACGCGTAGTCGTCGGCACAACTTACTGGCGGTGCCAACTACCAGAACTCAGGCTCGCCGTTTCTCACCTTTCATACGTGGGCTCAACGATCTGAACCTCCTTCTGGCAACTGTACCATGTGATGTATTTGCTGACGAGCCCCACGTTATTGTCAATGTATGCCTCAAATTTTGCGAGGGCCGTTATAAATTATAACCATTGCTGTGTATTTTTTATTTTTTTTTATTTGATTATTATTGTTTCATAACTGTTTTTATTTAAATTGTACAATGCCCTGGTATTGCTGTTATTTTGTGCAATTTTTTTTACTTTAATAAATAATAATAATAATAAATTACGGTTTCGATGATTCAATTGGTGAGAGCATCAACCTGGATAATAAAGGCTGCGGATTTGAGGCCGCCTAATACCAAGTTGACTTTTTCTAGACTGACTATCTTAATTGGAATATAGAACTGAACAAGTTTAAGATATAATCAATAGTTGGACTTTGGCAGGAAAGAATTTCAGCTAAATTGTATAGGAATTTTGTAGAGAGTCAAATTAAGTTAAGGAAAAGTATGGGTCATGTAAACTGTTAACCTTTTCTGTGTTATGGTTTTTGTAATTGGTAACTACCTGATAAGCTTTTATTATTAAAAAGCACCCACAAAACAAGGAAGCATCGGTGTAGAGAAAATAACTAGCGTTGCGACTTGAGTGATTAATGTGCTCACCCTCATCCCCACTCCCCCCTGTATAATACAAACATTCCGGCTCATCATCGCCACCGCGGAAACCGAATCGGGTGATCGATTCCGCTGATTATCATGCGTGACCGATTCTCTAATATTTGCTCGATTTTTTCTGAAATAAAAAAAAAGTGGCAATTAACTCATGGTCGAATATATTGTTTTAAATTTTTCATGATATGAATCGAATAATACACTGATGTCGAGGGATGCCGAAATCTAGGTGTTGAAATCCAAAGTCAAACAATAATTTGTTTTCGGATTCCTTCGATTGGATTGAATAACAATTTGTAAAAAAGGTATCTCTTCGATATCAACACACAGTCACAGTCGATCTTGATTTAGCCTTTAATTATAGTAAGTGGATGAAATCGGCTTCCGTTTTTTGGTTATTGAAAATTATAAAAGTAAAGCATTAAGGGTGGTTGGTGGTTTGTCAGACAAATTTTAATGAACTTGTGATATGCGGTTAAGGATAATAATAAAACTACAAAAAGTAAATCCACCCTAATCATATACATTTATTCATTACATTATTCTGACCTAGCAACTTGAATTGATATTAATTTGCATACAAACTGTGCGCGTCAAAAAGATAGTGTCAGTAGACGGAGCCGGCGTCTTATAATCTCCGCCTACGAACGGAGCTGAAGGAGCTGGCGATAACGAATGGCGGAGTGTCGCAGTGCGAGGAAATTGCAGATAAGTTGAATAGTTAATAAGCACAATGGTCCGATGAGCTCGCGGCCCGGGGCGACGGCTCGTCTGAGCCACCGATGTGCGGCATGCCATGGAATAAGTAAAGACAGACGGGCGGCACGATACAATTTGAAAATATTCATTCAGGCCTTGTGAGCGAATTTAAAGCTGATTTGGTAATACTTTACTAATTTGCTTATAAGTACATGTATTATACAACGAATGGAAAATAACGCTACCACCACCACCTTTACCTATGTTTTTCGTAATGGGATCACTACACCGGTTATTCACAGCCACACTCACAGATAGATGCTGACGATGAATATGAATGAATGCCTTTCGAAATAAAGATCTAAGGTATGTTTTTATGAAAAAGAAGTCAAAACTGATCCTGTTACTTGTCTGTGGAAATGAAAATGACAGGTTTTCAAGTAATTGGTCCACTGCTTAAAGTAAAGTGGAAGCGTATTCTTACTCAGACATGTCGCAATTTTAATATCAATACCAATTTACATTTAATACAGTTTTGGCCACGCTGCAAGGCAACGTTGGATAGTTATTGGAACTAAATTTTACGCTTTTGGGCTTTCCGTTCAGTAGGATAGCTGTTTGCAACTCTGTATGTTGATGGCCTTCTGTTTCTATCTTTTTGTAGCGACTGTGTCTGGTATTAAATGCTATGCAAAGGCACGGGGTGTCCTTATAAATATGAAACGTTGTTAACCGAGGACCCTGGGATAAATTAATTTCCTTTTATAAGTAACTAAACATATCTCGCGCCAAAATGCGGTATATATTTCAATTTTTATTATTTAATCTTATCGTCATTGTTGTTGCGCTATAAATTAACCACTTGTTCTATCTTTCCATCTTACCATGCTTGCCATCCTTTTTTATTTATTTTCAGTAGACCACGATAAAATTAAGTCCAAAATGTATAATCTTATATGTACTCTATGCTTCATTTATGTTAAGTCATCATTTTAGTAAGTAAACACCACCAGTAGTCGTCAGTATTAATGCTACCAATTTCACGTTTTCAAATCAATTTTTGTAACCGGCCGACTTATTTTTATTGCGAGCAAGCTAGTTAAAAATAACTGGCTTAGATAACAATCGTGTGTGTCGGCGGCTCACGAGGGACAACTAAAAAGTTTTGTTATCCGGAAAACGGGCACCGACCAAAAAAAATGTGCGCTTCACGGAATCGTCGATTTTGGTCGTCCGTTGTGGCGCTTCGTGGTTTCGCGCAATTCAAACTCGCCGGTCGCGAGTGCGCTGACGTGACGCTCCTATCAGCAGAAACTTTGCACCGGAAACGTCACGTAGCCTTGCAGGGGTAGAATATAAATTTGCGAATTGGGATCAGCTTCTGCTAATATTATCAGCTTCTTCAATAAAAATTATGCGTCAGTCATAATCGTTGGCTTAATTGGGAGATATCTTGATTAAAAAATATTCGTGAGGATTGCAGGTGTTTGTTCTGGATGGTGGTTATTTTTTAGTTTTAAACCTGTAGAAAAACACTTGTGAGCACATTCGCCCCTGTTTAGTAAAGACAAAACCCTAAAAACGTGGAGGGCTTGATTTATTTAATCCAAGTGCAAGTTATAAAAATATCTATGTACGCGTTCAGGTCGAGCTTTACATAACCTTATAGTGTTAATATAAGACTCAATAGCTATCTAACACCCATATTAATGTCCTAATTTGGGGTCAGATGATTTAAATGTAATGAAAATCACTTATTCAGCCCTTTTGTGAGAAACACTTCACTTAATAGGTTCTCGTAACTAAGATAAAGAAATTGGATACTATTACAATGTTATCTGCAGTCTTCATTAATTCATTCAAACTTTTAGGTAACTTTATAGACTCCGCAAAACTTTAAGGAAACATCACAGCCTTTTCCGTGTGCCTTCAGTTAAGATTAATTATGCTCTAATACATTTTTGCTTCGAGCTTGTCGCAGTCATAATACTATTTTCCAAGGTAAAAACTTATTGAATTTTTCATTGTGAGGCTTCAAAAAACTAATTAATGATGTTCCTGTATCTACCTAGCTTTCAGTTTTTGCGTGTACCTGATAGTCTTACTTGTATGTTTTCGTTCTTAGATTTTTTTTACTTTAATAATTACAGTTTGCTCACATTATTGTAAGTAAAATAATACTAGTGGAAACTTCATTGGTTTGACTAAGATGTTTATGTTAAGTTTGTTCTGATTTATAACAATTGGCTGTTTCCCAAATAAAATAATAAAATATATATATCGTAGGTGGCTGTCTCCGTAGCATCTAGTAGCTGCATTTTGTTGCTATACTCGTAGCAATGACAATTTGTAGCACATCGTAGTCCGTCGTAGCTGCATTGTACTGGGCTTGGAGAGGGTTCCGTTTTGTGGTGTCTACGAACAAAGAGTAATATTTCCTTTATTATTCTAAGTATCATTGGGTCACTGTGGTTATGAATAACTCATTACTTTGAGTTATGTATTTGGGAATTTAGAGTATACGGAATCTTTCTGAGTATTTGAGATTCGTAGCTGTCTAGTTTAAACTATAATGTTTGCACGAGGCAGTGCACCGGAGAGGCTTCAGCGTAAACTGCTTTGTTCCGCCGACGCAGCGTTGCTTTTGCTTTATTATTCATGCGGAAGTTGTGTAGATGCGCTTGTGCATCAAATGAAAGCATTTTTATTTATTTTCACTGACATTGAAGTGTGCGGGAACTCTAGTTGAGTGGGGCAGAATATAAAAAACTTTGTAATTCTTGCAATGAACGTTAAAATTATGTAAATAAAACTATTAACTATAACACATTAGCAAACAAGTGAGGAGTATACAAAATATACTCAATAACAATTTTCATTTTGGCCTTCTCACAATGCTCTAGGTTCAAAAGCACACGTTTATATCAGTTGCACTCAGGTAAGTCCATGATACGTCAATCGGAAGATTTTAGATCTTAATTTCACCAATAATTGATTTATGGTTTATAAGATTTATTTCTCGTTTAAACTTACCCACGTTACTTCCGGAAAATGAAGCATTAAATGAAGCTTATCAACCAACCCCATGTTCAAATCGAATCCCCGCGTATTGAAACAGAGAATTTCTTTTATCTTTTAAAATCATGCACGTAAAACGGAACGACAAGACAAAAAAGGCGTATAAATAAGCCTCTTCCTTTTACGGCATTATACCGTCTCATCGGCGCTTCAGTAATTCCCTGGCGGGCATAATCAGTAAACAGGAACATGTGATGGAATTTAGACCTTATTGCGGTGGAAAAACGAGCATGTTGTTGGGGTTGGGTCGTGCTCGTCGAGGGCATAGGGGAGTCCTGGTACATGCAACACAGGAAGGTCGTCGGGAGACGTGAGAGGCGCTGAGCTACGCATTGATTGGCTTTGACGTGGATTGGTTTAATTCGACAATATATTACTTGTAACTGTATAAAGTACTATAAAGGATAAGAGTTTGTCTATTCCTCATTCAGGGCTTAGAATAATTTTGAAAGTTTTGTATTTTAGCAGGTCCCATGAACTTCAGCAACGCACAAGTGATATGCTACCTCTGATATTGCACGTGCTCTTAGGCTGCGATATCAGTTCATAATCAGGCGGCCTTCAATGCAATAGAAAATAAAGTGAACTTCATGGGATATCTTCGTTGATTGCCTGTCTGCTTGACGAGAACATGTTTTGGAAGTAGTGAGGATTAATTTTAATATTAAAGTTTTAGGAGTAGAATAGAAACTTCAAAGTCCACGAAATCGAAAATATTTACGACATTACAAAAATGAATAAAGTAATTATATTTATTGTAAAGGTACCGTATCATTTATCCACTAGCAAATCAATCAAAACCCTCTTTAGTAAATTAACACATTTTGTCGGAGAACTAAATATTTCCACGGTCAATAAATCTGTGTAATGGATTGACATTGTGTGTTGTTTATGTTGTGTGCTTGTTAAGATATTGTTTTATGAACACGCCTGTACTCGTATTTTCTTTATTTTAATTGAAATCGAGCTGAAAGTCTCGATCCTCGTCATTGTCATTTGTCATTCTGTCAGTGGTCTGTCTCGGTGTTTTGTTACGTCCTTATTTTCATGACAATAAAACACTTTTTTTTATAGGTACTAGCTGTTGCCGGCAACATAGTCCGTGTGAATTTAATTTTAAAGCTTTTCATCGTGTTTATAAAACTAAAGTAACTATACAATATTTTGATCAAGTTTTATTGTATAAATGGAAAAAGTTTCATTAAATTCGTGCAGTCTTTTAAACATTTAACATTAAAATAGACAGAAACAACTTCGACAAATAATCTTTTCGTCTTAATTAAGGTGCATTTTATAAATCACCACTGACTTTTCAAAAAGAAAATAAAGTTTTGATCGGTTACTGTTTTGTCAATGAATATAGTAGATACAATTGCTAATTAATACCTTCCGCAATGTAAACAAATAAAAACCACATGCATCATAGATGTATCTGATTTTGATCTGGTAACTTTGAACAATGATTATTACTAATAATTCATTTTAATGTTCGGTAGTACGGAAAACGCTGCCTACGTTTCGCACCCAAACGCGTGCGAATAATGAGTGTTCGTTCGTTATCGCCGTGTTAACAAGTTCGTATCGTTTTATAATTCTGCTCCACGTCGTGTCGTGTCGTATATAAAGTGGCTGTATCCTTAACAGCCTACGTGTAGTCGTGTTTGCTTTACAACATTTTGGTAGAGCATTTATGTTGCTTTAGCTAAAAGTTATGGCTTTTTTATCGTTATCCAATTTCTCGCCTCTTTCAACACAGATAATCGTAGTAGAGCAGTTATTATAGGTAGGCAGGCAGTTAGTAAAGCAGGTAAATGAAGTATACCTATTTTATTTAAGGTATTGGTCGCGGACGTATCTTATATTTTTTTTAAGAAATTTTGGCCCACTCTTGCAGCCTACATTGAAAAAGTTAGCGGATCTGGCACCTGTGTTTTTGTGCCATGTCATGTTTGTGAACTGCACAGCTTGTGTTTTTTTGATTTCCTTAAATTGAGCTAAAATATTTCATTTAAAAACCATTGATTTTAAAGCAGATAGCTCTATTTCATCTTTTAAAGAGTTAGTTACTGCTAAGTTTGTATCACGCTTAAGCAACGAAGACCTGACACCCTAGTGGTAGAGGCGCATACACAATGTGTGTATATTGTGTTTATTTTATATCAGGCTTGGGTTAATAAAATTAGATTGTTTATCATGAGTTGCCACTTTAGATTTACGTTATCGTTCGCGTAATTTTTTTTATTGGGATTTGACATTGTCATCATTTTTTTAGGCGAACGATAACGTAAATTTAAAGTAGCGACTTACTGATCTACATGATTATTTTAATATTGATTTCAATTCATGCTTTAAGGTAATCTCATCTCGGTTACAATAGGTATATTAGGGTAATTTATTTGAAAATTAATCCATTGTATAATAGCTGAATATTTAATAGATTCTCTTACAGGAATCACATGGCGGGTTCGAATCGATGCAACTACATTGTACCAATCAGCGTAATGATATTGTCGATCCATTATCTCAGTGGAGTTGCTTGCCTCGCTCATTTTTACTTAACACAAGGAGGCTCTTAATTTGATCTTAAAAATGACTGATAAGTAAGATGAAGTGCCTATCAAATAGCGTGAAAAACAGAAACAGTGAAGGCAAAAAATAAAATGGAGACCATTTACTAGCAAGGGAAACGTCCTGCCCGCGCGGCGACCGTATATATATCTGTGCACGTATGTATGCCAGGCAGAGTAATTAACTAAATTGACATTCGAGTATCGCCTGCGCTAGATTATCACGGCTCATTTACGCATCGAGTAGGCCCGCGTCTATCGCTGATTAAATCCGCGTAATGCGAAATGTAATTTATTAACCCATTAGGAATTATTAAATAATTCCTCGTATCCGCTAGAATGGCTGTTTGTTTGCTAAAATAAATACATGATTCAAACTATTCAGAGGTGTATTGTATCAGCGTGTACGCATGCTTCCGAAGCTAGCTTTTCCCTAAATAGAAATAGAACGAACATTTGTGTGCATGAACATGTCTGTTTGTACTGGTCTGGGTGTCTCCTATGTATAATAAGTATGTATTTACAAAAGAAAATGTATTTAAGTATGTTTATCCGTTGTCTAGTATCCCATAACACAAGCTTTAATTAGCTTACTTTGGGGCTAGATGGCGCTGTGTGGAATAATGTCCAGGGATATTTATTTATTTATTTATTTATTTATAACCGGTTTACAAGCTTTTATTGTTAAGTTCAGTAAGAGAAGATTTTATTGTTAATTTTCAATTGCCTTGCTGATCTTTAGCTGTCCGCAAATTGCCCACTGCTGCTAAAGGCTCGACAGAAGAAGTACGCTATATAACGCAATATATCAGTTTATGTCTGTGTATACCTAATAACCTGTTCATTATCCGCGTCACGCAGCGCGATTAGACCGCATTGTAACGCGGTGTTGACAATCGCACTTAATTTCGCATCGCGCCCGACATTGCTCTCCATTTTGATTGAGATGATGGAAAATTGCCTATTCCGTTTCCTGGCTATTAAACGAATACAATCACATTTATGAGCTTCTATCAGTATTTACTGTGAATTGAACTGGAATCCAAAAATATGCTCAACGTACTAGTTAATTAAATGTAGTGGAATCATCATAGAAAAACATTGAAGAATTTGAGAACTATGCACAGCTTGTACTGTGTGAGATGAACAACCTTATACATTCTTAAAGAACAAACGTTAGACGGAGATGCAAAAATAATATAATTGAAACATGTCTTGAATGTTGGTCCGAGGAGAGGATCAAACCCACTGCCTATAATAGCATCTCTGCTCATCCAGTCACGGGCCAGTTAACAGGTAAGGACCGAGTGAGACACGTCATTTACAACATTAAGAAACTAGCTTAGTTGCACATAAGGGAATTTGTTCATTAAACCTTATTGAGCTGTGAAATATCTTCCGTTACCGCATAAGTGTATTAATTATTAGTGATCTACTTATAGTATCGTTGTTGTATTGGCCTCCACAACGCACATTGTTCATTATGCCGAAGACAAGCTCTCGTTTTAATAAACAGCCTTCATATTTAACGACTTTCCCAGAGATCGACCCAACGGTCGACTAGTGAGCGGCTAATTTGTATGTAGTTTACGTTCATCGTACTTGAAATGGTTTTGCGTGGTTAGAAAGCTTATAGTCTAGGTCAGTGGCTGTCTGAAATTACATTTTACTTAATTTAAAGTAGAAGCTAACAGATTTACACAAGGTACATTGGATGCGCGTGAAAAGCTAAATAAATAACGTAATTTTTCAGGCCTCAGTTACTTAACCTTTTAATTAATTATGGTTTAATTGAAATATCCCTAGATGGTCTAGGGATATTTCAATTAAATTTTGATGTGTGTACATGCCTACAGCCGCGCGGTACGTAAACACGCGATAGGGCTACCCACCTACAGTATTTTAATTACATCTGCCTTACGCAGGCGAAGGCGCGGGCGGAAAGCTAGTAGCTAGATATTGTGTTCTTGGACCCGCACTTAAGGCGAGTTTAGCCGCCAACTAGCGCCACCAATTGATATATTTTTATAACTTACAAAATAGATTTTGTTTTTAAAAAATGAAAAATGAATATCTCATTAAATACTTCTTTTAATATTGAATGTCTCTCCACTTTTCATTCTGTGTTTTAGTAGTAGTTTTAGATTTTGTGGTCACTGTTAGCAAAAACGCGATCTAAAAC
The DNA here is from genome assembly GCA_947369235.1 of Udea olivalis. NCBI lineage: Eukaryota > Metazoa > Arthropoda > Insecta > Lepidoptera > Crambidae > Udea > Udea olivalis. The sequence goes on from OX376347.1 coordinate 22,071,906, forward strand.
TAAAAAAGAGAATGAAAAGTCGTGAGAGACATTCAATATTTAAAAGAAGTATTTTTTGATATATTCATTGTTCAATTTTCAAAAACAAGGTCTGATTTGGAAGTTAAAAAAACAAACCAATTGGTGGCGCTAGTTGGCGGCTAAAATCGTCTTAAAAGCATAGCTTAAAGGACATAACATACGAGTACGTTTCCAACTATGTCCTGAATGAGCTTATTGATAAGAAGTTCGCTTCATAGTGAAATGAACACTGATGAGCCGCGCTCACAATTGTTATTGAAATTAAATAGTAATAATATCTAATAATAACTGTCGCCTGCAACTTCGCCCGCCATAATATGATCTAGTTGTTATTAGCTGATTCAAAAATATTTGTTGACTTTCGTTACAATTGAATTAAGTGTAGACAAGGAGAATTGTGTTGCTTATAACAAGTTGCAACTAAGTGAATTTCTATATTTTTAGGAATTAACAATGCACAATTTTTTACACAAATATAGAAATTAGTAAAATTCGACCTGATCCCAGGAATCCTAGGGATCCCGCTTGAGTAAAGGAGGATAAAGTTGAAATTTTCTAGTTTCTATCTAAGTGTAAAAGTTGCAACTAGGTTCTGAGAAGATCAAGGTCGATGAGTCTATTTCTGCAGGCTCTATGTGACTTATACACGTTAATGATTCATGCTTTGTTATTGTTTCAGTATTTTTCTTAGAGTGATCATCTAATAGAGAAAACGGCGTTACTCTTAGAAAGAATAAGCAGGTTCAGGTATCCAGATTGTTTGCCTTACCCATAAATCTAGCCCCTATATAAATGTTTTAAGGTGCACTTAATCCCATTCCATTTTCTCGAAGCATGCGACGCTGTAATATCGCACGAAGCGCTTTTAAATTTCACGCCCGAGTTTTGAATTTATTGTCCTTCGTTCCTCGCCCGATGTATCGAACTGAAGACATAAAAATATTTTACGTTCTGTCCCAAACGGCTACTTCGCCGATATCACCGGTAATCTAACCGTCTCAGAAAAATGGTTAAGTGTGCCAACAGTTTTTTAATATCCTCCCCATTTCGGAAAGAGAAATTAATTTTATTTAGCATTCTGTTACTTATACATATAAATATTTTAAAATAACCTGTTCAACGACACCCTACACAGTCACTGAGCTAAGCCGTTAACGGGTCAGACAGACAAATCAAGATGGCGTGTTTAAATATTGCCCCATACGGTACGATGGATCGTCACGATCTGTCGTTTCAGATCGATCGAAACGACGAATCGTTAGTGTTTAGTTACTGAAATCGTCAACGATCTTGACATACACTAACGATTCGTCGTTTTCGTCGGTCTGAACCGGCAGATCATAAAGACAAACCGTACCGTATATGGGGCCTTAAGAGTAGCTTGTTGACTCGGGATTCCTAAAAATACTGCAGCAAAAAACATTTTTTAGAAAAACATTGTAAATTTGAAATTGGTCTTTTACCTTTCCTGATTGATGAGGTGCGTTGATCGGGGATTTATTCCCAATTTTGCATCGCGGTCGAAACCCAATCAATACTAAACCCGCTTGTCATTTAAATGAGAATTCCGCTTGAACGGCCCTTCATCTACATCCAAATTGGGGATCAAACAAAATTTTTGCCCTAGGACAAGGGCAAGGTGGAGGCCGGTGGGGAGGTGCAGGTACTGGAGAAACATTGGGCTGTCTTTTCAGCCAGAATTTATTGCGTCACGCCTTCCTTGGGCCTGTCAAGCGCTTCCAAACTCAACTTTACGTAACTTCCCGTATTTAAACGGAATTTCTTGTGAGTGTTGTCATAGCTATGTCTGTAGCAGTTGACCAAATAACATCAAGTTATTAATATAAATATGTCCTGTGTCGTAGGACGGAATTGATAGATTAGTCGTTTTCATTCTTCATAATTATTATCATCAACTTGTTTATAACTAAGCACTAAATTTCTCCGTTCTTCTTTTCCTCATTTTACCTAACTCGAATAGATTTTACTAAATTAGAAAATTAAATTGAGATAGCAGTCAAATGTTACTTTATTCTGAACAGTTACAAGTAGGTACTTACACATTGTAATATCCAATAAAAGTCAAAGGACTGTTCCTGTCCTGAGAAAAATCGGCGAAAAGCTCCTGGTCACAAATTTATATATTTTTTCTATGTTCACTTACTGCAAAAAATTAAAATACTGTAAAACATAAATATGAGCGTTTCGATCTGACTTAACTTTTTCTCTATTTCTCTCAGGTAGGCCTTGGGCCCACCACCACCACCACCAATCTTTACAGATTCGACATACCACAGCTCTATCAGTATCTATCCACACTCAACTTAAAAAAAGTAGTCTTTGCAACGAAAATCACTCCTAGTTTGGGCAAGTGCTAAGGCTGAGCCTGAACTAGCAGAATCATCCGGATAACCTCGTTACACGCAAAGAAATCGATGTGTAAATGCGGCCCCAATGTAATCGAAGTAAAAGGGCATTTCGGATGCGGGCGGCGCCAGGGTCGCCAGCTCGTTCCGCTGCGGGTCAATTGGAATCAGCGTTCTTTTATTATTTATGCTGCTTCCTTATGCCATCCACTATAACTTGATCTGTGCTGGATTTATTGAGGCGCACTAGAGATTTTTGAACACCCAAGATGTACTTTTATTCATTTAAATAAGGAATGAGCGCCTACTATGCTGAAGTTTTCTGCATAGCTACAGCAAGTGATCATTATGTGTGTCCACAGCCTTCGGAATTTATTATCAGCCTTTATTATGATTGAGCGTTGCGGATGCACGGTAACCATTTTTTTAGTGCCACTTCATCTTCAGGAAAGGCTCTGACGTCTCAGACGCGTGGAGCCCCTACAGCGGCGGGCTTTGTGTCCGGCCGTTAGTCGGGACACCTCGTCGCGTTGATTGGCTGCCGACCCACATTAGCACCAGATAGCGCCTCCGGGGCCAATCCACGTCCTTTGCTGAGGCTGCTACAATGTCTTACAAATAATTAGTGTTTTACTTCGCCACCTCATGAAACTCCTACTCAGTCGGCTTGCTTCAAGTTACAATTTCAAAATATTCGCGTCAGAGTGGAACAGTCATTAACTTACCTACCTTATTTAAGCAGACATTACACCTTTACATAATTACCACAATTAATAATTTTGTGTTTTATTTCGCAGTGGCTTCAGAGATTTAAGATGGCCTTACTACCTATTATTGTTTCCTAGCATAAATCAAGAGTACTTTAAGCCTCTCTGTAGAAAAGTAAAAAATTAAAATACCATGAACGGATCAATGGATTTCAGTCAGCACCTCTGACCACTCGGTCATTAGAATAATAATACACATTTTTGCCCAATAAGTTCGCTAGTACCTATTACTTGAATTAAAAAGACTAACTACTCGTGGCTGATTATTCTGAATAGCAAAAAAAAATTATTCAAAGTAATATTTTCCGAGTGTTAAAAGCGAATTCACCAATGAGTCTTTTGTGGTGTTAATATATTAATATATTGAAAGCCACACGGCAGTCAACACGGTTGCAATTAAATGTACTTAATTGTAACATTTGGTTTACTTCACTTAGTGTATTGCGAAGAGTGTCTCAAGACTTATTTGAATTTTAAATATCAAATAATTTGCGTTGTTTAAAAAGTAAAACGTGGATATTTTGCAATTGTCATCAGCAAAGTTTGAGGCTTAGTAATAAAGCGTATTTTGATCGAGATACGCATACAATTTTGTAAAAATCCACTATCGAAATGGTTAGAACTTAGCAGGCGATCCGAAAAGGTCACACATAAATCATAAAAAGTCCATAGAAAATACCCGAGCTCAAAACATAAATTCGACGAGTTATTAATGAAATCCAACCACAATTATGTCAAAATGTCATAAAAAGAGTGAACGTTTGCCAGCAAAGTCAAGGCGAGCTTTTGTCGGATGTTGTGTTTACACATAACCTCCGTGTCCATATTTACAGTTGAAAATATAATATTTTTAAATTCAACTGGAATATGAGTTTGATAAAAAAAATCAAGTACCATATACATGTTTTGTTAAGACACCCATAACAAAATATGTACCTATATGATATTTTTCTTTTGTTTTATAATTTCAATTCCTGCATGAAACTTCATTTGAGTTGGTTCTCAATTCTCTTTGGTTTATGTTTCTTACTTGTAATAAAGTGAATTATAAATGTTCTTATTAAAAAATACCTATGTAGCTTTGTATTCAGAAGCAGACTATCATTTTGGTCGCTGTCCCCTAGTGAGAGGTAGGTGAATCTCAGTAGATCTTGGTCAGTTAGTTCCTTTAATGGTGTCTCCCTTCGGTAATGGACACACAAATCTGACCACTGACAATGGTATCAGAACCCAACGTGGTAGGTGGTGAGCCTTCCGCCGTTATCTGGGTCGATTTGATTTTTTATCGATGTTTTCCGTCACCGTAGAGTTAGTCGGATATTTAACAATGAACACAAAGATTTTGGTTCTGGCCAGATTTGAACTCGGGACCACACTATCCACGATCTGAGTTTGGGTGCTGAACCACTAGGCCACGAAAAGGTCTTTAAAAATTATGACCAAAAACATGATCCACTTTGCCATGTGTTTAAATACGGGTGTTACAGTGTTTGCGAGAGACTATCGATTTTCTTACTTTAGAAATGATAGCAGGTAGTTTTTGCGGCATCGGTCCGCGTGTGCCACCGAGGCGGAGGGTGCTATCCATCCTGGACAGGGGTGAGGGGTGAGCAATGGAACTCATCTTGCTACGGAATCGCGCAAAAACTAACGGACACTAAATTAGGCGATAGTTTATTTTACCGATTTTTGCAGGAGCTTTGGACTGTTTTGGTGAGTAGTTTTTTTATTTTGCTTTATTCAGGTAACAAAGAATTTTATAACACATGAGCATATTGAAAACAACAACACATTAAATAATGTCTAAAGTTTCGTTTTTCTAATTGGATCTAATTATTCATAACTCTTTCAGTCGCTTTTAGTAGTCTTTTCAGTCTCATTTTCCTGAGATCTCTCCGTACATGGTAGTGCAGCTGACACCGATAATATTGAGTAAAGCACATTGTCGCGACGTTCCGTGAGAGTGGCTTTGGAAAATGTTACATAGTTGGCAGTCTGAGGAGAGTACTTCGACGGTGCACCTGCTTCCAACAACAGACCCGGGCTTACATATTGAAGCAGGGGCTTTACTAATTGACTCTAAAATTTAGGTGAAAACTAAAAACCGATATCACTAAAATGTAACAAAAAACACTTTAAACGTTCTAAAAAAATACTTATTTTAGACTTTTATTTATGTGTTTCTTAAAAATCGTTTGAAATGGTTACCAACAGAACTTCTCTACTTTTCTCTTCCCCCTTTTATAATGCTCTTTAGAGTCACTTTTTGGACCGGCCAGTAGAGTATATCTTCTCTTATTTTTTGAATCGATTAAATAAATAGCAATAAATATCTATGAACCTCTCAACATAACATTTAATCGTCTCGAGATCTATGGATCATAAATACTGATGTGACAAATACTTACCACTTCTTAGATATTTAAAAAAGTAGTAAAACTCGAGTAGGTACATAAGAAACACCAATGTTCCGACAAGCGAGTCTTAAATTCGGGTTCCCTCAATAAATATAAATAGGAATATCCCATTACTATTTATATTACAAAGTCCTCTCGCAAAAAATAGCGCATAAGAAATTTCGCTACAAAATATAACAATTGAAAGTCTTTATTGCATCGTCAACAAGACGGTTATGCAAAGCCGGAGCAGAAAAGATCTCGTTAAAATAGTCCCGTGGCTGCTAGAACGAAGGGTTTTTTTTATTTCTCATTCGCGGCAAATTGAATACACCTGCCAAGAGATATCCGAGCGAAGTTATTTCTATTACGCCGCTTGCAAAATGTATTTGGGTTAATATGGCGTAGCCCGCGCTTCGAGCTGCTTTGACACTGAAAATATTTCTAACTGGCCCTTTAGTTGTTTTTTTTCTATCACTCTGAAGAAAAAAAGTTTTGTGTATTTGCAGACAAACATTCAAGCATTCCCTGTATTAATGTATATAGTTATAGGGTTAAAGAATTTATTCTCAAAAAAGAAAACAAAATAAAACCACTTACATGCGAACAAAACATACAATTAATTTAGGTCACCATCAAGGTCATCAGTTTTCTTTGCTTTGCAGGCTAGATTTACACCTCACAGTGAGAGTATTGTAGTGTTGAACAATAATTGTATTAAGCATTAATGAGTTAAATATGGCAGCAACAAGAAATGAACGTTTCATTCATCGTTCATTACAGATATGAATTTAACATTAAAGTTTAATAAATAACATTTAATTTAATTTTTTTATTGACATTTCTAAATGTATAAATTAAAGTATAAAAATTAATAGCCATCAATCTCTACAGAATCACGCGCATAGTGAGTGGTTTTGAACAATGTAATTGAACAATGCCGACTTGAAACCAGTTATAGACTCTACAGCTCTAATATGTGAAGGTAGTTTGTTATAGAGGTACCAAATTACTTCATATCTTCGGCAACACGAGCAAGCTAGGTCGACGAAGACTGCGTTTAAAGATTTGCGATCCTTTTGTAAAATATAAATTTTACTGATGATCCTTGTAATTAGAATAAAAGTGCTATAAAAATAAAGTTGTTGTATGGTCATTACTTTTCTGTCATCAAAGATTTTACGAGTTACTGGTAAATATAAATTGCAGAAAAGTGTATTATTTTATTTTGAGCTCTTTGTAGTTCCTGCAGTCTTGTTTTGGTGGCACTGCCGCATACTAGTACTAAATATAATAAATGTGATTTACAAGGGAATTATTGATATTGAAACGAAGTTTTTTTGGTACTCATTGGTTTACATTTCGGAGTGCTCCTGATAGTGACGATAATTATTTTTAATATACTCTTTTTGTTTATTCCAAGTTAGAGATGATTATCCATTCTTAGATCAAGATATTTTTGGCAGAGTTTGTGTTCAAGCGAAAAATTATAGGGTGGAATAATTTCATTTTTAGACTTGAAGATGATAGTTAATTGTTAATAAATTGTATCGGAACCACTCAAACAGTACATTAAGATTTTCTTGAGCATTTGAGATGACTTCATACACATCAGCACCGAAGAGATAGGCATGTATCATCCGCGTATCATACATTGACGTACCTAGTTAAACAGAAAAACCACAAAGATAGTGGAAAAAATCAAAAACCAATTGCACGTAATTCTACAAAAAGAAAACCATCTACCGGGTGGTTAGATATCAAAAGACTTACAAAAACGATATGGCATACTCAGTCAGTGATGTGATGTAGTAACTTTGTTTGATTTTTTCAATTGACTTTTATTTTGAGGATCACTGTTATCATGCAAAAAGTACTGTTCGACTGATTTTGTATGTTGTCGTTGAAATTAAAGTCAATTGAAAAAACAAATTTCTCCTTACATGCAAGTATTTACTAAATCAGTTACTGAGTAGTTATGCGATACGTTTTGTAAGTCTTTTGATAATCACCCGCTATATAATGAAGATAGTTTTTGTTACAGCAGTACTGAAGCGTTGCTAGTGTTCTGACCACGCCTAGTTCGCGTCTATTGCACCCACCCTGTCTAATGTGAACAGTTATCCTAGTAAAAAGTAGCGACCATCGTAACAGAGAGCTGTCAACCCTGCGCCGTCCGAGTGGGCCAGCGGCCACCGCGTCGCCTGCCCTCGGTAAAACGTTGACACAATAAAATGCAATTTTCCACTAACTCCCGGGTTCATCCCGGGCCGCGCGCCGAAAATTTCGGGTGACCATGCTGTTATTTAAAAATAATTTATGTAATAAAACCTACTTGCCTTCAGTCGTCGCAATGCTTGGAATTTAGTTTAAGCTTGCTGAGTGCGTGTTGGTGTGATACTGGAAGTGACAGTAGAGTTACTACCTAAACAATTGACCCTCTGACTAGGTTCCTGGCAGAAAGTTGAAGTTGAGATGTTGACGTTAGCAGTTGACTTAATAAGAGAAGAAAATAAAAAGAAAACATTTTTTTTCTGTTAGGGAGAAAATATATTATTAATTACAGCAATAGCTGAGAAATACATAACATACGATTTGATTCCCTCGCGCAGGATTGATCTTGAATAACTCACGGACGCGAGATTGTATCAGACTATTGAGCCAACTTGAACCATACACCACCGTTTTTGTGCTTCTAGCGCCGCAGTTGCAAGTTACCAACTAAAAACTTCGAAGTTATTATAAGGTATATTTGCGATTGGTTGATGAAAATTTGTTAGTGGGGCAGTAAAACAGTTTATTTGTGTTCGCTTTATTAAAAAAATCGATTGGCCTTAACAATACAACGTAAAACTATTCTTTATTCTATTTGAAATTAAAAGCGCATTTTACCCAACTCTCCTTTTCCGCGCTTCACCCAACGTGCGGTTCTACGAAGTGCGGGCAGTATCACTCGCAAACCTACCTCGACGATATCATTATAGTAAACCTGGAAAAAATATCCCGCAGCGCGATATGACGCTGCCAACACCATATATTAAACAGATTAGGTAATATTGCCAGGAATTTGAAAACACCTGGCTAGAGATATTATAAAAGGCAAGATAAACACAATAGTTTAAGAGATTGTGTTGATAAGCAATAGTAGTAAGTACAGAAGTTATTAATTTATTTATTCTTCATTGCACAAAATTAAAAGTACAATAAGTGGACTTAATGCCAAAGGCATTCTCTACCAGTCAACCACACGATCAAATTGATAAATTGAACAAGGTGCACGAGATTAAACTAGATACATTCCTTTAAAACAACAACAAATGCCAATTATAATTAAAAACCAAAACAACAAAACAATATATACCTTTACAAATATCAATATGAATATACATACACAAATAGAATACATATAAAAAAATAAACATTCATCAATAGATGACATATGCATAAATATATAGGCAAACACACACTCCAAATAAATAAGCCAACAAACAAACAATCAGCAACAAAAATAAAAATAAAATATAAGCTAAACCATATAAACCCCACAGAATGACCTCTCAATAAAACTGAACCACATTCACCTCACAGTTTCGCACGGACCCATTCTTAATGCGTGACAAGCGTCCCGTAATGCTTTATTCGTTTTTTATGATTATTTACTAATTGATTTTCTTACTGGAACTGGAAGTTTGTTCCAAAGACGAATCGCAGATACAGCGAAATAACGAGACATGAAACCGGAAGAATGAGAGGGAGTAAGAAGAGAAAGAGTATCTTCAAAACGCAGCTGACGACAATGTCAGGAATGATGAAAGAAAGAGAACATTTAACATTCGAATGGAACTACGCTGCCCAGTTAAGTTTCGAGCGGTAAATAGAGACGTGATCGTATTTGCGCAGTCCGAAAATGAAGCGAATACAGTTATTTAGAAGTCGATCCATTTTGTTCTAAAGCTCCTGTGACACGTTACTATGGCAGACATCACCATAATCAAGCAACGGCAAGATAAGGGCTTGCACAAGCAGTGTCTTAGTTGATGACGGCAGGAAGTTCTTCAGGCGAAAGAGAGCGCGAAGAGTCCCAGTGACTTTCTTACCCACTAGGCAGCAAGGCTGCCTTGATCACTTCATGCTGAGAGTAAATAAAATCAAGTATGAACCTAAGATAGCGATTTTGCAAACAACAATTACGGATCATCACACCATTTTTCTATCGATCTCAAAAATAAAAAAATAAACTAAAGATAATAGAACTAAAACCACTATACATTTTGTAGCTGCCTTAAAATATTTAAAAAATAGTAACCTATCAGAACTCTTATTTAGTGATGACCCAATGACTGTGACAAACAACCTTATAGATAAAATTATGGTAAGCCTGAAGGTGACGCGCGTGTCTTGCAGCAAAAGAACTATACAACCATGGATTTCTCCTGGAATCTTACGATGCATTAGAAATAGAAATCAACTTCAAAAAAGACTACAAAATGACCCTCATAATGAAACTCTTCGCATTACTTACAGACGTTACAGAAATTATTGTAATCATTTAATAAAAAGCATAATACGACAGAGATACCATTACAAAATCTTTAAATAACAATAAATTACTTTGGAATAACATTAAAAACATTACATACTCTAATAAAAAACATAATACCAATACTGAACTGCACTACGAGTACTTAAGGTCTTCGTCGATCGAATCAGCAAACCTTATTAATAATTATTTTACCAACATAGGATTAAACCTTGCAAATGACATACAACACAACACAATAGCATCAAATAAATCTGAGAATAATAAACCGGCACAATCAAATTCTTTTGCTCTAATACACACACACGTTGATGAAGTTCATAGCACTATCCTACACCTTAAATCGAACAGCGCCCCAGGCTAGCATAACATTCCCAATGATTTTCTAAAATTGGCGGTTGATGATCCCATTATCACTCACCTAGTAAATCTCTGTTTTGACACTGGTGTATTTCCTACACCATTAAAACAATCGATTATTACACCAGTATACAAGTGTGGGGATGAAGAAGATATTGGCAACTAAAGGCCAATCTCGGTTCTGCCAGCAGTGTCCAAAATTTTGGAGAAACTACTCAACACTAGGCTTCTAAACTATTTAAATAAATTTAATAAATTGTCATCTTCACAATTTGGCTTCAGAAGGGGAAAATCGACAGAAGACGCGATTTCAGAGCTGAGCTCCTTTGTGACTAGGCAACTTGATAAGAGTAAAAAATGTCTGTCGGTTTTCCTTGACTGAAAAAAGCCTTTGATACTGTCTCCATCCCCATCCTTGTACGCAAGCTTGAAGATATGGGAGTAAGGGGGACACCCCTTGCGCTTTTTGAACAGGAAACAAAAAGTAAAACTATCTGATTGCACTAGTGAAGCTGTGGGCGTGGCGTGTGGCTTGCCGCAGGGTAGCGTTTTGGGACCTACCCTCTTTCTCGTCTACATCAACGACCTATGTAGTATGAAAGTTCCTAACGCTAGAGTCCTGTCGTACGCTGATGACACGGCCGTGGTATTTGGGAGGCGGTCAAGAATAGTGTTGAAGCTGGCCTTTCTCGGGTATCTATGTGGCTAAAACAAAACCTCCTCACTTTAAATACTTCGAAAACAAGCTATATCTGTTAGTATCTACAGCAATTCACAGCCTCAAACTGATTTTAATTTTAAAATTCATGAGTGCACAAACGATACTGATAAAAAAAACGTGTAATTGTCCATTCATTGGAAGGGTATCTCAAACAAAATACCTGGGGGTAATTGTAGACTATAGATTATCATGGTACCCACACTTAGATCACGTCATCAATAGAACGAGGAAACTAATCTGGATATTTAAAACACTCGGACATGTTATGCCATGTAAATCGGACAAAGACTCACCAAATTATCTACTCAACCACATCTACACTGCTCTGGCTCAATCCATACTGACCTACTGTATTCCTGTCTGGGGTGGCGCAGCTAAAACTCAATTCATTGAGTTAGAGAGGGCGCAGCGTACTCTTGATAAAGTTATGTATTTTAAGAAGAGACGCTTCCCTACTGACACTCTTTATAGCATCAGTGGTTTCCTTTCGGTCAGGAAGTTATATGTAGTGTGAACAACCCTTAAAACTCACAAATCAATAACTTACGACCCTGGCCAACTAAATAAACGACGTAGAAATGTTTTAGCTCAGTCCTACAATATTAAGACAACATTTGCCAGTAGACAATTCGTCTCACGTTCTACCTTCCTTTATAATAAAATAAATAGAATTTATGTATATATGACAAAACACATCACAGCTGTAAGGAACTTTTGCCAAAATGGATTAAAAATAAGACATACGATGAAATCGAACAACTACTAGAGCGCAATGCATAATTTTAAAGCTAATCTAAATTAAAATACACTCCCTTAATATTTCATCACTAATGCACGCACGCACGCACCCACAACCACACGCACATACACGCAAATTTTATTTTTAAGTAAAACTCAGATAACTTTTGCGAGTTAGTAGGTACTATGTAGTAGAAGTATATAGGTAGGTGAAACAATGTTTTTCGTTACATATTCAAATCCAGTAGAAATGGGCTAAAACTTTTTCCGTAACTTATCTTATCAGGCATTGGTAAAACACCAGTATTTTAGGTATATTCTTTTACCGGGGCACGCGTGGCTGCTGCCGCTATCGCCGCCGATAGGCGACTGTGGAAGCGGTGGTTCGTGGTGTTATCTACAGCCTACTAGGTGTAAGGACATTCTGTATGGTCAAGCCCATTAGGCTAGCAGGTTGCACCTGAACCCCGGTTTAATAAGCAGACGCCTTCTGTAGGTAAATGACTTCTTATAAAATATAAGTATTCACCCACCTTAACTCTTGTTAATCTAACTGAACTCCTTTTTATATTTTTGTTTTTGTCGGACTTAGTGTAATTTTTCACTTGATGTATTTATGTTTGGCGCTATCTGTTAAATCGTACTTATCTTGCGACTATAGTAGCAACCCTAGGCGATCAGGCAAGTTGAGAGAAAAAGGCGAGAGTAGTCCTTCTGTTAACTCTTTATTTTGTGTCGGTAGTGAAACGGCCATGTCACCACAACATCGTGCCGCAGATTTGGTGACAGCTTGTCAAATTACTTTCTGCTCACGTGGCTGGTCCACTTCAGTTTTGATTCAAGGGGATTATTAGCCAACTTTTTCCTGTTAAACCTCTCATGTGTTACCCTACGTAACTATCCTTTCTTGGCAAAACTAATGGCCAGCTATTTGCCTTCTTCAAAAGAGGTGTTATTTATCCCCCAATAAGGAAAACATTGTAATTGCTTATTCTGCCAATCAACTGTTTAATGTGTATCCCGGGATCTGCTGCGATCTTAACGACCGCCTGTTTACGGGAGAATAGTTGTCTTATCGCACGAGAGTGTATCCCGAGATACTCATTAAATAGCTGATTGGTTTAGGATAATGAAGTAGTTTACATAGGCTATAGAAAAAATAAGTAAGCATCTGATTATTCTTCTTTTTGAGTTTCTTCTACTAAAATATATTTTTTTAATCATTTTCAGTTATTTAATTCTTTACACACTAAAAGACACTGAAAACATTCAGGACAAAAAACTTTAGGTCAACATTTATCATTATAAATAGCTCCTAGATAATTAACTTCGCTTTTCTAGAATCTGTATGTATCGGAATTAATTTGTACATTCGTGAAATTCATTTAACTTTAAAAGTCTAATTTATTTCATATTGAATCTTATTTGAATGCTGTCAGTTACCTGCGTCAATGTCTAACGGCAGCCATCGATCACGCTCCATCCCTCACACCCCTTTTTAATAAATGTCGGCCGAAATTAATGAATCAATCTTTTATTGTTCGCGAATTACATTTCCATTATTCTGTGACGTTGGCAGGCGAGCGGTCGTCCATCAATCCAGCCGGACGGCTGATTACAAAGATGATCCGGTGGAACATGAAGAAAACTAATCCGGGATTGTAACGTCACGTACGCACGATTACACGCGAGCTCTGAGTTTGTTGACTGTGGCGGTGTCTGAGAATGATTTACTTACTTACATGCGCGATGGATAAGATGTAATCATTGTTTAATAAACTTGAAGGAGCTGGGTGAACTGATTCCGAGACAACACGAGTCCCGTGGCTACAATGCTCTCACACCCGTTTTTTGAATAATATGAGTTTCAACTGCAAAGTTGACGCGTTCACAGATTTAAATGACAAAGACAATTTAAATGATACCATAGTTTTTATTTGCTATTTGGTCCTATTTCATTTGATTAAAGTGGTCTCGAATTAACATGTTATGTTTTTCTCAGAATAAATCCGAAAAAAATGAAATGGCTGAAATGCAATACGGGAAAAATCCGAACTGAGTAAACGCACGGACATCCGCGGTGGACATACGTATGTGCCTTACATATACAATTTTGAGAGGTATATGGCGAATGAACGCTAGCCAAAACAATGCTAAAAGCTTCTTACGCCCTCTCATTCTTCCGGTTTCATGTCTAGTTCTTTCGCTGTATCTGCGATTCGTCTTTGGAACAAACTTCCTGTTCCAATAAGAAAATCTATTAGTAAATACAGGTTTAAAGTGGCTGTTCGAAAGCATTACGGATCGGTGGTCACGCATTAGGGATGGGTCCTTGAGTCACTGTTAGGTGAATGTGGTTCAAAGTTAATACGAGGTTATTCTGAGGGGTTTATATGGCTATTATTATGTAATTTTTTTTTTTGTGGCTAGCAATTCTTGGTTTGGTTGGTTCTATTTATATTATGACTTCTGTTTATGTATGTTTATTTTTATCGATTTATATTGAATTTATATATTATTTATTTTGTTGTTTTGTTATTTTATAATAATTAGCATCTGTTGTTGTTTTCAAAAGTAATTTATTTAGTTTAATCTCGTGCACCGTGTTTAATTTATCTGTTTAATCGTGTGGTTGACTGGTAGAGAATGCCCTTTGGCATTAAGTCCGCCAATTGTATCATTAATTTAGTGTAATAAATAAAATAATAAAAGCTGCAGAGCACTCTTTCTGCAATGATTGAACACTCCGATCTATCAAGCTTATGAAACTACTGTACTCGTAGATAGCAGTAACTACCTACTTACAGCCTATCCATGCCTTGATATTCCAAACTAGAACGTGTCCCTACTACCTCTCTCCACGACTACGATCGAGACTGTCCCAACGGTCATCCACTCTTTTTCGAACTAAATAGCGAACACAAACTCACTTCACTCCGATGACCCAATGGAACACATTAATTCGTTTCTTACAATCTTTGATTGCTATTTACAATGTTTTCGAAGTTTATGAATAGCCTTTTTAGTATTTTCTGGTGCCCAAAATGCTTGCATGACTTCAGTTGTCGTTTGTAGACACATCCTCTTTTTTGTGCTTACTTCACATCGTTATAGCACGCAGTTGGTTGCTTAATTGACATGGGATCGCGGGACCGGCTGGTCCTGTTTAAATTAAAAACCTGGTATGGAAAAAAATTCACAAAATCACAAAACCTTTTAGGTAAACCCCTACACAATACAAGAACACCAGCATTGATAGCTCAGATAACAGAGAGATATTGAAGCGTCGTAATTGCAGCATTTACTGCCTCCCAATCATTTTAAACTAACAAGTCACTTCAACCATATCGAAGCCTAGTAAGTTTATACTCCTTACTTTTTCAGAGTTCGAACAATTTTACGTTATACGCTCTCCTGTAAAATTGGCTTTTAAGTCCTTGCTAGGTTTTGAAATGGGACAGCCGCAGGGATTTGGCCAAAAATTGGGTCATCGATTACAAACAATGCGTTGTGCGTCCAGCGCAGCCTGCGAGCGTCGATTGCCCGATATCGCCCGATAATCCCGACGCGTGTTACGGGTTCATTAATTTTGCTAGGTGTTAATATTCTGTTACATTTTGGAGACCAATCATGGTAAAGATTTTATAGCCACCGGTTTTATTTTTAACAAAAATGTGAAGCTGATACTTCTGGTGTTTTGTTTAACATGGTCCTTGTTCAGGTAAATATAACAATATAAAATCCATCATTACGTATCAAATGTGATACATGGGATAGGTAGTGAGTTAAGAAAATCAATCTTTTTGGTCTTTGACTGTCCAAAACCAGTCCAAAGAGAAAATTGAGTGTTCGTAAGTCACTGGTTGAATTAAATGGCGTTCAGCGTGTGAAGTAGATTATCCGAATGATTTCACAAGCAGTGTCTATTAAGCCTTGTGTATATGAACGTACTCGTATTTCATAGAGATTAATTTCATAAATAATTGCTCCAAAAAGAGCTGAGCACTGGTCTCCGTCCATTTGATGGTCCTTAGAGTTTTATCTGATTTTTTTGCCCGGCTCCAAACAACAGTCCCTTGTGATGTCAAATATCTTTCTACTCTAACTTTGGGACACCACTTGAGTTTCTGCGATGTAATGGAAAAGTAATCCAGTCGATAGGGTGCGTGAGAGGATGAGAAGCGCGAAGCAAAGAAGGGCGCGAAGGAGCCACACCTTTCGCGCGTCCTCGACATAATTAACGTTTACGAGCGCGCCAGGGCTGCCGACAAGCGGAAGGTGGATTAAGAAATTCGGCATGACCGGTGTGGACGACATAATCAGGTTTTCTACCTACCCATTTATAACTATGTATTAATTTTGATTCTGAGTTAAAATCAACCCTGAAAATAATAAAACGACACAAATCAACAAGAAAGTTTCAAGTTGGCAAAATGTTTAGTGAGCTCTTATCAAACGCGAAGTGACACATATGGAATATACACGGGATTAAAAAAACATCGAAACAGTTTTGAATACTGGAGATTATAATCTAAACTCCATAGCCTAATGAAGATAAAGCCATAGGATTATAGAAAGTGAAGCAAAGAAGGTCTTTCGACGTAATTAATAGCGCCTACGGCCTACGGGCCAGGCAGGCACTCAGGGTGGCCGACAAGGCAAAGGGCGAGTTCGCACGCCACGGTTTTGCTACATAATTGAATTACTGAAACCTTCTATCGATCAGTGAATGTTTCCTACAAACTGATAAAGGCAGAAAAACAAATTACATAATTTAACAAAAAAATTACCTTTAACCAGGTTTCAAGATAATTGATGTTAATTATTATGACTTAACAAAGACATTACATTCTGTGGTTACTTTATACCTAGTGTAATCAATTAAATTGTAAAATTTCACCTTAACAACTTAACATGCACATCTTAAAAAACGAACACAACGGTAAACATACCAGTTGTCATGGTCTTGAAATTTTTAATCGAACTAAAACATCAAAATCTCTAATAATGATGGGTTTTAGCTTCTGCCCCTCGCCGGCCGTTGCCGCGGCACTCTCCCTTCACTCGCTTGGCTTCGTGCGTCAATTCATGTTCACATAACATGCTCGTCGCTTCGCTCCTCGCACCTGTTTTTCAAATTGGTTCGTACCTGTGATCCTAAAATCCTATAATGCTATATCTTGCCAAACTCAGATGTTATATATTTTCATATTTATAGATTTTTCAAGTTATAGATTTACATGATATGCATTTCAAAAGTAATGGTATTTCTGATTGTCTTTTCAAATTAGGGATTTCCATGATTATGTATAATAAGATAGTGGCTTTTAATTAAGAGGTGTAGTAACTTTTAGTCAAATCTGTTATTGATTTTCAAATGAGGATTATTAATTTTATGAATTCAAAAAGGACATCCAAAAATATCGAATCTTTGATCAAAACCAACCCTAACAACGATTACTGCAAAACTTACCTATTACTGCATCAGTAATAGGGGAGTTTGTAGTAAACCGCCGGTCGTGTGGCGACTCTTAAGTTTTCCAACCTTTTTAACACCCTGTTTATAGCTATTTCATTTTCGTTAGCATACCCACGGCAGTCAATGTTCTTCCACCAATGCTCACTTGCATTGCAGACGCCGAACAAATCCGTGCTGTTGATGCTAAAGTTGATCGAATGATACAATTCCTCATTTCCATCCGCCTGTCGGGGTGATCGATGGCCTCCCGAAGGGCCCGCAAAAAGTTACGCTTTGTTTCCATTTGATTTATACTTTCAAATAACTTTTTTATGGTGAAAATAGAAGCAAAGATAGCAATATTTATGAAGAGAGACGTAAACCGTATTTGAAGCAGTGAGCAATCGGCAAAACGTGAGCTTTCAAATACACACCTTGAACGAACGAACCCGACAAAAGGGAGATTTTGAGAATTATTATAATTTTGAATTTTATTTTATGCGACTTTTTGAAACGTCTTCAGAACAAGTTAATAAATAAACCATGTATTGAAATAAATTGAGTAACTTGATAAATTGGAAAGAATTGATACGGATAGATCGGCGACTTAATAATTTCTCTACTAGTGCTAGCGGTAGGTAGGTAGGTACACTCCGAAATGCAGTCAAAACCTGAAAATTGTGTTAAAGGCATGAAAATCGGAACGCTTGATCTATAGGCCATACGAATTAATTTGACCCATACGAATTAGATTTGATTTGAAAAGGGAGGAGTTATGGCGTCATCATTTTTTTTGTATGGGAAATAAAAAGTTTTTGCTGTTAAACCTACCGTGTGTGATATCTAATGAAAGGGCTTACTGGGCCAATTCTAAAAATATATCACATCTTTATATTTTACTCACATGTATTAAATTAAATTAATAATCATTTTCAAAATATATCGAGTTAGAGTTCCTCCAGATATGATACGGTTGAGTATTTTTTTGTAAAATATGCTTTAATTGGTACGTGATATCCTCATATTTAACCCAAAAAAAGGATTTTTTGAGAATTTGTACATTTAATATTTTTTTTATGATTTTTCAATTTATCAAAGATCGACACTTGTCGAAATTGACTTTTTATACATGTTTCAACTAATCATAATTTTATCACATTTTGTAAAATTCAAAAATTATAAAAAAATACTAAATGTTAAAATGTGATATATTTTTAGAATTGGCTCAGTAAGCCCTTTCATTAGATAACGCATACGATTGGTTCCAGAGATAAAACATTTTTTTTCCCATACAAAAAAAAAAGACTTCGCCATAACTTCTCCCCTTTTTTTATTTTTTGACGTGCTACGGGTCAAAGTGATCTGTGTGGCCTACAGATCAATCGTCCCGAGTTTAATGCCTTTAACACCGTATGCGGTGAACTTAGCGTACCGTTAGCACTATACTACATTAGGCGCCTTGCAACACAGCATAAACATGATGCTCGTCACACGTGTTTTTCCTGAGCGGGGATCTAATTTAAGCGCTATATTACTAAGCAGAGCCAAAGTTAAGTAAAACTAATGAACCAGTGAAATAATATTTGATTTAGTGGTAAAGCTTGCAGTTTCAGTCGATAAATATCTCTAGAAATTACTGAAGAATAGCAGCAGTTTAGTATTCAAGTGAAGCGCACTTCATCAATAACATTGTTTAATTGCTTGAACGGGAACTAAATTGAAGGGAGATTGTGTTGTTTCGTTCCCGCTAATTGCTTTCAGAGGAGCGTGATATTTTTTTAACTAAGACTGTTTTCAACAATCATGAGGTGCTGATTGAAAAATAACAAAAACAAATAGCGTTGTAGTACTAAAGTAGTAGCTTCATGATTAAACGCCAACAACTATTTTAAAAGATTATTTTAAATATATATTTTTTTGCAAAAAACTCTTTCAACTGTGTCTGATTGTATTTCTTCAGAATAACGTTGCACTAAATCAAAATCGTTATATAAATAATAAATTATATATTTGGTAGGTAATTACGCCTATAATTTATGAGTATTTCAAAATAATATGCAAAAGAAGTAGCTGTTCTGAAAAACGATACTTCCCTTTAAATCCTTTAGATAGTGGCTGACCACACTGTTGAAAAAGTTAAGATAAAATCTACATATTTAAATAATGTAGATATTATTTGCTTCAGAAATAAATTTTTGCTGTTTGTACTATTGCTAACTGAAGAACTTGCCCTGCGTATTTACCTAAGTACAATACCATTCTGATGTAACTCATAAGCTATCATTCCTTATTTATCATTCCTTTATACTATGAATGTCTTATTTTTTGAGCCCCTGCTGGTTTTTTAGAATTTTGGCAATATCTTTAGATACGCTTGCATTTATAAATATTTACCTAGATCACAACCATGAAAAATCTAGGTGAATCCTACGTTACTTATGCTACTGTTTCAGGACTGTATATGTTTGTCCTTAGGTTAACCAAGCTATGGCAACCGCATAGCCCTAGCAGCGATCATTCCTTGCCTAGCCCATCCGCCGCTCGCGCCGCCTCGGCCGGTAATCAATCATTCCTTTGTGGCCATGCTCCATTCACTGCTAGTCCCATGTTTACCGCACTTAATTCCGTGTTGCTATAGCGCCGGTTATGTAATGCAAGCTATTGTCGTGTCATGTGCTGACGTCTCTGGAGGCTGGAATAATTTTTTTATTTATTCGTTTATTTATTTTAAAAACAAACATTTTTATATAGGAATACTTTCAATATTTACTCCAAATTCTTCTTTTTTGAAACCTTAAAATGTATTCCACGAAAACTTCTAACTATAATCATAAAAACTTAGTATATTGGCCACTAACGCATTGAAGGAATTCTAAGAAGGATTAAGGATAATGTAATTCTTAAAGCACACAACATCTGCGTAGCTATTTCGCTGTGGGTCGTATTAAACAGCCTGTATATTTAAAAGAAAGCTGCAAAAACTAATTTGTCTTTAAGAAAGGCTTAGGAATGACGGGCGAATTTCTGTTGCATTACACCGCTTTGCCAAGCACCGGACACGAAGATTAGTATTCTCTTGCAAGTTTATGTAACATCAGCAAATGATGAAGGTCAGTTGCAAAAGTGGTAATCTATCAGGCCTCTTTTTAACCGACTTCAGAAAAAGGAATTCTCATTTCGACTGTACGAGTATGTTATTTTTTTATGTTTGTTAAGTACCTCAAAACTTTCGACTGGGTGGACCGATTTTGATAATTCTTTTTTTTATTCAAATGCTGGTGCTTCCCGTGTAGTCTAATTTTAATTTGGTCCAGTTCTGACAGTGGCATACTCGTACATGAGCAAACCGTATAAGTCTTAAATCTAGATAAAGTAAATGCGCGACAAATGGACGAATAACTCAATACCACGTCAACCGATTTTTTTATTGGAAAGGATATACTTCAAGGGTAGTTTGATGAGAGTTTGGTCAGGTTCTGATTATGGGATCCATGACAAAGTAAGCGAACTCTTCAATTCTTGGGAGCAAATAAACGATACTTTTGCGATGTGTAAAATGAACAAGAACCGATTCACTAAAAATCAAGGACTAAACAGAAACATTAACAAAAAAAAAAACTAAACTAACACTTAAAAAAAAAAAATTTCCAAAACAAATTAATTTGCACTAAGAAGTAAAAAAATAATTTCTAAAACTTATACGATACTGTAATGTAGTACAACTATTGTTATTGTTGGAGTCGGTGTCAGCCGGATATGACTGCCACACAGTGTGCCTACCTTTGTGAATAATTTTATTTTACTGTCTAAATACATTCACGTGCTTCACGAAAATATAAAGCCACTCCGCTCAGCCGCGACAGCGTAACTTTCCCGCCTTTCCCCGAATTTGTTGTAACAAGTTTACGTTGATATGAAACTGTGTTTAGTGTAAATATTCATGCGAGTTCCACATTGTAATGGCAAAGGCAGCCGCTAGAGTGTTGTGTTGTCGGAGTTGCGCCCCTTGCGCCGCACTCGAGGGCCCCGGGCTAATGCTCGCCGCAGAAACTTGCGAGGAGTTGGTACCAGGTATTAGGGGTAAACGCTTTGCCTAGACTTCAGTCTAACATTTTACATATCGGAGTTTTGCGAATGAACTTTAGTACCTTTATGGCGCGTAATGACTGCTGAAAAAATGACTTTATGCCAATGACAAGTTTTCCTAAGGAAATTATTTGGTATATTACTTTTAACATTGTGTTTTAAATGAAAAATAAATAAATAGAATCTTACACCAAGATCATTTGACCCTTCCTAATTAGAGTTTGTATTGAGATAGTAACAGCTTGATGATGCGAGTCGCAACTATATTAATACACTAGCTGTCCGGCAGCGGCTTCGCTTGCGTAGACTGTCTACCCGGTCAAAATAGAGCCTTAAAAAAAATGCTTATGTCACTCCCTGATAATGTAGCTTTTTAACAGTGGAAAAATTTTAGAAATGCGTCTGATACGTAGATTTGAATGCCGTCTTTGCGAAACACGCTGTTGCGAAAAAATTTACAAGTGGTACGCAAGTTAGAAAAGTCATTAAATCGAAAACCGCTGTATCGAATGACGGATTCGCGAATCACGCTGTTGCGAAAATCTTTTTATATGGTACGCTAGATCGATAGTCGCGGTTTCGAAATCCACTGTCGTGATTTATATATATAAAAGTACAAAACACATAATATTATATATTTTGTATAGGGATAAAACACATAATTTTTAAATTTCGTATAGGTGAACATAAAATTATGAATTTATATAAAACAGAGTTTTTTTATTACACATACATACAAAGTTATTTGCTATCGAGATCATTACGTGGCCATTGTGGCCGGGTATAACATACCCGCGCGCTCTTTACAGATGTGTATCCTCCGTCGTAGCCGCTGCGACACTAAAAGGAGTCGATAGTGAATATGCTCAAAGACTTCAATGACCGGAGCTACTGTGAGTGGCTGTTAACGCGCACGCTTTCTTTTTAAAATTATAACGGTTTTAAAATTCGTCAGGTATTAGATACCCGGCAACAATGACGCCAGGTTAAAAAAAAACTTTATTACTTATTGAATTTGCGGCTTAAACTTACACAAAACAACAGAATAATAATTTCTACCGAAATAATAAGAATAAGTAAAGATACTCATTAAGTTAACAAAAATTAAGAAAAGTCATAAGTTAATTAAACTCAGTAAGGCCGAGTATTTAGAGCTAAAGCTCTTAGAAATTCGGTAATGCTCATAGTGTTTTTATTTTTTAAAATCGCTGCTATAGCATTTTCTTTAATCTTCATGTTTTTTGGTGGCGGAGTGAAATGAAATAAGTCAAATTTTGTTACTTATTTCTTTCTTCATTGCTTGCAGAATTAGGTTGAATTTACGTAAAAAAGGATTATTAAGTATTATTTATTTCTTGAAGATATTTTAAGAAAAATGTTAAATAGTTATTCAATTTGCTACTAACGATTTTAACTGGCCACGCAAGCTAGTGCAATGGTGAGTTATTTAACACTAAAACACGCCGGTTGAATACTAAATTTTTTTTTACTGCTCTTTTTTCCAAATTCTAATCGATCACATAGTAACTTGTTGTGCCTCATCGGAGTCGTGGGTTCGATTCCCGGTTTGAATACACTAATCGCGACAATGGGTATCGATACCACGACTATCGATCTAGCGTACCATATAAAAATATTTTCGGAACAGCGTGTTTCGCGAATCCGTCATTCGATATAGCGGTTTTCGATTTAATGATTTTTCGAACTAGCGTACCACTTGTAAATTTTTTCGCTACAGTGTGCTTCGCAAAAACGGCATTCGAATCTACGTATCAGACCCTTTGAAATCGGTTATTAGTTTCGAAGATTACCTATCTCAAACATTCAAACTCACAAACGCTCTTCTCTTTAAAATATTAGTGTAGATATCAGAGCCATTGAGGTGACAAGTCAGTCAGGAATATATTACAATAACTAAAGTTTCTTGTGGAAGACGTGGGTTCTAATCCTCCCTGATTTCTTCAAGGACGGAATTTTTTTATTTCTAGTTTTCTATCTTTCCAATTAAAAATATGCATTGTGAAGTAAGTATCTTTTTGATTGACCAATCAAATAACAGTTTTGTTAAAATTTATGTCACAGTTTGCCACTAAAATAAATGTTCTAAGACAGCTGGTCCTGTTTCGCTCACAACACCTACTTAGGCGGTTCCCTATTTTATGCAAACATTATTCTGCTCATTTCTTTTTATGAGCGACACAATGTTACCTCACGCAAGCTGAGAACGAAGCCAAACGAAAAATTGCTATTAGCCGAGTTTGTTCACGCCTCGACAAATAATTGAAGCCTGAATATTATTTAGTTATTTCGAACCATTTATGTGAATGCGTAATCAAACACCTTTTGTTGGAAAATGTGATTTATTAAAGTAACCGCCGATGAAACGGGAAAATTGACGGCATCGGTCGCTCGGGAACTCGATATTATAATTTGGGCATTAAGTGCGGAGAAGTGTCAGCTGTTGGAGCAGAAAAGTTCGGGAATACCTTCTGGTGGCAAACGCAGCAGCGTACGACACCTACCTACGAGGTTGACCAATGCCGATGTACAGGTAACAGGACTTAAGTATATAATGGCTGTCTGCAACCGCACTCTGCACATCTGTTTATAGATAGATATACGACGATAAAGATAAACAATTTAAGCACGTAGATCACCTGAGAGAAGGGCGGTTACCATAGCCAATGAAATAATTGTTTTGGTGATTCAGTTAACTCATTAGCTAGCAGTATATAATGCTATTGCAATAAACTGGATGGTACTGGATTAAATTCTTAATCTCGTCTAGATGGGACCTACTGTAGGGTGGTGAAGAAGTCACAAATATATATATATTTTTAGTCTACAATCGGACAGTGGTATTGCTTGTGTCCTAAAGCCACATGACTTACATTAACATCTAACTTTGTTGAGTTGCATGTGGCAAGCAAACATCTTGAATTTTTTTGTACTGTTATCGTTAAGAGGATGTGTGTTCCTTATTTTAAATTCTACAGTAATTGAAGTGTCGTTAAATATCATTTAAACCCTAACTAAACGTAGTAGTGACGTAATCGATAATAATTCGTGCCTAGAGATTGTCTTGTCGTGTTATGTTGGTCCAGCAATCAATGGAATCAAAATCCTGTTAGTGAACCGGACGCCCCGCCAGACGGAACTGAAAATGTTCCGCTCAAATTAACTCGGCTACACGATTTAGTGTTTGCACTGAATTCGTTTGCAGATTAGATTCTCACTACGAATGTACGTATTGGGCTTCCGAGCAATAATAATTAATCGTGGTGATTAAATAAATCCCCGCAGCTGGGTGTTCATGGCGAACCCGCACCCGGCGGCCATCAACATACGAACGATTGACGCAAAGCTGTTCAAACATTTGCTATGCCACAAACAATTTGTTTGCATTTAGCATGACATTATTAAGTACGAATACACTAGCAATTTCTCAACAGATTTTGCTCCATTATATTGAATATTTTTTTTACCATAATATTTTTGGTACCACTTAGTCTTTTAAAAAAAATTAGTAAGTACTCCAATTTTGTTCAACATAACTAGAGTTTATGTTATGATCATTAAATCCCATTTGGCACGCTGGAGAGCATTAACGGAGACTTAAAAAGTTCCTACTACTGTTTGCACTACTTAGCTTTTTGTCTGCAAAACTTTTGGTTAATTTCATTATATTTTTATTTGTCAAAATTATATATGATAGAAAATTGTCAATAAATGAGAATAAACTTATTTTTTACAGAATATAGGATGCAAGCAGTAAAGTATGTGTTCGTAAATGCCAACACTTCCTATTTTAAACGCTTATTGTGTTTTTGTTTACATTTAAAAAAAAAGTACAAGATTATAGGCTTTCATTGCCTGTATTTTATCTGTGTTTTAAGATGTAATTCCCTTTATCCGGTAAAATTAATCGTTTCTGCTATCAATTCGCCTCTTTACGAGGCACGCTGGACGAACTTTCTCCGTGTTTCAGTGCAATAAATTGTAATGCGATTGGTTTCGTTCAGAGAGGATACACCGGTGGTTGTTATGGAATCTGTGATGTACTGAATTCCATGTCGTCCAATACAAACACAAATGTTTCTCGTAAGCATGTGTCTCCTGCGGATCAAACCGGCGCTTAAGGCAGGATAGCTGCTATTGCGTCAACTAGCTAGTAAAAGGACATACCTTATTATTGTCATCTGCTATGCCTCAACAAAAACTGGTAGACATTATAATGACACAAGCATAGTGCATCGTTAAACTTTAAGCCTTTTTTTCGTTATTATGTTCATATTATTGAGAATCTGAGTTAGTTTATAGAAAATATTTACAGCATTTTCTTGTAATTCAGCGTAAAGAAGCTTGCAACTTGAAGGGATCTAAAATATAACAAACTGCTCGCTCAAAAGTTTCACAAGAGCCGAGCGTATGAATATTTTTATCTTTGAAATACACTTTTTCTCAGCGCATGTTCACTCACGATATTAAACGTTAAATGGAGAGAAAAGTCGCTGGGCAATGCACCGGCGATCGTAACTTTACCGAAATTCAAATCAAATCTAAGTTCAGTGCCCTGAGCTTGGCTGAGCGTGGCAGGTAGACCGACTCTGGCGAGAGTTTCGAACCAATCAAACACTTTTTTCTTCCTCACATTAAACTTTTCCCGATCGCCTCTAAAAGCTTTGGAATTAAATTCCTCTATTTCGGTCCACTGCCGCTACTCTGTGGACTCCTCTAGCTCATTGTCTGCAGATGCTATTTTCTATTCTCAATTTGATAATTGTTTTGGCCGCTCTCCAAGAGATGCTATAACTACCCTAAGCGTGCATACAACCTTCCTTACTAGTAAAATATCTGTACTAATTAGTTTTGACAGGGACTTCAGAGTTTAATAAGTTGCGTTTTGCGATGCCTTCGAATCCGTAGATATAAATGTCAGGGACAACTTACACCAAAAATTATCTTACTTCAATGCTAAGAGCTTTAACTGTAAGATATTTTTGCACATAGTTTAGTATTTATTCTTACATATACACTTTTAGTATAAATTCTGAAACGGGTGTTTATACCCAACTATAGAATGTACTATGTTCGCCATATGAGTGTTTGCCCTGGCTGGCTATTGAACTTACAAAGCCCGGCTCAAAATTGTACCTCCTATTTATTTTAAA
Source organism: Udea olivalis (assembly GCA_947369235.1). Taxonomy (NCBI): domain Eukaryota; kingdom Metazoa; phylum Arthropoda; class Insecta; order Lepidoptera; family Crambidae; genus Udea; species Udea olivalis. The sequence goes on from OX376347.1 coordinate 22,098,530, forward strand.
GAATTATTTATAATATAAGGTGTATCTACAAACTAAGTGAAGGACCGATACTTACTTGTTGATATCACAACAAAGTTCACACAAACCCACTCTTACAAAACCATCAAATATCACAGAACACAGTCATGCTACATCTTGACTAACTACACACCAGCATTTATATCACAAATAACACAAACTCGCTTTCAAAAATCTATACATAATGCCACAACCAAATCAAATAAACAACATGATGAACGATGACGCGCATGGTGCGCACCCTAAATCACTTTCATAATCATCATCGTCATTGAAGTTAAACTGTACTGAAACAAAATATTGTGCTAGCCGCCCTAAATGTTATATGTTAGATCACTTTTACTTTACAACCAATGTTCTACTGTCTATTGTCATTCATTTGCAAGGCACTTCTCTAAGTAGGTGGTACTCTTCAATGAAGTACAATATTATCTGTAGTGCACTTTACCGAAAAAAATGCAATACTTCATAGGCGTGAAATAACGAACTATTCGTTACTCTATTGTTGCAGTAATTAATAATAATTCGATCTATATTTCAGTTTTTTTTGTTATTGCATAAATACGTAAATCTGAGAAGATTAAAAGTGCTCGTTTGATATAAGTTTATATTTTCATTACGTTTTTTATTAAACCATTGTGCTTTAAAGTAATTAGGTTTGATTTGTAAAAAATTGAAGTTTTACTTACATACTACTCCCGTCTCGTTATCATTTTAACTACATACACCCATATTTTTTTTTTAAGATAATAGTTAGACTTATTTATTAAAAGCAGTTGTCTTATCACTTATTAGGAACTTTTCGCTTTCTAATCGCGCTTTGTTCACTCTTTTGAAAATCTATCTAATGAATTAGTAGCAGTAATGAATTAGAATTATAAAATAACAAACAAGATTAATGACAAAGTTTGTGAAAATCGAATCTAAAAAAGTGCGGAACCCTAGCTAAACAGACAATTTGTTCTAAGCTGTATCATTTCAGTGGGCTGATTTCATTTCGACGTACAGTTCATCATTTCAGTGGCGTTTAATATCATTTTGGTGGTCATTTTTATCATGTCGGTGGACACTTATCATTTCAGTGGACGAACAAAAATTCAACTTAAAATATTTAAGTAACTCTTGATGTCATTTGATGTCCACTCAAGCACATGTTACAAATAAGGCTAAAGTTTTATTTGTTATTACATTTATATAGATTGCATTGCATATAAAAAATCCCACCGCAATGATACAAAAAAATATTTTGTTGAAATTTATCCACTTATGGTGTACCACAAGGATTACCTTAACATAAAATGAACAGCGAGGGACCCAAGACTAATGTCTTGGGTCCCTCGCTGTTCGCAGCAACATGCTGCCCTACTTATTACCAAACAGAGAAGACATAGACGCATAATGAGATTACTCCGAAACTCGGCCGATAAAAACCTAAACCTTAACCTCAGGTAAAACGACTATGATAGGCATCGAAAGAGCACAGGCTTAAAAAACCTCGACTACATCGCACTACAGATCTGTACCAAGAAGCTTACGTGCTGACTGTCAGGAAATTGTACATAGCGAAAGTATTTGGATGGATTGCGTGTTCGCGAGTGTCAGTTGCTACACGTGCTGAAAGGGAGTTTAGTGAAATTTTGTGAATTTCCGTGGTTTTTTTTTAAATCTAAGCTAAATTATCTTATAATTAGGGTGTTGGGTTGTAGTTTTCCTGGTACAAGGTAAGTAATAGACTTGTCCCCTGCTGAACCGCCTGATCCTTCGGATGGGGCGCAATCTCAGATGGATGAATCACAACCCATGTTTACCCAAACGTTAGCGGGAACTAAAAGACGCTTGATTGATGATGTACCCGATGAGTCGCCCAAAAGAGCAGTCATGAACCCAAATATAAAAATACCCTCAGATATCAGGCAGTATACACTCACCCATCCATTGTTATTGCCCCTAAAACCTACGACGAACAAGATACTGGAACTTTCATTGTTCATGTATCCCGAGTGGAAACAACTCCTACGTCAGACACCTTCATCCAAACTATGAAAGGTTCGGAAAATTCTCAGTTAAAATTAAATCTCAGGTGTGGTCAAGAATGGCGTCAAAAAACTTAATAGAAACGGGATTATTGTTAAATTTGAAACTGCAACTGCAGCAAACAGCTTTATAAATAACAACCTCCTCATTGCGAACCAGTATAATGCAACAATTCCCACATTTAATGTGTCTCGACAGGGACTCGTTAAGGGCATTCCAGTAGACTGGTCCATGGACGAACTTGCCGAATCCATCAAAGTTCCATAAGGTTGTGGTATAGTACTCAAGGCTAGAAGAATGAATCGAAAGCAAATGACTGATGGTAAACCTTCGTGGATCCCCACCCAATCCGTAGTGTTGACTTTCCGGGGTCAGATGCTTCCAGATAATATTTATTGCGGCCACGTGTCTATCCCAGTAGAGATTTATCAACTCCCCATTATCCAATGTTTGAATTGTTGCCGCTTTGGCCATGTTAAAGCCCAGTGCCGATCTCAACCTCGTTGTTACCGTTGTTCTCAACCTCATTCCGCTGTCTCTTGCGATGTTACCGAAGACGCTGCAACGTGTATTCACTGCTCCGGTCCTCACTACGCTCTCAACAAGTCTTGCCCTGAACTCTCGAGACAAAAGTCAATAAAACTAGTCATGTCTCAAGACAGTGTATCCTACTAGGAGGCTTCCTCCAGCTTCCCTTTAGTCAGGAAATCATTTTCTGACGCTACCAAAAACGCTTCATCCAGCAATAATATATCATTCCCACCCACCTCTCACACTCAGCAACCCCACTCTACAAGTCTCTCTTACAGACAAACAATTTACCGACCCCGTGCAACTCATGCCTCATTAAGTGAAGGCTATGATAAACAAGCGCACCAAGCCATCATAGGCAACTGTAGCTCTTCCCTTCACAATGGTTGTGCTATTAACAAAGACCCCTCCCCTTCCCTACCCCCCTCCAGTGAAAACCTATTAGATTTTTTCCTTACTCTTATCATTAATATTCTTACAAGTCAAAATAATTCCATACCGAACAACGTTGCACAAAAACTCAGCCAACTCGCTAATTTAGCTATTTCCAATGGCTCAATCGGTTCTCCAGTGGAACTGCCAAAGCCTTAGACCGAAGAAGCATGAATTAACATTCTTAATTAATACATTTTCACCATCTATCCTAGCCGTCTCGGAGACATGGCTGGTGTCTGGTTCGCACTTTCGTGTCTCCGGCTATTCATGTCTTCGGGACGACAGGGATGATGGTTACGCAGGATGTGCCCTATTAGTAAGGCGCTCCGCTACCTTCTCTCAACGTCCTCTTTCTCCTCATAGTCAGGACATTCAAGTTGTGGCTATAAGGTATTGTAATATTTCTTTCTTTTCTGTATATATTTCTAGCCACCCCACTTCCTCTTCCCTAGCTGAACTGCGATCAATAATTCTATCACTTCCTCTGCCAGTACTCCTCATGGGCGATTCAAACGCTCACCATGTTGCCTGGGGAGCTCAGCATTCGGATACATCAGGGTTACTACTTCTAGACCTTCTGGATGACCTGAATCTTTGTGTTTTGAATAATGGCTGCCCAACAAAAAGATGTCCCCCTACCCAAAACCCCGCTTCTGCCGTGGACGTATCATTCTGCTCCCCCAACTTTAGCTCCCTCCTGACGTGGAATGTTCTTAAAAGCACTCATGGAAGCGATCATTTTCCTATAATATTAACCATCCCTAATAATTCCACTGCAACCTGCCTCCCCCCCCCCCCTCCTAGAATATAAAGGAAGTAAAACTGACTGGCCAGCATATTCTGTATCTTTAGAAAATAAAATTGCCTCTCTCCCAGATGTAACTAGTGAGAATGATATCTCCAACTATAACAACTTTTTAGAAATTGTTTTATCTTCAGCTGATTCCCATATCCCTCTTAAAGGACCCTGTCGTAATAAAGTCTCGCCCACGTGGTGGGACTCTGAATGCACAGGCGCTATCCGAAACCGTAAACAAGCGGAAAAAAAATACAATTCGTCAATGACCAGGGAAAATTTTATTAAATATCAACAAGTCGCAGCTTCTACAAAGAAATTATTATTAAAAAAAAAAAATGGGTGGATAAAATTTTGCGAGACAATGTCTCCTCGAAACCCTTCAACTATTGTTTGGAAGCAAATAAGGCGTTTTCGCCAATCTCAAACTTCTTTATACATCTCTTCTAAAGATCCTTCCGTTTGGCTGAACTCATTTTCGGATAAATTAGCTCCTCCTTTCGTTCCTTTCATTGACTGTTTCTCCTCCGGCTCCATTTCTGCTGTCAGTCCAAATAGTAAAATGAACGAAATATTCTCAGCTGAAGAACTTCACTGCGCGCTTAACAGACTAACTGACTTCTCTCCTGGTATAGACGGTATCCCATACTCCTTTCTATGTAACTCGTCTGAGAGGACTAAACTGTACTTCCTTGACCTTGTAAATTCCTTCTTTGAAAAGGGTGTACTGCCCGACGCATGGAAACAGCAACTCATCATTCCCATTGTAAAACCCGGTAAAGACCCCTGTGATCATAACGCATATAGACCTATAGCCTTGTCATCAGTGCTTCTTAAAATACCGGAACATATGATCAGAAATCGTCTGGAATGGATTATAGAATCCAACAAAATCCTAGCCAAATCACAGTTCGGGTTCAGGAAAGGATTCAGCACCTTGGATAGCCTTAGCATTTTAACCTCGGATATTCGATCCTCCTTCAAAAACAAGGAATACCTTGTTGGAGTGTTCCTGGATATCGCCTCTGCTTACGATAATGTCCTCCTTCCTATACTCAGGCAAAAATTGCTACAGCTGAGTATATCTCCGAAGTTAGTACGATTAATCTGTGTAACGCTCTGATGTCCAGATCCATCTTAATCAAATCTCAAAGCAATCTCCTCCCCCCCAGCACGGTATGGAAAGGCCTCCCCCAGGTTCTGTCCTTAGTCCTCTGCTATATAGTATATATACATATGACCTAGGAAGAACTGTCCATCCCTTAGTCCAAATCCTCCAATACGCTGATGATATCGCGCTTTACGATTCTGCCCCAGTCCTATCCGATGTCTCCTTACACCTTAATACTGCTCTAGGCTATCTAGGCGATTGGCTTTCAGAACACGGCCTTTCGATCTCGGTCCTGAAGTATTCTACGGTTGTGTTTACGAAGAAGCGTCAAATCCCAGACCCAGATATTTCTTTTGAAGGCAAATCTATCCCCTTTAAAAATAAAGTTAAGTTCCTAGGTTATATATTAGATAGCAGACTAACAGGTACCCCACATTTTAACTACATCTCGGAAAAGGCAGAAAAATCTGTAAATATTCTACGAGCCCTTTCTGGAGTATGGTGGGGTGCCCACCCATACTCTCAAAAACTTCTTTATAACTCCATTGTCCACAGTCATTTAGATTCTGCTTCCTTTCTTTTAGATCCATGTCATAAATCGGCTCTTGACAAAATTAAGAAAATACAATCAAAATGCCTACGCATCATATTGGGAGCCATGAAGTCTTCACCCATTAATGCCATGCAAGTGGAGTGCGTCGACCCGCCTCTTTACTTACGCAGACAATACCTTACCCCTCAACTGTGGGATCGTAAATGTCAGAATAGTCGTGTCTGTGGTGGATGAAATCCTCCATCTCACAGACCTGGCGTTTTCGTTTTTTTTGGTTTTTTAAAACTGCAATAAATCCATTTCTATTATGAATTGTGGCTTTCTTTTATATATTCCTAATTCTGCATTAGTTCCTCTACCTTTTTCTATAAGTTATTTCATCTGCAATAAGAAAATGAAAGCTGGTATAAAGGACTTAGGTCGCACCTAAGTGGCACAGTGGGAAGTTAGTCGAATTCAATTAGAAATTTCTCCATGAAATTGCACATAATCTTCGAAAAGTAGATAGTATATTCAAGAATAACATTATATTTTCGATATTTTGGACTTGAAAACGCGTAATTCACGTTAAAAATCATCAAATATGTCACTTAAATGTCACATCACTCTGTGACACTCTGAGTCAGCAATATTTCAACGACAAAATTCTTCATCTTTTTATTTTACACACCGATAGGCCTGGGTATAGTACCATAAAGCCTAATAAACCGGAAACGATTTGTCGGCCCGACCTCCTGCCCTAACTAAAAAAGTATGTGAAAAAAATTCTCAAAAGCAAGACTGTGAAGATGGCGGATTTCCTCCATGCAACAGACTTGGCTTATTTTTTTGTGGCGGAAATCCGCCATCCCACAGTTAAGAGTAAGGTTTTCCATAATCCTGAGCATCCCCTTTTAGAAAAACTCCACCATTTAGCTGCTCTAAACCGTGAATCAGATTCCTCTCAATCACGACCATGCTTCATTCTTATCAAAAACTATTGAATCTTCCGACCCCTATTGAAAACATTTCTATCAATTCCCTTTTTTCTAATTCTTATGAGTCTCTTATCTTTAAACCCAATGTTATTTTAAACTTCGGCATTGAAAAAAACTCTCTGTCTGCCCCTCAGGATTTCTACCAAAAAGTGTCAGAGCACTGGCAGGGCTGGCACCTGCTGTACACTGATGCATCAAAACTTATGGACAGTGGTTGCGTTGGAGCTGCTTTCTGGATCCCATCGTGCAGAATAACTCTCTCTTTAAAATTTCCCGCCCTCACATCAACCTTCTCCGGTGAAGCCATAGCCATTTACGAAGCTATTTTATAAAATAATATATAATAAATCCCTTATTTTCACAGATTCCCTAAGCTGTCTTCAGGCTATTATATCCAACCCATTCAGATCCAAATCCAAATTCCCCACCGTTTTTAAAATTAGAGAAGCCCTACTGAGATGTAGTAACAAGGGTTTCGTAATTATTATTGCATGGATATGGATATGGATGGATCCCCTAGCCATAGTGGTATTCCAGGAAACGAGACAGCTGATTCATGCGCGAAAAATGCCATAGCTTCGGGTTCTCTAGAACACTATAAATTATTTTTTCATGATCTGCCTAGTCTAGCACGTTCCCACCTTCTTTTATCATGGCGCACTGATTGGCAAAATTCCCGTTGTCAGGCAAATTTTACTTCAACATCCAAAAGGAAATTCCCTCTCGCCCATGGTTTTTCAATCACCTCAACTTTCCCAAAAATGTCATCTCTGTCATTTCCGTTTGGGCCACGTTTGCACACCTGTGCATCTAAACAAAATTAGAATAAAAGACAGTTCACTTTGCGAGTGTGGCTTGGATACTACCGATGGTACCGAAGGTACTACCGACCACATATTTTTTAACTGGCCTAATATAGGATCATCATTATATGACTACTTGCCTGAATACATCCCCCGCCCATGTAACCTTAAATTTGGTCATTACCCCTTTTTTAGTAACCCTAGCAAAAATCATCCAAAAAAATAAAATTATTTGTTAATATTTAAATTGGTACTTAGCTTCAATCTCTTATTTGTCTCTAAAATCGCAGATCTTACCCTTTTATCCCCCCTTTGTAATCATTTTGTCTTCTATTAATGTTTTTTATGTATCACCCGTTTATTCTATATATTGTGATTGTATTGTTCCTCGTGATGTTCTGTGTTGTCTTATGTGTGTCTCCTTTGTTCTAGATGAATTCGCTTAGCCCGTGCTTAGCCCTAGAATCTGCATACGGTATACATACATAATCCCCTTACCGTGTAAAGGCTACTGGCACGTGACATTGGCGGAATTGTGGTTAAAAAAACTCAGAGAACGCCACTTAACAAAAGAAGAAGAAGAAGAAGAAGTATTTGGATTAGGACACCGCTCTACTGAACTCCTTGATATTCCAGAAACTGATCAAAAAGAGAGTCTTCCGCATACCACAAACCACTGTTTATTTATTTATTTAATTATTTATTTTAATTCAAATTAAACGGCAGATGCCAATTACAATAATTACAATACTGTTAAAACTTCCTTAGGCAGGACCTTTTTCTTTTGCGTCAGGAAATGCATTTAGGCATTCCCAAGGCCCTGGGTTCGGGACACCTGTGATATGTGGGACTCGGAACTCCTAGGGAAACAGAGACCCCTACGTACCAAAACCCGACGGTGGTCATCTTAGGCGCAGAATGGAAGGAACCCGGGATCCCCAACGAGGGAGAGAATCGTTGCAGGACCCTTCGGCGCAAGCCCGCCTGGCAGTCAGCCTCGGGAGGAGCAAGCTCGACTCCAGTGCACGATAAAACAGACCACTGTGTCCGAAGACACGTGTTAACGTCTTCCTCGGGATCGCAAACCGAAACACACGCAGGCCCCCCCGCGGCGCTTCACGACCCCAAGGGCCCTTTTAGTCGCCTCTTACGACAGTCAGGGATACCTCGGTAGTATTCTCTTTCCCTAACCACAGGGAACCGCCGGGTTTAGGCACCACCACCCCGGCGGCTTCGCCTCCGACTTCGGGCGGGATTGTCCAGCTCGCGCTGGCGCTCGGCGCTCTCCTCCTGCGACACGATGACATCGCAGCACCGCATCCCACGAGCTCGCGCTCGCCACCATGGCAGAAATCACAGATGGCAGCGAGAGGTCGCGCCCGATCAAGGCGGTGAGCGTCTCACGCTCGTTTGCTCAAGCTGGGCACACCTCCAGCGTGTGCTGAGCCGTGTCCTTGCTGGCGTCGCAGTGGTGATAGGCATCGCCAGCCTTCCGTCCGATCCGGCACAGACAACTCCCGAAGCAGTCCCTAGGCAGGACCTACCTCAACTTCAAATTGCCATTTCATCTTCAACTTGGTTGCCCGAAATCTCGACATACGGTCATGTTCCGTGGCCGAGGCCTGGAATAAGGCAATTCGTGGTTATCACGATACAGGCTCCTCCTAGTGTGATAACCGCTGGTAACCGGCACTGTACAATATTTTTTCCTAAATTGTGATATTGTAAATTGTTTTTGTTAAAATGTTAAATGTTTTTTTTTTTTTTTTTTTTTTTATTCCAAAGAAAAACACTCTTATTATCTAAATACAGAAAACCTGCCAAACTACTATTGCAGTTTGTCGGCAGCAGTTCTCGTAGGACAATTTCGAGATAGTTATTATGTGGGTGTTTCGCATAATTACATCACAATTATCATCATCATCATTATCACTAAACTAACCTAAGCTTGCATAATTAGGTAATAGGGACCATTATAAACTATATCTAACAACAATTAATTAACAATTACACACAAAAGGCACAGCAAATAACAAACTACAGTTAGGTATTCAGTACGTCCACCACGAGTCGCCACTCCAAACCCACGCCATCGCCCGCGCAAAAATCCGTACCGGGACCTGACATGACATGACATGACAATGTCAAGTCCCAACACCACCCCCCACGCGAACGACAACGCAGATCCAAATCGGCAACCCGTGGCAGACGCACGGTTCAGTTATTTTAAACAGTAGACGTCATGGAATGTGGCCCACCCTGTGATGTGGTCCACTTTATTGTTCGACACTGATGTAGTATAAAAAAAACCTTTATCTGGAAAAACCACCTGTATGATGCGTGCACAATTGACAACAATATCCCAGAGACGTCTGTCGAGGCGTCGTCTTTTGTTCTAGGTATTTTCCACTGAAAACAAACACCTATTGATGAAATAAAGCATAATTAAAACTTACCTCTTACCATTTGGTATTTTATTCGTGTTGTCAGCGGCAGATATTTGCGGTCAGTTTCAATCGGCCAGCGATTGCGCTGGGGGGCGGGCGGCGCGCGGGGAGCGGGCGAAAAGCGTTGCGGTCCGTACGAGTATGCTTGCGGCCGACTGCGCTCAAGTAGGGCTTCTGCAAAAAGTGCAATAAAGCGTTTAGATTGGCGGCAGATTTTTAAAAATAGCGTTTTTAACGCTTTTGGGAAACTTGACACGATAAAGATTCTTCTATCATTTAGTATAATAGCACTTCTAAAGCTCTTAAGTAATCTCATCTTTCAATAAAATAAAAAGAAACTGTTTTAGGCATTCAAATAAAACTTAATTCTTACCTAACCATGTAGTCTGTCATAATTAAACAGTATGTGGTTTGATGACTAAAAACTAAACATCGAACTAAAATAGCCATTATTCACTGCAGACTCAAAATTGCACAAAATAAATTGTTAATAAGTTTTGGGATGTTAATGGAATCAACGCGCAACGTTCCTTTTGGCTCAAAATTTCATTTGCACTCATTAATTATGAACTTTGCGCTTGAAACTCGATCCGATGTAACTCAAATATATTTGTTTTGTGTTTTGAAACTGATTTTAGATTTATCCTAATAGAGTGAGGATTTGCTAAGAATAATTTGCAGATCCAAACATTTGATATCTGTTTTTGTCACCATATGAACTCGAAAGTCTTTTGGTAATCTGTCTTCAAGTTTGAAACTCTTTTAGTTTTCCTGACCAAACACCTTTTTTGTTGAGCAGATTATTAGTTTTTGGTGGTGAATAACGTACCATTTGCAACCTAACATTTTGTATTTCTTAACAATTTATACAGCTTTCAGGTGTATCCTTTGAGTGTTTTGAAAAAATAAACGGCTCGTGTGTGCTCACTTATCCCTTGTGAATACTTATAATTCCTAAAATTATTCTCCTTTCAAGGCTATAGTAGGTCATCGATATTCTTGAATACATTTCCAATGTAAGGCATCGCAGCGGGAGACACGTAAGACTTCGCCCCCGCCAAGACGACGTGTAAAGGCGACTTGATAAAGGTCGCGGGTCAGTGGGAGCCACATTCAGCTGCTCTGGGTATAGGAAAGTTCAACAACAGTAATGCAATAAAAATAGAAAAGACAAAGAAGTAGCTTATAAAGATGATGACGTGAAGATAAACTGTTGGTTCCAGATGTTTCTGGGACGATGCTGTCGCTGAGAAAAGGCTGCTTAGCCGTCGCAACAGCGACTATTCCAGCGACGGCTACTTCTGGCTGGCTATTTGCAAATGAACAAAAGGCGAGATGATGCGCAATTTAAGCCTTGCGGCACCAAGATGCCTCTAAAAGACGTTTAAAAAGGTTTAGCTTGGTTTTTTGCTATTTTAAGGCGAGGTTTTCCATCCGCCTCAGCCAGAGAAGAATGCGATAAGCGCGAAAACTACCTGTATCATTTTGTATTATTTTAATTTTTTCTTCGGGCTCACTAGATATTGACAAGGCGAATGCATTGGTAAAACTTTATTTTAATTGGATAGTGTACTTTTTGACCATTAATTGTTTTAATCAGTGCTATCTTTGTTTTCTTTTTTCCATCGAGCGAAGTATTGCCAATCGTATTTTCCAGTCGACTTTTCTCAAATTCAGGACAAGCCCGCCTTAATATGTATCATTTAGAGATATTATGGTCGAAATAAAATTCATCTTAAAATGCCTGTTTACTCGATACATAGGAGCTGTGCGGAAGTCCTTCTTTTAGACTTAGGACTTTCGCGCCGCGGCTGCGCGGGTCCTCTTGTTGTGCGACCTTTTATTTGGTTGTTACAAGTTGAAGTTATAAGCTTTGTAATAAATCCCGTGCAGGATGTGCAATTTAATTGCAATCCGATAGTTTCAGAGTATCCCAGTGTAGTCGGCGTCGCGTCCGTCTGCAGATAATTAAAAGTGCCGTCCTCGCGGCGTCGCGCGTACTAATTATGCAGTTGCTGCAGTCGGATTATCGGTTATTTCATTTAGTCTACGACCTGTCGGTAAATGTATGTGTCGATTAGAATCAAAGGGGAATAGAACATTGTTTTCGAACACTTTTTTCGTTAGTTAAGGGATCATTAATGATTGCCAGGAGTACCAGCTTGCCTTATCTACTACATTCCAAAGGAACTGCCGAAAAAAGATGGTTCAGAATTGAACTCCCCAAATAAAATCATTTTATTTATTCCAATCAATGATTCGTTTATCCAGAAAATATTGGCACATATTTTGTCCTGCTTCCGCTTCTTTGTCTTTGTTTTTTCTTGTCAATTTCTAGAATGTTGGTATCAAACTACACTAAAGGGACTGACGAAAGACAAATATGGCTAAATGTACCGAATTAAACAACAATTTTGACTGCCTAACAAATCCTATTTATAAAATGTTCTAAACCCAAAAGACCAAGCTACAAAGTTAAACGTTTTTATGTTACAGTTAAGTCGGTTGAAAACATAGCGACCAAGTCGTTCATTCCCTCGTGATAAACAACGATGTTATTATAAACTCGAAACTGTGCCTCCGACAAGGCTCGCGAGCTAGAAACAATATAATAGAAGTCTGTCCGCTGGAGGCCGCGTGTGATGATAATTTCAGTGGCAGTTTCTATACTTTCATCTCCCGGGAAATCTGTTCGTTCGGTCTTCACTTGTGAGTGAGTGTGGATGGGAGACTACCGTATGCTCGTTCGATCGCCCAGAGCGACAAAGATTCTCAACAATTTCTGGTGATTTGCAAAAAAATAAATGGTTCATGGTTGAGAAAAACACTATAAACAATGTTTGACCAGTTATAAGGGCTACGAGTCCCGGTTTTAAGCTAATAGTCAATAAATTCGAGTCCCGCATTGGGTATTATGCCGGTTTAGGATATTTCTGATGAATTCTGTTTTTTCGTAATATGAGATGAAAAGCTACCAGGCAACCAGGTTTCGCCATAGTCTTAAAATATGGTTGTGTCCGTTATTTCATATTTAACGTATTTCTGTTCAGGAACGAACATGGACGCTGCCGAAGAATCTCATTCGCATTAATGCAGAATAAGAAAACATTATATGTATTAAGTGTTTTTTTAGCATTGTGGGGACTCAAGTGGGATTAGCAGGATGGTGCATTAATAACACTATCCTGCTAATCCCACTTGAGTCCTGAGGATCGGCTCGATTTGTTTTAGTTTCTATCATTATGTGTAGGTTTATAAAATTGGCTACCCTTTACAATTTTGGCACTAATTACTTGACGCGATGACTTTGGACATAGGTATATCGTGTCGATCGCTCTTGATAATTACATGTTAGTGCTAAAATTGGAATACTTGGTATCATTTAGTTTGAGAACTCTGGCCAGAGTGCAGAATAAGGCCCCCTAGCTTACTCTTATCTTAAACTAAGAGAAATAGTGCTTAGTAAAGAACAAACTTTATTTATTTGTTCAATTGAAAAGAAAGACTGGCCTGGGCGAGCTCTAGGCGGACAAGATTGGAAATTGGGAAAGGAGGTGTTAGCTGAAGGGTAAAATTATAAAAAACCTGTTGTAAAAAGGATAATGTTTTTTTTTGAAATAGAGCAATATCCAAACGTAATTTTCTAAAAATAAAACGAATTAAATCATACGATTACGACTATAAAAGTATACTTTTTCATTCATTCATAACACACGAGATCTGAAAAAGGTTTTAAAATTCAGGAGGTTGAGAAATCTCTTTCAGATGCAAAACGACATTAAATAATAACTATTTTGAAACTCTGCAATGTTCCGATTATTATTTTTCATCTAGCTAACTATATCACGTTTGTTATCAAGTTTGTTCGTTCAGAGAGAATAAATTATCACTTAACTATACGAAATTCGATAGTACTTGATAGCTTGCCAAAGTAACATTGAAGTGACATACTCGTAAATTGTATGAAATCTGTTGTGTTATTATGAATCACGAGATTTGAAACTTAAATTTTCAACATGTTTTGGTTTATTTATATATAATCATTTCGAAGGCTTGTTTTCACACAAAATGCTACTAAAAGTTTTGTTTCTGGAACCTAAATGAATCCATTTCAGGGAAATAAAACATGAAAATGAATGTTAAAAAAATTAAGACCCTTATTCAAAGTGTTATTTTACCCTCATTTTCATATCCCTTTGATCCTTAATTGCATAATGTTTTGCGACGAGTAAACAGCCGTTGCCAGGGCTTGTCACATTTATAATTACTGATTTTTTAATTAGAATCCCTTTTTAACCTTTGAAAGCATGATCAACTGCTTACTCTACAGCTTAGGACTGATAACTACATGCTTTGTGTATTCAAAGTAAATTATTTATAAAGATGTTCAACGACAATTAAAAAATTACTTCGCCTTTTCAATTTATGACGGGAGACGATACGATTGGCGCAGTGCGCTGTAGCACGGTTTCTCGTCTCGATTTCTGTGGTATCCCGGGTTCGATTCTCGGTCGGGTCAATTTAGGAAACATATTTTCTAAATTGGCCTGGGTCTAGATGTGCTAGGAAACGCCCATGGCTTAGTCTGGTACCTCGTAATACAACTCCGTAACCATGACAAGTGGTGTATTGTCTGGCAGATATTAATTTAAAAAATATAGGTCCGCGCAGTCTCCAATAAAGCCGCAAACATAGGTCCTACTTTCATACCACCTATTAACCTCAACTGCTCAACAACATAGCACTGGCCAGGGTCTCTCATTTAAAGTACCTAGGCCACTATGTTACTGAAGATTTGAAGGATGAGATGGACATGGAAAAAGAGCGAAGAGCTTTGGCGGCCCGGAGCAATATGTTGGCTCGGAGGTTTTCTCGTTGTAGTAGTCAAGTAAAAATAACACTGTTTAAGGCATACTGCCAGTCAATATAAAAGAGACATGCAAATATATTTTCAAACTTAAGTTAAACTTAAGATTAACACAATACAATTAAACTTTCTCCATAACTTAACAATAACACTTGACATTCTTGACATAAACATTACGAAAGCTAATTATAATAAAGACACGCCAAAGAAGAGAAACTAGTACTTCCCTACAGAAATTCTTTTAAATGGTAGAAGGTCTTCGACAGCAACCATTTATGTAGCCCTGTCTTAAATTGCCTCGAATTTAATGTTTTTAATTCATTTTTTTTTTTTTTTTATGTAATAGGGAGCAAACGAGCTAGAAGGTCACCTGATGGAGAGTGATCACCTCCGCCCATGGACAACTGCAACATTTGGCAAATGGTTAAATTTTTTACATACGAGTACATTGTCAAGCAGCTTTTACTATATTGCATCGTCTTCGGAGTATCGTGTAACACTAGTCTATTAGGATCTCTACGGTTTATAGGGTATATCTGATATACCCGTTTAAATAGCTCATTATTGTGTACGAATACGCAAATTTCATAAATATAAAGAGATGTCAATGTTAATATTCTAAGTTTTTCAAAAAGGGGTCGGCAGGAAGTACCTTGGTGCGGCAAGCGCTTTCGACACCCTGTATTTGGATGTGAAACTCAGCACTTGCTGCGCTGTTGCCACTGCAAAGGTATGTGAAGATTTTGTCTACTGCAAATGCGGCTCTTGGCATAACTTGAATCCCATGGAGACTTCGGTCGGCACCCACGCGTACAATTACTTCCGTCGCATCTGAAACAGCATAAATGAAATCTTTCATTTTTATCGTTTCTTAATAGTTAAAATACAGCAGTAGTTTTAAAGGAAGCCACCACAACAACTTCCCAAGTAACCCGAGTCGGCTTGTTGTTCACCAACTCGGGCTGAGCTTCTGTCCGAGCCCTGACTGGCCAACTTGTTGCTGTTCCTAATCAAAACTTAATTTTAATATCTTGTTATTGCTAGATTATCGTGTTACAACTTGTGAAGTAATTTCGTAATACTTGAACAAGATGAGGTCTAAACTTTTTTACAGTTGTCGCTGCATACATATTCTCTGCTAAAAGTTGTGGGTGTAGCAAGTACTCAGGTATATATTTATTAATATTTGACTGTTTAAGAAATGCATACTGTTCTGTTTACTGTGCTGTTACAATGGTATTATTTTGACTTCTTTGTGTCTTCAAAATCTCAAGTCAATTCCTTTCAAGACAACAATTCCAAAATTTCAGGCAGACGAGTACGAGTAAATCGTAAAACAAATCAAATATTTTTGAAAGTCGTTTCCATGACTTATTCAAACAATTTTATTCCTAATCAGATCAGTGACATTGTTTTATTCTTGTGGTTTTGACATTGTGTTTTTTTCATTATATTGACATCGTTTTTTTCATTATTTTGTTATTTTTATTTTTTTGTGTGACATTTAAGGTAGGTACTTAAGTGTGTTGTGTTTTTTTTTCTTATTTTAACTTTTGATGTAAAAAAATATTTTTGACGAATAGTTTTATATTTGTGCTTTATACGCATGCCTGTAATTTAACATGTTTATTTGTAATGTAATTTCGTGAGAAATAAAATATCTATCTACCTACGTTCGCTTCAGCCTATCTACTGTTGAAATGGGATCAACACGAACTTCAATCACTGTCATATTTACTTTCCGCCAGCCGCTGTGGTTAATATTCAGTGTTTTGTTGTACGGTACAGTTACGCGGTTCTACAGTTTACATTTTCAGTGTCAGTGATATAAATGGTTTTTGTTTCTCTAAAAAAAATCACAGCGTAAAACAAAAGCATCACTTTGCGATGTTACCCACACGTAATCTTTTCCTATTGTAATTCAGTGAAATCTACGATGAACAAGCTGTTACTAGTGTTCTATCTAATTGCGATGCAGTTGGCCAAGAAAAGTTGTTTTATAGATTTTTTATATGAAGTCAAATTAGGAAATAAATAATGGATAAAATAAAAAGTTTATTTTATCTTTAGAATAACTTGTATTGTACGAAAACCCTTCAGTTGGCGTCAAAATGGTTCTGACTAAGGTTGCTTTTGAGATAGGCACCGATAAAAATACTTACTCTCTTACTCCTTCTTTTGTGCCAACGGTGGCCAGTTCAGGTTACTCGATTTATAATATTGGCATGTGTTTTGACCGTTGTGATTATGTTTAATGTCGAAATAAGTTTAACATGAAAAGGAACACACTATATTTCCTCGTCATTTTACTGTTCCTCAAATAGTATTTTCCTGCTCGTAGGAAAGTCGTAAAAACCCTTTTTCAGTAAATCATGTCGGAGTTTTCTATGCAAAGCGTAGCGGTGCGTGCCGAGAACGGGGGTAATCGCCCCGTGGTGTGTCGGTTACTGGGGATGGGAGTACATCACGCATTCACGACGCAGCGAGAGGCTGCGGACGCGGACAACCTCACGTCATAAAACGCTTAGCGCACGTTTATGGAACGACTGCGTGTGCTGGCAGAATGGGCCAGGCTCTACGCCAAGGTATATGTTGCTATTTTTGAAAAAACTGAAGATAGCAACACTAAAAAATATCAACTTGTTTAAGGTAGCGGACGAGGTTCTCTTATGTGTAAAGGTCCTTTTTTGACGACCGACTTGGTGTAATGGTTAAGAAGTTGGCTACTACACCAGAGGTCGCGGGTTCGATGCCCGCACAGTACAAACATTTGTGTGCATGAACATGTCTGTTTGTACTGGTCTGGGTGTCTCCTATGTATAATAAGTATGTATTTACAAAAGAAAATGTATTTAAGTATGTTTATCCGTTGTCAAGTATCCCATAACACAAGCTTTAATTAGCTTACTTTGGGGCTAGATGGCGCTGTGTGGAATAATGTCCAGGGATATTTATTATTATTTATTTTAAAGAAACACAAAAAATGGGTTATCGCCGTGCCTAGTCTAGTTCACAACTTACAAAATATTGTTATAAGGATTATTTTGGATAACTTACCTACATTACCTAATGTCTCGCATGGCATTTGCTTTTTTGCCACGGCAGCGACCGGTGAGTGCCAGCATGAAATTGCTTTTATTTCGCAAGTTTTTAAAATTCTGAGACCAAAAGATTGAAAGCCGTTAGGCCTAAGTCTGATTTTCTTTATTCAGAATTGTTAGTTCCAGTTGCAGTAAAAGACTACGTCTCACAAAATTTGCTTCGATGCATTCAGTCCACTTTAGTTAGTTTAGTTTTGGTTAGAATTTTATGCATTTTAATTTCAAAGTCGACTTAGCTAGTTTAACATTCAAATTCCATTACTGGTGGACAAAAAGAGCCGGTTTGTCCGGTGGAGCGTGCCATGTCCGGGATGAGAGCCGACATGCATTTGCACTTCGCTGTCGAGGCTGCCGACGCTCATTAGACAGAACCTATTTTTTTTAATAAATATTGAAACGTTTTCAGGTTCTAAAATTCTAGACGTTATTAATATTAGCGGCGTAGGACGTCACTGCTAAAATAGGTTGTCAAGATATTTTTCCAGAGTGGCTCGCTCGACGCACGGTTTTAACTATATTCTAATGCAAGTCGATAGCAGAACACCTGTCTGTGCTTTGTACTGTGATATGACACAAGCATTTGACTATGTTGACCATGATATCTTGTCAAAGAAACTTGAAGCATAGGTATGGCCTAAGAGGCAATGTATTGGATTTGCTTAAATCGTATTTGAATGAACGTCGCCAAAAAACTGTAATCACAAGACTAAATTTTGCAACAAAATGTGAGGAAATGCATACATCCGAAGAGCGTGAAGCATTGTAGGGCGTACCTCAAGGGACCACTTCTATTTTAAATCTACATTAACGATCTCCCAAAAGTAACAAATCAATTTATGACATTATTCGCCGATGACAGTACAATTACTATAAAAAATGACATTAATACCTATGAATCTGACATAAATAATACTTTGAAATTGATAATTGAATGGCATAATAATAATAATTTGAGAATGAAAATGATAAAACCACTTTGATGCATTTTGGCCAAAGAACCCACATATCCTCGGACATAAAATTATCTTACCAAAACTATGTTAGACACGAGGTAAATGTGGATAGATTTCTTGGTCTATTGATTGACAAAAGTCTAAACTGGAAAAACCATATAGATGAACTGAGTAAAAAGACTAGTTCTCTGGCTTTCGCCTTATTTAAACTCGCCAACACAGTCTGTACAGACGCATTACTCACAGCATATTAT
Organism: Udea olivalis; assembly: GCA_947369235.1. Lineage (NCBI taxonomy): Eukaryota > Metazoa > Arthropoda > Insecta > Lepidoptera > Crambidae > Udea > Udea olivalis. The sequence goes on from OX376347.1 coordinate 22,117,410, forward strand.
GGCTTCGTAGAGTCTGTGTTTAGATATGGCGCCATATTTTGGGGAAACTCAACCCAAAATATAACTTTCAAGTGCCAAAAACGCTGTATTCGAGCTATGTTTGGGCTCAAAATGACAGACAGTTGTAGACCAATGTTTAAAAAGCACAGAATTATGACACTTGCGTCTCTCTACATAATGGAGATTCCCATATTTGTGAAGAGTAACCCCCACTTATTTTCCCGCCTATCCGATAAAGTCGTACGAAACCGACGGGAGGACAGGCTCTGCATGCACTCTTCTAAAACGACCTTATTGCAAAAAAGCGTAGTGTGCATGGCCCCGAAAATTTATCATAAAATTCCTAAGACATTTGACTGGCCTGTTGGCGCAATGGCAGCGATCCTGCCTTTAGCGCCGGAGGTCGTGGGTTCGATCCCCACCCATGACAAATATTTATTGTATTTTTTATATTTGTTGTGTGTCTGGGTGTTATTATCTATTTAAGTATGTATTTAGAAATATTTAAGTATGTTCATCAGTCTCTGACGCCCATATTACAAGCTCTACTTAGTTTGGGTTCAGATGATCTTGGTGTGAATTGTCCCAGATATTTATTTATTTATTTATTTTTAAGACATTGAAATTGCTCAACATTAATTTGTTTAGAATTAGATTTAAGAATTTTTTAATAGAATAATGCTACTATAATATTACTGAATTCCTTAATGACACATTTTAACTTTAATTTATTTATTTGACCTTTTTTATGTATATATATTTTTGACACTAGTGCATGCGCTAAGATTTAAGACATCTTGGATTATTAATTACGTTCAATATAATTTTGTCATTTTCAATTTACTGTCTAGTTAAAATTTCACTCAATTTTTACACGCCACTAGCGGCAAAACATGTTGCTACACATAATCATGAAACATCTGTATGTATTATGCCCACACACCCGCCACCCGCCACACGCCCACATGTTTACATAAATAAATATATGTTTTTCTTTATCTTTAAAATATGACTGTTTTAAGAGCCGGATCCAATATTTCAAGCGTCTAATTTACGAACTTCGGAAAAGTAAAATTACTGTTCAATATATTTGAAACATTTGGAATTAAAATCTTTTTTATTTTATAAAATTATCAATTTTGCCACCAATTTACGAAAAAGCCTTATCGTGTCTACTTCAAGTAGTCTGCGACTAAAGCTTAGGTTCTCTATAGTTGCAAAAAGGAAAAACCGAAACGTCATACATATAGTTTTGTTGACACCAAGAAGGCTAGAAACTAAGGAGAGATAACTCCCGAAGTGGGGGTAAGCTTTCGAGGGCCGAAAGTCGTATACTCTGTGCCGGGCAAAACGCTGTATTGCGCATGTGCAGCGGCAGCTATTTGTCATTTCATGGTCACATGGTTTTGTTTTGAACGGTGTCACGTGCGACAGTTGTTGTTTTTCGAGGTTGTGTTGACCAATTTTGACACTTCGCGAGGATCGCGGCAAAGAAGCGTAATGCGCATGCGTCACTGTGGGATACGGATTTAGTCCAACCCTTTCCAGGGAGTTATCTCTCCTTAGTCTCTAGCCTTCTTGGTTGACACATAAACCAGAATATGCACTAAGGCGGTTATTTGAGAGATTTCAAATTTAATTTCTGTCAAAATCTGACAAATGCTGCGGGTGGGACATACCCCTCTGAAGAATTGCCGCCATTTATTTCATAATATTTTCTCCTTAGACGTTACCTCATTGCAGTTACAACTATTTTTTTAAATTTGGTCTTAAATAATCTAGTCAACAATAGATGGCGCACGTATTATGCCAAATATCTTTGACTTCTATTGACACCTGTTAAATCTTTAGCATTTGAATTAATTGGGTATGGGGACAATTTTTTTTTTGGATTTTTTTTAAATACCTTTCACTATTTTAAGTAACTAATTTAAATATTTCGTTGATCTAGCTCGCAGGTAGTTAATTTTTTAATAATTTTTAAACATTGCGAACTCATGACGTCACAATTTTTTTTTTTTTTTAATTTATTTCATGGCTCCTTTAGCCGAAGACATTACATAACTTTTTAACACACTTCAAAAAATAAAATGTCATTTCACTGTAATGTCATTGCACTGTCATTTCAAGTAACCATGACCAAATTTTAAATTTTTCCTACTGAACTTTCTATGAACTTAAAGAGGGGCTGGTAAAATTCTGGGATAGCGAGTAGTTCTTCAACGCGGCGGGGAACACTGCTTATATGAGCTTTAGCATCAGTTATTTCCTGGAGTTCACAAACAAGTATCAAGCGCTGCATATTGAATGCTGGACATCTATTCACAATGTGGTCAATATCTGCTTGAGGAGCTCTACAATGCGAGCAGTTATCATTTAGCAAAATTTTAATCTTATTCAGGTGAGCTGGAACTAAGCAGTGTCCAAACCGTAGTCTGTTTATAGTTGTGATGAATTTTCTTGAGTCACAGGCTTCATAGTTGTACCATGGTTTGATCGGTTGTGTACTTTGAATATTAGCATACCATCTGCCTCTATTGACACTTTCGCCAGCCCAGTATTCGGTCCACAGTTTCTTTACATTTTCCGTAATAATGCTAAAATAATCTGAAAACGGGATTTTGAAGGTTTCTCTGTGGTCTTCATCATAACCATTAACTAAGGCTTTATCAATCCTTTCATTTCCTGCAATACCTCTGTGAGAGGGCACCCAGAGGAATTCCACTGTCTTCATGTGATGTTTACATAGTTTATGAATAATTTCCCTAAGCATGAAAATGATGTAATTTAACTTACAATCTAACCTGATCCCTTTTAAAGCTAACAGAACACTTTTTGAATCAGTTATGACTATGAAATTACTATTTACAGAATTTTTAATATACAACATTGCCTGAAACATGGCATATGCTTCGGCTGTAAAAATACTTGCAAAACCATCAATTTCAAAAATTCTAGTATATTCTGTTTGAGGATCAAAATAACCACATCTTACAATATCATTACACTTTGAACCATCAGTATATATTTTGTAAAAATCTTTTTTATTTTGAATTAACTTCATGAAGTCTGTATTGTCTTTAATATCAGAAATGATTATTTTTAACCCAGAATTAATTAGTGCTTCATATTTACATTTATACAGTGGCCACACATTATCAATACATTTATACATATTTACACAGTTTTTGTTAATATGACTAATAATTAGGCACATTTCAGGTAGTTTCCTGTCAATCAAATGACTTGTTGATACTAAGGGCTGGTTCAAAGCATCTGAAAGCTGAGGAGGAAGCAGTAATTTGTCAAGGACTAATTGATTATTTACACAAGTCTCTTTAACAGCAAATCTTTGTGCCAACTGAAGTCTTCTCAAAGATAGAGGAGGTATACAAGTTTCTACTTCCATTGCATTTATTGGTGTGGATTTCATAGCTCCACTTATTATCCTTAGACCAATATTTTGAATAACATCTAGTTTTTTTAAAAAAGTGGGGCTACAATTCATGTATGCCAGACAGCTATAGTCAAAGTGACTTCTAACCAAGCTTTTGTACAAAGTTGATAAGATTTTGGGGTCTGCACCCCAGAAAACTCCTGCTAAACATCTTATAATATTGATCCCTTTTAAGGCATTTTTTGATATATAATCTATATGTTGATCAAACTTAAGATTACTGTCTATAATGACCCCTAAAAATTTATGACTTTTTGTTAATGGAATAAGTAAGTTATTATGTTTAATATCTACCAAACTGTTAGAACCAATAACCATCACAGCACTTTTTGAGGGATTAATGCTTAATTTAAGTAGGTTACCATAATATTGGAATAATTGTTTCAATGCCAAATTTATCTTATCCTGAGCTACCTGTATATTTCTATTTACACTATACAATAATAAATCATCAGCAAATTGTAGTATTTTCACATCACTATTTACATGCTTATTAATTTGAGAAGTATACAAATTGTACAGTAAAGGAGAAAGACATGCTCCTTGCATTAACCCTTTATATGACTTGTTGGGTCCATGCAAAATGTTGTTAAATTTTACATAAACTGTACGGCTATATGAAAATGTATAAATCCATTCTATTAATTTTCCAGGAATACCAATTTCATGTAACACTTGGCAGAGACTTTCTAAATCAACATTATCATAAGCACCCTGAACATCAAGAAAAACGCATATTGCTTGAGAGTGGGCCAGTAAACAGCTTTTCATGTCTGTGGTAAAAGTAACAAAACTCTCAGCAGCACTACGTCCTTTTCGGAAGCCAAACTGATTTTCAGGTAAGATTTTGTTTGATTCAATAAAGTGATCTAGACGTAATTTTACTATTTGTTCGAAAAGTTTGCCTATACATGATGCTAAAGAAATAGGTCTGTATGAGTTATGATCATCTGGAGGTTTGTTAGGCTTTAAAATGGGTACAATGCATTGTGTTTTCCAAGACTCTGGGACAAGCTGTTTTGCCCAAAGAAGGTTAAAAATATTTAATAATACATCTTGTGCAGATCTATGTAGTTTTCTTAGCATTAAGTAAGGAACATCATCCAGACCTGGGGCTGTATCTTTCCTTGAACCAAGAGCTAAAACAAACTCATCCCATGTAAATGGTTTTAACAAGAAACTATTATTACTGTTTGAATTAGAATTGAAAACAACATTTAACTTTTCTGAAACACTACTACTTTTTTCTGGCTCTGAGAATTTGTCAATAAAATTTGGAATCCACTCGTCATTTTTGGAGTGGGACTGTAAACCCACACGTTTAAATCTCCTTATCCAATTCCATACTTCAGTTATTGGTGTGTTTCTATTAAATGAATCACATAGGTTATGCCAACTGTTGCGTTTCTCCTCTTTAATGATGAGTTTTTTTTGTGCATCAATTTTTTTATATTCTATGAAATTTTCTAAAGTTAGATTATTCCTGTATTTTTCAGGGCATCCTGAGAGTTTTTTACTGCTGAAGAACACCTACTATTCCACCAAGGAGCAGGGGATCGTTGCTTACAACTGAGACCCTTATTGTTAAAAACTGGTATGCATTCATCTTTTAATTTGTCAAGTATGTTACAAAATAATTGATAAGACTCCAAAGGGTTATCAGAGTTGATCTCAAAATTTTCTATATGTTCTTGTGATTTAAAGTAAAATTTTACCCAATCAGCCTTGTGAAAAAGGAACCTATCTGGCTGTTCATTTATTTGGTATCTTAAGGGTGTTATGGTAATATCTATAAAAGTTGGATAGTGCATACTACCTAATGGATCATCACCCACTGACCATAAACACAAAGGAGCAAGGCTTGGACTGACACAACTAACATCAATGGCTGAAGTGTTTCTGTTCGGAGGTTGTATGGTAGTATGTGCCCCAGTATTAAGAATACACAAGTCACTTTCATCTAAGAGATTAAATATTTCCCTACCTCGTGCCTTAGTAGAATGACAACCAAAAGCGATATGATGAGCATTTAAATCACCTGAAACTAAACATGGCTTAGGAAGAATGTTAATAATTCTTTTTAACTTATTGATATTAAATCTTCTTTCATTTCCAGGAGGACAATAAACACACAAAATGGCAATGGGACCTCTATCTGTATCGATTGAGACAGCTACGCACTGAACATCTTCATAAAATGGAATTGCTATTGAACTAAATTTAATTGACTGTTTAATCAAGATTCCTACACCACCTCGACCATTTTTGGCATTTTTGTTAATGAAACTGTATCCCGGAAAACTAATTGTCTGTGATTTTTTAATCCATGTTTCATTTAGTAAACAAACATCAATGTTGTTGTCTCGCAAAAGTGACAATAATAAGGGTTTCTTTTTACCTATGCTCTGAATGTTATGCTGTATTATTTTCAAACTATCCATTATATAAATTCTTTATTAAAATTTCCCTGATTAATGTTGTTGTCTTAATTTCATTTGAATTACCCAGTGTGACCAAAGTTTTTACTATACAATTTATAAGCTTCTCATTATTTACAATGTCCTCAACTTTAAGTTTTTGAGGAGGTTCTGGCTTTGAAATGGGGAGCTGAACAGACTTGTCGTGGTTCTTAGGTAAGGTAGGGTAATTAGTATTGGCTGTTTTCAAAACATTGGCAAAACTTTTTTTATTGATTTCTATTTTCGCGACTTTAACTGGACATAATTTTGAGATGGGTAGATGGTCACCACTACAGTTACTACACTTAAGTGTTTCTGAAGTGCACTCTTTGTAATTGTGAGCACCTGAACATTTGGAACATACCTGTTCATTCCGGCAAATCTTAGCTGAGTGATTGTATTTTAAACATTTGTAGCATTGCATAACGGGTGGAACATATTCATTAACACGGAACCTCCAATTATCTAGATAGATAAATTGGGGCAGACTGGACCCTGCAAAAGTAATTGATATAGTGGTTAAAGGTATTAAATTTGCACCATCTTTTTTCATAAACCGCCTAACTGATATGATTTCAGCATCAGATGTAAGTTTAGCATATAGCTCTTCATTTCCAGTCTCTTTAGGGATGAACCTCACAACTCCTACCCTCTCAACAGAAGCTGCAGGTATATACGCTCGCAAATTGTGCTGAGCCAAACACGTATTCGTCAAGAAATCATTCGCTGAAGTGGCTTGCTTGAAAACCAACATAATTTTAGTCGCGTTAATACGCCGCCTTTCTACTATCCCTTTAATATTCTTAAACATTTTGGACAGATGCAATGGATTTTTATTCCCAATTTTTTCTTCATTGTTTGAGCTTGTAACATAAACAGGATACTCATTGCTGGTGCTGTTGTCCGGGTAACTCCTTTTATACCCTGGTTTTACAAAGGTTTCATAATTCGCGCCATCTTCACTGCTTTGTTCGCATTTTCTTTTCTTGGGTTTTTCCCAACCTGCGTCCAGGTATCACCTCCCGTGTCATCACCGTCACTCTCCGTTGCCATTTCTCACTAAATCTTGTTGATTAATGCAATAAAATCAACAATAACAATTTTTAATTAAAATTGAATTCGAGATTCCGCGCTTCCAGTTTCCCGCCAAAAACCGAAGTCCCATGACGTCACAAATTCACTTAGTGTTCCAACATGTGTTTTTTCCCGGATTTGTGGTAAATAAATGATGAGGAGAAAATTACTGATTTACTGCACTTACGACTGAAACAGAGCTCGCCGTCCATCATGTATAATCTCACGAGAACGTGAGAAGTAGACTTCAGATACAATTCATTTTGCCATGTTCTGAAACCAAGCCCTACCTGAAAGGGTTGGGATTATAGCGAATGGCTATTTTAAGTCCTAACTACCAGTCTGGGCAATGGGCGTAAATTAATGTACGTATTATTAAAAATAACTTTGTGGAAAAATATATTTCACCTGGGGGAATTTTAAATCTGCTATCTGGAAACCCCATTAATACCATGCATTAGAATCACTTAGCTAAAAGTCTTACGTATGATACAGATCGCGTCATTTGATTGGTTGATGGATAGATTATAAACCAATCACGTGAAAGGACGTTTATGCGACTCAATAGGTTTCAATTGTGAGATGTCAATTAGATTACCGTCAAGACTCCAATAGAACCATAATATACTCTTTGCGGACGTTGGCAATCTGGGTTCATTCATTTGACCCCAGTTTGCCAACGTATCTAATTAAAAATATCCTAGATCCTTTGCTTTTAAAAATGTAAAATATTTAAATAAGGTATAAAATACAAATACCTCGAAATGATTTTCGATTTAGGACATGTTTGATTTTTGTTCCCATACCCAATTGAAACAAGGCAGATCCAGACAATGACATTCGAATTAAAAGGACTTCGAAAGAAAGAAAGAAAGAAAGAAAGAAAGGACAATGTCGTTTTCAATAATTTAAGCTTGTACATGTCATGAACACTTATGACATGTCAACAACTTAAAAGTACATAAATAATATAGACGTAATTGAAATAAAACTAGAATAGTAAAACTAATCCATAAATCTAATGGGCATCTTCAATCGGTTCGCACGCTGCTTCTATCGGGAACATTCCGGCAAGAAACTCGATAGTTACTCTTTTGATCTTTTGTTTTACAATCGATATTTTCAGAGCAAAGTAAAAAAAAACCTACTGAGCAGAGGGGCAGATTCTTTCTACTATCACCACAAACTCTTGCTGTTCAAGTAATAGTTCATAAATATCCATATGTTTCATAAATTTTACTATGAATGCGGATTTAAACTTGTAAAGAGGTAATTAACAGGACTGACTAAAATATACTGAGCATGAACATATTTTGAAAAATTAGTTAGTACATCGCATATTGTATGACGTGCACTATCCATTTCTGGAAAATCATTGGAGCCAGACGAAGTTTTTGCTAAATTTTTCAATAATATTGATGTTTCAATAAAAAAAAAAAATACCAGATGGCTGTATAATATACCGTTTTTCTAAGTTAATGTCAGCCACTGGCAGATATGCGAAGAAAACTCTTTAAATAAAATTAAAATAATTTTCTTGTAAGAATAATAATTTAATTGAAGTGTTTAAAAGGGACACAATAAATTATAAAAATTAAACAATTAACTCGAGCAAAAAGTCGTATGTTAGTGGGATTCGAACCGTAGATCTTAAGATATACTGGACGTTAAAAGTGAGTCGAAGTCCACGGTTTCAAAATGCAATTGAAGTGCGAAATTCAACATCTTATTCTGTGTAGCTATTCAAACATACTTCAATCTTCAGCTTCTTCTTCCTAATTAATTAAAATCAGTGAGCTGGCAGGCACCTTCACAGTACTCAAACAAATGCTATTACAGTATGTTTAAAAAATAGTTTGATGTCATATTATTATGTAGAAAATGTTTATAATTTGATTCTACCCTTTAATTGAAACAATTTCCTCAAAGCCTGGTTTCATAAAGGCTTTAAATGTGTTTTTATACATAGCTTAGAAACATAGCTTTAAATGTGTTTTTATTAATAATGTTAATGTAATGGTGATATTTCTTATTTATAGGTCAAAATGGAGTCTTCAAAAATACATCGGGGGTATTGGAAAGCTCAACTTAAAATAAATGATAGGAGAGAAAGTAATATTTATGTTAATTTAAGATGATAGAAAAAAATACTATAGAAAAGAAATGATATTTATGGTAATTTGAGTGTATATAATCAAGGCAGAAGTATGTGATTAATTAATTTTCAAGCAAAAAATGCAAGTCAACTTCCCATACTCCTAACTAAGCCCACTTTTAAGTATGACCAAAATCAAAGACTGATGAAAGAACTGATTTATTATTATGTTGTTACCAACTATTATTATAAATCCATGTTTAAGTGATTTATTCCAATTGAGACAGTTAAATTAGTTTTATATATATTCAAATTTTTGCTAGATCTAAGATAGCCCACGGGCGAATTTTAAAGAAAATTTCAAACTTAGTTGATTTATTTTAGAAGAAAACTATATTTTATGTCAAGAACAGTATTAGAAGTGAACGTCATTTGCACAATGGCATGGTGATTATTACCTTCATTAATTTACGGGCCTTATATGGTGACTACCTCCCTAAGATGGCCCTCGACTCACGTTTTGAAAATAGCCTTTTATCTTTTGATACGCAATTAAACGTTGCAATTTTTTTCTATATTGAGTAGTGCAAATAAATATCTCATTATTTTCATGATGTTTTTTATTTATATATTAATATTAGGAATCCCACAAGGTTTTGAAATTAAGTTGGCCTTGATAGGTGCCGGTACCTTAGATTAAAAAACGTACACGACTTCTCACACAATCTAAAGTAGGCAGATTTGATATTCACAGCGAGTTTACGTGGTTGGGATTTTATTACGTGTTTTAAGCTTGAATTTATAACTAGTGAGTTTATATTCACGCTCCTTCGGGTCAGACACAAGGCCAACACTTAAATGGTTTTAGTTAAGTATATTAAGGTAGGTGGAAGAATCAGCGAAGACAAGCATTCGCACTCACCATGATGTGTCGGCGTTATTGGACAAAACCTATGCGATATTTATATTTATTCTGCGCGTTAGAAATGGGTATTATATATTTAATGGGATATTTATATTTTACACGTTCAGACGCGGGGAAATCATTACAAAAAGACCGCGGGTTACAAAATCACGGACAGGCCAGCTCCCCTGTTTTCATGTCTTAGGACAGAATTATTTTGAGTACTTTTAATAGAACTTGAAGTGCCACGTAGCACACGAAATATCGCATGCAATTTGTAAAATAGGTAACAAATCTCTTGAATACATTTTTACCATACCTATCATCAACCGAGAATAATAAAAGTATAATATAATATGAAATATTTACAGTGAATGATTTATTTTACTGTAGAACTCTATACTATTTAATATTGTAGTGAATGAAAAAGGATTTCTACTTTGCGATCTAAATGCAAAAAATACAGCGCCGACCCCGGGGCACACAAAGCGCAAGTTAAATCACAAAGTTATAACGAAGTGCCGCTGCAAAACTTTACAACCAAACTCCTCTGTTATTACTCACATTTTTCTTGCAATCCGTCAAGTTGCGTTTATGCTGAGCTTTGAACTTTGTCCCCTGTTAAATTAACGCATTTGCTCTGGATAAGTTTTGCTCGCACCATAATTATATTAGCTCTATATTTAGGCACAGACAGTGCCCTTTAATACCTCACAAGCAACTGGGCGTTACTAAAATTTATTAGTATTTTAGTTTTTAAGTTAGTTCTAGAATTTAAAGTTATGTGTTGCTCGATTTACACCCAGGACAAGCACGCAAGTGAAGAACATGCATGTTGGTTCTGTGTTTGAGTATTTATTAAAAAAACTTTTCTTTTAAATTGTCCGTCAAGATGAGCTCACTCCACCTGATGGACAGCGGTCGTGAGGTCCAGATATGAGGTTGACAAGCCCAGTCATTCAAATGAATCACTGGGCATGGTAGCCCAGTGATACAGCCTCACCTTGAATATAGTTAACTTTTGTTGTGGCTGTTTGACCCGGCCATGTGTCTAGTTATCCAAAGGTATGTCTAATTGTGTGTCTGGTTTCTCGAATAAGTGAGTATGAGTTAAGACAGTGTAGCTATCTCATAAAATGCATCATTTAAATTTTCAGTAAAATTCTCAACTAGGCCGAAAATAAAACGGTTTTGACGCTCCGAAGCGTCGCAAATTGACTCTAATTGCCGTCAACTTTGACGAGCATTACTTCACCGACGCGTCAGCAGCTTTTAAATAATAACCGCCTCTCAGCGGAACTATTTACGTATAACTGAATTGGTTGCTGACGCGATTTATCGCCAACGAACCGCTAATGGGACAGTGTGATGTAAATAACTGCAGACAGTTTAACGCAACCATTTGTTATCAGGCTGGTTAAATTTATGACAGTTTCATTTCATCAATCAATTTATTGCAGTCTACATAAAGCCTTGTTGCTGTCAATTAGTTCTAAAGCTGCTCCTACCATTATTATTCATTTACCGTTTACCATCAAGCATGCTTGAACAGAAAAACCTTTTGGTACTGTGTGTTACCTACTTACATCTTTTCATGTTCATCATAATATAGCATGTAACTTTGATATTTTTGATAGCATGATCCTGAAAACTTATAGTATTCTCTATAAGTCACAGTAGTTCTTAATATTGTATGCGCAAGGAGTCCAAGGAAATGAAATCCGTATTTAGTAGTGTTAGTTGAGAGTCGTAATTTGAGTAATTTTACTAAAGTGTTTTTTTCACGTTGTAATATTTTGCTGCTTCATTCGCACCTTTATCACAAGTCTAGGTTTATTGGGTGTTGAAATAAAAGTCATGATTTTGTAATTTGTATTTTCATCTCAAAAAGAACGAACTTAGCGTAGCTTCAAAAGAAACCAGATCTCTCATAGCGAGAACAAAGTCAAGAATTGTTTTTATGCTGAAAGTAGAGCAAAATGTAGACTTGTACGAGTAATACTCGCCACCGAGAGCAAAGCCCTTAAATGTACAAAGATGTGTGTTTATTAACAGGGACATGCCATATATTACGGTTGGAATGAACAACAAAAACATCTCCAGCGCCGTAATGAGACGGACAGCAAAACAGGTCGTAACGGAGGACATTAGTAGTGAGCCTCGCGCGGCTCCGGGCCGGACTGACCTGCGATCAGTCGCTGCATAATTGAGTCCGTCTGAATACGACCCTTGTACCGTCGTCTAATCTTTGTGAGCTCTTTCTACTTCTTACTAGGGCAGGGTTTATTGTCATGTCATTTGATAGCTCTTACATTTTATAGGTATAAGAATTGAATAGAGTTGAGAGCGTTGCGGCGTAGTAGGGGTTAAGCAATCCAGAACGGAACTCGGGAGAGTTCAAATCTAGCAAAACCATCTTGGTGTTCTTTCCTAAAATTTGCGACTAGCTTTCCGGTGATGGAAAACACCGATAAAAACTGTAGCAACCAAGATAGGCTCACCACTTACTACGTTGGGTACTAATACGCTTGGTGAAAAGTGGGCTTCTGACCATGAAGGCCTCAGTCAACTTGCCTTTGACTACCCCGTTTGGGATATAGTCGTGATGTATGAACGGAGTTTACATCTGTTTGCATGCTATTATGTTGTAACTAAAGTTTGTAGTTTTACGGCTGTCGGTGGGCTGACTTTGCCATACTTGCAGTCCAGTTGCGTTCTCTGGCGGCTGAAATGTGGAAACTCTGAGTCAGATCGGACCACAGGAGAGTTGGTTACGGGCAATGTTTTCGTTGAGACATTTAAACTGATGAACAAACAATGAATAACAAAAGTACTACTGGTGTGAACAGGTAGTCAAGTTATTTTTTTGTCTGAGGAACAAGGTTTGGAAAAAGTACATTTTCTTGTAAGCGTAATTTGTTTGTGCTTAGATCATGTATATTAAAATATTATTCTTTACAGCGTCTTGAATGTTATGAGAGAAGAACAACAAACTTGTTATAAGTTACATTGAAGCGCTCTTTCGCGAGGAAACCTAGGAAGCAACCTCCTTCCTATTATTCAACAGAAAACATAGACGCAACCTAAGAGAAGGTTTAAAAGTTATAATTGAATGCGTCGTTATAAGTGTTACGTCCCTCTTTAAGTGCGCAGTGTTACAAATTAGCGTTGCAAAACTATCGATTGCTTACTATAGATAGCTATCCATGAAAAAAGAATATTGATAGGACTATCAATATAATCAAATCAATAGCCATAGTTGGCGATACTATTAACAAGAAAAAAAAACAAATATTTGTAGAAAAGCTAATATCCATAGTATTGCAATAAATATTAAAAAAACTATAGATATTCTCGGTAGTTCAAAAACTATTGATGGTAAAGTACTATAAACATATTATTGTGTTTATATTGTATTTAATGTGGAAACAATGTACGATGTTTGATGATAATAAGATTGCCTTTAGTTTTATTGGAAAGGATAGTCATAATTATTTTAGAATTGGGTGTAAGTAAGGTGGAGTGAGGAAGTATTTCTTATGTACATCTGTAATGCATTTTAACCGAATAGAATTAAATCACGTTGATGAACTTTTGAAAGAATGCAACTCTTATGAGAGTTCAGCTATCTACGATCTACATCTTTAAAAACCCAACCCTAATGGCAGCCGTATTTCAGACCTCAAATTGCTGAAGCAACCGAAAACTGACCTGTCAAATGATAATGCGTAATTCGTTTCTGTTTCCCGCCTCGCTTTTTTGGCAACAGTTTACTTTGCCGAGATCCGCCAGTCACGAGGCAAAATTGCCTATTCATGGCATGAAGAGAGACAAGGTCATAAAGCACTTGCCTGGAGTACCCTCAGAGGTACCTACCCTGAGGGTCGTCAAATGAGAGACAAGAATAAAAAGGCAACAGCGCGGTCGGCCGTTGACCGAGGGGTGAGGGTATTTTTAAACGGAACGTAATTGAGGATAAATTGGATAAGTATCTTTACAGTTAGTCATCTGACCTTAAAACTAAGTTGCACTGTCACAGGTATGCTCTTAATATATATATATTTTCGTAGTTAGGCCGACACAGGGTTGATGATATTGTGAATCGGTATGTACACATCAATGCATGTGACTGTTCTATGACTGATAAAGACTGATAATGGGTGTGCTGGGAGACGCCCCTGGGTTAATTCCTTGTCTGGTACCTCGTAATACAGGGATATTTATCCCACCTTCGAGACCATGACAAGAGGTGTGTTGTCTGGCGCATATTTATTTATTTATTTAATGTTATATGCTAAATATACAGAATTTTTCAAACACGCTGTGAAAGTGCTTCTGAGTAAGGCTGCCTAATTCGGACACTCCCTTTATTAATTTAATACTTAGTCTATGGTTTTTTTGTTTGATAATCCAAGCAACCAAGCCAATCTTACTAGTAATATTTATCAGATAAATTAAAAATAATAATAAATAAAGCGATTACACTATAAATATATATAAAATGCCGATCAAGCTGAAGGGGCAGGTCTATAAAATCATCATTAGGCCTGTCCTTTTATATGGCAGTGAAACATGGCCGTTACTAGAGCGACACAAGCAGGAACTGCGCGTCACGGAAATGAAGATGCTGCGGTGGATGTGTGGAGTCTCACGCAAAGATCGCGTGCGTAACACCCACATCCACGGCAGCCTTCGTGTTCGTGACATCGCAGACAAGCTGCAGGAGTGCCGCCTTCGTCGGTATGGTCATGTCTCACGGAGATCGGCAAACTACGTGGGCAACAGATGTCTAGCCATGCCGCCCCCGCCAGGTACGGGTAGAAGAGGTTCATCCCAAGAAGCGGTCGCTCGACATCGTTAAGGGTGACATGCGTGCCAACAAACTTACCACTGAGGATGCACAAGACAGCGCGATCTGGGCCAAGAAAATAGAAAGGCGGACCCTGGGACCCCACACACCAGTGTGGGTTCACAACCGGGATAGACCACACGGATGATGATGGGATAAATAAACAAAATGAAAAAATAAGTATAATAATAAAACACTATAGGTTTTAACATGATTGTGTATGTACCAAATTGCGCTTGTTCAGGCATTACTTTTCCCGATTCTGGATTATGCAGACTGCTGCTATTCAGATCTCAATGAAAGTCAACTTAATAAGCTCGAGCGACTCCAAAATTTCTGCAGACGCATCATCTTCGGTCTGCGTAAATACGACCACGGCTCCGAGTACCGAGCCCAGCTCAACTGGCGTCCGATACGTCTTCGCCGTAACTCCCATATTCTCTCTTTATTGTATACTGTATTATTTAATCCCATGTCACCAGCTTACCTCAAAGAGCGGTTCCATTTTCTGCAACCGACTCGGGGACAACAAATGCGATCATCTCTTAAACTCCGGCTTAAATTCCCTCCTCATTCCTCGCACTCCTATACACAATCTTTTACTGTACAATCTATCCGATTGTGGAATTCCTTACCCCTTTTCATTAGGGAATGTCAATCCCTTCTTAATTTTAAGGCAAAAGTCAAATCGCCCATATTACAAGCTCTGCTTAGTTTGGGGTCAGATAAAAAAAAAAAAAAAAACGCATTATCTTGCGCTCTGATTATCCCTGCTTATATTTTTATTTTTATTCCTGTTTTTTTTTTACTTTGGTTAACTTTTTAACATCTACTTGTGATATCTGTCTGTCACCACTGGTTCTTTTTCGATTATGTATAGTTAGTTTATTGTAGGGTCAAAATTATTTATCTGCTTGTTAATATTAATAATATAATAGGTAGTTTATGTTAATAAAAATATTAATAATATAAGTTT
The DNA here is from genome assembly GCA_947369235.1 of Udea olivalis. Lineage (NCBI taxonomy): Eukaryota > Metazoa > Arthropoda > Insecta > Lepidoptera > Crambidae > Udea > Udea olivalis. The sequence goes on from OX376347.1 coordinate 22,133,224, forward strand.
ATTTTGACTAAGTTTGTTATAAAATTTACATATTTCTTCATCTGAATCGTTTGTTATATTTGTGCACATACTTGCCTCTCGTTAACCATTTTCCTCTACCCGTAGGTTGCCTGGAAGAGATCGCTATTAGCGATAAGGCCGCCTAAATTGTGGATTGTTTTAAATGTAATACTTAGCTTTAAGTCTCTTTTTGCTTTTGTACAATAAATAATATATCTATCTATCTATCTATGCCAACCATGTTAACAACAAAAGTCTTCTTGTATAAATAACAATTTTATGTTGTAATTGTAAAAATAATAATTGTATGTTTACATTATAGTGCAGGGTTAATGTGCGCTCTAAAATAACACAAAGACCCTTGTGTTCGTCACTTTTCTGTCTCCCTCTGAAATACCGGAGCCAGCGGTACTGCCGCCCGTCGCCCCCGCAGACACCCGCGCGCGAGGACGCTCGCAGAGAAACACTAAAAATGTTATTTTCTTTGGGCACAGGAGGTATTTTTGAAAACCCAAATAAATAGGTACGGCCTATATTTTCTCGTAGAAACTATACAGATCACACTTATAGTTTAGGAGCAAACTGAAGTTTTACAAAGACCCTTTTCCAAGTTTTTTTTTAGTAAGTATTGTAATTCCAATGTTACGACAATTTCAAACTAACAAAATGAAGGTAACGTGTTTAAGTTTATCTATACTAATATTATGAAGATGAACGATCTAATTGTTTGTTTGTTAGTAAAAAAGTAAAAAAAAAATTATTCACTTGAACTTTTACAGAGAAGCACTTTTGAATTTTGTTTCTTTGTATTGAATAGGCTCCGAAACTACTGATCGTATCGTGAAAATCTTTCATTAACAGAAAGCTAAACTATTCAGGAGTGATATAGGCTCGATTTTATTATGATTGCACAAGAAATGCAGTGAAAAATAATATTATATGTAAATCAAGTCGAAGAAAAGCGGGCGAGATATGGTAATGGACACCAATCTGGCTGTCAAACATTTGACAGAACGAAGTCTGTTGTTGCAGCTCGTTATATAAATTTCTAAGATTTTTCGCCGAGGAGTAGTAGTAAAGATCTTTTATACATGTATTTACCACTTGATATAATGAACATAATTGAATATGAATATGAATGATTTAATGAATGAATAATAGTATAAATGCAAATATTATGTATGTGAGTATGTTTGTTACTCTTGCACGTAAAAACTACTAAACAAGTTTAGATGAAACTTTACAGTAATACAGCTTATACATCAGAATAAGACATTGGCTACTATTTAAAAAGATTGCAAGTAATTTGGACATATTATGTAACGATGTAACTCACGCGGGCGAAGCCGTGGGCGGAAAGCTAGTGTCTATAATAGTATCAACTGAACCTAAAACAAACACAAATTGCAAGTGGTAGTTCCGCGCGTGCAAAGTCCCAGGCAACAGCTACGATTATTTTGTAGCAAAATTCTGTTCTTTGGTTTTGCGGTTTATTTTAAACGAGAACGCCCCACAGACACCAACTCATTTTAAAAGCACCAGGTAAGATTAATTCGTTCTCTGCGGCACGGAGTTGCCATAATGAAGCAAAATGTACATCGCTGTTTGACGACGAACAACTTAGCGCTTAAGCTGTCGCAGTAAAGCTCACAATAGCTGTGCTATTGACGTACAGACGCTTATTTATAAGTTAGTACCGGTGCACTTTATCCCGGACCTTTGTCCAGCTAAGTGACTGCATAGATCCACAGCGGCTTGTCTAGCAATAACACTGGAAGGTGGAGTTGTAATAAACCTGATTGGACTGGGCGGACCCTTTTTAATCATTTATAGAACTTAATCCTATTTGTATTGTAACCGTTTTGTTTTGATTGATTCATTGTTTAATGAATGAAGCGAACTGAACAGCTTCAAAGCAATTGCTTTTATAATGATCTGCTTTAAAAATCGCAAATTTCCGTAGGTTTGTGGAACGTTAGAGCGTCGTGGCTTAGTGATTAAGCACTCCAACTCGGATCGCGGATCGTGTGGTCCCGAAATCAATTCAGGCCAGAACCAAAATCTTTGTGTTCATTGTTTAATTTCCGACTAACTCTCCGGTAATGGAATACATCGATAAAAAAAACAAATCAACCCGGATAGCGGCGGAAGGCTCACCACCTACCACTTAGGGTTTTATTACCATTGGTGAATAGTGGGCTTCTGAGTGTTCCGTTCACCATGACGGCAACAGTCACTTGCTTCTGACTACCCCGTTTGGGATAAAGTCGTGATGGTAAGTTATGTTGTGTTATGTTATGAAAAAAAATGGAATAAATTACAGTTCTGTCAAAGTAATTAAAAAACTCTTGTTTCAAAGTTGTAATTAAAACAAAATTTATCTTATGATAAAAACTAGAAAACTAGAAAAAAACGAATTTTGCACCTTGAAGAAATCAGACGGGATTCGAACCAGCGTCTTTCACAATAAGGGTGGCTGCTCTAAACACACATTTAACACATTCTGATTTCTCAAAATCCATGCTTTGTTTTTAATTCCTCAGAACTAGCTGCTAATCATCTAGTGATAAATTGTCCATTAATTTAAATCCACCCTTCAAAACTCCATTAAAGTTGAGATCATTATGGCATTAGTGACATCGCGAGCCACAAGTCTCGAACAAAGTTGAAAGGACAGCGTCTATTGACAAATAATGATAAATAGCTCCCGGCTATAATCAGTTTAGACCGGACGGATGGGACGGTCCAGGGCCCGGGCCAATCGCCGGCCGCGCTCCTTTACGGGTCACCCGGGACACGGGACACGGGTGGGACACTTGCCGCGCCTTCTTGACCTTGTTGAGTAACACACCTGTCGGTATGTTTAAGTATCTGTGGAGCTACCTAATTTTCATTGTTTTTTTAAAGTGTTTTGATTTTATGAAATAGAAGGTCTTTGAATTTCGGGCAATGCTGTGAGCACCGAAATCATTTTTAGTTTGGTATTCTGAATATTGAGTAACTCCGTTATTAACTATTTCATACGCAGAGGCATCGAGGAATGTGAGTAAAACCACGGTAAACGTGTAAAGTAGATAATTACATTTCATTCTACCATTAAAACCGAAGCCTTAAAACTTAAATAGACACTTGTAGACCTTTGCGCAGTATGGGAGCGACGCGAATTGAATCGTTACATAAGGCGATAAAAAGCGTTATCCTCCGCACATAAAGATATTGAAGCGCTTTATAGCTAAAAAGCAATAAAAACAACGCGTATAACAATAAAGGAACCCGATTTTGTTTGGGTCAATATCGTTCGTTATTAAAAAAGGGCTTACAAACGACTTGCATTCCGCTGATCGCCAAAATTGAACTGATAAAGTATAATTTAAGTCACAAAATAAAGAGTTTACGGAAGGACCGCTCGCACCTTTTTCCTAAACTTGCGTGAACCGCCCAGGGTTACTGGGCTGAACTTTTGAAATTAAGTAAGTAGGTTATACCTACTTGACAGAACCGGCCAAAAACAAAATTCATCATGTGAAAAATTGCACCAAGTTCGACAAAAACAAAAACACTCGTGACATTGCGACTTTCCGACTCTCTGAAACTCTCTGACTTTGCCTGTAAACTTACGTCTCTGTGTGCATGCGTCAATATTGGCGTGTTGTTCTAAGCGGGCTATCTGTCACAGGCGCCGCGCCGCATACATAATTTGTGTTTAAGTCAAGAAAATGACATTTAGTTGTTTACGCATTTAGAAACGTTTTAGTAATCAGCACAAATTATGCAATAGACTCACAGTAAGTACTTTTAAATCGTCAAATTAAAAAATACTATAAAAATATAGATATAATACACAGTACACATAATGCGACTACCACCGCGTCGGAGTTGCTTCTTGCTATGAAGACCCGGCGAGAAATTAAATAAATAATTATAAATGTAAAAGAAAAGCACAGTGGAGGACAGTATAAGTTTAGGACGGTGAATCAAACACAATTTGAGCACGTAATTAACACAAGAGATTTCAAGGTTGGTTTCAAATTGGTTTAATTGTTCTTGAAAGTTGGTACAAGAAAGATATTGTTATAATTGAACCAAATTAGTCTTTCGAACAGTAACTTCGGAGATATTCTTCGCGGAGTTTACAGCATCGTGAGTTGGCCTCGAGAGAAGCATGAATAATGGAGGCGTCGATGTTGCCGCTCGCGACGATCTGCTCGCTCTTAATAAACAATTGTTTTCTTTGTCTTGGAAACGATCTGTGTACTTCTTCAATGTTTCTAGAATAAATATTGTTTATGGATAGGTTGATTTTAAGGCGAACTTTTTCAAATATGTCAAAAACCGTCGCTTGGCGTAACTATATGAACATGGGTCGTGCTCTGATCTTATTTAACTACAACTTACATCAAGACTAAGCCCAACTTGTATGGTGTCAAAGCCGGATAATACAGCTGCACAGTGGATGATAATACAACAGAGAACAAACACAAATGCTGTTCACAAAAGTGAATTTTCGTCGGGTGTGGGTATCGAACCTAATATAATATTTGGCGGCATCAACGGTAACGTAATGGTAGTAAAACTTTCACTTTCGATTTAACTATCTTTTACTAGAAATACCTATAATTGTAAGAGTTTTACTGTACAGACGCTATCGTGGCCATATTTTCTACGAAGCCCTGAATTTACCTCTAAACCGAATGTGTTAGTTACCATTGATTAGTGAGGTGGTGGTATGTTTACCTACGCAAACTAAATTTCGTACGAAAAGTAAACTAAATTATTGTATTCATAGTAAACATTGGGGCGATCCTCTCCTGGTTCTTGCCGTAAATGTTGCATAGGTATTACAAGATATTGTTAGGAGGTTTTTCTTTCGCTGTTTGTGAGGGGCTATAAAAAGGGTAAAAGAATTTATCTCAAAATATTGAATAACTACTATGGAAATGAAATGATATCAAAAAAAAAATTTGGTACTTACACGTAAAAAAAATTCATCTAAGCTTAAATCTAACAAAATGATACCAAAAAAGTCTCTGCTCAGCATGTATGGTAAGTGAAGCAGCATCACGACTCTGATATTTTGCAGATGCCTTAAGTAACAACACTAAAAAATAGTTATAAATCTATGAAACAAAACATAAAAATTCAAAAAACAACAGATCGAAACTTATCTAAACATAACATAACGATAAAAATGTTTATCTTTTCTTCAAATAGGTGAAATGTATTGATATGGAAATACATTTTGTGTTTTAACATATTTCTTTTTAGGGGTGATCCCTTCTTTCACGGACAGAATTTTCATAGAATTTCGGTTCACAGAAAATGTTTCATAGAATATTCGGTTCAAATATTTTCGTTTGGAATATTATTGTTTCAAATACTATTTACATCATAGAATATTCAGTCCACTTAATTACATGTCAAATATTACTATTTGAACGACTATTTATTTCAAAAAGAAACATACTTCACAGAAATTTACTTAATTTAATAACAGACACTAGTTTAAAAAGGCTCTGTTTGTTAGGTTAGGTTAGGTTAGGTTACTGTGAGCAATAATAATACTTGATTTGATATCCTATGATATGAATATTCCAAGAAATTAATTTTATTCGTAACAAAAATCTATGAATTAATTTTAGTAACTTATTAATTATTCGATGAAATTATAATATGAGAAACAATTTATGTGAAACAAAATTCTATGAATCGATTTTCTATAAAACAGTGTACAACCCTTTCTAGGCGTGGCGTCTTGTTAATTTAATTATTTTTCTGTGCCTGCAATAAAAACTGTTTTAATTTAACTTTTAAGTTCTTGGCATTTGAAGAATGCCGATGGGTGCGGGAATTTTATTCCATATTTGGTGCGTAAATTTCTCCTAATATACTTACCAGATTTAATTTGGGATTTTGCGAATGAAGAAATACAAGATGTTAAGGATTTTAAATAAATAAATAATTAACATGACATTTTCAAGTTTCTTGTTGAATTTTAACTACTAATACTATTCTAATAAACCCGTTTTTATTAGAATAAAGAATTAATACTTGCAGCCCGCGCATGTTTTTCCTCAAAAATATAACCTGGGTTTCTTCAAGACAGGAGTGAATAGGTATTTACTAGGCAGACATGTTCCATCATACTCGTAGATCGCACCGTCACTACCACCAGGTGCGATTATGATCAAATGACTGTTAAAAAAAATACATGCCCAAAAATGTGTTGTAGTTTGATATAAAATGGTATTAATTAATGGTAATTATAATATCTCATCAACTCAAATATTTTGGAGTTAGCCATGTGCTCTATCTAACTTATTTTCGATTTCTCAAACATTGTAAAATAAAGGGCCCAAATCTACTAAGTAAAAGCAAGCGTTATAACACAACTTGGATTTATTGACTATCGAAAGCGAACGAATTAAAATTATTACCATGTGCTTATAAGATGGAGACGGAACAAAATTAAAGCGCGATCTAAATGAGTATAACTCCATCTGTTGGTAACTAGGCACTATTTAGAACTGTTTTGACATAAATACAAATTTGACACTAACATTTGATTTAAACCTTTTGACATACCGCCCACCAAGGACATCTGTTTATGTCCTTTATATAAAACTAAATAAATTCTGGCGCCCACCATGAGGTCAAGAGCGAAAATACACAATTACAATGGGGCTACTAAGTACTGACCACCCACCCTATGGTCAAGGGGCTTGAACCAATTATAAAAAGACAAAACTTAACAAAAAAATTGCACAGTCGCTCAAAAACTAACTAATATACATTAGGCATTGGATGTTATAGGTAGGATACATAATTTCGATGTGGGTCGTTTAATTACAGAACCATTGCATCGAAGAGATACGATGCGCACAACATTGTTCAAATCTGGGTGCATTGCAACGACTTTGCCCAATAACCAACGAGCTGGTGGAAGATTATCTTCCTTATTTAAGAAAATATCACTTATTGCAGGCTCTGGGGTATGTTTTGTCCATTTATACCGCTGGGGCAAATTTGCAAGATATTCATTCGACCACCGCCGCCCGAAATTCTGCAACATACGCTGTGTTACTTGCCAACGTCTCAAACTTCCCATATTTAAGTCCAGATAATTTTGGTCTGGCACAGTGACCAAAGGCTCCCCAATTAAAAAATGGCAAGGAGTAAGAGGAGTGGGATCTCCAGGGCTATTTGGCAATTGAGAGATTGGGCGTGAGTTAAGGCACGCTTCAATCTGGTTGAGGAGAGTGGTCATCTCTTCATAGGTAAGCGTGGAATCCCCTATCACGCGCTTGAGGTCAAATTTGGTTGACTTCACTCCAGCCTCCCAAAGTCCACCAAAATTTGGAGCATGAGGAGGGATGAAATGCCAGGTGACACTGTTGGCATTTAGCCAAATCCTAATTTCTAAAGATACGGACGATTTCTCAATGGCTACCAATGAGTGCAGTTCCTTGAACGCTCCAACGAAATTAGTGCCATTGTCGCTCCATATTTCACTACAATGTCCTCTCCTGGCCACAAATCTCTTAATCCCGGCGCTAAATCCTACAGAAGTTAAGTCAGTTATCACTTCCGAATGAATGGCACGAGTGACCATGCAAATGATAAGGCAAATGTACCCTTTGTACGACTTGTTGCCTCTTCCCTTTGACATCCTGATATTAATGGGTCCAGCAAAATCAACACCGCTCTTAAAAAATACTCTCGCAGGTGTGACCCTACAAGATGGTAGTTGACTCATTATTTGATTTTTCGTAACAGTAGCATGCCGCACGCAAGTAACGCACTTACGAACGTAGGCCTTGGTGACATTCTTCCCAGATGTTATCCAATACCGTGAGCGAAGATAATTAAGCATCACTGTAGGGCCACCATGAAGTGTTTTCTTGTGTGCGTCACTGACAAGAAGAAACGTAAAGTGACTGCTGTGCGGAATGATGATTGGATGTTTGACTTTTTCAACCAATTGAGAGTTCTTGATCCTTCCGCTGACGCGTAAAATGCAATCTTCATCCAATACTGGACATAAAGATTTCAGCTTACTTTTATGTTTCACATCACCTGTTCTCATAAAGTCTTCTTTCTCCTTTATACATTCTTTTTTCTGGCACTGTCTTATGCAAACGTTCAGAGTATCTGCTATTTCTTTACTTGTTATGTATGACTTTATGTCCTTTTCTTTCTCAGTTATTTCCTTTTGATCTTCCGAAATATTTTGATTAAGATCCTGATTGCTACTTATCCACTTTTGTAATTGAAAACCACCCTTTTCATTTAAATCTGTCATTTTTTTGATCTGTGGTTGTTCGATTTCCCAAAACTTTTTTAGTGAATCATTTCCCTCAACCTGATCACTAGAGATGGTAAAATGACAGTGAATGCTAGCCTGCTCAAAACCAGTTTGTCCGGATAAGATCCAACCTAAAACGGTGTTTTGAGCGGTTGGTGCTCCTAAAGGCCCCTTAGGCAAGCCTTCTCTCAAAATTTGACCATAAATTTCTGCGCCAAGCAACATGTCAACTTTGTTTGGCGTGCTAAACTCGGGATCAGCCAGTGTTATCGCCTGAAATTCTGGCCAGTGGGATTGGTGTAACTTTTGTGACGGAAGAAAAGAAGTGATAGTGCTTAACACATATGCTTTCACCTGAACACTGAATTGGGGATCTAAGCGAGATTGAATCGTCACCACGATGAAAAACTTGAAAGGTAAGGCACCTTGATCTCCGCCTATTCCTGAAATAACTGTTTTAGCAGGTATCCTTTTCAGTCCTAACAACCGCACTGCTGATTCGGTTATGAATGATGCCTGGGACCCTTGGTCCAATAACACCCTCACCAGTTGTCTATAACCACTACTTGTCTGTGCTTCGACAAGAGCTGTGGCTAACAGAACTTGTGTAGGTACTGTGTTGGTCTGATTTGAAAAATGAGTACTTACTTTTGGTTCGCCTTCTGTCAGCTGTGCCTGTACCAAAGACACAGCTGCATTAACTTCAACTGCTGAGTTTGACTTCTTTGTATTCGCAGTAAAGTTTGAGACAGATTTGGGATGTATTAAAGAATGATGTCTTTTGTTGCATATACGACAGGTGGAAGTCTGACGGCATTATTTAATCGAATGGTTACCTCCCAAACAATTAAAGCAAAGCCCATTGTTTTGGACAAAGCTGTGTCGTGAATCGTAACTCTCCTTTGCAAATTGCTTACAATTGGCAATTTTATGATTTTCTTTACAAAACGAACAAGAAAATACGAACTTAGAATTATCATCATTGTTATCTGAGTGCATAACTTTCGGCATTAAATGAGATATATTACTCTGCTGCTTGTTGATTTTTGGATCTAAAAACTCAAGGGCACGAAGTCTGGCTTCTAAAACTCTTTAAATTCTAAAAATTTCGGCAAATTGTCATGTGAGCTTATTTTTGATTCCCACTGTTTACGTGATTCGGAGTCCAACTTAGAACTGATAATATGGATAACTATTAAGTCCCATGAGCTTACATCCACGGAAAGATTTTTTAAACCATTAGGACACTCAACAGTTATGTCTAAAAGACCCTTTACAGCAACTGATGACTTCACTACACATTAGGTTGACTCAAAAGCCGTTTCAGTAAAGAATTAGATTGGAATCGTTTGTTTTTGTACCTACTGCTCAACTGGGACCAGCACTCAAGATAATTTGCATCTGTTATTGGAATGTGCCTAACCAATTGTTCAGCTTCACCTGTCAAGAGACTCTTTATACTATAATGCATCTTCTATACATTATCTAGGCGTGCGTTTCTGTGAATTAATGACAAGAACAAATCCTCAAATGGGGCCCATTCTGAGTACAAACCGGAAAAATTAGGAATGGAAATCTGTGGTAATCTGACAGATGAAACTTCACAATTACTTGAAATAGATGAAGCCTCTCTCGCACTCAATATTTGACCTTCAGTCAGTTTATTAATAGCTTCCTTTAATTCTGACTTATAAGTAAAATATGATTCTTCGGTAGCCTCATAAATGTTTTGAGTGAAGTAATCATCGTCTGCATGTTCATCGGTGACTGATTGAATAATGTTGTCATGCGTTAGGATAAACTGATCCCATTGCTTATCTAATGCCTCTAATCTAGTTTGCACATATGGTAACTTAATTCTATCTTTGGGTGACTTTATGTAATTATCTCTGGCCTTCTCTATTGAGTTGTATTTACGAGTATCTAACTGCAGTTTATACAATCTTTCCATGGTGAAAACAACAACTTACTATTTCACTTCAGTAAATAAACTATTTTCCTAAGTTGAAAAATGCCGAATATTTTAAGTGTTTGGAAATTTTAAAATCTATATAAAATCGGGCATAGGTTCCCCGTGATATCACTTTTTAAGAAATTATTCTAAGTCTAACTAAATTAAATCTAAAATTTTCTAAGTCCATAAACTACCCAATTTTTTCTAAGTCCTGTAAAATCTTCAACTTGCAAATTCTTGATCTGACTGATGTAATATGTAAATGTACTTACAATTCACTGCACCTCATTCACTAATAAACTTCTATGTAACGTTATGATTCACTTTGCTTCAACACCGTCCGACTTTGGCTCCTCCGGCAGCTTGGCACGAAACCCGCAGCATCCACCGCCTCCTGGCGCCTGTGACGGCTCCTCCGTCAATGCACACCTTCTCACGTCGAAGGCTGCCTGCACTTCAGAGACGGCCCGTCACTGGTTTCTATGCAGCGTCGCACAACAAGTCGCCGGAATACGCACTGTGTATCCGACTCGATAAGGACCATGTAAAATAAAGGGCCCAAATCTACTAAGTAAAAGCAAGCGTTATAACACAACTTGGATTTATTGACTATCGAAAGCGAACGAATTAAAATTATTACCATGTACTTATAAGATGGAGACGAAACACAATCAAAGCGCGATCTAAATGAGTATAACTCCATCTGTTGGTAACTAGGCACTATTTAGAACTATTTTGACATAAATACAAATTTGACACTAACATTTCATTGACACCTTTTGACAAACATTACTCATATTTAAGCATTCCTTGAAGGCATCGTGGTGGCCTAGAGGCCTCTCCGGCTAGGAACCTGTGTATTACCTTGCCACGTTGGGTTTTAATACGCTTGGTGAAAGTGTGCTTCTGAGTGTTCTGTTCAACATGACGGCAAAAGTCAGTTTACCACTGACTACCCTGTTTGAGATAAGTCTATAATGAATAAAATTACGGTAAATTGTTTTACCTATATTTCTCGACGTTTCGGCGACAATTGCATGTCACCGTGGTCACGACTGGACTGGTAGTGCGCGGCGTCGTCTAGCTGGGCGCGGTGAACGATCTTTATCCACCCGCAGATTCAATAATTCTGTCCGTAGTACAGTCAGGCCAACTAACTACACTCACAGTATCCGGTTTTTTTACAGACAGTCCAACTCGCGTTTTTACACTTTGTAATCACTGGGTTCCACGCACGATGGCTTATATCACTCTTCCCTATTGAAATTCTTGTATTTCTTAATTTCAATGGCTTCACGCACAATCCTGGTATGGTCATGACGATCAGCGGAGAGGATTTTCAAAATTTAGTTTAAAATTAGGAAGCAAGGCTTGCTAAAGACAAAAGTTTATCTCATGGCTCACAAGTCGTAGGCGCCATCTCGCGTGGATCACGCTGCATTAGGCGATTAATGACGTCATAGTCTCAGTATCAATCTTCGTAATCCGACTCGCTGCCAGCCAGGTCACATGACGCGCTAGGGCTAGGCAACTAAAATTAAATTCCAGCCAAATTCCGTTCTTTGTAGCGTGTATCAGTAAAAAGCTTGCACTAATATTGTGGCTCAAAAGCCAGGAGAATGCGCCACTTACATTTTGTGCTGAAAACTTAGTACTTTTTGTTGCTGCGAACTATGTCAAATATTCGTTTATTTAGAAAGATCTTGACATTTATTTCAATGAGCTAGGTACCAATACCAGAGTATCTTCTCTAAGCATGTTGATAAGAGATCTAACTGATATGTACACCCGAGTACACATGAAAGTCATCACATGTAATTTCAGAATGCATGCAACATACCCCTAAGTTAAGGTTGCAAGCAGAGTGAAGAGACCTTTTTCAGAAAGGCATGTAACCTAGATTTCAGACTTCATCGTCCCATAAGGGGCCGTCATCAAAATTACGCGTGGCCATAGCACGCGTCGGTGCATCGTGATTTATTGCAAATTTTGGGGTATTCTCATTACGTCTTTAGGTCTAATTAACTAATTTAGATTGTAAATAAAATTTTATATTTTCATTAGCTAAAGATCCTTAGTGTAATGACAGTAATTTGTAGCAGTAATATTATGTTTTTTTTTAAAACAGAAAGCTGTCGTAAACTTAAGCTATTATTCGGGATAGAATTTCAGAACTTTTTTTTAAAGTTATTCTGATAAATTATGCATATTCTGGTTCATTATGTGTCAACAAAACTATATGCTACGTTTTGGTCTGTTTTTCTTTCTGCAACTATAGTAAGCTTCAATCAGAGATTTAGCCACTTGAAGTTGACACGATAAGGCTTTTTCGTAAATCGAGGTGGCGAGATTGATCATTTTATGATCGAAAAAAAATTGTAATGTTTTTCATCATGTGGCAATATGAAAGGTTGGCCTTTGTTTATATATGTACTGAACAGTCAAATTTTTCTTCAGAAGGTCGTAAATTAGGTGCTTGAAAAGTTGGATCATGCGCTCTAAATACGAAATGGCTCTTAAGTTTAGACGAGATCGAAGTCTAAGCGTCTGTATTTTTTTTCTTAAACTATATTTTTTTTTAGTTTTGACTTCAAATATTTCTTCATCCTTTCCTGATCAAAACTGGCAGCCCTGCGCGTCGCGCGTCGATTGTCGCGTCGCCGGCGGACACGCGCTAATTGCCGTTCGCTGATTGTGCCACCCGGTATACGACTACCCTACGATATACGATATACCCAATCAGGTACCGGGCCGTTTCGAACGTTCGCGTTACTACTTGCGTTTAAAAGTAGAAACTCGTAACGGTCTGAGCGGCTATTGGATAAGTCAGTTGCCAATGAAATACGAAAACCTCGCGAATCATACTTTTTTATTCGCAAGTAGGTAATATAAAAATCCTCCCCAGCGAGACATTTTGATCAAATACTTAAAGATGAAATTTTCAACAGTATTTTGACAATTCATACTTACCAACTTTGATTGTTATGAGACAGGTCACAACTATCAAAGTTGGCAAATAGCCCTGAGGAACGGAACGCATCTGATAACAAATTTTATACAGACTGTTTAGGGTAGTTTCATATGTACTCGTAGCATCAATGTTTATGTTACTTTACGAGTATTTCTTTACAGTTTTTCAATTACAACGCCATCAGCGGCTCATCGTAATTTTTTGCTAGTGTTCCAAGTAGTTAGCCTAAATCTTATGTGCTGTGTTTGCTAAATACATTTCGTGTAGACGTATCTCTTATGAACCGTTTCGCCTTCGTTAGGCAAAGTGCTGCTGGTGTTGCTGCTTCATTGTTGGCGTGTACTCCAGCTCCACGAATCCACGACATTTCTGACATCGCTGGTACTTGGAGTCAATGACGTACCTAAAGGTTAGTGATATTTGAATTTATGTAGTCTGTATCACGTCAATTGTCTTAGATGGGATGGTTCAAGGAAAAACACGCGTAATTATTAAAATTGACGGACCGTGTCGATGTGTAACTTAGGGCCGATTTTACAATCCTTAGATAATGAAAGGACAGTGCCCAAGTTGGCCTATGAACCAGCAAACATTTGACATTTGTCATAATTCTGGCCATGATTTAAGACATAATTATCACTTATTAGATTGTCACGGACACTTCTGATTTTCGATATCAAAATTAAAAATACTAAAAAGATTGATCGTACAAAAATATTTTTTTAATACTATTTATGTTGCGTTCGTCTGTGCCCTCTGCCATCGCAACAATATTTTAATTTACTTTGTATTGACAAAAGAAACGTTGTTTGTGCAAGAAAACGTAGTTGGGAACTTACCAAAGGCTCTTAAAAATTAGTAACCATACATTACTGTCAATGCGATAGATGCTTAATCAACTTTTTATTTTAAATCAGATTATACATTGGCTTAAATCAGATTTGTGCAAAGCCAAAAAAAAGAAGTTAATGACGTTTGGTGAAGAACATTAGTCTCACTCACGTAAATAAAACTTCGCATTAAATTATTAATTATAACCTCAAAAAGTTTCAGTTTTTTGATATTTAACGAGTTCTGAGAAGTGTCCGTCCATAAACTACGTTTTGACACTAAAGTGTATGTATTTATGAACCCTGACAGGTATTTTTCATGACTGTTGGTTCATAGGCAGCAATGTATGGGCGAATGTACACTATCCTTTATCTGTTGAATAAAGTTAATTCGAAGGTTTACTAAATTTTAATTTTTCGATTGTCAGATAGATGTTATCTGTTGAAAAAAGCCGCTAACTGAGGACTAAAGGGGGCTGGATAAGATTAGCTATGCGTTTTTTTTGACATTTTGAGGTTATGTGGTGTGTCATTTGAGATTATTTTCATTTTGTTCAGGGGTTTTGCTGTGTTATTATAATCACAGACTTTTTACCACAAATAAAGTTAAGGTATTTTTTTTATACGTCAATGTCAATTTGTTAAGCATCAAACTCTGTCTTGTTTCATTCTAACATTGCAATGATTGTATAAGTGCATCTCGCTTGTAGATAATCAGTGTGAAGTTAGCGATATAAGTACATATACAACTGATAGATAGCTATTCTTTGGATTCGCTTGATAAACAGCCAGTTATTTTTATACTTCAGTTAGCTATCTAGGGAATGAACTCAGAATTTGAAAATCGGGCCTTAGTCTCCGAAAAACTAGCTACACTAATAGTTTAATGTATTGAATGTATTAGGGAGTGTCTTTCCTTAAAAAAGCGCATCAAATATTTTTTTGTTTTTTGTAAAGATTTTACAAATATTCTTAAAATAAAACACCACAGAAATTGCATTATAAGAATAGAAAAATGAAATAAATCTCTTGAATTTTTTTCAGTGCAAGTGTTTTGGTGTTCGTACACGCGTTCACGTCAAGATTTTCATAGGGGCACCTTAAGCTGATGTTAAAAGACCCGGTAAGC
Source organism: Udea olivalis (assembly GCA_947369235.1). Lineage (NCBI taxonomy): Eukaryota > Metazoa > Arthropoda > Insecta > Lepidoptera > Crambidae > Udea > Udea olivalis. Next base: position 22,148,410 of record OX376347.1, read on the forward strand.
AATGGCTTTGTGAAGGTTGTTTGTGAACTTGTCTGTACTTACCACAAAAAGTTTACATTAAAACAAACCGCAGCAAAAGGTGATAAATATTTAAACTGATCGTGTATGTATGGTGCCAAACTACTAACCGGTCAAATACACTACGGTGGTTTTTAGCCCACTGTTATTCTGCGGATGCCATGAGGGATAGTATGAGTAGATCAGTAGGATAAAAGGGATTTCTATTAGGTTATCCTCCAAACCGTTCCATTTACCGTTGTACAACCTTTCAATTGACTTCTTTCTTTAGTGCGTTTCACCTGAGGGATAGCGGTTGAAATATATTAGCTAATAATAATAATAATAATATTTATTTTCAGATAACATGAAATCCAACATTACAGAATTTTAAGAAAAACACTTTAAAAAGACACAGGAAGAAACACAATAACAACTCAATATTTGCATAAATTAGCCGCACAGTAATTTTACGAGATGCCTTATAATAGGGCAATCGTATTTTTCGGCTATGACCCCCAGAATACTGTTGGTACTGCTCCGCACTCTGCTTAATAGTGAGGCAGCCTTTTTACGCATTATCGCGTCAAACCCATCCGTGCGAGCCTCGCAGAACATGCCGGACGCGCTGCAGAAACGAGGCAGCCCCAACAGCACTCTGAAAGCATTGTTGTATTGCACTTTCAGTGCCTTCAGCGCCCTTTGCGTATAGTTGACCCAGAGGGAACTCGTGTAAAAGGATTGGCAGTATGCCTTAAATAGTGTTATTTTTACTTCACTACTACAACGAGAAAACCTCCGAGCCAACATATTGCTCCGGGCCGCCAAAGCTCTTCGCTCTCTTTCCATGTCCATCTCATCCTTCAAATCTTTGGTAACATAGTGGCCTAGGTACTTGAAATGAGAGACCCTGGCCAGCGCTATGTTGTTGAGCTAATAGGTGGTATGAAGCTAGGACCTTTGTTGGCGGCTTTGAATAAAACAAACTCACTTTTTTTAACATTATAAATGAGTCCATTTTCGATGGCGTAGGTCTCACAAATACAAATCAGTTTCCTGAGCGCACTGACCGAGGGACTCAGCAGCACCATGTCATCCGCATAACTGAAATTATTGACACACTTCCCATCTAAGCTAAGCATCTAGCTAAGTTTCATTGTTAGAATACTTGTACAACTGCTCTTTTGTGCAAAAAGTTTAATATACACACATCAAAAGTGTCTAGGGATCAACATATATTTTTGCAATAACTTTTCTCCTGATTGATATTAATTAAAATTTTCTCTAAGGATTCATCAAATAAAGTGTTTTCGTTTGTCTACAGTAACGATAAACCAAGTCACCTTTGCATTAATAAAGAAATTTGCCATTTTCCTAATAAAGGGATTTTAGACATTTGAACCACTAACATTAAAGTTCGAAAAAAAGACTGAAATAACAGTTTTCTTTAAAATTTTATTGGGCAACTTAAACAATTAATAATCCGTGTTTCTACCGCGAACACTAACAACACAAGAACATCGGTTTGGCATACTCAAAATGAGTTCATCCAAATCACGCTGTGGAATGGCCGCCCATGTTCGTTGCAACAACAAAAAAAGGTCTTCTTGCGACTGGATACCCTCCATATTCGGCAGAGCTCTTCTCTGTAGCATATCCCATGCAGGCTCAATCGGGTTCAAGTCTGGCGACTGAGCAGGCCAGGGCAGGACATTGATGTTAGCTGCGGCGAGAGTCTGTCTTACAACTCTTGCGGTGTGCGGTCGTGCATTATCATGCATTAACTGAAATAAAGGACCGATTTGCACTTGTAGAGGAACGATGACGTCTGATACAATCGTCTCAGCATAAATTTGAGCGTTGAGGTTGCCTCTGATCCAAATCAACTCAGTTCTTCCGCCGATCCAAATACCCGCCCATACCATGATGGTTCCACCACTATAAGGATGGACTTCCTGGCAGGATTTTAATCGCTGTTGGCGTCCAGGGGTTCTCCAGTGTCGTATACGTCTTGTATCCGGTCTCATACCAAAACGAGACTCATCAGAAAAGCACACGAAACGCCATTGTTCTTCTGCCCAATTTCTGTGTTCAAGAGCCCATTGATATCGAATCCTACGATTGTGCATTGCTATAGGTGGTACCCTTAGCGGTCTTCGGGAATGAAGGTTCACTTCATGCAAGCGGTTTCTGACTGTTTGGTCGCTAATTAAGTTCCCTGAAGAGTGATGAAGCCTCACGGCTAACATCATGGCGGTTATTGTTGGAGCTCTTCGAGTTGTGATTTGAATGTATCGGTCTTGTCTCCGTGTGGTGCAGCGATACCGTCCTCCATGGCGCTCAGCCACGGTACCAGTGCTTCGGTAACGTGTCCAAAGTCGACTGATAACACTCTGACTTGTATTCAGAGCTAAAGCCACAGTACGTTGCCGGGAACCAGCTTCTATCATTCCCACGGCTCTGAGCATTTCTTCCCTGCTTAAATGACGTCGCCGCTCCATAATAACGTTGGTTTTAATCAGTAGTAGGGAAACAGTATCACTAATAATGTCTTCAATGCGTTGTATGTTTTTATAGGGAAAAAATTGACAGCTATTTTTCATCTTTTACTCGAATTTGATTGACAGTTCCTGTTTCAAATTATGAAATGCACCAAAAAGGATCCATATAAATTTATAAAATCATAAATTTATTACAAAGCCACATCTCAATCTCAAGAAATCCGCATAAAAATGTTTGATCCCTAGACACTTTTGATGTGTGTAGTTATAAGTGCTAGTTGCTTTAAAGGATAATCCAATTTTCTGTAGGGTTTTCTTGAAAAAAAGTTGTAAATGGACAAACCTTCATCGGTAAGAACACCCGACGACTAACATCCACCGAGTGATAGCCGAGGTAAATTTGAAAAATGGCATAGAAAATTACCTCGAACAAATCACCTGCTGCAGAATGTCAAGAGCCGGAAATTTGATTGTGGCTATTTTTAATATTAAATGTAAAACACTAAATAAAATTATATCAGTAAAGAAAAAACTGGAAAAAACAATTGCACGTTGTCTATTTTTTTCAATAATGGAAGTTCGGAAGTTCAATTTGGATCACCCTTTACAAAACCAACGAGTGTAAATTCTGCTTCCTCCCTCCAGCGTTACAGGTAGCACCGCAATTCATCGTGACAACGAGCAAATCAATCGATAACTCGCTGACAGTGACTTGATTAGCTATTTCTGGCCCAGGCAAGCGAATGCACATAGGGTATTAATGTTGTATGAGGCAGCGCTCACGGAAACTCATCTCCCACGTGTATTTACGGGGAATCCCTCCGGGCAGTAACAAGCCTCTTCTATTCTCTGAACAAACTTATCAACCGACTTCAAAAAAGGAGGAGGTTCTCAATTCGACGGTATGTTTTTTTTTTTATGTTTGTTACTCATAACTTTTGACTGGGTGAACCGATTTTGATCGTTCTTTTTTTATTTGAAAGCTGGTGCTTCCCGAATGGTCCCATTTTAATTTGGTCTAGTTCTGACATTGGCATCCATGAGAAAACCATATAAGTCTTAAATCTAGATAGACAAAATGCGCGACAAATGGACGACAAATGGACGAATAACTTAATATTACGCCAACCGATTTTGATAATTCTTTATTTGTTTGAAAGCTGATGGTGCCCGTGTAGTCCCATTTTAATTTGGTCAAGTTCTGACAGTGGGTCCATGGGAAATCCATATAAGTCTTAAATCTAGATAAACCATATGCGCGACAAATGGACGAATAACTCATTATCACGCCAACCGATTTGAATGCTTTTTTTTATTGGAAAGGATATACTTCAAGGGTAGTTTGATGAGTGTTAGGTTCTGATTATGGGATCCATGACAAAGTAACGGAACTCTTGAATTCTTAGGAGCAATTGGACGATACTTTTTCGATGTATAAAATAAATAAGAACTATTCACTGAAAATCAAGAAATAAACAAAAATTTTAACAAAAATAAAAACCAACTTTGAAAAAAACTATTCCAAAACAAAGCACTAAAAAGTAAAGAAATAATTGCGTATTCTTCTAAAACTTATACGATAATATAATGTAGGTACAGTTATTGTTATTGTTGGAGTCGGTGTCAGCCAAGGAAACACTACAATATACCTATTTCTTACATATCACGTTTACGTATGTATGTAGGTAGTAACAAACCTACATTGGCTGACACCGACTCCAACAATAACAATAACTGTACCTTCATTATATTATCGTATAAGTTTTAGAAGAATACGCAATTATTTCTTTACTTTTTAGTGCTTTGTTTTTGGAATAGTTTTTTTTGGAGTTGGTTTTTTTTAATGTTTATTTTCTTTACACATTATCGCATGTAAAGTGAAAGAATTAAGCTACCATGAAAATCTATGTTTTTTGTTTCTAATACCATAACTAAGATAGAAAATTCAATTTATTTTGTAACGGTTGCTTAATGTTGATGATCTTTATTATTGTATTGAATTAATAGAACTGCATTCAGCAAATAATAATTTGTTGAAGTGAATGAATGAATGAATGAAATATTTATTTCCTCTTCACAATAGGACCTTAAATATAGCACTAAGGTATATTATTACGTGTGTTTTGTATATAACAAAATTAAATGTAGGTATATAACAAATAGAAAGAATAATCCTAAGGTGTGAGAGGCTGGTGCCTGAAATAGGTTTAGGCCAAACCTGTGTTACAGGTCACCAGGCCTACCCCTGCAGTAGGATGTACTTAAAGAAACTTAAGAAAATGTGTATTTAAAGAACATAAAGGCTTAAGACAAAATTTAAGTGGAATAAACAAAGAAAGAATCTTTATTTTTAGCATTTAATGCATCATTTTCTACACAAAGATAGAAACTAGAAAAATTCTACCTGTTCCTAGTGACTCAAGCGGAATTTATTAACTATTTTCACTTGCGTCTCCTGATTTTTTTTATCGAAAATGAAGCTGTGTAACCATTCTGCCTGGATACATAAACTTAGCCTTTATTTTCTGCTTTACTCTATAGTTGAATATAATCTTAAGAACTTTTGACGTGATGATTGTAAATTGTTGAACAACAGCACAGACCTGAGAAAACAATCAATGCTTTTCCATATCTAGTTCGGTCATAATTATCATACATCTCTGTGTTACAAGGTACCAGGCAAGGAATTAAACCAGGGGCGTCTTCCAGCACACCCAGACCCGAGCCAGTTTAGAAAAGATATTTTCTTGTAATGAAACGACAGGGAATCGAACCCGGCACACTACGGAAGGCAAAGTGAAACACCGTGCTCTAGCGCTCTTCGCCAATCGTCTCGTCAAATACAGTTTTGCATTGAATATGATTTGCTGCCCCCCATGTTGTTTATTTTCATTTGACAGGCGAAGAAAAAACAGCAGACACATAATTTAGGAAAATTACACACTAAAAATATACGGGACAAAATCTGTTTAGAATATGAAGCTGAATCTGAAGAAAAAAAGATCTGAATTGATCTTTTAAAATAGCGATAAGTGCAATCTTATGCCTTCTAGCATTTTATATACGAGTATCTAAGGTTAAGATGGTACTGAACACTCGTACATATAAATTAGAAAGCCGTTCGCTAATGGCTCCGTAGAAAGTTCTCGAGCAGAGTCCCAGGGCGCGAACTGAACACGTGTTCAATGGCTTAAACCTTTCCAGCCAGTAATGGATTACACATATGAATTATATTATTAATTATATCACAGGATAAATAAATACCTTACCAAGCTTATAAACAGTTCCGTGCGTTACAGAATTAAAAAAAAAAAAAATGTATTTGGTTAATACATTTCTTTGATTATACTCGTAGACAAGAATTCTTATTTTTAATTCCCATTTTTAATGCAATAATTACAGTTGAATGAAAATAAAACGTAAGAATTCTCTTGTAACTCTAAATCGATGAAAATTGGAAAACTTACGGATCGAGTTATTTTAATTTTTTAGTTATTTATCTTGACGACACGATTGGCGTAGTGCGCTGTAGCACGGTTTCTCGCCTCGATTTCCCTAGTGTCCCGAAGTTCGATTCCCGGTCGGGTCAATTCAGGAAATGATCTTCTCTTAATTGACTTGTATCTGGGAGTGCTGGGAAACGCCCCTGGCTTATTTCCTTTGTGTGGTTCCTCGTATCACAGGGATATTAATCCCTAGCTCGAGACCATTACAATAGGTGTGTTGTCTGGCGCATATTTATTTATATTTTAATTACTATTAATAAAAACCGGTTCGAAAATGACTTACATAACAGATCATCACGATTTAATCCCGGGGTATTCAGAGGCAAGTGACTGTGTCGTCATAGTGAACGAAACACTTAGAAGCCCACTTTTCAACAATGGTATTAGGACCCAACGTCCTTCCGTCGTTATCCGGGTTGATTTGTTTTTTTCATCGAAGTTTTCCATCACCGGAGAGTAAGTCGGATATTTAACCGACCGACTTGGTGTAATGGTTAAGAAGTTGGCTACTACACCAGAGGTCGCGGGTTCGATCCCCGCACAGTACAAACATTTGTGTGCATGAACATGTCTGTTTGTACTGGTCTGGGTGTCTCCTATGTATAATAAGTATGTATTTACAAAAGAAAATGTATTTAAGTATGTTTATCCGTTGTCTAGTATCCCATCACACAAGCTTTAATTAGCTTACTTTGGGGCTAGATGGCGCTGTGTGGAATAATGTCCAGGGATATTTATTATTATTATTATTTATGGGTATCTGTTAAAACAGCTCGATGTTTTTTGACATCGGTATAATGAAGATCACGGGTAAAACCAAGTGACCATCATGATATACATTTTATTAGGTTTGTAGGAATTTTCTTACGATTCTGCAGGTGTTAAGAATGCACGCTTTTTGTATTTGGGAGTATATGTATTCGGGCAGGTCTAAGCTCCTAAGAGATTGGCTTAGTTGAATTGGTACAACTCCTGTTGTTGACATGACTATGGGGACTATGGTAACTTTGTTCAATCGCCACATGCGTTTAATTTCATCTTTTAACTCTATATATTTTGAAAGTTTCTCGGCTATTGTTTTTTGTAAGTTATGGGTGTTTGGCACGGCTATATCAATTAAATGGGCAGTTTTGTTGCATTTGTCTATTATGGTGATATCGGGTCTGTTAAAAGGTATTGTTTTATCTGTTAAGATGGCACGGTCGAAGTATAACTTGTGAGTTGAGTTTTCAAGAACTGTTTCAGGTTTGTATTTGTAATAGGGAGTTTGTGGTTGTGTCAGTAGTTTGTATTTTTGTGCAATTAATTGATGTATAATATTAGCCACTTGGTCATGTCTATATTTATAATCTGTCTGTGCTATTGCTTTACATGCTCCTGTTATGTGTTGAATAGTTTCGGGTGCCGCGTTGCATCGTCTGCAGATATCTGTTTGTATAGGAGATCTTATGATGAACTTTTGATAATTACGGGTTTCAATTACCTGGTCTTGAATGGCAATGATAAAGCCCTCAGTTTCCGGGAACAGCTCTCCTCTCTTTAGCCATTCGTTCGACGCTTTAATGTCGACGTTATTTTGGCAAAGATCTAGGAGATGCCGCCCGTGGAGGGACTTCCTCATCCATTCCTGTATTTTAGTCTGTCTGTCAGTTTGTGTTTCTGTCGGTTGTGGGTTATTATCACTAAGATTCAAAGGGGTTAATTTAATGTCATTTTGTACTATTGTTTTGTGAAGTGTTGATAAATGAGCTTTGCTGTGGAAATACGATCTCATGTTTGTAATTTGTTTACTTTGTAAATTAGCTATATCTATTAGTCCTCTCCCTCCATCTGTACGTGGTAGAGTCAATCTCTGTACGCAGGATCGCGGGTGGTGTTTTCTATGTCTGGTCATACTTGTGTTGATAATGCGTTGTAATGTTTTCAATTCAGTTTTGGACCAGTTTATGATCCCAAAGGAGTATGTTAAAATGGGAATAGCGTAAGAGTTGATTGCTTTGATAATGTTTCTCGAATTTAATTGGGATTTTAGAATTTTGTTTACCCGACTTTTGAACTGGTTGGTTAGTTCTTTTTTGGTGTCTTTGTAGTTGATTAAGTTAGATTGGTTATAGCCCAAATATTTGTAAGTCTCATTGTTCTCCAAAGATGTAATAATTTCACCAGTTGTCATTTCGTAACTGTGATGGTAACGGTTTCCAGCTCGAATAGAATTTATCCTACACTTGTCTATTCCAAAGTCCATCCTTATGTCCTTAGAAAACTGTTCTGTTACATTGGCGAGTTCATTGAGTTCGTCTTCGGACGTGGCATAAAGTTTTATATCGTCCATGTACATTAGGTGATTTATTTTACAGATTTGGTTGCTCTCTATACATGCAGGTGATGAGGTTAAAGTTTGATGCTTGAGAATGTATCCACATCCAGTACTGTTTAATATATTCGATAGAGGGTTAAGAGCTAGACAAAACCAAAGTGGGCTCAGGGCATCACCCTGGAAAATGCCTCTGTTGATATTTATAGGTTCAGAGTGTAAAATACCAGTTTTTGTGTTCAACTGTAGCTGCGTAGTCCATGTTTGAATAATATTTTGTAGAAAATGTGTGATTGTAGGATTAATTTTATAGATATTTAGAATATGTAGGAGCCAACTATGAGGAACTGAGTCGTAGGCCTTTCTATAATCAATGTACATTGAAAAAAGTTTGGCTTTAGTCTTTTTTACTCGTTTGAGAATCACGGCATCTATAGTGAGCTGTTCCTTGCATCCCTGACTGTTCTTCTTACACCCTTTCTGTTGTTCTGCAAGTATATTATTTGCATCTATGTGTTTGTAAATGGCTTGGGCAAGACATGATGTTATTAGTTTATAAATAGTTTGGAGACAAGTGATTGGCCTGTACTTAGCAGGGTTTGCAGTGTCATTTGCGTCCTTTGGGATCATATATGTGATGCCTTGTGTAATGTATTGAGGTATGATGTCTGGGTTCTGAATGAAATGGTTGATAAAATTATGAAGAAAATTATGAATATAGCTGAACTTTTTGTACCAGTAATTATGGAGATGATCAGAGCCTGGTGTCTTCCAGTTGTGCAATCTATCTAATACCATTCTGAATGTGTCAAATGGAATAATCTCAAATACCATTTCATCTATTTCATTAAAACGTTGTTGCTCGCACCTTGTCCATGTGGCTTCTTCACTGTGTGTAACTGGGTGTTCCCATATACTTGCCCAAAACCCTCGTAATGTATCCATTGGTGGGTGTGTAATGTTGTCACTGTTTAAGTTGTTAGTGTCTTTGATACCACGATAGAATTGCTTTTCGTTTACTGTAAATTGTTTGTTTTGTCGCTTGCGTAGTGTGCATTTTACGTATCTAGCTAACCTGTGTCAGACCAGTGTCTAAAAAGTGGGGCAGTTGTGTGTTATTCTCTTCATGTGTTGAGTGTATTTTATAGTTTTCTAGTATTTTATTTACCTGATTTATAAGGTTCCGAGTTCGACATCCATTAATATAATGTGTGATTCTGCCTATATTTGCCCTTAACTCAGCTATTCTTTTTTCTAGTCTTATTTGCCAGCTTGGTTTGTACTCTCGCTTTGTCATGTTTCTGCTATCTTTAGGTGGAATCGAAATGTTGGCACCATTAATTCTAGCAGCCGTCCAAGCTGCACAGTACACAATATTTTGCAAATTTGTAAAAGTAGTGTTCTGATCTATATGTTTTGGCAAAATAACCCTATTAATATAATTAACTATAATTGCTAACTTTCTAGTAGATTTCTGTTTTGGAATAAAATCTCTTGCAGTTGGTTCCGAGTTCGAATAAAAGTTGAGTGCAAGTTGAAACGTGTTATCTATATCGGGTCTCTCTTGACCTACAGTTTCATTTAAATCGTGATGGGAGGCTTCTATCATATCTTCTTCATTTGTATTGTGTGAAGGTGTAGTGAGCAAACGGTTGGCAAAAACGATATTTGTTTGGTGTGTATCTGCGTTTGTACCTATGTTTAAATCAAGTGAATGTAAAGGAGGGGGTGAATCCGAGTGTGTGTGAGCTTGTGTGCTATTAGGATCGTATTGCAGTGATATTTGTGATTGTGAGTTTTGTCTATGTTCCATATTATTTGTAAGCTGTAATTCGTTTGCTACTTCTTGTTTAATTTCATTAATTCTATTTTCACTTAGATATTTGTTTAAAATTATTAATCTTCTCTGGTCCGCTACTCTTTGTTCTGTAACGTGAGCTAATTCAGGGAAAGCATCTACAAAGTGCTTGTGTAGGTATCGCCTATACGCAGATTTGTCGGTTTCTAATTTTGTAACTTGGAAGTAACATTTCATGATGGCTTCATTATGCATATCTGTCCATTTAGAGCGCTTGTTTGATGATTGTGAATTGCGGATCATAGGCAGCGTATTGCTGGTCTGGTTTGCTTGAGAATTTTGGGGTTGCATTGTGTTGATTTCTGTCTGGACTTCTAAATATATATCATCAATGGATTTCTGAGGGATTAACTTTCTTTTCATAATTGCCCGTCTTTGATCTCCCAAACGTTGTCTAGTAACCTGCATTCCTGGGAATCGTTGGATAAAATATTGATGAAGTGGTTCTAGGTACTTCATTTTAGTATTGGTTTCTAAATTTGTGATTTTTAAATAAGTACGTAGGATAAATTTGTTCATATCTAAAGTCCATTTTCTACGTTTCGTTGAGTGACTTGTAGTGGGTACAGTGTTTTTGGCATTTTCTGCCTCTTGCACAACATCTACACAGCCTTCACTAGACAAAGACGATGGTGATGATGGTTGGTCTGATTGGTGGAACGACGAACCACTTGACTGAAAAGATGGTGTATCAGATACATTTAAGTCTTCGGCTGTAACAAACTTATCGACTGGAGCCCGCCTGCTCAACTCCTCGTCGCCGTCGGATCGCATGCTGAAACACCCAGCCACGGCTCCAGGTGCGCCCCGGCGGCCCCCGGGCAGCGGCCGCAAATTATACTTACTAAATGACATTTCTCCATACAGGGTTTAGGATCGTTAGTTTGGGAAGGGTAGAAGACTCGTTTGCCTAGATGTTAGTTGACAACATGTTACAGTAAAGGTATTGTTTGAATGGTCTTGATGTTAGCCTATGATTAAGTGCCTACTTCCCGTAAGCCCCCCCACCACGACAAGGTGATCCCAAGGGGGGGTTATTATTATTATTATTAACAATGAACACAAAGACTTTGGTTCTGGCCAAATTTGAACTCGGGACCACAAGATCCACGATCTGATTTCAGGTTTTGAACCACTAGGCCACGACGCTCTCCATGACTTTACTGTTTTTATTAGCTCACGATGATCACGTCCATTGTTTCTTTAATAGCGCGTATAAATTCAGTTTAGTCGTTTTTAAGTTTTCCAGAAATTTCTGCAGCTCTATCAACCATGTTTTAAAAGCTCTATAACATACACTAAACATTGCGTTCTGTATCATAGGGAAAACTCAGTAATAACACGAAGTTGCTACGTGCCCATTAGTGGCAGAACTCAGTTTAAGTCTTTAAGGGTGTTGTGTGGAGAACAATGGGAGCAATTTCGCCGCTAACTCGCTCCCGAGTTAGAATACTCGCCACTCAGTTGATTGCCACTCCTAACAGTACTTCATTACATCATAAACAGACATTTCGAATTAGAAAATTGATCGTAAAGAAGCTCAATGCTGCTTATATTGAGCTAAATATGCAAATATTAATCCGATGTATATTTTTGCTGAGCGCAACCGTTGACGGTGAATAATTGAAAACTTAACAGAAGTTACCTTTTGTAACGAAGACACGTGACATCTCCCGTAGGAATGAAAATAATATGGAAATAATTAGAAAAAAAATATTTGTTTATAGATTACTCCTATCCTGGTAACTCAAGCCGGATTATTATTACGTTTATTTTTAACTAGTATCGCGTTTGTTGGAAATAACTTCGCATACGAGCTTTTAACCAGTCCCATTATTAAAAACTCTTTTACTTTACTTTTACTGTTAAATATTTTTTTCTAACAATTTTATTTTTGTTTATTGAAACGCTAGAAGAGGCGTGAAGTGTGATGGTCTTTAAATTATAATGTTCTTTTTTATTTCTTATTTCGGATGGCCAGTGTGCTCTGTAATAATCGGCAGATTTCCTTTCCTGTGAACAATAGCCTAATTCGGAGCTAACTCGCAAGTGAAGTGAGTTATCCGCCTTATCCGCCGCCGCTCGGCTGATTGCCGATTGTGCCCGCGCTTCATTACCTACCACTCATTTGCATTCATCCAGTTACGAGGACCAACAGGAATGCGAGAGATTGGTGATAGCAACCTCAGATGGAACTGAATAATAATGGGACATGGGTGAATGACCTACTTATGGGATAAAATGAATACAAAGTTTTATTATATTGACGTAAATAGACATTAATTTTGTCTTAATGAGTCTAACTATTTATTTAATTGCTTATAATTTAGGTATGAGTTACATACAGTAAAGCATAGGTACCTTACAACACGATTTTTACACTGTAATTATTTTGATAAATTATGACGGCTGATTTTGAAAAGGGGTTTGGCATGTTTGGTTGACGTCTGAGGATTTTATCGCTTCAAAAAGAGCAAATTACTATTTGTTTTAATTAACGGTTAACATTAGGTTTACATTGACAAATTCGGAATTGCCCAATTTTACATAAAGAAAATTAAATGTTGCGCAAAAAACGAATCAGTGAGGTGAGAAAATTAATGAGTAAATATGGACTGCTGCCTAATAATGATCTCGTTGAACTGAACTTGTAGGAGCTTATGAGAAGAGCTTATAAGAAGCTATCAATTAAATTTGCCTAGTTTGTTTCACAGCCACAGAAGTCCGATCAGTTGCAGTCACCTAATACACGCAAGCATTTTGGTACATTAGTACCAAAATGCTTGCTTGTATTCGGTCCATTAGGTAACAGCATTAGGTGCTTGTATGCCGTCCACCACTCCTAATTACCCCTCATTCGCATTCAGGCGGCTGTGATAGTTAGCGCGAGAGAGAACCCGCGACCGCTAACGAAGGAGCTGAGTGCAGTAAGTTTGACAATAAATTTGAGGTGTAACGCGTTTGGTGCCTTGTTGGTATGTGAGGGGCCACATAGCTAAAAAGGCTTTTATCAGTAAAACAGATTTTTTTAATATTGCGACATATTACGCCGATAACATGACCCTTAAATGCATTCAACCTCATTCAGGTTTAATAGAAAAAAGGGCACTGAAAAAAACCTGTTTCGATTCCTATACTTTTAGAACAAAATTTAAGATCTTACGTGCGTGGGTCTTAATCGAATCAGATGAAAAACCCCCACTCATATAATCGGTCAGTGAATTACGAACGTTAACGTATAATGTACGTGTACAGATTTACCCGATACGTTAATGTTCGACTCGAGGTGCTGTAATTGCATGTTACGTTTGACGGCAGGCGCCCAGTGAAGGGTTAGGTGCAGGGTTGTCACATCCTAACTTACAATATTCAATATTAAAGAAGTGATCATAAGGGTGTGATGAGGACGAAATAGTAGACCTTTGAGATCTATTTGCCTACAACTTGGTAGTCGTCAGTTTCTGTCGGCCTTATTTTGAGCTAATGTTGTGATGAAAAAAGCCTTCATGAACGGCATGAAGAGCCTCGTACATTTCGAGAGTTTTTACTGTTCTGTAAGTTGGACAGGTGTAGGTTTATTTTCTTCATTTCTAAAACGAGTTCACTCTATATTTTTTAAATAAAGGTATGTAGATTTAATTTTTCTGTGCAATCTGAAAGAAAAAGTCTACTCACAATAATTTAAACATAAGTTCTTTTATGTTTTTTTTAAATTAATATCTTTTTATCTTTAGCACCGTCTTAGTTTATCTATTTGGTCGGGTTGACTGGCTTCTGGCATTTAGTCCTCCAATTGTACATTTTTTCTTTGTGCAGTGAAGATTTATAAATTAATAAATAAATAAACATACACACACTATATTTGCGCTCATCCACGTGTAATAAGAGATGATTATGGTCTACCACAGCCTAGTTAAAATTTAGTTTTAATACTGCTCTGCTGCTGTAACTAATGGTAACCCTTACCGAGAAGGGAAGGCGTGTCGTTCGCGACATACTCCAGTTAAATAAACAGCGGTGACTCGCGCCGTAAACTTTTACTAGCGGTCGCACAATGCACTTTATAGACTGATAGCGCTAGGCTGTTTTGAGATCAGAAGTTTAAAAAAATCTAAAGTTGCTAATTTCCTGCCTGTGGATAGAATCGTAATGAGAAGCTTATTTTTGCGTTTTGTGTCACATATGGCTGTCGCATAATCAGCAATTCGATTATTTGTATGGGATACTTTGTATTCACAATAAAACGGCGAAAATTAATTTAAAGTTAAAAATGTTTATGGTATCATATCTAGGATAGCCTGCGGAGTATGCAAACCTAATTTGTGTCATCTTTGTCCAGCGCAAACTGTTATAAGGTCAGTATGTAAAAACAGTGACTAAAAAAATATTACAATTAATGAAATAGCTATTTCCTATCTTAGACCACTTACATATGCTCATTTTATAAATTTGTGCCAAATTAAGGCACGCAATTCTGAAATTTTTATTATTTTGTTTTTCCAAGCTACAATCGCTTCAAAAATTATTACAATAATTGGAGTTCACATAATTAATTTTATAAATACATGATAAGTCTATATTGTAAATTTGTGTCATTTTCATCCACAATATTTAAAATAAAAACATAGACACAATTTATTGTTTGCGGTCGAAGAGGACGGCGGACGCGGGCGCCGCGGCCCGTAATGGCCAGGGAGAATAGTAAGCGCGCATTCACGTTCGTATTCGGTACGATTTCTTCAAATGCGAATGCGATGCGTTTACATAAATTATACATGCCTACATTTGATATAATATAAGTGTTGATTAACTTTTATCTCAAGAGAGTACGAATATCGAAACTCTAAACATCGAATTACTGTATCCATAAAGTTCACAAGTACGATCCATGTAGGTTAGAAAGTATGCAATGACGAATCACCTTATCGCGAATGTTTACCACACCGATGTACGGAATCTCGAAAATTTGCTAAGCCGAATTACTTTATACCGACTGTTTGCGATCGACCAAGATTCTGCGATGGTGAATAATGTAAGGGCTTCGCGCAATAAGTAATACCTACTACATCGGCAGCTTATATGCCAACAAAAGAGGCGATGCGTATGATAATTCACCGGGAAAGAACACGAAATGGGCCTAGCCTACCTAAAAATATTATAATGGGTGCACGTATGAACTAGTGCAAAGACGCACATTTCAGCTAAAAAGATCACCTCCGAGATTCCCTCCTCATATGTGGTCAGTTTTAGATTGTATGAACGCAAACATACCAACAACGCAAAATGCCATAGAATATTGGCACAATCATTGGAACAGTTTGTTAAATAGTAAAAAAAAAATATATATACAAAACTTTACAAGAATTATATAAAGAGCAAAAAAATACAAGTGTTAGAAATAGAGAGAATAACGGCAAGGCTAGAAAAAAGAAAAACTCATAAAGAAGACTAAAGAACATGTATCAAAAAAAAAGAAAAAAATACTTTAAAGGAGTGTTCAAGTGGTCTCGCATATAATATATACTTGAAAACTAAATTTTTTGTCGCAAAATGTTTAG
Organism: Udea olivalis; assembly: GCA_947369235.1. Classification (NCBI taxonomy): domain Eukaryota; kingdom Metazoa; phylum Arthropoda; class Insecta; order Lepidoptera; family Crambidae; genus Udea; species Udea olivalis. The sequence goes on from OX376347.1 coordinate 22,164,144, forward strand.
TTTTCAATAAAGCTTTCATACTGTGTTTTGTATATTGTATTTTGAAGAGAGGAGAAAAGTGTTATTTTATGTTCATACCTCTATGTATTATGATTTTTGACAAAACCATTTTGATTTTTGTTCATAAAAATGTTTTATTTTAGAATTATTTAAGACTTTATGTTGTGTTATATTACGATTACCATAAGAAGTTTTAGAGAACACAATAATTTTATGTTCATTCATACCTCTATGTATTATCATGTTTGTTATTGACAAAACCGTTTTGATTTTTGTTCGTGAATTATTATTTTTTCGAAATCGTTAAAGAAGAGTAGAGAAAAGTGTTATTTTATGTTCAAATTATGATCATGTTGTTTATTTACAAAACCGTGTTTTACTTATACTCGTACGTAACTAACTATAATTTAATAGTATTTTTCTGATCAACGTAGCGAAGCAAAGCGCATAGCAAATTTTCGAGATTCCGTACATTGGTATGGTAAACATTCGCGATAGGGTGATTCGTTATTGCAGACTTTCTAACCTACATGGATCGTACTTGTGAACTTTATGGATACAGTAATTCGATATTTGTCAACGTATTGATGTCAATAACACGGGATACTAATGCCGATCTTCCTAAGGCGTTTGGCATAACATCATATAAAATAACATTAACGAGACATAACATATGCATTGCATAACTTTCAAATCGCATAATAGTCCACAGGCATATTATTACATAGCATAACAGTCTAAATGAATATCATTATATAGCAATAGTAGTGAAAGCCCATAATACTTAAGGCGTTTTATAGTTAATCCTAATATCTTAAAGCATCATGGCATAACTATCAACATCCCTAAAACCAACTTCACTGGGTTTGTTAGGGTAGGACAATTTGACCGAAATAGCTAGTTTAGGACTGCGACCCATCACACGAGCCAGAAAGCAGCGGCCTTCGAGAGCCAGAGCCAAATTATACTTATTTTACTTGGTTGTTTAGAGTAGGTTAACTGAACGAAAAAAAGAAAAAATCTAAGCATAATATTCATTATCACAATATCACGATAACCCATTATTATTTTTAATTAATATGCATTCAGTATTTATTAGTTTTGATTATTATATGCTTTCGAACATTATTTCATTATGATTATTCTGCTTTTCGAGTTTATGCATTTTAATACATTTTCCAAACAAACTCAGCCTACGTTAATAAAATGAGTTTTAAGAAATGAAATAACTTTACTTTGTTCCATATCAATGTGTAGTGTTCGCGTAAATATAGGAAAACAGTATGAGTTTTATGATTGTAAAATCTACAATATTTTAAGTTTATTGTAACACTCAAATGCTGTATTCCTGGAGAGTAATTAATTATCTTTCTTATAGGTACGAGTATTGCTTGAATCTACTACTATCGCTACTAGAATTGTGAATCGCGTTTTGAAGTTAAAATGGAACACGTGGTGATTTACTGCTATGCAATAAGATCAACCCAACAAAAAAGTGTTAATTTCAGATTTCGTTACTTAATTTTAATAAAAATATTATGTTCTACTCTTCAATTGAGCCACGAATCATTCAAAATAATAACTACTTAGCGTTAGTGTAATTATTTCGTATATTTTGTTTTAGGTGGTTTTGTATACTATGACATTTAATTGCTTCAACAGAGATCAGATATGGCAAACATAAAAGCGGTAGTAAAATATAAATCCGGGCACCCTGAATTACTTTACGATCCCACTAGTGGTACAATATACTAGAGGAGACAAAGATAAAATGCATTTTCTTAAACATGCTCGGAAATATTGTCATTACTTTTGAATAAAGAACACGCGAAGTATCATATTTACGTAGACTGAAAACCCAAAATCACTTCCCGGCGCGTTCTTTGAATTGTAAAATAAAAAAAAACAAATTGGCGGTAAAGCGGAATTGTTATTTTGATAAAAATATTAATTAAATTTATTATGTAAAAGGCCCTTTTTATTTCCTTGCATTTTTTTAAGAAAAGCACTATATATGCCTCGGCCGAAATGGCAATTGCCTGTCTCGTATCATTGAAGTCCTCGCCTGCGGCTCGGCCTTCAAACTCACACTCGACCTGCAATTGCCTATTTCGCTGCCTTTGCAATAATGTACTATTATTTACCAAACTTTAAATAAATGTTAAAAATGAAATTCATTAATTAATTTTACTGTTCAAAATGTGAGAGCCGTTTAAAAACTATAAATAAAGGTAACATTAAAATACTTTACTTTACTTTTCCGTGGTCTCAAATGAAAAATACTGGCCTTCAAGAGTTATTTCGAAAATAAAAGTGTAGTACCTATTGTGTACAGTTCAATAAAACAAAATAATAAAACTGAGAAACTTATAATAAATAAATAATACTTAAGAGTTCTTTGTCAGGTGGCAATAAGGTGCGCGCCTTCAACGGATGGGTGATGCCTTTATTGATATACTCCTTTGGTAAGGTGGGGGGTCGTGGCGTTTTAAATGCCAAGAACCTTCATAACCGCGAGGTATGCAGTCTTAGGAGGTTTTTCCTCAGCAACGAGTGTAGGATACACCGCGATGTTGTGGCAGTTGATGAGGGCCTCACACCGCTATCCTTGGCGAATGAGAACTGGCGTCAACCAACGGTGCTCACCACCGACGTCCGCAAGGAAATATGGATTAGCAAGGAGCTGCATGGGAGGTTCTATCGGGCCTTAACAGGGCCTGATGTGGACCTCTCCGCATCGGTGAACTGGCTACGCTTCGGGGACCTCTTTGGGGAAACCGAAGGTTTTGTCTGTGCAATTGCTGATGAAGTTATCAAGGTGAATAACTACCGGAAATACATCATGAAGGACGGTACGGTCGACATCTGTCGGGCATGCCGCCGTCCTGGCGAGTCTATTCGCCACGTTATTTCCGGTTGTTCTCACCTTGCACAGGCACAACCTAGTAGCCAGGATCATCCACCAGCAACTTGCTCTTCGATATGGCCTTGTCGAGTCGGAGGTACCGTACTATAAGTACGCACCGGTACCAGTTCTCGAAAATAATCGTGCATTGTTCTATTGGAATCGCTTTATCATCACGGACAGGACTATTGTAGCCAATAAGCCTGATATCGTGCTGGTAGACCGATCCCAACGCCAGGCAGTGCTCGTTGACATCACCATTCCACAAAAAGTAAAGTAAAGTAAAAGTAAACGACGATAACCTCGTAAAAGCTGAGAAGGACAAACTCAGCAAGTACCTTGACTTGGCTCACGAGCTGACCGCCATGTGACGCGATAATTGTCCCGATAGTCGTATTGGCGAACGGCTTAATAGCGAAGAGCCTCGACCAACACTTCGAGAGGCTCTCGCTCAGCGGTTGGGTTAAGGGTCAGATGCAGAAGGCGGTGCTCCTGGACACTGCTCTCGCATTTTCAGGAGGTTCCTCTCTCTGCAGCCCTAACCACCGGTAGTCTGGGCCTTGCCTGCTCCGCTGCCGGTGGCACCCTAGGTTAAGGTTTTTATAGTATTTTTATTGTAAATCATTGTTTTTATAACTTTCAGCTTAGGTTTTATAATTGTAATTATTTAGTTTTTATAATTATAATACATAAGTTGTTTTTATTGTTGTAAATCATTGTTTTTGTAAGAATACTGTACGAATTTTATACCTAAGTTTTATGCTAAATAAAGATAATAAATTATAATGGAGTGGTTAAACGAACTTACCTGTAAGTGATGTTTGACCATCATTATACGATGCTCCTTATCCGAGACGGTTTACGTAGGTAGTCTACGCTCTCCAGGCCATGTTAATAGAACATTGATAGACTTAGCTACTTCAGTTTCCCCTAAAATAATATTTCTTTGGCAACCTTTACTTGTGGCGCCGCTTTTCTGGGTGGCCTCTTGTGTTTTGAGTAACAATATCAAAAAGACAATTATACCCCCTATTGGTTCCATATATTTTTGAAAATTTCTAGGATATTTACAGGACATATTTCTAAATTAAAACTGTTTATCCATTATTGTAAAATTGACTGCTGCAAACTTTTATTTCATGTATAATATGATCAGATTTATTTCCACTCCACCGTCATTAGTCCGACAAAATTCCATGACATTGGTCAATCTGGTAACTGGGTAAATGATATACTACCAAAAGTGGTTTTCTAAACGTACCAACACCAACAATTACTGTCAACATGATTTATGAGAAAAATATTTAAAACATTGCATGATCTCTTCCCTTTAAATTAATAAAATTACAATAGGAAACAGACATAATTTCTCTGCAGAATAGTTCAGGGGTATTTTATTTATCAGTAATAGTAACTACTCACTAATGGTAGCGCTGGATCTTGTCCTTTAATCTCTCAAAAGTACCCATTAGTTTGAAGTATTTTTTCTGACTAAGCTAGTTCCAATTTATGATATTATTATTGTCTATCCACAAAGTGATAGCACTGAATGTTATTCATGAAGGTGTCTACCCTCTAGTGGTAGCTTTATATATGTCATATCTGTCAGCCTCTCAAACCATAAGTACCAACAAGCTGAAATTCATTGAGTTGATTAAACTAACTCAAGAATGAAATATTTTTATTGTCTATCTGAAATAATAAATAATAATAAAATATAAATTTATTTTCACCACAATACAACAACTTATTCTAATTATAATCTAGGTGTACAATTATATTGGAATCGTGCTATAATGTGAGAGACTGGTGCCTGATGTAGGTTCATATCATGATCCTGTGTTACAGGTCACCAGGGCCCCACTAGCCGGGAGTGTCTGCACACAGCATTTAATAAAAGCACAAGATGGTTATAAAAAAACTAATCTTAACTTAAAATAAAACAGTACTGCAGGACCTAAGACGTGTAATTTGTGTTGAGTGTGATGAGTGAGTGTTTTTTCGTGGGTGTAGTGAATGTATAGGTATGAGGAATGTGGTAAGTGCATGTAAGAGAAGTTGTTGTTGAATGTTGAGTGTGTGTGTGAATTTGTAGATAAGCAAAATATCTGAGGGTTAAAATTTTAGAATCATAATTTGCATAGCAAGTCAACTAAAAATAAATGACAAAAATAATAAAATAATTGGGGGGAGATAGGACTGAAAGAAGTGGGCAAAGAATAGCAGGTGTAATAGGTTCAGTTTAAGTATTTATTATATTCATCAACCTTCTAGTGGTAGTTCTATTAGTTTATCATCATCATAGTGACAACACCAGCATCCTAGAGTACTCATAAGCTTAATTCATAACTAACTAAACTAGCTGTAGACTGCATTATTTACAATGTCACAGCGCTCTGTTTAACTTATGACAGTGTCTGTCTACCCTCTAAGTGTTAGCTCTATATGTGGTTTAACCTCCGCAATCTTAAGTACTCATTAGCTTAAATTCATTGAGCCGACAACAAGCTCTAGATTGACATATTTATGATATCTATCTGCAAAGTGGCAGTGCTCAATTTTATTTATGACAGTGTCTACCCTCTAAGTGGTAGCTCTATATGTCACGTAGTTCAACCATTGCACTCTCTTGTATTTATTGAGCTGACCTAACAGCTCTAAGTTGAAATATTTATTAAGACTTTTTGCAAGGTGACAGCACTCATTCAATGTATGACAGTGTCTACCCTCTAAGTGGTGGCTCTATATGCCATGTGTTGCAACCTCTGCATTTTGAAGTACTCATAAGCTGAAAGCTGACATCACTAGCTTTAGATTGAAATATTTATATTGTCTATCTGTTAAGTGTTAGTGCTCAATTTTATTTATGACAGGGTCTACCCTCTAGTAGTAGCTCTATACGTCATGTGTTACAACTTCTACAGTCTTAATTGCACAATAGGTTGCAGTCATTTAGCTGACTAAACAAGCTATATATTTAAAGTGTATAATATCTTCTCTCAAAGTGACATTACTCAACTATATTTATGACAGGGTCTACCCTCTAAGTCGTAGCTCTATATGTCATTTGTTATAACTTGAAGTCATTGAGCTGATTAAACTAGCTTCAGATTGTAATCTTTTTAATGTCTATCCGTTAAGAGATACCGCTCTAATTTATTTCTGACAGGGTCTACACTGTAGCTCTATATGTCTTTTATCACAACCTTCTCAATCATGAGTACCTCATCTTTCTTGTTAAATTATTTAATCCCTTTTTAAGATGGTGATTTATTTTTCATATTCTTTGATTTAGATCATGAGCGTTCTTCTTGTCAAAATCGTTAGATACTTATTATTCTAGCTTTAATCATAGATAACAGGTTGTATTAAACCGTTCTGTCTGTGACTTTAAACTGAACACTTCCTTAGTACGAAAACAAAAAGTTTTACACTTTATGGCGGTATTGCCACCCTTAATTAAGGGATAATTATACTGTTTTATTATTTTAGTTAACAGAGAGTTAAACATAAACTTCCACCAGGATAAACTGCCAGTGCAATGGATTTAACCATCTTTTCAATTTCCATTACTGATGGATTTTAATGTCCATGAGAATTGAGTACATTGAGAAGAACTTCACCATTTATTGTAACAAAATCCACTGCCTTTAGCTTCTTTTTCTTTATACACAACCTTCCTGTATATATTATTCATTATTGAAGCAATCATTTTTGGGGGACCCCAAAAGGTTTCACTATTTCTTAAAAAGCTTTAATTGAGAGTTACCATTCTATATTTATAATCCTTGATGCAAAGTTGTATTCTTTGAATGCCAACTTTGTAGTTAGTTAAATAAAGTGAACACAGAACTATCTGGTAATTGCATTTAAATGAGGGGACTAGAGACCCACACGGTACAGTCTCACATGATGACCATGAGCGAAAGGCTTGAATTCCTATAAAAGCAACCGCCATCCCATACCTATTGGAGTCATCACTTTAATTTTCAAATATGTTGTCTAATATTATTCTTCAATTATTACAGTTTTATGAGAAATATTAGTGAAATATTAGACCTTGCTTGATATTAGTATTTTATTCAAATAATCTAAATGCTATGTTCTCCAGTAATTTAATATCCCATATCCATCTTTATGGGATAGCCCGATCAAAGTTGAGGTTATTTTGGCTATGCATATAAAAATATTCTTATTTTTCAATTACCTTGTTTTTCCAAATTTAAAATAATTTATATATTTATATAAATAATTTCCAACATTTAAAATTAATCAAGTGTTGGAACTCTTATGGTACAACCCTTATTCTGAGTTATTGAATCTTTCTCAGAGTTTACCATAAAAACTAAACGTTTAAACAATCTACGAGCCAGCTGTACATTTCAACTATATTGCTTTTGATATACTAACTAAGAACATGAATGATCCAAATAGGATATCAACAAAATGTTATTTTTTGACTTTTAACTTCATTCCTCGCTAAGATTTATATTTCCTAAATCTGTTACATTAATAAATTTAGCCATATTTTATTTATCAGAAATGAATTATCATGTATTCCTTGCTGCTAACTTGATCTTCTGTAACATATTCAATCTTTATAATTTTAAAATGGATTTACCTGGACTAACAAGGCCAGGATATATAAACTGACCTGGATAATAAACACATTCTGAAACAGCATCATATTGGGTTATCTGTCTGAATATGTTGATCGTTATATTAGACCAGATTGCAGTGGCATTTCATACACTGGTTACCTTTACTTCGGTCTATACCTATATAACACAATTCTTACTTTTCCACCTACCTCTAGTGCGTAATCGTTCCTTGAACAGTCTGTGCCGTATTATTACTGTTTCTACAATCCTTTCCAACAAAATCAAACCAAATTTCACTTATTTCAAGCATTCTCTTTTACAAGCTTAGTGTCTGCTATACCGAAAACCTTCCTAAATACGAAAAGACATAGAACCATTCACCACAATCCAATTCAACAGGCCAGATATAAATAGGAACTCAAATGAAAATAAAACTCAACATGCAGCGTCCTGAGAATCTGGGTTCGTACATTCAAATTTGCCGCCGAATTCAAAGAAAGAATGCAAGGAACTTTCTAAATAGTTTATAATGCTTAAATTTTTTATACTTAACTTCTCTGTATAAGTTCCTGTATAAATTGACTCTTCAACAGACTTCATTTTGTCCATCGTGTTTGCTAGAACTGACTCACCAAGTCTTTTCTTCCATTGAAATAGTTTTGGTTAGCGTAATCATTCTTCACATTTGATAGTATAACTATCATATCTAGTAATAAAACCTGAAAATTCAATTCTAACTTGTTATAAACTTCTATGAAATTTTAATTTTTAAATATCGCGTGATGGCTACTGTGCACAAAAAAACGTAATGATGTTTGACAGGTGCTCACAGATATCGCTGTCTATTTCTCTGTCTGGATTAAAAGCTAACTTTTGGATTAAAAGCTAACTCAAACTGTCAAAAACTAGTTGAGCATGTTAAATTATATTCAAAAACATTCAAGAAATCATGTCATATTGCAAAGTCCATTTTTTTGAGAGACAAAATAAAACTGGCTAAAAATAAAATCAAAGCCACTTGGAACATAATTAATAAAGAAACCTGTAAATCTAAACCTCGCGATCACTCATTCTCTCTCAAAATTCAAAATAATGTTATTGTGTCTGAGATTGAAATAGCAAATACATTTGAAACTTTTTTTTCTAATATACCTATTGTAACTACAAGCACGTTAAATTCTAGTCCACATATAGCTGAGTCCCTGCTAACATCTAGTGTTGATGGGTGCACAAATCAGTTCTGCTTTGATCATGTTGATTCTCATGACATCCTCAAGGTATTTAAGGAACTTAATATGAAAAATACAGAAGATTTGTGGGGTATTTCGATTAATCTACTCAAATCAATCATTAATACGATATCACCCCACTTAGCTAAACTTTTTAATAATTGCATAGACCAAGGTCAGTTTCCCAACTTGATGAAATTTAGTAAGGTCATCCCGCTTTTTAAATCTGGTAGCAAAAGTGACCCATCTAATTATAGACCCATTTCTATACTACCAGCTCTCAGTAAAATCTTTGAAAAAATTATATTGAACCAGCTGCTTTCACACTTTGATTTAAATAACTTACTACATGAGAAACAATTTGGTTTTACTAAACACAAGAGCACAACTGATGCAGGTGTAGCACTTATCAAACACATATTTGATGCTTGGGAAAACAAGCAAGATGCAGTAGGAATATTTTGTGATCTTTCAAAAGCATTTGATTGCGTGGATCATGAAATATTACTGATTAAGCTAAGACATTACGGTGTTTCAGGTATCTCATCTCAATTAATACAATCCTATCTTACAAATAGAACTCAAAAAGTTAGTATCAACGGAACTGCATCTTCCGGTGCCACCATACGTATGGGAGTGCCCCAGGGATCTATATTAGGACCTTTGCTTTTTCTTATTTATATAAATGATCTTCCTACCTATGTCAAAGATATTTGTGAGATAGTATTATTTGCTGACGATACCTCGTTGATTTTTAAAGTCGACAGAGGTAAGCAAGCATTTGACGATGTAAATAATACTCTCTCAAAAGTACTATGTTGGTTCACTAGTAATAATTTATTACTTAATGCAAAAAAAACAAAGTGCATCAAATTCTCTATGCCCAATGTGAGACAGGTTGATACTATTGTAACTATGAATGACGAGCCATTAGAATTAACAAATTCTACTGTATTTTTAGGAATAACTTTAGATTCTAAGTTACAATGGGGTCCGCATATAACGGCCCTGGCAGGGAGACTCAGTTCCGCTGCTTGTGCTGTTAGAAAAATACGACTCTTGACTGATATTGAAACAGCAAGACTAGTATATTTTAGCTACTTTCATAGTGTTATGTCGTATGGTCTACTGTTGTGGGGTTCAGCTGCAGACTTGAACACCATTTTTGTACTTCAAAAAAGAGCCATCCGCTCCATTTACAAACTTAGACCACGCGACTCGCTTAGGGAAGTATTTAAGAAGATCGATATTTTAACTGTGCATGCTCAGTATATTTTAGATAACATAATGTATGTGCGCAAAAACTTGCATCTGTTCAAAAAAAACAGTGACACTCATAAACATAATACCAGAAATAAAAACAAATTGAAAACTCCCAGTCTTAGGCTACACAAGGTGGGAAACTCATTTGTGGGTCAATCTGTAAAATACTTTAACAAAATACCTCAAAGTCTTGTTGATCTACCTCTTCACAAGTTTAAGTCTGCAATTAAAGCAAAGTTAATGAAACAAGGTTATTATAATGTAGAGGATTACTTGAACGACAAAAGTTTGTGGTCATAGTAGGAATAATCTGCTCCTCTGCTCAATATTGTGTTCTTTTTTTACTCGCATTGACTGTACTCTGAATTTATTTTTTGTAAAACAAACAAAGTTGAAAAGAGTAACTATCGAGTTTCTTGCCGGAGTCTTCTCGATAAGAAGCAACGTCCGAACCGGTGGTAGATTCACATTATGTATATTCACGATGTGTAATAATATTGTACTATTTTATTTACGTTTATTATTATTATTTCTGTATACTTTTTTTGACATGTCATAAGTGCTTTATACAAGCTTAAATGAATAAATGATTTTTTACTTACTTTACTTTACTCTAACGCATGAGAGCGTAGACTACCTATGTAAACCGTCTCGGATAAGGAGGAGTATAATACAATGTACCAACATAATAAATAATAAATAAATAAAAATTATTTATTTTAGACTTAACATCCATAGTTTTATTAGTGTGTTAGTAAAAATTTATCTTACAATATGTTAGTTATAATTAGTGTGAACAAAATTACATTTCTATTTAAAGTTATTTTAATTGGCCAGTGATTATTTCTTGCCAATGTTTTTGTATATGACAATCCGGACGTGCAATTATTGTGTTCAGAACGCTGTTGCTGCTGGCCCTCATGCGTCGTAACAGGGACGATGCTTTTTTCCGCATAATCGCATGGAACCCGTCATCCCGTGCGTCCGCGAACATTCCCGAGGCGCTGCAGAAAGGAGGCAGCCGCAACAGCGCTCTGAAGGCGTTATTGTACTGTACGCGTAGTGCGCTGTAGGCTTGACGCGTATAACTCACCCACAGGCCACTCGAGTAAAACGGTGGACAGGAAGCCCTAAAAAGGGTAATCTTGACTTCCGCCGTACATTGAGTAAATCTGCGTGCGAGCATATTTCTTCTTACCGCCAGCGCCCTACGCTCTCTCTCAATATCTTCGTCATCTTTCAGATGAGCAGTGACAATATGACCCAGATATTTAATTTTGCTCACATTATTCAATACTGACCCATTTAGAGTAATTATACGGTATACGCTTTCCTGCCTTGAACACGAGGATCTCACTCTTTTTGGCATTAAACATCATGCCATGGGCCTCCGCATACAACTCGCACACAGCTACCAACCTTCTCAAGCATCCGATAGAGGGGCTCAGCAGTACCATGTCATCAGCGCAACTCAGGTTATTGACACACTGTCCATCTATTTTACAGCCAAGATGAATGCCGCTCAGCGCCTCGATCAGCTGATTGATGTAGAGGTTAAAAAGCGTGGGTGAGCTCGACACAAAATACTTAGTACAACAGATGTTAGTATTCTAAATCGCTTAACACCTATTTTACCGACTGTAATATTTTTTTAGAGCTAGTCGAGTGACATGTTAGGTATTAGTTGAATGCCAGGGCTCCCGTGCACAGAGATGACACAAAATGCCTCTGTACATCGGTTACTAGTTCGTTATCATCATGAAAGTAAATTTGTTATCTCTAATTTTCTTTTCGTCCAATACTGACCGAAAATACAAATACCTAATTATCTACCTGTGCGACTGCCTAGGATGACACAAATTAATGTATTAGGTTGGACAAACGATCCCGAAACTATATGCCAAAAAGAAAAAACTTTACTATTTTGTAAACCTCAAAACCCAGCGCTACGGGTCTATATAGTGCTGTTAAAACTATGTTTTAGCGTGTTCTTTTGTACATATTTTTAAGTAGTTCACCTACAGTGACCAACGATTTGACTTGCACTCCTACATTTTATACATCACTTTTTTCAAAAATCATATTTTTCCAAAAAACTTCTTTAACGATTCTTTCTAGTCGCAGTTGACACAATCTTTTGCATCCTGAAAATCTCGAAATAACACTACCACTTCGTTTTACCAATAATATTGACCAAACCTACCAATAATAGTTGTTTAATACACTGGTTACCAAACTTTTAACGATTTAGTCCATGTTTTGTGAATACTTGCTCAGTATCGTTATATCTGTTTCTGACTACATTTGCCGAACATACCGTACCAAACCGTACATTGCCGGTCATACTTTCAGCTTTTTGCGGTACGCATTTTATCCGTGTGTGTAAGTGGTACATGGAACATACATTTATTACGTGAGTGATATATTTGCGGCACTACTGGCGGGCGACAGGGGGGGTACCGCCTGTCCCACCGAGGCGACGTGGTTTAAGAGCCCTGCGCCGCATCGCATATCTTATAGGTACGCGGAAGTTGGAAACACCTAAACGATGAATCTTTGTTATTTATTTATTGACATGATTGTTGAAAAAAAAAATTGATTCATTTGACTGTTCTGTACACAACTAATGCCAAAGAAGTCTGCTTTGCTGGACAGCCTTACGACAATATCTTTGGTGGCGCTCGCTGAGCGAGGGATGTTCAAGCTTCCATTGCTGAATTGTCACGAATGATAATAATAATAAGTCTGAGATTTAGTTTGCAAACGCCAAAACGCCACTATAAAAACGAAAACCACAACGATGAAGCAAAATCACCCACTTTTATTAGTCAATTCGCAATGCTATACCAGAATGTTATACTACTCGGTATAGTTAACGTAGATTTTTGTATGTTCTGTTTCGTACACATGGGACGTCTGTACAATCTACCCAAAAAAGTTACAAATTTAGCTTTGCCGATGCCATAAAGGCTAAAGTGTTGACTACGGTTTGCAGGCAGGTTGTACGTTGACACATAAGCCCTAATGCTTGAATCGTGTTGCGCCGTCGCGGCGCTTCGTCACAAGGCGACACGCGACAAGCAACACCGATATGTGAAACATCGTTGGCCAAAGGCGAATAACTATAACATCAATACGTGAATCCTAAAATTGACTTATTTTTTTAGTAAATAAATAGTATTCCAATATAAGTAAAATACACGCTTGTTAAAAGTGATGACGATTTTTTTAAAAGCCGCTTGTGTCACCAAGTTTATTTAGTTTTAGAAACTGAAAAAAGCTACTACACTTTGTAGTTTCTTAATTTACTCTCACAGTTTCAAATGGTAGATGTTTACACTATTCAAACTTGTGATTATGTGCCAAGATTACACGGTATAACCCCTGGTGTCGTACACGCGAGAAGGTACGAAGGCAACTGGTAAATTGAAAACCCTTATTTTATGGCGAGCCCAAGTGCTTACCCGAATACTTCGGAAATCAGTTACTTTATACTTACATATTACAGGAGTGAAGACGATAGCTGCATGAGCGTGAACTGAATTGAAACGGAGAGATAATGCAAAAGGAGCTCTGCTAAAATCAGTTTTTTCCTAATATCTTTAAATAATGACATTTTAAATCTGAGCGAACAACTATTAAGTCCATTCACGGAATTATGTACGGGCTGTTTTTAAATTAAACCCCACCTTTCCTTTTTTCCCTGTTCCTTGTTCCGTTATTTGGGTGCAATACTAATAAGTAAATGTTCTGTGCTACTGGCAAGCGGTACTTGATATTGGCAAACTGCCTCCCTCAATCAAAAGCAAGAAAGGTGTTCAAAACTCAAAAGCTCGTAAACCTCCTAGGCAAGATCGTGACAAACAGCTTTTGATGCCGAATCCCAGGCCCGGCCGTTACCGGCTCACGAAACAAAACACCCACTTTATCCCGCTTTATTTGGGCAATGACGATAAAACCGACGATTTACGCCGTCCGCTTTATGAAATATAAACTCTTAAAATATTCCTTATTTATTCGGCGCTTCGGTCGTAAATTAATTACCAATGGGCCGCATCGGCGCCGACCGCGACCGAAACAGAGGTTTACACTCAGATTTATGGATGATATTTGGGTAATACCTCTAGGTTAGGGCGCAGCATACGTAAAAAGTATCGGTATTGTTATCCCACTCTATTGCTACAGCGTCTTGATAGTAAAGAAAGAGCGAAATTGGGTGCTCCACAATACACCCTTTAGACATAGATACGAGTAGGAACCGCTTAGGACATTACTGTCTAACCACGCGGCTTGAAATGCTGTTCTTTTATTTCATTACTGACTATCTACGAGCTGATCTATCAAATTAAAAGTTTTTTGTTAAGTTGTTATATAAATATTTTATGATTCGTTCAAGCCTCAAAGGAAAGCTCAAGTTAACTCAACGAACAATGGACAGGGCTAAGTTAGGTATTTTTCTATGTGATCGAATCAGGTTTGAAAAACTGACGACCGTTGTTATAGTAAAGTTTCGAAATACCCATTCAATGAAAAAAGCAGGATTGGGTCGCAGAATTTTGGCGGATATATGCTGTTAGCTATATTCAGCAGTGGATAAAGAAAGATGATGATCGATGCTATTTTGGAGCTTGATTTCCATTGGTGATTTAAAAGCCAATCTATAAGAAGGCCTATTTCGTAACCCCGATCTCATTCGTCAGATACGAGCTCGTCTCGAGCGTCGAGGATTTACGAGCGGCCTTAGGTGTAAGTGTCGCTCTTCATATACAATATTGATGGACGGATTATTACTCGCACGTAAACGTGGCGATAAACTCTGCGACTAAACGCACAGGTCGTTCAGAGCAACACAGTTAACTCACTTAGAATGTCTGTCAATATTATTGATGTAGTAAAATACCCATTATGCAGAGCATCATTGGCATAAGTAAAATGAGAAGTTACCCTATTTTGTCAAGATAGAAACATTTTCTATATTTCTGTTCAGAAGAAATAATTATGACACTGCAGTAATGGTCATCTTATAATTGCGCTCTGTAGGTTTGACGGATGCCATTCGTTAAAAATCCTAGACTTGTCCAAGCTGACACAAATGTGGAACTTGTAATTGGAACGAAAAACTTCTGGATTTCAGTCCAAAGGCATTTACCACAGGGCCATCGAGGAGTTGTCAATATACTACAAAACTATTCCGTGGTAAATGGCCAAACAGCAATTAAAGATTCATCGCAGCTAAGTGTTGTTACCACACTAGAATGGGCGTACGGCGAATGACCACTAATGCGCGTTTACTGCCGACCTAGAGAAGATTATGCCCGACGCGCAGACGCAATTATTTTACTCGCAACGCGAAATATGGAGCCTGATTCAATTAACACCTCGTGTAATGCGATCAAGTAACAACGAGGGTTTTTACTTCACCGGTGAAAAATTTCGCAACATTTATGAACATAAGGCTGCGGTCTGTTATGATTTCAGCGCGTTCAAACGCTGACGCTGATGAAAAGTAGCTAGTTGTTATTGATAGCGTCAATTTAAATCAAGCAAGATTTTGCTTTAAGAATAATGAAAGATTCATGGCAGATCCGTCATTTTTTTGTATCCAAAATGAAAAATATATTGACTGCGTAAAGTTTTTGCATTAGTCAGAAGGAAATACTCTACATACATACATACATACATACATACCATCACGCCTCTTTCCCAACGGGGTAGGCAGAGACCACTTCTTTCCACTTGCTACGATCCTGACATACATCTTGCGCTTCTTCTACTCTCATGAGTCCTTTCATACATGCTCGTCGGTTAAAGGTACTCTTGACCCGACCCTTTCTGAGAACATCTTGAACTTGCCCAAGAAACGTTCTTCTGGGTCTTCCCCTTCCAACAGTCCCATTTACCCTTGCCTCATAAATCCGTTTCGTTAATCTACATACCTATAAAAATATACCAGAGTATTTCGTACAAAACGAAGATTAGCCCTTGTGTTAGTATCTTATGTGACTGTTGACACCTGCCTCTGCGGGTCTCCCGCGGGATCTCGTCAGCGCCACCTTTAGTCGATTACGGTTGGAACTGAGATATACTAAGTCGTGTTTTTAAAATATATTTTCAACTACATTACATGATACTTATTGTGACCATTTTTGATCATCTGCAGCATTCGCAGTTGTGAGATGCCTACTGCTGAGCATTGCCGCTTCCATTGCGGTGATCTCACCGTCTGCTTTTTTCATAAAAACCATTATTCTGAAGAAACATAAGAAGAAAAATTTCATTGTCAAGTCTCTTTGGCGCAAGTAAAAGCTAGTCAAACACAGATACCACTAATGATGTGGTGGCACCTCCAGGGGTTTTTCTCCATTTGAGCCAAGTAACTTAGTTAATTGACTTCAGAAACGTTTAGAATGTAATTAATTGCATCTTATTCTTAATGAAGATATCAGTACGTCTACCACGAGTTGCCACTTCAAATTTACATTATCGTTCGCGTAAAAAAATGTTTTAGGATTTAACATTGTCATGTCATGTCATGTGTCATCCCAATACATTTTTTTTACGCGAACTTTAACGTAAATTTAAAGTGGCAACTCGTGGTAGACGTACTGATGTCCTACTGTTCCTTCAGTAGGTTTCTACTATCTCACTTTAAGAAAACTCATTTTTCACACTCTAGGCCGTTACCTGCTATTTAACTGGTGCAATACATCTAATGTCTCTAGTGTTGCAAAGTCCATGGTTTGCGGTTTCCGCGACCAGAACCGGAAAGCACTTACAATTTTGATTGCATGCATGTTTACTACTGACGTAGTATAATGTAATTTAAATCATAACAATATGCTTAAATTAGTGTTCTTGCTTACTGCCGACAGTAATTGCTAAAGCGATGATATAATTGACATGGATAGGCTAACAAAGATAGCTATCCTAACAAGGAATGATCATTAATATTTAAACTTTATTTCTATAAAAAGTTAAATATTGCCTAAGGCTCTTCACAGTTTATAGCGCGCTGCACTTTGAAACACAGGCTTCTAAGCGTGAGACATGAGGCCCGGAGATGAAGGCCCTGGGGCACGCAGCTGCTACCGCGAATACAGTTTGAAACGAGCCTTTGCTAGGCATTACCATTATATTTAGGGTTGCATGGATTTCTCTTTTTATTTCCTATGGTTATATTGATTATCAATAGTTATGGCATTGTAACGAGTAACGAGAAAGACGGATTTATTTTTATGTTCTGCTGTCCGATTCGATTCCTTTTGTTTGATTAACTCTCATGAAAACATCCTGAAAATGATAATGCCATATTTTAAATCATATTCAGTTGATGGTTTTGTTACCTATATTTATTTTTTTAATTAATTCTAAACGGTCGCCATTTGCTAGCTGCAGCCCTTATTGAAGTAAAGTAAAGTAAAAGTAAAAAGTAAAAAAATCATTTATTCATTTAAGCTTGTACAAAGCACATAAGACATGTCAAAATAAAGTATATAGAAATAATAATAATAAACGTAAATAAAATATAACAATATTAGTACCTATCGTGAATATACATAATGTGAATCTACCACCTGTTCGGACTTTGCTTCTTAGTTTAGTTTAGTTTAGTTTAGTTTTATTTATCTCATAATACAAAATTACAATATATATTACATTCGATGTCACATATAAGAATTTGCATTATGATTGTCAAAATTATTATACAAATTACAATTAATAAAATAAAGAGAATGTCAAAAACTAAGATAAATACAATAAATGAACAATTAAATACAAAAAATAATAATAATTCACATGTCAACAAGAAATAATACAATTCAGTCAAAAATAACAATAAAATAGTTAACAAGTCATCCAAAGTCGCAATTCAAATAATCTTTAACACTATAAAGGGATTTTTCTAACAAAAGGTTTCTCAGCCGACGTCGGAATGTTTCGTCAGATTGTACGTCTTTTAGCGCTGGAGGTAGATGATTGTAGTAGGTGGGGCCGATGACTCGCGGGTTCTTCTCTGCAAGAGCCATGCGACGAGGGACCGCGTTAAGGCGACCTACCAGATGCTTGCGCTTACTGCTTTTCATACATTGAAAATCCCTTATGTTGCATCTTACAAATGTTAATAGCTCATATAAATAGACCGAGTAGTGCGTCAAAATCCCTGCACGAGTGTCTAGCTTTCACCCCGACAAGTGTACGCAATGCACGTTTTTGTAAAACGAGCACTCTGCTGGCATCCGTGGAGTTACCCCAAACTAGAGTTCCGTACGACATCAGGGAGTGAAAGTGGGCAAAATAGACTTGCCTCAGAGCATCGGCAGAGATAAGTGGCTTTAATTTTCGTATAGCAAAGACAGCACCACTCAGCCTATCGCAAAGCTTGTCGACATGGCTCTTCCAGTTCAGATTACAGTCAATTGTGAAGCCCAGGAACCTACTCTCATTACAAATTGGCATCGGGCAGTTTTTTAGACACACAGGTAACGAGATGGGACGGCCAGAAAAGATCATTATGTTCGACTTACTTATGTTTAACAACAAACCGTTTGCAGAAAACCATCTTTGCAACTGTTCACAAGTCTCGCGGATTTTCGCACCAAGTTGCTCATATGTACGCGCACCCACCACCACAGTCGTGTCATCAGCAAACAACACAGAGAGGCCGGTTGCTATGGACGAGGGAAGGTCATTAATAAATACCAGAAAAAAGGTATTCCCCAGTGAGGATCCCTGCGGAATGCCTACATTAACGGAACCAGGATCCGATATTAATCTTTTACCGTCTACGGCTAGCTGTACGACTTGTTTACGGTCAGACATAAAGGACGCAAATAGGCGATGGGCGTTGTTCGTTATACCGTACATCTTTAATTTGTTCAATAGAAGCTGATGGTCTACCACGTCAAATGCCTTCGACAAGTCGCACAGTATTCCCGCCATTTTAAGCTTATCATCGAGACCGGTTACTATACAATCAAACACCTTATGAGCTGCCGTAGTAGTCGAAGTGTTCTTCCTATAGGCGTACTGTCTGTCCGTCAGTAGGTGATAGGCCTCGAGATGTCGCATAACATGCGATGACAGGAAAGACTCAATTATTTTGGAGATAGTTGGGACAATTGTAATCGGACGGTAGTTATTTACGTCGCACTTGTCACCCTTACCCTTAAAAACAGGACACACCCGTGTGCTCTTTAATACGTCAGGATACA
Source organism: Udea olivalis (assembly GCA_947369235.1). NCBI lineage: Eukaryota > Metazoa > Arthropoda > Insecta > Lepidoptera > Crambidae > Udea > Udea olivalis. Next base: position 22,183,354 of record OX376347.1, read on the forward strand.
CACCAACTTCGAACATTTCATTTATTAATACTACTAGAATCATTGAAACAATTGGCCAAATAATCAAAATTAAATTAACTGACATGTCATAAACGTCTAGGGTTGTACGTGACTTCAACATGTGTTGGACCTCCTTGTCCAAGCAATCACGGGTGACATGGGGAAGTATGAACCCAGGCACGTCGGTATTGCCAAGGTAATTACTTAAGTATTGCGCTGACTTTGACTCATCACTCTCTATGACATATTTTGAGGCGACGCCTATAAAATGAGAGTTAAAAGTGTCAGGAATTTCATTACTTGGTATTTCCCCACAAGGAGTTTCCAGTTGAATGTGTGAAGACCTGGGTTTCGTACCTATTTCCTCGTTAACAATTTTCCAAATTTCTTTGGCCGGGTTCTTAGTCTCTGCCAGTCTTTTTTCCACATGCATTTGACGGGCCCGTAACGTTGCTGATTTTATTAAACAGGAGTAATGTTTTATACTATCGGAAATAACTTGGTCGTGGGGGTATTGCAGCTTCATCTCGTGTAAGTCACTATGTTTGCGCATGTACTCGGACAGTTCTTCAGTCAACCACGGAATCAGGTGTTTATTATTAGTTTTAATTTTTTTAATTGGGAAATGTATGTCAATATAGTATGTTAAAATATTAAATAATTTAGAAAACTTAAAATTAATGTCAATGTCGTTGCGGTTAATAAAATCAAAATCGTAATTAAAAATGTCTAAATAAAATGAATGAATTGAATCGTGATTTTTAAACAACCGGCGTTCAATAAAATTTGTACAATTTCTGTGCTTCGGTTCTACTGCGAATACATACCTCTGAGCGTTGTGATCACTCATGACGGTTTCCATTGGTGAAACAGTGAGGCAATCACGCGCGTAGTTCGCTATACCGCAGTCAATGGATGTCGCGCTGTCATCTCCTATGCGAGTAGGGAACGTAACTGTATTGCAACAGCCATAGCTACTAAGCAGGTCGTTGACGCGCCGTTTATAAATGTTATCAGATAGGTAATCTACATTCTGATCGCCAACTATGAGAAACCTTTTGTTTTCGTCAGTGATCTTACCTAATAACAGTTCTAAATTATTTAAAAACACCTCAAAGTCTCCTTTACCAGTTCGATACAATGCAATTACAATAAATTTATACAGACTGACTTCAACAGCTGCAAATTCACAATGGTATTCAATAGACAGGGCCTGTAGGTCCTTACGCTGTCTATATTTTATACCGTCGCGTATGTATAGTGCAACACCGCCATGCGCGATGTTCGTGCGGCAGTAACAATTTGCGAGTGAATATGAACTTAACCTCACTCGATCTATTTCGTGGTTTTTGCACCAAGTTTCACTCAAAGCTAAAATATCCGGAGTTTCAGTGCTACAGAAAAGTTCTAAAAGTGAAGTCTTGCCACAGAGCGATCGAATATTTTGGTGAATTACAACAAGTTTAGTATTATTCATTTCAACTTCGTGGTGAGGCGCGGTGGTGACACGTTTTTTGGCTGGATAGTATTGAAAATTCGCACTGAGACTCCATCAGGCCAATATTTGGGGTTTCTGACGAACTTCTGCTTATCAGCTGGAACGTCCAGGCGAAACGACGAGTATTTTCCTCGGGTAACGACAAGTTGTTCACATCCCTGCGCCGTAACGTGCATCTTTGTCTGGACATGGCGAATGACGTCCTCCGTGGTGGTGTCCTCACAGAGGTTGAATACGTGCAGGCTAGCGATCCGAGGAGCAGCCGCACGAAGACCACTTAGTGTCACAGGTCGCAATTCCGCAGAGACGTCAGGCGAGGTTGAAGTAGGAGCATGACGCTTTTTTGGAGGTGGTGCTGGGGGTGAAGCGGTAAAAGATTCTGGCTTATGGTGCCCATCCTGGTCAGAGTTAAATTTGGCCTTGTTTTGACGTGCACGGCGCAGTTTACGCTTACTAATGGCTGGGCTCGCAGCTGCTTGGGCTGGTTCGGACGGAGGCGAAGCTGGTGTGCGGCTGCTTCCAACAGCAGCTTGGTGGTCATCGTCCACAAACATCAAACCCTGAGGACCAGACTCGTTCAGAGAAGTGTTCAGAGAAGTGTGTTGTGGAACATTTAGTGTGGGATAGTGATTCGTGCATGTTAAAATACTCAGGATTTTGGAGATGCATCCTCTTTGAAAATGATCCTGATTGAAAATGATCCTCTTATCGAGAAGACTCCGGCAAGAAACTCGATAGTTACTCTTTTGAACTTTGTTTGTTTTACAAAAAATAAATTCATAGTACAGTCAATGACAGTAGAAAAAAGAACACAACATTGAGCAGAGGAGCAGATTATTCCTAGTGTGGCGTACAAGTCTCGTTTATGAGTCAAAGTGACTGATTAATTGCTTTACGAGCCATCCATGGTCGCGTTTTTACGGCTCCATTTATGCCGAACACTTTCACATCGGATATTCACAAGCCTATTTCTCAATTCATGGGATAAAGCCTGCAGACCAAACTTTCTTGCACTTTTCCATGGACCTATTTGCATACTTAGCATAGTATTATTGATTATTTGGGTAGAGGTACATACTCGTATATAAAAACTCGATCCAAACCTAGGAAAAACAATAATGACAAATTAAAATTACTCACTGAAGATTAGTGTATTTATGGAATTATTTAATTAAGTTTATCAGTCCAGTGCCATCCACAGTCCACAGGATAAACTATGTTCATAATGATCCCACTGTGGAGAGCTACACTGAACTGTGTTTATGAAGTTATATTAAAAAATCTAAACATTGGCACGTTGCAACAGTCTCTCTCAAAAAACTAGGAGATTAGAGATTTGCAACAGTATAAATAAAAAGGTGAACATTTAATGAAGAGTAAGCTCTTCGTGTGTAATGTCAGAAAAAAAATTTGACAACTACACACGAATACACACTACTTGTGTTCGTTCAGTGCATTAACATTATTGTTTCTATATGTTATAAAAAGTAATTATCGAAGATATTTGTTTTCTCAAGAAAAATTATAAGTTTTTTTAAAATATTTTTCAGTTTTTTCAAAAGATACGAAATCACAACTGAAATAACTTTCACACTAAAACAGCTAGTCGTGAATTCAATTAATCTAAGTAGAGCAAGGTTAGTTCAGATGAAAAAGTTTGAACAAACCTGAGAGTGGCTTGGAAACTTCACTAATCAACTGTAGCGATTCCTGAGTTGTTGGTTTAGTGGATTGGTTTGTAAACAGTGTGGTTTTAAGTGGCTCGAGCACCACTCGTAGGTTAGTCGAAGAAACGGATGATAGCGAGTCACATAGGGCCGCCGGGTTTCACCATACATGAAGCTAGGCGCTATACGCTAGCTTTTCTGATATTGCGATCATTAAGTTTTTTTTTTTTGTGTAGGGACACTAGGGTCGTGCATTAAGATATTTCACGGTACCTAAATGGCATAGTTTTAGAAAATCAGCAAATACTGTTCGCTCGTTCAATCTTAGAGAATTTTCAGAATTATTTTTCATCAAATGCTGTTAATCCAGTTTTTATCGTCTCAATCGCCATCCAATTTTTTTCTTTCTATGTACATTTCCCGCTGCCAGTGCAGTTTAAATTTACATTATCGTTCTCGTAAAAAAATTGTATTGGGATGACTCATGACATGACATGACAATGTCAAATCCCAATACATTTATTAACGCGAACGTCAATGTAAATTGAAAGTGGCAACTCGTGGTAGACGTACAGATCTCTGAATTAAATATGTGAAATTCCCAAAAAGACGGCTCTGAGTCATAAACTTCCCTGAGGCTCCTGATACTTTACAAGTAGCAAGTAGTACTTTTTTAAATCTTTTTGCTATTTGCGATCAACTAGTCAGCTTTATGACTTGTCAGTTTGAGTTTGTTCACATCCAATGATGTGCGATTCTCATGCATTCTCCAACTCAATGTCGGTTTTGGTAGGTCAGCTTTCCTTTTTCGCCGAGTTGTAGACAGGCTGTCGTCTAACATCGTCACAGCGAGTTGGTTTTTATAACGTTGGAGTTTTTTTTTTATGTCCTTGTCCTCCTGTTGCGATTTGTAGGTACTCATGTCCTTCGTGAACCAAAGCGCGCAGCTCAGCTTGCATCCGTATTCTATTTCGCTTGTTATGTGCGCCAGTGTTACGTCAAGTATTGGTAGGAGGCCGCCCCTAGGCCGAGCTTGCTCGTCCAACTTCCGAGCGATCGCGGCATTCCGACCGCGACAGACACTCGGAAGTGGCGACTACTGGGGAAGCACTTCTACTACTTCGCCAATTACCGCTGATTTAACCACTAGTGTAGTTTCACCTTCCCAAAGATTTACTTTCGCTCTTTGAGATCGAGTAGTACAGGACTTTGATTGTAGGTTAGGATTTAAATTTCGTTCCATTGCTCAGGTGTTAGTTCTGCTCAGTTCCTTCCTAAATTGCTTGGTTTTATAAAATGAAAAAGCTCTGAAAAGATGGCAACTGATTTTGGAAGCGGAATAGTAAATCATTTATTAATTTTCAAAAATATGGCATATTTAAACGTCTTATACATTTTTGATTCGCCTGCTTAACGATTGAAATAGAAATTAATTTATTTTGACACTCAAAATACACACACAGGTTAAATATCCCTGGACATTAAATTAAATATCCCTGGACATTATTCCACACAGCGCCATCTAGCCCCAAAGTAAGCTAATTAAAGCTTGTGTTATGGGATACTAGACAACGGCTAAACATACTTAAATACATTTTTTTTGTAAATACATACTTATTATACATAATAATAATATTAATAATAATAATAATAACCGCGAGGTGTGCAGTGTTAGGAGGTTTTTCCTCAGCAACGAATGTGGGATACATCGCGATGTTGTGGCAGTTGATAAGGGCCTCACGCCGCTCTCCTTGGCAAACGAGAACTGGCGTCAACTACCGGTGCTCACCACTGATGACCGCAAGGAAATATGGAAGAGCAAGGAGCTGCATGGGAGGTTCTATCGGGCCTTAACAGGACCTGATGTTGACCTCTCCGCATCGGTGAACTGGCTACGTTTCGGGGACCTCTTTGGGGAAACCGAAGGTTTTGTCTGTGCAATTGCTGATGAAGTTATCAAGGTGAATAACTACCGGAAATACATCATAAAGGACGGTACGGTCGACATTTGTCGGGCATGCCGCCGTCCTGGCGAGTCTATTCGCCATGTTATTTCCGGTTGTTCTCACCTTGCTAACGGAGAGTACTTGCATGGGCACAACCTAGTAGCCAGGATTATCCACCAGCAACTTGCTCTTCGATATGACCTTGTCGAATCGGAGGTACCGTACTATAAGTACGCACCGGTGCCAGTTCTTGAAAATGGTCGTGCGTTGCTCTATTGGGATCGCTCTGTCATCACAGACAGGACTATTGTAGCCAATAAGCCTGATATCGTGCTGGTAGACCGATCCCAACGCCGGGCAGTGCTCGTCGATATCACCATCCCGCATGACGATAACCTCGTGAAGGCCGAGAAGGACAAGCTCAGCAAGTACCTGGACTTGGCTCACGAAGTGACCGCCATGTGGGATGTAAATTCGACGATCATTGTCCCGATAGTGGTTTCGGCAAACGGCTTAATAGCGAAGAGCCTCGACCAACACCTCGAGAGGCTTTCGCTTAGCGGCTGGATCAAGGGTCAGATACAGAAGGCGGTACTCTTGGACACGGCACGTATTGTCAGGAGGTTCCTCTCTCTGCAGCCCTAACCACCGGTAGTCTAGGCCTCGCCTGCCCCGCTGCCGACGGCTCCCTAGGTTAAGATTTTTATGGTATTTTTATAAATCATTGTTTTTGTAACTTTAATCTTAAGTTTTATAATTGTAATTATTTAGTTTTTATAATTATAATTCATAAGTTATTTTTAATGTTATAAATCTCTGTTTTTGTAAGAATACTATACAAATTTTATATCTAAGATTTATACTGAATAAAGAGAATAATAATAATAAATAATCTTTATTGCACAAACAAATACTTACAGCACGTAAAAACAAAAAAGTAAATATTGAAGTACAATTTAGGCGGTCTTATCGCTACAGAGCGATCTCTTCCAGACAACCTTCGGCAGAGAGATTTAAAACAGAGGACGTGTTAGGCTGCGCAAAAGCTATGGAAAAAAAAATAGTAATTACATTTGAATATTATGCTAATATAAAAATAAATAAATAAATACATCTATGTATACACACATATATTGTTTTAGATTACCTAGCACCAGTTTCCTTGTGTAACGAACTAAATTAGGAGAGAAACATATGTAAAAGGAACGTAAACAAAGAAAAAAAAAAAAAACACGAAGTCAGAGAGAGAGGAAGTACGACTTTACCTGAGATTTGAAAATAGGTAAGGATTGAGATTGACGAATGGTTAAAGGCAAGGAATTCCACAGACGAATTAAGCGAACAACAAAGGATTGAGAGGGACTGTCAGGTGGAGTTTCCGGCAAGACCGCATGCCTTCACTTTTGGTAGGCTGCATGAATTGAAACAGCGTCTTAAGGTAAGGAGGCGAACGGGGATTAAACAAAGTAGTATACAATAGGGCCAAAATATGAAGATCACGGCGATGTCGTATGGTTAGCCAGGTTAACTGAGCGCGGAATTGAGAAACGTGATCAAATTTACGTAACCCGAAGATAATGCGTATGCAGAAGTTTTGAAGGCGCTCGAGTTTATTCAGAAAATTTTCAGTGATGTCTAAATAGGCACAATCGGCATAGTCAAGAATTGGCAGCAGCAAGGCCTGCACAAGTGCAATTTTGGTGGGTATAGGTAAGAAGTGGCAAGTACATAGGAGACACCCAGACCAGTACAAACAGACATGTTCATGCACACAAATGTTTGTACTGTGCGGGGATCGAACCCGCGACCTCTGGTGTAGTAGCCAACTTCTTAACCATTACACCAAGTCGGTCGTCGTCAAGGTTACAAACATACAAAAAATACCTATGACCAAAAGTCTCAAATGGGCTACCACTCAGCATGTACCGCAGTGCCATAGCACCACGACGCTGGTTTTCAGTGGTCACTTAAGAAAAGAGGGAGCAGCGGTACCATATCAAGAGAGAATTAGGACAGAGTTACAAATATGTATAAAATTTAAGAAAGGTTGTATTGCTGTATTGGCTATCTTAATATTTTTCTTGTATTCACAGTCCTAATATACTCGTAGCATACATTTCTATTAGGGTAATGAATATTCGTAACATATTTAAAATTCTGCATGGGAAGATATGAAGGGCAATTATTAAGTATTAGATAATAAAAATTAAATAAATGAGTAAGTGTTAATTTTTCTGATATTTTCAGAAGGGAATCATGCTTCAACTAGAATTTAAAGATCATAACATTAAAAAAGTGATTGTTATTTCTACAGAAATCCAACCTCTAAATTTGTGGCAAATATTTTGAAATACGAACAAGCTAACACAATATTGTGTGCTAGTGAAATGTAGTAACTGATAGTGTTAAGGGAGAACCTAAATATATATACTCATAAACATGATTGTGTACTTAATAATACATATAATTAGCCGCGATAAACATTTGACTGCTTAATTATCTTTTTACATTAATATTTTGAGCCGCGCTCTGTTTTATGTTAATAGTTGGGGCGACAACAATAGCCTGTTGAAATATTAATTTGCTAAAAGGGAGCAAGAACAATGGCGCAGTTTGAGTTGCGGTCGAGCCGGCAAGCAGCGGTCACAAACAATTACAAACGCCTACTCGCTCGTCCACAGGTAGCTATAGGCTGAGCTGCCTAAAGAACTTATTCGGAGTGGCAGTAATGGCTATAGCTGTGTTCTTGAAATTGAAGCTAGGTACCTGCCAAGCGGTCAGTGAAGCACTGCAACGTGGTCCTTGAAATAGAAAAACATTTATTAACTTTGAGGACATCGATACATAACCATTTATAAAATAAACACAAAAGAAGTAGGCAATAACAACAAAACATAAAACCGAAAAAAAGACCATACCATCAGACACCGGTGTCCCGATGCCCAAAAAGACAAATGGACCTCTCTCAGCATATAGCCTGGGCTTCATAGGCCCAGGCGCTGATTTTCAGTAGGCCCAGACTGAGATGACGCACGGACATTTCCGGCGGACATACGTGTGTGCAAATACATTTAAGTATATACTATAGATAAAAATAAATGGTAAGTGATTCAATGGTCAATATATTGTATAGTGTAATAATTGTAATACAATACATAGACAATAGATACGGTGCCGAATGTGTAGTGTGATTGCGTGTGTGTGCGTGTGTGCGCATATGTGTGTTGGTACCGCACAATACAGGTGGTGGTGCTGCAACTCGAAAATATTAATAATACTACAACTACAACTACTACTAATATACTTGACTACTGACCTTTTAAATAGAATAACTCGGCACGCTATGGAGACAGATATGCTTAGCTCCTCTTTCTTGAAATATCTAGAAAGGAACTTTGGTCTTTGGACACCGACGTGACCATTTCGAGAGACAAACCAGTCAATACTGTGCTCTCAATTTATTTATGATAATGTAGTACATGTCCGTAAAAACTTGCATCTCTTCAAGAAAAACAGTGATGTTCATAAACTCAATACCAGAAATAAAAATAAGCTTGTAACTCCCAGTCTAAGACTGCATAAGGTAGGGAATCATTTGTTGGTCAATGTGTAAAACATTTTTATAAGATTCCGCAAACTCTTGTTGAACTGCCTCTTCACAAGTTTAAGTCACAAATTAAAGCTAAGTTAATGAAGCGAGGTTATTATAGTGTTGAGAATTTCTTAAATGATTAGAATTTGTGGTCATCTTAGGTATAATCTGCTCCTCTGCACACTTTTATGTTATGACTTTACGCTGTCAATTCAATTTTTGTGTATAAAAACAAGATTGAAAAGAGTTACCATCGAGTTTCTTGCCGGAGTCTTCTCGATCGAAAACAACGTCCAAACTGGTGGTAGAGTCACATTATATTTAATTATGATATTAACTATCATAGTATTATTTTATGTAAGTTTATTTTTATTCAGTATTTATTTATTTATTTATTTATTTATTGCTTTCTCGTATGTAATACAAAGGTCTTAAAAGTAATAATAGTAACAATACGGACCCTGTCGGGCACAGCAAAAGTAGGTGAGAGAAGGACTTACAAATATTATAAATGAGCCATCATCTACAAACATGAGGAGAGGCTATTCTGCAGTATGATATAATATTTATTTATGGGCAGTTTTCATTCATTCAGTATGTAATTGTAAAAAGAATCATATTTTATTTACAATCTTTAAAGTATTCTTCTAACGTATAATAGCATTTTGATACTAGATGATCTTTTAGTTCTTTCAAAAAATCCTTTTCTGTTGGAATGTTTTTTAAAGAAGTAGGTAATGTATTATATATTTTTATGCTTATAACTAAGGGGCTTTTTGAATGTAATTGAAGTTTAGAAGTGGGTGACATTAATCTTGCTTGGACCTTTGGTCGGAAGCAATATTTAGTGGGTATATCTTGTCGTTCGGTAAATAATTCAGGGTGTTTGAAAATAAATTTACAAATCTCGAATATGTAAATGCATGGGAGACTTAGTATATTTTTGCTACAATTTTTTTTTGTATATGAGTTGTCATAAGTACTTTTTATAAGTCTATATGAATAAAGATATTTTTTACTTCACTTTACTTTAATATGAGCAGGCTAATCGCTAGCAAAACTGGCAACCGTGGGAACACAAAGTACAAAGATCCCGGTATAGGACTTCTAAGGGATCTGATGATGATGACTTAGGTAATAGGTGAGGCGTTACGATAGCGTTTCTCGTTTGTAATGCCCAAGCAACATGGATGATGGTGATTTGCTAGCCGACTCACACTTTAGTTTCAATACGCTTAGCAAAATGTGGGCTTCTGTGTTTGCCTCCCTCCATGTGGCAACATTTAGTGATACCTACCCCTTTTGGTGATATATTTGCGAGCCTTTGTGGATTTTCGGCTCTTAAATTGGCGGCTCAGAAAGACAAAAGGCTGCTAACAGACCAAGTTGCCTCTGCCCGCTACGCCATAACTCTGAGTTTGTTAGACTGTTGATCAGAGCTGAGCGATAATTAACTTTGCGGTTGCGAATCGCAGATTAAACGCCCGAACACGGTGGAATTAATGCCATTTTAAGTTTATTTGGTCGCCAAAACCTAAAATAGTTGACAATTAAATTCGTATCACTGATTAAAACATGCAATTAAAATACAGTTTGTTTTAATTATGTTTTTATTCCCAAAACAACAAACCTAAGTAGATACAATATTTTATTGCGTTCATTTTAGTGAAGTTCAAAGAGTAGCTTGATTCTATTGTATTTTTGACGCACATGGGTGCTGTTAGAATTTAAGTTAGTGAAACCTTTTAAATTAATATTTGGTAGTTTATAGCACCTCAGTGTGAAAGTAATTATATAGAATATAAATTCCATAAAAGGGTTCCCGTAGCAAACTGCTACGTCTCCATACATCATGCTACGAAGTATCTCCGTAGTGTAGTATCGCGGCCCCAGTGTGTTGATCGTCGCCGCGCGATTGTTCCGGCGGAATCGAGTAAATTTTTTTGATCTTTTGTCTGTATTTGTAAATGAGTAATTTGAATACAAGTAGTGTTCCATTGTTTCTGTAAGAAGGGTGTTACCTCCATAAATCCTTAAAATTTAGGAAACATTTAACGCTCAGACTTAAATTCGAGCTAAATTTCATTTATATCTGGATGCTTAACGATGAATAAATGAATTTGTATCGAATGTGTTCTGCTATACATGGCAATAATTATTATATCTCCCCGCCACGTGGTTAGGCTCGTTGCGATGCGGCGCACAACACGCGTAATATCCCACGTACGCAATACATTTCTTTGTGAAGTTCACCCATACCTCCCCCTTCCCCTCCCCCCGCAACCTCCGCACATCACATCACTTCCATTAGCCGAGCCGCTTTGCCGCTTACTTACTTTTGTTACTGGAACTATTTCGCACGAAATATTTCTTTCACAACTTTTTTATTGTTATTTTCTTTGCCCGTAACATTTTGTATCAGTATTTACTTTTTGGGAGCTTTGTTGTACCTTGAAACTTAAAGACGTGTTAGCAACAACAAGACAGTCTCCCGACCGATTGAAAGTGGCTAGGCAACGGAATCCTGAGACCTGTATGTCTATTACGTGTTGCCACTTTAAATTTACTTTAGCGTAAAAAAATTGTATTGGGATGACACATGACAATGTCAAATCCCAATACATTTTTTAACGCGAACGATAATGTAAATTTAAAATGGCAACTCGTGGTAGACGTACGGGTCACTCCAGATTCTCAAGGGCATCTTTGGTTGCGCTTACCGTCGAATGGTCCCCGATCTATATTTTTACTGCCTCTATTCACGTAAAAAATAGAATTAGGCCAGCGCTTATGGCTGATATTCTTATTACGACTAACCTTTCCTTAGGAATCTGTATCATTCAAGCTCATCAACGCCGTTGGTTTGCTAAAAAAAGTCCTACACGGACTACCTGCGCGAACTAGCGCCGATGAGTTTTTGCGTGAATACGACCTATGGTGGTACGTATTTTCGCTGTGATGCACTTGTTTAAGTCCTATTTGCTGACATTCAACTCCCACAGGCAGGCGCGCTTAATTACAAGGTATTGAGTCTGAATGTTTTTAACTTACGTATATTTCTTTTCGTACTAGCTTTCCGCCCGTGGCTTCCCTTATCGTAAATATTATGGTTTAATTACACTAAGCCTTTATAAATTGTAGCCCATGTGTTATTCTGATGTATAAGCTGTATTACTGTTAAGTTTCATCCAAATCCGTTTAGTACTCTTTGCGTGAAAGAGTAACAAACATCCCCAAAAACTTTCGCATTTATAATATCAGTAAGGTAAGTAAGATAGTAAGAAATAAAAAATTAAAATAAATTAAATTACCTTAATATCAAATTAAATTAAATGAATAAAGTAAGATGTTTTTTACACTCTGGCACGCAAAGTATAGACTCTATGATTTTGGTGTAAGCGTTTCTATGTATATTTGTTTATTTAGCGCTTGTAGAATATGATGATGGCAACCACACCCAACACAGGGACACAATACGCATGCGGCGCGGTGCCTCTGACAGATATTCCGCTTATCACGCACACAGACACAGTGATTTTACAAGCGATACCAGTAAGCTTCGGTAAGTCGGCCAGTCGCACTGTCTCGAGTGTTTTTGTTTTTGTCGAACTTGGAGCAATTTTTCACGCGATGTATTTTGTTTTTGGCCAATTTTGTCTATTAGCACAAAATAAAGAGTTTACAGAAGGACCGCTCTCGCCTTTTTCTATAAACTTGCCTGATCACCTAGGGTTGCTACTCGCTACTATATTCGCCAGATAAGCGCAATTTGACAGATACCGCCAAAAAAGTAAAATTAAAAATTTTAAAAACCCCCGACACCAAAAATAAACTCCAAAAACTAAAAAATAATATTTTAAATTCACATGCATAAGGTAAGTTCAAATATTTTTATTTTCCAAGCGTCGCGTCGCGTCTGGGGACCGCTCAAGTTTATGAAGTATTTTTCCAACAACAGCTAATTAATTATTACAAATTACATGTAGTGTACCTACAAGCGATCCTAAGTTTCATGCATAGTCTTCTTCGTAATGCCGCGTGCTGCGAGCTCGGTGTGCGGTATGCGGCGCGGGGGTGGGCGCTATCAAGTGCGGCGACCCGAACGGGCAGACACGTGAGGGCAGACTACGTTGATGGTTGTGTCGATTTTTCGGAGTAAATTCTTTTCTTGCAATCTGCGACTACACCTGTTTTTCTGACTTAGCGGTCCCCCGACGCCACGCGACGCTTGGAAAATAAAAATATTTGAACTTACCTTATGCATGTGAATTTAAAATATTATTTTTTAGTTTTTGGAGTTTATTTTTTGTGTCGTAGGTTTTTAAAATTTTTAATTTTACTTTTATTTTATTCTTTTTAAAATAGGTAAAATATTAGGATGCCTAATTGAACCCATTTAATTACCCACCTTCGAAATCTAAACCTTACTCTAATATGTCATATTTAAAGTCATGCTTACCTTACCATATACTTTCATTATAATTGAAGTAACACAGTAGCAAATTTCAAATCATTTTGGACATATGAAAGGTAGTCGGATCCCCTCATCAACTATTAAAGACCTGATGATCTTCAAACGGCTGATCAGGTCATAGTTACCTTACCATATACTTTCAATATCATTGAAGTAACACGGTACCAAATTTCGAATTGATCGGGCTTGAGGAAGTTAGTCATATCCCGCCATCAACTAGAAAAGACCTGATGATCTTCAAACGGCTGAACAAATTTTCATGAAACATGGCTAAGAACACTCGGGATAAAATTATCTATGACACAAAAAAAACTAAACGAAAATCGGTTCATCCGTTTGGGAGCTACGATACCACAGACAGATACACAGATACACAGACACGTTAAACTTATAACACCCCTCTTTTTTCGTCGGGGGTTAAAAATAAAATACATCAAGTGAAAAATTGCACCAAGTCCGACAAAAAGTAAGAACCTACTTACTTGAAAGTACTTACTGTGAAAGTCTTTTTGAGTTTGAGTTTGCAAAACATAAATATACAAAAGGGGTCAAATTAGAATAAAAGGAGTTAAGATGGGTGAATACGTATAAAAGTATTCTATTATAAGAAGTCATTTGCCGGGGTCCAGGTGCAACCTACTAGCCTAATGGGCTTGATCATACAGTCCTACCTACCTACCTAGTAGGTTGTAGATAACACCATGAGCCACCGCTTCGGCGATCACCTGTCGACAGCGTTTTAAATCATTGCAGGCGGGGCCCAAGCAGATAATAACTTAGTAGTTACTTATACTTCTACAAAAAGGTTTTGTTTATGTTCGATTAATGTGAGAAAAAAAAAATATATTTAAAACGTTGCGAACGAGCTTGTTTTTTCCTTTTGAGTGGTAATTTTTTGCAGTAGGGTTTTTGTTTTTTTTAATAATTAGTTTTTTTCCCGTATTTTCACTGACCAACACTTTGAATGTTAAATGATTCAGTTTCTATGAAAACATCGATATTTTGAAAGACAAACAGTTTAAATTTCATTCAATTGAAATCCATCAACTTCAATAAACACCCAACAAATGAAATTAACACTTTCAGTTTTACGCGTCACGTGGGTACAGTAATATTATAATTTACAATATGAGAAGAATGAGTTCATCATTCAAAATGTTAAGAAAGCAAATAATGTGAAAAAGACACTTAATAAGTTATAAAACATAAAAGCTCCTCTGGCGCTTCGCCGGCCAATGCCGCGGCACGCTCGCTTTGCTCGCACGTCTCGCGCGTTTTGGTCACAGTTCTAACCTAACCTAGACATTTAATCCTGTTTATGAAATTAGATGCCAAATAATAGGTTTTAAAGAAATGTGAAACTATATTAAAAAGATACTATTCATCAGTTAAGATGTAATTAATTAGTGTATATTTGGCTTTTTTTAAGTACCTATAGTATAGTGCGATCTCACTCTACTACCAGTTAAATCCCTTAAGGGTTTTTAATAGTAGGGTTCATTAGTAAATGAGAAAGTATGGAATTACTGTTGTGAATAAATAAATTAAAAGAAAAACAAATTAAAAACGAGATAAAACATAAAATGGAAAAGATAACTTCTTGAAATTTAAATTATTGTAAACCAAACTTCGGCGAAAAAAAAAATATCTGTTAATCGGTTAAAAGTTTTCTGTGAAATGAAACATCTGAAAATAGAATTTATAGATTTCAAATATTTGGAAAAAGAAACATCTGGTATTTAAAACTTCGTTGTATTGTTTTCGTACAATTGAAATTAGAACTAAACATTTTCGAAAGTAAAATAGGTTACCTTTACTACCTACCCTACCCTAAAATAGGTTAGTATGTTTTAATGCTGCATTTACCTAAATAATAATACTGACACACAAATACCTACCCAGCCAAAGGCCATAACGTAAAAGAGATAAAATCTACCGCAAAACTTGCTTAAGTTTACCTTAAATATTCCCGTCGAAGTTACTGTAACTACTTACATTATATTCAAAATGGGTGCAATGATCATCTGAAACTGCGCCATTATTAATGTGCCGAGAGGATTATGGTTACTGCTTTATAAACAAATGCAAAATAAAATTATGTAAATTGGGAACTATACTACCATGGTTGCGACAAACGCCAACAACAGGGCCACCTTGTATGCGCACACACGAACTAAAAATATTACCTTCGGTTGTTTGGACACATGCGATACTAGGGCTTAACTACGCCATTTAAAGCAAGCAGATAAAGTAAAACGAATGCTTTTAATAATACTAATATAACTGTGAACAAATGTACTACTGAAAACACTGTATATTACTCATATATATATATTTTTTTTTTTTTTTATTTATTTGGGAACTCAACAGCTTTTTTTACAAAAACATTTAAAACACTTATATAAAATTACTAAAGCCAATTACAGAGTTCCACCACTAACTTAATTCACTTATAACTAAGCACAATAGAACATCAGAATACTGACAAGTACTGACAAGTCTTGTTATCAGACATTGGCAAACAACAACTTAATACAGCAAAGACGTCTGGTAACACTTCTGAATAGGTGACACGTTTAATAATTAATATAAATTTAATATAAATTCTCAATTACTCTCCCAAAGTGTCTAAGTTAAGGTTAAAGTTAATTTGTTAGGTTAACAAGTCCGGTTAGTTTGTTAATTTAAATTTTAGATTAAATGAGGACCACAAGCCAGACCAGGCCAATACAATACAAGTAAGTCTTACAATAAAGGTAGTAGTGAGTATTGCATTTAGTTTTATATTATTTCCATTTCATTCTTTTTATTCTTTCTTCATTTATTTTAAGGTATATTAAGTAAGTCTTAGAATAAAGGTAAGGAGTGAGTATTCCATTTAGTTTTATATTATTTTCATTTTATTCTTTTTATTTTTTTATTCATTTAATTTAAGGTATATTTAAAGTATATTCATTTGATTTCCCGTTATCTAACGATTACTAAAGGTCTCTTCAAATGCTTTCATTTTCATGGCTCGTTTTCCTGTACTAAAAATGTCAATGTGCTTAAATTTTTCGTTGTAGGTTCTAGGCAACCTTGTCATAACAGAATTTTTTGAATAATTAGTACGGTATTTGGGAACCTTAAACAAAGGAGTATGCCTCGTGCGGATCCTCGGTGCACAAAAACCAATTTGTGCAATAAGGTTAGGCACGTCCAGGTTATTACGGAGAATATCATGCAGTAAACATAAGTCCAGTAAGTCTCGACGGGAATCAAGAGGCAACAGCTGATAATGTTTGCAATCATGCGCATAGGGCTGGTTCCTTCTGTGGGTTTTAAAATTTAGGTGTTTGATAAAGCGCTTTTGTATTTTCTCCAATTTATTGATATACGTAGTATATTGGGGATTCCAGATTGGGCTAGCGTATTCAAGAACACTACGACAGTACGCATAATATACTATTTTGAGGCTATGTATGCTTTTAAAGGGCTTACAGGTTCTCATTAGAAAGCCTAAATTACGATATGCCTTGTTAGTAACGTAATCAACGTGTTCTGAGAAAGTCATTTTAGAATCCAATAAAATTCCAAGATCTCTTACAGTGCTTGTCCTGGCTATGTTAGTACCGTTAAAGTTATAGGAAAATTTGATAACTTCTTTCTTACGACTAAAACTAATGCATTGACACTTACTGACATTGACTGTGATATTGTTTTTCTGATAATATTGGTATAAGGCATCTAAGTCACCCTGAATGGCTTCACAGTCAGAAACCGCCGCCACCTTCATAAACACTTTCTTGTCATCGGCGTAAAGTATATGTTCCGAGTTTCTGAAGCATCGATAAATGTCATAAATGTAAGCACAGTAGAAGAGAGGGCCAAGATGCGACCCCTGTGGAACGCCGGAGGAGACCTCTACGAAATCAGACCTAAAACCCCCCATTACAACAGCCTGCGACCGGTTGATGAGGTAAGAGGTAATCCATCTAAGCAAATCGCCTCTGATCCCGAGACAAAAGAGTTTCTCCAACAGGATGACGTGATCCACACGATCGAAGGCTTTTTCGAAGTCTGTGTAGATCACGTCAACCTGTCCACAGCTTTCCATTCCACACAAAACATAATTGCAAAACTCGGCCAGGTTTGATGTGGTCGATTTATGTTTGAGGAAGCCGTGTTGGTGGTGAGATATACCTCCACTAATAATGGGATAGATACTTTCGTAAATAATTTTTTCGAGCATTTTGCTTAGGGTGTTCAAAATAGAAATGGGTCGATAATTACAAATTTCGGTTTTTGATCCCTTCTTATGCACAGGAACTATATGCGCTCGCTTCCAAAGACCAGGACAAACGCACTGTTTCAACGACTGTGAGAACAACAGATAAATAGGGTAGGCCAGAGAAACAGCACATCTTTGCAGAAACAAGGGTGGAATACCGTCACATCCCGGACCCTTGCTGATATCAAGGTTCTCAAGTAATTTTTTCACCTTATCCTGAGTAATCACAACATACGTCAAGATGTCTACAGCGTCATCATCCGTCTCAGTCCGAGATGTTACGGCACCCTGAGAGCCTATTTGGGAAAACATGCTCTTAAAGAACTCATTAAAGCTTTCACATATAGAAGCGCCATCTATTACAATATTGTTGCGGTAAGTAAGTTTCTTGGGGTACTGTGACCCACCACGTCTAGATTTCACATACGTCCAGAAGGCCTTAGGGTCGTGACAGATTTTGCTTTCCAGGCTAGACATGTACTTATTATAACACTGCTTTTTGACTAACTGCTCCCGCTTTCGCATCAGTGCGAATGTGTCGTAATCACGAGGGTTGCCATATAGTTTCCACTTTTTATGGTATTTAATTTTTTCGCAGATTATTTTGACTAAAGCAGAATCATACCAGTTAGGATATTTTTTCTTTGAATCAAACTTTCTGGTCAATGGAACAAATTGGTCGAAACATTCATTAAGAGCCTCATAGAACCTATCCAATGCCACATCAACAGACACACCCACCAAAATATCCCAATTAACCGTATTTAAATAATTATTGATTGCATCGTAATCACAACTACGGAAGTTACGGCGTGGAACGCTTAATTCCTTCAGGGGCTTGATGAACAGATCTTTGATCACCACGAGCAGAGACGGGTGATGTATGTCCTCCTTTAAGAGGGGTTGATTAGCTTTAGTTATTTCTGAATTTAAATTACAAAATACCAGGTCAAGTGAGCGTCCATTGCTATTTAGAACATGATTATATTGAGCCAAACCAGCAAATGCCATGCTATCAACAAATGACTGAGAGGCGTCTCGCATACTAGGTCCCACGTTCTGTAGCAGCACATAGCCATCATCAAGCCATTGCAAACAAGGTAAGTTAAAATCTCCGATTAGGAGAAATGTCTCTTTCGGTGACCGCTCAATCAGGCTTATTATAAATAATTTAATCTCTTCTAGCTGTGCGGGTATGCTGCCATGGTTAGGTGGGAGGTATACCAATACTATATTCAGGCTATTTGTACTCCCGACAGTATGGGCCGGCACAGTAATGAAAAGCAACTCAGTTCCAAAACTCGACAAAAAGCTGTGATCCTGCTGTGCACCAAGTACACTTCTCACACAAGCCATAACCCCTCCACCCGTTTTTTTATTTGAAACTCGTAAGTTACGGTCCATTCGAAAAATGTCATATCTACTATCACACAGTTCTGAGCTGAGTATATCTGGCTGAAGCCATGTCTCAGTAAAAAGTAATATGTCGATATCAGAGCCAGTTACGCTACCATAAAATTCATGACATTTTGTTCTAAGTCCACGTACGTTTTGATAGTAGATATTCAAATTATTTATGTCATCATGCATTTCCATAACAAAAAAAGCAAAACACCTCGATAGACATAAAGACAAACTGCATCAACTCAACCATGTAAAAATTGATTGCATTACAAATCAGAAACCGTAGTATTTCCCCAGGACAAATACAGACAAAACGCCAAAACCACATTGTTATTGTAAATACTTTATGCAAGGTTTGTGTTGTAGTGTAAGTAAATAGATTAATGTTAGCCGCCAATATTATATTTCCTGTCGTATAGTAGTTTTTAGTACATGCTTTCTTATACATTATACACAAAGAACGAGTTGCAACATTTAGTGACCTAGGTTGTCTCCTACAAACAATACATACATCTTCGACATTATTTTTAAGAATTAATACAAACCTATACAGCGAAAACAGTTTCTTTATAATTTTAACGTGACAAGGATGTCGTGAAACACTAATAGAAAACGGATTGCTAGGAAAATTATTAGTTAAGTTAGAAACACAACAGTGTTTTACTCGGGTACACAAAAACATGACGAAACAACAATGTCTGCCCTCACTGACGCACATTAAAATTATATTTAAAACAAAAGACAGTTCAGGCGTGATATTACGGCAACCCATAATCACGTGACAAAAGATATCTATTACTGTGAAAGGCAATATCGTTTCGGCCATCAGCAATAGTTGGATGTGAGATAGAATTACATAATAACAAAGTTCACCCGCACACATACCTACAGTTAACCACACGAGAAAAAACTCAGACATAAAACTAGTTTGCCTACCTATCACTATTCCAGGATTTCTTTGACACCTACAGTAAACAAACAATGTACAGGGTTGGGATCCCGCGACAGATACCTCGTTATCAGGCGCCCAAATGCTGCGGTTACCGCTTACCATCAGGCGGCCAGCATGCAGGTTTCCCACGTACGTTGCATAAAACAAACGGTAAAAGGCTACATCTGAAGACAATAGAAATATTCTAAGTTCTCTCAAAAGATACTGGATAATAAAAACTAGTAACACAAACAATCTTCTTAATGAGCTCTGATACTCGTATAAAATCACTTCCAATGAAAACATTCTCCTCGAAACAAAATAGTATAACTTGATACCACTACAGCTTATCAAGTACAGACCCGTCCCGTATAAAAATAGTTTCACTAGTTTCACTTTGCCGCATGTAGACTCGCCCTCCACGTACCCAAACGAATTTGTATTTAAGCTCATTTCCTCGTCGACGAGCTGCAGCATGCAATTGCTTGTTCTCAAATGATAAATTTTCTATCACAAAGACTGAAGACTTTGTCTCACTATTAAAGCCAAGGTCGTGGGTGTTTAATTTGTCTTGTGGGTGCTCCTTGTTGTGTCGGGCCACGGCCGAAAGAATGGTGTCCCTGGTTCGCGGTGTGGTAAACTTGGCTAGTATTGTGCGTGGCCTTACACTGTTGGGTTTCAGCTTTGCCACTCGAGAGCAGTACGCTATATCCTGATCCGCAATACTGCAATTCACAGCACGGCCCAACTGTTTCACTAATTGAACAACATTTTCATCTGTTTTCTCGGGAACACATTGTATTTCCAACGAAGAGGATCGGGATAGCTGGTCAAGCATATTCAGTTTACTTGTGAGACCGCTGACCTCAGTGCGCAAAACTGAGTTCTCCCCCCTCAGAGAAACAATTTCTTGCTGTTGCCGTGAGACATCAGCTGAGATCTTGTCAAACTTATCGCTCATGAACTCGATCGATTTTTGGAAGTTACTAATCTGCTCTGAGTATTTATTGAAATTTGCCTTAATTTCTATGGTAAACGAGTTCAACACAGAAGACATTTCCTCTCTAATTATACTGCGTAAGTCGGAGCGTTGTACATAGTCACACGTATTACCATTATTATTCGCAGCAGATATGTCCAGTTTATTAGGCGCTTTGCGGCGAGTAACGTTAAATGACGACCAACTTGGTGTAATGGTTAAGAAGTTGGCTACTACACCAGAGGTTGCGGGTTCGATCCCCGCACAGTACAAACATTTGTGTGCATGAACATGTCTGTTTGTACTGGTCTGGGTGTCTCCTATGTATAATAAGTATGTATTTACAAAAGAAAATGTATTTAAGTATGTTTATCCGTTGTCTAGTATCACATAACACAAGCTTTAATTAGCTTACTTTGGGGCTAGATGGCGCTGTGTGGAATAATGTCCAGGGATATTTATTTATTATTTATTTATTTAAAAGAAACCTCCGCCAATGTTGTCGGTGTGGACGGACGATCTAAGCATTCAGAATTGTTCCCTTTGGGTTGCTTCGTCATACATAATGGGCACAACCAGTTCGTCACAGCACAAGAAGTGATATCGCCAGGATTCACATTTAGACATAAAACATGGTATAGTTCTTGACATTTCGAACATTCCAGGCGATCTTCATTTTCTCTTAGCTCGTTGTTACAGGCTTGACAAGTCCTCATATTGAAACCGGTGTAGGTAGGTAGATTAGCTGGTTGAAATAATATTCACACGGAGGGAGGAGCTGCAGTGCCCGAGTCAGCGGCGTAAACAAACGACCTGACACGACGAGTGACGATAGACAGAGAGGGCAATTATGGCAGGGACCTCTCTTATCGCAGCGGTGAGGTAGAAGGGCACCCCACTCACTATTTGTGTGCACCGATGGAACCGCGCGCAAACTTTTAACCGTTTATCTTTACGCAAATATGAACACACGCGACACTTTCTAACTTGGAGACAGACAAATTCTTGCTTGACCGGATTATTATATTTAGGGAGAAAACTGTCAGCACGTCTGCTCAGTTATGCGTTCAAAGACGAAATTGAATAGTAAACAGGCTACTCGGGAAATCTTTCAAACAGAATTATGCTAAAAAGGCGATGTCATAAAGTTTAAAACGGTGATGATAAGATGAACAGGGCAGTCAAATGTTATGTGGAAATAGCGGTTGTAACACTATCTATAGTATTGAATTTATTAATTTCTCTAGTTTATAGGAAAACAGGTTAATAACGTATTAAGTAAAGCGTTACTGAACTCAAGCTGATACTGTTGTTCAAAATATTCACGAATATAATCATGTTTAAACACAACTGCACAAAAACACGTATCCTCAGTTTGCGTAAAACCAACTAAAACTTCAGGGTAAATGCATTTATATTTTCATTGGAATAAAAACGCGTAATTTATCTTGACGAGTATTTCGTGCAACGATGTTTTTGTCGTAATATTCATAAATTATTTCAATCCACCGCGATACAATAGAGTATTCACACGACGCCAACATTTATTTGCCTGCATTTGCTGCAATCTCCACGGACGGTATTGCTTTAATGAAACTCAGATTTAATAGTCAATTTATGACATGAATTATGCCGGTTGAGGATTTGATTGAGTTTCTTTCTTGGATGAATTCTAGGTTAAAACTCAAACTCAAACTCAAACTCAAATAACTTTATTCAAATAGACTGTATCAGTACTTTCAAATCGTCAAATTTACAGCAAAATATACTAAATAATAGACATAAATACCATAATAATATGGATATGTAAATAAACAGTATACAGACATAATGCGACTCTACCACCGCGTCGGAGTTGTTTCTTGCTGAGAAGACCCGGCGAGAAACTCAGCAGTTACTCTTTTAAACTTGTTTTGGGTTTACAACAGGGGTTAGTAAAGTACAAGCAGTGTGCCATTTTGATACCTAAAAGAATATAAAACAAAGAGAAAAAACCAACCATAAAAGAATATAATAACAAGAATTCATTTAAAGAATTCATTTAAACAATTCAAAAACAAAAATTGTTAGTCAGTACATACAAACTAGGTACCTATTAACTCTTACAATAAAACATCTGTTACAATAGAGCTATTTAATCCCGCATCGAGAAGAGCGCTTATACCCAGGCATTTTTATCTATAAGGTAGTCTTTTGTAGTATAATAGCCCTTTTTTAATAAAGCTGTTTTGATGTGATGTTTGAATCTATGTAAAGGTAACTCACAAATGGTTTTTGGAATTTTGTTGTAATAATGTATACCTTGCCCCATAAAGGATCCTAAAACTTTTTGTAACCTAAAGAGTGGAAGTGAAATTTTATCCTTATTCCTAGTATTTCTGCAATGTATGTCACTGTGTTTAGCATAGAGACCAATATTTTTTCTGACCAAAACAATGCAATTGTAAATGTATTGTGACGCTACAGTGAGGATACCAATTTCCTTAAAAATCTCCCTAAGTGAAGCCCGTGCACGAAGCTTATAGATGGATCTGATAGCTCGCTTCTGGAGGATAAAGATGGTTTGTATATCCGCCGCTTGACCCCAAAGTACAATGCCGTAAGACATTACACTATGGAAATAACTAAAATAAACTGAACGAGCAGTATCAACATCTGTTAATAACCTAATTTTTCTCACTGCAAATGCAGCCGAACTAAGTCTGCCTGAGAGAGCTGTTATATGAGGGTTCCATTGCAGTTTTGAATCTAGTGTGATTCCAAGAAAAACTGTTGTATCTACAAGCTTCATAGTATTACCATCAATTTTTAGACTAATGGGGTTATCTTTAACATTAGGCAACTTAAAATTAATACATTTAGTCTTTTTTGCATTAAGCTGTAGATTATTTACTGTAAACCATTGTAAAACCTTTGAAAGTGCGTCATTAACATCATCAAAAAGGTTTTTATTTCTGTCAGTTTTAAAAACTAAAGATGTATCGTCTGCAAACAATACAACATCACAAATATCTTTTAAGTAAAAAGGTAAATCATTTATATATATCAGAAATAGTAATGGACCCAGAATGGATCCTTGAGGGACCCCCATTTTAACTTGTGATCCTGTAGAGAGTACACTGTTAACATCAACTTTTTGAGTTCTTAAACTAAGGTACGAAATTACCAAATCTAAAGCATTATCCCTTACCCCGTAAAAATCAAGCTTGCGTATAAGTGTATCGTGATCAACGCAATCAAAGGCCTTGGACAAGTCACAGAAGACGCCAAGAGCGTTCTGTGAATTCTCCCAAGCCCTAAAGATGTGTTTTAGAAGTGCAATGCCAGCATCAGTAGTAGAACGGCCTCTCGTGAATCCATATTGTTCACTGTGTAAGAGATTGTTCTCATAAAAATGTCTTAATAGTTGTTCTTGAATGATTTTTTCAAAGATCTTACTTAGAGCTGGTAGGATTGAAACAGGCCTAAAGTTACCTGGGTCTTGTTTGTTGCCTGATTTAAAAAGTGGTACAACCCTACTGTGTTTCATTAAGTTTGGAAAAACACCTTCATCCACACAATCATTGAATATTACGGCTAAATAAGGGGCAATCACGTCAATTATGTGGCTAACAATTTTGACTGATATACCCCAAAGATCAGCGGTATCTTTTGAATTAATTAATCTGAATGCTTTTATTATATCTAGTGACTCAACATGTTTAAAATTAAAGAAAACACTGCAACAAGATACATTATCTTTCAACAAATGTTCCGCTCTAGTTGGTGAGGAATTTAATGAAGCTGTAGTGATTATAGGTATATTACTGAAATACTTATCAAATGCTTCAGCAACAGATGCTTCTGATTGTAAGATGTTATTGTTAATATTAAGAGTGTATGAGGTATCGCGCTGTTTAGCTTTACCTGTTTCGTGATTTATGACGTCCCAAGTGGTTTTTATTTTGTTAGTGGACTTTGATATTTTATCACGAATGTGCAATGCCTTAGCTGTAGTGCAGGCTTTTCTGAATATTTTGGAGTAGTTCTTGACATACTCAACAAAAAGTGGATCGAAATTGTATTTTTTCATGCCGTACAACTCATACATCTTACGTCTGCTCCTGTAAATT
This sequence comes from Udea olivalis, assembly GCA_947369235.1. Lineage (NCBI taxonomy): Eukaryota > Metazoa > Arthropoda > Insecta > Lepidoptera > Crambidae > Udea > Udea olivalis. The sequence goes on from OX376347.1 coordinate 22,208,227, forward strand.
CCAGGCGTGGCCCATTCACAAAACTTAGATTGAACTCTGCAAGTAACTTGTTTGGTGGGAAAACAAGCATCAAATTCATTTTTAACACAATCAAACAGTCTTTTGTAGACTGCATCAGGGTCACCCTGCTTATAAGGAATGGAAGATACTTTATGCTTTAAATTAGTTTTAAAACTATTAATGCGATTACCCGTCTTCGGTCTACATGTTATTTTCCTGTAATTAACGCTATTGTTAGTTAAATCTAAAAATGTTATCTTCTGCCCACAATGATCAGACTTTAATTCAGTTACTATTGCCTTTTCAATGGGTACACAGTTGCAAAATACATTATCCAGACAAGTAGATGTTGTGGCTGTTATCCTCGTGGGTTCATGGAATTGATAATCCAGACCAAAGGATTTAAATAGCGACAATAACCTATTGCTTTCAGATGAGTTAACTAGCAAATCTATATTGAAATCACCACACACAATAATGGATTTAGACTTGGCACTTAACCTACCCAAAGCTTCCTCCATAACTGTCTCAAATCTATCTAAGTTAGTTCTTGGGGGACGGTATACACTTATCACAACAAAGCCCTCTAACTCAACACAAGACAATTCGACAATACGCTCTATGGACAGGCCTACAATGTCAGTGCGATCTTTACATTTCAAACTATTTGCAGTAAAAATTAATGAACCACCATGAATAGTGGTTTTTCTAAAGAACGCGCTTGATAATCTAAAATTATTAAGGACAAAAGACTGATAGTTTTCATCAGTCAGCCAATGTTCAGTAAAACATAAAATATCAATATTTTGGTTTTCCAGCAATAGTTCTATTTCTAAATCTTTGCCCGTCAAGCTTTGAATATTTTGGTGGAATAAATTCAAGTATTTGGGCTTGGCTGTTGTCCTAGGTCCTAGTTTAAACAAGACGCTGAAGGAGCATCACATGAAATAGATAAATTAGTACTAGTACTAATGTCAGAATAGAAAATACTGCCAATAGCGGCATTGTTAATGTTATTTGCTAACAAAGTAGCTAGTTTCTGCTTAGTCCTAATGGGAAGATACATAGTATCTTCAGTTAACCTAAAGTATGGTACAAACAGATTTGTATCAAAAAAGTCAATGTCACTATGACGACATGTCAGATTATACAAAGTTAAATTAAGGTCTTGGATGACCTTGTTCTGACTTGAAGTACTTGAGGTACTTGAGTATGGGAATGCACACAAAATAAATTTACACTTGTTCTTTGATTGAATGCCCATTATTGTTTCAATATTTTTAATTAACCCTTTTTTTGTCAATGATCGGCAGTCTCCATGAAAGACAACCACAGTGGAGTTTACCCCTAGCTTCTCTTTGGAGATGTTACTAACTAGGTCAGAATAGGACATACCTGGATGGCATAAATTGATTACTTGTTGGTTCGATTTATTAGACAACAATATGCCTAATCCTTGGCCTAGCTTGTCAGAAAATATAAAAGTATTATTTGGAGCAGCCTGTGGAGTATTACATTTATCCACCTTAGCAGGCTCTGATAAGTCAGTTGGCGTGGCCTCAACACGTGACAATTCAGTATCCATCTCCACTACTTGTTGATAACAATTATTGCAAGTGATTTGTTTACTTATAAGCGAATCAAACCTCTCTGCATTGTAAGTTGACATCTTTAACAATTCTGTGGCAGCTAATATGTGTTCACTGATCTCTTTTTGGGATTTATCATACATTTTTTTGGTGTCCCTCAGAGAACTCTCTAAGCAAGCAATCTTATGCTCAAGAGCCATGGTCTCATTTTCATAGGAGGTTTTAGTACTATCTAATAGTAAGCTACCTTGTTCTAATTCAGAGATTAAATCTAACTTTTCTTTTCTTAAAATATTATATTTCTTGATGTCCAACTGTTTGTTAACTAATTTTTTAGTTTTGTTAATGTATTTATTAATTTTAATATATTTCTTTAACTTTTTGTTGCTATTAAACCTATAGAATCTAGTTTCAGAGACTGAATCATCACATGTGAGATCAACCATAGGAATTATTTTAGGACATAAAAGGACATAAAATAAGAACAAACAGATGCCGGCAATTTTTGCATGAGTTTGTTTGAATAATCTGACTTCACCGGACCTGTATGAACGTAGTCGTAAAACAAGAATTTGCGTGTTAAGTACTAGTCGTTGTGCAAGCTTAGGAAACCATCTAGCTAAGCTATGCAAAATATTAGTATTGGTTGGTTTTAGTATTGGTTGGTTGTAGGTAGGTACATAAAGCAAACACACATGAGTACAAACATGAGTTTTCATTAAAGGTAAAAAAACATAAATACGACTATAACAATAACCTGAGGTTATCAGTGTTCATTCATTCATGATCAATAACAAAATAATTAATTATCCGCTCAAAAGCGTATAAATATAAAATAAATTACAATGGTATAAATGTTTTCAATGTTATGCCGAAGCATAAATTGTATTTTAATTTAACAAATATACAGACCGGCGATGCGTTTCAAAGGTTTATTTTGAAACAATTTTAGTGCTCGCTGCCCGAGCGAATGATTGTGAAAATGTTAACAATATTTTTGGTCATATTCGAGTGAACCGAGAATTCTGAAGCCTCATGCAAAATAATGAAGCCAAAAAAAACAATGATGATCTCCAAACGTGTCAGTACCTATGACTGAATATTACAATAAGTATTATAAAGGCGGCTCAGCCGTGCAATCAATCGACTATTGACAAAGGACATTTTCGACGAACCGCGCCTATAATTATAATGAAGGATAATAATAAAACACCATTTTCTACTGATAAATAATTTACTTTACATAATCTATTGTAGGAATTATCCACCAACGCATGTTATTTTTTTTGATATTTTGAGATGAGAAGTAGCGTTGTGAAGCTGTTTTCAACTGTAACAGAAATTACGCAATGCGTTCCCGAACAGATATAGTAAATCAAGTTAACTGGCACTTCACCGCGTGACACACAGACATCCATTAGGCATCGGACATGTGTGCCGCAATCGGCAGGATCACGTCGCGTCACCAGTGAACGACGAAGCATAGAAGGAACCATTTATAATAACGTGACGTATGTTTTCATACTTTTTCCTAGGTCTTTTGCACCCTATGCTGTTCATACGAATACACTTGTGCGACAGTTAAGGATAATCTTCGCTGAAGTAATGTTTATGTTAAGTGTGTATGAATGACTTATCAACAACTCATCAATTCCAGAATTTGTCTTTCTTCACATTACCTACCGTATAAGAACGGTAAGTACGAGTACCTTAGTACCTTTTTTTTTATTATCGTGGGGAAATCTTCATGGATACCTTGCCGGCCAACCGGGGGAACGACGAGGTTATGTCGGACTTCTACCGACTAAAACCCCACGGTACTCGACCTCAACACTTGCGGCGAGGCGGGGTCCCAAAAAGTTTCGCAACGCCCCGCCGCCAGTGCTTCCCCGTATTGGGGCCCCCTCCAGCCAACCCCCCAATGAAGAGGAGAAGCCACGGATACACCTGGAGCACACAAGTACTTCCGCCGTCGCAGTGAAAGCCGTGCATTGCGGGCAAAAGCACCCACGTACTCAAGCCCGCTGGCTCCCACTGTATGCAGACCCTACTAGGTCCGCAACCACGATTTACCTAAAATGTGGATCCGCGGCCGCATCAGACGGTGCGGCCCCGCCGGGCCGCAGTGCACAGGGGGGGCCAGCCGAGGATCACGGACCCCCTCCAAACGGTTGTGCGCCCCGGCCCCCACCTCGCACCCTAAGGCGCTGCGCCCGTGGGCGCCTCTTTGGGCGGGTAGTGGTATGCAGGCAGGCACCATACCACCACCACGCCCGGTAGCAGGCAGTAGGTAGGTGGGAAGTCCACCGCACTGCCACGCCTGAGCCCTCTTATCTTCCCGGTGGTTCCACCTGCCACCAGTACTAAGCCCCCCGCCACGACAAGGCGAAGACTCATGGAGGGGGGGGGGAGTACCTACGTACCTTAACTTAGATTTATTATATTGTGTGTAATGGGATATAGATTCGTAGTTCAGATTTATTGTTTAGAGATTGACGCTGCATTTTTGACGATTGAATAAACTACATGCAACTGCCCTGGACCTAAGAGAACAGAGGATGGAAACTGGAGAATCCTGAAAAATACGGAGCTGGAGGAACTGATGGCTGAGCCCAACATTATCGGAGAGACCAAAGCACACAGACTCCGGTGGCTCGGTCATATTGAAAGAATGGCTTCAGATCGAAGTGTCAAGAAAGCATATCTCGGAAAACCTGTTGGTCGACGGCCGGTCGGTCGCCCTCGCTACCGGTGGGGTGACGCTGTAGGTGCAGACCTTCAGGAGCTTCAACCGGGAGACTGGCGTGAAACCGCAGGGGACAGAGATAGGTGGCGCTATCTTGTATCGGAGGCCAAGACACACTTTGGGTCGCTGAGCCACAGGAGTAAGTAAGTAAGTAACTGCCCTGCGTGTGTATGGACTGCAAAAACCGCTTACCATTAAGCAGCCCGCATGCTTCTTTTCTGCAAAGAAATTAAAACCTGCACCACGACGTGGCAACATGGACGTAATACAATTGGAATAAGGCTGTTGGAAAACTGTGCCTGTCTTAATATAGATAAATTCAAAGATGCTTCTATACATTTTTCTGGCATTTGCTCGGGGCCGGGCCGCGTGGACGCTTTCCGGATCAATTTCACGGCCTTAACGCAATATTTGCCATTGTATTGCGATGGCCCTTCGACTAGTTGCAGATGTGCGATGAATAACACCCGTGGTAACAGTTTCATAGAGACGTACTTATTAATTGGTACATTTCATTTTAATTACAAAACGTTAAAATCCTCAGTCCCAATGTATGTATTTGAAATATTAATTTAAAATCTGCCCTACATCGCTTCAGGATATCAGGTTGGTTTTTCATTGTAATTAAAGTTATTTTTGTTAATAGAACCAATTATGTTTTCATACCAATCACAGTCCACGCGACGTAATGGAAAATTATTCAGAACGTGTTTATTTTGCTCAGAATTCCGACGCCGCAATATTGGTCCAAAGTGGTCTGAGTACCGGTCCAAATGAAATTTATTACAGTGAGAATGAAATTATAAAAATAATAGTAGAGCGGAGAGGGACCGTTTTTTTTAATGTTTTCATTTTCTTTCGCCGGCTGAATGGAGAGGACTGATTATGCCATTTGCAAGGAAATGTGCTGGGGCAAAATTAAAATAAATAAGGCGGTGGGAAAATGCTTAATCCGGACGCAGGTGTCCTACGCTCAAGGTACCGGGCCCGGCGCGTGCGTCAATAGCAATGACATTTGATTTTAAGGACCTTGCATCAGCGATCAGTTAAAAGTACACAAAAAAGTGTGCAGGGCGTCATTCAAGCAGCGATCCTGCCTTTGACGCCACCCATGACAAACATTTATGTGACGAACATTTGTGTTTGTTGTGTGGCTGGGTGTATTATCTATTTAAGTATGTATTTAGAAATATTTAAGTATGTTTATCAGTCTTTGCCGCCCATAATACAAGCTCTGCTCAGTTTGGAGTCAGATGATCTTGGTGTGAATTGTCTCAGATATTTATTATTATTGTTATTTTAATCAGTTACAATGTATTCCTACTCTTTTCACTTATACCAGAAAGAGACAGAAGTTAGGATGTCACTGTGACCTGTGTGCCATGTTTAAACTGGTCAATTGTATGACGTGCATTATCCAGTTATGGAAAATCATTGGTCAATAGAGATATCTGTGTTGCTATGCCGCGCTCCGTCAACACATGCATGTTCACGGCGCTTCCGCCGTTTTGGCGTCATATTTATGGATGAGGCGTTCAGTGGACTGTGCACGTCACAGCTTTCGACAACATTCGAGCCTCCAACAGTTTGCTTCTGTTAACACGCCGGTGGTGAGACGAAACGTTTAATTTACGCTCGCGTCGCTAAGTTTCGTGGTAACTTTATGAAAACTTTGAAGAAGCAATGTTGGCTCACAACGTAGAATTAAAACTAAAAAGGAGATTTCGCCAGGCCTATCCAATGGTCCTGGTCAGGTTGAATTTTTCTAAGTATTTTGTACCTTTGATGAAAATATTGAAATTATATATTTAAATAAATAAATAAATATCTGGGACAATTCACACCAAGATCATCTGACCCCAAACTAAGCAGAGCTTGTAATATGGGCGTCAGAGACTGATAAACATACCTAAATGTTTTTAAATACATACTTAAATAGATAATAACACCCAGACACACAACAAATATAAATCTTCGTCACACAAATATTTTTTATGGGTGGGGATCGAACCCACGACCTCCGGCGCTAAAGGCAGGATCACTGCCATTGCGCCAACAGGCCATTTATTATCTAAAGAGATAAATATAAATAAATATGATATGATTGTTTGTTTGTTTGAATTGAATAGGCTACGAAAGTACTGGACTGATTTTTAAAATTCTTTCACCAGAATAAAGCTACATTATCAGAAAATGACACAGGCTATGTTTTGACTAAAGCCAGAGCCGCTGACGGACAGCTATACTATTTTTACTGTAAGATGATATGCCTGACAGCTCTTATTGTTCCGTGTCACGCATACTATTTCAAACTAAATAAGAAGAAACTAGCATAAGGAAAATGTTTTAGACTAGTAACAAACTATTGTCCTTTTGAATCTTATCAAGTAAATTATTGTTTTTATTATTAACTTTTAATAAATGAATCAAATGGAATGAAATTAATATATCTTTACAGCACCTGATGCGTGAAAAAAAAACGCCATTCAATAGTGTATTGACACTACTGAATCGACAAAAAATCGATGAATAGGAACGACCAGCCAGTAATAACCTCATTCGCATCAGTACCGGTGTGTCTGCCTTGTGTGCTATTTTTAACTATTATTTTCGAGATACCGCGTTTTATTCTGTAACTTCTTAGTCATAACCCGTTTATTATGAATTTATTTAAAAACTAAAAATCGGTAATTCCAATTCCAATTCCTTTGCTAACTCGAATAAATTACATTCGGTACATCACTATAATTGACAATTTTGAACTGTCAGGGATATCATCATACGGCGAAAGTAGTTTTTTTTTTTATATATTGCCCGTCAAGATGACCTCACTCCACCTGATGGAAAGCGGTCGTGAGGTCCAGATATGAGGTTGACAAGCCCAGTCATTCAAACGAATCACTGGGCTGGCCATCCTCACCTTGAAGGCCTGCAGAAATGCCTTTTCACGCCCCGCTTGAAGAACCCGGGACTATACGAGGAAGGAAACACATGTGCTCTGTGACGGTTCTGATCTCGTCGGCGATAGCAGATGCACTCTCTGAAGCATCCCTTTCTCCAAAGCAGCACTACCGTCAAGGGACGGAGGCAAAATACTCTCGCAATCCGTCCCAATCTGCTGACGAGTAGTGCCATAACCGCTGCGTCACCTCCACAGGTTGTGGGGGAGCTGCACAAGGCACTGTAGCGCCAACCAGACAGTGATCGGAGGAGCCCAATGTAGCACCAACCGACACTTTATACCCGGCTGGGTGACTCGTCAGCAGAAGGTCCAATAAGGAGGTTGTATGACCGACAATATCTGGTACCCGGGTGGGCTGGTGTACCAGTTGCGTCAGGTCTTGCGTGAGAGCAATCGCATGGGCAGTTGAGTTGAGTTGTCTCGGCGTCGCCTTTGTGGGAGCGGTATATGCACGCATAGACCCGGCTTGTGGAGCCCAGGGTCAACGTGCACCCAGAGGGTGGAGAAGGATGGGTCTTCTAGGCAGCGGAGACGGCTACAGCAGACGTCCGCCGTGACGAATAGACATACACCGCCTTTAGGTTGGAAGGACTCTTCCAGCACATAGCCGGGGTAGTGCAGGTATGACGTATCGGCAGGGCGGCCTATCTGTGTTTCGGTCAAAAAGAGCATCGCAGGCCTCGCCGTCTCAAGGTGTTGATGGACGGCGTTGAGGTTTGCATGGTGTCCGCGGATGTTAGCGAACTCCACCTCAAACAGCGTGTTGGTGGGGGATGGGGATGCCACTGTTGGCCGTTTTTTCGTGCTCTGACTGCCATAGAAGTTGGAGGGTGGGAGGGTCGTGAAAGGACGACTGTGATCGAGGTAATGAAAGACAAAGCGTGGTGCCCTGCATTGGTATTAATCGCGTGGAATGGTGTAGGCCGGTCCGCCGGACGGAATGGCCCCCGTACCCCCTCGGGTGTGGTCGCCGGGCCCCACCGGAACCGGGCACCACCCGGCACGACGAGCCACCCCGAGATTATGCGTGACAAAAGAGTATAGTAGTATAGTAAAAGAGTATAGTATTTAATAACTTTATCAGTCACTATTAACTAAATATTATGTAAAATTGTTGTTGTAATTACAGAAACATACGCCGTTTGTAATGTAACCATTAAATATTTTCTTCATAACCCAAAAAATATGTAGCTTAACTTATTTATAGGGGACCACGTAGTAAACCACCGTTGTCGCATGGCAAGTACCTAATACATTCACATATAATAGCGGGAATCGGATAAAAACGCGAGTCATAGACATTATTAGGAAACGGGTGCCGTTTCGAATACGAAATACGGTTAGCTGGAGCCTAAGAGCTTGTTACATTATGCATAGAGGCCGACCACGGCACGCGGAAAAAAGAATAAATCGTGACTCCCAAGCTAAGGACGCGCTGGCTCGCGCTACGACCGACACAGCGACCGACAGCCGATAATATAATTCCCCGCGGTGATGGATCACCCATGATTGAAGCTAGCCCCCTTCTTCTCCCCAACCCTGCCGCTGACCTCTCGAAAATAGCTTCAAAATAACCAACAAAAACGAAAATTAACAAACGTTCATCGCGCGCCCCATCCAACAAATAACTAAGTAGCAAACAACCTCCGTCGGTCGGACAGGCAATAACGTAGATTCCTTCAACATTTTTTATTCCAACTTCTTATTAATTTTGGTAAGAAACTTCTCTTTCTCGAATGATTTAATTTATTTTAAAGGAATAGAAGCGAAAAGCCTTATATTTTCACGTTAAATAGCGAATTTTTACGTTGAAAATGGAGCTCACGAGAGATGAGCTTCATCGGATTAGAGGAGCTATGATGTAGATACGTTTTAACACAATACACCGTATTTTTCTTGCTATACTTTACCTTTCATTATTTTTACAGTAACAGAAAAATGACAGAGCAAAAATTGTCTTTATCTCGATATAGTTCCTGTTTGTTCGACTGGATGATAAGGTAAAGTGAATTAGATAAAATACACATTCAATCAGCAACTCGGCCCGACTGGATCGATAGTAAAGTAAAAAAAAACTCTTTTCTACTACTCTTCGATTGAATTTCATATAAAATAGCTATATTATTATATGCTTCAAATGATTTTTATTCCAAACAAGAAAATTAATAAAAATATGTGCCAGGCAACACACCTCTCGTCATGGCTTCGAAGTAGGGATAAATATACCTGCGTTACGATGTACCACACAAGGAATTAAGCCAGGGGCGTCTCCCAGTACACCCAGACCTAAGCCAATTTAGAGAAGATCGTTTCCTGAATTCACCTGACCGGGGATCGAACCCGGGACACTGCGGAATTAAAGGCGAGAAACCGTGCTTCAGCGCACTATGCCAATCGTGTCGTCCAATATACTCGTAAAAGCGTTACACATTTTTTGAAAGTTTTTTCGTCGTTGCGATGAGTTTGTTAACTTGAAATTCAGATATCTGTAGTGTTCAGTGCTACTTTTCTTCTAACTTAGACTATTTTCGTTTAGAAAAGACCAGACTTTCTTTGAATCACTTAAGTTATACGTAATACATAGGAGAATCCACCAGGGTAACTTTCGTAAAAGAAAATGTACCTATTCAGGTAAAAACAACACTGGGAATTGTGGTAACCTTTTAAAGAGTGAGTTTTACTTTTACGTTCTTCTTCTGGAAATCTCGAAGTGAATGTGTTTGTTTGTTTCTGAATCTGCTAATACTTTTTTTCCATTTCATAATGTTATGTATGTTTTGATTTTTGTGTTTCTGATGAGGTTCATCAGGAACCGGTTGGGAAGATGATGAAAACATATTTAGTGCACTGTGAGTCGTTTGTTATTATTTAAACATAGTTTTTACATTTGAGTATTGTCACTGAACTCTCAAAATATAATTATTAGTACAGAGGTACGTTGTCGTTTGTAACTCGGGGAATAGAGTCACCCTTCTATAGGTATTTACTATTTTTGGCTGCTCTTAACGAGCACCAAATCACGTGCCATAAACCAAATTACAATTTCAACAACACGACGGGTCATCTATAAAATTGAATGAAAAATGGAAAACCCTTCATTCAAGTCGGTCAATAAATTCAGGGGAGAGGTATACGCTATCAAGTTTACTCGCTGCTGGCTTTGCATGCTAATGCAGCGGATCATAGTCCGAATAAAACAGACGTGAGCCTTGCCGAAGTGGGCGAGGGCTGCGAGGAGCTCGTACCAAAGTTATATTAAGCGAGGCAGAAGGCTGCAATCCCAAACTCGTCCATTCGCGAATAACGACCCCATTCACAAACTTATAAAGATGCCGAGTGCCGACCTTCGGCATAGCAAACAAAAGGCGGACAAGCGTGATCGCCGACATACATTTAATGGTTCTGAAAGCCTTTCTGTGTCTCTGAGACTTTAAATCTCGATTTTCGTTTATATAAATCCGATCAAAGGATGACTTATTTTCATTTTTCATTTTATTTATTTGGGAAACAGACAGTTGTTATACTCGTAAATCAGAACAAACTTAACATAAATATCTTAGTCAAACCAATAAAGTTTCCACTAGTATTATTTTACAATAAGGTAAGCAAGTACTGTAAAGCACTATAAAACTAAAAAATCATAATTTGAGAACGAAAACATATAAGTAATACTATCAGTTACATGTAAAAAACTTTATTATCCTATTTTACTTGAAGAATGAATATTATTTAGATCATTGAAGCTTAACAGTTTCTTTTTTAATTTTTTTTTGTGATTCAACAAATTTAAGTAAGATAAATGAATTAGTTTGTTTGGTTTTCCTCCACAAAGTCCGATAACCATAACACGCTTTATTTGCGGTTTGCTACGTTGTTAAAACGCCCTTCAGTGCTTCTGACTTAGTTTAATTTCTGAATAAATTGCTGACAAAGTTCTCAAATAAGATGTAACCGCCCTAAATCAGATTCAAAACAAACCGCGCGTGAAGTGAGACGCGCCGGATTGGCGTTTTAGCGATATCTGCGAGTGACCCAAATATTTGTGGTAGATTTCCCGCGTGACATACGCAACATGGGGAGCGCCAGCTGTCTTGCGGCTAGGGAGGGGGAGGGGGAGAAAGTTGTAATGCGGGGCCGCGCTTGTGATTACTTCTCGACTAGCGATCTAGGCGCGTGCCAAACTTGCGTTGATATCATATTTGCGAACAGGTTTCATGGCCGATCCATTTTCCTTTTCCCTTCACAACAAAACTCACTTGACCTGATTCCGTGCTGATAACTGCTACATGTAGCGATGCGCGCTCGGGAGCAGTCCGCAAGTCGGTAGGCGACGGGTGAAGTTTCCAAGTTAATCGTAATCGGAGCATCTCCGCTCGAGGTGAATCGCTAACGAGGCTCTCAGCGCGCCCTCAAGGGGCACTGAACTCCTAACTACTCATATTGACAGCCGCTAATTGCACTGTGGAGTGTGTGCGCTTTGGCAGACCGTCCGCCGCATTGTCTTCGATGCAACATATTGCATTCCGGAATAGCGAACGATACGCCCGAATTATTGGAGAGGGCACCGATGGTGACGCGCCGAGGGCCCTCGTCGCCAGCTCTTGCTGCGCCATCGATTGGCCCCGGATCAAGTGTTAGCAATTTGTGTCTATCAACTCGAAATAACGCTCGTGCCACGTTAATACTCAAGTCAGGGAATGCCGCACTTATGAAGTGTTCGGGTGGAGGTTTTAATTAGAGGCGAGTCCGAGGCTAGGTCAGTGAAGGAGTTGAGCGAACTCTTACGGTGGCAATTTGTAGCGGGTGCGGGGGCGAGCGCTTATCGCGGGTGAAATCGCGTGTTAACACGAGCTACCTGTCCGTGCGCGCAAGTTCAAGTTACGAGGGCGAAGCACGCTCGCGCCGCTCCGACGCTTAACTCCCGTTAATTCTGTACAGGTTTAATTAATTAGCCACTCGAACATTCCACGACACCCGCCCTGCGCCATCTTGACAGTGAGACGTAAAACAGACAAAATAAATGGCGTCCGCCGCGCGGAAGGTACACAACAATATTTTTTTCGCAATAACCTTCGCGATGTATGGGGAGACATAAAACCATGAAATGTACATTTGTCATGGCGCTTTTGATATCGTTTTCGCTGCGTGATGTAGCCGTAAAGCAGCGGGTAACGAGATTCCGTGAATACAAACAGATGACAAGAAGTTATTGTGTATACGTTGCGGTTGTTTGGCTAAACTTTTAATTGAAGTTGAAGTTTTAATTTGGTCGAGAGAAACGTTTTGAAGAAGGAAGTAGTTTTGGTCGATATTCTCTGTTGGGTGAAGGAGAAGATAAATAGAGTCGTTGGCGCGTGCTGCAGGATTAGGTTCACCAGATGTGGCTGTTTTTATTTATTATCATTATTGTTGGTCCGGCTTTCGCAATCCAACGCATGCAGATAATTCTGTACAAGCACAAAACGTTCTTCACAAGAATGTGAGTTCAGGACGGGGATCGAACCCTCGAACTTACGATTTATAGGCATGACCCATCTCACCAACAGCCCAGCCTAGTTTCATATTCTGTTCTTCTTAACAACAAGTTTTTTTTTGTCACTCAGCTGGATCCAGATTCATGACTCGGATCGCACTAAATGTTCAGATTAATATTCGTCGCTTGCACACGGGCCAGTTGCCCTGAATGGGTTGCATTGCCACATTTGCATGGATCGTTAAAATTTGAGGCTTCGTAGTTTGTTGTAATTTAGTCTCAGATATTCTAAACATAGCTTTAAATTTCAATGAGAAGCAATCAAGTTATCTTGGTGTTATTTATTTGGCGACACGGTTGGCGTAGTGCGCTGTAGCACGGTTTCTCCCCTCGATTTCCGTAATGTCCCGGGTTCGATTCCCGGTCGGGTCAATTCAGGAAACGATCTTTTCTGAATTGACTCGGGTTTGAGTGTGCTGGGAGACGCCCCTAGCTTATTTTTGTGTAGTACCTCGTAACACAGGGATATTAATCCCTACTTCGAGACCATTACAAGAGGTGTTTTGTCTGGCGCATATTTATTTATTTAAATTATTTTTGCTCGAGCCGAATCCTGTCAGATGCATTCTCAATCTAAACACGCTTAAATCTCTTCTGCACGAGCATAAAACTTATCTGTATACTCAAACTGAGCTAAGCTGATACTCAGATATTGACATTCCTCGTCCTGGCATATCTCCGCGGTTGATCTACGCACCGCGGCGCTAATCGCCGCTTCCTCGCTCGTCGTCACGCGCAAACCTGCGGCCGCCGCGGTTTAATTACTCCTCGTTGTGACGGCTGACGCGCTACCAGCCCTTAATAGTCACCGTGTCGCCAACGAGCGAAAGTCCCCGCTACCGCCGAGAGACACCGAGACGCCGACCCGCACCGCAACGACGCGCTATCTCCAACATTATAATTAGATTTGTTCTCAAACAATACACGTTACCAAAATATTCTAGCCCCAAAAACATTTTACCAACAAATTTGCAATCTAGGTTAATTAAATACTTTAATATGACGTTGCCAGTCGCACAAAAGATCACATTGAACATTTCGAAACACAGCATAGAAACTTACGCTTAGCGAACAATAAAGTAAACAATTCCAGACTGTGGGGAAAGAAAGGGTAAATAAGTACAGAAGAGCAGCCTCATAAATATATACAGACCGCAACGAACGCTGACGTAATTGGAGCGGTCGGATCGAGTCGCGGGTTAACAGTTGCTTCAGCACACCAGCAGCATTCCGCGACATGATGTCGCTTTTAATGTTTAAACATGTCAGAGAAAGCTTTGCATTCCTTGTGCCAGATTGTAAGCAGAGCGGCCGGGGTACTCGGAGAGTTATAAAATATTTCATACGTGTTATTTTAGGGGCCATAACAACTCTCGATGGAACTTTATGTTCACTACTTCACGAAGCGCTATTTGTTTAAGCACATTTTGTCAGACACTTGACGTACATTTCACCTCTGCGAAAATAGGAACGAGTGTATCTAACGAATTAAATACGAGTACATTACCTTCGTAGCTCAACATCAATACCAGGTCTAGCTAATATATTATTTGCAATCAATGTTTATTGTTCCTGTTAAAGCACAAACAAAGTTGTTGATTGATATCCATCTGTCGAAGTCTAAGAATAAACACAAAAACAGGTTGCTCCGGGCATTGTGTGTCGTTCGTTACTCAGTTCCAGGCGGGCGCGTCGATGCCGCCGACAGAGCCACACCTGCCTGCTCTGTTTAATAATTCAGTCGTCTGAGTCGTGTGAGTGTCTCTGATAGAATATTAAGCATTAACCTGTGCCAGCGCGGGTGTCGGCGGCGCTTACTCAATTAGTCGGCCGTCGGACGCCACTATTTAGCGTCCCGTCACATTATGCTGTTTACACGGTGTAGCGAGAGCCAGTGAGGCGCACGCTGAAACGGAATTTTTAAAACGGGTTAATACAATGTGATTAATTTTTAAATGTTACATTGGGTTACCTACTTCTGATATAAAAAAAATCCTAAATTTTTTCTTCAGAGTCCGCCGAATTTTCCAAGCGATTGAAGGCATTTACATTTTTCACAGATTTAAGTGGAAAATATTTTGTTGCAATAATATTTTGTTCAAAATTTGCTGTAACTTCACAGTATAGATTTCTTTGTTTTGCTAAAAGTCGCCAATTAGTCGAGCTAAAATATGCTCCACTAATTAGCGAATTTTTAAATCAAACCTTTAACAAACTAAGATAAAATCAATAACATAGTCATAAAATACTCATGGGACAAACATTTATGTGAAAAACCATTCTGGATTGAACAAGATTTGTTTTTTACAATTTTATTTTGGGTAACTCAGAAAAAACCATTAAACCAACTCAAATCCTACAATTCAACTCATCAACTCGTCTCACAACATACAGGCCAACGTTCCAGAAGTAGCCAGGGAACCTGGACCAACTGACTGCACATTCATTATTTACAAGTGGAATAAAACTAACAACATCTTACGAAGAACACTGCCAGAAGACGGAGCTGTTCGGTGAAAAAATACAAAGTCATGGAAAAGTTTAGGCAAACAAAAGAAAAGCGGAAGAAAAGTTTATGGAATACTTCAGTAAAATAAACATGTGTGTGAAGTGAGGATACTTAAACCAAACTTTTGGCTTACAGAAAATAAAGTTTGTTATGACAAAAATCAAGAAAAGTTACGCGTAGTTTTATTTATCTTATTGTAAGTTTTGTATTTGGACGCAAGTTTTTGTACCATTAGCTATCTTGTGTCTTTACTTTACTACACAAGCTGTCCGTCAGCGGCTTCGCCCGCGTAGACTGTCTTTCTCGTTAAAATATCGCTTAAATTAAAAAAAATGTGTATAGCCTTTGTCACTCCCTGATAATAAAATAAATTAAATGAAAAAAAACAAGCATTTATTTCAGATAACTAGGATCCATAAAGTGTTAGTAGAAGCTTAATGACTATATTAGTATTTTATTTTTAATAATGACCTTGTCTTGTCAATTATTTGGCCAATCAGTGGACAATCCCCACTATCAGCTATCTAGTTAGCTATCTAATATAGATTTAAATTTACGAGAATTTTTTAAAAATCGGGCCAGTAGTTTTGGAGCCAATTCAGTACAAAAAAAAATCTTTCCTTTTTATAATATCAGTATAGATTGGGTTAAATATATATTGAGAGTAAAACAAGCAAACTTCGGGAGATGCTTATGTCAAGTAGTGAATGTGTTTTAGCTATTAACGACGTTGTTGATGATGTTTCTCTTATAACAAAATAGCTCTCACTACTATACCCTAAACTTAATGTAGTAGGTGGCGAGTCTTGCCTCGTTATCTGGATTAACTCCTTTCACTGTAGAATTGGCTACAAATGTAACAATGATCACAAAGATGGTGATGGTGATGTTTCCTATAAGTTTGGTAAATAAATAGATTAATAAAAAAATAAATAACTGGCCTGTTTGTGCAATGGCAGCGAGCCAGCCTTTACCACTGGATTTCGTGGGTTTGATCCCCACCCATGACAACATTCATGTGACGAACATTTGTGCTTGCTATGTGTCTGGGTGTTATTATCTATTTATGAATGTACTAGCTTTTCGCCCGTGGCTTCGCCCGCGTGAACTTTATTTTTATACATAAAACATTTATATATATATAGCCTTTTTATATTTATATATATGCAGTCTATGTGTTATTCTGATGTATAAGCTATATTACTGTGAAGTTCATTTAAATCCGTTCAGTAGTTTTTGCGTGAAAGATTAACAAACATACATCCTCACAAATTTTCGCATTTATAATAAATTACTACTTTTCCGCTCGCGGTTTTGCCTGCGTTATCGTTATATGTTATGCCCTAATCACATATATATTCATAATTTGTAGCCCATGTGTTATTCTGATGTATAAGCTGTATTACTGTAAAGTTTCATCTAAATCCGTACAGTAGCTTTAGCGTCAATGAGTAACATACATACATACATACATCCTTACAAACTTTCGCATTAATGATATGAAGTATAGTAAAAAGTAAGATTCAGAAATATGTAAGTATGTTTACCAGCCTTTGACATCTATAGTACAAGGTCTGCTAAGTTTGAGGTCAGATGATCTTGGTGTAATTTGTCCCAGATATTTATTGATAATAATAAAGCTATATCATTGAAATATTATGGGGTATCATAAGGGTATTAGAGACTGATAAACATAAATACGTACATAAATAGATAAACACGCCTTAACAGAGACAAACACAAATGTTCATCACATAAATGTTTATCCTGTGTACGAGCATTTTGTGACGTAACGGGATCCACCTGCTTCAATATCATGTGACGCTAAACTCAATATTCTATTGACGAGTCAGGACCTATAAAATCAGATAAGGTATATTAAATCGCTACAGGCTATGAATATCAAGACGAAGCATGAGGGAGCGAGCAGATGCCGGCTTCCCCCCACGGCACGCCCCCATTATTACTTGTGTACTAAACTCATACATACATACATATCTATCCACAGTGTATATTTATCAACACATCATAAAAGCTAGTACAGTCAACAGCAAAAGTAAATGATGATTGAGCAAACTTGCAATTTGTTTTTATGAATGAAAACTACGTAAAAAATTGATCACATGCAGCAAATATTCATTATAATGAATGAACAATCTTATATTTATATTCTAAGTATTTTATTAAACTTAATAGTTTTTACAGTATCACCTACATCTGCTGTTGCTGTACATAGTTTTATACGCGTGTTTCTGTTTTACCAGATTTTTGTTTTTGGTAACAAAGCGCTAAAATTCCACTTGGATAGAAGTCGTGATATCTTTACTTATTTAAAAGTTTTGTAGCGTTAACATAAACATTTATTTAGGACTAACAATCTATCTAACTCGTACGATCATTAGATGTTTAAAAAACCCTGATATTTTTTTTCAAACAACCATCAGAGATTTCGCTGTCAATATTTTTTTTTCTGGCTCTTTTGTGTGTTCAATTTTTTTTAGTTTTAGACATTTAAGCACGTATCCCAATAACATATTGTGTGTCGTTTCTTTTTCAAATGCTACGAAGCCGCTCCGCCGTAGCAAGAGCTACGAGGTTGCATATCGTGTCATTGTGCTACGAGAATGCGATTACGTCTGTGACAGCGTTGCTTGGCTGCGTCTTTGTCTTCATCCAAAGGACACACGCAGAGACAATGCTCCCCAACAATACTGTATCACCAAATAGTGTTTGTATGGAGCTTCTAGAACTATTGCACTGGCTCGGGTTTCTGTTATGCTAAACGTCATACTGTGCAGATATGGAAATCTCAGACAACACCCTAAATTTTCTGGCTTAAAGATTTCTTCTTGTTTCATGTAAGAACAAAGTAAGCACTAACAACCTGACCTCGTGCAAAAAAATGTTTCACTGTCAGTTGTGATGATGGTATGTCTTCACCAGCGAAACTCTTACTGAAGAAGCATTTTAAGGCGAATTAAAAATTGACCTAAAAACCAGAGCAATATATTTACGTAAAGTAAATTGTATCGCATTAATTTATTTTGACCAGGAAAACCGGCTTCTTTTACAATTTCTCTTCTTCTTTGTCGGCACGCTCTTGCCAGAGCGGTAGTGGTCGTCATGAACTTGTCGTGTTCCGGGCAGTTATGATCGCCTTTACAATTTCTCGCCATTTCTGCCTGTTGGCGGACATCTTGGAACACTCATGCATAGGGCCAGCAGCCTTAATTTGGTCGGTCCATCGCATAGGCGATCTACCGCGCGGCCTGGTGCCTTTACTTTTGCCTTGGATAACTAGGCGTTCGATGGAATCCGTGTCCCACCTACAGATATGTCCGAAGAACTTGAGGATGTGAGATTGTACTTGAGCTGCTACTAGGCGCTGTTTGATGTATACTTCTGCAAGAATGGATGCATTAGTGCGGAATTCGGTTCATGATACCCCGAGCATCCTTCTTCAGCACCACATTTCCAGAGCGTCAATAATTTTTCTATCTATCTCACGAAGCGTCCACGTCTCCGCGGCGTATAGAAATATGGGAAACACAAGTGTCCGAACTAGCCGGGGGTTAGTACACCGGCTAGCCGGCTTTTACAATTTAGGGTGAGATAAAAGTTAAATTCATCAATTTCTGTCTTTTAACCGTCAACCCTTTCACGTCGCCAAATCCGAGCGTTATTGGAATTGGGCTGCGCGTTACTCAACTATACTATGACAAATCCGAGATGGCTGCAATAGATAATAGCGGATTGATAATAAATAAGATTTTGTATGTACCTTTCTCAGGTTAGTATTAAAGAAGTTAAAATTTAGTTTAGTCAAAATGTATTTTGCCTTAATATTCTGCAACTACGTTCAGTCTACTTAGTTTCGACAGGTAGATCTATAATCTGTACCTCTGGTTTGTTGGCTAAAGCATATTTTAGGTTAGCGCCTTATTTTCAAGGTAATTTAATTTCTCTACTCTGTTTTAAAAACACAACCCAGTAGGGCAAAGCTGACGTAATTTTTGCTCGCGCTTTTCTCTAATCGGTGACTTGAATACGCACAGATTTTATAACTTCAAAAAACATAGACATTCTTCAAGCATTCTCTTCATTATGTAATTTTTTTTGTCTTAGCTCAAAGCGCAAAATGAATCTTGTGAGTTAACACTAACAGATTTTGACAACTGCATTTAGCGATTAACAAGAAAGTGACTAAAGGAAATACTGAAATTTAATCTAAATTTAAAAAAAGTCAAGCAAATGGAGCACGATCTTCAGACTGCCGTTGACAAGGAGTTATTTAGACAATACGCGCCCCGGCTTGCCGACTCGTCGCTGCGAAGTAAAACAAAGCGACGCTTCATTAATGCATGAAATTAAAGAGCTATCGGTGCCTGAGCCTGAGCTCCTCCCCCCCTGTGATATGCAAATCGCCAAATCGACACCAGAGATGAAAGGATCGCTCGCATGATAGCGGCACGGCCTGCGTATCACAGAATTAATGTACTCGTAGTAAGTACCACTGAACAGTCATTAACTATCGCATTCCGGTAATGGAGTAACACCAGTTTCCTATTCCAGATATCTTTGCTCAATTAACTAAGTCATAAATGTTACATAGTGGTCTGGAGCATTTAATTAAATTAATAAATAAAATTATTTGAAACCTTGCTTGGTTCCCACCGAGATAATCTCTACAATGCCAATAACAATAAAAGTTTTAAACACTATCGAGTTTTTGCAACAAAACTAAATTCAATTGCAAATGGATTTACCTATTTCAACTCGACATTTCGACGACAATTGCATGTCATCGTGATCAGAACCGGTGGATAGTGTTTAAAATTTGTGATGAGAAATGCAACAAGAAAGTTTAAAACAATAACAACAATAATTATGACAATGTACATATTTTTTTAAAAGTGTCTCTACCGAAGGTTGTCTGGAAGATATCGCTTAGTAGCGACGTCTAAATTGCACTTTTTATTTTTATTTATCTTAATGCTCGTCAATCCTTTTGTTTAAATTTATAAGTAATTTGTGCGGCCTTTTAGTATTACGGGGTATAGACATGCATTTATTATTTATAAAGAGACATGACCCTTTACACTTTCTATCTACTAACTGTTTTTGTGATATTTTCTTATAACAGCAAAGCTAATCATGCCTTGATACGAGTCGGAAACCTTGAAAGTAAGATGAATAGAAATTATTCATTCTACAAGTACCAGCCGAGATAAGCATGTTCCATTTGAAAACTATTTGCAAGCAAGATGCAAGAAAAGCTACTGCCACAGCACAGCGACAGATGCACGAAGCTGCGCTTACGAGAGAGCGCGCGGATTACTTCTGACAAGCGTCGTGACATCCGCGCCGTATACAGAACATGATTCTCTTGTGATGCAATTACTGCTCTGCAGCTTACTGTGTGAGGATACTGTTGTTGTTGTGACGTTCGCTTAGAAGCAACATGGTCAGACGAAATTCATGTTACAATAATTGAAATCTATTCCAATTTTCTAAATAGGAAATATTTGTAGTTTGTAACGAATAAACTCATACAGCATTACAAATGAATAGAACATACGGTCGCATTGTATCACATACGATCGCACCACTCTTTCAGGGTACATTTACACAACATACACACACACCCACAACACATGCACTCTCACATCACATACACACACAATACTTTAAATTTTTATCTAGTAGTACTTTTCTTTTCGATTTTAATTACCTTTTGTGAAAATTGTCTTTAAAGAGCACGTCTGTAATGCCTATCTGAGTAAGGTGGGCGCTAACAACTGCGACACAGTCTTTGACTAATGCAGATGTTAACGCTGTGTCAGTTTTTGTAAAGTTTTGTTTTGTGTTCAAAAATAAATAAATAAAATAAAAAAAATGTATCGCCATAAGCTACGATTAAGTTCCTACTTTGTAAAGTGTACATGTGCAATGTTGAATAAATAAATATATAAATAAACTACTGGACCGATTTTAAAGATTTGTTCACTAATAATATGGAACTACATTATCATTGAAATGCGTTGCCAGTTTAAGTCAGCTTTTGTTCTTAATTAGGTTTTCCAATTATCATGCAAAGTAACATAGGCTATATCTTAAGGCTATATTTTACCAGCAGATATAATTCACGCGGAGGAAGCTGCTTGTGTTAAGCTAGAATTAATATTTTTAACGTTTGTTACAAGGGTTGCGTGTTGTACAACATGGCGTTCGCGTGTTCAAGTCCTTTCCGAAGTTACTTCGCGCCCTCTGCCGTACTTGAGATAACATCTCTGTGTACACATACTTGTACCAAAATGTATTTTAAATTGCTTTAACCGCACTAAAGTTATGCGGTACTAACATATTTTATAGTCTTCTTACTAAATAGCTTTTCTTGTAGCATCATATATTCAACAGAAATTTTGTTTTCAGCATCAGAAGCATTTCGTTATATCGTAAATAAAACTCTTAGAAGATATCTCAATATCAGAAATTAGAAGCTTATTTTTTATTTTCTATTCTACTGTCTTCTTTTTAGGTTTACCCGAGGATAATTTACACAGCTACATTTTACTCTGGCACGCAAAGTTACGTAAAAAACTGTTTGATCACCCCAGAACCGTCGATATTATAACATTAAGCATTAAAGCACAATTGCTATATGTTCGCAGACGACACAACTTTGCTAAGATAAAAAGGTTGATTTATCATCTCCACAGAATACAAGTCTTATTGTACATAAATACGAGTATATCATAGTTAGAGACGATCACAAATTAATGGTAGGTTTTTTTCAAAGAATTTGCGAAATAAAATATTCAAGCTGATAATTGCATAAAATGCCAAAATAATAATGACCTAGATACTGCAGCCAATGAATAAGTTAAAAGAAAGGTTGCATGGCTTGAAAGTAACAGACTGAAAATAAACTTAAGCAAAACATGTGCTTTGCAATTTGTGCCTTACAATTGCCAGGGTACTTCGACAAATGTCCAGTGCAATAACGTGCCAATTCTAAAAGCCTCTCATGCAGAGTTTTTGGGTATTGTAAATGGATGTGAACCTCAACTGGAAAAAACATATTGAAGCACAGTATGTGTGTGGCGACATACACATCCGCATCGTACTAGCCGTGGTTTAAACTGAGACGTGAATTGATTGTGCGTTCATATTTATGCATTTGTAATTTTTGCGTGCTGGTAGCAAAACTTCATATTGCGTACTAATCTGCGGACACCCGCAGAAAGTGTGATATTTGTGTTGAGTGAAATAGCATTTCTTGTCTCTGTCTAAATGTTTTAACTATTATTTTTGTGTAGAATGAAATAAACATATATTTTGTACTTTGCTAACATTTCCAAATTTTACATAAAAGTAGGTTGTTTGTAGCAAATAAATACACTACATTTTGGAAATTTGTTTTAATCACATCGCCACAGAATCCTGGGACTATCCTCAACAATGTGCAAAACTGGACAGATTTGTTTTGACTGGAAACGTCTCAAAGTACTGTCCTAATAGCTTACCACGGCTATGTTTCTTCAGTCTTACGATACGGTCTAATCATATGGGGCGACTCAGTGGATGTGCAGCGAGCACTGATAGCACAGAAAAAGTGTATTCGAGCAATCTGTGGAGCTGACTACTTGGCCCACTGTAAGCCACTGTTTAAAAGACTAAAAATTCTGCCTTTGCCCTGTCAACACATTTTAGATATTTGTATGTTTGTGAAGAAATTTCCACGTTATTTTCTATTGAGCGACAATGTGACTGGTAAAGAGAACAGCAGAGAGCCGCATAAACTATTAATACTGTGGCGTCACTCGTGTGTTTTCATAAACTTTATTTATTTTTATTCTTATTTTTTTAGATACATATTTTGGTTGTACGAGCAAGGCCGGGCGTGGGACTAGAGAGGCAAAACCTCTCACGCTTTACCGCGTTGCGCAGTGCGGCGGTACCATTTCAATATGGGAGCCGTCTGCGCGCGTCGAAAGCGGTTGCGCGCGCAACCGCGGCCCGCTGACGCCGGCCGACACCATCAGCAGCCAGCAGTCCGTTCCTAGTTAGCACCGCGAATGCACGCCCGGTTTCGCTCCTAATTTTTCACGCGATCTTTTGTTCTGTTTCTTTGTAAATAATTTTGTGTAAATATTATATGGAGGGATCCTATTTTCGTTGACTTTTTTTCACTCCCAAGTAGGGCTCCCCATAATACCACAACAGAAACTTACTTTGCGCAGCAAAAATGTGTACTGCAATGCTATATCTTATTCTTGCAAAGAGTATCTAGAAATGAAATTGTTTTTTTCTATGTTTACTAACTTTGATTAATATAGGACGACTAAAAAGGTTATAGTAATGAAAATAATAATTGTAAATTTTAGTAAGTTTATACTCTAATTTATATTTCTACGCCAGTAATCGCAGGATAGGTGCACTAACTAATGACTTAATATACATGTACTAACCATATTCTTAGAAATAAATGATTTGATTTGATTTGATTAGTAGCAGACATACCCGAAAATTGTTTGCATTTTTGGATTAAAAAGGTAACATTATAATAAAGTAAGCAAAAAAAACATTTATTCATTTAAGCTTGTACAAAGCACTTATGACATGTCAAAAAAAGTATATAGAAACAATAATAATAAACGTAAATAAAATAGTACAATATTAGTACACATCGTGAATATACATTATGTGAATCTACCACCGGTTCGGACGTTGCTTCTTATCGAGAAGACTCCGGCAAGAAACTCGATAGTTACTCTTTTCAGCTTTGTTTGTTTTACAAAAAATAAATTCAGAGTACAGTCAATGCGAGTAGAAAAAAGAACACAATATTGAGCAGAGGAGCAGATTATTCCTACTATGACCACAAACTTTTGTCGTTCAAGTAATCCTCTACATTATAATAACATTGTTTCATTAACTTTGCTTTAATTGCAGATTTAAACTTGTGAAGAGGTATATCAACAAGACTTTGAGGTATTTTGTTAAAGTATTTAACAGATTGACCCACAAATGAGTTTCCCACCTTGTGTAGCCTAAGACTGGGAGTTTTCAATTTGTTTTTATTTCTGGTATTATGTTTATGAGTATCACTGTTTTTTTTGAACAGATACAAGTTTTTGCGCACATACATAATAAATATGCACCAGACAACACACCTCTCGTAATGGTCTCGAATTAGGGATTGATATTGTTACGTGGTACCACACAAGGAAATAAGCCAGGGGCGTCTTCCAGCACACCCAGACCCGAGTCAATTCAGAAAAGATCGTTTCCTGAATTAAACCCGACAGGGAATCGAACCCGGGACACTAAGGAAATCGAAGCGAGAAACCGAGCTACAGCGCACTACGCATAATAATGTACAATTACAGCTGCTGTATTCACCCTTTATTAATAATGTAAATACATAACACAGCCTCATACATACTTTGTTTGCCTACAGATGTTTACCTCACTCAGCAAATAGCTCGAACTGGACACAGGACAGATAAACAGTCAAAGTGGCCCAACCTTCGATGGGCTAAGCTAACACGGTGTCTGCAGTCCATCATATCTCTTGTCGGAGACTCCGGCTAAGCGGCTAAAGAGGGGGAAATGAAGGGGGAGGAGTATTGGACTTCGGCTTAGACGAGAGGGTCGCCATTAAAATTGATGGCGAGTTTGCTAAATAAACGGTTTAGCGTTGCACGATTTTGTAGTAGATAAAGGAATTTAAGAGTGTTTTATAAAATACTTATTCCAACGGAATCTTCTTGTAATTCTACCTAAGAGAATAAAATGAAGCCTTTAAAAAACTTGCTTTAGTTTAATTATAAATTCGAAACTTAGACGAGATTTACAAGACCATCAATTCGGCATAGGATAGGTTTTTGATCCTGCCTGTTTAGCCGCATAATATGAGTTCGATCTCTACTTAGGGCAGAAATCTATATTATTACAAGCATTTGCGTTTGTTGTGTTGTAAGAATTCCAATTATCAACAACTAGATGTGAGTATATTTGTTTTCCTTGATGTACGAGTATACTATGTCTGATGTCCATAGTTCAAGGTTTGCACGTCGATCATGCGTTGATGTTACGTAAACTAACGATAGTTACCTACGAAACTTGTATATAATTTAGCACCATATAGCACCATCTCTTATCACTGGAGGCGCCGTGCTACAATTCAAGAAAATACCTTGTTAATAAAGTCGTTTGCGATTATCGTCGGTGTAAACTAATGAAACTTCAAACATGATAAAAAGTCACGGCAACATTAAAAGAGCGCCGTGGCCCAGTGGTTAAGCACTCCATCTTGGATCGGGGATCGTGTGGTCCTGAGTTCAAATCTGGCCACAACCAAAATCTTTGTGTTCATTGTTTAATTTCCGACTAACTCTCCGGTGATGGAAAATATCGATAAAAAACCAAATCAACCCCGATAGCGGCGGAAGGCTCACCACCTTCCAATACCTTCCTTCCTTGGGTTCTAATACCATTGCTGAAAAGTTGGCTTCTGAGTGTTCCGTTCACCATGACCGCAACAGTCACTTGCCTCTGACTACCCTGCTTGGGCTAAAGTCATGATGGTATGTTATGTTATGTTAACATTAAGATTGAGAGATATGTTGGCTATGTTATTCAACATTCCCTGACATCTATACTGAATAAATGAAGAAACGTACAAATATCAAAGCGCCACCAGCAATGTTTAATTCATCAGTTAGTTTCAACGTAGGTTCAGTGAAACTCAATATTAGTTTAATAGGGTCTTCGCAAAACTTTTGTTAAACAACAAACAATAATATGATTTAAACGGTACAACTTGCTGCGAAGTTGAAAGTAAACAGCTCAGTACGCGCAGCTAAGTATCGGTTCAGCTCTGTTTTGTTCTATGTTCATTCTGCGAAAGCAGAACCAATAGACGCGGGGACACCTACTTACTTGATTGTTGTTTTTTCTTATTTGAGCGGTCTCGTAGTTCGTTGGATTGAAAATGCTACGCAATCAGTGCTACAGTGCTACGAAACAACACCGTAGCACCATAGCACTAACCGCGACACTTATCATCGATCATTGTCAGCGATGCGGCGGATTGTTTGTTATGCATAGAAATGGAATCTCTGATCATAATAAGTCTCATTAAGGATGTTTGTGGAATTTGGGGATAGGATAATAATAAGAAGTGAAGGAATACTGATATTTTGTATCTTTTAACTCTGTTACCCAACTACACTTGATATTCTACACTAGAGTAAATCTTTAGTTAATGAGTCAGGTCAACAACATTGATCATTATAGGAAGATAACTCTTAAATTTTATATTTTATAAAAAAATATATTTATTAAATTAAACAAACTGTAACTGAAACGTTAATCCAAACTGATTTTACTATCATTACCATTTGTGATTTTTTTGCTCATGCACTAACATTCAATAAAATTAACTGTTATGTAAAGGCATTCATTATTTATGATTAGTTAATAATACTTCATTGCAAAACTATAGTATAATTACTAACAAAATTGACCAAATAGTAATCAGACATTCATTACCGAAATATTCACTTGCACTTTACTAGTAGTTCATAACCCAAACTGCTAAAAAAACATATATTGAACCAACGACCCATTGTTGTAATTTTTCATACTAAAATTGAGTGTAATATTGTAGATAGAGGTATATTATAAATGGCAGGCTTTGGGTTGGTTGTGACTACGGCCCTGTAAGCTGGTGATTCTGTTGATGGATGCCTTGTGGCTTATCGCGTATCCTTGCTTGAAGCTCGAGCCTTCCACAAAATAATAATGATTTTACTCTTCTTGTTTGACGTCACCTAACCACTAGCCTGCTCTTAACCAAACATCTTTATATTTTATACGACAATCCTTTGTTAATACTGGTTTTCTAATACTTAGCATTTCAAGGTGATCCCTTGTTTCACAGACAGAATTTTCATAGTATTTCGGTTCACAGAAAATGTTTCATAGAATATTCGGTTCAAATATTTTCATTTCGAATATTATTGGTTCTATGACTATTTACTTCATAGAAACATACTTCACAGAAATTTATTCAATTTAATAACAGACATTAGTTTAAAAAGCCTCTGTTGGTTAGGTTAGGTTAGTCAACTGCCCCCCCCATGAGCCTTCGCCTTGTCGTGGCGGGGGGGCTTAGTACTGGTGGTAGGTGGAACCACCGGGAAGCTAAGAGGGCTCAGGCATGGCAATGCGGTGGACTTCCCACCCACCCATTGCCTGCCGCCGGGCGTGGTGGTGGTATGGTGCTACCACTGCCCGCCCAAAGGGGCGCCCAGGGGCGCAGCGCCTTAGGGCGCGAGGTGGGAGCCGCGGTGCACAACCGTTTGGAGGGGGTCAGTGATCCGCGGCTGGCCCCCCCTGTGCACTGCGGCTCGGCGGGGCCGCACCGCCAGATGTGGCAGCGGATCCACCTTTTAGGTGGATCGTGGTTGCGGACCTAGTAGGGTCCGCGTACGGTGGGAGCCAGCGGGCTTGAGTACGGGGGTGCTTTTGCCCGCAATGCACGGCTTTCACCCCGACGGCGGAAGTACTTGCGTGCTCCAGGTACTTCCGTGGCCTCCCCCCTTCATTGGGGGGTCGGCTGGAGGGGGCCCCAATACGGGGAAACACTGGCGGCGGGGCGTTGTGAAACTTTTTAGGGACCCCGCCTCGCTGAAGTGTTGAGGTCGAGTACCGTGGGGTTTTAGTCGGTAGAAGTCCGACATAACCTCGTCGTTCCCCCGAGCGACGAGGTATCCATGAGGATTTCCCCACGCTAATAAAAAAAAAAAAAAAAAAAAGGTTAGTCAACTGTGATCGCATCGCCACATGCCAGAAGCGAATTTTCGGCGAATGAACATAAGTGGCAAACATTTTTTTCTTGAGAATACTTCTAACAAAAACCAAACATTAAGAGCAATAATAATACTTGATTTGACATTCTATGATATGAACATTCTAAGAAATGAATTTTATTTGTGACAAAAATCAATGATTTCCATTTATTCTGCGTATTTATTATTCGATGAAAAGATAATATGAGAAATAATTTATGTGAACCGAAATTCTATGAATTGAATTCAATAAAACAGTTTACAACCGCGTTTCAAACAATGCTATTACAAAAACGGAAATAACAAAGGTTCTTATTTTTCTCACGAATTAGCCTCTGTGAAACCAGTTCACAAAACATGAGACAGCCAGAAAACTCAAATCAGACAGTCAGCTTTGATTGCTGCAGTCCTGCCTGTTTCCTGAAGGATATTCATGTGGCAAAAATATTTTGAGTTTTCTCTGGTTTCAATGAAAATCAATAAAACTTTATTCAAGCAGGCCATAATTACTGTTCTTTCAAATCTTCAAGAACAATTAACTTTAGCTGATGATAATAATAATAATATTATATACATACATAATATTAATACGATCTATATACTAAATGTAATACATACATATAATGGGACTCTACCACCAGCGTCGGAAGGCTGATTCCACTGAGAAGACCCGGCAAGAAACTCAAACTTTAAAAAAAGAGGTGGTTTACAATTCCAGTTAGTCACTCACATTTTTTTAAATTGTAACCAGGGTCATACAGTAAGAGCAATCAATCTCTCTACGTGACCATCAGATTGATTGCAAAACATGATTAAAGGATACATTATGGAACCCAAATGGTAGTGACTTGAGAAGACCAGTCCCCGAAAGTAGCACCAGTTTACAAGTTAACGTATGATTCAGCTATCTTTTCACTCATCCATATTTTAGGTAATGAAACGACCCGTCACACAACGCTACCAGAAAAATTTTAGTGAGCATGTTCCCGGAGCTAATATTCACTCTGGTATGCTTTTTGTACTATTTAAATATGTTTATCAGTGTCTGGCATCCATAAGACGAGCTCTGCTTAGCCGTTAGACCATCCTGCCATCTTGGTGTTAGATAATATTTTTTTGACGCCTGGCGAGGCCGAGGCCAAACGCGAACGATTTTGAAATAAACAGCTTTATTGCTGGTTTTGTTGGTGGTAATCTTCAGCCCCAAATCAGTACCCAGAACGCTAAACGTTGAAAATAATTTAAGCAATTAAGAAGCTTCAGTAGTTGAAACAGCGTTCACGCATTACAAATATTGTTAATACTTACCTCGAAAAAGAGAACC
Source organism: Udea olivalis (assembly GCA_947369235.1). Taxonomy (NCBI): domain Eukaryota; kingdom Metazoa; phylum Arthropoda; class Insecta; order Lepidoptera; family Crambidae; genus Udea; species Udea olivalis. The sequence goes on from OX376347.1 coordinate 22,237,750, forward strand.
AGAAGATAGTTTTAAGACCTAACAGAATCCTAAATTAAGCTTTAATGTATACGTTTGAAGACGAATTTTATTTCCATAAAAGAGGAATTTTATTGCTACGGAAAGTACATTTGTAAAGTCGTACCTAGCCTGTTTATTTATTTAGGATGTTAACACTTTAACTGCTGCTGGATCTAAGATGGGTTTTGCGTGCTCGAGTTTTTTGGGGCAACCTCCTTTACTGTCAAGTCCAGCTTTTTGCGCATGCATCTGGCAACTTAAGGCGCGGCGCGGGAGGGGGAGGGGGGACGATAAATAACCCTCTGGAAGGAAGTGCCCTGTTTAAATAAACATCGCCGCAAAGTGGCCGTGCCGCAAAAACGCGCCCAATTAACAATGTGAACATTACACACCACAGTGATTAATGTCTGTTTGTTTGCCAAAATTTCACATTTTTTTTTGATGTTGTCCTGTGGATGGAACCAGCCATCATTTCCCATGGTTGCACTGTGCATGACATGTTTAGTGTCCTATTTCAGCCATATCTTTATTTATGATAAATTGTGAATTGGTCACTAGATAAAAAGGAGACCAGTACGTCTACCACGAATTGCCACTTTGAATTTGCATTACCGTTCGCGTGAAAAATTGTATTGGGATTTGACATTGTCATGTCATGTCATGTCAAATCCCAATACAAAATTTTACGCGGCACTCTGGTAGAAATTCACGAAGTTTCGTGAAACTTTGGAAGGTTAAAAAGGACGCAAAACGTAGTAGTTTAAGAATGGGTTTTATGTATTTTGTACAATAAAATACGGTTATTGTAATACCAACAAATCAAAATAAATTTGGCACGCCAAGCATTCATTTATTTAATCTTTAGTGTACAAAAAGTATAAAAGGCGAGCTTAATGGTAAAAGCATTATCTACCAGTCAACCATTGGGCGGGACAGAAATGCTCCCAGAATACACACATACCAAATCATATATATATATATATATATATATATAAACAACAAAGATAGAAACTAGAAAAATTCGACCTGACCCTAGGACTCAAGCGGGATTCGAACTCGCGGTAGCTCAGTTGGAAGAGCAGCCACCCGAATTGTGGAAGGTCACGGGTTCGAATCCCGCTTGAGTCCTAGGGTAGAACGAATTTTTCTAGTTTCTATCTTTGTGTAAAAAATAGAGCATTGTTAAATGCTAGAAAAAATAAAAATTCATATATAAATAACATACTCACTTTTCCATAAGAAATGACGAAGATAGAGGAAAATCTGTGGGAATTACGTAGAATTACTGAGATACTCGAGGGCTGATTTTTTGAAAGTGGCTTTAGTTTGAACATTTTAATAGCGACATTTTGATAGTCGTCAGTATGTTTTTGAATGACTGAAAATTCACGTAACTACGTGTTTGACGAACGGGAGTAGGGCCTCTGAAACTAGGTCACCTTTATTTGGGTCTACTCGATGTTATGTTTCACGATTTGACTTTTGTTGAACTATAGCAAAAGAAAAAGGCAATCGTCGACACATTTCAAAAGCCAGATCATTAACAAACTTGTGCTGAAATTATCTGACGTTAAACTAAGCAGAGTTTTGATAATAATTGTCAGGGACTGGTAAACATATTCAAATTCTTTGTTCCATAATTAAATAGACATTATAGAGGATCAAACCAACGCCCGTATGATCTTTACTGCTTTCAACTAAAAGCAATTGTGCTCCAACAGAATAAAATATGCTCGTGATCGTCATGCCTTTTAAATCAAGAATAAACATTAAACATTAATCAACAGATTGGAGTAATCGGAAGTAAAATGAATTTTGTATTAATATCACGATAACGAAGTGAGCAACCCCGGGCGATTAACTGCGTAGCGATGGTTTGCATCTATAATAAATGAAGCTTGTAAGCGTCGGAGCGGTCAGGCCAGGGATGCCTGTAGCTCAGCAGTTCACCTGATTAAAATAAATAAATATCTTACACCAGGATCATTTGACCCCAAACTTAGCAGAGCTGGTACTATATTGTCAGAGACTGGTAAACATTCATAAATATTTCTAAACACATACTTCTCCCAGACACACCACAAACACAAATGATCGTCACATTAATGTTTGTCAGGGGTGGGGATCGAACCCACGACCTCTGGTGCTAAACACAGGACCGCTACCATTGCACTAACAGGCCAGTCAAAAACTGAACTGTTTGTTCTGTTTTGCGAGTTACTATTTATTTCAAAATAGATATTTTTTAATTAATTTAGCATAAAACCAGTCACTTTTCTATATGACTGCAAATGATAAAAAATGCAATCTGTGCTTAGTTTGGGGTCAGATAGTCAAAATGCTAAGCGATACTATGAGCATTCAATTTTAAATATGACAATATAATGTGGCCAACCTATGCAACAGGATACTCACGATTCAGAATACCGTGTATAGATCTTTTCCCTGTGCATTGAAAAACAGGAATTGCATATGTCGCGATTTTACTTAAAATATCTTCTATAGGTACCTACTATCTACTCCTTCCCCTCCTTGCGCCGTGTATCCTTAATGCTGAGGGTCGTGACCTCCTCGTAAAATTCTCGTTCAGCCTATTTCTCGCCACCCCTTCCTGTCTTCGGCAGCGCGAACCGCAGCGCAGACGGTAGTCTCTAGCTCCACTCGGACCTGGTCTGACCAGCGCATGGGGGACCGTCCTCTGGATCTCTTTTCTTATATCTTACCCATCAGCAGAATCTTTTCCAGGTAGTCGCCCTTTTTCCGAGTGATGTGACCAAAAAAATCCAAGATCCGGCGCAAGCACACAGTGGAGAGCCGCATCCTGATGCTGAGTTTAGAATGTATGGATGTATTGGTGCGGTGTTCTTATCTACTCCTATGAATGTAATATTTTAATTTGCACGTGACTCATGTTTAGTCAAATTGATCATAGTTCTTATATGTAAACTTATTGATTTGTTTCTCTTGTCAACGCCGCAGTTGTATGGTTTCTCAAACTTTATCGCCAGCCCTACCGGTCACGGGTCCGCGGTCTGCGCCGGCCCAGGGCCCGGCCCTGCCAGCGCCCCCTACGTGATCACCATCGGTATGTTTTCGCTTTTGAACACAATTAAAGTCATATCGGTATAGATTTAACAGTCTAAAATTTACATAAAGATTTGTTTTGTTCCAATAAATTGGGGTCAATTTACGGCGGCCCGGCCCGGTTCTTTAATTAATTGTGCACTGCTAATATGAATTTTAATAACGTTCCAGGTTATAAGGTTTTGTTTACGTCTTATTAAATATAACGACGTAGTTTAACTCAGCTCTAAATCGGTGACTGTCGTGAATTTGCACAAAACCGGGAAAATGGCGACTTCTCGTGTCGCAAGCCAAGACATACTTTGGATCACTGAGCCATCGGAGTAGTGAGCACGCTTCAACAATTTTTACAATAAAGTAGAAAACGTCAATCTGCTTTTATGTCAACAATTGCGGAAGTAATAACGATAAACATTATTTTCAAACGAACGGTTAAAGTTATTGATCAATGGTCGATACATTAAGATTGCCGTCGTTTATTATTAGGTCTGTATCGAAGTAATAAATAGTGGCCTTTGTCCCGTGGCGCGTTCGCATTGGCGCAGTTTGCGCGGCCTCGAATGAATACAGTTTTATTGAACCTCCGCACGACGGACGTGGTAAGACAAGTAGAGACGAGACAACGGGACCTATGTGAGCTTTTCCGTCTTTGATTGGAAGAAAATATGTATTCAATAGAAAGGTGTATTGATGAGAAAATAGTTTTCTTATGTTTATATGCTGGTCCGTGAAGGTGATAGATATATTCTCAAATATCCATAACCTATGACCACTGGCTATCTCCGGTCTTCCAAAGGTCGGCAGGTCTGTGTGTATTCCTACGAACACGAAGACAGTGTCACTATCTGTCACATAAACTTCCACGATTTTCCAGGATTTCGAAGCACATGTCAGTCAGAATTGATCTTCTGTTTAACCGTTGCGGTTCATACAATACATGAATAATGATAAATAATAAATAAATATCTGGGACAATTTACACCAAGATCAACCGAACATCTGACATCTGGATCATCTGAGCTTGTACTATGGGTGTCAGAGACTGATAAACATACTTAAATATTTCTAAATACATACTTAATAGATAATAACACCCAGACACACAACAAACACAAATCTTCGTCTCATAAATGTTTGTCCTGGGTGGGGATCGAACTCCCGACTTCCGGCGCTGAAGGCAGGCTAGCTGCCATTGCACCAACAGGCCAGTCAACATAACAGTTGCCGCTGATGGGGTTATCTTTTTAAAAGTTCTAATTTTTGTTGTAGACTTTTTTAAGTGGTGGTGGCCGTACTGATAAGGACCGTGCGCACCTTCCCGTAACACATTTAACTGTAAGTGAAAATGTAACTATTCATAGGTCATAAAAAACATAGTCTGGTGCATAACTAAAGAGTTTTCGGTTTTATGAACTATTTTTGCCGCTGAGTGGCCAACAATTTGCTCTCGGTGCAGCCAACAATTCTTAATTTCTGCAAATGGGCCTCTGAAGAGCACTTTCAGTGTCATTTTTGCAGCTGTGCCAACGCTTTGAGCTTAACAATTCATAAGTTATAAAAGTGAAACATTGTGCTTTTCACAAACGGGGACAAATTGTAATAAATGGGTTTGATGATTATGTGAGTTTTTCAATTATTGAAATGTATATTAGATGTGAGACCTTGAAAGTAATTGAAAAACACTATCTGTTAAATCTACAACAAAACAATCAGTGGCAATAAATTAAATTCATCTTTTTATGTGAGAAATATGCTATAAGATTATCAAATATGTTATAAATATGAGTATGAAACTTTGAATGTTTCTTTATTTTCAACCGACTTCAAAAAAAGGAGGAGGTTCTCAATTCGACTGTATGTTTTTTTTTATGGTTGTTACCTCATAACTTTCGACTAGCTGGTGCTTCCCGAATGGTTCCATTTTAATTTGGTCTAGTTCTGACAGTGGCATCCATGAGAAAACCATATAAGTCTTAAATCTAGATATACACAATTCGCGATAAATGGACGACAAATGGACGAATAACTCAATATTACGTCAACCGATTTTGATAATTCTTTATTTATTTGAAAGCTGATGCTGCCCGTGTGGCCCCATTTTAATTTGGTCCAGTTCTGACAGTGGCATCCATGGGAAATCCATATAAGTCTTAAATCTAGATAAACCATATGCGCGACAAATGGACGAATAACTCATTATCACGCCAACCGATTTCGATGCTTCTTTTTTTATTGGAAAGGATATACTTCAAGAGTAGTTTGATGAGTGTTAGGTTCTGATTAAGGGATCCATGACAAAGTAACGGAACTTTTCAATTCTTAGGAGCAATTGGACGATACTTTTTCGATGTATAAAATAAATAAGAACTATTCACTGAAAATCAAGAAATAAACAAAAATTTTAACAAAAAAAAAAACAACTTCAAAAAAAACTATTCCAAAACAAAGCACTAAAAAGTAAAGAAATCATTGCGTATTCTTCTAAAACTTACACGATAATATAATGTAGGTACAATTATTGTTATTGTTGGAGTCGGTGTCAGCCAATGTAGGTTTGTAACTACCTATTATCGTGTAAGTTTTAGAAGAATACGCAATGATTTCTTTACTTTTTAGTGCTTTGTTTTAGAATAGTTTTTTTTGAAGTTGTTTTTTTTTTTGTTAAAATTTTTAATCAATATCTCACTCAGTTCAGGAAATATTTATGTAAGTGACTAAATATTTTGACCTAAGCGCTAGTAGACTAATATGTTATTCTCTTTCTAGAGATAAGCCCGCTTGTACTTTCGTTGTCCTTGTCCTTGTCCACTGTAATTGTCTTTTTAATATTATAAGTTATAAATGAATGTAGGTTGAAAGTTAATGTTTCCTAAAAACAAAGAAGTACTTTATCATTGAATAATGGACTATTCTCCATTAAAATGGAAATGAAAGTTCAACTGTGACAAGGGTAAAGCTTTGCTCCCTACAGTTCTCATAGATACAGATATCTATGGTCGTTCTGTGTGTTTGCAAGCGGTAGATTTTGGCCTTTCCGATTACTTTTAACCGGCTTCAAAAAAAGAAGGAGGTTCTGAATTCGACTGTATTTTTTTTTGCCTCATAACTTTCTACATATCAGTTCAAGAAAAAAGGTATTCATTGGCTGACACCGACTCCAAAAATAACAATTGTTGGCAACACAGGCGTGTTGGCAGCACCGGGCGACGTCACGGCGTTTGACGTACCGGGCGAAGGCGACTTTTGCTCGAGCCACCGCACGGAACGTTGAATACACGCTTAGATAAGTGCTTCTTTTTGTGTTTTGCCCTTGCTGAGAAAAAGATTTAAAGAGTTTGTTCTGCGGATAATTATACTCATTAGTACTTTAGTGATTATTTAAATATAGCCGGTGATTCTCATTGTTACGCGTTTATTTCTACCCTCCGTTAGAGAAATAGTTAACACAATAGTTTATGTCGTAACCCTATGCTTGTACTTTCGCGATTTTCTTTTTCGTGATTGTATCCTCTCATAAATATCGCGAGTTATGCTGCATTAATGAATTCCATTTAAATGTTAGAAATGCCTTATAGTACAAATTTCGGCAGTGCAACGTAGATAAATTTAGACTTTCGATATAAGTAATTGTACTTACGAAGATATCATTTAATCATTATCTGGGTTACTTATTTTGGACCGATACCTACTAGCTTAGGGAATTAACATCTAGATAAAAAGTTTCACTGTCGACAGTTAAGTTCAAGCTCGCGTCACATGTTGCAAACTAATGTGGAGAGGAAGCGGCCACATGACATGGTTTTTGCGAGAGAAGTTCACTCGTTGACCGCAACGGCACTAGTCACCGGACTAGGAGCAGTCAGACCTTGACGTCGAACTCCACACACAAAAACTGTGTTGGCTGAGTACCTCGTGTTTTGCTAAACGGCGCTATACGAAGTTTTCGAATCTCGTAGTTCCAATATATACAAGTAAAAGTTTGTCAACATCGGGAGTTATATGGGTATTATATACTTTGGGTATGTTGCAATTTGTAATTAGGTAAAGTATTTCGTTTTTAGTAGTTGTTTTTTCCTGTTTTTGCAAAGTCGACATAGATAATATTTATGTCACATGTGCTATGTTCATGGTATGTACGCTGATCGACATAATGCATTTATTCATGTATTGACCGCACAAACTTAATGACGAAAGCCACATTTAAGTCAATCAATCAATTAATCAAACGCTTTGTTTGTAAGTAAGTCTGTTTCTTACTTTAGTGCATAATTTTGAATTAAATAGCAAATGCAAGTGAATAATTAATACATAGCATTTGGTTGGTGTGTACCGCAATAAACTACAATATTAATAGGGTGAAATTAAAGGTGTGCCTACTCAGACATGAAAAGGAATTATGTTTTATAATTTAACTATGGTTTACGGTAGCTATATTTACTGTTAAGTTTTAAATTCCAAAATTCGATGAAACTTTATTAACCGGTGAGCGCTCGAGCTGTTTATTCTGATGAGTTTTACGAAAGCGTTTACCAGCTGAGCCCCCGGTCCAATATCGAGTTTCGCGGAGTTGCATCCTCTGCTCATTCCACGAAAGCGAAACTACGCACCCGACGAACTTCCGCAGGCGTTACTTGCTGATCGCGCAAACTTATTGTATCTGCGGAAAGTGCTTAGCGATCGAGAATGACGGCAAAAGCTTTCCGTTATCATATAAAAAAAAACTTAAAAATTGCCTGGCAGTTTTGACACTCATTTTTAATAATGATATGAAGTCCTGTACCCAGCAATGGGAAGGCATATGCTTAACAAAATATAGTTGAGCTTCACATGAAGTAAAAATATATAACACCTCCGTGGCCGAATGGTTTCAGAGCTCGGCCTGAATCCTGCAGGTCCCAGGTTCAATTCCCAGGTCGGGCAAAGTGTTTTCGGAATTTTCGAAACATAGCCCGGGTTTGTGATCACCAACTCGCATTTGGCAAGCGTGTCACCCACGTATCAAATCCACTGTAGCGATGACTTGATTTTAATGATGGAGGCCTTAGCCCAGCAGTGGGACAGTATACAGGGTTATTGATAAAACATCAACAACCTCGCAAGTCTAGGTAGCTACCATCATACACAACAACATTTTTTCTACGACTTCTGATAATTTGACCCATTTTTCTTTCATAAAAAAATAATTATCAATTTAATTTTACGTCTAAGGTAAACAAACCCTTCCGAATCAAGGGGTTTGAATCCGGATCACTTACTACGTACTTCATATCACTATCAGCAGAATCGCGCATAGTTCTCGGGCGCATCGCCTTTTCGTATGTGTATGATAGACTTACAAATGTCACGACAGTACAATAAAATCTTGGGCAATCATTTTTAAATAATGTATCAACTTATGATAAAACTCGTAGAACTAATGTTGTTGTGTATGATGGTAGCTATCTAGTCTTGATAGGTTGTTGATGTTTTATCAATAACCCCGTATAGGCTAAATACTTTACTACTATAGTTCTTGCAAATTAGAATCTAACGGAATAAACTTTATTGTTCGGTATTAAGAGTTTCGGCACGCGCGCTCGTAAAATAATTGTACTGTATGTATCATTTTAAAACAGTTGAGTAAAAGTACGCATTATAAGATACATTTCCTTACTGAACCTCGACAACAACCCGTTCCAATGAATTCAAATAGAAATAAAACTATTTCAATTTACTCTTGGATGTATTTGACCTATATCTGTAAGAATAATTCAGCGTTCTGGCCGAGACAAAGACAGGCGCGATACAATCTCGAGTTTAACCGACGCGAACTTTCAGCTAGCTTGAAGTTCACTATTTATGTTTCATATTCCACAGAGCACGCGTACGTACCGCCTCGGTTTCTGCTTCTGCGAATTTAATAGTAGATACAAACGAACGTTACTCACAGAAAGGTTTCGCTTGTACATTTTGCGCCGTAAAAGCTTGTTTCGTAGCCACATTCTAGCAGCTATTGGATGACAAACGTTGCTCACCAACTGCAAATTTCTATGGTGGATGTAAGTATTTGTACATGATATTTGACTGTAATTCACAAAACTTGGCTATATAAAGAGAAAAACTCATCATCACAGCGCACTGCCGCGCTAGTTAATTTGATTACCAGCGCGGTGGATCACTTGCAACGAGTGTAATTTGATGTACGACATTACCCGACTGTGAACGCGCCTGCAACTGTTCACCACAATGTGGACGATGTGAACCCTTTCAACACCTTGCCAGTCTTCAGGTAATGCGATTCTAGCTCTCAGCTATAACTGCCTCATTGACAATCTTCTACAGACACGAGCATGTATGTAAGGATTACTGAGAATGGATCAGATCGTAGCAAGTGGTAATATGTCAACTTTTGCAACCACACCTTTAGTAAGAAAGGCGTGATGGTATGCACAAATAACATTTGGACATCTTTGTAAATCATCAGCAGGTCCAGAGCTTGTACTATAGGAATCAGATACCGATACAGCACACGCTTAAATGGGCAGTATTATCCAGACCAAAAAACGACTCGTCCAGTGCAATATGGTGGTAGGGTTAAAACAAACTACTGGCGCCTTAGCAGGCAGGGTATACCAAGCCAATGAGCCAGTCACATCAGTGTAGTCATGGGGCTGGTTAATTTGATTACAGATTACCACTGGACGCATCAGTGCAGCGGCGTAATTTGTTGCGCGCCATTACCCGACCGCGATAGCGCGCCGCGACCGCTTGCCGCGACGCGTTCCGCTTGTGTCACGACAACTGTGTACACTTCAGACTTCACTTACAACGCCCTGTACGTCTACCACGAGTTACCATTTTAAATTGACATTATCGTTCGCGTAAAAAAATTGTATTGGGATGCCACAATATGACATGTAATGACAATGACTTTTGACTTTTGACTGGCCAGACAGCGATCCTGCCTTTAGCGCCGGAGGTCGTGGGTTCGATCCCCACCCATGACAACATTCATGTGCTGAACATTTGTGTTTGCTATGTGTCTGGGTGTTATTATCTATTTAAGTATGTATTTAGAAATATTTAAGTATGTTTATCAGTCTCTGATGCCCATATTACAAGCTCTGCTTAGTTTGGGGTTATCAGCATTTAAAAAGTCATAAAGAGGAGGTCCCATTTCTGGCCAAGTATATGAACCTATTTAAAAAATGAATAAAAATCTACTGATTCCGGTAAAAATACAAACAATAAGAATAATTATTTCATGTTCTGGTTCTTAATTATAAATTATTCAGTATTCGAGCCGAGTTTGAGTATAGCAGTTCACTTGTCTATAGACATTCAGAGCGAACTGCCACTGTCACTAGTGTCACTCGTATTGTGTTCGTAATATTAATTTAGGATTTCGATTTTTAAATTCCACATGTATTTGTCCCAGGTCAGCTTTGATGACCGACTTGGTGTAATGGTTAAGAAGTTGGCTACTACACCAGAGGTCGCGGGTTCGATCCCCGCACAGTACAAACATTTGTGTGCATGAACATGTCTGTTTGTACTGGTCTGGGTGTCTCCTATGTATAATAAGTATGTATTTACAAAAGAAAATGTATTTAAGTATGTTTATCCGTTGTCTAGTATCCCATAACACAAGCTTTAATTAGCTTACTTTGGGGCTAGATGGCGCTGTGTGGAAATAATGTCCAGGGATATTTATTTATTTATTTATTTTATTTTGAACACTTAGAACTTCTAATGCTATTTAGGCAACAATAACCTCTAAAGTTGTTCGTAACAACTATTTGTTTATGTACCTATACATAACCTCCGTTGTAGTATAGTATCACAAATTAAACATGCGCGGCGCTCTGACATCTGATAGCCCGCTTAGAACAACACGCCATTTTTGACGCACGCACACAGATACATGAGTTTACAAGCGAAGTCAGTGAGCTTCGGTGAGTCGGTAAGTCGCACTGTCGCGAGTATTTTTGTTTTTGTCGAACTTGGTGCAATTTTTCACATGATGAATTTTGTTTTTGGCCGGTTCTGTCAAGTAGGTATAACTTACTTACTTCATTTTAAAAATTCAGAGCGAATATAGTAGTAACCCTAGGCGGTTCACGCAGGTTTTGGAAAAAGGTGCGAGCGGCCCTTCTGTAAACTTTTTATTTTGTGATAGTATTGTCGAATTGACCACAGATTACTATATATCTGTAGCAAGCTATTGACAATGCATAATCTGTGTTGACACATTTCCGCCATGATGTTTTTTGTCGTGTGTTGCATTTCTGCTCATTTGAAATCTTGTTTGAACCAAGTAATTAAAGCTTTTAAAGGAAATTTAATATTTCAAACTACATGAGATTTATTAAATCGCGAAAAGAAATAACAAACGGCCGGAGGTAAACAGCCTTCAGAGCTGCGCGTAGGCTCATTAATGGCTCATTGGTGCCATCAGTAATAATGATGACAATACTAAAAAGCAACGTTTTGTACTTCATCTAGGTATACGGTACGCTAAAGCAACACTTGAAATGGCTGACTCTTTGATCTATCCACAACTTACGTGTACAATGTCGTCCTTACGTCGCGTAATTACTTCCTATCATCGCCCATATACATAAGAGTAGTTCAACAAAGTGATATACTATGGTCTTTGTCTCGAAGAGGAAAGGGCGTGGGACATTGTTCAGTCTAGATATAAACTTTGGACTAGGCGAAGTGATAGGCATAATTTATAGCCTCTCTCAACGGTCCTTAACAAAAGCGTTTGCGTATCTCATGTGAGAAAGCACATGCTGCTTTAACTAAGTAAAGCAAGTTTTATTTCATAACGGAACAAAAAAATAATACAACGCTCCATTTTGCGTAATCTGAGAGAATTGAATTTGAAACCGTTTTTTAACGTTAAATAAGATTATAGCTTTGAAACTAGACTACAATTTATTACATGTAGGTGACACCACAATCGAAAGTAACTCATGTATTTTTAAAGTTTAAGAGTTTGTTAGTGTTTTGTTCATGATCATTATGTATACATAATATGTCGTAGAATTAGGAAAAGCCGCAATTTCCCGAAAATAATCAGGATAATAGCGAAATTAAATGTCAAATTCCTATTATCCGCCATTGCGCGATCGTTATCGCTCGTGTACACCTGATCCGTTATCGGCCGAACTAGGCTCAGCCGTCAACGGCCAAACTCGGCCGATCAAATCAAACGTATGTAAATGAACGGTGCACGTACAGCAGAACAGCAGAACTAAGCGATAATTTAACGTGTTAAAATTGATGATTTTACAAAAACTATGAAGCTTATTAAATTATTAAGAATATAAATGAGACATTTCATTAATTATTATGGAGATATGCTGCTTGTGTCATTTTTTTTACGTATTTTTCATTCATAAAAACAAATTGTAAGTTTGTTCAATTATCATTACCTTTGCTGTTGACTGTACACCAAAACCGATTTTGTCGGCTAATGGCGGACAGAACTACTCGTACGATTACACGTTTGATTTGATCAGCCGATGACGGCCGTTGACAGCCGACCATAGTTCGGGCGATAACTGTTTAGGTGTACGCGAGCCGATATGCCTACGTAGGTACAATCTAGACTTACCTATGGAATCATTTTATGGGGAAACTGTACTGAGGTAAAAGGCGTTTTTATTTTACAGAAAAAATGTGTTAGAATACTTACCAACATTGATCAAATGGATTCATGCAGACCTTATTTCAAAAAACATGCCATACTAACTTTGACCTCTAAGTATGTACTGGAATGTAGTAAATTTGTACGAACACGTGCAGATTTGTATTCTCATTAAAAACGCTTACTTGAAGAGAAATAATAGAGTAGTTAACCAACTGAAAGGCACACTTAAACTGCTTATATTAGGGCCACAATCCATGGCTATCAAGATTTATAATAGACTCCCGAATGAAATTAGAGAAATTATATATATCAAACCATTTATTCTTAGTTTAAAAAACATCTGATTACTAAATGGTTCTACGACCTAAAATAGTATCTTGTTGATGGATGAAAAAACAACTTGTTCTTTTTATTCCTGAAAAATGTTAATTTTTGTTTTGGTTTTATGTAATTATAAGCGCGCATTATATACAATTGTACCCTCTAAATATTGCAATGCCCTAACAGGGCGTCACAAGCACTGTACTTAGTTTAAGATCTATTTAATACTGTGGCAAGCAATAAATAGTCTGAATCTGAATCTGATATACCGCAAGAACAAAGATAGTAAACTGCTACGTGTCGAATGGTTCATGCTACTGAGTGTTATCCAAAAATAGTAAAAAACCAACAGTGGAGGCAAATCTTATTCGTGTTAGAGACTCGCAAAACAAATTTTAAACGAGGTTTGGTGTTGTATTTTGTCGATTTCGCAACCGTCAAAGATAATAAAAGGATTCACTCCGCCCGTGAATATTTCAAGACGGTTTTGTTCGTACATTCGTTTGTCTCGTAGTTGACAAAGGGCGTTTTTCGGAGGTATTATTGTCTTTTAAAGGATCTGTTTTATTTAAGTCGGCTGACTTTCCCCCATCACTTGTCGGATTTCTTTTTAAGGCGTTCTTTTCTAATTTATTCTTAAGTTCTTCTCAATACCTTACAATGGACAATATTTATAAGTTACTTGTATTACAGTTATCTTTGAAATTGAAAGTATAAAAGTTTACCATTCTCGATTTTTTAAATGCCACTCAATGTCAAGAAGCACTTAAAATGATGCTGTTCCACAATATCTGAGTAGAAAAAACGAAACTGATTTACCTCAAGTCCTCATAGGTTCTTGGGTTTGTATGAAATATCATAATAATAACTGACTAGTTATCAGTATGAAGGTGTAGAGATTTTTGGTTCGTAGGTGTATCAGCTTTATAAGTCTTACAGACTGTAAAATATTAAAACATGTGTGGTCTCTGAAGCACAAAAACACTCTGATATAATGCAAGTAAGCACCTTAAGTGATGCGAGAATTATTTTTTGATTTGTCGAGGCCTCAGTTAAGTGATCTCTGGTTGTTTAAGTTTCTCAAGCATGCCTTTTTGATGAAAAACGCTAGAGAAAACTAAGCAAACTACGTCATTTGTCCATCTATAATTTAACCGGTATAGGATTCATTCTTTGTTTGATAAATGACATAGTAAAAGTGAGGGCATTGACGGAGGCTAGCACTAGACCGTGAAAGGGTAGTCAAAGTACTCGTAAAGGCGTACCTAGGTAGAACCACCGGCAGATAATACCTGAACGGCCTTTATAAAGGGTATGAAAATTTTACTTTGTGAATGAATTAGCTACGCCAGGGTTACAGTCAGATGAAATGACTAAGTGGGAGCGCCAAATTAAAAAAAAATGTTAAAGCTTTCATACAGATAGTCCCGGGACGACAATGCTTCCATCATCACGAACAATTCATTGCTGCAATTGATTGTATTGGCGTTATAGGAAGGTTATTAAGAAAAATAATTATTTTAGTTATTAAAAATTTCAGTAGTTATGATTACTATTGTAAAACACTATGGAAAAATAATATGATTAAATAAAACTATAAAGCCAAACCGGGACTTGCAACACTTATATCATTAGTTTAAACAAAAAGCTCTCTCTTAAATTAATAGCGATGATTTAAATATATCATATTTAAAAGCTAAATGTATAATTTCTATTGTAAATCATTATGCGTTAATTTCGTGAGGAAATCCTTCGCCGTGTTCTTTTAAAAATGTGCTGTGCTGTGCAAAAACTTAATTCAAAATTAGCCTTTGAATATTGCTTTTGATCATAAAGCGTCGCGATCAGGAAGCGTGGGAATAATTAATGGCTGGTGTCTCCAGAGATAATGGTGTTATCATTTTATAATATCTGCTGGCCGGCGCGGGCGCGGCGCCGCGGGGTGTGGAGCAGTGAAGCGGTAATTCGATTTCCGTGTCGCGTCAGCTGATCGCCGACACAACTTATATTATTAACGAGCAGTTTAACTGCGATCATAATGACACTCGCCATACAACTTATGCATCTGAGCTGATTGATTTAGGCTGTCGTGATGAGTGTTATCGGATGTTTGGCTAATTTTAAAGGGGCTAGGGGGTAGTCCTTACTGTTTATATCACTTATTATAATGCTTTTTGTTCTTTAGTATGCGTAAGCGCCACTTATAGATGAGCCAGTCCCATATCGCGCTAAATCTGCCGGTCTCTGTGTGGCATGTTGCATAGCAACTCGAACGTTACAAAAAATCCCGGTCTCGGTACGCTCCCGGTCTCGCCTTAGTTAGGTCTGCGCTTAAGATATTTGATTAAATATTAATTCTAATGATAGTCTAGCAAACAGCTATTTTTCAAGAGGTCCCTTAACTGTCTAATTCCAGTGTAACGCCAAGTCGTGAAAGTTCACAACTGCAGTGCAATAAACCGTAAAACGTTCTCAAACTACCGCGCAGTTTTTTATCCGCTAACTTGAGAACAAGTAAGTACTGAACCTAGACTTGGCTATTGCTTTTTCTTCAAAATACGGTTGCAAGGCTTTTGTAACAGAAAATTTAAGTCTGACTGAATGGCATTGCAAAAGATATTCTATTGCATCTACTAATGTATGATGTATTTTTCTTTTTGTTTTGTTCTTCTTAATGTTGGATATCGCTTATTTTGAGATTTACTTGACTGTCAGCTTGTGGTGTTTGTTGCTTTTAATTTATTAATTTTGTGACTGATTGGATTTTGACATTTGGATTTATGATTTAGTTTTTGTGGTAATATTGTTTTAATTTGACGACACGATTGGCGCAGTGCGCTGTAGCACGGTTTCTCGTCATGTTTTCCGTAGTGTCCCGGGTTCGATTCCCCGCCGGGACAATTCAGGAAACGATCTTTTCTTAATTGACTCGGGTCTGGGTGTGCTAGGAGACGCCCCTAGCTTATTTCCTTGTGTGGTGCCTCGTGACACAGGGATATTAATCCCTACTTCGAGACCATTACTGGTGTGTTGTCTGGCGCATTTTTATTGTTTATCTATTTATTGATTCGATTTGAGAATCAAAAAGGAGAACGACACTATTTGCATATCGACAGATCGATAAAACATGGGTAGAACATTTCTAATTTTAAGATCTATTATAATTGTACAATGTTCAGTAAATGAATAAATATTCTATTTTAATGTTTGACGACTTGCGTAGATCCGTGGTTACCAGTGGCGGTGAAAATTTTTGGTCCGGGGTTTGTGGGTTTTGCTTTTATTCATAACTTAACACAAGGAAAAATCTTAACGTAAAGCGAGAAAAATTTAAGTATTCTTCTACTATTTTACAACTGTGATATATATTATGATATAGGTATTTTTTGACGACCGACTTGGTGTAATGGTTAAGAAGTTGGCTACTACACCAGAGGTCGCGGGTTCGATCCTCGCACAGTACAAACATTTGTGTGCATGAACATGTCTGTTTGTACTGGTCTGGGTGTCTCCTATGTATGATAAGTATGTATTTACAAAAGAAAATGTATTTAAGTATGTTCATCTGTTGTCTAGTATCCCATAACACAAGCTTTAATTAGCTTACTTTGGGGCTAGATGGCGCTGTGTGGAATAATGTCCAGGGATATTTATTTATTATTATATATTTATTTTAAAAATTAATTTATTGTCTGACAGGCTGTGGCATTAAATGAATGAAGATGCCAACATTATGTTGCAGTCATAATATAAGTAGGTACTCCAAACATACGAGTAGAATATGAAAGTGAAAAGTCTAAAAACACCAAACATTGGAGTCGTGTAAGAGAAGTGTATGCATTTAGCATATTTTTCTCGTAAGTATTGCTCGTAAATCTTGAGTCGAAATGTATTCGGAGAGCGGAATGTTAATAACGGAGCGATTGTATCAGCCGCCATTACACGCCACCTGACTTACATCTGAACGTTTTTATGTGGAGTTTCGTTAACGCACCTTTGAAAATTCGCGTCGTAAAGTATGGTAATTTGTACGCTATCGGCCGGAGCAGACGCCGACGAATGGCGCTCGCGATAAACGCCGATAAGCGCGACACGCGACGACGCCGCCGGCAACTTCGCGCATTGACACACTTGCGAGGAGCGATGTGAGTGTATGTACAAGCTATCTTGCCACTGTCTTGCAATGGTAATCTATACTTATATTATGAAGCTGAAGAGTTTGTTTGTTTGTTTGTTTGCTCTGAGAAATCTTTCAGTGTAAGATATACCATTTATCGAAGAAGGTTATATCATCACGCTTAAACTAATAGAAGCGGATCACTAATGTAGATGTTTCAAAATCAGGGTTCTTTTTCCTTCCGAGAGCTTCCGCTGCGTGCGCTGCGTAAACGATTGACTTTTCGCAAAAATCATGTATATGACAGAATTATTTCACTTTA
The DNA here is from genome assembly GCA_947369235.1 of Udea olivalis. Taxonomy (NCBI): domain Eukaryota; kingdom Metazoa; phylum Arthropoda; class Insecta; order Lepidoptera; family Crambidae; genus Udea; species Udea olivalis. The sequence goes on from OX376347.1 coordinate 22,255,234, forward strand.
TAAGTTCTAAAAAAAGGCCGTAACAGCATATAGTCTATATTTTAAGGTTGGCTCACTATAGCCTTTTTTATGCCAACCAAATTTGTTCTAAAATAATGCATTATTTGCGAAGGAGTTTTTATAAACATGATATTAATACTTATCCAAATAAATACGCTATTCATCACAAATATTTAATTTAAAACAAAATGGCCCTTTGCATCATTCGATTTCAATGAATGTCTTAGGAGATATCGCAGTTTTCAAATAATAAGACCCAGTACTTTTACCTAACGTTTTCAAGTTCCATTCTTACTGTTATAAGCGTGATGTAGGTACACTCTAATAGCTCCTTAACGTACGTATTATTAAAATATATGTTCACCCTCTACGTTAACGAAGTCGCGGGTTAAAGTTAGCGTTAGCCTAAAGTAACTATTCCACTCGGACGAAGTCGCGGGCAGAAGCTAGTGCAGGATAAAACTGCTAATAGCGTATTTGAAAACACCCTCAGATTCTAAATTTTTTTTAGAATCTGATGGTGTTGTCAAATACCCTATTAGCAATTTGTTTGTTTACTAAATGTACATACAATTTTATAGCCCTTTAAACTTGGGTGGGAAAATCCATTATTAAAAGTGTTACCTAAATATAAAAACTATACCATTAGATAATCTACACAATTTATAGCAACCTTTGTTCATTAACGCAAAATTGATAAAGCTCCCGAACTAAGGTTTTGCAGAACATAAAGAAATAGATGGCAAATGACGAGCGCTTTAGGCAGGTTCAAAAACATGATTTTGCTAAATTGCTATAGTTATTATTTCGGGGTAGAGGAGTTTTTGTGCTTTAAAAAAAATTTTTTTACCAGTGTTTCTATTTTTGAGAGGTCTTTCGATAACCCCTTAAATGTTGTCAAAACCCTAGCAGAGTTGAAGGAGAAACTAAGCGATTGACTAAGCGCGCACAGCCCAAACGAATGATACTGAGAACAGGAAATTATGCACAGTTATTGTTTTAATGTGGGGGAGTAATAGGAAGAAAATATACGAAAAAACTAACCCAAATACCGTAACAAGGAAAAAAAAACTAATTGCTTAAGATATTGATCTTTGTATGTAAATTTGCATATTACAATTAAAATTTGCTAACCGCATTCTCACCACCCCGAAGATACCTGACCAATGGAAACTGAGCATTTTCATGCCGTTCTTCAAAGGCAAAGGCTCGGTGCAGGAGTGCAGCAATTATTGCGACATAAACGTGATGTCCCACACCATGAAGCTCCTCGAGCGCATTATGGACTCTCGGATCCTACAGGAGTGTACAATCTCGGAGTGCCAGTGATTCCAGTTCCATAGTTAGGACCGTTGAAGTACACCAAGGCTCCGTGCTTAGTCCGTTTCTGTGCAGCGTAATATAAGACGTTCTGGCAAACAGCATCCGAGACCACCACGAGCAACCACCCTGGTTGCTCATGCATGCTGACGATATTGCGCTGGCAGATTCGGTCGCCGTCCCCTGTCGCCGTCCCCTGTCGCCGTCCCCTGTCGCCGTCCCCTGTCGCCGTCCCCTTTCGCCGTCCCCTGTCTAAGTGGAAGAATTCACTTGAAAATGGCGGTCTGAAACTTAATGTGGCGAAGACGAAGTACTTGGCCTGCAACACCACAAATCTTTAGTCCATCCGCATAGGCGTTGCCGTTGTCGAGCGAACGGGCCGTGTCAAATACCTGGAATCTGTGTTAAGCGTGTCCGGGGACATCGACAGCGACGTCAGAGCACGAATTTCTGCGGTTCGGGCCAAATGGCGTGAGGTGACTGGTGTCATTTGTAACCCCAAAATGCCGATCAAGCTGAAGGACTACAAACCATCATTAGGCCTGTCCTTTTATAAAGGAGTGAAACATGGCCGTTACAAGAGCGACACAAGCAGGAGCTGCGCGTCACGGATATGAAGATGTTGCGGTGGATGTGTGGAGTCTTGCGCAAAGATCGCGTGCGGAACACCCACTTCCACAGTAACCTTCGTGTTCGTGACATCGCAGACAAGCGAAGCGCTGCCTTCGTAGGTATGGTCATGTCTCACGGAGATCGGCCAACTACGTGGGTAACAAATGTCTGGCCATGCCGCCTCCGCTGCATACCGGCAGAGGTCGACCCTGGGACCCCACATCCCAGTGTGGGTTCACAGCCGATATAGGGCGCACGGATGATGATGGATAAAAATTTGTGATATCAATTTTTATAAAATATTCTCATGAATGAATTTTTTTGTTCGTTTGGTTGATCCTATAGTACACTTTATATTACTGTCGATTTACATTCTTAGTCCGTACAATGTAATTCAACTGTTATAATCCTTCCAGCCCTCGAGTGAACACGGTCGACCTTTTCAGTTTTCAATGCTGAAAAAATTCAATTCATGCGTTTGTTTGAAAAGAACAAAAAAGTGTTGCTATTTCAGAAAAACTTTTTTGTCGTTTGCATTCGTTGAAAAAGCCTCTAGTTTTATGTTGCACAATTTGTAACAATCGTGCGATAGAAAATATTCTTTTTTATTTCAGTTTAAAATGAAACAAACCAATATTTGCATGAAACGGCAAATATAGGGGCTTTTTAAGCAATGGTAAGAGTTGCAATGATTGGCAGAATGTGAAATAGCGTAATAAGAAAAAATACGAGAATTGAGATGAGAATTAATTAATTAAAGGAGATGCACATAAAAATAACACTATTTAAGGCATACTGTCAATCCTTTTACACGAGTTCCCTCTGGGTCAACTATACGCAAAGGGCGCTGAAGGCACTGAAAGTGCAATACAACAATGCTTTCAGAGTACTGTTGGGGCTGCCTCGTTTCTCCAGCGCGTCCGGCATGTTCTGCGAGGCTCGCACGGACGGGTTTGACGCGATAATGCGTAAAAAGGCTGCCTCACTATTAAGCAGAGTGCGGAGCAGTACCAACAGTATTCTGGGGGTCATAGCCGAAAAATAAGATTGCCCTATTATAAAGCATCTCGTAAAATTACTGTGTGGCTAATTTATGCAAATATTGAGTTGTTATTGTGTTTCTTCCTGTGTCTTTTTAATGTGTTTTTCTTTAAAATTCTGTAATGTTGGATTTCATGTTATCTGAAAATAAAGATTATTATTATTATTATTTTAAACATCTGTTCAAGGAAGAAGGGGTTAGAAGAAAATATCTTAGACAAGATGAAAACCGTCTTAGAAGAGTTGAGACCTTACCCTGTAGGGAAAAAGAGGCGTGGGCTGGTATGTGTGTATAAAGCAATAAAGTGTTCATAAATCACTTTGCCGTCATTATTGAAAGAATTACGAACATGTGGCATTAAAGACTGGCAAAGTTGCACGACACGCGTAATAAAAACTCCGCGCCGCCATCGCGCCATCGCGGTGTCTCGCAACTTGCTTAATAAATCGCGTTTCTTGCGTGTATTATAAAACCGTTTCAGGAAATCTGTCGACATGTTCAACGTGTTACCGAAGACGAAGTTCTATAGAACATGTAATCTCTTTCGTTTTGTATCACATATTTTTTGCTTGCTTTTGTGATATAGCAAAGTAAAGGCGCTTTGTGCATTAGTGAAACATCCACAAAATGGTGCACAATTACTGCCAACTATGCGCTTATTATTACAGTCACGTTTGGTTTTTTTGTTGACCATATCAAATTTGTTTTGTTTTTGTGTAAAAGTTATTATTTTGTTAATTAGTATTTGACTTGGGTAGAACACAAAATTTTAGTTACATCAATAACACGACGACACGATTGGCGCAGTGCGCTGTAGCACGGTTTCTCGCCCCAATTTCCGTAGTGTCCCGGGTTCGATTCCCGGTCGGGTCAATTCAGGAAACGATCTTTTCTGAATTGACTCGGGTCTGTGTGTGCTGGGAGACGCCCCTGGCTTATTTCCTTGTGTGGTACCTCGTAACACAGGGATATTAATCCCTACTTCGAGACCATTACAAGAGGTGTGTTGTCTGGCGCATATTTATATTTATATTTATTTATTTATTTATAATCTACATAATCGCATGAACTCTCATCTGGGCAAGTGCTACTGTTAAAAAGGATATTCGTCATTATAACTCAGCTAGTTTCAGCCTAGACTAGAAATATTTTGAAAGTGTTTTCTTCACCAATCACATTCTAAACATAGCGTTTTAAAATTAATGATTTAAATGCACGGACATGGCCGGGAGGCAAGCGCTCGTACGTTTCCATCAGAGTTCTATCAGATAAATATTTAATCTATTATTGCACTTTGCTTTTAAGGCTTTGCATTATCTGTTAATATTTTCATTGATATCGTTTTTTTGATATCCATACATTAGACTACCGTAAGCTTTTTTGGGCTAGAGAACGTCTCGTAGTTATCCGAACGCTCCGCTGACCTCTCGATGTTAAACATTTATTCTTAATGATGTATCGGTTTTCTATATGTTACATGTTTGATATTTGTCATGCTAGTTTCGCTGTGAACGAGGAATTGTTTTAATTATCAAAACTCGTTTCCACAGAGTGGAGAGTAGGCCTGAACATTGTTTTTTCCAGTAGAGTTTTTATTCTGCTTTGTCTGCGGACCACTAAAATTGCTACTTTCCTGTTTATTTAGCTAAAAATAGCATTTTTCTGTGATTATTTTTGTGGCACTCTTCTTTTCAATTTACTTTTGGATTTTTAGATGTATTTAGATGTGTTGGACGCTGGTAAATTCAATCTTTAGGTTTTATCGTAAACGGCATCAAACTCAGGCTAACTTTTAGGAATACCACTGCAAAAGATACGCCTACCATATACATTTCCCCGAGTATTTTCCTCGAAAGTGGCCTGCATCGTCTCCAAAGTTGTCAATTCAACTTTTTTGCTAAAGTTATGTTTTTTAAAGGGAGTACAAAACTTATGATTCCCGCTCCCCTTCAGCGCGCCAGCTGAAATAATTTGCACAGACGAATTAGTCAGTGTCATTCAGATTTATTTATCTCACTTATTTGTATCCAAAAGTGAGCGAGTTTTTTTTAAATGGCGTTGCGTTTGAAATAACTTTGTTTTGCTTGAATGACAGAGGAACAATAATAAATGAATAATGGCAAACTCAAACTCGAATAGACTTTCACTAAAAGTACTTACTACTTTTAAATCGCAGGCAGGCGGTATTAGCAGAAAGAAAAATTGTTTACGACGGTATTGAGTTTTGTAAGAGTGCAGTCGACTGGGGTGACATTAGCTAAAACCGTTTTAGAGCCAAATTTGGAATGGCTTTAGTCGTCGGAGGCCACAGCGCCGCTGACACACCGGCTTCAGGCTAAATATAGTAGCCTGAGGCACAGCGAGCGCCGGGCGCGAGGCTGAGAGGCGAAAGCAACTTATCCGGATCACCTGCGCTTTGTGAACACCGATATTACCAGTAGTCGTGAACCATCAGAGGCCTAAACAAATACCCACCTGTTATTTATACGGTTGTACTTGTAACCACCCAGCCGCCGCTATCACTGCTGCTACTAACTCAAGTTTTTTTTTTATTATTTTATATATGCCCGTCAAGATGACCTCACTCCACCTGATGGAAAGCGGTCGTGAGGACCAGATATGAGGCTGACAAGCCCAGTCATTCAATGGAAGTTTATTTTTCAAACTAGCACACTTTTTTATACATACATATCGCTTAAACATATGATCAAAAAATAAGTGCCTCGCAACCACATATCTTATGTTAAATTGTTATAATTAATAAACCTATATTTTACACTTTTTATTGCGCAAAGCCATTATATGTGTTTCTGTTGACGCAATATTTCAACCAAGCATTGTTTGCGACGCCATTTTAATATTTTCACAGAACGGCTGAGCCAAAAGCAGAAAAATACGTGGAAATAAACTATTGAATTAATAATTGCCAAGCTTTATATAGCATTATATATCCATCATACTTGGTAGCCATCATAAAAACATTGATACGGATTGTAAAATTCAGATTTAACCATTATTTATTAATCAAAATAACATAACATCGTCTTACTTAAATACATCTCGCCAAACTGTACATTAAGTCTGTCTGTCTAGAAGTATAGCATTAAGTTTTTTTTTTAAGGCTGGGATTTAGCGCGCCGGCCGATAGAGCATTCGGTGGGCCACTGATTAGTTCTGCGCGACCGGAATAACGCCAACGGCTTCCTTCTGTTTTCGTGCAATGAATTTATTATGAAATAACATTTGACAAATAAAATTAAAAAGTTTTAAAAGTGGTCGACCTAGAATATACAAAGATCTATCTATGTATATAGGTATATATATATTTTTTAAGTGCAAAATGTTAATAACGAATATTTGAGAGTAAAACAAAAAAATCGTCAACGTAATTCTTTGTTTTTTTTATCGGTGAAATTATGCTATATCGTGTTTTATAAAAGTTGACCTACTCGTAAATTTTTTTATTTGCCTAAATATCTTTTAATTTAGTAGTTAACTTCAAACATTCAAACAAAGTCGATCAAATATTGACAATCTTGGGAAGCATAGCCTTAGGTAAATTTAAATTTTTTTTCTCTCAAAAAATCTATATTATTAAAAATATTTGGCAGTACATAATTTATTAGTTCTTTTTCTATTATAGTTCTTAACAGTAGGACATTTATATTTATTTTACTCTCCTTTGAAACATGATTATTGACTAGGTACTACGAATAATATATAATATTGTTGGGTATGCAAGGAGCAAACAAATCACACGAATGCAGAAGTCTTTTTGTTTATTTTAAATTTGTAGTATTTAAAAAAATTAAGTAAACGCCCGCACAGAAACGGATAGAAAGTAACGATTGCCTGACAACAGAATTTCTAGTAAATAGGTTTTTCCTTAATGTACCTTTTTCTCTCGACTACAATGTAGCTTTTCACTTGGCTCGGGAAATTATTAATAGAAGTTTTTTTTGTACGAGAGCTAAAATTGTCTTACCAAAATGTAGATTACACTGCAGATTTGTATAAATGTGGCGAAGAATGCCAAACCAAATGTTTGTATGAAACACGAAATGTTGTGCAGCAGTTTGTTCACTCGTCGCACCATGCCTCTGTTGCCATTCCTTAAATATATTTTGTATAAAAATAAAATTGCATGCAATTTGTTATTTATTTTCTGTTTTAGACAAAATACTCGTAGCTTGATATTTTTACTGCCTAGTGGAAATATTTTTTTTAATAACAATAATTTCAAAGAAGTTGATTATTTTAATGCGGACAAAAGTAACTATAAGTATATATGTATATAGTAGTTATTTAGTACTTTTGTCCGGAGGATGAAAATCCACTCTGCGAAAAAAAGTCCGCCGAGTCATTTGTTGTCGAGTAATTTAGTGAAGCGCACGCTAAGGGGGGCTGAGATTACGTTAAAGTATAATTTACGTGATGTTTAAGAAAAAGTAAAAACGTTTTAAAAGAGGATACTGGGTCCATCCCTTTATTTCGATCTTTTGTCCGCTCCGGTCAGTCGGCGTCCGCGGTTATGCAGCGGATTTTTTGCACGGCGTACTTTGACGCTTTGAGAGCGTCGTGGCCTAGTGGTTAAGCACTCTAACTCGGATCGTGTGGTCCCGAGTTCAAATCTGGCCAGAACCAAAATCTTTGTGTTCATTGTTTAATTTCCGACTAACTCTCCGGTGATGGAAAACATCGATAAAAAACCAAATCAACCCGGATAGCGGCGGAAGGCTCACCACTTACCACGTTGGGTTCTAATACCATTAGTGAAAAGTTGGCTTCTGAGTGTTCCGTTCACCAAGATGGCAACAGTCACTTGCCTCTGACTACCCCGTTTGGGATAGAGTCGTGATGGTATGTATATATGTATGTACTTTGAGTCCTCTGTGTGTGTTATTTGATGCAGTTTGTAAGGGATTTATACTATCGGAAAAAAGGTACGTCGGGGATAGGCACTCGTCTGCGCAGGCCTTTTAAAAAACATAGATAGACCAAGACTTTTGTATGGACCATTGATTGTCTGAAAATGAAACAATTTTTAATCTTAACGGGCGTAGTTAAATGCGCTTTTTGCTTATCCCGCTACTGATTTGTTCCAAGTTACAATATCCAGTAAGAAAATACTACCTGAGGTAGGGACAGCTGATAGGTAAAACAATAATTCTAAAACCAGAGTAACTTGATTGTATCTTTATTTCAACACAAATTTCATTCATAAAAGTTTGAAATCACTTCAAGAATTAGTTGTGAATTTAATTTCCGTTCTCAGTTGCACGGTTTCTAGTTGCTGCATCCGTCACGTCTTTAATCATGCTTCTGAAGAATAATATTAAGCCTCTCTCCGAATCATTGGGATGGGCGCACACACTCAATCACGGTTTAGGGCTTCGCGTTTTATCTCTTAAGCATCTTTCTATAAGATGGCTTAGAAATTAATTATAATAGTTCATTACATAAGTAAGGAAAGCTAGGCTAGCTAGGAGCTGGGTTTTGTTTGGCAAACGTAGTGATTAAGCCAATTAATAGAGTTTTAGCAAAGGCCTTAGCCTGTAGGTCACTACATGGGTTTTATTACTTTACTTTTTTCATAAGTGGTAGTGGTGGCTGTATTCAAACATTTTGTTAGGAAATATCTTCTAAACAATCTAAAAAGTGCGATTGTCATCAAAACAATCTTTAAATTCGAACATTTGGCCATTGTAATGTAATGTGAAAATTGTCCACATGATATTTTCTTAATTGTATTATGCCATTGCTAAACTATTCCGAACAGAGGTTAGCACAACAGAGTCTTAGCTAGAACGGCACGTCACGTCTTTCATTATCGTCGGAGGTCTCCATAAAGCGCGGTGTGGTCGGTCCCGTTTACAATGTAACGACAAATATTACCATACTCGTACTCCCTCCACAGTATTACTATGCGCGGAGCATTTCGCGGCAGTACTTCATCAGCGATGCGGCGTGTCGTGACGTCACGCCCCCAATGACAAGACGCTCTTTAATTTATGGCATCGTAAAGTATTGCTTGGTTCGGCCTTTGTGGCGGTAAGTGCACTAAAATAAAGCATTAGCTAGGTCCCCCAGCAAAGAACGGACCGTTTTAAGAACCACACTGCAATGAAATCACTTGTGAATAATTGTGTTTGAAAATCAGTCAGCCTTTTGCATTAGAAGGACTAAGAAGAAGAATATTAATGTATTCTAGAAATATTCTAGCTCCTTTAAGATTGAAATTACATCAAACTGGGTTTTTCTTTGGAATCATAATCACTATGTTTGAAAAGCAGTTTGCTTATTACAATTCAGAAGAGTTACATTGACAATTATTACAGAGTGTAATAAAAATTCAATTCATTTAAATTATTCAGGCTCTCTCTCATATGTCGTACGTTTAACTTCGCAATAAATGTTCCATCCGAGAGGAAAGTAAACGTGTGAGGTTTAATATCGGTATCCGCTTAACGCGCGCCCGGGCCGCACCTTTGACCCGGGATAATTATGCAAATTTGTCGTCCGTCGGGACCCTGGGTCCGTCCGAGCGGCTGCGGTCGCCGCGCCAGCGGGGCGATGAGCGCGAACGGGCAAGCAAGCGGGGAAGACATGCCAAAAGCTTTTGTGATACAAAATCAAAACTAACTAATCTGTATAATATGTTCTATTCAGTTGCAGTACAGTCACGTAAATAATATGTATACATTTTTGCCCCTTCAAAGACATTAAGGTTCAAATATGGGTTCACATTAATGCACATGACTGTACTCTTACCGTACGTAGATACCTACCTCTTATAATAAATCGATCAATTAAACGCTGATTTTTGCAACGTGTCCTTTCCTTGATTACCAGGATTATCTTTATTTGACAACGTTGGATATTTTTACATTGATAAACAAAAGGTAATAAATACTTTGATAAACGGAATGACAATAAGTATTTAGAACCTCTACCTACTAATAGCTCACAATACTAGACTTTGGTGGAAACAATCGGAGACTGTGAGTCAGTTAGACAAAATTAAATGCATAGTTGCGCATGTAAGTGTACCGCTAGCATCGCCACCGCGGCCTGCAAAGATACGCGCTCAGCATACACCGTCAAAATTCGAAACCTTTGTCAAAATAAAACTCAATTATTAAATATGTCAGACGTGCGAGATTGGGCACGCGTTTGAATCCTTAAAATGAAAAAACGTTTGCGGCATCCTCTGTGAGAAAACCTACGACATTGTCGAGTAGAGAGCGCTGTAGGAAATTCTTTATTCCTCAAATGATTAATTTGCCTATTTTTCCTTCTATAAGCCCGGGATGAAAGGTCTGAATGCTCCGCAAATAAAGGTAACCGAATAATATTTCTCGGTCGAACATCGTGGGTGAAGGACGACTGCGTCGCGCCGCAGTCAGCGAAAATGCCTTACAAGACCGTTCTCTCTATTATTTATTTCACAAATTTCAGGTTTCGTGTGGTATGTACTACGCTTTTTGAAATTGCGATGCAACCTTTAATGAATTTGGTTGGTTGTTTGATGTTACTAGACAACCATACACTAAGAGGTGTGTCCATTTATAGAGACTTTTGTCTTTTAAAGGTAATCATATCGTTTTATGTGACTTGAGCCCGAATGCAGAAACGTCAATCATAGTTGAGCAGTCCTTATATGTATAGCTGTCCTTTTCATTTCTATTGATGTGTGACAGGGCAGCATCAATTTGAGGTGTGCTCAACTTTTGATTAGAATTTGTGGATACGGGGGTTATCCATACTTGTATTTTTTTATTTAATAGGATAGGATTCGAAAATTGAGATATTTGCAATTTTATGGATGATCTCATTTTAAACATAAAGCAAACGCAAGATGGCCTAACTAGTGAAGTATATTAAATGTCCTACCGCGCTGGATTAGCGGGTGCGCACACGCAGCTCAGGAGACGCGTGTCTGCATAATCCGCGTCCGCGCGCGGCAAGCACGTTCCGCCTTCGGACTAGCATCATGTTTCAAAGCGTATTCTAAACAGATACACATACACATCGTCATGCCTTTCACTGCGTATCCTAAGTAGAGACAGCATGCTACTTGCTAAGACCCTGACACACATCTTACGATAATTCCACTCCCGTTATTGCCAGCCGTCGGTTATGGGCGCTCTTGACCAGACTATATACTAGAACGTCTGGAACTTGTCCAAGGTGTATTTTTTAGGCCTTCCCCTTATGATAATTGCATTGATAAATTGCCTTAAAATCAGTTATAGACGCACTCATAGAAGGAATCCTTCAAGTTATGTTATAGTAAGTTAGAAAAAAAAAATATTAAACTTAAAACTGTCACCATCCTAAATCTGCTACAGCATTTTTGTCTCAACGAAAGGTTGACTGGTAGAGTCCACCAAAGAAATAAAAAATCTGTACATCTTAACAATATTTTGTTAACCATACTACAATATCGTAACATTAGGCAGGTATCAGCTGACTGTACCAAAGGTATCAGAGACTTGGAGCGCCGCCCGGCCCCGCTGCCGGCCCCGCCCCCGCGCACGCTCGCTTATGCAACACCAGGGCACGTACACACCATTCCAATTGACTTGTAAATCGGAGTGTCAACAACTGTTTTTAATGTAGAATGTTAACGATGCGGTAATTTATTTCTGTTTATAAGATTACAATGAAGAATATTATATTCATTTTGAAAATATATTTGAAGGACCGTTTAAGATCGGTACTGTAGAACACCAATGATTTTATCAAAATCAAAATCTGTTCTACTGAAGTTTACTTCTAAAGAATTTCTAGACATAAATAAATAAATTTCTGGGATCACCTTACACCGAGATCATCCGACCACAAATTAAGCAGACCTTGTATTATGGTTGTCAGGGACTGATAAACAATTCCGACGCGTTCGCATTATGTTTGTATACCGTTTATTTATATATTTGGTTAAAGATATATTTATCCTCATTAAAGACAAGAAAAAACAGTCACTTACATGAGAAACATACCCAAACATAGGTACATATCACAGCATAAACACAACACTATAAATACACTTATAGCAGATAACAACATTTTGTTTACATGTTTTCTATCACATATTTCGCAAGACTTGTTTTGAATACATTTAATGAGCTTACATTTCTTATAGAAGAAGGTATTTTGTTAAAGAGTTGTGCACCTTCAAAATTAATCATTTTTTTCCCATAATTTGTTCTTGCTATTGTCATTCCCATAATATTCATATTATTCATGTGTGTAGTGTTATAGTATTTATGTGTATTATTTTGTATATTTTTTAACAATTTAAAAGTACTGCCTAAGTCTATTTAAATAAAGATATTTAAGTTTGAGTTTAATTGTAGTTTGGCTTAAATATTTCTTAATACATAATAAAATAGATAATAGCACTCTGACACAGTACGAATACATGACATGTCATGATACTTAATTGCTCAAAGTTCTGAACAAATAATCATTTATGTCGTCTCTGATTTAAACATTAAATAAGTAGATATTCCGTAACTGGTTAAATTAGAACTGGTATTTATATATAACAGAAACTAAGTTAGGTCAACAGTAAACTCACTGCTATCGTGGATAACTATCACCCTTGATCACAATGAGTTTAACAATTGAACAGTAATTTCCAACTCTGTTACTCCCTTTCGCTTACTATCCAATTCAACTGTGTTTCCCAAACCGTTAACATTTCCCCGAGGGCTACTTTAGCTCCTTAGCTCAGGATCAATAATTGTTAGTGTTATTGATATTAATCGCATTGTAAGCGAGCTAAGCAAACGTGCATGGGCTGCATTCTACTTGGCAGTTGCATATTGCGCCAAATACCTATATTTAGGTCATTTCAATAAACAGAGACGGTAAGACCTGAATGCAGAGAAGTTCTGAATAGATTAGAATTGATAGAAATTATCACTTGCATATAACAGAACCGTTACGGTTTTAAACTTTATCGCAAATTTGAGGGCTAGAGACAAACGTTTGGATTGTGTACGAAATATTGTTTTATACGATCTCAGTATTAATCTGTCACAGATATTAAAAAAAGTTTCTGTATTCATAAGATGAACATGTTGTAAAGTTTATTATAACTTAGCCAATCCAGAGACCAGCATTATATTGGTGCATATTGTGGATCTACGGAAAAATTTAATATGTGTATGTAACAAGTACATATTCTTACTTTAACGTAACAACGTATCTCAGAATCTAGAATCCCGTTCTTGTCTTGCAACAAGAACGGCATGTTATAGTGCAAATTTATTTAATAGGTTTTTTATTAGAGTTACGTTAGGAATGCACTTTTTTGTTCTTATGAAGCGGTGTAAAATTTTAGCACAACAACGGACCGACAGCTGCACGTATCGCAGTGGATGTTCATTACCGGTGCACTTAGTGCTGGCTTGTACAAGATTTAACCGGTACTTTTACCGGTAGCGTTCTTTCAAGGTCAATTCAAGGCCGGCTATGTTCTGAGTTCCTCTAGAATATAAAGTTTGTATGAGGTTATCCCTCAGAAAACAAAGGCTATCTCCTAGAATTGGTAAACTAAGGTGTAAACTAGGCACCTAGTGGCCGTAATGTAGTGAACCTTACTACAACACTGCAGCAGGATTGAGGATTCTGGTAAGCATTTCTGCAATTTTAAATTCTTGATACTGTTCGATTTAGGGGGTTGAATGTGTTTAATGAAACCCATAAATTAGTTCCTATTTCATCTATACTTCTATACTAAAATTATGAAGCTGAAGAGTTTGATTGTTTTTTTCTCGAACGCGCTAATCTCAGGAACTACTGGTCCGATTAGGAAAATTATTTCAGTGTTATATAGCCCATTTATCGAGGAATGCTATAGGCTATCTATTCTCATTCCACGCGGACGAAGTCGCGGGCAGAAGCTAGTCTTGTATAAAAGCGGTAAATTTTTGTTTATTCATGAAATCACGTGATTAATACCAATTCTGAACCAATGGAACTCTGATTACAGAATCGTTGCTAATATGAATAATTGATTTAAAAAACTCGTTTCATTAACTGTGTGTAAATTCAAACCGAAAAATAATTCAGGAAGTTTCATGTTTAAATTTTATTATTTACTACCACGTGTAATTTTAGTTTGAATACTTATTTCCTTTAGACTAAAAAAAATTGAATATCACAAAATGTGATTAGGTTTTTAGAATATTACAAAATAACGATATTTAACAGATGTTCCGCTTGGCAATTAAATCCTTATTTCGTACTGAATTTGCATTTCTGTTTCGGCAGCACTAGCTGGAACGCCCTGAATTATTCATTGCGCACGAGTCGTTTATTTCGTATCCCGCAGCCCCGCGGCTGAGGCAATGGAGGGTTTGGTGGGGGGGGTGAAGCAAATCAGAAAATGTTTATGAATGAAGCAAATAAGTAGTTACATACAGATCCACAGCGTCGTGGCCTAGTGGTTAAGCATTCCAACTCGGATCGCGGTTCGTGTGGTCCCTAGTTCGAATCTAGCCAGAACCAAAATACCTATTTGTGTTCATTGTTCAATTTCCGACTAACTGGAAAAACCAAACCAACCCGGATAGCGGCGGTAGGTTCACCACCTACCACGTTGGATTCTAATACCATTGATGAAAAGTGGGCTTGGCTGACTTTAGACCTCTTTCAAGTTTTCATTAAGTTCAACAGCCACTGTTGCAGGCTGCGGTGCATTTTAACACTGTTCAAGAGCTCGACATAAAACAGCTTGAAACTTCTGTAGGGCGCAGTCTGGGAGCGCTAGCAAGTACAATAGGCGTTTGTAGTGTGAGAACACTTTTCAACTTGGAATCTCAAAACTCAACCTGTCTATGCTTAGGACCTAAAAATCAAAACTTTACACGAAGATAGAAACTAGAAAAAATCGACCTGATCCTAGGAACTCGAACTTCCACAATCCGGGTGGCTGCTGCCCATTAACTGTGCTATTGAGCTGAACTGTGTCACTGTGCTATTGAGCCCATTAACAGACCTGACGATTTTTTCTAATATCTATCTTTGTGTAGAAAGAAGTGCATTGTTAGGTTTTATGCTAAAATGAAAAATTCACAAACTCAAACTTTGTTGGATGCACCGCCAAAAAATATTTCAAATGCTAAGTGAATTACCTTTGATCTCGTAAACGTATAGTTACTAAGCATTGAAGTTACGTTCCAGAATTGGGAGGTGACTCACATTAGGCGTTTCACTGGACGTTCAATTAAGCGCAGATACTCGTAATACGAGCGATAAAACTAGGCGCTGACCTAATATCGAGACCGTATACACTTTCCCGTGTGACGCCGGCACATCCCTCGTCTTAGCGACACGGCGTTACATTAATCTTAACGTCGTTTTACCTACCTTACTTTATCGCTGACACGTTTCTACACTTTTACCTAAATCATCCGCACAGGAGGATGTATCAATCTGACTGGCCTGTCGTCGCTATGGATAGAGGTCTTGCCATCCAAGACAAACATACATATGATGGACCCTTGTGTTTCACTGGGTCTTGGAACTGTTATATGAAGTTTGTATTCAAGAATATCCCCCGATGCTTTTTATTCCACGACACCTTGACACCATTAAGCGCTTTTTGCTGATTGGTTGGTGTCAAATGGCATATTTTATTCTGTGATAGCAGCGAGTTATGGTGTGGTTACCGATAAATGGGCTGATCGTCTAAATTCCTCCACAGCCTTAGTCTCGTAATAAAATTGTAGGTGCAGCAGTATCCGGTTAGATCGTCTCCTAAACCTCTTTCTCAACGGCAACATATTATTTAACATGGCCGCTCGACAAAAAGAAAAAGCTTATTCATCGCTTTTTGGAATGATGAAAACTACAAAACCGCCATACGTCTTTGACGAGGCAAAATGACAAAAAAAGCCCATCGAATCACATCAGCCTGCCGCGTCACCTGTCAATGCAATGCTATCACTAAGTAGTGTTAATCATTTAATAATCACGTAACTGATAGTGACGTCAATGTTGTGACATCACCAACACTCGGGTTATTAATCGCGCCACCTCATGACCGTTGGCTCGGCGATTGGTTCTCAACGCGCTCCCGCTGTGGTCAATGTGTAGGGTAACTGATGGACCGCAAGGGTCATTTAGCTATGATGGGGGTCCTTTGAAAAATACTGTAGTGGTTTTAGCTAGACAATGTTTGAAACTTAATTTCCTTCAATTTGTGTAGGACAATATGCTTAAATAAAATACAGTTTCTTTGGCATAGACTTTATGAAAGCATAAATTGAAAAAGTGATTTTAGACATTATTATTTCATAGGTGAAATTTCAAATGTACTGGATATACTCGATAAAGAAACTGAGAAAAATAGTATATTTTATATCGAGGGACTAAACGAAGCCATAATATGTTATACCAGAGGTGGTTTGACTCCCGAGCGTGCGAGGGAGTCAGTGAAACCGAGGGTATATTAAGTTGGCGTTTAGGCTCGAGGTGCCAACTGTACTTTTCACTTTGAGTGCGAGAAAAATAGTCAATTTAGTACAAAAACAATTCATAAATATTACTTAATAAAATAAAAAATGCCAAATGTTTCTTATTCCTCCCCTCCTTACAACTTTCGTAAGTTTTTAGGTAAATCTTCCGCGATTTTGGCGGCAAAAGATTATCTTTTATGTCTTTTGCTCTTTGCTCGACGTCAAACTCTTCACTGTCACAGGACTTTCCTATTTTTTTTTTAAACCGAACAAATTTACACTCAACAAAAATTCTGAAATTTACGCGGTCAGTTTTTCTTCTAAACCAGTCACAGATTAACATGGCGCCATATTCTTTGCGGACAAACCATGGAACTAAAACTTTTCGCAATGAAGATGGTCCGTCCACACTCCACAGATAATAGTATATTTACTGGCTGTTTGAGTTTGTCTATATCACATGAATGAAATTTAAAAAAACTAATTACTTTTGTACTCCCTTGGGACTAAAGTGGTCACTTTAGTCCCTCTACGTAGGGCTTTAATGGCGTACTTTTAGAGCATGAGAAGTGAAAACAGCATCAAACAGCAAAAGGTGGGTATAACAGATCGAAAGAGAGTGCGAGGTTTTTCTTTCAACGCTGCATCCTTTGGTCGTAATGTAATTATATTATGTATGTATGAATCCGATTAAAGTAAATTGATAAACAGAACGGTACAGTAAGCGTCAATAAAGTGATTGGTTTGAACTGACAGAGAGACTATCGTTATTTTCGATTATGTCCGTGTATGGCGCAGTCTGCTCAAAGCACATTCGCCGCTCATTTGTACACACAAAGATAGAAACTAGAAAAATTCGACCTGGTCCTGGGACTCAAGCGGGGTTCGAACCCGCGACCTATCACAATCCGGGTGACTGCTCTTCCAACTGAGCTACCGAGGCCGTTAACAGACCTGGCGAATTCATCTAGTTTATCTTACGTTGTAAGCTGTTGTTAGGACTTTGGAATGGAACCCCAAATTAAACGACACAAGTTTATTTGAAGCAGAAACACGTCACACACATGGCGATCATAAAGCAATAGAAAAAGGTCTTATCGAGACGCCATCTTAGTATAGTTACATACACCAAAGAGAATATAAAAGTACATCAGTGTTACCAGTTTTTTAATTTTATTGTCTACTACACTTCCCCTCAATAAAATATAAACAGAACTTAGTTACCCTTAACAAACAAAGCTAACCCTTAACAAAAATACAGAGAACTTACCCTTAACAAAAAAAAATACAGAGAACTTCCCCTTAACGCTTGGACTTGGACAAGAAATAAAAATAAACACTTCTGCCTTACAACTAATTTTTTAACAATCTTTCCTTCAATAACTTAAATACATGTCATGTCACCGATCTGATTACCAGAACTAATGTATTCAACCTTTATAATTCCCTCATCAATTTTCTCCTTGACAAATCTCATCTTAATTTCTAAATGCTTAACTCTAGTAGTGCTAGTGGCCATATTTGCTAATTTGATTGTAGACTGATTATCTTCATATATTATAACTGGACCTAAGTCAACGGAAAAGTCTTTTAAAATATGCTTCAGCCAACATGCCTCACTAGTAGCGTGGCTCAGAGCAACATACTCTGCCTCGGTAGAGGATAATGATACTGATTGTTGTTTTTTACAAGCCCACATAACAGTACAACCAAACACTTTAAAACAGAAACCAGTAGTTGACTTTCTATCCTCACTTCCCCCCCAATCACTGTCTACAAAACCTGTTATCATATTGTTACAATCCTTATAATAACAAAGACATAAATCCAAAGTTCCTTTAACATATCTCAATACGTTAAGTAAAAGTTTATAGAGTAGCTCGCTAGCACACCCTTGATATCTGCTGAGCATGTTTACAACACATAAGTCTGGCCTAGTGCCATTTACAACATATAACAGAGTTCCTATTAATTTTCGACATTTATTTTCAATTTCGTTACTCTCAGAACTTTCTCTTTTTAAAATCTCAAACTTAAAACTCTTTTCAATTGGTAAAGACAAAGGTTTACAGTCTATAATATTGTATGAAATTAAAACATTTTTTAAGAACCCTTTTTGTGAAAATTCACAATAACCCTCATTTAAGTTCTGATTAACCTCGATACCCAAAAACTTACTTACTTTTCCCAAGTCTTTCATCTTAAAAGTACTACACAAAATTTATTTTAACTTACATACTTCAATAACATAATTACCAAAATATAAGATGTCATCGACATATAATAAGAGGTAGGTTTCATAACCATCAACACACTTTGAATAAAGACAATAATCTTTATCAGAACTTTGAAAACCTTGAGACCTCATAACCTTGTCAAATGTCTCATTCCAATATTTTGGTGAACGCTTCAACCCATATATAGATTTATTCAACTTACACAACTTAGTCTCACTGCCTACTCCCTCTGGCAATTTTAGAAAAACATTCTCATCAATCTTACTGTTTAAGAAAGCATTACAAAAATCTAACTGATTAATCTGACAGTTCATCTTAGTAGCTACAGCCACAAGAATTCTAAAGGTATTCATTTTAGCCACAGGTGAGTATAAATCATAATCATCACATCCAGTTTGCTGAAAACCTCGTGCTACAAGTCGCGCTTTATATATAGTTTCTCCATCTTGTCCTTTCTTCTTACGTAATAACCATCGAGTACTTATAGCTTCTGCTCCTTCAGGTACTTTCTCGACCAACGTCCAGGTATTATGATCATTCAGCTGTTGTTATTCTTTATTGATTGCACATTTCCAATCAGAGGCTTCTTCGCCGTTCATGGCTTCCTCATAGCTTGGCCCTTCCTCTGACGCCATCAGTGCGGAATAATCTGAAAGCCAAACAGGTTTCTTCACCAGTCTACCACTTCTTGTGCGATATTCTGACTGTTCAGAAACATTCTCACTTTCTTCTGTCTCACACTCTTGTACTTCTTGAACCTTGCCAGATTCTGGCTCTTTTTCAACTTGCGTTTCTTTTCTCTGTTCATCTATCTTCTCTTCTATATTAGTCAGACTGTCTAAATATACAAGTTCCTCTGTTTCTTCTTCTGTCTCTTCCTTTTGGTTACTTAAAAAGATAATATCTCGTTTGATAAGCACCTCTTGCTTTTCTTTAAAGTATACTCTGTAACCTTTGCTACCTTCATATCCCACAAACAGCCCCTTTTCACTCTTTGAGTCCCATTTGGAACGCTTCTGTTTTGGTATGTGCACATATACTTCATCACCAAATGTTTTATTCAATTTTTGAACATCAAAATTTCTTCCGGACCAAACTTTATAAGGTGTCTGTCCTTCTGTTGCGCTTTTGCATGTTCGATTCATCATGTTATGTGGCTTCTGCACACAATTCTTTAGGTAAGTTTCTACTACTTAACATAGTCCTCGCAGCCTCCACCAACGTGCGCATATCGCGCTCGGCTCGTCCGTTCTGCTGTGGTGTATAAGTGACTGTTGTTTCATGTACGATACCCTTTGAAGATAACCACTGATTCACATCATTGTTGACAAATTCTTTGCCATTATCTGTACGTAATGTTTTCAAAGAACACTCTGTCTGCCTCTCAGACTTGGTCACAAACTCCTTTAGACAGTTAAACACTTCTGACTTCTGTCTCAGAAAATAAACACATCTGTAGTTAGAATGGTCATCTTTGAACAGAAGAAAATAACGTGACCCTCCAATGGAGTTAACTTCAAACGGTCCGCAAACATCTGCGTGGACCAACTCCAGCAACTTTACAGCTCGTTTACGATTCTCCATAAATGGTAATCTATGCATTTTACCCTCTAAACAAGCTTTTGTTCTAACACAACTAAACTAAACACAACTTGTTGTCAACACTGTATTTGATATTGTTTTGTTTCAACACATATTGGACATGTGCTTTATTTTGGTGGCAAAGACGTTGATGCCACTCATCCAAGCTAACTATTGCACAATGTTCTCCGCGCGTCAATTTGAGGTCCATCACATAATAGTTCCCCCCACGGTACCCCAAAGCACACTTAACATTGTCTTTTAATATACAACAACTGTCCCTGGTTAACATCATTTTATAACCTTTACCCATCGCACTTGAAACGGAAAATAGGTTTAATTTTAAGCCCGGTACGTGAAACACATCATGTAGTGTGGTTTCTACATAATTTTCTCCATCATTTGCCAAGAAATTCACGGATTAATCCACTATGATCACCTAGGTGATGTCACCTGGGTGATCTAATTCTACATTTTTGTCGCCTAAAATCCCCTGCCGTCATATCACCTGGGTGTTCAAATTCTACATAAGTTAAAATAAAAATTTAGTTTCCCCTGATCACCTGCGTTAACTTTTATAAAAACGAAATGCATATGGTATACTCTTATTTTTATTGGCGTTTTTTCATACTCTCTCGTATTAAACCAAGTGCCAATCTAGTACGTATTGTCTTCATTATAATTTCTTATCATAGGTTTTGTATAGGGATTTAATATAATCAATGCGGAAAAAGCCACTTGTCAAGGTCATTTTATATCTCGCTTGAACCACTGGACCGTTTTGGATGAAAGTTGGATAACAGATACACAGAATACAGAAGCAAGGTGGTCAAATAAATAACAAACAATGATTGATGATCAAAGTGATTTATTATTTTTTATTGAGTACAGTTTTAATTATTGATTTATTCATAACTTTTCTAAACAAAAGCGTAAAAACAATTTAACGGATCTTGTCCAAAAAATGGCCTATTGAAATTTGTCCCTCAAGTACAGCCAACTGGCAGTTAACAATATATAGTTCTTTATGTATTTTTTTCATTTGTTTTTTGGGAACTTTGTCACTTTTAGGTTTTTGTGTAGCGAGTTGCTGACACCGCACCATATAAAATGACGCGTCCTTTCGTAAAGCGCTGAGAAGATGTACAATGTTATTATTTTTGCGACGCATTACATTTTTTAGTTTGTGGTGCCATCCTTCCAGGGAATTGTTAGTGCGAATGCTCTCACGCCACATACACCAAATGATACGATAGTAAGTAGGCGCATAAAACACAGTACGCCTCTTATCAGCATTGATTATATTAAATCCCTATACAAAACCTATGATAAGAAATTATAATGAAGACAATACGTACTAGATTAGCACTTGGTTTAATACGAGAGAGTATGAAAAACGCCAATAAAAATAAGAGTATACCATATGCATTTCGTTTTTATAAAAGTTAACGCAGGTGATCAGGGGAAACTAAATTTTTATTTTAACTTATGTAGAATTTGAACACCCAGGTGATATGACGGCAGGGGATTTTAGGCGACAAAAATGTAGAATTAGATCACCCAGGTGACATCACCTAGGTGATCATAGTGGATTAATCCAAATTCACGTTTCCAACTCCTAAAATAGGCAATCGGCGCCCGTCCCCCACAACAACAAATCTGTCTGACTTTGACAGATCGCGATACGTCACAAATAGGGTGCGTTCAAAAGTCATGTGTTCACTCGCACCGCTATCGATTATCTACTTTTGTTTACACTGTTCGCGATCGTGATCGACTGTCATTGCACTTACTGTCATTGTTGCAAAAAATGCATTACTCTTCTTTTCACTTCGTTTTGGGCACTGATTTTTTAAATGTCCACTTTTATGGCAAATGAAACACTGACGCGTTTCTTTGGTACTCCTACAGTCCTTCACCAAATGTCCAACACGACCGCACTTAAAACACTTTCTTCCTTGAACACTATCTTTCTCTTTTTTCTTCACATACAAAGCAACATTTTCACCCTCGCTGCTACTCTTTGACTTCATTCTTTTTTCTTCTACTAGAAGTCTTGAAACCAAATTGTCATATGTTTGGTTGGCCGAGTCCACCGACTCCCAGGCAGACACAAAATGAGTAAATCTTTCCGGCAAAGACATGAGTACTTTTGTGATTATAAATTGCTCAGACATCTCCTCCCCTGCATGCTTGAGCTGACTTCTCATCTCCTGCAGCTTAGAAAGAAATAGGTTTATGTCCATTCCTTCCTCGAACTTGAGATTGAAGAATCTTTGCTGAAGTAGGTGTATACTAGTACTCGACCTTTGTTCATACACACTCAGCAACTTAGACCACATCTCTGCAGCTGTATCACAGGTTAGAATGTGTACCATGACATTTTCAGTGAGTCGAGTCACTATTAGACTCTGCGCCTTGGCATCTTTTCTTCTCCACTCTTCATTGTCTGTCTTTGCTTCTGTGCCATCCACCACTGAAAATACGTTTAACCCTTTCAGCATTACACTTGTCTGGAATTTCCACACACTCCAGTTTGTTTGACCTTCAAGCTTCATGACGCCACCCATTTTTGTAGACACTCCCGGATTCATATCCCTGGATTTCAACTGCTCCTTCGCTGACGATATTGGCTGAACGCGTTGGCGACCAAAGCAGTGTAAATCCACTGCAAACCCTTGATACGCCGCAATCCACACACCGCGCCGCCGGAACCCCACGCCAACGAAAGTGTCGCTAACCAATCTTCACCTAAACCTGAGTTATGGGTTAAGCAGAGTGCCTGGGCCCATAACCTGTTGTTAGGACTTTGGATTGAAACCCCAAATTAAACGACACAAGTTTATTTGAAGCAGAAACACGTCACACACATGGCGATCATAAAGCAATAGAAAAAGGTCTTATCGAGACGCCATCTTAGTATAGTTACATACACCAAAGAGAATATAAAAGTACATCAGTGTTACCAGTTTTTTAATTTTATTGTCTACTACATAAGCCAACGTTGTTTCATCAATGTTATAGGCAAGCGCCTTTAACATCCGAACGAAATATTTTTGCATATATTTAACATTCGATTAAGATGAAACTAGCTATTTACCAGATTACCAGTATAAGTCTAATTAAATTACGTGATGGTGTATTTATAAATACTTTAAATAAACCAATTGTAAACAGTTATAATGTTACAGGAGTCCGTGTATCGGGGAAGCATATCATACCTATTTAGATACTTACCTGTTACTATTAGATAATCTATATTACCTGGGACTCTTTGTATTCATTTCTTGTTATTTTGTTACAGTTCTTCTTTCCTACAAATACTTTTACCCTTTTCAACAAACAAGTCACTGGATTGGCTGATCTTTTATTTATTATTCCATAACTACATCTACTCCTAAATATTGTGTGACGAATCCCGGCGTTCCGGCTCCTTTATTGCTGACCTGCAACGGGGACTTCGCCATAAGTGTAGTGTGAATGTAAATCCTCAATACCATTCGCAATTTGGTATCAAATCGTTGTCAGATTTGAATCGTAGTTAATTTCGGCTTTCGTCTTTAAATGAGTATGTGGCTTGATCTTAAGTTCCTCAAGCGAATTATTTTTTAACCATAATCTTATAAAAAAAATTGAAACATACATCAACATACCATCACGACCTTATCTCAAACGGGGTAGTCGGAGGCAAGTGACTTTGGCCGTCATGGTGAACGGAACACTCAGAAGCCCACTTTTCACCAAATGGTATTAGAACCCAACGTGGTAGGTGGTGAGCCTTCCGCCGCTATCCGGTTTGATTTGGTTTTTTGTCGATGTTTTTCACCACCGGAGAGTTAGTCGAAAATTGAACAATGAGCACGAAGATTTTGGTTCTGGCCAAATTTGTACTTGTGACCATACGATCCACGATCTGAGTTCGGGTGCTGAACCACTAGGCCACGACGCTCTCTTAACGACGTTAAAAGGTAAAGACATTTCAAGATTAGTTAAGTAAGTAGGTAAATATTATTTATAACATATTTGTGTGACGACCGACTTGGTGTAATGGTTAAGAAGTTGGCTACTACACCAGAGGTCGCGGGTTCGATCCCCGCACAGTACAAACATTTGTGTGCATGAACATGTCTGTTTGTACTGGTCTGGGTGTCTCCTATGTATAATAAGTATGTATTTACAAAAGAAAATGTATTTAAGTATGTTTATCCGTTGTCTAGTATCCCATAACACAAGCTTTAATTAGCTTACTTTGGGGCTAGATGGCGCTGTGTGGAATAATGTCCAAGGATATTTATTTATTATTTATTATTTGCTCGTAAAGGGTCTCTTATTTCACCAATTTCAATAACGTAATGTATCTCATTACGCACTTGTGCGGTAATGTAATGTAAAACGCACGAGTTTTTTTTATTATGGTAAAACGTACGGTTTAGCAAGATGCTCCGTCTAAAACGAACGGTACTTTTATAAATTTTAGCAAAGAGTTTTTATGTCAGAAAAGAGGTCAACATTTTATGAATAAAATTAACTTTGGGAGATGAAATATAATAAATAAACATTTAATTCTTTAATTTATTTAATTTTGACAATAAATTACAACCATCTGTAACAAAAACACAGAAAAATTAATTTACTTTATTAGTAATACTGGCTTTTTTATTATGCCTTTGCCTGAAAAACGCGCATCGCTAATTTGTAAACAAGTAAAAATTTTTATAACTCCTTTATCAAGTGTTAAAAAAATTATACGTTTAAGAAAGTCCGAGTTTTGTTTATTTCCTCGCAAATATGTTTTTAAACGTCGTATGAAATACGTGCGCTTTGATAATTACAGCCTCTGCTTTCTTTCTTTCTTAGCAATATCGCCTCGGCTGTAATTTTCTACTTACCGCACTCATATCATAATGTACTATTATAACGTATTTGCTCGTAAAGGGTCTCTTATTTCACCAATTTCAATAACGTAATGTATCTCATTACGCACTTGTGCGGTAATGTAATGTAAAACGCACGAGTTTTTTTTATTATGGTAAAACGTACGGTTTAGCAAGATGCTCCGTCTAAAACGAAAGGTACTTTTTTAAATTTTAGCAAAGAGTTTTTATGTCAGAAAAGAGGTCAACATTTTATGAATAAAATTAACTTTGGGAGATGAAATATAATAAATAAACATTTAATTCTTTAATTTATTTAATTTTGACAATAAATTACAACCATCTGTAACAAAAACACAGAAATATTAATTTACTTCATTAGTAATACTGGCTGTTTTTAATGCCTTTTGCCTTAAAAAAAGCGCTGATGCGCGCGCATCGCTAATTTTTGAACAAGTAAACATTTTCTAACTGCTCTAGCAAGTGATTAAAGATTTTATTTGTTTTAGAAAGTCCGATTTTTATTTATTTCCTCTCAAATATGTTATAAAACGTCGTATGACATACGTGCGCTTTGATAATTACAGCCTCTGCTTTCTTGTAGCCCTCGCCTGCGGCTCGGGCTAGCAATATCGCCTCGGCTGTAATTTTCAACTTACCGCACTTATATCATAATGTACTATTATTGCACACTAGATAATAACAATAACTTAGTTTAACATAAATCTAATAAAACTCTACATGAAAGCCCAAATTGCAAGATATCTGAAATTTCCGAAGCTTTGACACCTGACTTCAATGAAAAAAGACTTCATAATCGTTTAATCCGGTTGTGAATGAAGTACCTATTAAGGGATGCTTAAGGGAGCATATTGAGAAGCAATTACGCGGAGGGTAATGGAGAGCTGAGCTAGCGCTGATGACGGCCATTATCGCGGCTCCGGCCTACTGGCCGATTAGGATAGTATAAATATTTATTATAAAACCAACTACGAATAACTATAAAATAATAATCATTTGAAAAAAAATAAAGCATACGAACAAATACATATTTATTTATAATATTCATTCACATATAAGGCACATACGTGTGTCAACCGCGTATGTACGTGCAATCGGGCCCCCTGAAAAAGTGAGGTCCTTTTATTTTGTGGTCATCGGGATGTCTTTAATTAAGTAATAAACGTTTTTAATGACTCATCACTCTACCATCTTATTAGGTACTTGGGTCGTGTCTACTGAGAAGACCCGATAAGAAACTCAACCACTCGTGGATACTTAAGACTCTGCTCTTGGTTCGTGCGAAGTCTCGTAGGATGGCTGCGGTAGGGGCAGCTGTCGTGACGTCACCCGGCGTGTCAACAAGTAATTAGTTAGTACGACGCGCTAAACGTGTTAGTCGCATCGGACATTCCCTTTATGAACCGACGCTTCGAGGTAAATTTATCTTTTTACTATGTCTGGAGTTTAGGCGTGCTTTTTGCACGTTATCTTAGAACCCGTCAGCAGCATCGGAAAAATGGTATAAGTCTGAGCGAAGTCAAAGTCGTAATTTTTTTTATTTAAATAGACCACATAATTATATTAGTGCTTTCGAATACAAATCTGATAACTAGTAAATATAAATAAATATACATACAATAATACTATGAACATATTAAATATACAATACATAAATATAATGCGAAGATGACTCATTGCTGTTAGCCTATATTGTTATTATCAATTTGAGTATGCATTTATTATGTATGCAGACAGCAGCCCCTGTCATCCATAGTACATACAAGTTTTGTTTAGTGTGATGTCAAATGGGCATATGTAACTAATTTATTCCCGGAGATAGCTGTTTTGTCCTGTACCCCTCACTTTATTTTACCTCAAGTATTGTGCGATAGTGAACTACAGCGACGTGTACGCCCGTTTCAGTTTCATCACAGTTCCAAAAAACTACAAAAATGAGCGACAGTCTAAGAAGGGCTACTGCCATATTCATCACAGCGTGAATTGGAACTTTTCACTACAACCAGTGATCTGTGTGACTTTCAGGGTATCGACAGAAGTAAAGAAAATTAAACTTTTGTAGATTTTGTAAACAGAAAGCACTAAGGCTGTATGAATTCCGCTTGAGAAAATGTATACAAACAAAATGAAGGTTTACAAGGACGCTTTTTAAAATAAATACACTCGTGGTTATGTTAGTTACACATCCAACTGAAAGTCCTTACGAGTACTTTTAACTGTTACTATTTTATAATCAAAGAAGAAAGTCTACCTCAACGTAGTTATAAGTATACAATCATACTCGTACCTTTCTATTATTCCACATGCTATCAAACCCTGTTTTAAAGACGGGTTTGGACAGTTATATCTAAGCTGAAAGGAACCAATTTAATCTAAGCCAGTTTACTTAAAATACCAAAATTATTTGACAACCAGGCCAGCAATTTTTTGAAATAATCATCAGAATAATACGAGTATGATTTACCGAAAACAAATGGTAGAGATAATTAATCCATGATCTCGTTCTGAACGAAGTAATCCTAAACCAATTAAAATTAATTATTAAAGCGTTTCTTAAAAAACGGCGAAACAAAATGATGTAAATATAAATACTAGCAAGATGATATCTGCGCGGCGACGGCGCTATCTCGCTATCGGCGCACTGCGGACGTCTTTGTGCACTCAAAGACTTCAAATTTATAAATTGTTGCTTTGAACGGACGCTGCTTTGAAGCAGTTCCGCCGCAAAAACAATATTCGTGGTGAAATTCATTTTTAAGCGGCTTACTGAGCCCCCGAGTAGCGACGCTCCGCATATTAAAAGACAGTCTTAGACACGGTTCTCCTGCTAATTTTGTCTCCGATAGAGAATACGAGGGAATCCCTTTAATATACCTGTAATGAGATTACGGAGCAGGATCGTAATATTTTGCATGTTAATATCATGTAATTAATTTCATGAGGTGGATCTTGGGGAGAGCGCCAGTGTCCTCGGAGTTACGAGCTTGATAGCGGCAGATCGAGCGCGGTAGATAGCCACCGCTCCTCGAGAACCGCGCCGAGCCTCAAACTCAAAGCCGGATAACAATATAACTTAATTGTTTCCTTTCCAATTGTCTTTCGTTTTTATTCTACGACATTAAGATAAAGCAGAGCACATTCAAATTCTCTCTCTCCCTGCTAATGTTTTTTGCAGACAAAAACCTTCGATAGTTACGACAATGATTTACGGCTAGAAGATAAATTTGCCAGGTCCGGAGTATCTAATGCCAAGTGGAGATATCCGCACAAGAGGTCGGTGTTACAGTAATTTACGATTACAAAAGTGCTGGTCGCGGCTGCCTGCTGGCACCCCGCCACCGCCATAGCCGCTAACCATTATTGCTTCCTGTATTACCACGTTTTCATACTACATTGCTACCCTCTTTTGCTTTGCGGCGTTCCGTTTAATTGGACCATATTTTTCGCAACAATAAAACTTTGTAAAGATTTAAAACTAGCAGATGAGTACGAACGACGACATCAAACCTTAAGCGTGTGGAATATGCCGCCCGCCCACGTCACGGCTGCGCTGACAAATGATCACCATTTCCAATAGGAGCAGTTGTTGTTTTAATAGGCGTTCCTCGGGAGGTGTCTGTGATTGATACGCCATTACCGCGCACGTCACTGCCGCTATCAGGCGTAATGACTTCGTGCGACTCCTTGATTGAACCAACTCTTCGCTTAATTGTCATCGTGGCTCGCCCCTCTACCCCCTTTCCCCCCACCACCCGCCGCTCGTGTTTAATGACACGCCGGGACATATCGGGAAACTTAGACAAATCTCTCTGCGGGCTCATTACACATTAACTTTCTTACGGTACTGGCACGCGTGCTGGTAAATGGCGTTGGCTTAATTTACGATTCTTTATATGCAAACTTAAGATGAAGGTTGGAGTTAAAGGAAAGTTTCACTCAACTGTATAAGATTGTTAGACAAGCACTTTAAATTATAAATATATTGTAATTTGATATCAAACCTTATACCCTTGCCAAACTCTCACACAAGATCTATTAACATATCTACAACATACTTCACACTTCTAATTTCAAATGTCTACATTGTATGAAATATTCTGAGCCCCATTATCCAGGTATAGCACATCAAAAACAAAATTTCCAAAACGTGAATTTGTCCTGAGTAGAAATCGAACCTACAATATTTTCCATAGTAGCAATGTTTATGTAAAAAAACACACCTTGTATAAGGCAACAACCGCGCTTCAAAGCTGTATACTATACATTTGA
This sequence comes from Udea olivalis, assembly GCA_947369235.1. Lineage (NCBI taxonomy): Eukaryota > Metazoa > Arthropoda > Insecta > Lepidoptera > Crambidae > Udea > Udea olivalis. The sequence goes on from OX376347.1 coordinate 22,284,662, forward strand.
GTAAACACAAAGTTGCAATGCAGCAGCGGGTCGTTTGCGGGACAAACAAGATGTCGCTGACGCGTGAGGCGCATTCGGTCGAGCGCCTCTCCATTGGCTGTCCCGTCACCGGCGCACGCGTTTGACGTCACGCGGCGATGAAGGCACAGCACGCCGTCACTTAATGAAGATGTAGAGAATTTGCCTAAGTACTATTTTAAAACTAAAATAATATTTCATCTGAATCACCTTACACCAATAACTTCTGAACACCTTACTGAACTAAGAAGAGCTTGTCCTAGAAGTCAGTCACTGATAAATATAATTAAATATTGATGAGTGCATACTTTAATAAATAGATGATAAGACCCAGCCTCTGGGCGAGGCCTATGTCAAACAGTGAACTGTTATAGGCTGAAAAGAAGATACCAAGACCCATAACGTACACAAAATGTTCCTCACATGAAAGATTTCCCTAGGTGGCAAGGGCAAGAGCGCTACTATTACTCCAACAGGCCAATCAAATTTAAAATTAAAATAATTGCATATTCTGATGTTGTCTTTATTATATTACCAGCGACGTGACAGTCGCGGAATATGATTGGCAAATTGAGTCGTCTGAATTAAAAAGGAAACGTGATTTTTATATTATTATGTCAACAACGGGTCTATATTGAAACGCCTAATTTTTTGTAACCCTAATTGTCATTGGCACAGAAACTATTGGCCTAAATCATGCGTGCGTGCAAGCATGCATGCAAATGAGCAGGCACACATGCGAGCATGCGTTTCGTTTGCCTCTTCTCAGGCGCTGCGGGAAGTGCAGCCCTTCACCCTTGCGTAGTAAATCGCAGTCACCCACGCTCGCCTGCACATTTTTGGCTTGCTGCAGCCTCAGCCGCTTCAGCTCGCACAGGTGCTTGAGATTCACTACAGCGGGCGAGCGCTGATCTCCCTCCCCGCCTCCGGCTCTTGAATTACACTCTAGTGTAGGGTAGGCTAGTATCACGGTGAAGGACCACGGCTAGTTCAGTTTAACATAAAAGTTTTATACTTATCCGACATTTTAGGTAACTCATAAAATTTGTAAATAAATTAAATATCTATTATGTATATTCATTATTTTTAAGCATCCAACAAAAATAAGATACAGTCTATGTGCAAAACGACATCGATAGCGTGGTTGAGTGGAGCAAACGGAATAAACGTCCTTTTAATGTCAAAAAGTGTAATGTAACCTTTACTCGTAAACGTTCACCTATAGAAATAGAGTATACGCTATCGGACGCTCTTTTAGATAGGAAATTTGATAATAAGTTAGATTACCATAAACATGTGACTGTAACCTGTAAGGCTGCTAATAAGTTATTAGGTTTTATACTAAGAACTGCAGCTAACTTCGACAACACCTCGGTTGCTAAGGTTTTATTTAATGCTTATGTTCGTATTAGATTGGGATTCGGAGCAATAATTGGGGATCCGTATGAAGACAAGTACAACGAGACAAGTCTTATGGTGAAAAAAGTACAACGTAAATTTTCTAGGTGGTTGTATAATAAAACCTATGGGTACTATCAATTTATGTATCCATCACTTTTTGTCTCTGCCATGGTTGACTTAGAAACTCTGTCGCTTAGAAGGATAATGTGTTATAATACTCATTACTTATCGGTACTAAAACATAGAATTGACGGTCATCGGGTGCTGGAGAGTTTATCCCTTATGGTTCCTGGGCGTTTGGCCAATGATACTTCTGGAATGGAAGCGCCACGGCGTCGTCCGCGCCTACTCTTGCCGTTACGCGCACCAGGAGCGCCGCGCACGCTCCCACCGTGAGAGCTCTCCGTTTAATCGGTGATCTACTTGCTCAGCACGAAGATCTTGACCTTTGCTGATAGTCTGACGTGCTTATGTAGCTAGATTTATAGGTGTATTGACATTTAACTTTTATTTTCTCTGTTTTCCTATTGATTTGACATTGTATCTGACATTGTTTTTCATATCTGACGTTGATGCAAAGGTACGATACCGGCAGTACTTATTACTTCCATGACGATACCATAAATATGATAAATTGTAAAAAATAACATTTAATTGTATACTGTAATTTAACTATTTGATTTTTAAGTACTACCTATTAACTTCAAATTGTATTTTTGTGAGATTGTTATCATTGTTATCTAACGTAATTGTGGTTTATTGTAATTTTATGTAATTAGCTATCTGGCGCTTTGGTATATACTGTAACTTTTTTAATAATAATAAATAATAATAATAAATTAAATAGATTTATGTGTAGATAATCAAATGAAATTACTTGATCTGATACTGATCTTGGTAAAAGCAGGGTAGAAAATTAGTCATTTGTTATGCCAAAAGTAACGTAGGCAAATAGATTTTAGGCCATTGAATATAAGATTATGAAATTAGGGCTTTAAATATTTAGGCCAATCTATAATAGTGCAAAAACAAAGATAAAGCGAATCAATAATTCTACGTTTCAAGTTTAGGCCAATTAGGTTTGGTCAAATTAAATTACGAGCAATCATTTTGGGCCATCCGAAGGGCACCCGTTAACAACAGTAGATTTGATGTCTGTTACACGTACAACTCATAAAGTTTCCTAATTTTTCTTTCGAAGTGGTATAGCTTGATACGAGCGGCCAGTGTGGCAATATAATTTATCAATCACATCCGATGATTTCACGAAAATTGTATTTGTGAAATCAATTTGTAATATCTATATAAAAATAAATATCGGATGGCCGATAACTACGAGTATGTCGCCATGTCCGTGCCGGACCGGCCTTTGGAGAAGCGCGCTGCAGGTGACAGCGCGGCGTGCGCCGTCCGCTCGGCATGGCGCGGCTCCAACTGCACCCACACTCAGGAGCCCGCCTTTTTGCCGCTTTGTTCCAAATCTGAATCCCCGCCGATTGCAGAGAACAAATAGCTGCCGATATTCGCTATATAATCGATAACAAAAAAATTGTGATGGCTTCAGTTTTTGCGAAGTATATGCCAATGCAGCGTGTAAATAGTAATAGATTTTTTCCGTACTTACAGTTTGTATAGGTACTGAAGTTTAAATGAATAAATTCTTAATGACCATAAAGCATAACTTGGTTAGCCGCGAAAAGCTTCGATTTGGAATTACACCAGTACTATATTTAGTGTGTATGTCATTCCTTAACGGAGTTTCTCACTCTCTCGGATACATAATACTCATATTAAAAAATGTAATATTAAACTATAGGTACCAATATTTTAGTTTGACATTGACAGTTTATTTTAATTTCAAAGATAAACTTGATCCAACTGACATCGTGTCTATTACATTTTTGTCGTTCAGAAGTTAGCATCAACTGAATATTAAATAAAGCAAATCCTAGAGCTCCGTATATTAAAAAAACTACATAAAGATATGACGTAGCAAGTTTATAAGCCGTTGACGAGCTTATCGCAGGCATATAAAACCGCTCCTGAAACGCGTGGCCTGAATAATAGGAAGACGAAGAAAGTGAAGAAGAGTTTGTGAATTTTCTAACCTGTTTCTCTGCTCACTGATAATCGGATTTAGCTATTATGAGCACATGTTAGATGTTTTATTTGAATTATTTTCAACATTACCGTGGGTCTTCGTAATCTCCTTTATGAATTCACAATTTTTATGAAGAAAATATCAAGTTTTTTACTTGGATTGAGGATTTAGTCCTCGTATAATATCTACTATAATATGTAAATAGGTAAGTACAGAAAGGTATTTTACATTAATACACATGCTCAAATTAGATAATTATAACAAAATACAATGTCTGAACAGGATTTATATTGAAATGTACAATAACAACTTATTCTGATATCTAGAGAACGGTAAGAAAGTGTGTGGATTTAATTCGCTTTTTTAAACTAAGTTACAAAACTTTTTTGAAGGAGCGGCAGCGTTGCTGCTGCAATTGTATCTAAGCAGCAAACGGACGTTTACGGATAAAACACATCTATGAAGCTATGCTTTGCGGATACGGGCGCTAAGTCATTATGCATGTTTTAGCGCCAGCGGCAAAGCTCGCAGTTAGCATCTGCGCTTGGAGACGCGTGGCGTTTGAGGTGCACTAAGCCAGCCTTGGCCGCGAACAATCGCGACATTTAGTCCCAGCCGGACGCGACCCGAGCCCGGCCCTGCTCACGTGCCTTCTTGCAATCAAGCCAAGATGTCTAACTGTAATCCATATACTTGCATGGCACGGTGTGTAGTGGGGTAACAAGAACACCACCATCAAAATATGACTTCTTTGTTTTACTTATATAAGTAGGTTTGGTTTATCTACGAGTAAGATTGCCATGTAAAAACCAGGGCTTCATCTTTTAATTATTTTTTTACCATTACATAGCCAACCTAGTAGGGTTATAGTAGACACCATTTTAAACATAGTCGTGAGTACGCCAAATATGGTAGACAAAGGCAAGTAGCCGTCAGGGTGCACACTTTGAGCCTTAACTTCGCCGAGCGTATTTAAAATAAAATAAATAAAATAAAATACAATATGTTTATTTCGAACCTGAGTCCATATAGTGTTAGTAACAATGGAAGCTTAAGACTATGTTAGTACAATTCAAATTTAAATTAAGTAATTAATAAATATAATTTATTTTTGTGTCTTTGACGAGATGGACGCGAGTCCAGGGCCGCATTATAGCACTGTCCGCGACCAGTCTCGCCACGACCGCCTTCAAGAGGCTGTTGGCGCTACCCCGCACTCGTTGCAGCAGGGACGCTACGCGTTTCCTAATGATAGCCGCTAGGCTATCTACTTCAGCTGCTGCTAGCATTCCAGATGCGCTGCAGTGTCGTGGCAGCCCCATCAGCCCCCTGAATGCATTGTTATATTGGGTGCGCAGGACACCGTATGATCTTTGGGTATAATTCGTCCACAGGCTGCACATGTAAAGTGAGTGACAGTAAGCTTTAAAAAGCGTTAATTTAACATTTTTTGTGCAACGTACAAACCCGCGGGACAGCATATTAGCCCTGATGCATAGTGCCCTACGCTCCCTCTCAATATCAAGGTCATTCTTGAGCGACTCGGTGACCCAATGTCCCAGGTACCTGAAGCTCTGTACTTGCTTTAAAGCAAGCCTTATTTTTAGCCTTAAAAACCAGTAATTCACATTTTGACACATTGTACCTGAGACCATCTGCCTTCACATAATGTTCACAGATGGTTATCAGTTTTTTGAGAGCACTGATCGATGGGCACAGTAGCACCATATCGTCGGCGTAGCTTATGTTGTTAATTAACGTGCCATCAATAGAGCAGCCGACCTCGGCGCCACTGAGCCCAACAATCAGCTCGTTCATGTACAAATTGAAAAGGGTTGTTGAGCTTACTCCCCCCTGCCTCACTCCGCATTGCAATCTGTACATGTTCGAGTGCTCACCTGCCCATTTTACATAATTACGTTGATTCGAATACCAGTATTTTAACATATTTATGTAATCATTGGGTACATCTGTTTCTTTAAGAAACTTCTCCCAAAGAACATCGTACTGAACCGAGTCAAAGGCTTTGCTCAGATCCAGAAATAGAGCATAAACAGGTGTGCTTCTGCTAGTGTAGTACTGTACAGTCTGCTTGAGACATAGAATGGCAGTTTCGGTAGAAAGGCCTGGTCGAAAGCCAAACTGCGCATCGTGAAGCTTAAAATGCTTACGCGTAGCCAATGATATAGGTCTGTAATTGGACTTCTCATTACTGATTCCAGTTTTATTCTTAATAATAGGCACGACCATTGTTTTTAACATATTATCCGGTAAATATTCATGACTCATACAAAGGGAATAAAGCAAAGCTAGGACACGAGGCAGGTGCGAGCTTGCAAAGACCAAGTGTTCAATACTAAGGTGGTCATGGCCAGGAGGTTTGCCTCTAGTCATTTTTCTAAGTACAGATCCAATTTCGCCTGCTGTTATCAGAACTGGTGAAGAAGTAAGGTTAGCAGGATAGCATTGTTGAGACTTGTTACTGGCAACTGAGCTCAACGATGGTTGAACCTTAAAATGTTCCACAAACATTTCTGCTATCTGTTTTGGATCATTTAACCCCTCAACACTCACAGGAACACTAGGTTTAGGATTAAGCTTTTTCGGGTGTTTCCAAAAACTAGAAAATTCTTTTTGTGAATGATGCATAGCTAGAATGTCTAACTGTATTTGTTGTTTTTTTTTTGACACCATTTTAACTTAGATTTAAAGATTTTTCTAGACTCGCACATCATCTTATATACATATCCTTCACGAGGTCTGTTATAAAGCACCCAATAGTGAAACCACAGACGCGCCTCTTTATGTGCTGCCTTACATGCCTATTCCAACCACATTCATATTTATTTTTACTTTTGATATTTTTCTTAACAGAACTATTTACAGACGCGTCCGTCAAAATATTTACGATTTCATTATACATTTCGTCAAGTTTTTTACGATGTTCAATAATATTACATTTTTTGCCAGCACATCCTAAAAAAATAGCAGGGAAATCAATATGTTTTAGTTTAGTGTTACAATAATTTTTATACTGTGATATTTGAGAATCATCTCGTTCTCCCCACTGAATTGCGTTATTTTGATTACTAGTACAATAAACAGTTTTGGACCTCAATACGCTAAGATTACATGTTATTTCCAGTAGAAAGTGGTCAGACCAAATACATTGTAATTAACGGATACATTTACAACTGTGTGTTTAGATCCTTCGGTTACCAGGCAATGGTCTAGCCAGCTAACAGACCCGTGACTGTCACTGACATAAGTGTATGATCCAGATGCCCTACCCAGTAAATCAATATCAATACAAGACATATTCTGGCCTAAGCAGAAATTATCTAGTTCATCACCAAACCGTCTGCCAGGATGGGCATTAAAATCCCCAAGAATATACACATATTCAACATCGCAACTGTCAATAATAGCGATCAACTCACCCAAACAGTGCGTAAATTCTACCAAGTTATTAGGCTCAACCGTAGGCATGTACACAGAAAACACTAAAATCGAGCACTGCACCATTGATATTTTAATTGCAATGAGACGATCACTGGCACACTGCACCTCGGTCACTGAAGGAAACGCACTTCTACGCCAGAGCAAAGCGACACCTCCGTAGGGACGTCCTCGCAGAATACAAATGTTAAAATGTGCATGAAAACATAAGTTTGTAAATAACTTACCTAATCATTCCAAAAATATCTTGCAGTGCCCTAGCAGGGTTCATGTGTATGTACTATATTTTTATTTAAGACCTGTAACTTACCACATAAAGCATCGAATAAATGAATTATGAATTATGAATTATACACACCGATAAGTCGACTGCCGATTTTCCAATATAATCGAAATCCTGATGAACGGTGCCCAGCAGTGTGATATCGTGAGGCATTAAAAGCGTCTCTTGTAACGCAATCAGGTCAGCTGTTTGACATAAAGATCGAATACAGTCTATAGACCGCTTCAATGACTAACAATTGAAACTAATGAGTTTTATTGTTTGTGTATTCATACCCAGTGTTAAAGATCTCGATAGATGCACGATTTTCTAGTCTCTTTTCACGAAAGTTGATAAAACGGCGATAGGCAATTCCATCAGGCCAAAAATCATCTTTTAGGAACATATCTACTTTGTGACTAGGCACAAAGATTTTATATGCATCGTAACTCTTAGATACCTTCATTGGCATTTTTTCGATCATCACTGTTATATTTACTTTACTTTCAATGTAGTTCGATATGTCACACACAGTCACCTCTTTCAATACGTTAAAAATATATATCGGAATATTGAAGTCCGCCGCTTTAAACCTTTGATTAGGTTCTGCTATAGCATTCCCTCTATTGCCTGTAAAACGGTTTCTCAACCTTTTACGTTGCACTGTTATCCACTTTTCATCAGGAGCCGGTTGCTTCCATACTCCACCGCGCGTAATATCTGCTAGTGATCGTTTAGGTATTATATTACGGTCGACGCAGGCTTGAGTCGGCTCCGGCCGCGTATGAGTCCCCGTCTTTGTACCGCTTGCTTGTTTACTTTGCTCGCGCGCAGTGATTTCACTAACCGCCGATATTTGAACTGCTGATTCCTGCGTCTGAGTACCCTCCACTAAATTATCCGTATCTACTATAGGCCGAAAATCCAAAGGTTGATGAGATGGCGAATTACTTTGAGGGGAAGTAGTGTTATCAGCATCTTGTAAAGGATGTAACCCCATAGGCCCACTATCGTAGGTGAAACGATTTAATAAACAAGCACCTCTTTTTGTTGTATTTACGTTGCCGTTATAGTAATTAACGACAGATGTTTTCTTCAGAGATTCTACATCCAATTTTATCTCTTCGAGCTGGCGAACATTTACATATTGTTCTTTAATCAATTGTAACTCAGACTGCATTTTCACTAAATCTTTAAGGAGCCGCGTCAATCGCCATGGTCAAAAGATACCAGGGGTAATTTATGTAGGTCCCGCGCCACAAAAACAGGAAATTCCTCAGTATTACTGAGGAATTTCCGTATTTGTGTCATCAAAGAGTATATACCTCAGTATATACTCTTTGATGACACAAATGATATCTTCTATATCCCGACGTGCCTTTCCATGCCTTTTCCGAATTTTCTTCCGCCTTGAAGTCGTAAAAGAATCGTATAACAGATTCTTAGCGTCTATAATATCACTTTCTGAAAAAGTGCTAGTGCATATTTGAGCGATGCTAACTTCAGCCATCACATCAACTTCATTACACACGAATGCTAACACTTCGTAGATGACTACGTTGCAGTTTGCACATTTCAATTCTTTCGACGGCATCGCGAAATTTCAAAACACTCGATACTTGCGCGTGCCACGACCGGACGCTGTCGAGCGACGCCGATGACTGCAACGTCGATGACTTAAACTCAACGTTAAATAGTTTCAGAACTACCACTAATAAACGAGATTACCGGAGAGTTAGCCCCAAATTTCATTTTTACTTAGTGTTCAGTCAGTGTATTATTCATTGTTATAACTTCGGATATTTTTGTCATAATGTCTAAGAGAGTTATTATAATATGCTTCATGAGGTTTAGATTGCTTGTAAATGTCTTTGAAACAAATTTCCGGCACTAGTTGTAGAATTTTTACTCGCGCGGATCATAAATCAGGACTTCAGTCGGGTTACTCATCAGAGCTTTTTATTTTGAATTTATCGACTTTTAATGTTCTTTCTATTTTGATCTCCGACACTAAAAAAGTTCCTACTTATCTTCGTGATTATCAAATTAAAGAAGAAATTTTAAAACTTATGTTCAACGTTATTACTTACGTCTTTCAAAACCTATATAATGACAAATCAATCAAATGAGTCAGTTTAATATTTTTTAGATGATTTATTTTTCTGTAAATTGTGCATTCTGTGTACCTATTCCTTTCTATAACCAAAATTCACACTATCAATCTGTTATAATAGGTCACATAGCATGTAGCTAGAGGATCGGTGAGGCGAATTTACGTTTTGCGGCGTTAGAATCTCGCGTGACGCGCTAGAAATGATCGGCGACACGCGACAAAGGATCGACGACACGCGACAAAGGACACGACAAACGACGCCAGTTACGTGACACGAGAAGGCGCGCCGACACAATCGCAAGATAACTGCTGTCACTGATTGTGTGGGACATATTGTTCGGGACTTGACAACTAGTGGGCTGCTCGACGAAGTAGCGACCTGAAAAACTATATATTTTCATTTCTGTGGGCATCTTATGTTATGATTTTATCGGAATAAAAATGTATTCAGCATTCGTTAGGTTAAGAAACAATATTCTTTTTGGATAGAATAATATTACAGAACTCTTTTACATGCCAGAAGAGACAAACTTAACAAACAGCGAAAGGCAATCGTGTAACATCACATCACAAATAAGTTTTAAAAGTGCTTGAAACGAAATAAAACGAAAAGCGCAGAAAATAAGAAAACATAACCCAAACTTTACTTTAATAATGTTTCAGAGGGTTGGCGAAGTGGAAAAAATATATATTGCAGTCCCGAGTGAGTACCTTTAGCGTCGTTTGTAAGAGTTAAGTAGGGTTTTATTATAATTGAAATAGACGGGATTATAGAACAGAGCAATGACGTAGTAAAATAGTATGTGGTTAAAATAAAAATCTGTACGCATTTTACTTTTACTGGATTATTTAAGCAGTTTATTCGAAACATCTCGACTTTACGTCAAATACGTCAGAATGTAATAACAAAAACATAAGCGTGGAATAAACGAAACTGAGTAGGTTCTACCCACCTACGAAAAACATTCAGGCGATGAACTTGTGTATTTTCTTATTTTCTTGGTCTGGGTGCTATGTGAGTATGTTTATATCTTAGACACCGTAGTACAATTTGCTGTAGTTGCTGGCAACTGCTGAGTTTGGGCAGGCCTATGTCACGTCACTCCATGTACTTGCGCGCAATAATCACCTACCAGCCGCCGGGTCATCCTAGACCTATTTGGCAGTTGGTTGTCAAAAGCCGCGTAGAGCATTATGTACGCGAATCATGCGGTTGAACTGGACGTGATGACGTAAAGTAAGTACTGACATATATATCGAAAGAGGTAGCCCTCGCAATATATGCCTGTCATATGACAGCACGCATATTTATAATTTATTGAGAAAATGGTAAATTTTCTATGGATGTGATTTATTTGTTACGTTCTATCTATTTAGTAATCTGTGGTTTGGGGTCATGTAATTTTGATTTAGGTTGTCCTTGATATTTATATAGGTACTCATTATGTGTTTTGTTCTTACAGGTAAACAAGAAAGGTTATGAGCGAGTGAAATTTCTCAGAAAAGCTAAGGTGAGCAACTAAAAGTAAATTACGGTAGATATTATTTCGTTACTAATAGCTGCGGATTACAGCGCTGGTTTACGGATTGTTTCCTCCCCGCGCCCTCGCCTCCTGTTCTAAGGCCAACTCCTGGCAGCATCCTTGACCCCCCACCTATGACGCGCCATAACCCAGAGTCACCGCGTCATCTGCATCTGTGCATTGCTGGCGCCCGCCACGTCGTGGCCTCTACGATTACCGCGCACGTTCGCTCATAAACTGCGGGACGCAAGAGTGCCCCCCGCATTCCTCGTGCCAAGTTTCATGCGAGACCGGCGAGTCGTTACGACCCGTTTTAGTAGAAGAATTCTAAACATCAAAACTTTTGTTCTTAACGTTAAATATATAACCCCTTATTACGTACTGTTTGTATAAGACAAAGGAGAAATCTACTTTGAAAATACTTTATTTGGGCGTGTTTTTTGTTTCCACAAGATTACGGGGTCAATTATAAACTACCTGAATTTTATTTTTTACAACATATTAATTTCAAAAACTCACGAATCGGCACTAAATAGAATACCTATATGTTCTGTGATGTAATCCAACCACCTGCGAGCTGCGTCTCAGATTGGTTTCAGCTCAGCTCTTGCCAGCCTGTAGAACGCAGCAGTTAATGTTACTTACGCTTTTAGAGTGAATGATGTTCTGTACGAGCTCCGTTTGCCGTGAACATAGCTGTCCCATCGCTTGCTACCTCTCATAAACACAGATTAAATACGCAGCAGCAGCCCGAAGCGCTTCTAGAATTATTATTATTACGCGGCTTACTTGTTTAAAGTACCTAATAATTACAATGCATATCTCATAAGGCCGCTCGAGTTACATTAATATGTAAAAGGAAAACTGGGTGAATAAATAAGGCGGAAGAGTGTAAGTGAAAGCCGCAGGCCTCGGTCTTAAGCAGCCTCCATAATAGACGAGCCGGCGAGCTATAATGCTCCCTGCGGCCCGGGAGTACTCTCTTTAAAAGTTTCATAAACACAAAGACAACCATCAGCAAATAAATTTAAAGGCCCTTATGCGATTATGTTTCAACAAAACAGCTTAATCGAAATTCAACCACGGATGCTTTTATGGCCAATTACTTTCTACGAAAACAGGACTGGAAGGGGTAGGGCGAAGTAGATTTGTCTGTAATTAGGCTGTCAGTTTTGATGCAAACACTTCCTTCCACCTTCACCTTTTATGAACATAATCTAGACTAATTAAAAAATATATTATGTGCTAACTTAGGTATTTTGTTCAATACGTCTACCACGAGATTTACATTTTCTTTCGCGTAAAAAAATATAGGTGTACGTGTGTTGACGACTGAAAGATAAACATTAAATTAATTGTTTGTCATCATCACGACACGCGACATCACGACTTACGAATCCATAACACCTAAAAAACAAACTTTTAAGGGCTATTTAGCACAAAAAAATGACAAAAAAGGCAAATTAATTTTCAACGTTGAAATTGACCATCTTATGCCTAACAATATGCTCTAGGTCTGTTTTTAGTAGGCTTATGGCTAAGGCTAACGCCCAAACTATTGCGACAGATAAGGTTGTTAAATTGTTGATCTTTATTGGCAACACTTAAATATGGCTAATACGACACGGTATTGCTGTATGTATATATGTTGCTGTATGTATAAGTCGTACATGTAGCTACTTCTGTTATATTAACCGAAATAAAGCAAGCCCCATAAAGCGGTTCCGAAATGCTGCGTGGTGCTAGTCACAGTTTCATTTGACAGTATTTTAGAAAATGTAACGAGCCGTTTCATTGCACATTATTTAGTTGAGTTAACTCCGACCGAAACAGCGTAAAATTTCGCCACAAGTATTTCGCTAGTCGCTCCCCCTTCTCGGGGGACGATACACGGTACACACACAAGAGGCTTTAGTTTTCTTGCTGTTGTATATACAAAACATTGTATTCAGTTATTTGTTACTAATATCACGTTTCACATTTAAAGGACTAGTTGTAATAATTTACTGAAGCCGATGAATAAGAATTTAAGCGAACGTGTAAACTTGTTGCGATAGCGATTAAATTGAAGTACCGTTGAAGAGAACATAAATTATCTTAGATAGTTGTTTTTTTAAATTCACCATTAATTCTAAAAGCTATTTCAATTTCATAGTTTTCGAATAATTTATAGGATAGCCAATAGTTCTCACTTTATTCCGTCAGCGGCTTTGCCCGCGTAGACTGTCTTTCCCGTCAAAGTATAGCCCGAATTAAAAAAAAAATGCCTTTGTCACTTCCTATTAATGAAGCTTTATATTGGTAAAAGAATTTTTAAAATCTGTTTAGTAGTTTCGAAGCCTATTCAATACAAAGAAACAAAAAAAAACAACAAATCTTTCTTCTTTATAATTTTAGTATAGATACGAGTAAATACGTAAATGCCGTAAGTTACATAATTAAACGATCAACCGTTTCCATTTCATTAACATCATTCGCAACCAAAAGACGTCCACTGCTGAACAGAGGCCACCTTAGATACTTCAAAAGCGAGTGGTCTGCATCCACTGGAATGATGAATGACATCGACCTTTACCAGGTCGTTCGTTATAAATAAATAATAAATAAATATCTGGGACAATTTACACCGAGATCATCAGACCCCAAACTAAGCAGAGCTTGTAATATGGGCGATAAACATACTTAAATATTTCTAAATACATACTTAAATAGATAATAACAGCCAGACACACAACAATACAAATGTTCGCCACACAAATATTTGTCATGTGTGGGGATCGAACTCACGACCTCCGGCGCTAAAGGCAGGATCGCTGCCATTGCGCCAACAGGCCAGTCTTACCTTAACTTTGTAGGTGGGCGTCCCACTAGATGTTTGCTTTGAAAGGTCTCCAGTGTGGTAATACTTGAATCTCGCAATTGATTGTAGTTAAATTATAATTTACTATCCGTGTATCATTAAAAGTATTATCTTGCAATTCAAGACGATCAACTTCGAGCACCTACAACAAATGCTGTACATTTATGACTTGTAAAACAATTTCATTGAGACTTAGATGAGGTTCTACAACACCTGTGTCAAATTTTCATCTTGCGCTGCAGATACCCTATTCCAAATATTATAGTTTAAATACATGTTGTGTAATTACGAGTACTTAGAAATGTTACATGAATAGTTCAAAATCCACCTGCGAGCTTTTCAATACCATCCAGTACTTCTGGAAAACTTTTAACTACTAGCTGTACGTCTACCATGAGTTGCTACTTTAATTAAAAAATTGTATAGGGATTTGACAAGAAGGCTAGAGACTAAGGAGAGATAACTCCCTGGAAAGGGTTGGACTAAATCCGTATCCCACAGTGACGCATGCGCATTACGCTTCTTTGCCGCGATCCTCGCGAAGTGTCAAAATTGGTCAACACAACCTCGAAAAACAACAACTGTCGCACGTGACACCGTTCAAAACAAAACCATGTGACCATGAAATGACAAATAGCTGCCGCTGCACATGCGCAATACAGCGTTTTGCCCGGCACAGAGTATACGACTTTCGGCCCTCGAAAGCTTACCCCCACTTCGGGAGTTATCTCTCCTTAGTTTCTAGCCTTCTTGGGATTTGACATGACATGATATGACAATGTCAAATCCCAATACATTTTTTTACGCGAACGATAGCGTAAATTTAAAGTGGCAGCTCGTGGTAGACGTATCTACTGTTTAAATAACTAAACTGACAATTTCGACTCGTTGCTTATCAGACCTTTCTAATAATTTTACTGTAGCAAAGACTCGATTTTTATTTAAGGAGCTGTTGTCTGAGAGTTTACATGTTTTGATACTTTTTTTGTTGTCATTTCACATATAAGGAATACCCATCTTGTTATTGAATTTTGTAGTTAAATTAATTGCAATTTTTTCTATCACAATTATTTTTTTATTTTTTATTGTTGCAATTATTTTTTTATTTTTTATTATTGCAATATTTTAGTTTTAAGATACCTATACTGATTGACGTAGGTGAATTTGAAGATGTATCCCGGACTACCAGCTCAGTTGTACATTCCGCTGCAGTGAGCTCCAGAGGCTCAGACGCTCACTTTGTCCGAATCTTGGAGAACTCGCAAACAAGGAACTCACGGTTTTATTAAAGCGGAAAATTTCTCATTTCGTGGTTTCTCGTTACGATGAACACCGCACACGGAATTAACGAAAATATGAACCTTCTCGAGTTACGAAACACCGACCACGCTGCTTGTATATATATGAAACAGGCTTTCGTATCGCGATCATGCAAACACTGGAAAATGAAAACCCGTTGCTGTGTTCAAATAAAAACGACACGTTAAATACTTTTTCCTCTAACTCAAAAAAAAAACAAAAGTTAGGAAAACAGTGCTATAATAAATGATAGAGCCGTCTGGCTTGAATAGTTCATCGTTCATAGGGAAAAAATAGTTGCAGCAGTGCAGCTTGTTAGCAAAGCGCAGGCTAAAGGTCTTAAAGAATAAAAGAGACAAGCCATGAGACATCCGCTGTTTTATTTGTGGAAGATACAAGAAGAAAACGAGAGGAAGCAAGTTGTAAGGTTAAATTGAATGAATACTTTTGATTGGCTCGTTTTGTACTTACTACTAAGCTTGCTAAGCCGCGTATTCTTGGTACGATTCTCACAGAGAATAGTCAATCATGTGACAGAAATTAGTATACATTCTGAATTTTACGATGTATTTAAAATAATTTGTGGTTTTTGACACTCGGAATACAAGTTCTGCTGAGTTTTGTTAATTATGCGCAGAAATACTCACTTTCTCGTCTCAGTTTAAAGAATATTACATAAAGCAATCCAGCGAGTATGCAAATAGAAGAAATAATTCATTTGCATAAAATAATAAATAAATAATAATAAATTTGTTTAGTTATTGCTAACCCTTCTTTGATATGCAACAATTTTACAAGTTAAACAGGTCATATTCACTTTCTCGGCTCAGTTTACCGAATATTACACAAAGCAATATAGCGAGTATGCAAATAAAAGATACATTTAATTTATTTGCATAAAATAAAGACCAGAAGATATTATCACGCACAATAGAACCCTACTTTGATATTCAACAATTTTACAAGTTAAACAGGTCACCGCTGAAAAGCTACAAATCATTTTACTTTGTGAATTACCGTGGACCCCTCCACGGTAATTCACAAGTACCCTTAAGTACTGTGAAAAAAAATTGTTAGTGCCATTTTGGGATTTTTTTTCGTATGATCCAAAGAAGCTACAAGTTTGTAATGCTCCAGTGATTTATAGCAATAATAGTGTAGTTTTGAAATGTATTCAAAAATATGTAGGTTCACGGCTCAGTTTTCCAGAATTTTTTTTGGGCAGTATGACAGATTTTTTTTCTCAAATGATGATAATATTGGTAGCCATTTATTTTCATATAACCTATTAAATCAAGTGTTAACCAAAAAATAATCACAACTCTAGATCTTACAAACACAAAATGATAATCAATCAAACAAATTGAAAGAAGAATTAAAAAAAAATAAAACCCTTTAAAGTTTACAATAATAAGTAGCGGGCTCTCATTTTATGTTTTTGTCGATAATTTTATCCTAGTTTACAGCCTTTAAGTTAGTTACACTATAAACGGGTCAAATTGTATTTTGTGGTGTGGGTTTGTTGTAAAGCATTTGTAGTAAGCAATAATGTGAATGATGTAAAAGTATTTAAGCCCTTAAATTGAATGAGGTTACTACTCGCAGTCTCGCGACACGTCACGTCGCGCGGTGCATCACACGGACACATCGACCCGCGTCATCCCGGCGCGCGCTCGTTCGGACACAATCGTATAATGTTTTTTGATTGTCGTGCATCCCACATGTATCCGTTATGTTTCTGTTATTTTAAATATTGAGATTCTTTAAAACTGCTGCGTTGAATTTGGCTTTAGTTAAATGTAAAAAAAAAAACCTTTGGAGTAGACCGATAACTTAATTATCTTTTGACGCAATTGTTTTTATCTTCTAGAAAATATATATTAACAAACGTCAGGACGTAATAAATAACGAAGCCACATAGGTTTCTTATTTTTAATGATATTGCATGTCCTGGTGGGGATACAATTTAAAGTTTAAAGCATGCACTAGATAGAATTTCCTGTTTTGCCAAGATCTATTTGGTCATAACGATCGTCTGGAGGCGCTATCGTCCGTCCTGCGCCTTATCGTCCCGTCCTCGTCCCATCCCGCACCGGAAATTGGTTCCACCGAGTTTCTTGCGCCGCCCACTCGTGGATTCAATTCGGCTGCTTTTAAGCCTTCTCACTAATTGAGTTCGTCATTACACTCTACTTCTTGATTTTCTTTTGGAGCGTGCCAAGTTTCTTTCGTTTCAAGATAAATGTATTATTGTTTTGCTCGTCTTTCGTTTCAGTAAATAAACCAAAGCAAAAAAATATGTATCCGCAATCTCAGAAATATTTTAAATAAACGCCTTTTTTAACATTCTTCTAAATGTCAACATGAGTTGATAAAATTGAACAAATAAAGGCTGAATTGGATTGAGGCCGAGTTTTTGATGTATCCTACATGATCATAAAATTATAGTATTCACTAGCTCTCCGCCCACGGCTTCGCCCGCATGATCTTCATTTACATAAAAGCTGCATATTCTGGTTTATAAGCTGTATTACTCTAAAGTTTAATCTAAATCTGTTTAGTATTTTTTGCGTGAAAGAGTAACAGACACAAATAGCACTCACAAACTTACGCGTTTATAAAATTGAGTAAGATTACTAAGATGTATTTTATTAAGAACGTAAACAATTTGTTCGACAAAGATAAAATTATTCAATAATACATTAAATAACACAAATGTAATAAAAGATAGGAGTATATATCAGGAGTACCCATAATCGACGAGCATGTATGAAAGGATTAATGAGAGTAGAAGAAGAAGCGCAAGAGGTGTCAGGACCGTAGCAAGTGGAAAGATGTGGTCTCTGCCTACCCCGTTGGGAAAAAGGCGTGATGGTATGGATGTATGTAATAAAAGATAGATCAAAAATAAACGAAATACCTAACTAAAAGCAAAACTTTAAGAAAGAGGATGCCCCCGTGGCAACGTGCTCAAGACGCGCCACACTGCTAAGTAAATAATTTTTTGTTCACTTTTGATTTGACGATTTAAAAGAACTTGCTACACGTCTATTTCAACAAAAATATTTTGAATTTGAATTTAAAAGATAACGGTAATTAAAAGTGACCGACCCTAAAAAGGCCCAAATGTAATGTGCTTGAATACTAATTGTTTCACTTTTTCCACACACACACACACAAACTCACATCTAAAAATGTGAAATTGTTAAGTTTTTTTTTTAAGCAGACGTATTTTATGTGGTCAAATCACAAAGTGTATTTTGCCGTGAATTAATTATCCGTAGCAAGACTTACACCTCCCAAAACTCCCAGAAATTAATTTATTTCTACGTATTCTCCTAAAAAAAAACACATGTTTCGTGTTCATTTCGATCATCCGATAACGAGATTACAATGGTCGCCAATCCGGAAAGAGAACATGCGATTCTACCGGATCATTGATTTCTATTTTAAATAGAGAAAGTGGGTCGCGTGCGTCTGTGACCGGGTTTCGGTAGCCGCGCGTCGCCCTCGCGAGTCGCTAGTTTCCGCACTCGCTACCGCCTCCGCTGCTACCATATTAGTAAATAAAAGGAACAGGGACACAGCTTTAACAAACAAGTTGCGACAGGTGAGAAGAGAAACCGGTTTATACCGGCTCAGCCAATGGTCAACCTAGGGCCCACGCACAGCCACGTAGTAGTACACGTCACGGATACTATACTCATGTGTTGCTGCCACCGCTACCGCACGAAGGCCCTTATTAGTGTCCCACCTGCTACCGCCTCTGCTTCCGCGCGACTGACACAAGATCCGTGTCAAGTTCACGGGATAGAGCCTCAAGGTCATCATCAGCTGTAGGACGTACACTGCTGCACAGAGAGCAGTCTGCCAAAGTTGCTCGCTTGCTTCCACCGAAACCCAGCTACCTAGCTAGCTAGCTATCAGGTTAGCTACATTGAGAGTAGTACAAGTGGTTTTTCATCACAAAAGTAGGTTTTATAAAACAAGACCACCTAAGTTCTATTGGTATGATTTGGTTTTATGTTTTATCCTTCTTCTTGGTTACGATATAGTCAACTCGTAGTTTGACCGTTACCAAAAGGCAACGCAATGCCGTGGAAAGACACAGTTAGACATAATAACTTTTACTTACTTACTTAAGTTTAAAAATGCTAAGTGCTTGAGTCTGCGCAAGCGGTTTTCACACCCACTTATATTAATATATATTAGGTTATCATAAATAAACAAATAAATATTCGCCAGACAACACACCACTTGTCATGGTCTCAAAGTAGGGATAAATGCCTGTATTACGATGCACCAGACTAGGAATTAAGCCAAGGGCATTTCCCAGTACACCCAGACCCGAGGCAATTTAGAAAAGATTGTTTCCTGAATTGACCCGACGGAAAATCGAACCCTACGGAACGCTACGGAAATTTAGGCGTGAAGCCGTGCTACAACGCACTACGCCAATAGTGTCGTCAAAATTTTTAAAAATTACAAGGGCATCAAAAAACGAATTATGTAAGTTGTAAATAAAATAACGAATAAAACATGAAATGTATATATGAACTTCACCATCGATTTTACCTTCTGCCAGTCGATGACCAGATTATAAAAAGATGGATAGGAAAGAATGTTAAGGGCTTACAAATAATATAATTTTAGTTCTTTCCGGCTCCGGCTGATGTATCGCGTCAGGGCATCGATAACGCAGATCGAGATGTCTCAGACAGTTCCTCTGTCGAAGAACAAAGGGTCGCTGTGATCAATCTTCGTTCGCCCTCGATGTGCTCCCGCGCGCTAGGTTCCCTTGCTGTCCTATTTGTTTATATTTTTAAATTAACATTAGAGAATAACTAGCCTATGTAATGCAGCTCCACCTAAATTATATTAATTTCTCGCGTTTAAATGCGTTCTCGTGCTTTCATTATTTCATTTATTTTAGTGGGATAAAGTGGCCGAGTGGTGAAAGAGGTCTGCCCAAATCCGGAGGTCCCAGATCGGGCGAAACGGATTTTACAATACATTCAAAAAAAGCCCGGGTTTGGCAAGCGTGGTGATTAAGCCAATACCCTTTAATTTCAATGATGCAGACCTTTGTCCAGCAGTGGGACAGTAGAGACAGGCTTATTACTTTACTTTAGTAGGATAAAGCATTTTTTTTTGTTAAATCAAGCAAAAGAAGAAGACTAAGAGGCTTTTTCTGGCCTATTTAGTAATAGTTGAATAAAAAACATTACATTTATCATATTATCTACAAAGCTTTTGGTCACAGCACTCTGACATCAAAGCAGCAACCGTTTTTAGCTCTCACGCCCGGCAGACGCTCGCAGCCGAGAGCGCAGCCGGCTCGGATATTACTTGATTAGATTTGCGGTTATTGGATCACGCGAGCCGATGTAAGGAGAGCCCGATAATATCCTAATGACCCGACCCTCCGCTAAATATCCGTCAGCCGCCAAGAAATGAGCTTCCGTACACGTAGACGGAACCAGCATTTATTAGAAATGTCACTTTTAACTTGTTCTCGTGGCCAGTAATTGCTTCGATCAAGTTCGGCTTAAGGTATTTGGAGGGCTTCGCCGAGAGCGTCGGAAGCCGCTCGGCGCCAATATCGCAGCTCGTGATCCCTCTTTATTACTTCTGCGGTCGAGGAACCGGCTTCTGCCAATATAATAATGTAATGTGGTATGTCAGAGTCGTATAGTCAGTCTGTCTACTGAGCTCCGCAATGCGTGCCCTGCGTACAATCACGTAATAACATTGTTACGAACGCTTGCTACAGTGAACGTGAATGTTATTTGTTGCTACAACAAACGTGTTTCTCTTTTAGGGTTCGTTTTACTTGTAACAGGTTATGAACTGGTTGTCACATAGACTGCCTATACAAATTTGATTTCTGTAATTTTACACCCTTTCGTAACTTTTGACCAACTCGTCTGGGTGTTACAACTCATACAAATAAAAACAAAACAAATATTTAATCTAACGTCTAACATATCAAACCCTCCAATCTTTTCTCCTTCCCTGTGAAGTGCGAGACAGCCATCGGAGCGGTCACTTAACTCGGGTCAGATAAGAATCGCTCGACATGTGGCAATAAAACGACAACCTTTTTGGGTGATCCTCATAAAACGACGGCCGGGGCCTGCGGTCGCGGGGGCGGAGGGGAAGGTACTCGATGCCTCTCAGCGCAAGCGTGCTTCACACACAATGGCCGCTGGAGGACGCATTGTGCTGGTTAACTGGCTCCTGCACTGCTGCAGGTATTCACTGCCGCCGAAGTAGCAACTCCTCCATCGTAGAGGACCTCT
This sequence comes from Udea olivalis, assembly GCA_947369235.1. NCBI lineage: Eukaryota > Metazoa > Arthropoda > Insecta > Lepidoptera > Crambidae > Udea > Udea olivalis. The sequence continues at coordinate 22,306,000 of OX376347.1, forward strand.
CCGCATTAGGCGCAGCTCCTGCTTGGAACTTCACATCATTATTCCAGCATAGCTCATGCTCATAAGCCGTTGTAGATTATTTTTTCTATGTAACTGCACGATAGTGCAGATTTGTAGTTTTGAACGTTAGGGACCTAGACGTCCCATTTGTGTACTAAAGCAGCAACTCTCGGGTGCCTATCTATAGGTAAACAGATAACTGTACAAGTATTTCTACTACAAGAAATTTATTTTTAATAGCTTTAGAATAGCAAAAAAAAACTGATTAAAAAAATCGACGAAGGTGGATATTAAAAGGTAATGGTAAATGCAATGGCAACATACGGAATACATTTTTAGGTTGTAGGCTTACACACAATCATGTTTGTATGAGGTTCAAGTAAATATTTTGCTAAAAACATCTGCCAGTAATTGAAGTCGAAGTAACGTGCACTTCACTTTCATGACCCATTTTGATTTAATAAGATATCTTAGTGGTAAAACAGTGAAATTTGTGTATAGACTCTAATCAATTTGACGTCGCCTCTGCGTGGTTACAGGTTTGTTACGGACGTTGGTTTTTAGGTTGGTTTTGCTGTCAATGTTGTATCTTTTGCTGTCGGGTACATACCTACCTATCAGAATCTGTCACATGACAATAAGATAATAGTCGACTAATTGTGAAAAAATGCATAAAAATACAACTACTTAGCAGTTACCTACTTAACTGTAGCGCATTTAAAGGCAAGAAAGCGAAGTTTCAATTCTAAATGTAGCGACGAAGTAGTGTATCATACTATGTGTGCCCGAGCCACGAATACAGGTAAAACAAGAGCAATAACGTTTCAAATTCGGTTTCCATTCTATACTCAAAGAGAAACCGTCTTTGATGCGCACGAACAACCCCCGAAATGCTTTGATCGTAACTTCGGCTAACAGGACAACTTCAAACATAAGCGACGCCACTGAATAGAGAATCACGAGACATTACAGCGGCGAGTCAGAGAATTAATCATACTGGAAAATTTTGAAATTTAAATTGTTTACGTCTCGCAGTATTTGAATTCACTAGATAATGCGAGGAGAAAATAATGTTGATAAAATGTTGACGAGAAGCATAATATTATTCCGAAGTAATGAAGCGGACGGCGCTCTGACGAATTTATAACGGTGAGCTTTGTTAATTGAATTAATTTAGCGTTAGTTTGGTTCATTAGCCACGTCCGCGCCGGCTCCAGATCCAATCCGGCACACGGATTCAACACAGTCGAAATCTAGTTTCATATGATAACTGTAATTGAAATAAATCAGTAAGTTCCCAATGGTGATCACCAACCCGCGATGCTCGGACAAATCCGAATACACGAATTTACCACACTTGGAATTTGGACCCATATTACTAATTGACCACCGAGGCGTTTTTTGATTCGATGTGGTAACTTAATCCTCCATTTAAGAGTTTTACTTGTCACTCTACACTCATTATTGATTTCGCTGACTTTTACCAAGGAATAAACGATAAAGCTCCGAATAAGACTATGTGGCCGCTTTATTGCCAAAGTAGCGCCATCACTGTAAAATCGCCATAAAATTCAATAAGTATTATTTTATTAGTCCAGGGCAAGACAGTAAAAGTGACATTATGGAAGTTATGCCTTTAAGGCTCTATTGACGCAAGCGCCCGCTAGGGGTGATCTCCAAAGCTATCAGAGTTAAGTAACCAAGGGTCTAATTAGTGATTCCTCCCTGTCTAATTAGCGTCCCAGCGTGACAGCGGCGTGAATCTTGGATGTTCAATAAGCGCTAATACTGCAGCTCCATTATATAAATTACTTTTCGTAAGGCAAGAGGATTAAAAAAAGCCAATAAGGAGGAAATGTCAAAACTCGTTTTGAGTAACTTCAATCTCAAACTCAAAGGCTCCGACGTGGCTCTCCATCCCGCGCCGCCATATGGGATTCAATTTGGGCACTGGCGAAGTATTGATATTGCAGCCATCCGTTACTCTCGCCTAATATTTCAGTTCTCATCCTCTTTTTCTTTTCTGTACTATTTACGCACATACATATTTTTATGCATATCAGTGTTTGCGAGCTAGGTCTGTGATTCTCAGACTTGCTTTCCAGCAAACACTTATCATATGGTTTAAACCTAGGTTGATGATCTCACTGTTAGTTAAACGAATGCCAGTGATTGTTTGAAGACTTGATAAGTGTCTATACGCAGAAATAGTCGTATGGTCCCGCGGCTGCGACGTGGGTGTCATGACGTCACCGCAGCTGCAGCGGCCCAACGTGACACCAGCCACAATGGAGCCGCGGCGGCGCGCCCACAAAAAGGCTATTCTTAGCGGGGCGCGTCATTACCCCGCGGAAGCGCGGTGACGGGGATAATACCTAGCAGAACGTCCCCGAATCGTCCCCGCTTTTGTACAGAACCAACGAATAATCCGGCACTTCGGAACATTCCGATTTGAAAAGGCATTTCTTACAGATGTTTAGCTGAAAAAACAGGGATAAGTTAGTGCTTTGTAACAAAACACAAAACCATTACTTACATAATTTGCTTGGTTGTAGTAGATATAAAATTAAGAAACTCAAAAAGTTCAGCTTAAAAACAAGTTGGTTTAAAGACTAATTTCCGTTACGTATTGTACCTGTACGTCTACCACGAGTTGCCAATTCAAATTTACATTATCGTTTGCGTAAAAAAAATGTATTGGGATTTGACATTGTCATGTCATGTCATGTGTCATCCCAATACATTTTTTTAGTTTTAGTGGCAACTCGTGGTAGACGTACTGGTCTATTTTCTCCGTTTTGTAAATGTTGAAAGGGAAAATACAGCAGCGTAGCGTCTGATAAACAACATTTATGAAGTAAAGTAGCAATAATATGATAATTTTTGATATTTTTTTTACTGCTGTATTGTATGCTTACGTATTCATAACTCTTAGGTCATCATTTTCTTTTATAACATGACTAGTTCGATAAGTCTACTATTTGTATGTTAAGGGAAACCTGTTATTAGATTTATTCATTGTAATCTGTAAAACACAATAACATCTGTAACACTTTTAGTTTTCTAAATATCTAAATAAAGTAAATAAATTTCAATACACACTTTTGGTATCTGGTTTTCTAATTCGGATTGGTGGTTGGATACTTACTATTACTTATTCTTTGTTAAATAACAGATAGAAAGCCTCAACCTTGTGTGATTATTGTATTTCTTTCGTTTTAGCATCGTAGGGCCATTAATAATAATATCTCTGGGATGTATTTCACTGCCATCTGATAATTTTGTTTAAGCAAGTTCGCGGTTGAATGACTGCGGGCGCTCGGCGCTCGAATCTCCTCTTTGTCGATACCTGCGGGTGCACAAATAGGCAATAGGCAGGGACGCTGGTGTATCGGAGTGCAATTCGCTCAAATTGAGCTCGTTCACGAGCCGAGTCGTAAAACGATTTGCGAACGAATCGAATCACAGACAAAGTGCGCCGTGAACCATTACTATCCACTGCCGTGTTGGTGCTCTCCCCCACCCCCGCCCCCGCGGCGCCCGCGCCGGCCGCGGCCCGTGAAACTGTGGAGTGCCACTTTGTGCATGCACCAGCACACTCGGTTATAGAATATTTAACAGAGTTTGCTATTGTTCTGTTCGAATTACTACCGTATTAAACTATTTGAAAACTATTTGCATTGTAGATTGCTTTTTAGCCGCTTAAATTAAAAGTGCGCTGGACTGGATTAAGCTATTATAGCAATACTTACTGGCTAATGAAATATGAATAAAGAAATGCTCTAAATAATTAAATGTACGCAATATCTTCATGCATCATTTTACTGTGTTGTTCGTAATATGTTTCAACAATTTGAGCTTTTCCCTTAGTTATTTTGAGTACAGGTTAGTTTTTCTCCTAAGATCTACTTCTGCCGTTGTCTTCTGAATAAAATAATAATATTCTCTATACTAAAGGGCTAAATAAACTTCGTCAATTTTCAAAAATTGTGATTGAATTAGAGAAATGAATGTTTTTCTTATTGGTGAAGCCCAGTAAAACCTTAACAACTTAATAAGAACGTATTTTCAAACGCTTACCCTTTTTTTGTTAACAAATTGTTTCAAACTCGTATATAAAAATCCCAAAAAAATGTGTTTCTCATTAGTACCATTGACCGGTAGTAATTGAAGCGAAGCGGACGCCTGACTCTTGCCCAGCGACTGGCGTTTGCTGGTGACCTCTCGTTAGGCGCCGCGCTCCACTTCACTTCAATGGCCAACCCTTTGCGCTCCCCAAAATACTTTTCATTTAACACCTGCTAAAGGCGACTACGAATTGAGTTAAGCTAGCACTGTTTAACTTATTCCATAGTTGTTATGTAATTTGAAAGTACTGAAACAGTATATTTGATCAAGATATTTGAGTTGAGTACAGACGTAAGCAATTTTTATCTGACGTTGAAGTTGAATAAAAATGAATGTACAATCTAAATTGTCTTAATCAAACTGAACTCGAAGTCATCGCACTACAGATAGTTTATATCTTTTAAGTTCAGCCAGCTCAGCTCGGACTGCAGAGATTCATGTTGAAACTTATGCACTCACAAAATCTTACCAGTTGTGATTGCACCAAAGATAATAATGCAAGTCGTCGGAGTGTGAACCCGGCGACGCGCGACGTCGCGACAGGGATGTGCAGAAGTGAGCACATTCCGTCGGATAAAATAAGTTGGTCCGCTGGGAGCTACGGACGAATGGAGCGGCCGGATCGGGCCGCGTCGTAGCGCATGCTACGTGCTAAGCGCGTTTGTCGTAGCACACGCATATTTGGATGAGGGCTCTAAGACAGAATTTCAAAGCTTATTTAGGAATTGGTTATCCAAACGGCTGCATTAACTGCATACCATATAGTGGAATTAGGCCGTAGGAAATAGTCACAACGTCATGTTGAACGAACAAAAGGAAGGAAGGAATAGTCAGCAACTAGGACACATGTCAGTCAGCTGTATTAAAACTACTTGTGGGTGTTACTATAATATTCCAGCATATTGTGTCGGCATAATATAAGCTTACACTATGCCGCGTGCAGCCACGAAACAACATGCAAAACGTTATTTAACAAATTATTAAATGAAAACGAATAAAACATCTTGAATATGAAGAAAGATGTTGCGATGTTTGTCTCCTACACTATTACGGATTGTAAACCGTAGAAAAAAAACACACTAATCAAGTATTGAAGAAAGATCCAACAGACTCAACTTATAAACCAGCTGAAAATGGCGCATTGTTATAATTTGCGAATCGTTCGAATTAATATAATCGGAAAAGAATACCCTTAATTAGCATTTTGGACAACAATGAGAAACAACGTAGCTCGAATTGAACAGCATAAATTCTTTCAAATTTGAAAGAAACCAAATCTTTGAATGTAACCAGCAGAAACACTAAGCTCGTCTACTGACAGGTATATTTTCTTTCTGATTTTCGTTCTGATCGATACAATTCATGTTATGAACAAAACCAAACGATTTTCTCAATAACATGACCGTGAATTTCCTTTTTTAATGAACTAGAGGGAGTAATCATAAACAGCCCAGTCCAGTGAACTGTTACACAAGTTATGTAAATGTGCTAGTCCTCATTCCACTTCTACGGGAACTTGAATCAAGCGACAATCTTAACTCAAGCAGAAATTATTATTTTCAATCGGTTTTTTTGGAAATAATCTTGCGATGAAATTGGGTGAATCATGATTTCAGCTCGTCGTTCAACTTTAATTTAGAAGCCTAAATTATTTCTACCCTGTTTACTACAATATTTTTGGTGCCACATTATCGACATTGGTGTCAAAATAACCCGGCCAAAAGTGGGGCGGCCTCGCCCGCACTCGCTCGCTGCCAACACATTTATATTTTGGAGAAAGTTTACACTTTGCGAGAATCACAAATGGCCGACCGAGCTTTGTGTGTAAACACAGCTTACAAATCACTCTTTGTAAATGTTTAAACTGACCGAATATACGAGTACAAAAATGTGGTACTGCAATATCCCTTCCTTCACTTTGAGATCTCTGCAGCCACCAATGTTATAGAAATATCTATGTATGTTTAAAAAAAGTGTACCTTTTTAAACAAGGTGAGGAAGCATTTTCTATTTGTTGATATTTTCAAATTACCTATTTTTGTAATAAAGTGACGTAAGATTATAAAACGATATCATATTAGTTTCTTCACATATGTGATAAAAAACATATATAATTTATGGGGAATCAAGCGACCCTACTGGCATTAAATAAATGAATATATGGGACAAACTACACCAAGATCATCCGATCCCAAACTACGCAGTCCTTGTACCTACTATGGGTTTCAGAGACTGATAAACGTACTTAAATATATCTATATACATACTTAGATAGATTATAACACCCAGACACATAACAAACACAAATTTCCGTTACACAAATGTTTGTCATGGGTGGGGATCGAACCCACGACCTCCGGTGCTAAAGGCAGGATCGCTGCTATTGCACCAACAGCCAGTCGAATTTAAAAATCTATATGAAGAAAATAATGGCGAGTAAACCGGCGGTTCTCAATAAGTCTCCATCTAAGTGTACTCCTTTTTCAAGCAACATCTAAGATCAACACAGTAAGTGCGCACCATAAACCATGCCCGCGTACACAAGCGACCACACACGTACGGCTATATCGAGTTATTTGAACAGGACGAGTTTGTTCAGGCGTCGGCATTGTACGCGCTTGTGTACTATATATTATTTACAAAATCAACAATTTTTAACGCTCCCTGAAGGCTCTACGAATTCTACGATCCATCGTATAAGAACTATATTGTTAAGCGACGTGATTGTGAGGTGATACTGAGCTTTATTCACTTTATGCTATTGTTCAAAACTGGCAAGATGGTACGGCGGCGCTATAATTTTTAATTGCGCATTATGCAACAGAGTGGCTACACCATTGACAACTGCAAAGCGGCAGCTTTAACAACAACCTGAAAGTCAGTTGCCTGTCGGTGTACTACAGAATTCTGAGCAGATCCTAATTTTGTAATTCTGAACACTGTGTAAGATAAGTAAGGAGAGCGTCGTGACCTACTGGTTAAGCACTCCAACTCGGATCGCGGATCTTCTGGTCCGGAGTTCGAATATGGTAAGAACCAAAATCTTTGTGTGTATTGTTTAATTTCCGACTAACTCTCCGGTGATGGAAAACATCAATAAAAAACCAAATCAACCCGGATAGCGGCGGAAGGCTTACCACCTACCACGTTGGGTTCTAATAACATTGGTGAAAAGTGGGCTTCTGAGTGTTCCGTTCACCATGACGGCAAGAGTCACTTACCTCTGACTACCCCGTTGGGGATAAAGTCGTGATGGTATGTATGTATGTATGTATATAAACACTGTGTAAGATAGGTTTAATATTTCCGCAGATTGTGAAACTAGCGTGTGTCATATGTGACTAAATGATCAACGATTAAAAGGGTTATTGGTTAAATATCCGTCTACTATGTTCAACAAAAGCATCTGAAGTTAAGACATTAGCGTCCCTTGTAAGTAATACATTAGAAACCTTGTTCCCACAAGATGTGCTCCAATGATTATTCTCACCCATGATTGCTGGTTCCGTTATCAATAACGCGCAGGATGCGCACGTACTATTGTGTCTCGCGAACAATGTGCGTCGCGCGTCGGGAAGGATACGCCGGTATTGCCCTATTTGAACTATTGGGTGCGTTCCAGCGGTCGCTCGCAAGTCGGCTTCCGAGACGACGACCCCTCGCCCTACTCAGCAGCTTTGACAGCTGATATTGTGGAGTAACGCAGGCACGCGTTTACAGTGATTACTTACTGTAAGTATCAAACGTCACATCGTAATATGGCACTCTGAGACAACTTATTATGATGTTTTCAAACCTTCAGTAAACAGTAACGTATTTGTCAGTACGATTTTTTCTTCTGTATTGAGTAGTAAGACTATGTAAGACAGTGGTATTCATTTAAATATCATGTCTACAGTGAGTTTCCATCACGTAAACGTTGATTGTTGCGTTCAGAAAGTATGCCAATTTTGGTTCCATTTTAAATCACCAGGGTCGCTGTACCGGAATCCCATACAAAAACAATCAACGTGGTTTACGCGGACACTAGCCGCTTTCATTGGTGTAAACTCAAGGTAGACATAGTACAGTAAGCTATACAAGGATTCTGCAGCGACTTCGACTGGCTGTTGGGGCAATGGCAGCGATCCTGCCTTTGGCACCGGAGGTCGTGAGTTCGATCCCCACCCATGACAAACATTTATGTGACGAACATTTGTGTTTTTTATGTGGCTGGGTGTTATTATCTATCTAAGTATGTATTTAGAAATATTTAAGTACGTTTATCAGTCTCTGACACCCATAGTACAAGCACTGCTTAGTTTGGGATCAGATGATCTTTGTGTGATTTGTCCCAGGTATTTATTTATTTAATGCCCGTACGTCGCATCACATATTCATACCATGTACTTCTGAAAAAATTTTGATCACGTAGTAAGTTATAAGAGCATCAAGATTTATTTAAAGGTAGCTTCACTTTAATTGACTGTTTTAAGAAGGTAATGAATTCATCTTTGTAAATCAGATTAAGGAAGATACACAAAACATGTAATGATAAAATTTAGCAAAATCTAAGGTGCTATCACGATTCCTAATTTGGATTGTGGTGCTGTGATTTACTAGACTCGGTACTAACTAGAGCGGCGGTGGCGGGGCGCGGGCGGGCGGCAGTTTGTACAACGAATGCTTGGCTAGGTTCTCACTAAATCTAACTTTACACTAGTTGATTTCTGCTGCTGAACCAGGCTACACAGAAAACTTCATCCGTTTAAAGGATTGTGTCTGAAATCGCTCGTGAAGCCTTCCGCTTTCCAAAAATATAACCGTGATGTTGTAGTTACTCGTAGATCACTGAATAAGTAACAATATGCATTGTGAACGCTGCTTGGTGTATGATGTATTTTTCACTGTAACTGAAACTGTAATGACGCCATAGTCGTTTTTTTATACGGAATGTGAGTCGATAGTCTAAAGGCTCTGTTTTCTAAGTGTGAAATTGAAGCATGAATGAAGTAGAACACGATTTAGCACACATGCGGTCATGCCACTTCTCCTAAAAGTATTGACTAATAATAATTTATAATGGTGGCCTTCAGACGGAATCACAGCGGAGTACTTGTGACGACCGACTTCAAGACGCCGAGCCAAGACAAATGCACTTCTACGACCTAATTACCTAGAAAGAAAATACTTCCTAGTGTAAGTATTTACATGTTAGTGCATTACTTACACTGCGCTGGAGTGGAAATTGCCCGTTAGCTCTGCTTCGGACGAGCTCGTGAGTCGAAACTTGGAGTTGCACGTTTTAGAATAATGACATTCTTTTCTGTAGAGGTTGCGATTCATCACGTGGCTTTAAGTGTCTCTAACGAATATTGTTTGTTTTTTTTTGCAATTCTGGAGGAGATCTCAGCGGTAAATTATAATTGGTTTTAGTGAAAACGAACTTCTTCTCGTAGAATGCCTTAGTATTTGGCCATGATTCGTTACTTTGATAGTGTCTTCATGTTCGTAATGGGTGGGTGTTAATCTAAAGAAATGGTTAAAGACCAAATTGAGATAAACTATCACCTAGAAACTGCTCTGTACGTCTACCAGGAGTTGCCACTTTAAATTTACATTATCGATCGCGTAAAAAAATGTATTAGGATTTGACATTGTTATGTCATTGTCATGCCATTTCAAATCCCAATACCAATTTTTACGCGAACGATAACGTGAATTCAAAGTGGCAACTCGTGGTAGACGTACTGAACTTAAGGGAAAGGGTAAAGTTGAAATGTAAATCCTAACATTGATAAAAGGAAGCAATTATTTGTTCTTAACTTTTACGTTTCTCTCCGGCCTAGATGACCTTCAATGTAATTAATTTTTTACGACTTGCGATACCAACCAAAAACAACAGCTTACTGTGTCTTCTTGTAATCATGTTATTTAGATGTCATTCACAAGAGTTACAAGAAACATACTTTGCTCAAATGAAAAAGGGGTAATGAAAAAGGGGTAATGATCTCGGGATTTAAAGCGGTATTTATTCTAACTATGAAGTCGAACATATTATCTACTAAAACTGTCGTTTTAGGGTAATAATTGACTTAGATTGGCAAATACCACTCCTCAAGGAACTTATTTTACTCGTACACATTAATTTTTGATATAGGTCGGCTATATTAAAGTAGTTTGCTCAACTAGATTGTTTGATTTATTTTTAATTGTTTGATTGTTTGATTTTTTCCGGATGATTCGCGAAACGCAGGAGGGTCGTGATGGGGCTCAGGCGCGGGCGAGGCTGTTGTTTCGCGACAGCCGCTGTATTTACGTGTCAAGTTCAGTAGGCTCGGTGCACAACAATGGGCGTCAACTCGCGGCATGAATCAGCATAGTGCGCTACTTGAGCGCGGGCCAAAACCGTGAGTGTGCACCGTCACCGACTCACCGAGTTGCGTACACTCGCGCCCGCAAGTGGGTCAGGGCCGGGCCGGGCGCAGGGGCGCAGGGGGCGCGGGTCGACATCCTCAGCCTCCGCGTATCTCGCCGCGCCCGGAAGCGTCGCCGGACGAGGCGCGTTATCCTTAACCTTAGCGTGCCGCGAGTCGCTCACTATTTTCGCGGAATACAAACTATTAATGTTAAACTTCCACGAACTTTTTTAGTGCGTAGCTTACAGAGGCTTTTTTGATTTAGTTCAGTAATAAATTGAATTTTTACGACAGCTGGGTCGTCTTCCTCGATGTGTTTTTGGTTGAAATATAACGATATTTCTTTTTAACTTTATTTTTTTTTAACTGAATTAACTACCTTATCAATTTCATACAAAGTCAAAAACCCTTTACGTTTAATAGCCGATAACCTAACAATGTTCCTTCTTTTTATAAATAAAATTCTAGAGCACAGTGCTCTACTGTTGTATGGTGGAGCTTGGCTTTGAACGCAAGAATACAAGCATGAGCGGCGCCGAGCAACTCGTGCTATTGGCTTTATACCCGTAGTCAGTTTATATCAGATCCTTAATGTTTTCAGTGCACATCACAAAAGAAGCTACTTTGTCACAATGTGATAGTTGGGGTGGCAATTTGTTTGCGGTTTTATGCGCTAGGAGGGCGTCGGTAGTGGCAGCTAAGTCGGCGATAAGCGATATCGTCGGCGAGCGGCGAGCGGCGAGGCGCGATTACCGCCCGCCCTATCGCGCACCGCCCGGCGCCTCTCCCCCCTTCGCCCTTCCGCCCCTTATACCCGTTTCTGCAATCGGCGCTGGCGCTCATTCAACAGATGACTAGGATATTATGCATGCACTGTAACGTAGGTTACCAAATTACATTTACTTACATATTTCTATTAACACTGATAAACCTAAAATAAATCTAAATAAAACTCATCTTAGTACTTATAACACGCTTAAAAATAACTTAATACTATAAACATGAAAACTAACTAAACTTAATGCTACAAACAGACAACGCAATATTTATTTTCAATAATGAGTTTAGAACGGCGCGGCCTGCGCGGTGCGCAGGCGCACATAAGGAACCGGTCGCTGTGACGTGCGCTGCGCACGGAGTAGCTGGACGCACCAATCCTACGAGTCATTCGCCTGACTTCTCGATACCTATCGGCTGCGTAGTAATATTCTCAATTGTTGTCATCTGTTCTGTTTTGTTGCTTATGGAAATAAGGACACTAAACTCCAATTGTGTTGTGGAATAATTCCACAAGTGTTTTATACGTTTCCCATACTGGGTAAGTTGTGCACAATTCGCTTTAAGTAAATGTATTTAGTTTGTAAGTGAATGATAGCCTACCTCCGAGGGTAATTAATAGTAGGGTATTTAGTAATAATTGAATTAATAGGTTTGTTATCTTATTTTGTAAATGTAAATAAAGACTACGCCAGAGTAGTTTGTGCAAAACAGTGCAAGTTATTATTACTTTTAGGAGAAACAGTTTTAAGGTAATTCTGCCACTAGCTGAAATATCCCCGCTTCTGCTATTTATGATAACTATTGGTTTAACTTCCATACCATCTAAGATTACCGTAAAAAGTAATTGAATGCCTTCCCTTTGTCGCACTAGTTGCTTTGTCCCGCTTCGCTTGCTTGATCACTCAAATCTTACACCGTATGAAGACTACTGGCAGTTCCCGGGCTTACTTATGCGTGTACTAAGTTAACGTTTGCTTCGACATGATCGCCCTACGGGTTGAGGACTGGCCTACGGATGAAGAAGGACTGGTGCCGGTCTTCGCGCTAGTGAATAGCCCAGGGGAGTGCACTGGTGTAATGAGTTTAGCATCTTAATAGAAAAAAAAAAATTAGCATCTACAATATGTAGATACTCTAAATTAAAATTATTTGAGGCAGCGTATACCACTCACTTTTACTTGAAAATATGTGTATTTTGTTCCTCATTGGTTTTACGTCAAAAACGTAGTGAAATGAAATGAAATAATATATTTATTCATGTACATAAGCTTTTACAAAAGTAAAAGTCAAAGTAAAAGTTCTTTATTTGCAATAAATGTGGTAACAAGTGGTCTTATTTTAACAAAGTTAGTGCACACACTTAACTGTATAACAGCATGCAAATATTACCTATATCAATTGAGGTTCATTAATAATAATTTAATTGAGGTTCATTAACAATTTTTGAAACTGCTAATTAAAATTAAACAAAAAATATATACAGGGTGTCCCAAAAAGAAGTGTCAAGCGGAAGCCCACAGAAAGAGCACCCCTTGGGGTACCCCAATCATCCCCATGTATGTTCCGCGATTGTTCATAGTTTTCGAGTTATGATTTTTTTTCTGAATTCATTTTTTCATTAAAAGTTTAAATTTATTATTTTTTAAAAAGTAGAAGACTTTATTTTATTGCCCAACTGAATCATTCTTAATTGTACTTTGATCCATAAAATAATCAGTTGCATTACTTTGACCAAAATGATGAAAATGTTGGTATAAAACCAAAAATGTACGGTTGATGAATAAAGACTTAAATTTTCAACTTTAAATTAAAAATCTAAGCGGGTGACTGTATGGTTTCTAAGTAAAGCTCAAAAATGCTCCAGAATCTCAGCTTTCTTAATCATTACAAAAAAGAAGTACTTAATGGGCTACTTTGGCTAAAATCAGCCTTCAAAGACAGCAAGGTGGAAATTAGCCATCAGATTAATAACTGTTTTTTGGCCATTTTATCATTCCTAAAGTTCATGAATTTGTTAACTAACTAAAAATTACTGCAGGAAGGCTAAGGAAATAAGTGTGAGAACAATACAACGTCGTACCGGAATTCCAAAATCACTGGTACATTGCATACTCCAGCAACCAGGTTTTCACCCATATCATATTCAAAAAGTTCAGCAGCTTAAGCCCGCAGACTAGGTATCCGAGAAGAGTAGCGTTTTGTCAGGAAATGTTGCGGCTTCAAGCTGAAAACAATTTTTTTTTTTTTAATATTTTATGGACCGATGAGTCACATTCTAAGAGATGTGGAATTTTCAACATACACAACTATCATTATTGGAACATTGAAAATCCACACTTGACCCGGGAATCTAATTTCCAAGAACAATTCAAAGTCAATCTATGGTCAAGCATCCTAAACGGACAGCTGATTGGTCCGTTCGAACTACCTGACCGACTAAACGGCGAGGCCTATTTGCATTTTCTACAACATAATCTCACCGACTTGTTAGGAGATGTTGACGTGTTAACGCTTTATAGGAATATGATTTTTCAAAACGACGGCGCCCCATGCCATTTTGCGAGAATCGTCAGACAATATTTGTCTGAAAGATTTCCAGACAGGTGGATCGGCCGTGGAGGGCCCATTGCGTGGCCGCCACAGTCCCCCGACTTGAACCCAATTGATTTCTTCGTCTGGGGATATTACAAGGGATTGGTTTACGCCAAGGACATCAGCAACGTAGCCGAATTACGAATAAAATTATAAACAAGCAGAAGAGACGATAAAAAACAACAGAATTGCCTTTAAAAAACTAAAAGACAACTTTTTTAGACAATGTAGAATTTGTATCAAGAACGAAGGTAGACATTTTGAACATTTCTTGTAAATAAATAATAAATAATTAATAACTATTTCTTTTTGTTCTATTAATTAAACTTTCAAATGTTTATTCTTTATATTATTTCCTCAGCCTTCCTGGAGTGATTTCTGGTTAGATAACAAATTCATGAACTTCAGGAATGATAAAATGGCCAAAAAACAGTTATTAATCTGATGGCTAATTTCAAGAATTTTCCACCTCGCTGTCTTCGAAGGCTGATTTTAACCAAAGTAGCCCATTAAGTATATACGCGATACGCGGATGATACCACTCTACTGGCTGCAAACGAGAACGAACTTATTATGCTACTGAGCAGGATGGAGAGAGTCAGCATGGAGATGGGTTTATCCATAAACAGGTCTAAGACGAAGATAAAGGTAGTCGACAGATCTGGTAGGCTGGAGCTCAGTGGCACTATCGACTTAGAAGTATTGGACAATCTCGTTTACCTGGGCTCAAGCATCTCCAACAAGGGGTCCTGTGAGGCCAAAATTCGAAGGAGGATCGGCATGGTCAAAAACGCCATGACGCAGCTGCAGAAAATATGGAAGGACATCTCCCGAAACACTAAGATGAATTTTCTACGCACCCTGGTGTTCTCCATATTTCTTTACGGTGCTGAAACATGGACCATGAAAAAGGCCGACCGAAACCGCATAGACGCCTTCGAGATGTGGTGCTGGAGGAAAATGGTGAACATCCACTGGACAGCCCACCGTACCAACGTGTCTATATTGCGGGAGCTTAAGGTCCAGACCAGGCTATCCACGACATGCCTACGCAGGATATTGGAGTACTTCGGCCACATTGCCTGAAAGGAAAACGACAACCTGGAGAAACTTGTGGTTACAGGCAAGGTCGAAGGGAAACGACCCAGAGGGAGAAGCCCGACACGTTGGACCGACCAGATCCGCACCACACTCGAATCCACACTCCACGACGCTTTCCACACCGCCGCAGATCGGCATCAATGGCGGTCAATAATAAAACGCAAGATGCTTCATAAAAGAGGTCACGACCCCCAGTAACTGGGGTATCGACTCAAGATGAAGAAGAAGAAGCCCATTAAGTACTTCTTTTTTGTAATGATTAAGAAAGCTGAGATTCTGGAGCATTTTTGAGCTTTACTTAGAATTAATTTAAAGTTAAAAATTTAAGTCTTTATTCATCAACCGTACATTTTTGGTTTTATACCAACATTTTCATAATTTTGGTCAAAGTTATGAAACTGATTATTTTATGCATCAAAGTACAATTAAGAATGATTCAGTTGGGCAAAGAAAAAAATTGAAAAGTCTTCTACTTTAAAAAAAAAAAAAAAAAAACTTTTAGGTCCGAAATTCTCAGAAATTCAGAAAAAAAATCATAACTCGAAAACTATGAACAATCGTGGAACATACATGGGGATGATTGGGGTACCCCAAGGGGTGCTCTATCTGTGGGCTTCCGCTTGACACTTATTTTTGGGACACCCTGTATATATTAGTAAATACGTTTAAAAAATAATTACAAGCCCAAATCAAATTATAAATTACCATGTCCATTTCCATATTGTTATTCTAAGTAAATGAGAATTTTAAATATTTGTCAATAGAGTAAAAACATTTTTCAGTCAAGACCCTGCGCAATTTGTGAATAAAACTGTTGTAAGGCAATTCCTTCAAAACATCCAGTAAATGGTTAAATAATCTAACACACATTGTTTGACAGTTTTTGCTGCAAATATCTGTAACACTATGTGGCAGCATTAAGCGATTTGGGTGCCTTGGATTGAATCTGCAGACTTCACTTCGTTTTGTAAAGAATAGCGGATGTTTTTTTACAAATTTACAAATTTCGAAAACATATATACAAGGTAATGTTAGAAGTTTCAATTCCCGAAATAAAGGTCTACAGCTGGTTATTAGTGATACGTCACAGATTGCCCGAATACATCGTTTCTGTGCTATGAACGCTTCATCTATCTGAACTGAGTTTCCCCATATAGGAATGCCATGTCTCATGTTTGACCCCACATAACCATGATAAGCCAACAAGGCAGTGTCTCTATTACTAATCTTTGCCAGTCTCCATAAGGCATAAGAGGACCGATTTATTTTTGTACATAATTGGTCAATATGTGTTTTCCATGTAAGGCATTCAAGTGATAAACCCAGAAATACAGATTCATTTACTTCCTCTATGTGTTTATTTTGATACTCTATTTTTAACATTTGTTTCTTCCCCCCTCTATTATGGAATTGTATATATTTTGTCTTTGTCATATTTATTGTCAGATTTTTGTCCTGTAACCAGTGTATTAGGCGTTTAACTGTATTATTTATGTCAGCATTATAAGTTGTCTTTTCTTCGCTAGGAATTACGAGAGCAATGTCATCAGCAAAAAGCGAACAGAAGTAATCTATATTTTCGGGTAGATCGTTAATGTAGACTAGGAAGAGCAAAGGGCCGAGTATACTACCCTGTGGTACCCATATTTAATAGTATGTACAATCGATTTCTGGACTTGTAACTCTTTCTTTCCAATTATGTTAGAAATCTCTACGTACCTACTGCTTCCGATTGTTTAAGTAGCTACTCAGCCATTTCAATGTGTGACCTCGAATTCCATAGATTTCACATTTTTTTAAAAGGAGGGTATGTGAAACGTAATCAAAAGCTTTGCTAATGTCAAATAGTATGGCTGTAACAGGTATCTTTTTATTGACTGATTCTATTACTTTATCCAGAAGGTTAAAAACTGCTTAGGTAGTTGACTTGCCCTTTTGATTTGGTGTCAGTACTGAAAATTTATCTATGAAGTTTGTAACTCTGTCTCGCATGGCAGTTTCAAATATTTTAGACACTATAGGAGTAATAGCAATAGGCCTGTAGTTTTATACGTAGTCCCGTTTCCCTTTTTTGTAAATTTGTTTTATTACAGATATTTTTAGGCTATCCGGAAATACTCCTTCTTCAAATGATAAGTTGATCAAGTAAGCCAACACTGGAGCTATTTCTTTCGAGCTATTTTACTTTATCCAGAAGGTTAAAAACTGCTTAGGTAGTTGACTTGCCCTTTTGATTTGGTGTCAGTACTGAAAATTTATCTATGAAGTTTGTAACTCTGTCTCGCATGGCAGTTTCAAATATTTTAGACACTATAGGAGTAATAGCAATAGGCCTGTAGTTTTATACGTAGTCCCGTTTCCCTTTTTTGTAAATTTGTTTTATTACAGATATTTTTAGGCTATCCGGAAATACTCCTTCTTCAAATGATAAGTTGATCAAGTAAGCCAACACTGGAGCTATTTCTTTCGAGCAGGATTTGATTATTTTTGTACTTATTTGATCGTAGCCTACAGATGATGTTTTTTTCAATTTAGATATGAACACATGTAATGGTATCATAAGATTTAATTTTATACGTATATTTTTAATTATTATTGAATTCAGTAGATGTCAAGTTTGTAAAATAATTGTTAAATATATTGCTATATGTTTAGGGTCTTTAATTATTTGTCCCTCATGTGTTATATTTTCTATGGTCAATTTATTATTTTTTATTATGTTTCCATTTGTTTCGGTTTTTATTAGTTTCCAGGAAGCTTGACAGATATTTTTTGCTCTTTTTATGTGATGTTAATTCACTAGTTTTTGAGCTGTCATCATGCAACGTATGTAAACTTTATTGTAGCTTATTATGTTCACTTTTGCTTTTATAATATGTCTGTACTTTTTATGCCTTTCGTAATCCAAGTCAGTTTCTTTGGCTTATATTATTTACCTTCAAGCGAATTAGTGAGAAACACAATTCATAAAATGATAAAAACAGTTCACTAAAATTTCCAAATGCCATATTTGTATTTTTTTCATTATAGACTTCAGATCATGACAAATTTGTTAAGCAATCTATAAAATTAAAAATATTTTCTTCACGAAAGTCCTTTTGGGTTATGAACCAGTAACTGGGCGGTATTTCTTTATTTGCCACTGTAAAATATTTTAGTAGTTAGGATTCTTTCAGAAAATTTATATTAAAGTCCCCAACTATTATTACTTTCTTTTTCGTTTTATTTCTAAGTTTAAGAAATACTTGTTCCAGATTATTAAGAAATATATTAGGATTGCTATTTGGTGTTCTGTAAATACAAATCACAAAGCACCCATAAGCAGGTAACTCAACACCACAACTCTCAAAAGCGTACTCCATGTTCAGTTCCTAGCCTTTGTATTGTAAATGCTTTCTACAAAATATAATGACACCTCCGCGGTTTTGTTTTGATCTGGAACACCAGTTAGCTAATTGAAAGTCAGACAAATGTACGTTTTGCTCTTCCCCTGACCTAATGAAAGTTTCACACAGGCATAAAATATCAATATATTTTTTTTCACTTGAAAGCTCTCACAGTGTTATTTCAAGAGTATTTTTTTACTTAATAAACCCGCTATATTTTGATGAAGTATGTTGACACAGCCCTCACATTCATCCGCGAAAAAACAATTTATCAGTTCCTGGCAATGTGTTATTTAACATTGCCTCATCTTTTTTAACAGAAAAATAGTCCAAAATCATCTTTTGCTTGGACTTCGATGTTTCTGAGGCCTGAGATGAACACTTTATAGGTTGTTTAGAAAGGGATTGTCTCTGTAAGCATTCCTTTATTGCGTTCAAATCTAAGAACTTACGATCGTAGTCAATACAATATATAACGTAACTCAATTTTTTGCAACAACTATACCTTGAAATATTTATGCCGCCAATATCCACAAAATGGCAATTCGGGTAAGCATTGCATATAAGATTTTTTTTAATGCAGTAATGATTCATTTAGATATCTATTCCCAACAACACTCAAAACAATTACTGTGTGAGATTGCAGCTTTTTCAAAATTACAGTTAGTTCAAAAAGTAACCTAATGGGATTGCTATCATTTTCACCTACACAAAGTACTAATTTATCAGAACAATGAAGTTGAATATCATAACAATCTTCCAAAATAATCTCTGCAGGTGCAAAGGGTTTTGGTGCAGCTGTGACCGTATAGTTTTTATTCTTAAGGAACTTCGTTGATTCCCTTACATGAATCAAATGCGTCGCCATCCCTACACATTGTTGAGAACCAAATAGTAGAATTCTAGTCGGTACCTTTTGTCACGCTTCTACCGGCTCGTTAGGTTTCATCGAACCATTTTCTACTGCGGATAGTGATGATGAAGTCTGTGTTTGTATTTTTGACTTAATATTAATCTCGTCAGGTTATATCGCAGATGTGTGTTTGATCTTGATCTCCTGGGGTTTTTGTAGGTCACTGTGTTCCATATTTTCTTAAAAATTTTCTTTCATCAGTCTCGATCTGCTGCCTCGTGAGGGTGATTTTGTCGCATTTGTAGCTCACAATTGAGTTAGAATGGTGATTTGTTGTTGTTGATGAATAACCTTTTTATTAAGAGCGATTCTTTCCAAGTTTAAGCTTTCAATTTCTAGATGTGCGCTTTCTAGCTGCTGGCTTATCTCCGCAATTTTTTCTCTTAGTTCCAGTACTTCGTCGCTATGTCGAGTAGATATATCAGGCAAGCTTCGTCTTATATTGGAGTCTAGAGACAGGAATGTGTTTTCTTCTCCGTCTATTGAGCTCGTCAAGCTAGTCTGGGGTTTTCCAGATATTTTCATCGGTCTGACGGTCACATAGTCGAGGTCACCCACTGATACATTTTTAGTAATTTTTAATGAACCTAGGGCTTTTTGTGTACTAGTAGCACTAACTGGTGTCTCGTTTTCAGGGACTTTTTTTTTATACAAGTGCTACATTTCCAATTTCTCTTGTTTTCCTTAGCCATGAGTCGGAAGCGTTTTTCGGATACATTTGTGCATGGTAACTCATAAGTATTTTTGCAGATCGAGCAAATAAGAAACTCTTTTGTTTTTATTACGTTCTTACATTTGCATAGTAACTATTTAATGTTCTTATACGAAGACATCGTGAAAAATATTTATTATAATTATTCAATTTTCAATTTTCCCGCTTGCGATGGTGAATTAATTGAGTTTCTCAATTAAATAAAAATAGACACAAACCATATTTCAACAAAAAGTCTTATTAATTTCAACAGTGGCACCTTCTGGTATTGAACCACCGTTCTCTAAGAGCGCTGATTACGGTAACTGTAGCCTGTACACGGTGGGCTAACAGTGATCTTCTTTAATGGTTGAAAATTGCCGTACTGTATGTTCACGTAGCAGGTTAGTCTGAACCAAGTAGGTATGACATAAAACGCTTGCGTATTACCATATATGGTGATGATTGGACACGGGCAAGAAAGCGATGAATCACTCCAAAAACACAGTCACTCAGCAATTTGTTTCGGTAATTTTGAAGATTTGCACTTTAAAACTTGTTTGAATTTCACAGGTTTTTGAAAATAGTTGTCTGGTATAATTATAAAACTTTTTACAACTTTTCTTGTAAGTTTACTCGATATCGCCAATAATAGAAAATACAACACGGGAGCTAGCGTTTTAAGCGTGCGCTCGTGAGTAGCGGCTCAACAAGTACATAATAATACTATAATTATATATATAATGCATAAACATGATGTAACACTACCACTACGGTTCGGAGGTTGATTCCATATCGAGAAGAATCCGGCAAGAAACTCGATAGTTACTCTTTTCAAAAATTGTTGTTTACAATGATTGAGTTTACTGAGTACAGTCAAAAATGTGCAGAAAAGCAGATTATTCCTACCTAATATGACCACAAATTCTTGTCGTTTAAATAATCCTCTACACTATAATAACCTCGTTTAATTAATGAATTTTTCTCTAATTCGTGTCTTAAATTTGGGTAGAGGCATATCAACGAGAGTTTGAGGAATCTTATTAAAATATTTAACACATTGGCCAACAAAAGATTTTCCTACCTTATGTAGTCTAAGACTAGGGGTTAAAAGTTTGTTTTTATTGCTAGTATTAAGATTATGATTAACACAGTTTTTCTTGAAATGATGTGAGTTTTTTCGGACATACGTGATATTATCATAGATTTATGGAGCGTGCACAGTTAAAATATCTATCTCTTTGAATACTTCCCTGAGGGTGTCGCGTTGTCTAAGGTTGTACAATATATGTAGAGGACAGCCCTCTTTGAAGAACAAAAATGGTGTATAGGTCTGCTGCTGAGCCCCACATCAGTAGACCATACGACATCACACTGTGGAAGTAGCTAAAATACACTAGTCTTGCTGTTGCGACATCAGTCAATAGCCTTCCTGCCAGGGACGCAATATGCGGACCCCACTGTAACTTGGAATCTATAGTAATTCCTAGTAGGTTTAATGGCTTATAAGCTCATGTTTTGAAATGAAGTAAAGGAATATAAATCAGCTATTTTAAGTAAAATGGTGTTTAAGTTAACGTAGCTTCTCGATACACAATTAGCTTAAAAAACATCGCAATAGTACTGTGAAATAAACACAGCTAATAAAACAATATTCTACTATGTGATACCAAATAAAACTTGAAGTGACTGCGCTTATCACGTGACTGATGGAAGGCGACAAGGGTTACCTATTGAAACGCATAACGTTTTTTGCCATAAACTTCCTTAATGCATAATATTATTGGCCATAATAGACATTTGCGATAAGCCTTTATAACATAACTTCCTAACGCATAACATCAAATGGCCAAAATTCGTTAAGCATAATCGTAGAAAGGCATAATATCAATAAGCAATATTAGTAGCAGTTCTACCTTTTCTTTTTTTTTTGCGTCAGGAAATGCATTTAGGCATTCCCAAGGCCCTGGGTTCGGGACACCTGGGATATGTGGGACTCGGAACTCCTGGGAGAACCGAGACCCCTACCCATTAAAACCTGACGGTGGTCATCTTCGGCGCAGAATGGAAGGGACCCGGGATCCCCAACGCGGGAGAGACTCCTCGCAGGACCCTTCGGCGCGCAAAGCCGCCTGGCAGCCAGCCTCGGGATGAGCAAGCTCAACTCCAGTGCACGATAACACAGACCACTGTGTCCGAAGACACGCGTTACCGTCTTCCTCGGGATTGCAAACCGAAACACACGCAGGCGCCCCCGCGTGCGCTTCGCGACCCCAAGGGCCCTTTTAGTCGCCTCTTACGACAGGCACGGATACCTCGGTAGTATTTTCGTCCCCTAACCGCAGGGAACAGTAGCAGTTCTACTTTTTTTTTTTATTATCGTGGGGAAATC
This sequence comes from Udea olivalis, assembly GCA_947369235.1. Classification (NCBI taxonomy): domain Eukaryota; kingdom Metazoa; phylum Arthropoda; class Insecta; order Lepidoptera; family Crambidae; genus Udea; species Udea olivalis. The sequence continues at coordinate 22,328,381 of OX376347.1, forward strand.
CTCATGGATACCTCATCGTTCGGGGGAACGACGAGGTTATGTCGAACTTCTGCTTTTTAACGTAATATTATGTAAATAAGAAAGTAAAGGTCGATTAGTTGAACTTTAGTGATTGGGCCAGGCATCCTTAAAGGTAGAAATATATTATACGAATTATATGGTATAAAAGCTAATTCTAAGTGTCAAAACTAGTAGATCATGTCAAATTATACTCCAAAACCATGTCATATGGCTAAGTCTATCTCTTTGCGTGACAAAATAAAACAAGCAAAAAATAAAATTAAAACTACTTGGAACATAATTAACAAGGAAACTTGTAAATCAAAATCTCGAGATCACTCATTGGCTCTTAAAATTCAAGATAATTTAAATAAGTCAGAGATTGACATAACTAATACATTTAAAAAAAAATCTAATATACCCATTGTAACTACAAGTACCTTAAATTCTACTGCACCGCTAGCTAGGGCGCTGCTCACATCTAGTGTTGATGAGTGCTCATTTCATTTCAACATTGTTATTATATATTCTCATGACATAATCATGGTGTATAAGGAACTTAATATGAAAAACACCGAAGATCTGTGGGGTATTTCGATAAGTCTACTTAAATCAATCATAAATATCATCTCACCCCACTTAGCAGTACTTTTTAATAACTGCATTAACGAAGGTCAGCCAACCCAACTTAATGAAATTTAGAAAAGTCATCCCGCTTTTTTGAATCTGGTAACAAAAGTGACCCATCAAAATGACCCAATTATAGACCCATTTCTATACTACCAGCTCTTAGTAAAATCTTTGAAAAAATATATTAAATCAGCTGCTTTCACACTTTACAATTTGGCTTTACTAAATATAGAAGCACTACTGATGCAGGTGTAGCACTTATCAAACACATATTTGATGCTTGGGAAAGCAAGCAGAATGCAATAGGAATATTTTGTGATATTTCGAAAGCGCTTGATTGCGTAGATTATGAAGTCCTACTGATTAAGCTGAGACATTACGGTGTTTCAGATATTTCGTATAGACTTATACAATCTTATCTCACAGACAGAACACATAACAGAGTATCAACGGAAGCACCTCTTCCGGTGCCATAATTAGCATAGGAGTGCCCCAGGGATCGATATTGGGCCCACTGCTTTTTTTTATTTATATAAATGACGGTCCTTACTTTGTCAAAGACATTTGTGAAATGGTATAATTTGCTGATGATACCTCATTGATTTTTAAAATCAACAGAGGTAAGCAAGCATTTGACGATGTAAATAATACTCTTCAAAAGTACTATGTTGGTTCACAAGTAACAATTCATTAATGCAAATAAAACAAAGTGTATTAAATTCACTATGCCTAATGTGAAACAGGTTGATACCATTATCAACATGAATGATGAGACATTAGAAATTATCAACGCTACGGTATTTTTAAGAATTACCACAGAATAAAATAAAAACAGAAGACACACTTTCGACACAATTGCAATACAATACCAACCTTCGGTGCGCGCCAATACGGTCCAAAACAACTTTGCGCCTGTACTCGTACCTAAATCTTTCAACGGCCGGAACAATTTAAGGTTTTTAGTTTTAGGTTCATTTAAATAATTATTAATCGTTGCTTTGTGATGTTTAATGTTATTATTCTCATCGATTAAATAACTGTCATATATAAAATATTGCTGGATCGTCTTAACTTGTGGAGCGTAAATGTATTTTGATTTATTTTGTATTAAACGAAAGATGATATGGTTTTTACAGCTGTTCAGTACATCGAAAATATATCTTATATCACGAACGACCGTGACGTAACCCGGCTGCGTGTCGCTCATAGGGTTGCAAATACTGGAATATGAAGCGCTTGCGTGTACGACGTAGGTACCTATAAATACTGTAAACAAATACGCTTATTCGTGGTTTGTTTGTTAATCACTAAATAGCATAAAAAAATCGCTTCCAGCCTGTCTGTCCCTATGTATGCTTATATCTTCAAAACTACGCTACTAATTTTGATGCGGGTTTTTTTAATAGATAGAATAATTCAAGAGAAAGGTTTATATGTAAATAACATATTATATAATATGGTAGAGAAACACTGATAATTTTAGTGGTTTCTAATGTGATGCCGTAAATAATCACATTTTTTTGCGCTTACATTGCAAATTATGGCTGAACTCTACGAGATAGATCTAAAAATGTCCTGCAGTATTTGTACACCTTAAAAAGGTTTACAAAAAAGTCCTCAATAGTATATATCTATATCTTACAAATAACGCACAATAACTATTTTTATCCTTTACTTTTTACGAGATATGGCTTATTTACGAAGCGAATTTATGCAATGCAGCAATAATACTGATCAAAATTAGTACCTTAAATACATTTTGCATTCAATATAGATAAATATGATTCTTTGTAGCATGTAATTCAAAAGAATGCTTTCGAAGATAAAATATTACAGTTTTAAACATGCAAAAATAAACTGGCGTCGGTCGCGTCCTGCGTACTGCGTGCGTGACACTCGACTAAATTGTCCACACGGGCGGACCGAGCGTATAGGTGAATAAGTAAACCGAATTCCGTAGTGATACGAGCCTAGCCTAGGGGGCTAGCCAAGAGCAACACGCTACGACGATTTCTTCAATAGAAATCGTTCAAATGTATGGGGATGACATAAGGAATTACTCTAGATTCTGTTACAGTAGGGTCCACATATAACGGCTCTGGCAGGGAGACTCGGGTTCGGCCGCTTGTGCTGTCAGAAAAATTAGACTCCCGACTGATATAAAAAACAGCAAGACTAGTTAGTTACTTTCATAGCGTTATGTCGTATGTTCTACTGTTGTGGGGCTCAACTGCAGACCTTAACACCATTTTTGTACTCCAAAAAAGAGCCATTCGTTCGATATACAACCTTAGGCCACGAGACTCGCTCAGAGAAGTATTTAAGAAGATATTGATATTTTAACTGTGCACGCTCAGTATATTTTTGATAACATAATGTATGTGCGCAAAAACTTGCTTATGTTAAAAAAACAGAGATACTCATAAACACAATACTAGAAATAAAAACAAACTCATTACTCTAAGACTTAGGCTACATAAGGTAGGAAATTCCTTTGTGGGTCAATTTGTAAAATACTTTAACAAAATACCTCAGTCTTGTTGATCTACCTCTTCACAAATAAAGCAAAGTTGATAAAACAAGGTTATTATAATTGTGGAGGATTCCTTGAATGACGAGAGTTTGAGGTCATAGTAGGAATAATCTGCTCCTCTGCTCAAATAATTTATTTTTATTTTTCTTTTGACTGTACTCTGAATTTATTTGTTGTAAAACAAAACAAAGTTCAAAAGAGCCACTATCGAGTTTCTTGCCGGAGTCTTCTCGATAAGAAGCAACGTCCGAACCAGTGGTAGATTCGCATTATGTTTATTTAGGATATGTACTATTATTGTATTATTTTATTTACGTCTATTATTGTTCACATATTTTTTTGTGAATTTTGACATTTCATTAGTGCTTCTTTGTAAAAGCATAAGTGAATAAATGATTTTCTTACTTTACTTTTACTTTCCTAAATTTTGAGTTAAGCTTTGTAAGAGTAATTATGTCAAACAAAATTATACGTTTTATGGTATGGTTAATAAAATTATGGCAATCGATAATATGGATTTTGATGATTATGGTTTTTATTATTATGCCTTTTTAACTATTCTGCGTTATTATGTGTATGAGTAATGAAAAATTTTCTAAAAGCTATTATGCTTTTTGATGTGTATGCCATATGATGTGTGGCAATTTAAATTATGGCAATAAACATGTGCGTTTCAAAGTGTCACCGGCGATGAGCCTTACGTTCATTATCGAAAATCGCTTACATCGCAACCCGGTGAGCGGCGCCTCGCCATCGCCGTATCGAGTGCAGTGTACACGGGCTTTATGCCTCTGTTTGCGAACTCTATACAGACTTAAATCGGCTACATTTTTGAGGTCCCTTGAGATATTTTGTGGAAAGTATGAGAAAACACCATAAGTAAAAGCTTTTAGCTCACATTATCGTTTAATTTGATACTTGTGACTTCTTAAAAGGTTTTAAAGGTGAATTTAATAATAATAAAAAGACAAACGATTCATTGCTCATTTTAAATTTTTAAGTGAAGAAGTTAACGTTGAAAAAAAGATAGAAACTAGAAAAATTCGACCTGGTCCTGGGACTCAAGCGGGATTCGAACCCGCGACCTTTCACAATACGGGTGACTGCTCTTCCAACTGAGCTACCGAGGCCGTTAACAGCCCTGGCGAATTTATCTAGTTTATTTTACGTTGTAAGCGAGTCCCAGGACCAGGTCAAATTTTTCTAATTTCTATCTTTGTGTAGAAAACAGAGCATTGTGTAATGCTAAAAAATAAAAATTCACATAACGTTGAATTTTTTTTTTTATTATACTAATACTAATCAAATCAAATCAAATCTTTATTTCAGACACCCATCAGTCCATACAAACGTTTGCATAATTATAAAAAGAAAAAGAAAAAGAAAATACAGCCAGCAATTTACACATACGAGTAATACCCCACAGAACAAATAAAAATTAAACAAAAAGCAATGAAACAAACTTTTACAAAACATGCAGCCGAACCCACTGCCTCATGTAGGGACAATCAACACGCCCAGCTACAACGCGCAGGATGCTATTGGAACTCCCACGGACACGGCTCAGCATCGAGGCTGCTCTTTTCCGAAGAATAGCATGAAAGCCATCAGTATGGGCTTCGGCGAACATACCCGACGCACTGCAGCACCGCGGCAGCCCCAACAGCACCCTGAATGCGTTGTTGTATTGCACGAGCAAGGCATTGATGGCCTTCTGCGTGTAGCTGACCCACAGGCTGCACGTGTAAAATGACTGACAAAAAGCCTTAAAAAGTATCACCTTAACGGGTTCCGTACAGCGTGCGAACCTGCGGGCAAGCATATTGCATCTTACTGCCAACGCCCTGCGCTCCCTCTCAATGTCCTCATTATCAGAGAGGTCTTCAGTAACCCAGTGACCCAGATACTTAAACCGCGACACCTGTTTAAGAGCAAGATCACCAACACAAACCTGAGGTACTGTCGTGATCTTATGACCACGGGTCTTAAACATTAGTAGTTCACTCTTTTTCGCATTGTATCTGAGTCCATGGGCACCGGCATACTCCTCACATATTTTCAGGAGCTTCCGAATTGCACTTACCGAGGGAGCCAGCAAGACCATAGCGTCCGCATAGCTTATATTATTTATTTGTTTCCCATCTATAGAGCATCCGATCCCGGTACTGCTGAGTCCCTCGATAAGCCCATTCATGTACAGATTAAATAATCTCGGCGAGGTTATTGGCGAGGCCCCCCCTGCCTCACCCCGCACTTCAATCTGTACACGTCGGATACCACTCCGGCCCATCGTACCACATTTGTTTGAAGCTTGTACCAATAGTCAAAAATATCGACTATTTCACTAGGGAGACTAGTATCAGTCCTCATTTTGTCCCATAGTAGCTCATAGGACACCAGATCGAAGGCCTTCGATAAGTCCAAGAAACACGCATAGACCGGCGTCTTCCTATCAGTATAGTACCGGACGGTATGCTTTAAGCTCAATATGGCAGTCTCCGTGGACAATTCAGACCTAAATCCGAACTGTGCATCATTTAATTTTAAATGGCTGTTTAATACACGATCGAGCAAACCGTCCAGCACCTTTGCTACTATCGTGGCCAACGAAATAGGCCTATGGTTATTTATATCACAAGGGTCTCCAGTCTTATTTTTGACTATTGGGACAACCAGCGTCTTCATGCACTCATTGGGCAAGTATTCATGTCTCACACAAAATGTTAAAAACATAGAAAGGACCCTAGGCGAATGAACACCCGCATGCTGCAGATGCTCAATACTAAGTCCGTCGTGACCTGGAGACTTTCCCCGTTTCATATGTTTGATAACATTGGCTACTTCTTTTGAGGTGAATCTAGTTGGTAGCTTGGACTCGACGGGCCTAGAAGGAAACGCTCGCAACACGCGGGTTAGGGGTGTCGGTTCCACATGAAAGCAATCCTCAAACAAGTTGGCAATATCCCGGGGCGCACCAACACCATCGACACTTAGAGGAACAGGCTGTCTTGGGCTTAATTTCTTAGTACATTTCCAGAAGGTCTTAAAATTGCTATCCGCGTGATGTGATGCCAGAACATCCATCTTTAACTTCACCTCATTATTCTGACACCACCTAAGTTTAGCTTTAAATTAAAATTGTAATTATAAATTAAATAATAATTTTAAATTAATTGTGCATAAAAATATATAATGCATTACCTACTTCTTTAAAAAATATTCCAACAGAAAAGGATTTTTTGAAAGAACTAAAAGATCATTTAGTATCAAAATGCTATTATACGTTAGAAGAATACTTTAAAGATTGTAAATGAAATATGATTATTTTTACAATTACATACTGAATGAATGAAAACTGCCCATAAATAAATATTATATCATACTGCAGCCTCTCCTCATGTTTGTAGATGATGGCTCATTTATAATATTTGTAAGTCCTTCTCTCACCTACTTTTGCTGTGCCCGACAGAGTCCGTATTGTTACTATTATTACTTTTAAGACCTTTGTATTACATACGAGAAAGCAATAAATAAATAAATAAATAAATGCACGCCGAGACTCCGCCATTTTCTCGTAGAGAATACCACTCTTTGGACTACCATGTTGCCTCCAAGCCCGAAAGTGAGACCGCGCCTCGGCATGGACGGCTTGGACGTGCTTATTCCAACCGACCACCTCGCGTTTCTTTTTGCCTCGGGCTTGATGTCTTGAAGTGTTTTCGGCTGCTTTACCTAATACATTAATAATAACATTATATAATTTGTCAATAATTAAAGTATGATCAGGGTTTTTACACACACTGTCACAACAAAAAGATAGTTCTGGTGGAAAATTAACCTTCCTCAGGCCCTGATGACAGAGACTCTTATATTTTTTAATCTGTTGAGTATCTCTATCCCCCCAGACAATTCTATTGCTCTCACTTACAGATTCTGTAGTAGGTATACTAAGAGGAATAACAAATAATATAAAGGAACACAAGTCAACGGTAACCTCGAGAGGTAGGTGATCTGACCACACAATCATAATGCACCTTCACATCCACCAACGACGGCCATGCATCCTCCGTTACCAAGCAGTGGTCTAACCAACTAGTACTACCATGCGCATCGCTGATAAATGTGAAAGTCCCCGAATCTATACCTAATTTATTTACATCTGCACAAATCCAATTATGCTCATTACAGAATTTTAAAAGTTCAATTCCAAACAAATCACTATTCTTAGCATTAAAGTCTCCTAAAATATACACTGAAGCCAAGTTAGAACTATCTATTATTGCACTTATTTCACTGAGACAGTTCGTAAAGTCGATAAGGTTTTCAATACAACAACACACTGGCATGTAAACTGTTATGACTAAAAAAGAGCGATGACTCACACTCACTTTTATTGCCGCGAGTCGCACGTTAGTACATGGGATCACTGACACTGACTCGAACGCACTCTTACGCCACAATAACGCCACGCCTCCGTAGGGTCTGCCTCGTACAATACCCGAAGATGTATCCATAGCTGATGTACCCGTACAACCAAAGTTGGCATCTATAGTACTGAGGAGTGGCAGGTCATGCTGAAAAAGCCATGTTTCCTGCAGTGCTACTATATCAGCTCTCCCGCACAGCACTCTTATATAATCTATATAACGTGTGAGCGATTTGCAATTAAAAGTTATGAAACTACTTGTAGATAGTCGCTTTGTCTGTTGTGGCTTCATTTAGTTTCTTATTTTTATAAATAATAATACGTCGTCAGTTGACATGGTAGATATAATAGACTTTACCGCACCTGGTTGCATCGACTGACAAGGTTTTAGGCACTTTATATTTCGTTTTACAATAATCACGACTGTTGTACTTGAAAACCTATTGAGCAGAACTGTATTACTTATTATGTACATTTAATGTGAAGTTTTATAAACCTACTTCTGATTGTTACCGATAAAAAGGTTTAATACTATTAGATTATGTTCGTCGAGCCAGGAGCATCGCAAAGCCAATAATGGCTAGTAGTCGCTTTGATGGAATAAAATGGGCGCTTCGAACTCAATAGGTTTTATTGGCGTCCGCGCGACCGACTCGACTGACGCGACGACTTACGACTCGCAACTCGACGGTCGTGGTGATTGATGAATATTCATCGTCAATCGATACAATAACACTTAAAACATGTTATTCTGTACCTGCAAACAGCGATTATGTCACTGTACTGGCTTATTATTTGTACCCTATGAAAAAATTATATATTATTTAGTACTTAGGTATTGCATAAACTATCTTAATGTAAATTGTAATGTTTAATTCAACGTTATGTTATAGTTTTCATTAGAATAATACTGATGTCCCGCTACTTCATTAGTTTCTACGTTATCTTTGGTTAATGTCAGATTACTTTCCATATTTTATAAATAATCATCCAGTGTAAATACAATAACTTGTCTTAAAACGTTAAAGACGCAGTAATCGCCTCTTTTATGATCCGGCTCCATCCTGCTGCGGTCTGTCCGCCACAGCTGCAGATTATTTCAGCGACTGCTAATGCTATTATCTTAAAGTTTGGAATAGTTTTAAATTAAGCTGGCCCAATTTTATTTCAAAAATTAAATCACGTTTTAGGGACTGTTTGCAATTCCTTTCTAGAATTATGATGGCAAGGGTTTGATTTGGTAATAATGAAGGAATGAAGTTTGTTACTACAAACCAGATTATTTCCTGTCTTCCCGATAAATTGAAAAGTTCCCGAAAGCAAAGATGCATACCTTCGTTTTGATTTATACCCATATAACATTTTAAACAATTTTACCACTATAGTTACACTAGATATTTTTTTGGTTACAGACCTATTGAAACGCATAACGTTTTTTGCCATAAAATACCTAATTTTGCTTATAATTACGCCTTGCCATGCCAGTCTAAACTAAACAATTTTTCTTTTTCTGTGTGTTTGATTTTGACTTAAACACAGTAATAATATTCAGCTTCATCTGGCGAGGTCAACATTGGTCAGTAGTTGTTTTTATTTTATTATATGGCTCACCCTTTTCTTTTCATTTGTTGAGTTAACCCTTATCAATGCTAATATAATTTTGAAGCGATTCCTTTAAAATATTATTGTTCGTATTGAGGGAATGAGTTCCCTTTAGAGTTTAATCCCATTAAGTTCATTAATGGAAATCCATTAGTCGCGCCGCCGAATCGGTCATTAAGTAATTGAAAAGGACTTTAGCGGATTTAAGAGAGCGAGTGAGACCCGCGGGAGCCGCGACCCGCCGCACCAGCGCCCGCCGTCGCCCGCGCACGCGGCTTCAACACGCGGCAGGCGAAAAGATTAAGCATTTCATAGACGATTTACCCTAAAATCATATTTTAATCAATCATTTTCTGTCAGTTTTACGCTTGTTTATCTTCTAAAGATGCGACGAGATGCACGGCTGGACATTTTATTCTCTTATATGTTATCTTTTTTTGAAGTTTGTATTAGCAAAAATTAAGACATTTTAATCACTCTGTGGCATTGATGTGCTTTAGCAATATTACTGACACAACAGTAGGTTCACTAACAAAGGTGAGTTATTTTTCTTGTAGTTTTCTGCAAGTGTTTTCATCCAGACAGGAAACTCAATTACAGGTGGAGTAATCCGCTATGGCCTACCTTTCTCTTTGAATTCCACGAGTGTACACTTCCGTGCCAGCCACCGCCGCCTGCCAGTTACCAAGGGACGTTTTGTACACATACTTGGCACTTAACTTCCTTTACCTTCATTGCGCTCTATTCACAGGCAAAGGCCCTGTTTATTAGAAGTTCAGCAAAACGTTAGTCGTGGTACTCCTAAAAAAGCAAAGTGACCTGAAGAATTATCAAGCTATGCGAGTGCGAGTCGGACTAAAAACCAGGAGTTCCGTACTCTAAAATGATTTTCAGTGATTTAAAAAAGAAGAGCGTTTTATTTTATTTTTCCTGTAATCTTTACACTCGCCCCTATCAAAGAAGCGACAAACAGTGAACAAAAATAGAGCGCCATGAAAAAGTTGAAAACTGGTTTTAGTTGGTTCATTTCCTAAAATATGGTTGAGCGGAATGATGACTGGCTCACACGTCAACTTTTGAACAAGCTGTGGAGCTTGTTTCTATTCTTATTCTAGGGGTGGCCCTAGAATAAGAATATTTATTTCGCAAGAATGTGGTACATGTTAGGTGGTACAGAAAGTATGAAAAGTAAACAAGACACATTCACCCATTAAATCATGCAGATACAATTTTAGTTGGAATTTAAATAATGTCAACTTTTAAAATTAAAATAGAAAAATTAACTAGGAACTGGTCTGCTCAGGCTGACTGTCCTTAGTTCATTAAATTAAGCAATTCGCTTTAACTGTCATCATCATCATCCATGCGGTCTATCCCGGCTGTGAACCCACACTAGTGTATGGGATCCCAGGGTCCGCCTTTAATTCGCTTTAACTGTATACCTACTATTTAACTAGGTTACAATGTAAACAGTCCGTAAAGCTGCTCACACGATGACTATGTATCGTCACCCGCAGGATCATTTAGGGTAACCGACAAAATACGTGAAATGAGCTAAGTATACAGATTTTCTTAGAATTTTCTGTTCTTTCGAATGGTATACTTAAAAATGCTCTAGCCTTTGAAAAAATGCAGCTACACTTATTATTTTGGGTATGTATTTTTCATATTTCCATCCAAACATTAAAGTAACAGACGTTTATTTCATTTCAACATGTTAAATTAGTGTATTTCTATAATGGTAAAAAATAAAGTTAAAGTATGTATCTTACTGAGAAAGCATTGCTTTTACATTAATTGGTTTAAGTGAAAAATTAACTAAGCACGGATACACTTAATATTATTCAAACTTTCCAATGAAGTGACTCTTACCCTATTTAACGTCACCATCATATTAAAAAGTCTCACGTTACACTAATTTGCCTCGAACTATGAGTGACAGTTACTTTAATTCGCAGGTGAGTCCGTTATAAGTTAGTGTGTTTACCCCACTTTGCAAAATGTTTATGTTCAAAATACACCAATGGCAGACGGCCGTGATCTACCGCGCACCGCAGCGCGTTGCGCCGCCTCAGTTGGCGCTGATCAGTCTTTCGGCATAGTTGTTGGTTAACGGTTCGCAAAAATGGACGAAAGCTTAAAACTATTACTGCAGCGTAAACAGGAATTGATAAGAATGAAGAGAGAAATAGAAAAGTAAGTGCTGATTTCAAGATTGAAATAAATAATTTTGAAATTTTCATCGCGTGTTCTTGTAAGGTGTAGGTAATTTGATAACTTGCTTACATCAATTGCATGATTATAATTTGAAAGGATGTGTTGTTTGTTTTGGTAAATAAAATAAATAGTAGGTAAGTATTGAAGTACTAGGACTTAACTTGCGTATTGTCCCGGGTTCAATTCCCGGTCGAGTCAATTCAAGAGAACATAATTGTTCTTACTCTCCTGAATTGACCCGGGTCTGGGTGTACTGGGAGATGCCCCTGGCTTATTTCCCTGTCTGGTACTTCGTAACACAAGGATATTTGTCCTTATTTCGCAACCATGACAAGTAGTTTGTGTTGTAGTGTTGTTGCGATAGCAATAGTCTATCGACAGTATCGTGACCTCGAAAATACTCTACTATACTTTCGATAGTCCTATCAAATCTATCGACCCGTGACGATACTATCGAAAGTATCGACTGATAATACCTATAATAAGTAAAAATGTTGCTAAAGATTAACAGTATCGATACTATCGATAGTTTTGCCCTATCGATAGTCGAACATTTCACGATACTATTACAAGCTCATTAAAGGTTTCGTTTTATGTCCGATCGATAGTATCGAAAATACCTCGATAGTTGCTAAAGCAAAACTATCAATACTAACATAAACGTCAGGCATTTAACAAGCAACCCATCCATTTTCAGTCCATAATCACTGTCTTTCAGATCTGTCAAACATTCATCCATGAATAGGTTGAACAGCCATGGGGACGCTACAAAACCCTGTCTAACCCCTTTATGGATGTCAAACCAGTCAGTGTACGCCCCGTTTATTCTGACGCAAGCACTGGAACACTCATAGCGAGATTTCAGCGCTCGTATTAGACAGCTGCTCACCCCATGCGCAGATAAAGACAACCACAACTCATTCCTTTTCAATCGATCATAGGCTTTTTCCAGCTCCAAGAAAATGCAATAGACTTTTTGGTTTTTGGCCAAAAAAAAATCCGCTACGCAACGCAAGGACAAAACCTGATCTGTACATCCCATTCCCTTTCTGAATCCCGCTTGCGCACCCCAAATCTTTTCTTCCGTCTCTTTCACAACCCTATTAATCAACACCTAAAAATACAGTTTGCCGACAACACTGAGAAGACTGATTCCGCGGTAATTTTTGCAATCCTGTTGTGAACCTTTCCCTTTGAAAAGCGGCACGATCACAGCCTTGCACCAATCTTCTGGTACCCGGCCGGCCCTCCAATACAAATTAAAAAGGCGGTACAACTGACTAGAAGCTATGCCTCGCCCGGCCCTCAGCATCTCAACAGACACTCTATCATACCCTGCAGCCTTACCAGCTTTCATACTTTTCAACGCTGTCACTATCTCATCCATACAAATCTCACCCTCACCTTCATTTTCTTCCATGTATGGCTCAGCTATTTCTGCCAAACCATCATCTCTTTCAAACAAACTTTCAAAGTACTCTTTCCATCTCCCTAAGATACACTCTTCCACCTGAACTGGAAGTGCCATGTCGACAAGCTTTGTGACAGACTGAGTGGTGCAGTCTTTGCTTTACGAAAACTAAGACCACTTATCTCTGCGGATGCTCTGAGGCGAGCCTACTCGTATTATGCCCACTTTCATTCCCTGATGTCATACGGCACTCTTATCTGGGGTAACTCAACGGATGCCCAGCAGGGTGTTCGTTTTGCAAAAGCGCGCTTTACGTACACTTGTCGGGGTGAAAGCTAGACACTCGTGCAGGGATTTGTTTGTGAAGCAGCGTATACTGACGCACTACTCAGTCTATCTTTATGAACTATTGACGTTTAAAAGATCCACCATTTCGGATTATCTGTGCATGAGTGCGAGTAAGCGATCTCATCTAGTAGGCCGGCTTAATGCGGTCCCTCGTCGCTTGGCGCTTGCAGAAAAGAACCCACGTATAATCGGTCCAACATACTACCACCACCTACCCACTGCGCTGATAAATGCACAATCCGATGAAGCATTCCGACGCCAACTGAGAAACCTTTTGTTGGGAAAGTCTGTCTATTCGATTGACGAATATTTAAATTGTGTATTTTAATTTTAGTTGACATTTGTATTTATATTAATGGTATTTGATTGTATGATTTAGAATTTGTAATTCGAGTTTTTTTTTAACCTTGACGTTTCTATGCATGCTATTATTATTACTATATTGTTGACGATCTTAATACAAATTCTTATATCTGACATTCAATGTAAAATATATTGTAATTATGTACTAAGAGAGAAATAAATCTAATCTAATCTAATCTAATCTCTTTTAAAATCCTTACATCTTCGCCTCTGATTTTCGTAAGCTCTCCTACGGTCTATGCTCCCCTAGCAGAACGTACTGACTTAGAGAAAAACTTGACATTTGTCCGAAAGTCTTCAGTAAGCCTCTTATCAAACTCCTCCTTTTGTTCTTCCTTACGTTTGTTCACTACATCCTTCACAATTCCTTTCAATCTTTTATACTCCTTTTTCGCTTCAACCACATCTCCATCTGTTTTGCATCCTTTGATTAGCTCTTGTAGCTAGCCAATCCAACCACGCTTTCTTCTTTTCATCTACTGCCACCTGCACACTCTTGCCCATCCACCTACTCTTTATCTTACCACCTTTCCTTCTTCTCGTAGTTCCACAAATACTCACAGCCGTACTCACTAATCCATCTTTAACACAATCCCACAGATCTTCAATCCCTTGCAGCTTTTCCGAACCTTCAAATCGCTCTAGTAACCCATTCACATACTCGTCTTCCACACCTTTCTCTTGCAGCTTCTCCACCTTTACACGTTTCAGAACCCCCGTACTCACTGGAGCTCTATGACGCCATTTATCAAAGAGATCACTCATTCGTGCTATCACCAGGAAGTGGTCTGTGTCGACGCCAACCCCGCGATACACCCGGGTGTGCAGAACATTCCTCCTCAATCGTTCATCCACCGTCACATAGTCAATCATGCTCCTCGACACCCCTTCTTATCTTGTGTACATATGAATCCTTTTATGCTCAAACATGGTATTCATCACACACAAATTCCATTCCATGCAAATCTATAATAAACTCCTACCAGTGTCATTTACTCTATCGTAACCATGTGCACCAAGAACCTTTTCATACCCATCTCGCTTTCTACCTACCCACCCATTAAAGTCTCCTAACATTATCACTCTCTCATTTTGCGAATATTTTCGTAATGTCTCTCTCACACTATTCCAAAACTCCTCCCTTTCTTTTTGGGCTTTTACAGTGGCGTTGGGACCCGTATCTGTGGGTGCATACACGCCAAGAACAAAGATACGAGTCAACCCAACTTTTAGCCGCACCCAGAGGAGTCTCGGGCTTACACACTCATACTCATTTACGTACACATTTGGCCATTCGCTCGGAGACAATAAGGCCAACTCCTTGAGACCCTCGGCTGTTGGCAGAAACTCCGGACCTGTAAGCCATATAGGGTCCATTCCTCGACATGACACATCCTTTCCGCTTAGTCTCATTCACACAAAAAACATCAATATGCCTTTCATCCATCATGTGACATACTTCATCAATTTTGTCATTCATTCCACCCCTTACATTCAACGTAGCGAAGCGGCTCTCCGTGGGCCGCTTTTCGCACCCGCGGAGAACGAGACGTGATGGGTTGCGTTGCGAACCACACCGCCGCCAACTGGATTAATAACAATTGTGTCCATTGCGTACCCACGAGTAGCAAGGGATATAAACTGTCAGTCCCAGCAGAGCCCCGCGTGCCAGGATAAGGCTAGCCTGATTCTGGGGTCGCCCAGCCCCAGGGCAGTTTGGTCGCTTGCGACTAGGCTTGCCCCTAGCCACGCATCCATCGGTACGGCAGGCCTTGGATTGGCGGAATAGGTAAGGAAACAGGAAATAGGAGAGGATTAGGATTGAACATAGGAATTGTTTTGGGCAAGGGTAGGAAAAAGGTAAAAAGCGATATCACTGCCTCGGAAGGATTGGGGTGAGTCAGTAATAGCTCGGGGGCCGGGGTCGCGTACCCGTATACCATGCCTTAGCTACCGGACAAGTAGCTAGGATGAATATCCCTGACCATAAATCAAACGTTTTTATTTCTTTTTATCTTAAATTTCATCAAAAAATTGGCTTAATCTTCACATTTTAGGATCCAAGCAAATTGGTGTTCAAGTTTGATTACTTACTGTTATTAAAGACTTGTTGATTACTTTTTGTTAATGTTTCTCAATTGATATGAAACTTCATTATAATATAGAATGTTTTTATTTAATTTTGTTCTAATGTTTATCATAACATTGTCTTAGCCATCACATTTTAGGATCTTAGTAAAATTTGTGTTTAAGTTTAATTACTTACTGCTATTACATACTTGTTGATTACTTTTTGTTAATGTTTCTCAATTAATATGAAACTTCATAATAATAAAGAATGTTGTTTTTGTTCTAATGCTTATCATGATAATTTGTTTCATTAATGTTAACATTGTCTTAGCTATCACATTTTAGGATCTCAGAAAAATTAGTGTTAAAGTTTGATTATTTACGGTTTTTTCAGACTGATTGTTAATGTTGATAAAATATAATGTTTTTATTTCATTTTGCCTCATTTTTAATCATAAAATAGTCCAAACCATCATATTTTAGGATCTGAGTGAAATTAGTGTACAAGACGAAAGGTTTCAAATTTCATTATTCTCTAGATTTTTATGTTCCTTAACTGCAATGTACAGTAATAAAATAAATATTCACTGGCCCTTACATTAAAATGATTAAAATAATTTTATTTATAACTATCTTTACATTACTTAGACCTGAGTTCTCTCAAAAAATTATCATGTCAATTTAGTGTAACTATCAAAAGTTCAAAAAAACTTTAATGTAACTGAAATTTATTTCCTTAATTAAGATATATTAGATCATTATTATTATTTCATCTTACGCCGCGATGAATTCTACGCATTTCTGTAAAAACAGATTCAAAAAAGGATAGATAGGAAAAAAGTAATGTTCAATTGAAGACGAAAAAAAACTTCCAACGGCTCTACTGATAAATCGCATTTTATCGATTACCCTAAATGATCCTGCGGGTGAAGATACAATTATGTGCCAATGCAGATGCTATAAAGGTGGGAATACTGGTCAATTTAAATTTAATGTTGTTAATTAAATTAAATTTACTGAATTATTTAAGGAATAAAACACACACACTATCGTCTGTGCTTTCGTCACTTGATTGAAATTGAACCATGCACACTCTGTTCTATTCTATGGCTTGGTGGATACGGTATGTCACAGCAAATTACACTACATCGCACCTCATGAGATCGAACACGTTCCGGAGATAAGATCACTGCAAACCAAGTAAGACAACGCGTCAGTAAGCATAACAAGAGTGAGATAATTTTATCTATGGAAAGTCTTTTTTAAATTTTAATTATATTGTATGCAACATATTTGTAAAGAAACCAGCATACGATGACGAAAGTATTGAATTTGAGCGTCACATTATTTGATGACGGTGCTGTGATAAAACAGATAACTATGGCAAATATTTCACTAGCGCGGTTCCATCACCGCGATATTGAGTCGTTCTGTCTCGCTAGAAGACGTTCAACACGCCAAAGCTCTTTCTTGTCGCTGAATACTTACTTGCCGCACAGACGCAGTGAGGAAATCTTCTGAACCGCCGTGAGAAGTTGATAAAAGCAAAGGAAAGTTTCAAGCTCGATATTCAAGGAACTTCATAAACTGAAACCCATTTTAATTCTATGAACTTTCAAAACTTTTAATTTATTTACTTAACCTTTAATCTGGCATCTAAATCGGCGTGCAGAGTATACACGTTTAATTAGACAATGGGAGTAATGCAAGGTAAAACTCATAATAAATTAGTTAAGATGGTTATGAAGAAGAAAACGTAAAGGTAAAGGGAAATTTACCCAGATTATATATTTTTTAACAATAACTAATCTATTTGGTTCATTCTTGAGCTTAAAAAATCGAAATTATCGCGTGATACGTCGCACTATGCTACGAGCTACGACGCACTGTGCTAAAAGCTCCGACGCACTGTGCTCCGAGCTACGACAAACTTAGCTACGACAAACTTAGCTACGACGCGGCATCTACGACACAAAACTGCTTTTTATCAGAATTTTAAACTAGATTTTACTTGCAAACTAAGTTAATTATAAAATCTAAATGAACAACAAATGAGAAAGGAAACACAATTTTGAAGGTTTATGTCAGTAAATGGAAGAGTATTTAATACATTTTATTTCTTCTGTGCATTACAAGTGCCTAAAACAATTGAGCGCTCTCTGCTATAACTATAATCTACTTATGACCCGATAGTCTATAGGGGCAATTGGTAGAAGACCAGCCTATAACGATTGAGATATAAATTACATCCTACTTACTATGCTTACTAATTTATAATGATTTAATTATAAAGTTAACTCCAGAAGAAGCAGCTCAAATAATAAACTGGTTGAGGCAAGTTGAGGCTCAAAGGCAAACATCTGCGCCCCTGGAGGCGTCAGAGGCGCGGGGCGCACAATGGCGGCGCGACAATCGCCCGAGACAAAGCCCACGCCGCTCGAGAGCGCCTAAATTTCAATTGATGTTTTACTTGAAGTATATCTAATACATAAACGGAAGTATTTGATATACTTAGTGCTCCGTTACAAACTAAATCATTCTTCTACTAGCTTTTCGCACGCGGCTGCAATCGCGTGAACTTTGGCCATAATAATATATAACATATTTTTGTAAAATATGTTATATATGTATTATGACCAAATTACATCAAATCTTTATAAATTGTAGCTTATGTGTTATTCTGATGTACGAGTATAAGTTGTAAAACTGAAAAGTTTCATTTAAATTCGTTCAGTATTTTTGCGTGAAAGAATAACAAACATACACACATACTCACAAACTTTCGCATTTAAAATATTAGGAAGGAATTCATTTCTGCTCAATCCGTGTAAGTAATAAAGTAAAGTAATTAAAAATAAACTATAAACTGTCCCACTACTACGGTGATGGCTTAATCACCACGCTAGCCAAATGCGGGTTGGTGATCACAAACCCGGGTTATGTTCCGAAAAATCCGAAAACACACTTTGCCCGGCTTGGGAATTGAACCTCCGGGTTTCGGGCCGAGGTCGAGGCCGGGACTCGGCCACGGAGGCGTTATATTTTTTTTATCCGTGAAATTATTTTTTTATTGGAAGGATACGTGCAACTTTTAACAAAAGTACGCCAAACGATCTACTTGTTTGCTCTCAAAATCCAAAGTAAGAAAGCCATTTTATATGCAGTTCTATTAACGTAGTTATAGTGGTCCTACGCACACAACTTACGAGCATATTTCAAGAAACAATTAAATACCAAAGGAATAACTGTTGAATGGAATTCTTGAGCGTATTCACAATTATAAATTCATTAAAGAAGACAATAATAACAATATTTTATAAGAACTTTCATAATTATCCCATTTTTTGCGTAAATTTCAAATAATTTTACAAATTGCATTATTCTTCGAGTGAGAATGGAGAGTGACATCGCCTAAATGTACACTTTTAATCTTCAAACCCTTAAATGTAACAAAAATCTCCTGCCTCATTGTTAGCTTAGTTTTATTACATCGACAATACCATTTTTTAAATTTCGTATATTAATTTAGTAACTTATCTTGCATAGGATTTGTGTGTACAAAACCTTTCAATAAGCCGTAGATAGTGAAAGATTTAGCCTAATGCAGAAATAGGTCGCTGTTTAATAAGTACACCAAATCAGCCAATCAGCTAAGTGTAAGTAAGAACATAGCTGAAGAAAGATTGATGAGTAACTAAAGGTACCCTGCTGGCCCATTTGCAGAAATAAAGAACTTTGACTCGCGATGAACACATAAACGGAGCGGAAAGGGGCCAGTGTCTCGGTCGTGTGTGAGCCCCCGAGTGACAGGGGAGGGGGTGGGGGAGGTGCGGGACTTCATAACTCGGTGAGGTCGCGCTCCTCAACTTCACTTGGCAAATTAATTTGCCGCGCGCACATTGTTCCACTTAGATTTGATTACTCCTCGGTGCCCTCTACCGGTGCTGACTAAACTATTTTAATTTACGAATGCCGAGTTTTAATACATTTACCACTTAAGAAAAGTATTTCAATTATTCAGCTCATCCGTCCGACGTTATTAAAACATTTTATGATCATTTCTGTTAGTAAATTCTAGTGTTGATAAAATGTTTTCATTCAGCTGGAATTATTTTCTTCTGCTTGGTAAAAGTAGCATGAAACGTATTTATTCTAATTTGTTTATACCCTTAGGGAAAGCATTGATAAAAGAAGACTTTTTTTTGCAAAGCTCGGGACACCTTTCGTAGAATAATACAAAACGGTTAGAAAAGAAACAAGAAAGTTCTGATATAAATCATACTTTTGGGTTTTGCCGGATCTGTGGGTTCGTCGCCTGGAACTTCAGTGAATAATATCCTCCGAACAGAGACTCTAATAAAAAATATGTAATAAATTTTACATAAAAGAATTATCCGTCGACATCTCGCTTTGTGGGGTACATAAAACCGCGAACGAGCCATTCAATCCAGTACCCCGAAATTATTTTTAAATATGAGCTCTAACTTCTATTTAACGCACTTTCTTTGTTAGGAAGGTTATTTCTCGTACTCTACTCGTAAAATTATGTTTAAATAATCATGTTTTATATTTATCTCTTAACTACTACGATTAGGTACTCCGTGAAGACTTATTGCATGATTATAGACGACCGATACTAATTCTCGTAGGTGGCAATCCCGGCAGTGCATCGCATCGTATCCGAGCGCATCGCGTGCGGTCGCGGGCGGCGCGATCGTATCGTGTGCGGCGGCCGATGCAAGTTTTAATTGATTCCTTGCTAGGAAATTACCAACGCCACACCGTCGCTTGACACCGCCGCTCGATACTACCTCGCCCAAGCCAGCCGCTTATGAGCGGTGACAGTCATTTACACTTAGAAAAAAGTTGAACACAATATATTTTTAAAAAGCTTTTAAGCAAATAACAACAACCAATTTAACAGTATTGTTTTACTCTATTAAAAGTGGTAGCTTCAGTTACATGCAACTAAATCGTGTTACAGTTTTCGCTTAAATTTTAGAGGTATGATTATTTTTTTGGATTTTTAAGATATGCAATCAATCATTGTAAAATGCTTAAAAAAACAAAGTATCTACATAATAGGTTGTTTCGTTATTGCTTTAAGTTTTTCACGATAATGACGATCAAATTAAGATTTGAGTAGAGCAGTTCTGGATTGGAATTAGCTGGAAGGCAAACGCGTTGTGGGACGCCCAGTGCCCAATCGCAAGGTGGAAGAGCGGTGCCAATACCATGAGTTAATGTCGCGTATATTAAAAGAGTTCACTACAGCAATTTCTATGTTGTTTTATTTCAATTTATATTTACTAGAGGCACTGTTACGAAACTGCATACAAATACTCTAATACACTGTCGTCAGCGTAAACTAATGGTAAAGTAGGTACGAGTAAGGTCTTATGATTTCGGTGGATGCATCTCCGCTCTGGAATCCAATGGGCCAATAGGCTCGTACATACATCATCAGCAACTGTCTTAAAGCTGCTGCAAACGATGACGATCATCAGACAGGATGGTGTTGTATTTGATAATTTAACTTTTTTTTTTTAAATTGAATTAATTTATGTCACCCATATTATTAAGGCTTGTGTAAGATTAGGGATCGCTTAAATGTAAGCATTATTGTTTTAATGGAGATAATTAATTATACTCGATTCTTAACCGCATTACTGGATAAAGCTGCATCAATAAAGATCTCCAATAGGAGAGGCACTCTGTGCTTATTTACATTATCACTGTCTGTGATTTAAAGTCATAGAATTACTGACCAACCAAACTGATCAAATGTTGACATCAATTCTTTCTTATTGTTTTTCAAAAACTGTATATCTATAAGCCGGCCATCTGGTTTTTTATTTTACTGTCTCAAGGGATAAGGGGAGGTTTAATGTTAAAAGAGACTATTAAACGAATTGCCACTTATGTGTTCAAACTCAAACTCAAATAACTTTATTCAAATAGACTGTATCAGTACTTTCAAATCGTCAAATTTACAGCAAAATATACTAAATAATAGACATAAATACCATAATAATATGGATATGTAAATAAACAGTATACAGACATAATGCGACTCTACCACCGCGTCGGAGTTGTTTCTTACTGAGAAGACCCGGCGAGAAACTCAGCAGTTACTCTTTTAAACTTGTTTTGGGTTTACAACAGGCGTTAGTAAAGTACAAGCAGTGTGTCATTTTGATACAAATAAACCTAAAAGAATGTTTGAAATCACAGCCCGCACGAAAACCCTAGATTTCCTAGGGTGGCGATTAAATGAATACCTAACAATTATAGCGACCACCAGGCCGTGAGTCAACATAGGCTAATCGACATGCGAATTGCAAACAATTTTTTTTTTTCGCAGGTTATTGACAGACTGCAAAGATAAGTGTTTTACATCAATGTTATTTTAATCGCACTAAAGGCAGTACTAAATTAGTGATATGGATACTGTTATTTTCACATTAATGCAAATAAGTGCCGATTTTTCAATTTTCAGTTAGTGAAATTTATCTGTAGAATAAAGTATATTCGAAGGTTAACAAGATTTTCAATACTTCAATTGTGAGATAGATGTTATTTGTTGAATAAAGCCGCTAACTGAGGAATATCTGCTTCTTGAGGGGCTGGATAAGATTTTATCTATGCGTTTACTTTGACATTTTGAGGTTGTGTGTAATTTGAGATTTTTTTCATTTTGTTTTGTCATGACCCCATGAACTTGTGACATTGACCAAAATACAAAGCATCGTGAAGGGATAAAAATAGCCCACCATATCAAAGGGGACACTGTGCTCTTTTAGTTGCTATTTTTCTTTTGTTAATAAAAAAGACCTCCAAAGTTCAACTTCATTATGAGGCTAGAAAGAACTACATTTTCTGAAAAGTATTTTTTACCCGAGAAGACGTCTTTAACACATTAATTATAATTTGAATTTATGCACAAGGTTGTAAATAGGACATGGAATATTTAATACAGAAATAACATCATCTGTTGTGATGTAATCAAGTAAATAAGAAAGAAATAAAATTATGGAATGAAAATAGCATTGAGGCATAAAGTAGCAAAGGCGCAATAGCCTATCAGCTCCTGTAAAGAGAATTGAGCAGCACTCATCCGCATTTTGATAATTAATTTTTTGAGTTATTTGTGTATTCTTTTAGTGGAAACTTGATTGATTTGAATCAAAACTTACCGTGGCCCTATCTATTGTATATCGGTTAAAAAACTGTTTCCCGAAGAAAATACTTAGCAGACTTAAAATGAACGCCTACAAGTAAAGAATGAGCAAAGTCATCGGAATAAAAATTAGGCAATATGGAAAAAAAATTATATACAAAAAAATTGTAACAGTTTGCTTGTAAATAATGACTGATTCATATAGTTTACAAAATTACATGATGAGTTAAAATGTAAGAAACGAATACGTGGATATTTTAGAACAATAAAATGTAGTTGATAAACAGTGCATTTCAGATTATTTTATTAGGAAATACATTTACTAGTTACTATGATAAGGAAGACATATCTTTTGTTGTACTACTGCAAAAAAGAATAGATTTATGTCAAAGCGTTCTTCAGTTATTAAGAAAATAGTCCTACATATAGTCGTCTCCGGGCGTTTGTATGGGAACGTTTCACTGTGCGTCGCAACGATTTTGGAGCAAAGGCAGTTACTTTCAAACTCAAACTCAAAACTCAAATATCTCTATTTAAATAGAGTTAATCAGTACTTTTAAACAGTCAAAAAATATACTAAATAATAGACATAAATAATAGACTTAACTATACAAACGCTGAGCCCAAAAGAAAAGATCGAGCTGTGAAAGAGAGACCCAATCATTTTAGTACATGGGATGAAAAGAAGTTTTGGAATAGATTTTGCCTTAAAAAACACGAAGCAAACATACTCTTTGCTACAACTTTAGACAGCAAAAAAAGTTGAGGATAATTCTATTATACGTCAATGTCAATTTGTCAAGCATCAACTTTTGTCTTGTTTCATTCTAACATTGCAATGATTGTATAAGTTCATCTCGCTTGTGGATTATCGGTGTGAAGTTGGCGATATAATTAGATAGACAACCGATAGATAGCTATTCTTTGGATAAAAGACGACTGAAAAATTTAAAATAGTTATTCACTTGATAAACAGCCAGTTAATTTCATACTTTAGTTAGCTATCTAGGGAATAAACTAAGAATTGAAAAATCGGGCCTAAATTATCTAGTCACAAAAGAGTATTCGTTTTGAAGTTAGCTATACTAGGGCTACATTATTGTTGGGTTACAATATGGTGAATACCTGCTTTATTTTGAACACCGTGTTTGCCGGAATATATAAATAAACTTTTGAATGGTGTTTCGACGAGAACAAAAAAGTCAGCAAGTAAAGTTAGGGTTTCCTCAAAGTAGATTAGCAGGAGCGCGAGCAGGCGGCGCGCTCGTGCGGGCGCGTGCGTGCGTGCGACGCGTGCGCGGCGCGGGGCGGCGGCGGCGCGCTGGGCGGGCGGCCGCGGCAGTAGCCGGCGCGCCCCCGCCGACACACCGCGCCGCCCGCGACTCAGCGCCCGCGAGCGATGCCCGCTTCGTGACGCGCCGGACTGCACAAGCGCTCGCCCGACACAGCGCCCCGCTCGTTACATGGTTGCAGTGTGAGTGTCCGGATTTAGTATCGTTCCCGCCTGTTTGGATCTATGTGAGATTTCGTGAAACGGACTGTGGAACCACGTAACATGAAATAATATTTCGGATTCGCAGGCAAGATTTTACGTATAATCGGTGTATTATCGCCGCATGATGAAGCTGATTAGAACAATCTAAGTTCTATTAAATGTGAACGCTTACAGAATTGTCAATCGCTGCTGATATAGAAGTTCCTGAGCACTGACCCTTAAACTTTAAACTTAAAAACATACCCTAAAAGTTATAACTAAATTAAAACTTATTAAATAAACAGTGACAATAATTGTATGATTATAATTGTTATTTAAAAAAACTAAATGTTTTAAAATGCTGCCTTTTCAGATTGCATGATTCGCTACAAATTGCACGACATCACTTACCTTATGTTTAAAAACAGAAAATAATCCTTGCTTTCATTACTACACATGATGTTTTACTGGTTAGCTAAACTCTAGCATGTTCTTATTTAATAAAATGTTATGAATGTCTTACCAAAATTTCGTTGCTAAACCTGCTGGCAGTGTGACTACTACTATGGGAAACTAATTAATTACGTTACCGACAGAAAGCACGAGGAAAGCGAAGTGACAGACATTTAATTCCCCTTGAAAGTCAAAGTTGAACATTAATTTCAATATACCTTACTAAATTATATTTGACACCGGACTATAGTTTTTAATCTCATTTATAGTTTATAATTTTTATCTCCATAGGTACTAATATTCAAATTTAGGTCTTATTTATTATATTTCACGCACACTATGAAACTTTTTTCTGAAATAAATTATATGAAATGAAGGGAATTTAACTTCATACCTTTTTGAATTGAGTGACCGATTCAGAGTTGCTTGGCGGCTTTTCATGAGAAACAACCCTCCGCGAAGTGGTGGAGTCACATTTATAATACATAAATTAATCGCATTTAAAGTAATTGTCTCTTTAATGTGGTTGAGATCTTTAAGAAGCAAAAGCCCTGTATTTAAAATCATCTACCTATTAATATATTTTAATAAAATATCAGAGAAGTACTTTCTAGTCCTAGAAGCAAGTCATTTTTTCCTAGCTTCTATCTTTGTGTAGAAAAAAGTGCATTACTAAATGCTAAAAAAAAAAATTCACTTGAAGTAGTACTTAGTTGGCATGAAGATGGGGAAGAGAGGCCTTAACCCAACAATCTTAAACAGCTAATTTAGATTAGACCCACATATAAATCAATCAAACAATTTATTGTTCTACTAGTAGGTCCCGCTCTCGGCCGAAGCCCCCTCGTAGAGGTATTTGGTACCATTTACCCAAATCGGTGGTTGCCGTTTCGGCCATGAAATTCACAGTGATGGCTCCTTTGTCCTTTAGAATTATAGTACTGTTTTGACATACCTAGTATTTCTCCCGTGGCTGAAGTTGATGGTGAGTCTTTGTCCTGAGCCGCCTTAACTGCGTCCTTCAGTGAACTGAAATACCTAGCAGCAATTAAAGTGCTTAACCTGCGATTTCTAAGGCCATCAGCGAATTTTTTATTGCAAACTTTTCATTTAAAGGCTCTATACATCATAGCTTAATTCAGTATCTAATTATTTTACCGTAGTCCGATATTGACAAGTCATTTTGTTTAGCCTGTTTTTGAGGCAAAAGTTATCTTCTCATATCTACGATTAATTCCTGAATTGTTGAATAATTCGATTTTAACCTCAGTTTAGCCGCTTGAGACAATCTGCTTTTAATTACAAAATAAATAAGTTATTTTTAGAGTCTTCACTATTTAAAATTGACTCATAATATTCAATATTGTCAATGTGCTGTTTAAGGCTCGATTCGTCATCTCCTATAGAAGGCAATAAATCTTTGATTTATTTTCGAATACAAATTTTCATAAATCAAAAACATATCTTCATATAACTCCTCGAATTTTTTACGACAGTTATAAAGGAACATCACTGGTACTTAAGTTACCTCTTTATAAATCTTCGCAATAGTTAACAAACACGTTTCATACTTTTCGTTATAATAGATCCTTCACTCAATTTTTTTATCTAAAATGTTACCGTGCCTACGCTTCGGTTTATCAAATAAACTATTATGTCCTTTAACTCTTTATATTTTTGTAAAGTAATAACCATAACAAACAATCTTACCGCCAAATTGTAGATGACACATTGTTCACCCGTTCGTAAATGAATTAAACTAAAGCATTTTAAAATTACTGTCCGTGTCCCTTAACGCCTTAATTATTTTTTTAAAAAACACCTCTTCACTTTAACACATCACTAATACTATATCAGGATACACTCGGGGATTAGTCTTCGTAGCCTGCGATGCCCTTTGCCCTTGAAAAAATGATCATCTGGCCGCGTTTCTATTCAGCTCTCTCGAGATCCATTTGACATATATATATTCTCGATAATGTTAGTCACACAAAAATATTCACTGCGTATAAAGCAGTTTCGGGTTCCAGCGGCAGGGTCACCATATACGTGTACTACCATCCAGAAATGTGGTAGGTTGGTTTTTACCTGTTGCAATGGGTACATCTGCTGGGTCGGATCTCTGGGTAAATATTGAAAATCTACCCACCCAGAGACCACCCCCGGGTGATGCAGAACTACTGTAGTGTACACTGTAAAAGCAATAACAACCGTGATATGAGGGTGAAATCGCAATGGGTAGTTCAAGTAGGCTTTCGCCTGATACTTAATCTGTGCTGATACAACGGACGTCTGCCATATGAAATGTCTCTAAAGTTTTCTATCTCCTGGCAGACTGAATTGCCGCTCACTAATTGGGCCATCCGTATGTACTATCCGTACTCGCGTGAGTTGTTATTTACTTTGACTGGCCTGTTGGTGCAATGGCAGCGATCCTGCCTTTAGCACCAGAGGTCGTGGGGTCGATTCCCACTCATGACAAACATTTATGTGATGAACATTTGTGTTTGTTGTGTGTCTGGGTGTTATTATGTATTTAAGTATGTATTTAGAAATATTGAAGTATGTTTATCAGTCTCTGACACACAAGCTCTGCTTAGTTTAGGATCAGATGATCTTGGTAATTTGTCCCGGATATTTATTATTATTATTATTATTTATTATTTCATTATAATTATTAGGATTTCCATTGTAATCCAAAAAAATTTTCATATGACCTTGAGCATTTTGGCTGTTCCACCGACCAATTGCGTTGACTCAGCAATTTTTTTTTATCATGCCTGTCAAGATGGCCTCACTCCCTCTGATGGAAAATGGTAGTGAGGTCTAGATATGAGGCTGACAAGCCCAGTCATTCATACAAATCACTGCGCTGGCCATCCTCACCTTGAAGGTCTGCACAAATACCCCGCTTGAAGACCCCGGGACTATAAAAGGAAGGAAACACAGGCGCTGGAAGAGCATTCCACGTCTATATGGTACGACAAAGGAACGAGTCACCAAACCTTTTAGTGCGAGCCCACAAATGCTGGATCGTGTGTGGAAGACTACGTAGTCCAGCACGCGTGGTGCGGGAGTGGAAGGGTGAGGAAGGGATAAGCTGGAATAACTCTTCAGAGCATTACCATTATAAAAGTTATAGAGAACACTTAACCTGGCAATGTCTCTACGCAATTGGAGAGGCTCAAGAGTCAAAGACGCCACTGGGTTTCTGATAATATGGATAGCACGCCGCTGCAACCAGTCGAGAGCTATCGTAGAAACGTGTTCAATAAGCACAACTGAAAACTTTAACAAAATTTCCAACACAATTATAGAAAGGTACACTGTCTTCACTCTAACTAAACTCGTAACTGGAATGAAGCAAGTTCATTAGTAGCTTTGAAACTTTTGCAAAAGGAGCTTTATTTATACAATTTCACTTGCATATAAAAAAAGTCCCCGCAGCGTCTGTCTGTCTGAGCGGTTTTCCCAGTAACCGTAAAACGGATTTTCTTCTGATGGTTACAAATGAATTGCATTTCGTAAGAATGAATAGTGGATTTTTGGGTGAAGAGAGTTTGGCTACTCTAGGTATAAGAAGCTAGCGGTCAATTTTTCTTTTGATATACTGTAAACTTTTTAAATTTGTAAGTATATTATTTATAAAAAAGACTTACGACTTTGAAGAGGTTTTTATTGATCATGAAAATGGATAGTAATCCATTTCAATCAGTGAAAAAACTTTTACGGTTGGGCAGTCTGTGGACTGTGCCTTAATTACCGGTGGGCATGGGTAATAAACTGAAATCTTCTGACTAAATGTGTGGATGAGTACAATTTTTTCAATAAAATCCAAAACTTTAAAAACACTCAAGGTGTCGGACGAGGCTCTGTACGATATGCTCCTGTGCCGAATCTAAAGCTTTGTTATTACTAAAAACTTTTACTCATAAACTGGAATTCGTTAACTTAGACCTTAAAAGACATACTATCGCTAGGTAAACAGTCGCTCAATAGACTCATTTAAAAAAAAACTGAATGCTAAAGCAACCAAACCATAGTTAAATCAATTCAGGGGGTAGTAGATTTTTGTTTCGTACATAAAAAATGGCCAGTAGATTAGGACTTAAACTGAATTATCAAACAACCGCTTCTGACCATTTTATCAATAGCATAGTAAATGTTTCGGTCTCGCTCTTGAAACTAAAGGCAAACATAAAACACTGAAAACAACGACACCAAGCCCTCTTCATTTATTGGCATCACTATTATTGTTGACGTCGTAAACCGTGCTCGGGACCATCGACATTACACAAGCTTTTGGTCGGAATCCCCCAGACACACAATACTATTTACAGTACTACCATTTTTATTGTTACTTTTTTCAGTAACATAAAAAAATGAAACTCAGTGATCATCAACCGACTAAGCGAACTTAATCTGCCTGCTAGAGAGAACATGTTATGCAAACCTATCATTCAGAGCAACAAAGATTTGACTAAGGTATTTAATCATCATCAGCTTAAGATACACCAATACATCGTCTGCTTAAGTAATAAATACCGCCATAAGGGTCAGGAAAAACTAGAACATCATTCATTAACCGTTATTTTTATACAAAACATAATTTCCAAAGGGTCGAATAAACTGGAGATCGCCTTTCATATGTTATCATAACTAAAATGTATTTTTGTGTGAAGCATTAAATAAGGTTCATCTTTATATTAAATAATCAAGGAGGAAATTGGTCCACGTAGAACAACCGATGCCGCCTCACACGCCCTTATCGCGATGACTTATCGGTGATCATTGTCGCCTCTAGGTTCGACCCTTGCCCCGTCGGTCACAGCCCGTGACTTATCCGCTCACACTTCTACTGCACTCAGATATATTGCACTAACCCATAGTTTCGGTTTTATTGTATCGATCGTATTAATATTTTGTCACAGAAATAGAAATACAGTAAACTTTTTGTTTGTTTTTGTCAACGATTGGCTGGCCACTTGAGATTTGGAAAAATTAGCTATGACATTTTTTAAGTGATCATCACTGCTACGTTAACATGGTGCGTTAACCGCTCACTATCAGGCGGATCACGTGCTTATCTGTTAGCGACGCAAAATAAAAAATAACTTTTGGAGAAAGAAATATTTCATTCAATTAACCGACTTCTAAAAAATTGTCCTTAATTTGTCGGAATCTGTTTCTTATCATGTTATAAAAGCGCTAGCTAAAACTAATGGCCTTCCAATTTAATGTTAGAGACTAATCACTAAGGTGATACAAATTGTCCAATCAGCTACTGTTCTCAAGCGCCGACGGGGGTCGACGGCGCGCTGATCGTTATAGTGCATGCTATCGGCGTCCGAGGCTCCGGGCGCCCCGGCCCCGTGCTGAACCCATGCCACTCACAGCTCTATGTGCATACATTTTATGCTTAGCACCGTCACTGTTACCTTAATCACGGTTCTCTTGAGTAATTTAATTTGTTTGAGTGTTTTTGCCGTGGCAAGTACGCGTTTAACCGCAACCTTACAACGAATATGCATATTTGCATGGTAGATTTTAAGGTTAGACAACGTGTTTATGACTTTATACTGTATTTTTATTGTGACATTTTCTAGTAACCAGCAATGTAGTATGTATTTTTATTAAATTTTTATTATGTTTGTTGAATATATTCCTTAGCAAAAACAATCTAGAGTGGCTGATTCAAAACACATAGGGCGGTTTATTGTCTTTTGATTGATTAGTATCGTGGTATCCTGCCTTGTGCTGTATCTAAACACCTTAGTGTGCTTCAGAAGCACTGGGCTTCTTCTTTATTTTTCTCGTGTCAACGGCAAAATGTATGTATATTGTACATAGGCTAGTCAATTAATCCTGCGACTTTTATTAAATCATACGTCCAACATGCGGGTTGTTGCGTGTTTCAGTCCAATATTTTCAAATATCCTTCGAGAACTTTTCTGCCCCAACGGACGTTAGTTCTCCGCACTGTCCACTGCTCTGATTGAAGTTACTTACACATACACTGCATAGACTTCCTTTCCAGTGACTGTGGCTTCGCGGAGCGAATAGTCTGGTTTTTTAAAAAGGAAAAACCTTTTCATCCTTTTCAATAGTAAATGAGTTTTGTTCCTGGAAGAGGTGGAACCTAATAACATATAGTAGAGCGCGTTTGACATAAACAATTCAAAACCCGGTTACAGTAACACGATCTTTGTGAAACATTTTTGATGGTTAAAAGCTTACATTCAAAAGTTTACCTATTTAATTGTTTACTTATATGATGAAAAAATTGTTATTGTAAGAAATGTATGAGTTTTTCAGCAAACCTATTTTGTTTTAGTATTAGCTTGCATTATTGTAAACACAAATACCAAATTTTTAAAAAGCTTAAAAATTAAAGCAAATTCCACACTAACTCTCAACCCCCTATTTAAGATATGCGCGAAAAAATATAGAATGATACATATTTGTTTGTTGCTAACTCGCCTAACGTCATCTGTCTATCGGTTTTTTATGAGGTGTATTTTGGAGACTGTGCGTAGGAACTACATAACCTTATACCACCCTCTACTTTCTACCACCAGACCACTAGACGCCGGGAGGGCTTCCACCACCATGTGGTTGACTTTCCAACAATCCGCACTCAATTGCTGCGTCTTTTCTGGTCCGCGCCGCTAGGAAGTGGAACGCTTTCCCTGTGTCTGTATTTCCGGATACTTACAACCTTGGTATCTTCAAAGCCAGAGTCAATCGGCATTTTCTAGGTAAGCATGTACCACTATCGGCCTCGTCATCGCTTACCACCAGGCAAGACTGAAGCCAAACGCAAACGCGAGGCCACCCGCAAGTGAGAGTTGGACTCGCGGACCGAGGGTTCCGCACAAACCTGTAGGTATATTTATTTAAAAAAATATATTATATTATATGATGTAACTAAAAATTTACGGTTTTCACAATTTTTCCTTCATCTGTGCTATGAGACGTTGCTTAGTACCAAATTTCAAGATTCTGAGTTTACAGGCAGTACCCTGTAGGTATTGATTCCCTTGCGAGTGTCGAAAATTTGCGGAAATTTACGGCATAATCGGCTGTATCTTTTGATTGGGTTGGCTTAGAAATTTGATTTTTTCACAGCTCCAAGGGACAGTAAACTTGAGTATTTGATCTAAATTCCGGCTTGATGCCTCCACGCGTTCTTGAGTAAAAGTATCTTGACTGACAGACAGACGGACAACAAAGTGATCCTATAAATAAGGGTTCCGTTTTTTCCTTTCGAGGTACGGAACCCTAAAAAAACTAATTAATTGAAATGGGCAAAAAATGGCCAAGCATTTTCGTATAAAACACGTTACATAAATGCGTTCCGTGCAAACCGCACTCCGCTAAGTCATCCTCTATTGTTCTGTAAACTATTTTGCTTGCATAGTGAATGAAACTGATCACTTAACTTTCATAGTTGGAAACGTTACAGAAACATTGCATGTGGCATGGTTTGTAAATGTTTGCTTGTATCGAGTTTGATAAATTTTATGTTTTGTATTTGATGGTGTAGTGTACAAAGCATAATTTAAAATCATTTTTGGATCCTATTATCCTATACCACTGGATGAGTTTCGGACCACAACTTTTTTGTAGGAAATAAAATAAACGCTTTTGTTATTAATAAAAATCATTGTTTTATTTTATTTATTCAATACTCGAAGAAACTAGCAAATACCTTATTAATAATACATGATACCTGTAAAACAGACATGGATAATGCGATACTCTCCATTGATACTGTGTTAACTATATCCTGAAATCATGAAAGGTTTAACACAAGATCAAATTCATAAGGGATTCAAGTCTTTATTACATGAAACGGTATCTTATTAACTTTGCGCCGATCACACATTATGATAACCACGTTGCCAATGCATATGAAGCAGAAATGTTGTTTTTTCTGTGTCCATCAATCATCAATCAATGCCATAAAAATGTATTAACATAGTGTGCTTGTTTTAAATTAACACAGTGTGACTAATTACCAGGGAGCGAAGCAGCATCGAGTACGCTAAAGGAAAAGGTATTTCGTGTGAAATAATGTTTCTGTTTCGGTATTGGGCCCTTGCAGGTGGCAGGCGTCGTGCGGCGACAGGATAAGGGCGCGCGGTCGCGGCGCGATGCGCTGACGCCATGCGTCGCCCGACATGCCACGTCGCGCCGCGCCCGCGGCACTACCGCTGCTACTCGCGCTGCTGCTTGCCGGTATACAACACACACTGCCAGAGTGTAGAAAGGGTACATCCCCGGACACTACATATAAACATCTGCGATCTCATGAGTCACCTTACATACCAGGTCGCGGCGCTAGCGGCACTCCCCTGCTGCCCGCGCTGCTGCTTGCGAGTATACAACACTGCCACAGTGTAGAAAGGGTACATTCCACGTAGTACATGTAAGAACAATCATATAATATGCCCACCATGCTGCTTCCCGGTGCATAACGCGCAGCCCTATTTAGACAGGGTGCACCTCAGATATTGGTAAGGTAGTTTGGGTTAATTCCACTCTTTTCTTCTTCTTTAATTAATCTTAAATACGCTGTTGCATAATTCAACTAACAATGAAGTACTTACATGCATTCTTGACATTCATTTAGTTAACATCATCTAACTCTTACTCTTGGCAAACAAAGTCTTGCTATAATGATGCTCGTACGCTCACAAATTCCAGCCAGTCAGTTTTCAGCCATGAAATACGTAAAGTACTAGCATTATCAGGTATAATTATTCTATTAACTTATTAAAAGGCCTTTTTCTCAAATATGCGCAGCTTGCCATTCAGGCATCTAGGTATATTATTCTGTCGCTTAAAGGTCTGGATTGTGAGCCAACGGAGTACTATTATATTTTAATGCAGCGTTTTTACTATCAAATTCAAGTCGTTAGAACATCATTTATTAAATCACCTTTCTTTCTTTTGTCTCACTTATTAAGAACAATATAAAAATGATTAATTTGCGTATTACAGGATGTGGAGGCAACCCGGATGCGAAGCGTCTCTACGACGACCTGCTCAGCAACTACAACAAGCTGGTGCGGCCGGTGCTCAACGTCAGCGACGCGCTCACCGTGCGCATCAAGCTCAAGCTGAGCCAGCTCATAGACGTGGTGAGTGTTTGTCCTAGCTTCTATACACAACCCCCTCCATATAATACCAGCGGGAAATTGGGTTTGACAACCGCGAACATGAAACAAAACCTGGGTAGGTATTTGCATTGCTCGCAAAGCCTTGTGGCTACAAAGCGCCAGTAGCTCCTCTACTAGCTCAAGGGGTGAGCAAAGTGCTTCACAATACCAAAAAAACTCAGATGGAGAAGTGTGTCGTCTAAAAGTTATTGTTGACTTCGCAACGGGAAAATCACGACCCATAGTCGCGATTGACAAAATAATTTATTTTCCATATTATCCTTCTAAGAACCATCTTCCCATTTGTTCACAAAGATTCAGAGAAGAGAATCGTTTTAAGTTATTTAACACTATCGAATGTGTGTCGATCCTTTGTAAAAATATTTGTTATTGTATTGGGCCCAACTTTGAAGCTGATTTGGGTCTAGGAACTGTTTTGTATAGCCTGAATTTAAAGATTGCTTTAACTAGGTTCTTCACTGTATACTGTGTTATAATAATTGATCATTGTTTTTGCTTTGCAGAATTTGAAGAATCAGATAATGACGACCAATTTATGGGTGGAACAGGTGAGTTTGATAATATCTAATGTCTTTATATTGTTTTAAACTTGTATGGTCACTAACATTAAAATCTGAAACTTGAAAACAAAAAGGTACATGGTAGAAATCCCGTAACTAATAACCATTTTAATTTAATGTCTTATTCGACGGCTTGAGTGTAGGTTATGATGCCGCTAAGGATCACCGACTCTGTCGGTATTATCGGTATAACATTCGTCCTATTATTCTTCGTTATCGTAAGACCTTCTGGTATTGTGGCATTAGGTTTATTTTATGCTTGGTTCAGCCAATACCCATACATTTATAGCGATGACTTGATATCAATCATGGGGTTTTTCCCAGCAGTGGGACAGTATATCCGCTAATAACTATACTACTTACTATGTGTGATCGTGCAGAGTTGGTACGACTACAAGCTGTCGTGGGAGCCGCGCGAGTACGGCGGCGTGGAGATGCTGCACGTGCCCTCCGACCACATCTGGCGTCCTGACATCGTGCTTTATAACAAGTATCACTTTTCCTTTATTTTCATTTATATTGCGATGTAAAGGTTGTCCCGGAAAGTCAGGATCAAATTATAAAAAACCCATATTATACCGATTCCTGACCCTTGAAGAGTTATAATCATTTTTTTTTTATATATTTGCTAAGCTCAAACGAAAAAATTATATCTCTTAATTTATAATGCAAAAATCAGGAAAATTTGAATTCGGCTCTTGATGATGTCGTTGAACCCGCGTAATCCACAAACCGGGCGGCTGCTCTAACTATAAGGTTACCGAAATCGCAATGGACCGAAAAAATCTTCGAAATTCGTTTTTTTCTAGTTTTCTATCCTTATATAAAAGAAAATGTGTCAAAGGTATTTTTTTTTTTTTATATTGCCCGTCAAGATGACCTCACTCCACCTGATGGAAAGCGGTCGTGAGGTCCAGATATGAGGTTGACAAGCCCAGTCATTCAAACGAATCACTGGGCTGGCCATCCTCACCTTGAAGGCCTGCAGAAATGCCTTTTCACGCCCCGCTTGAAGAACCCGGGACTATAAGAGGAAGGAAACACATGTGCTGGAGAGCGTTCCACGTCTGGATGGTACGACAAAGAAACGAGTCACCGAACCTTTTAGTTCGGGCCAACAAATGTTGAATTGTGTGTGAGTGACGCCGTAGTCCAGCACGCGTGGTACGGGAGTGGAAAGGTGAGGGTGGGATAAGCTGGAATAACTCGTCAGAGCATTCCCCATTGTAGAAGCGATAGAGAACACTTAGCCTGGCAATGTCTCTACGCAATTGGAGAGGCTCAAGGGTCAAAGTTGCCTCTGGGTTTCCAATAATACGGATAGCACGCCGCTGCAACCTGTCAAGAGCTTCGAGTAGGTACTTAGCGGAACCGTCCCAGAGATGAGAGCAGTATTCCACACACGAGCGAACTTGTGTCTTATACAAGAGACAGAGCTGCTCAGGCGTGAAGAATCGTCTAACTCTGTTCAGGACTCCGAGTTTACGGGATGCAGTTCTAATGACGCTCTCAATGTAGTTCCGCTGGTTTAGGTTGCTACGAACATCCATGCCAAGGATGTTTAGGCTATCCTTAATCGGTAGTGGGGTGCTCTGAAGAGTGGGATGGGAAAGGAAAGGCGACGCCTTTGCTGTGAATGCACACACCTGCGTTTTCTTGGCATTGAACTCGACAAGATTGCATGCACCCCATTCTGAAATGCGGTCCAACACTCCGTCAAGCTCAACAACAAGACTTCGCCTCTTCTCCTCGATGTCAGTCTGCTTTGCCCCAGGGCGCTCGAAATATCGCGCGTGGACCGTGCTATCGTCCGCATAGCAATGAATATTACCAAGAGATAACATGTCATTGATATGCAGAAGAAACAACGTCGGCGACAAGACGGAGCCCTGCGGCACTCCGGCATTAATCTGGAGAAAGCGTGATTTTCGACCATCGCAAAGGACACGAATTCTACGTCCCTCCAGAAATCCGGCGACCCAGTCGCATAGGCGAGGTGGCAGACCATATGCCGGAAGCTTGGAAAGAAGCGAACGATGCCATACGCGGTCGAAAGCTTTGGCAATGTCAAGGCTGACGGCCAAAGATTCCCCATGCTTGTCCATAGCCTCCCCCCAGATGTGTGTTACGTACGCTAGAAGATCACTCGTAGACCGTTTTGGTCGGAAGCCGTACTGACGGTCGTGAATGAGAGAGTGATCCTCTAGGTAGCGGATGAGCTGCGTGTTTATGATCCGCTCAAACACTTTAGCTAAAACTGAGGTTACGGCTATTGGACGGTAATTGGCAGGGTCAGACCGGTCCCCTTTTTTGGGAACTGGTTAAACGTTCGCCTCCCTCCAAGACAGCGGCACAAGACCCGAATTGTAGGAGAGGCGATACAGGCTAGTGAACACTGGAGACAACTCCGCTGCACATTTCTTCAGCACCACAGCTGGAATTCCATCAGGGCCACTGGCTTTCCTGACATCGAGTGACTGCAGTTTGGCACGAACATAACACTGCCTGATACGAATATCAGGCATTGTGGAGCCGCAATGTGGAATATCAGGCGGCGCAGCACCGCAGTCATCGATGCAAGAGTTTGCGGCAAAGAGGTTAGCCAGTAAATCGGCTTTCTCTTGCGGCTGATGAGCCAACGATCCATCAGGGAATCTCAGTGGGGGCAGCGAAGGCACGCAGAAGTTAGATTGCACGTGTTTAGCCAGTCGCCAGTAGGAGCGGCTACCCGTAGGGTGCGTGATGAGTTCTTGGCCAACACGTGCAATTCGCTGGGCGTCTGCTCTAATGTAAGCCCTCTTCGTGGCCTTGGTGGCTTTATTAAAGGCTGCTTTCAGGGAGGCAAGGTTTGAATGATCATTGAGTGCCTAGGCCCTAGACCAAAAACGGTACGCCGCCTGTTTTTGTTCAACAGCTGCGGCACACTCGCGATTGAACCAGGGACCAGTTTTGCTAGCACTGACGACATTCCGGTACTGATCTTGTCAGCGATAGCAGATGCACTCTTTGAAGCATCCCTTTCTCCAAAGCAGCACTGCCGCCAAGGGACGGAGGCAAAATACTCTCGCAATCCGTCCCAATCTGCCGACGAGTAGTGCCATAACCGCCGCGTCACCTCCACAGGTTGTGGGGGAGCTGCACAAGGCACTGTAGCGCCAACCAGACAGTGATCGGAGGAGCCCAATGGAGCACCAACCGACACTTTATACCCGGCTGGGTGACTCGTCAGCAGAAGGTCCAATAAAGAGGGAGTATGACCGACAATATCTAGTACCCGGGTGGGCTGGTGTACCAGTTGCGTCAGGTCTTGCGTGAGAGCAAACGCATGGGCAGTTCGGCCTGCATGGTCTGTTTTTGATGAGCCTAACCAGGACTCATGGTGGGCATTGAAGTCTCCCAAAAACACCATTTCGGCATTTGGGAACTGCGTCTGAGCGTTGTCTGCGGCCTTCCGAGGTATGCGGTGTTCCGATTAGATCCTGACTTCCCGGAACACACTGTATATAAGGTGTTATTTGACTTGGAAATAGAAATGAAAACCTTTGTTCCGTTTAGTGCGGACGGGAACTTCGAGGTGACGCTGGCGACGAAGGCGACACTCAACTACACAGGCCGCGTGGAGTGGCGCCCCCCCGCTATCTACAAGTCCTCGTGCGAGATCGACGTCGAGTATTTCCCCTTCGACCAGCAGACCTGCGTCATGAAGTTTGGTTCTTGGACCTATGATGGCTTTCAGGTAAATATATTTTTTATAGAGGTTGAATCAAAATGCAAACTCATATGCAATATTTTTATTTGTCCTACGTTAGTGGTTAACACAATCGCCGCCTATTGGTGAGCAGTGACTGCAGCCTTTTAACGCGTGCGATTTCAGGTGCATCACTTGCACTGGAAATTCTATTCGAAACCCATTTGAAAAACTCCATACGATAGCTCCTTGGAAAAGCTTCCGTATCTCAGAAAACGCTCTGTACGAGACCGTGGTGGATCCAGACTATAACGACGATATTATTGCGACCTAAAATAATAAAACACCTAATGTTCAATTTATCTTATCACCAAAGTTTGCAAAGGGAAGTTTGCCTTCTAAAATTGTTGCTGTTTATTAAATGTTATGATGATAAAGAATGATATTAAGTCGTTAAACACGAACAGTATTATAGAGACCCCAGTTTGCGACTCACGCTGTATTATATATTAAAGCTACTCGTTAGCTTTTGAGTTAATATGTGAGTGAATCGTTCGAATAATGGTTCATCCTTTGTGCAGGTGGACTTGCGGCACATCGACGAGACGCGCGGCACCAACGTGGTGGAGCTGGGGGTGGACCTGTCGGAGTTCTACACTTCCGTCGAGTGGGACATTCTAGAAGTGCCAGCCGTTAGGTATCTAAACAAATCTTTATTGTATCGTAACGACGCATTGCAGCTTTGTCCGTGCCCTTAAATTTTACATGATGTTTTATACTTAGCCCAAAAAACCCTAGTGTTAGTTGAATTCACTACATCAATAGGTATTATGTGATGACTTAATTTCAATGTTGGAGGTGAAGGCTTTTGCCCAGCAGGATAATACAGTTCCTACTTAGGCTTATCACTTTACCTGATGTGAACAAATAGATATTAAAAAAACTATGTAGAGATTACACAAGCATTTTCTGTAATAGGTAAAATATCAAGCTGGCTATCAAAAAACTCTCTAAATTAGTTCCTTTTTTATGATCGTATATTCTACGATTAATGTTACGTAAAATTCGGGCACCTAATTATGTTAAATGCATTGAACGAAATACATCTAAACATGGTTAATTTAAAAAGCAGTTTTTGAAATAATATCAACATCAACAACTGAGTAATATATGTTTTATGAGTTACTAGCCTTCCGCCCGCGGCTTCGCCCGCGTGAACTTATCGTTATATATAATGGCCAAATTACATACAATCTTTGTAAATTGTAGCCTACCTATATGTTATTCTGATGTCTAAGCTGTATTATTAAATAGATTTCATTTAAATCCGTGTAGTAGTTTTTGGGTGAAACATTCACACATACATCCTCACAAGCTTTCGCATTTATAATACTATCTTTTCGCCCGCGGCTTCGCCCGCGTGAATTCCTGTCACATGTATACATAGAAACATTATAAATTGTAAACTATGTGTTATTCTGATGTATAAGCTGTATTACTGTAAAGTTTTATCTAATTCCGTTCAGTAGTTTAAGAGTAACAAACATACACACACACTTACATACATCCTTACAAACTTTCGCATTGATAATATTAGTAAGAAGTAAGACGTTATTAATTCAAGTATAAATTATTGAACTGATAACCACATTCAGCATTCACATATTAAAAACAATGTTTACGTTCTGTTACAGAAATGAAAAATTCTACACGTGTTGCGACGAGCCGTACCTGGACATCACGTTCAACATCACGATGCGCCGCAAGACGCTGTTCTACACGGTCAACCTCATCATCCCGTGCATGGGCATCTCCTTCCTCACCGTGCTGGTGTTCTACCTGCCGTCGGACAGCGGCGAGAAGGTCTCGCTCTCAATCTCCATCCTGCTGTCGCTCACTGTGTTCTTCTTACTGCTAGCTGAGATTATTCCTCCCACGTCGCTCGTCGTGCCGTTACTAGGGAAGTTCGTGCTCTTCACCATGATACTCGACACGTTTAGGTAACAATAATTGACCTTAATTTTTTTTTTACGATACGCTAGTACTGTGAGCTTCCGTCATAATAGTCCGATTTAGAATTTTAGCGCGCTGATGTCTCTTATCGCTGGTATAAATATAAAATCGCAATTTGCTGCTTACGACGCCGTCAACATTCAAACTAATATCACCGCAAAATCTACAGATTAGTTGTTTGACTCATTTTATTGGATGGGATTGCATACTGAGAAAATAATCGTAACTGCATTATGGTGCGAGCGCCTTTAAGCGTGTTAAAATGGTTTTTGGCTCAAATCGGACCGATGAAGAGATTTTAGAAGATGAAAAAAATCTGCCAAAAATTACGTGCTAATTTCAAAATTTTAATATAATATTACCTAAAATAAATAGGCCGTATCAACCTTGATTCTACATTACTTTCCCTCCATTTGGTACCTGTAGTTAGTCTTAGTAAATTACACAGTTCCATGTCCCATTGCTTATATTAATCATAATATCAAAACTGTTTCCAGTATATGCGTGACGGTGGTGGTGCTGAACGTGCACTTCCGGTCACCGCAGACGCACACGATGGCGCCGTGGGTGCGGCGCGTGTTCATCCACGTGCTGCCGCGGCTGCTGGTCATGCGGCGCCCGCACTACCGCGTCGACCCGCACCGCAGCCGGTTGTGAGTATACTTTTTAACACTTGGACGGATTGAATCACTTAAGTAAGTAGAAGCCTGTTTGGCCCTTTGGCGTAATTGTAAGCAGTCCTGCCTATAGCGTCAGAGTTATGGGGTCGATCCCTGACAGGACAAACATCCACGTCTCCAACATTCGTTTTTTCCCCCTCTTAGAGGGTTGAATGACCAAAAACCTGCAGATTTGATTATAAAACTTTTGATTCCTAGAATACAAGCTCGTCTTAATTTGGGGCGTGAGGAGGTTAGCTGTCTCAGTTATTAAAAAAAATGGTTGCCTGTAAAGTCGGTTTTACGGGCGAAGATTTTACGTGACAACGTCTTCCGATCATAGTTGAGTGGGAGAGAGACGCAAGGCATTCGGCGGGCCTCTCTCTCGTTCGGTGACTCATCGTAACGTTACCGAGCGTTACACTTTTTCATAAGTGACTCCCAGCCGCAACCTAATTTAAGACGTTGTCACGTCAAAATAAAACGTTAAGTCTCCCTTTCTATATAAATTATTTTCCGTAATTTTAGACAACTTAGTAAAACTTACCTTAGAACTTACTTAGTTTTTAGTGATAGCTGAAAAATGCAAGTCAAACAATAAAATAGAAAAGCTTAAATATAGCACGCGTGTCACAGTGGCATCTGGCTGAAATTTGTAGGAATGCATTGTTATTAAGGGGAAACTGTGCCTAGAACGAAAGGCACACTTTTTTCTGTTTCTTTGACTGACGTGTAGTCCTTTCAACTCAAATGTCATTCCGACTTATCATCTGTCGTAGAGCGATTTGAAAGTACAGTTAACAAAGTATTCGTTATAAACCCAAGAATTCATCTGAGGACAAGTAAATCACAAGAGTTAACATTCAGCGCGGGCCTGGTGACGGCGGGCGGGTCGGCGGCGCCGTGGGAGGAGTGCGCGGCGGCGCGGCTGGAGGAGGAAGGCTCGCCACCGGGCGCGTGCCGCGCGTGCCGCGCCTGCCGCCTGCACGACGCGCCCGCGCTCTGCGACGCGCTGCGCCGCTGGCACCGCTGCCCCGAGCTGCACAAGGCCATCGATGGCATTAACTATATCGCCGATCAGACGCGCAAGGAGGAGGAGTCGACTAGGGTGAGTGTGCGCTGCTGCTCCTTGTGTTGAAAGAAAGCTGCTTTTTAAAAGGGGATAGAAAAATGTTCACGATCGACGCATATCTCACTAAAATACTGACTAAATAGTCTACTCGATCTATTTATTTTATCGATTTCTAAGATAGAAAAATAAAACAGAAAACGAAAAATGACGAAGTCAAAAGCGAATGTACGCTGTGCTGGAAGGAAAAACTGACGCTCATATTTTTTGTAAAGGCGTGTTCCTATTAAAAATACAGTCACGTCTATTACCGACGAACACAGTCTGTATACCAAAACCTTTATAAAATGATCTGAAAACAGCTAAAATAAGAGTGTGTGTGGAATCTGCGGGGCTCTAAGGCGACTAAAACAGTAAAGGGAGCCAAATATCAGGAGCAAAACTTATATTCATACGCAACACACAAAACCAGAAAACAGACCACTTTGACAATCAAATATAAAAAATTTAAAAAAGATAATTCTTAGTAAAAAAGTATGAAAGGGTTTGGTTCAGCTGTCTACGCTATTATTAATATCTATTTCATTATTTATTCACAACTTAGCCTCGCAAGAAATATTAATTTATTTCTTTAAACAACATTTTCACTGCCATTACAAGTAAGTCCCAATGCGACAGTGAAGTAACTAATCGTAGGTACAACATACAAAGTTCACAATATTTTAAACTTAAAACTATTTCTTAAAACAGATAACAAATAACGCCGCCTTCGTGTACACAATTCACTCAGAGTACACAAGAATAGATCTATTTCATTAGCAATAAGATTGAGAGTAGTAAGCGCGTTTGTTAACGGGGACTTGTTTAGCAAGTTGGTTCTCCCATGCGGCACTGCCAGCAGTGCTGGCTTTTGCCGCCGCTACACGTAACGGTCCGGGACCAGGAGCTCGATCTTACACAATATTTCCGAATTGCATACGTTCCCCCGTTTGACGACCGACTTGGTGTAATGGTTAAGAAGTTGGCTACTACACCAGAGGTCGCGGGTTCGATCCCCGCACAGTACAAACATTTGTGTGCATGAACATGTCTGTTTGTACTGGTCTGGGTGTCTCCTATGTATAATAAGTATGTATTTACAAAAGAAAATGTATTTAAGTATGTTTATCCGTTGTCTAGTATCCCATAACACAAGCTTTAATTAGCTTACTTTGGGGCTAGATGGCGCTGTGTGGAATAATGTCCAGGGATATTTATAAAAAAAAAAAAAAAACTTTGAAAATATACAAAGTCAGCGCGAGTTCCCTCCTTACCCTTAATTCATTATATCCTACCATGCCCAAAACAAATAATGTAGGATACATGAGTGGGTAAAAAGGATACACCCCTTAAAGTCTTTTGTATAGGTACCTCGTGAATTTATTTTGTACCCTTTCCAACATGTATATATACCGAGTTAAACTAGAGCTGACTCCTTACTAAAGCGTTATATAGGGCTATAATCGCTGCAATATTCGTGAAGTCTCGAACTCGTCGCAGGATGAAACCCAGATTTCTGAAAGCCTTTTCGCAGATCTTGACAATGTGTTCCCGAAATGCCAAACCTATGTTGAGTCGTATCCCCGAATCCCTAACTTTTGTGACCCGGACTAAGAGCACCCCCTCCACCTCATACGCATGTTGTATCAGGGAACGCGCGCGAGAAAAAGATATGGTAACGCATTTTGTGGTTTTAAAAATGTTAAAATATAGGTGATTTTCCTCGCTCCATGCAACTACTCTGTCAATATCCCTTTGTAGGTTTTTCACAGTCCTGGGAATTGTTTATGTCAAGGTAAATTTTAAGATCGTCAGCAAGCAATAAACATTTCGCGTTTTTAACTACCCTAGGCAGATCATTGATCAGCAGGATGAACTCGAGGGGCCCCAAATGACTGCCTTGACTAACACCAGACCTGGAAAAGTAAGGTTCCGACCTATAACTAGCATATTCAACATATTT
Organism: Udea olivalis; assembly: GCA_947369235.1. Lineage (NCBI taxonomy): Eukaryota > Metazoa > Arthropoda > Insecta > Lepidoptera > Crambidae > Udea > Udea olivalis. The sequence continues at coordinate 22,372,264 of OX376347.1, forward strand.
CGTATTCAAATAATATAAAATATGCTTTTACATTGAAATAATAGAAGCTTCTTTTCAATTATTGTACTTTTTCTTCTTCTTTAGGTAGTTTAAAGACGACGACAACGGGTTCGATTACCGCACCACTATAATTGCATAAGGACCAAGATAAATAATTTTATGATTGACTAAATCTATTGATGATGGTAATTATATTTATTTTTGTATATTTTCTCTCCTCCTGCCACAGGTGAAGGAGGACTGGAAGTACGTGGCGATGGTGCTGGACCGGCTGTTCTTGTGGATCTTCACGTTGGCTGTGGTGGTGGGCTCGGCCGGCATCATCCTGCAGGCGCCGACGCTGTACGACGAGCGCGCGCCTATCGACGTGCGCCTGTCGGAGATCGCGTACGCCACCGCCAAGCCGCGCCCGCCACCGCCGCGCTGAGCGCCCCGCGACCCGCGCCCCGCGTCGGTGCGACCTGCGCCGGCGCCGCGCCGACGTCGCGTCAATCACACGCCCAACAATATAACACTGACGAATACTGTCTGACTCAACATTTTGTAAACAAATGCAACTTGTATGTTATGTTATATAGATTTTCGAACATTTGAATACATTATGAAAAAAATGTTTACAGGTAGACTATGACATAACTTTTCTAACGAAATTTGCCTTTAGACGAGGTATTTATTTAATATCAGCACGATCATGCACTGTGGTACATTTTAAACCTTACATAATAATATGAAAAAAATATGTTAACTGTTATCCATAAAGTCGCGGAATGCGAGCATTTTTCTGTAATAGACAAGAATATAATCATAACATAAAAGTTTCATACGAAACAAAACGTTAAGGGTAAGCTGCGCGTGCCGGCCCTGCCCCTCCCGCCCCTCCCGCCCTCGCCGCGTCGAATACGCGCGACCACTTTTTATATTTGTTACCGGAGTCCGACGCCGCGAGGTGTCCGTTCTATTTCCTCCGGCGTCCGGAGACGCCGCACCGATTATTATACGATGTTGTAAATAATATACATATTATAGTTTATACGACGAGCGATGCTATTAAGAATGAGTCGAATTTCTTTTGATAGAAACGAAATAAAACGATTGTTTATATTGTGTTTGTTTCACTGATTGACCCAAAAGAAAACCTATTATTTTTAATATTTTATCATAAATTATATATGGATGAAAACAAGATCTGATGGTCTACCACGAGGACACTCGTGACACTTTAAATTTACGGTATCGTTCGCGTAAAAAAATGTATTGGGATTTGACATTGTCATGTCATGGCACGCACCACGCACCCCAAATGTCCGAGATTTTATGTGTCTATTCTGGTTTAGCAGTGAACAGCTTAGCAATTCCCATTTTGCTTTTTCCGTAGATCGCAGAGGTTGTTGTGGAGTCGCATCTGAAGAAGCTGTGAAGGAGGAGAATCGTCTTGGCAAATGGATGCTGTTGAAGTTGTCGCACTGAAAACCATTTGGTCTCCACCTTTTCACGACCTGGTTTCATAAAGAACACGTTGATATTTGGTGGAGACAATTCCATAAGGAGGACTATCAATTCGACATCTTCTCCAAATTTTCTACTTCAATATGTCGTTAAATCTTGATCCCAGCGAAAAATTGTTTAGAACCCTTTTTGTAGGAAATTTGATGTAAATTACTTGAGTAGAAGATGTTTTATTGCTATGAGCCGCCGTTTACGAGTTGAAACTTAAAAAACGTACCTTTGTTTTATTTTTGGATAACTTTACACTCCAAGGCAAGGCTTTTATACTATTTTCAACCCAGAAAAACTTGAGAGGATTTATGGAATTTAATGTTTTTTTTTATGTAATATCACCCCTTCTAAAATACTTATTGATGAATCCTGAGCTATTGAACTACTTAAAATTACAAACAATAGAAAGAAAGATTGCCCCGATCCGGTTTCGCATAGGGCTTGCCTGTTGTTGGATGCTCTTGCATGAAAGTAATTGTGATACATTCGTGAACAAACCCACAACAAAGTGCTAGTTCTTATAAAGGCATTACTATACGGGCTGTTGTACTTGAGGGAAAATGAAAAATGAAAAATATTTATTTCGTTAACAAAATTTAACTTAAGTGGTAGTGGATGGTGTCTCTATTTAAGCTGAAAAGCCTGTGTTTAGAGACCCCGCTCTTCCATATTCTATTAGGATTTAAGTTAAAATTTAGTTGAGAAGCAGTTCACATACGTAGGTAGGTAAAATATTTACATTATTTAAACTAGAGAGGCGACTGTGTGTGTTAGTGTGTGTGTGTGTGTGTGTGTGCGTGCGTGCGTGCGTGCGTGCGTGCGTGCGTGCGTGCGTGCGTGCGTGCGTGCGCGCGTGTGTGGGGGGGATGTGTTGGGGCTGGTGTGTGCATGTGTATGAGCTACATGTTGCGGTTTAAAATAGATTCTATTTCATCGTATGTTTTTAACTGAAGCCATTCTTCGAATAGTTTTTTTGCTGTCACTTGGTTCGTGCTATATATATTTAATTCCTTATTAATTTTATTAAATAGATAAGTGGAACGTAAATTAAATTGTCGACCGGCAAACGTTGTTTTAAAAGATTTTGAACTGGCTACATTTTTTCGCCGCCTCGTCAAGAGGTGCGGAAAGTAAGGTAGGGATTTATGTTTTTTTAGTGTAGCCAAAATTATATACAATTTCCTGACTGAAAGCAAACCACTGATGCTATACAAGCTGTCTGTAGGAAATCGTCTTTTTTTGAAATACATGACCTTTATTAGTGATCGTTGTGCTCTTTCTAAATTTATGAAGTGTGATTTTGCAGCACCTCCCCAAACAGGAATGCAGTAGGTGATAATTGATTGCGCAAGAGAGATGTATATTTGGTTGAGGAGGTGTTTGGGAGAGTCTTTATTTTCAAAGTTCTCCGGTATTACATATCTAAGGGTTTTGAAGATCCAGATGAATTTTCTAGTCCTACCTATAACATGATCCACATGAGCGTACCACGATAACCTTTGGTCCACAATAACACCAAGATATCTCGTTTGTGGGACCTTTTCTATAGTTGGACAGTTGCACATATTCCCACCGGCATCTTCAGCACATAAATGTATTTTTAGGCAAAAATCCTTCCCCGGCTGCGAATTATTATTGATACTGAAGCAAATATAATTTGTTTTAGAGGCATTCAGAGTAAGGAGATTATGTCGCAACCAGAGAGCGACTCGAGCCAGTGCGATTTCTGCATTAGACCTAACCGCATCCCAGGTTTCGCCAGCGATCAACACTGCTGTGTCATCGGCATAAGACAGCACTTTGGCGTTAGGGATACTCATACCACACAGGTCGTTTATGTAAACGAGGAATAAAGTAGGTCCTAAGACACTACCTTGTGGCACGCCACATGTCACATCCGCATCCCCACTCATGTAGCTTGGGAGTTTAACTCTTTGCTTTCTTCCAGTTAAGTAGCTTTCAAACAAAGCGAGCTGCGTCCCTCTTATTCCGATGCGTTCCAACTTGTGTATAAGGATGGGGAGGGAGACAGTATCGAAGGCTTTTTTTAAGTCTAAAAATACCGACAAACATTTTTTGCCACTGTCAAGCTGCTCAGTTACAAACGAGCTTAACTCAACAATGGCATCCTCCGTCGATTTCCCCTGTCTAAAACCAAACTGTGTAGACGATATTAGATTAAATTTGTTGAGATAATTAGTCAGTCTAATGTTAAGCAGCTTTTCCAGAACTTTTGATATAGCAGGAAGAACAGATATCGGCCTATAATTACTGATGTCGTCTACATCCCCACTCTTATACACAGGTGTAATGATTGATTGTTTAAGAGGTGAAGGAAACACTCCTTTTTCAAAACATAAATTAGCTAGATGAGTGATAATGGGAGCAACGTCATCGATAGCAAATTTCAAAAAATCATTAGATATGTCATCCCATCCTGGAGCGCTACTTGGTTTAAGGTTCAATATAATATTTTTTACTTCATCAATGTACGTAGGGAGCAGGGCGAAAGAATGTATCGGGCAATGATTATCTGGCATCGGTGTGATATTTTTATTTTGATCAGGGTGAATTCGTTTAGCAAGTTGTGCACCTATATTTGCAAAATAGTTGTTAATGTAGTTTGCAGATTCAGTAGGTGAAGATTTTATGTTGAGTAACTCGCTGTTAGTGTGCTGCGCTTTGTTAGAGTAAGTAATGTTTTTAATATTTTTCCACAGAAGTTTATTATTTTTAAGTGATTTTAGAATGTTATCTCTATCATATAATCTTTTTAGTTTTTTAATTAAATTGTTGCAGTAATTTCTGTATCGTCGGTATGTGATTCGGAGAATATCATTATGAGGGTCATTACGAAGATTTTTTTGAAGTGCATTTCTATGTCTTATACAACGTAAGATTCCGGGTGTGATCCATGGTTGTATTATTCTTTTACTACATGGAATATAAGTCATCGAAGAATTCAATTTGACACTTTCTATTATTTTATCTATGATGTTCTTAGTCACAGCCGTAGGATCACTGCAAAATAATAAGTTTGGTAAGTTTTTATTCTTTAAATAGTTTAAAGCAGCTTCAAAATTAATTGTGGTTTTTGTTTTATGCTCTTTCGTGTATTTTTTTATTTTAGAGATTGATAAAAATGTTGTGAAGTGATCCGAAACAGTTGTGTGCATAACTGCAATTGATGCTTTGTACTTGATTTTATTTATCTTTAACATAATATGATCTAGGCAGTTATTCAATCTTGTAGGTAAGATATGTCCGGCTAGTATACCATGGTTAGCCAGCATATCCAAGTAACACATTCTATTTTTATATTCGTGTGTCGGTTCCGGTGTTTTAGGACGAATATTTATATTAATATCTCCTGCTATTATGATACTACTATGTGGTGTAAGAGTCTCTAAATGAGAGCTTAAAGAATCAGTAAAATATTCTGCGTTAATGTTCGATGGAGATCGATAAATACACAATATTGTGTTATTTAATACGTCTACCTGCAAGCATGATGCTTGTTGCAGTTTTACTTCTTTCACCTTATGCTTAAGAGATTTTTTAACATAAACAGCAACGCCATCATTTTGGTTTAGTTGTATAGTGGAACAATAGGCTAAATAGTTTTGTAATTGTGGAAGTGGTTTATTAGGATTTAGCCTACATTCCGTAAATGTGATGACATCCGTTTCAAATGAAAGAGTTGATAGAGTAACAGAAAAATCTTCAAAATTTCGGTATATACTAACAATATTTTGTGATATTAGAGTAAAGTCATTTTTCTTAATACATATGTGCTTTTCAAGATTATTATCGTCACATTCTAAAGAATTTGCTATTTCAATTTTGTCAATCTCTTGCAGTGTCTGTAATGTATCAGCCATTATTTAATAAATTTGAGAGTGTGGTACTAAATTTGCAGGGGATATTTGAGGAGAAAACTACACTGGGGTATTCTGGGTACAAGTTAGAAAAAGCGGATTGCAGCACACAATGTGAAATGTATGTAAAGCGGATGTGAAATGTATGCACAGTGTGTAAAGCGGCTTGGAGAACACGGTGTGAAATGTATGGGAGAAAATAGTGTGAAGTGTGTGTGTGTATTTTTTGTGTAATGTATGAGTAAGTTCTGAATGAATGTATTACAAAGATACATAGGCTTATTAGAAAACTAGAGCTGAATTGGCCTAAAAAGAAACCATAATAACAAATCAGTATAGCTAAAGCATTAAGGCAATTTAAGTAGCAAGCAAGTGCTAGTCAATCTTGACATAGGAGAGAGTGTACCTGTTCCTCATTTCTTATCATGATAATCGGCGACTGCTCATCTTTTCTGATGTAGACCTTGCCATAAGCGGTCCAGCAGAACTTATATTTTTTGGATTTTTTTAGGTCACGAGATAAATAGTGCAGGCGAGCACTATTTGCTGTAAGATGCTCTGACAGGAAAATAGGATCCTCTTCATTGGTCTTCATTCCAACGTGTTTAGCTCGAAGTTTTTCATGATGTCTAGTGTTAAACATCTTTGCCTTCTTGAGAAGATCCGTCTTCAATAATGTAGAATTTGTCTCCACTATTATAGGCCCGTTTGTATGTTCTGAGTTCTTACTTCGAATTCTATAAATGTCTTTAATATCAGACGGTGTCATTTTACAATCGAGGTTGTTAGAGAGGCAGACGACCATCTCAACTAACTCCTTTTTGGTCTCGTTTAGTATCCTTGGAACGTTTTTTATTACAAAGTCTGCTTTACGATGGGCAATTTGTCCTTCCTCCAACTTACTTTCGAGCAGCCGAATGTATTCTCTATCCTCTTTTATCTGACACTCCAAATGACTTATTTTGCATCTGAACTCTTCTTTCTGTACACTCAAATAGGTAACAGCACTCTCGATGTTTTGATTAGATTCTTTGATACTTATCAAAGTAGCATTGACCTCTGCTAGCTGTTGTCCATGAGTAGTTGTTAAATATGATATCATTTTTCTTACCTCATCCTTAAAGTCATTGAGTTGGTCACCAATAGATGTGTTTACTGGTACATTAGCCCTTGTCCTAGCAGTCACGAAATCCTGCGGCGGCGATGTATTGCTATCCTCCGAGAAACAAATCGACATTTCCGGGTCTGAAGGGCATTCCTTGACCGTGTTATTCATATTGCCAATTTCTCGCTACCAGGAAAGTATAACTCGAAGGATGCGCGACAGTAACAGCGGGCGTAAGAGTAACTGACGTACGTACGCGATGTGATGTGATCAGCGTAGCTTGCGAACTGTTGCTGTCGCAGTGGCGTTGTCTCGTTCTTTCGCGGATTGCAGTGACGTATGCGCAAAGTGGCTCGCGGGAAGCTGGCTATCTACGTAGTGTTGTCTCGTTCTCACACCGACCAACTATCACACGCGTGTTATGGGCGCCTGGTACACGGCGAGAATTTTCGTACTAATAATTGAATTTTAAATAGATTTAGAAAATATTTTAATTAATTTTTTTTGCAAGGAGGAGACGTCTTTACGCTTTCGCGGTCCGGAGGGAAGAGGAGAAATCAACTTAGACATAGGAGATAAACAACATAATGAAATCTCTTCAGGAGCGGACGATCTCGGATGAGACACGGCGGCTCAGTCTCGAAAACCGGAGACTTCGCCGCCAAGTGGAGGACTTAGAGAAGGAAGTGAAAGCCATGCGCCGCGACTTCTCTCAGAGGGACAAATCTCCGGTGCGGCCAGCTCTTCCCTGCCAAGTCCCGGTGGGCAACTCGGCCAATGACCTGATGGCCGAGATGTCCAAAATGGTCAAGGACATGGCGGAGGATTTGAAGGCCTCCATGTGCCGAACCTTCGGCGATATGGTGAACGCCCGCTTGGCGGTGGTTGAGGAGCGCCTCCCACCAGCACCAATCGTGCGTCCTCCACTGGCCGCCGACAAGAGGCGAGAGGAGGCAGCCAAGGCTGCAGTTGCCTCAGCTACACCAGCACCAGCCCAGTCTCAGCCTACTGCGGCTCCTAAGCCGAAACGGACGCGCAAGGCTAAAGCGAGGGTGGTTCCGCAACAAGCACCCCTCGCTGTTGCCGGCCCGTCATCCGCAGTGACTCTGGCTGCCCCTGCCACCCGCGAGGGAGAATGGAATGTGGTGGCTGGGAAAAAAGGGAAAGGCAAAGGCAAGGGGAAGACCTCTTAGCCCGCCGCAGCCCGAACCCCTGCCCAACCCTCCGTGTCGGCAGCTGCACCCAAAAATGGGGCGAAGAAGAAGACGAAAAAAGCGGTGAAACTCACACCGCCAAAGTCCTCGGCTGTGATAATAACATTACAGCCGGAGGCAATTGAGAAGGGCGTAACATACGCAATGGCAATGAACCAGGCCAGGGAGAGCATAGCTCTGCCTGAGCTTGGCATTGCCAACATAAAAACTCGCACCACGGCCACGGGAGCCAGAATGCTTGAGCTGCCTGGCTCCCAAAGCCAGGATAAGGCTGACAACCTCGCGGAGAAAATCCGTGAGGTTTTAAAGGATGTCGCCACCGTCGCAAGGCCCACAAAGTGTGTGGATCTCCTAGTACGGGGCTTTGACGACTCGATCACTAAGGAGGAAGTGGTCACCGCTGTTGCGGCAAAGGGCGGCTGTGCCGCGGAACTTGTTAGGGCTGGGGAGATCCGCTCCGGCCCTGGTGGTACGGGCTCTATCACGGTTAAGTGCCCGGTGGCTGCGGCCAAAACAGTCGTGGAAGCGGGACGCCTCCTCATTGGCTGGACCTCGGCCCAGGTGCGTGCTCTTGATGCCCTGCCCTTACGCTGTTTTAAGTGCATGGGCACGGGCCACACCCGCCAGACATGCCCCTCGCAAAAGGACCGGAGCGATTTATGCTTCCGGTGCCGGCGATCGGGGCATAAGGCCATAGCGGAGGCGCTCCGCTTTTTCAATGTGCCTCCGTATATGGGGCGCCTGATAAACAGTTACCTCACAAACCGTGAGGTACTCTACATGGGCTCCGACGGAAGTATCCACCGTCGGACAATGAGGTGTGGGGTTCCTCAGGGCTCCGTTTTGGGACCCCTATTATGGAATATGGGCTACGACTGGGTTCTGCGGGGCACGCTCCTTCCACGGACGCGGGTCCTGTGCTATGCAGACGACACCCTAGTCGTAGCCCGCGGAGGATCCTACGTTGAGGCGGCAAGACTGGTAGAGGTAGCCACCAGTCTTGTTGTGGGGCGCATAGAGGCACTGGGGTTGAAGGTCGCCCTGCAAAAAACCGAGGCCCTTCTTTTCCACGGGCCTCGGAGGGGACCTCCCCCTGGTGCAAAAATACGCCTCAATGGCGTAGAGGTGAAGGTGGGGGCCCACATGAAGTACTTGGGCCTCCTACTTGACGGGCGGTGGCGTTTCGGCGAGCATTTTAGCAGGCTCGCCCCCCGCCTTATCAACGCCGCGAGTGCTTTGGGCCGCCTTCTTCCCAACCAAGGCGGCCCGGACACCACATGCCGGCGACTTTACGCCGGCATTGTGCGAAGCATCGCCCTCTATGGCGCACCGGTGTGGGCAGATGCCCTTAACGTCGCCAACAAGCGCATGCTGCGGAAAGCGCAGCGTGTGGTGGCGACCAGGGCGGTGCGTGGATACCGCACCATATCCATGGGGGCTGCCTGCGTTCTGGCCGGCACGCCCCCGTGGGAGTTAGAGGCCGGGGTCCTCGCTGCGGTATACGATTACCGTGCAGCAGCGAGGGCCAGAGGAGAGGGCGAGTGCGCGAGTTAGCTCAAAATGAGCTAATTTGGCGGTGGCAGGACGAGCTTGAGCGGCCACGATACGGTTCACGTACCATCGACGCCATCAGGCCCGTCCTCCGTAGGTGGTGTCGAAGGGGGGTTCGGCGCAATCACCTTCCGGCTGGTGCAGGTGCTTCCTGGGCATGGCTGTTTCGGCCAATACCTGCACCAGATAGCCGGGAGAGAGCCAACCCCCGTGTGCCACGAATGTGGCGCACTCGAAGACGATGCCCAGCACACCCTCGAGGTGTGTCCGGCCTGGGAGGTGCAGCGCAGCACACTAGTTGCTGCAACAGGCCGGGACCTCTCGCTCCCAAGAGTAATTCGCGCTATGCTCGAGAGCGAGAGGTCGTGGGAGGCGATGGTCTCCTTCTGTGAAGAGGTTATGGCACAGAAGGAGACCGCGGAGAGGGCCAGGGAGGACGATCCTCTGGCGGCCCCTCTCCGACGCAGACGGCTGGGAGCCCGGAGAAGGCGGTTCGCCCACCTTCTCCAAGTTCCCTAGGACACCAGCGGGTGAGACCGGGGGGTCTCACTCGCATTGCACGGTGTCCCTGTCTGGGGGGTACCTGTTGTGTATCACGTTACCCCCCCGTGGCGTGAGGAGGCCCGGCAGTGGCTGGGCCGACCGCTTAGGACGATGTGGCCGAAATCCTTAGGGTATCCCACATCGTCCCGCTAAAAGCGAAGCGGGATACACCGGGGTATTTTTAGTGGGTATGCCGCCGGCTTTACCGGCGGAGAGTCCCACACACCCCCACCGCTCACCCAGGCGGTGGGATAGTGCGTAATGCATTTTTACCCCGTTAAAAAAAAAAAAAAAAAAAGGTTAGGTTAGGTTAGGTTCTTGGGGCAGTATGGTTCTGCTACCAGGCGCGTCCCCCGGGTGGCGGATAGGGGAACGCCCTCCAGATATGGAGGGTACCGGCAGTGGCCGGCGTGGACCGAAACCAGGGGAGGAGGGTGGTATTAGTACGGACTTCGGTCCGGAAGTATCGCCTGACTCAGGACAAAGTCAGCAGACGGTAGTAGTGTGTTATTGTTCCTTCTACCTCACCTTCATTCGGTCGCAGACGCGACCTCACTCAGTAAGGTAGAAGGAACAATAACACACACGAAAAGTCACCTGTAATGAATGCATCTGAACTTCAAACCGATAATTGTACACTCAAGTTAATTTGTAGAACACAATGCGATCTCACACATGTATATCTAAGAATGTAGTGTGTGTGTGTGTGTGTGTGTGTAGAAGTAAAAAGTGTGTTACTTACAATCGCATTCACAAAACTAATGCGCCTGAACAACGGTCTGCTGTAATATGCAATAACCGTCTGCCCGAGCCTAAGTTGATGATATGAATGATTGTAACTTGAAATAAAATAAGCAAAAATGACGTCGTCAGCCCGCGCGCCCGCAACCGTGCGCCCGCGTCTCCCGCGCCCTCGCTTCCCCGCGCGCTGACCTCGATGCGCTCGCGCCGGATGTAAGACGCTGACGCGACAACATTGAACGGTATTTGTCACCTAATGTGCGCGAACTTGAATTAAATAAATCTGTAATGAATGAAATATGATAGTCACTTTGAAGATTATATTCTAACATTCAATTTTCTCCAAGTTAAAGTATGTAGTATGTAGTCCTAAATTTTGTTTTAACTGGCTACTAAAAAATAAATAAATACATCTAAATTTCTTTCAAAAATGTACTGCTTTTAATATCTGCGTAATTAATAAAAGTATTTCGTAAATAAGAGTATCGGGGACTGTATAAATTAAATTAAACCTATAAGCAATCCAAGCGACTGATTAACCACCACGCTATCATAGTTCATCAGTCATCCATCACACAATACGGTAATGTTTAATTTTTATCATCGATACCTAGTACCTAGGAATCATACATGAATATTTCTATATGCATACTCAAATAAATAATAACACCCAGATAAACACAACAAATACATTACATACATTTACAATACGGTACATTGTGTTCATCCCATAAATGGTTGTCATGGGTGGGAATTGAACCCACGACCTCCAGCGCTAAAGGCAGGACTGGTACCATTACACCAAAAGGCTATTATAATAAAATTGGTAACTAATGAGATAAACACTTTTACGTAAAATTTAATTCGATTACAATTTTCAAGAGTTAAGTATGTAACTCTTAGTTAAAGACCACCACGGTCAGCAAAGAAAGACTTACAAGTAACAATGAATCAGACCTGGTATAAATTACAACTCGATAATTCGATATGTATGATTATCCAAGTTTATTTAGCTTTTTATTGACCATTTTCTAACTGAAAATGATAAAAGGGAGAAAGCTACCGAGTCTATCAACAAAACAAAAGATCCTGATAAAAATACTGGTTGCAAAAATGTCTGCAATGTGAATTTGCCTTTAAAATAACGTAGGAGTTATAAATCGAATATTTGTTTTACAGAAAACAAAGTGCCTTAGACGCTATTTAATGAATAAATTATGTAATTATTGAAATGCTAGGTTATGATTTTGTCCATCGATAGACATCTGTCTGATTTTTTTACCGCTGAAGGGTAAAAAAGTTAACTAGGTACGCTGATGCGAATGACTCCGTAATTTTCTGTTTTAAAAAAATATAAGTGTTTAATGTATTTCATTCCTACAATCTACAGCAGGCTTGAAGCAACCAAAATTTGGGTTAAGTAGGTGCATAATTTAATATTCATCTAAACGGTGACCAATATAACTAATCCAAAACTTGTATACCCACCTTTTAATCATTTTTAGGTGCTGTAGAGGAGGTTTTCATAGTGCATATGATTAATTCCTTTTACCATTTCAATTTTTCTTGTAGCTACTTAATTTAAGTCAGAGTTATGGTTTGACACGATCACCATCAACCATGATTAAAATTAATAAACATGAATCCGAGCCTGTTGGTCATCTAACTTTAACAGGGTTAATTCAGGAAACGATCTTTTCTGAATTGACTCGGGTCTGGGTGTGCTGGGAGACGCCCCTGGATTTTTACCTCGTAACACAGGGATATTAATCCCGTTAATAACCTGATTGAGAGTTTACAAAGTTGTGAGCAAATTATCCCAAAACTTATTTTAGTTTACCTGCAGTCAACCCCAGGACTTCGGTCGTGAACCGAAAGCAATGCCTTATCTAGAGTTATGCATAAAGTTAGCTCCGCCGGCTTCGCACGGGTCTATGTTCATTAGGAATAATGTAGGATTCTAAAATATTTTTTAAAATCGGTCTAGTTGTTTCGACGACTACTCAATGCAAACAAACAATCAAAACTTTCCAATTTATAATATTAGTACTTATAAACAATGTTCGGTAAAAGTATTGCTCATTTAAGGATTTTTATTCGTATTTTTATGTATTTATTTTAAGTACTTATTCTTATTTAATCAATAATGAGTGGAAAATTTTGTAAGTTGAAATTGAGGTCACGCATGGAACATTTAGCGAGTGGCGATGGGCGCGCGGGGCGCGTAAAATGCGCTGTTGTCGTCATCAGGGTTGGCAGAACCATGCTCATACTAGTACTGCTTAGATTGGTTATGTTCACATGTAATATTGATTGAAAGTTGTTTTAACTTTTTAAATCATACTAATTTAACTTACATCCTACTAATCATTTTAAGCAGTATACACTATTTTAATTAAGACTTCTAGTTTTGACGTAAAATTTGATTATTATTACTGTTTTGAGGTAAATTTTAAGTTTTTTTTTTTTCGACCAATAAAGAAAAAGCTAAAGCTAATAACACATTTACAAGTTTAATTCTCATAATAATTGCAAAAACAAATACAAGTGATTTTTTTTTAATGTTGAATATTAATAATAACTTCAAAATCTATTTAACACTCAATTTATTGAAATCTGGTGCAATTCCTGATAAGTTCTCTAATTTACATGATTTAATTTTGCATTTTGAAAGAAACTATTTTGTGACAACCCTATGAATTTTTGCGATATTAACATAAAATTGCCCATAAATACGTGATTTTTCCGATCGATAATCATTCTGTTCTACCACAAACTACTCTGAAGTATCTTCTACCTATCTGACGTCACTCAGTGATCCAGCTCTCCGCAGTCTTCGAGCGAAGAAAATAATTAGAGTGAGTTTATTCTTCACTTTGTAATTTATCATGTAAGTATCTGAACTAGATTCAATTTGTTTAAGAACTCAGTAGAAATAACTTAACTGTTATAATGCTAGAGTTGATTTAGACATAATTTTTCTAAGTTCCTAAATACCACATCTCAAAAATAGCACTTAGTAAATTGTTTGTATTTTTACAGGTCTGACTCCGAGTACGAATTTCAGGCTGCCCCATCAACAAGCAAGTCAAAGTCTAAGCCAAGGCCCTCTGTTAAGTAAGTTGACATTTACATAGAGGTAACAACACTAAGTAGGTGTTAAATATGGTCTTTTTTGTTTGGTGTATATTTTTGGTTTATGTTTATTATTATGATGTTTCAGATCCGACTCTGACGTTGAGAGCTGCTCTGCGCCCATTAAATCTCAGGGAAAAAGGAAAAGTCGAGCTCCTATAAGGTAAATTCGTGCTACCTAGCTACAATTTATAAATATTTCCTAATTTTACTAAAATAACTTTTATGACTTTACATTTCATGATTTTTGTGGCTAATATCTACCTTAGCTCTAATTCAGTGAGTAGGCCTTCAATAAACAGAGCGTGCGATTAATTCATGTAATATTGATTTCAGATCTTCAAAGAAGAAGGCAAGTAATTTCGACGTGTTCGGGTTGTTGTCCGACGGAGAGGAGGGCTTAGCAAACGAACACGCATCGCGTAAGAGCGGCGGCGGAGGCAAAAGGCTGACCAGCTCGATCAGCAGCAGGGTGGCCAACGGCTCGGTGGTGCGCAGCGCGGGCTCGATAGAGGGAAACAATTACGTCGAGGTTCGAGTTTACTCGGCGCGGGAGGCGCTTGACACTCGTCCCGAGCTGCGGTATACCAAGGCACTGGTCACCTTGAAGTTGCAGTTCAACTCTGACCAACAAGAGTGGGAACTTCTTCAGAAGTTTTTACGGAGGGCCAAAGCGACCTACTTTGCGGATGTGCAACCGACGTTTTACGCCGAAAAATTATTTTAAATAAATATATTTTGATAACCTGACATGTTTTAATAGTTAAAACTTATATGTTTTTATTCACCCTGGTTCTAATAGTATTAGTTAGGTAAAATCAGTTGAATATAATTTTAGAACAGTAGATATATTTAGTGAAATTTATAAGCAATAGGTTAGCATAACCAGGGTTAATAAAATACATTCTAGGTAGGTAAATTCAATTAAGTTAGGTTTTGATATTTTATTTTTCATAATCCACGCTCGATTAGAATATTTATTAGGATGCCTTATTGCCCCGCTTGTTCTGTGCATGTGGAGAGTAAACGATGGATGGGTCACCTGCGGAGCACGATGCACAAGGACCGGTGCGTGGGGTTTGGGCGGCCCCGGCACACTCTCGACGGCGTTGACGAGATCTCATCCGCCTTCCGCGGTCGCTGTGCCTCTTATCGCATTCCGGTTGCTAAGCACTTAGAACACTCTTTGCCTGAATCTTTCATACTTAGTACTCGGTGTAAACTTTTCAAACTTATAGAACGGTCTCTAAAAAAACATGTTAGTCTAAAGGTTAATTTAGAATATTTTGCTCATTTCCTTTTGTACAAAAATGATTTACAAGCAGCCAAATCATTCGCTACGAGAAATGTTATGGTTCATCGAAATTCTGATCTGAATAATATATTTCAATCTTTTTTAAATACTATTAAAAAGAAAGTTGAAGAGTTTCAGGAACGAGACAGTGGTTGGACTTTTCTCAATAATATGTATCTGGAGGTAAATATTAATAGATACGATCCATTGAATGGATCTGGATCGTCATTTATAGACTTACCACCAATTATTAAGAAGAAAAAGGCTTGTATAAATGTAAAGAATACCGACAAATATTGCTTTTTGTGGAGTGTCGTCGCGGCTCTTTTCCCTGCTGCAAGGAACGGTGAGCGGACATCGTCTTATCCGCACTTTAGATCTGTTCTCAACATCGAAGGTATGTCATTCCCGGTTACATTTGATGATATTTCTAAGTTCGAAAGTAACAATCCTGGTATTAGTGTCAATGTGTATGTATTAAATAACAATAGTAAGATAGTTGGTCCGATATACAGATCTGAGTTTAGTTCTCAGTCTAGAACTAAAGTTAATTTACTTTGGCTTGAAAATAGCAATAAATCTCATTTTGTTTTTATTAAAAATTTGTCACGTCTTGTAAGAAGTCAGATCACTAAACATCACGGTAAACTTTATTTTTGTGATGATTGTTTACTTTATTTCACGAGTCAAACTTCTATTGATAACCATGTTTGTAGCGGTGTTTGTACTATTCTACCTGACAAAGGTTCTATCCTTCAGTTCAAAAACTTTGATCGTAAACAAGACGTTCCTTTTGTCGTGTACGCGGATTTCGAAACAATTCTGGCTCCTTTTGATGAGTGCGAACCAGATCCTACTTCTAGTTATACAATGCTCCGTCAACAACATATTCCAGCAGCATTCGCATATTATGTAGTCTGTTCGTTTGATTCTAACTTAAACCGTTTTGTACAATATAGAGGCACAGATTGTGTAGAAGTATTTACAAAACGGCTTTATGACGATGTTGAAAATATTTATGAAGTATTGAATGACGAAGTAAAAATGAATTTTACTGAAGACGATGCAAAGGCATATGCTAGAGCATCTGTCTGTCATATTTGCAACCAGATAATATTGTTTGACAAAGTCAGAGACCACTGTCACCTGACGGGACGATATCGAGGACCTGCCCATCAATATTGTAACTTGCGATACAGTGTACCAAAACTCGTTCCTGTTTTCTTTCACAACTTAGCAGGCTACGATTGTCATTTGTTTATAAAACAGCTGGCGGAGAGCGATGGACCTATAAAAGTGATACCAAAAAATAAGGAAAATTATATTTCATTCACAAAGTTCCTAAAGCTTAGAAATGAAAAATTTGCCCAAATACGATTTGTAGACTCTTTTAAATTTTTAGGGACCAGTTTAGAAAAATTAGCAAAGGGTCTCGATACATCAGATTTTGTTTATTTAAAAAAACATTTTCCCTTAAAAGTTGAATTCGACTTACTAACGCGTAAAGGCGTTTATCCATATGATCATATGAAAGATTTCAATTCTTTTTCAGAGAAACATCTTCCAAATAGAAAAAGCTTTTATAATTCATTAACCGATGAGGCAATTAGTGATGCCGATTTTGCGCACGCTAATTCCGTGTGGACCAGATTTAAGATAAAAAATTTAGGAGAATATACCGATCTTTACCTTAAAACAGATGTATTACTTCTAACCGACGTCTTTGAAAACTTCCGCAAAGTTTGTAAAGTTAATTATCAGTTGGATCCTGCATTTTACTTAACAGCACCAAGTTTATCATTTGATGCAATGCTACTTAAAACCGGCATTCAGTTAGAATTGCTAACAGACTTGGAAATTATTCGAATGATACAAAAAGGTATCCGAGGCGGTATTTGTTTATGTTCAACAAGACATGCGCAGGCAAACAATAAGTACATGCAAAATTACGATCAAAATAAGCCAGATTCCTATTTAGTTTACATCGATTGTAATAATTTATACGGTTATAGTATGTGTCAACCACTGCCGGTATCCGATTTTAAATTATTAGAAAGAAACGAAATCGATAATTTGGATATAATGAGTATTCCAGATGATGCTGATTTCGGTTACATACTTGAAGTAGATCTATTGTATCCGGAGAAATTGCATGATTTGCACAATGATTATCCATTTTGCGCAGAAAAGTTTATTCCTCCTGGTGGTAAAACACCCAAACTTATCCCAAATTTATACCCAAAATATCAATATGTCATTCATTATGTTCATTTAAAGACATGCATTGATAACGGGTTGATATTAGCTCGAATCCATCGGGTTTTAACCTTTAAACAAAGTTCGTTTTTAGGAAAATATATCAATCTAAACACGAATTTACGGAAACAAGCTACAACCGTCTTTCAGCAAGATTTATTTAAATTGTTAAACAATTCCGTATTTGGCAAAACTTTAGAAGATAACGAACGTAGAGTTGATGTTAAATTAGTGAATAAATGGCACGATGAAAGCAATAAGACTAAAAAGTTTGTATGTGCTAGCAAATTAATTGCCAGACCAAATTTTCATAGCGCTACAATATTTTCCGAAAATTTAGTAGCAGTTCAGATGAAACCGGAAAGAATTTTACTAGATAAACCGATATATATTGGCTTTGCTGTTTTAGAACTGTCAAAAAGCCATATGTATAAATTTCACTACAATGTGGTAAAACCCATTTATGAAAATAATATTCAGTTATGCTATACTGACACTGATAGCTTCATTTATAAAATTAAGACCAAGAACTTTTACTCTGATATAAAAAATCATTTTCTTAGTTACTTCGATACTAGTAACTACAATGAATCAAATTCATTCGGGTTACCATTAATAAACAAAAAGGTACCAGGCTTATTTAAGGACGAACTGGGTGGTCAAATTATAACAGAGTTTGTGGGTCTTCGTTCTAAACTATATTGCGTTAAAACTGAATCTGTAGTTATAAAAAAGGCAAAAGGTATAAAAAAAAGTGTTATCAGAGACTTGACTTCAACGGATTATAAAAATGCGCTCATTAATGATGAAATAATCCGCAAGAAAAATATTTTGTTTCGATGTATAAAACATGAAATTTTCACCCAAACTGTGAATAAAATTGCTCTCTCGAATGCTGATGATAAACGTTTAATACATCGAAACAAAATATCAACTAAGGCATGGGGTCACTGTCACCACCAATTAGTTTGAATTTTTAATCAAATTTAACTGAAATATAATTACATTTATTTATTTCTACACACAAAAACTTAAAATAACTTCACTAAGTAAACAAAAAATAATAATAAAATAAACAAAATAATAATATTAATGATATTTACAATTTAAAAAAGGTATGGGCCGTGAGGCAAGGAACCCAGAACGCTGGCTGCGTTTCCTCGCTGAATGGCTATACTGAGCCTTTGAGCGAGGAAGGAGCCAGCTCTTCTGTCCTTGCTGGTGGCCGCAAGTTTTGTGGCTAGTATCCTGAAGAACTTTTTAGCATGCGAACCCCACGGACCAAATGTCTCAACGCCAAACGGCACAAATATGTAGTCAGATAAAATTGACTCATATTTGCGCTGCTTGGCGTTTTCAGCTGCATCAGCAGCTGCCCCGGCCCTTGACGCTGACCCGGTAACATGGGAGGGAGCCAAAGTGTCCACGCATGTAGCGTCCCACACTAAGGCCCGCCCCCTCTCCCAAGGGATCAGCGACATACCATCAGGTCTCTTGCCATCATCACGCACCACGCCTCGAGGCTCTAAAGAGGCGGGAATGTTGATGCTGGCAAGAGCTCTCCTGATGATATCGTTTAGGGCTGCGTGGCGAGACAGCCGCCCCGCACTCGTTTGGCAAGCAAGCCCGTGGAGTCCGAGTTTGTCCACATCCTTGCCGCACGGACACAAGGACAAAATCGGTGCTCCCAGCCGAAGCCCAACACAAATGCGAAAACTTTCACTGTCGAGGAAAGTGCCCAAGTTTATGGATGGTAATGCATGTAGCCAGTGGCCAGAATCTTTTGTAGAGACAGCAAGGAGCCTAGCGCGGTCTCGTTCACTGATTGAATTTTGTATTAAGTTTTTTAAACAGGTCTGTGCTAGCGGAGAATCCCAAAGTTTTTGATGGTTCATTTCCTTTGGGGTATCAGCACCAGCACAGACAAGTTTCCAGGCCTCCAATGCTTCTAAACATTCAAGATGAATGCCGTTATTATTACTTAAAATTTTGTTGGTTAAATCTAGAGTGCTATGGATAGATGACAGGAAAGCAGGGAGGGAAACACTTGTGGTTTTTCTTATTCCAATGCCACCAAATTTAATAGGTAAAGTCGCTTGAGACCATGAAGAATGATTAAGCGGTAAATTTAGAATTTTTTCTAAAGTTGTTTTCAGGGTGGCATCGATTTGGTTTATTATTTCTGAATGTTTCCAGATTGGACAAGCTCTTAACACATAGGTAAATTTTGGGACGAAAAGGCAATATTTTAGAATGGTGAAAGCAACATGGGAGTTAAGGGATTCCAATCTAGATGCCGATTCCAAAAACATTTTAATTTTTTTGTCAAGAAGAGGTTTAACACTGTTATCTAGAAGAGGGGCACCCAGTAGGCAAAGAGACTCGCTGTTTAAAATTTTGATGTTCGGAGCGTAGCTATTAAATAGGTTCTTGATGTATGATTTACGGGAAAGGGAAACATTTTCAGTAATAAATAATTCGCATTTAGAAACATTTAAATCTAAACCAATTTTTTTGAAGTTATCTATAATGATAAGGAGGTCTTGAGAGACAGAGTCTGCTTTGCCATCTAAAGTTCCGTCGTCTAAATACCAGACATTTAATTTAGAATTTAGAGTAGTTATAATAGGATGGATGCCGAGACTAAAAAGAGCGGGACCTAAAGGATCACCCTGTTGGACTCCTACTGCTGACGATAAGGATTGGTCATTATAAAGTAAGTGTGAGGGATTAAAATATGATTGGTGAATGTAGGGAAAAAGTTCTGGAACGTGGGAGTAAACTTCGTGCAACAGGGTGGTCCTGTCGATAGAATTAAAAGCGTTTCTTACGTCCACTTTTAAAATCACTTCAGTGTCTGGGTCGGACAGGAAATTTCGAACGGAATGGACTGCGGCTTCGCATCCTCCTTTAGAACCAAACCCGAGTTGGATTGGTACGAAAATATCGTGGAGAGATGACGCTATGTGTGAGCAGGCTAGTTTTGATGCAAGGCGGCGAAACGTACTACCGATTGCGATGGGCCGAACACTGTTGTCATTTTTCTTAAATGCACATAGGCGTGCCCCATAAAGGTAAGGTAAAAAATGTTCATTCACGTTGCCAGAGAGCATTATGTTACATAGACGAGTGATGTTTGACAATAGTGATCTACCAGCGTCTCCAGCGGAAACACTTACTAGGTCTTTTAGGTGTTGTGGAGAAATCCCGTCAAGGCCGCCAGCAGATCCGTTAGGGAAAGACAATATGGCTGCCAAAGTTTCAGCTTCTCCAATGTGAAGGGGGTTGTTGACATCCTGGGGAGAAAGGTTACACTGAAGTGGAAGTAGGCGTAAGGGATGCTTTTCGCGAAGGCTCTCAAGCGTCTCTGGCGTTTGGGGAGCGAGGGTGTCATTAGAAAAAAGCAGGCGAGCCGCATTTTTCAAATCTCCATCAAAAACTTTATTTTCAACACGAGTTTTCAAATTAAAGTAATTTACGTTGTCATAGGTATTTATGTGAGGGATAGAAGGGTTAATGGAGTTTTCTTTGAGGGCAGACGTTAAGGTTTGATTTTGTTTTCTTTCTGCATGTAAATGGGAGAAGGCGAAGGTAAAAAGGTTTTGCCAGTCGGTTTCTAAGTTTAAGAAGCATTTCTCAATGGTGGAAGACAAAGCTTTTGCAAGTGAGATCCTCGCACCCCTAGGAATCCTTTTGACCACTGGGATAGTTCGGTGAAGGTGAGATATCAATGATTTGAAGGTGTCATGAGTTACGGTGCTGTTTGGTGATACGAGAATGTCATTAATGGGATTGGAAGGTATAGGTTGGGAGTGTGGAACATGAGTTGAGTGGCAGCGAGAGGTATGGATATTTAGTCCTCTTTTACCTTTAAACAGTTTGTTGTTATTGCACTTTGGACATCTGAGGAAACACGGTTGAGAAGCACCGGTTTGAAACATCAATTCTATTGAACATTAAACTTAAATAATATAATAACAATCATAGTATAAAACACTAAACCTAAATAAAACAAGGCTAAAAATAAATGTAAGAGTCTTGACAGGTGAGACTTCTTAATTGACGATACTTGTCAATTTAGATTGCGTTGATTGGCTGCTTTGAAAAAATGGTGTTAGCAACCAAGTGGTTGCTGTGGATACCACGGGGCGTCCTAGGTAACGCCCAAGACTGACACTGATGCCATTTCACATTATATGTCAATAGTTATGACTTGTTATGCACAGCTGATTTTGAGTTTTCTTCACGAATCAATAAAGTTAGGCCTTTACTCCACTTGTGCGGGTGCCTCTTACTTGAAGGAGCCAGATGGAAGGTTTATTTGTGGCGTCTTCAAAGTGGATAAATTTTAAAATTTAATAGTTATATGCGCAGGTGACAACGCGCGTCAACGTCATTAATCAAAAAAAAAAAAAAAATTAAATTAAATTAAATTTTAGTTGTACAGATATAAAAATATGTCAGGTTATAAATAAGTAACTATTTTATTACTTTTTAATTGTTTACATTACCTATTTAAATTTTATTGTATATAATTTAATATTTTTTATTGAAATAAGATTAAGATATTTGTACAGATTGTTTTAAATACATATAAAAATGCTATTTTATTACTTTTTAATTGTTTACATTACCTATTTAAATTTTATTGTATATAATTTAATATTTTTTATTGAAATAAGATTAAGATATTTGTACAGATTGTTTTAAATACATATAAAAATGCATTTTAGTTGTTGATAAGTGGTTATTTTATAACTAGACAATATTACTTACTTTACTTTTTAAGATATAATATAATTGTTGATAATTAAATAATTGTAAATTAAGATACTTTTAAACCATTTATACCCTAATTGTTTTATTGTAAATAAACAGACATAACCAAAATGATTGGTTTTATTTCTTGAGTGAGCAGCATCACCAATTTTTAATAATTGAAGTGTCATCATTAACTACTACATGTCATAACATGTAAAATAAAATTTTAACACTTCGGTTTATAGCAAACCCCGCTTAAATCGAATGCATTATGTGATCATGTGGTCATAACACGTGTTGTATTTAGGTCATGATAAACGATGATCATACAATTTTCAATGGTTTGCAACTAGCAATGCAAAAAATAGGTACTCCTTCATTTTTGTTCATTATTCAAGCAGCCTTTTAGGAAGACGCTCATACTCAAAGCAGTTTCCCTGTACTTCTAATCTTCGTTTTTTGTAAGTATTACGCTACTGAAATAATTTAAGCATTCTCAGCCAATGCTGGTTAGTATGTTTATTTTACTCATTATTGTTTTCTTACAGATAATGGAAGACTTTTCGCAGTATGCTCAAGACCCCTTAGAAAATTTCACTCAGCAGTGCCTTGATTTATTCGGTTCCCAATCTCCAGAAATTCCCCTTCAACAACCATCCAAACAAGAGGACTTCACTAGAAAAAGGAGGAAAGGTTCATCCAAACAATTCAATTCTAAAAAGAAGAAAGTCACTCCAAGGTCTTATGTCATCAGTGAAGAGCAGAGAGGAACCAGACTAATTCAGATAAGGGTGTTGGATTTGAGTAGCGAATGTGATCCGCCATCAGAAAGCGAAGACAAAATGGTGCTCAGTGCGCAATACGTGGTTCGCGATCCAGTGGACGAGATTATGGACATGACGGAGTGCATAATAAAGAAAATATCTAAAAAACTATGTAGTGATAACTTGTAAATAATTAATTTAGTAACTAAGATTTAATTTACATAAACGTTCTTATTTTGTATTTTTTTATTATTATTATTTTAGTTAAGTTCTTACATTAGTTTTTTAATTGATTATATGTTTATGCTCCTATTAAAGTTAAATAAAATATTTCAGTTTAAGAAAGTGGTTTTCTTTGTCATATTAAGGAATTAAAGGGAAACGTGTAAAATAAAAACATAACTTATTGTTTAACTTTTAAATTTTATTACAAGTAAAATTTATAAAACTAAATTATTTTCTAAACACCATTTTTGAATACACAAAACATTTTTCAATGCACAATATTCCTTATTCTTATGAGTGAAACAATTAAATGACATTAAACTTTTACAATACATTTCACTAAGATTTTTTAAATTAGGAATATCCTTATGACTAATATCTATCACGTTTGTATGGCTACATAGATCTTCCACCCATTTAATTTTTTCTTGGCCTTTCACAATAATCTTGCAATCTTTCAATAGGGGTCTAATAATTCTTCGAAATTCCCTATAATCGATGTAACCCTCACTCCACCGATAACCTCTGTGCCGTTCTATCCACCATACATGTTTTTTCTCCTCATTTGTTAGCGTTGAATACGGATATGGAGGTTTGATCAAAAATGTTTGCGTGTGCTCTTGTGTGGCTACAACTAGTTCTTTGACTATAAATTCATTTTTACGATCTTTAAACCCTTGTACATCCAAAAAAACTGTATGGCTATTCATGATAATTTCTTGACGATGCTACTAAGGGGTTTGTATTCAAATATACAATCGTTCAATAATAAGCAATAGGCGGCAGTTTGGTCAGGTATTTCTTGTTCGGTTTCAATTTCAACTCTCACATCTATTGAACCTTTAAGTGTTTCGTGCTGACGTGAGCAATCTATCACAAACATGGGAGCAATATCTCTGAATTGTTTCAAGCTCATCAACGGCTCTGATCGACGTCCGTAATAAGACTGTTGAAATCGGACATATTGTTCGTATAATAAAGTAAACTTGTCTTGAGTAAAACTCACGTTTAAATTTTCATATGGGAAGTAGGTAGAATTTAAAAATACTTTTACGTCACTAACTTTACAATGATCAAACTCTGCCATAGACAAGTCAGCTTTATACTTGCGATTAGTTTGTAATGCAATAATGACAAATCGTGGTTTTTCTATCTGAGATGAAGTTTTAATTGAC
Organism: Udea olivalis; assembly: GCA_947369235.1. Taxonomy (NCBI): domain Eukaryota; kingdom Metazoa; phylum Arthropoda; class Insecta; order Lepidoptera; family Crambidae; genus Udea; species Udea olivalis. The sequence continues at coordinate 22,396,403 of OX376347.1, forward strand.
CATGAATGTTTACGTGATTTTGGAAGTAACGGATATTCATACAAATCCCAATTTCTAAACGGTACTGTAATACCGCGATTCTTTTCTAAATGTTTTAGCAAAGTAATCCTGTCACGATCACAAACTTTAACATGAGGAACTCGCCACACTATTTTACTAAGGACAATATCATCCACAACTTCGCCACTATTCAATTTTAATGCGTTAAGATTTGTATTGCTTCTTAATAAAACTAGTTCATGTTTACAGTTTATTATAATTTTATCATAATCTTCAGCGAATCCTAATATTTTATTTAATGGAATTGAAGCGGAAAATACACCATTGTGAACATTAGTATTTCCGTCCACAGACCAACCCCAAACCCTCGCACATTTCGATTCATTATCATTCAGAGAAAGGTAAGACTTAATTGTTGTTGTTATACCAGCATTTTTAATCTTATCAATTTCAACTCCATTTAGTTCGTATCTGAAGTCTTGAAATAAAAACAGCGCTGGGTTATTTGTAAAATGCACACTTGAGACTTCTTTTTTTGTAGTACTATCATAAATATTTGCTTTGCCTTCAATGTATAAAGTGCTAGCTGAAGGTAGTACATACAAGTCTTGTTGGTTAATAGGTATCCTTATTTCATCATTTTTATTAAAACTCGTCACATATGGCTTGTATGAATGGTATTCAAAACTTTCAATGCTGTTATCTGTTTCTGCAGGATTGCATATACTTAATATACTCATCTTAGTAAGCCTATAAATTTAAGGAAATCTTTGTTCTGTTTTGTTAATTTATTTCGTAGCACAAGTGGTGTTACTTTGCGTAGCGTCTTTCTTGGACTGACATTTTTAAAAGTCGTAAAAGGGTTTTTATTGTAAATTCGTGCATTATTTTTTTTGGTAAAATTCAACATTTTTTCCTAAAATGAAGATACAGTTGTACTTCCTCACCTCGTAAATTGATCAGCTTATTTTCGGAGTCTAACAACCTTATGTTGATTGCATTGATTGAATTATGATTAACAGGAAAATAAATTATGTTCTTGGGAACTTCTATAATTCGGTAGCCGGGTGGTACGTTTGGAGCGAATTCGTAAATAATATGACTTGATAATCCGTTTACAAAAGATCCGCTTGCAACATCACATTCGATGCGAACAATGGTCGTTGGTAAAATACTCACAGGATACTGTGACTCGCTACTTATATTCGCTTTTATTGTTTCTTCACCGAATCCTAGGATAGTTCCGATTGAGTTAGGTTTGTCAAAATAAATGTTTTTTGAACATACGAGTTTTGTCTTTAGTGTATTATTATTACAAGAAAGTTTAAAAAGATTAGCTTTAATGTTACTTTTTAAGTAGTCACAAATATCTTGAAGTTCATATGAACCCTCTGGGATGACAACGATTTCATTATCGCCATAGTAAAACTTATTATTCTGCTCATAAATGTTAGGGATTGAATTAAATGTAGAAAAATTTAAGAGCCCGCATTCATATTCTCCTCGTAACTCTAGTGTAGGTGAATAGCTGGTTGTTAAAGCAGCTCCTCGTCCAGTAATGGACACAGTGAAAGACATGTTTAAACTGGAGAAAAACCTAATAACATTCCTATTTTAAATGTTTTTTCCAAAAGGATTTCAAAAAGGAAATACATATAAGTGACCACAGTTTACTGAGTCAAATTTTTGATACCGTGGATAGTTATAATTAATAAGTAGACCTTTCAAGTATTTTATTAGTTCTAATGGTGGTTTCAAATTACCGAAACTATTAAAATATTCGCAATAATTGTTTTTCTTCACATAGGCTACCCAATGAGTCCCAAGTTTATCGGAACTATCCAAATTAAATATTGCACATTCTCTACTTTTTGGCTTTGCTGGTAAGGTGTTTCTCATAAAAACACCTCTAAAATATGGAATGTCACTGCTATGTTCCAATATATCCCAGTTTGTCAGTGCTCGTTTGGGTAGCCGCTTACTTAGTTTTTTGATGGCTTTAAGTATAGACCCGATCCTTTTTTATGAGGTTTAATATATAATCCTTTTCCAATAGCAACAGCTTCCATAGCTCTGTTGTGTCGTTCTGATTCTTGGAAACTTTTTTGAGCAGCTTTAGCATCATTCACAGCTTTTGCAATGCCTGCAGCACCTCCTGCAAGTGAACCTAAAGCCGATAATCCTGCAAAAATTGGGATAAGTGGCAAGATTCCACCACATTTTGGAACTGGAATCCAACGGGGTAGTCTTAAACTTTTTGCATTAGCAAACACTTTTTTTGCTACCGCGTATGCTGATTTAATAGCTGATCCCTTATCCCTTTTCGATTTCATTTTATTTATTTTAGAGCGAATTTTTTTAACACCGTTCAAGAACGAATTAACTCCTTTACCAGCTCTTAATTTAGCCTTCATAGCGTTCTTGACAATCCACGATGCAATTTTTTCTCCTTTCCCAGCGTCTTTTGATTTGAGTCGATTTTTAGCCATTTTCAGCAATTCTAAGTCTGCTTTTTGTCGTTTGTTTAAATCACGATTTTTATAAGCTATGTCGTGATACATACAAGCTTGATCTAGCTTATTAATGCCTCGATCTCCTCTTTGTAACCGTTGCTCAAGCTTCGTTCCTGGTCCGCAAAATTGATAACCAGGTAAATGTAACTCGACAGGTAAATGGTTAATTAAACTATCGATAATACCCCTTCCTACCTTCATGGATATAAGTAAAATGACAAAGTAGGTTGTATAGACTCTTTATTTATATCACAATACCAAGGATGATTTATCAACCCAACTATTTTCGTTATCATCGAGACCTAACCACTTCACAAACAGCTTACTGCCTTTTTTCTTAATAACTTTCTCAATTAGATAAAGGTCTGGAAATTTAGTCTTTTGTAATTCGAATCCATAAAAGGAACCTAGAATATTCTGACCATGTCTGTCTTTTAGTTGGTAACTAGGGGGACTAGTATTGGTGATCTTTTGTACAGTAAATAATTCTGAAGACCAGTTAGGCGTGTAGCCCTTACCAAAATCACCTTTATATTTGCTAATACGAACATAATCACCAATACATAGCAATGACTTTCCTTTATTCTTTTGATTGTGTGACTTCAATATGTTAAATTTAACTAAAAGTTCATTGGATTTATTAACTTCTTTAGGTTTAAATTTTGTAATACGATGAACAGAATCATTATAGCAACCAACGACTGAATCCAGATTACTCTTTTCCCACTGATATTTACCATCCATGCTAAATTGTTTGTAAAGTTTACTTTTTAAAGTTCTTATGACTCGTTCTACAATTGATGCTTTCTTTATAGAATATGTTGAATAATGGTTAATTTTGTATTTTTTCATAAGGTCACTGAATGCTTTATTATAAAATTCTTTTCCTAAATCTGTTTGCAAATTTCTAGGAAATCGACTACATTTTGTTAGAATACTTTTCATAGCATTTGTAACACAGGTTTTATCTTTGGATTTTAAAGGGCTTACCCAAACGTATTTAGATAAAGCATCTATAACAACTAATATGTATTTATAGCCTTTATTTTCATGTGAATATTTTTGCATATCGATAAGGTCTGCTTGCCATAAATCATAAATACCCTTTATTATGGTTGGTCGGCGAATAAAATTTTTTCGAGCTGACTTGTGAAGTTCATCGACGATATTTTTTTTACTCATGTTTTTTCAATTTTTCTTGTAATGCTTGAATCAATTTGTCTACTTCGTGCTTTGTATAATGTGAAGAAAGTAAATGGTCTGATGTAAATCTTTCCAGTTGCTTTATATACACTTTTACATTAGCATGTACTTTATTTAATTCTGCATTTATATCTTTTATTTTCTGGTCGACATATGATTTTTTCACAGCATCATCGTCGTGCTCTGGTGATGATAAACCAATCAGTCTAGCAGATTTCAAGTCAAACCATCCTTCGTCGGACTTTACTAGTACCTCGTTTGATGGCTCAACGTATTCGGAAATACGTAAACGTTTATGAACGTGATGACCAAATTTATCAACATTCATATTCGTGTTTACGCTTTGTCAATTATTAGTAGACTGTATTGTTTCTTGATTGCATTTGATTTATATCTTTAATGCTTTATTGATTATACCGAATTCATAAAGCTCTTCAATTATTGCTGTTATTTCATTGTCTAAACCTGTATTACCCGCATCACGAGATGCAATGAGCAATTTTAATCTCTCCACCAGTTCATTTGGATCATCCCAATATACTAAATCCACATTCTTTTTAACTTTTTTTAGAAGATTAAGCCCTTTTCCCTGGTGAATATCCTCTGTACTGATGGTGTCACTTCTAGAAAACTTAAACAATGGCTTTATTACATGCAGATATTTTCTTCCTTTGTTGCTGTTTATAGGTTTTTTGGGGTTACAATCGCGCCTATGTGCATTAGTTTCAATCAACAACATTTTATAATTTTGTAGGTCTTGTTCCGTTACTCGATCCAAATTTTGTACATTCCCGAATAATAAATTAACTAAGCCTGGAGTCCTTTTCACCGTTTTACTTCCAATTTTAAAAGTGCTTCCTTGATCGAAAATCTCATACAAATCGAAATCATCTACAAAACTAAGTTAATTCAATGTTACTAATTTCAGACAACTACTTTTCTCACTCAAAAGATTATGTTTAAGTAAATTTTGACAACAGTGTCAGTGTAATTGACGATTTAAACGCATGGGTGAGGTCGCGTCTTAAGTGCAGTGATTTGAGTTTCACATTTAACAATTATAATGTCTTTTTCGATGCGACGCAATTACATCAAAACTGCGCAACTACATCAAAACTGATGAGTGTGGTATTGGGTGTAAAAAATCATCTGAAGAGAGCTCGAGCGAATGCTCGAGTGATGCTACTGACGGTGTGCTCGCCGCTTACCCCGGGTCATTGAGTCTCGTTTCGAGTCAGACTCTTTGTTCTCGGGGGGTGGCCGGCGCGCTTGCTGTTGATTTTGTTCTCGGGGGGGAATGTGACCGTAATCCCAGTGCACTCGGGGCACGATGCTTAGCAGAGTTCACTCTGTTAAGGATAGTGTTTCAGCACTGGGACCGGGGCGTCTGTCCTTTCCTTTCCTTTTCCCAAATTCCTGTGTTCCTTTATCCTTTTCTCCTTCCCATTTTTTCCCAGTCCCTTGTCCTATTGAGTTGTTTGTTTCGGTTCCGGATGCTTGCGCATGGTTTTCATGCACCTGCACCCGGCGCCGGGGTTCTCAGCTCAATTATCCTTTAACCTCATCAGACCCGCGTGGATGACAACCACTATAAAAATCACGAAGCCGGAGGTCTAACCGCGCCGATGGTGGGTAAATGTGAGCGAGGGGCCACCCGCCCTTAAGGGAAAACTCAAAATGATGGAGAAGCTTTTAGAAAATATTACCCAGGAGGGTCCCATTGCCGGCGGCAGTGGGGAATCCCTCCCTCTAGAGCGCTCGCGGAGCCCGATTTCGGGTTGCACGAGTGATCTGGGGGCAGCCCCCATTCGTGTTCTGGGGGGGGCTAAAAGGCGCTCCGGGGGAAACCCCGATTTTGAACTCAATAGCAGCGTGACGGAAACCCAGGGCTCGACATCGGCCCGTGTCACGCGTGCATCAGTCGATAAAATGCTAGATGTCACCACCGACGTACGCCTAATGGGACAGCCTAAGGTCTTGCTGACCCGTTTAGAGATAGGCCCGCTTCACGGAGCCTCAGCACAAAATCTCAGTTTGAAAGATGACTCTGAGGAAGAAAAGTCGGACACAGGTTTCAAGCGTCCACATCCTTACGCCCTGGTGCCCGACAACTATCATGAACTGTCAGACCCAGAGGTCCTTCCAGTGGACTCTGATGATTACACGACTGAAAGCGAATCGTCGACTGGCCTGCTGTCATCGGCAAAAAGGCCGAAAGGCGTAGCGGCTCATTCCACTGGCCTCATTCGTGAGAAGAAGCTCAAAAAGTTGTCGGCCGCAGCCTCCAAAGCCGAAGTCGAGGCTTTCCTGACGAAACGAGCAATCCGAAAGGGACACGCTCCCCCGGAAAAAATAAACATTGACGTTCCGCCCAACATGGACGACCTCAACGCAGAGGACGTCAGGGCTATTTCCGGCCGAGGTGCCCTTAAACTCTACGACATATGCGCAAAGAGCAAAAACCTTAAGGGCACCTTTATACGTGATATAAAAGATGTGGCGAAAATACTCATTGACGCTGTGGACAGCCTAGCTAGACGCACGTCAACGGATGAGACGCACCGACTGAGAGCGGAGATGGCCCGCATGCGGGCAGAGCTCGATGAGTTCAAGGCGCAGGCCGCTCTGAATCCGCTTAAAAGTAAGAACCCGAAGGAGACCACGGAGGCCGTCAAGGACTGGCTCAGAACTGAGTTCGAACCGTCTATTTTAAGACAAGTCGGCACTATGATGGACGCCAAAATAGCAGGGCTTTCAAGGGAGGCTAAGCGTCCCTCGCTTGCAGCAGACCTTAAAAAAGCGACGGCTGAGGCTGCTCTCAAAGCACTTTCAGCACCACCTGCCCAAGAACGGACACTTCCTCCTCGAACCAAGCCGATGGACGGCAATTGGGTTGAGGTTGGCCCCGGAGGTAAGAAGAAGAAGAAGCCTAAAGGGAAGAAATCCACAGCTCCGGCAGCAACTCCACCTGCACAGCCGGCTTCCCAGCCAACGACCGGCCAAAAGCCGGAAACGACTTCTCCACCCGACCCGAAAGCTTACGCTTCGGCTGCAACAGGCAAGGGTGCTAAAAAGAAGCCCAAAGACGGGACTGCCGCTGCTACAACCTCGAAAAAGGCAGCAACAAAGACGCCAACGCAGAACAACCGCAAACGCGTCCTGAAGATCAAAGAACCCCGTTCTGCAGCCGTGGCAATCACTATTAGCCCTGAATTGCTGCAGATGGGGTTCACTTACAAAATGGCCCTAGAAAAAGTAAAAGAAGACGTAAAGCTGAGTGACCTTGGCATCGAAAGAGTCAACCTCAGAATGGGGCAATCAGGGGCGCGCATCATGGAGATTTCCGGTCCAGAGAGTGCCGAAAAAGCGGACAAGCTCCAGGCGGCCTTACAAAATGCCCTGGAGAGTGCTGCCCTAGTGACTAGACCCACCAAGTGCGTCCATCTGCGCTTGGTTGGGCTAGACGACACTACCACCAGCGAGGATGTAGCTGCCGCGATAGCGACCAGCGGTAAGTGCGGCAAGAGCACCATAAAAGTTGGAGCGGTCGGCGAAAGCTCTCGTACGAGAAGGCCACCTAACGGTGGGATGGAGTAGTGCCCAAGTCCGGACGCTAGACCCGCGTCCGATGCGTTGCTACAAATGTATGGGCGTGGGTCATACCCGCCAGCGATGCCCTACTCCGGAAGACAGAACGCAGCAGTGCTTTCGCTGCGGCAATGAAGACCACAAAGCGGTGGACTGCAGGGCGGAGATGCACTGCACACTATGTGCAAGTAACTCCCGGCCAGCCAATCACATCATGGGGGGTCGGAAATGCAACCCTCCCCCCTCGAAGCCGAAGAGTGCCATTTTGGACAAGAGCAGCTTTGCCAGTTCAAAAAGGCTAGAGGAAATGAGACGCAGAGGTCCTGTCTCTGCTCCTAGTGGATCCAGCGGGAAGGGGTCGGGGGGCCCCAACCTGCATTGCACGGATCCACCAGTCTGAGGGGTGCCCAGGTGTACCCGGGCATCCCTTCCAATGACGGGGTCGAACTTACCATCAGGTTCGACCATACACTCGGGTGGCGCGGTGAATATATAATGATCCCGTGTCGTTCGATATTTATGTACACTGTCAGGTTTTTTAGTGAGTAGGAGTCTCACATAACCACATTGCCCCCCCGGGCGGTGTGGTATCCATGAGGGATTTTCCCAGACATGAAAAAAAAAAAAAAAAAAGGTTAGGTTAGGTTAGGTTAGGTTCCCCCCCATCCCCCCCATGAGCCTTCGCCTTGTCGTGGCGGGGGGGCTTAGTACTGGTGGTAGGTGGAACCACCGGGAAGCTAAGAGGGCTCAGGCATGGCAATGCGGTGGACTTCCCACCCACCCATTGCCTGCCGCCAGGCGTGGTGGTGGTATGGTGCTACCACTGCCCGCCCAAAGGGGCGCCCATGGGCGCAGCGCCTTAGGGCGCGAGGTGGGAGCCGCGGTGCACAACCGTTTGGAGGGGGTCAGTGATCCGCGGCTGGCCCCCCCTGTGCACTGCGGCTCGGCGGGGCCGCACCGCCAGATGTGGCAGCGGATCCACCTTTTAGGTGGATCGTGGTTGCGGACCTAGTAGGGTCCGCGTACGGTGGGAGTCAGCGGGCTTGAGTACGGGGGTGCTTTTGCCCGCAATGCACGGCTTTCACCCCGACGGCGGAAGTACTTGCGTGCTCCAGGTACTTACGTGGCCTTCCCCCTTCATTGGGGGGTCGGCTGGAGGGGGCCCCAATACGGGGAAACACTGGCGGCGGGGCGTTGTGAAACTTTTTAGGGACCCCGCCTCGCCGCTGAAGTGTTGAGGTCGAGTACCGTGGGGTTTTAGTCGGTAGAAGTCCGACATAACCTCGTCGTTCCCCCGAGCGACGAGGTATCCATGAGGATTTCCCAACGCTAATAAAAAAAAAAAATAAAAAAAAAAAGGTTAGGTTAGGTTCCCGTGGGAGTTTTCAGTCTTCTATCGGGCGCGTCCCCCGGGTGGCGGATAGGGGAATGCCCTCCAGATATGGGGGGTACCGGCTACGGCCGGCGCGGACCAAAACTGAAGAGGTGGGGCCGCTCTTCGTAGTCCTCTGCTAAGCAGATGATGCGAAGATGTGGCCGCTTGGTGGCTATCCGATTATCCGTGCTTTCACGGATAACGGACCCCCGCCAGGCAAACCGTAATCCGCATCGTGCGGACCGGGGACTCTGTTCGCAGGGTCACGAGGAGAAAACCTCTATAAAAAATACCAGGAGGGGGCGGAAACGCCTTCTTCACGGCGCGGCGGGTCTGACTGGTTGTGCTTGCACGACTGGCGGACACTGGCTTCGGCCACCGTCGGGCAACCGTAATCCGCAGTCGCGGACCGGGGGTCTTGCCTAGCAGGGCTGCGAGGATGAAAACCTCTATAAAAAATCACCCGTAACCCGCACTAAGCGGGCCGGGGACTCTGCTTCGGCAGGGTCGCGAGAAGGACAACCTCTTTAAAAAGCGAGGTGTGGGCGCTCTGTCACCGGGCAGCTTTGGCTGTGTGTGGGAGTCCTTAAGGACTAGTGGAGCTTCGGCTCGGTGGATGGCAGGTCTGCAAGACCTGTGGCTGGACGGGCCCACCACTCGCGATTTCGCGACTAGGTGGGTGACTTCGGTCAACCGTCTGGCAACCTGCTCCCGTAGGGTGTTGTGGACATGTCTCGCAGCCCTCGGGAAGTAGGGGCCTTGGCTTGGTCGCCCGGGCCGAGAGGAGTCAACCTCAATAAAAAACCCCAAAAGGTCGCGTGACGGTCGGCCGCCTCGGTCTCGAGGTGGTAGGATGGGTTAACGCCTACCCGCTAGCGCGACACCTGCACGAGAACACCCGCCCTCGTGCAGTATTAGGGTTACCCAGGTGCAGGGGGCACCGCCTGGGTGGACTTTTTAGATCCCCCATACTCGTGGGACTGTTCATGGATTCTCTTTCTTTTCTCTTGGACGTCGAGGAGGGTGACGATGCATCGCGCATAGGTAGGTTGGTAGGAGCGCGTCAGGATGCTAGTCCCTCGGAGGTGGAGCCGGCACAGGCTGCGGCGATGTCATCTGCGTCGCAGTGTGCTACTGGCAAAGAGGTGGTGCGGGAGCCTATCGTAAGGCTCACCCGCTTAAGTTCTGCGGAACTTCAAGTTGCGACGCCGGAGCCTTCAACTTCGGCGACGGTCCAGCGCATTCTGCGCAGCGGCCGTTCGAGCGCAGCAGGGGAACGGTCGCGTTCTCCGTCTGCCCAGGAGTCGGACTCAGGCACCAGCCTGATGACCGTCGATCCTTCCTCCGGGGAGGAACTCGGCTGACTCTGGGGCACACGGAAGCGGCCGTACTCTAAAAGCGGAGGGTCCGGTTCCGACAGGAGCGCCAAAAGTGGACGGGGTTCTGCTTCTGGAAAGCCTGCGGCCCGACGAGGGAGAGGCGGTACTCCCGCTCCCGGTGCTAACGCCTGTATGGCGGAGGCCCGGGAAAAATTCATGCGCCTAGGGCGCGATGACGAGAGGTTGGAGGCAAAGCTGCGGTCCGAGCAAGAGGTCGCTGGAATGGATCGAGCTTTGCTCCAACTTCAAGAGAAGTCAACCCGCTTGTCAGACTCGTCCCAGGGCGAGGCCGATGAGCGAGAATTGACAGCCTCCGCGCTCAAGGAGCGAATGGAGATGTCGGCGGCGATAGTCCGGAAGGTCATTGCGACTTCCGGACATCTGAAGGGTACCTTCCAAAAGGCCCTGAAGACGGCAGTCGGAGACTGGGAGCTTCTAGCTCCAGTGCTGTACAAGCGCACAGTCTCCGAAGAGACCGAGAAGCTGCGGGTGGTGAACCACCGCCTGCTCTCCGCGGTCTCTCGACAGGGGGAGGAGCTGGCCCAACTCCGTAAGGAGATGGACAGCCTCCGCGAAAGCCTCGCCGGGCAAACGCCCCGAGCGGCTGGCGTAGGTGACGACAGTAATGTCATTGCCTACGTCAACGCGCGTTTTGAGGCCATCGAGGCTCGACTGCCGCTGGAGCGGCTTCGGCCCCCCCTGGCTGCGGACAAGCGCCAGACTAACGCGCCGCCGCCGGCCACTGCGCCAGCAGCAGCGCCACCACCGGCTACGACAAAAACCCCGGACAAGACGTCCGCGAGCACGAGGGCGACTCAGCCGCCCCCTGCTCGCAGCACACCGACTGCAGCTGCGCCGAAGCCCAAGGCTCCAGCGCTGCCCAACCCCGAATCCCGAGGGAATCCTCCCGCGGGGAAGAAGGGAAGGACGTCGGCCAAGAAGGGCAAGGTGGCTAACGCTGCCTCGCCCCCAAGGGAGCCCCGCCCTTTGCCGCCGGCCCCCGAGACCATGGAGTTACCGTGGAACCTCGTGACCGGCCGCAAGGGCAAGAGCAAGGGTGCACAAGCTGCAGCAGCAGTGAAGCCCCCCCCGAAACCCCAGACGAGGCAACCTAAAGTGCCAAATCTCCGTCCCGCACGCTCGGCGGCAGTAGTGGTAACGCTACAGCCAGAAGCCGAGAAGCGGAGCGTGACGTATAGTGACGTCATCTCGCAGGCCAAAGCCAGCATCAGCTTGGCGAGCCTCGGGATTGAGTCCGTGCGCTTTAGGCGAGCGGCCACCGGAGGCGCCATTTTGGAGCTGCCGGGCGCTGCAGAGACAGACGGCAGGGCGGACTCTCTGGCTACCAAGCTAAGAGCATTTCCTGACGCAAAAAAAAAAAAAAAAAAAAAGGTTAGGTTAGGTTCCCGTGGGCCCGTGGGAGTTTTCAGTCTTCTATCGGGCGCGTCCCCCGGGTGGCGGATAGGGGAACGCCCTCCAGATATGGGGGGTACCGGCTACGGCCGGCGCGGACCAAAACTGAAGAGGTGGGGCCGCTCTTCGTATTCCTCTGCTAAGCAGACGATGCGAAGATGTGGCCGCTTGGCGGCTATCCGATTTTCCGTGCTTTCACGGCTAACGGACCCCCGCCAAGCAAACCGTAATCCGCATTTTGTGGACCGGGGACTCTGATCGCAGAGTTACGAGGAGAAAACCTCTATAAAAAACACCAGGAGGGGGCGGAAACGCCCTCTTCACGGCGCGGCGGGTCTGGCTGGTTGTGCTCGCACGACTAGCGGACACTGGCTTCGGCCACCGTCGGGCAACCGTAATCCGCAGTCGCGGACCGGGGGTCTTGCTTAGCAGGGCTGCGAGGATGAAAACCTCTATAAAAAATCACCCGCAACCCGCACTGAGCGGACCGGGGACTCTGTTTCGGCAGGGTCACGAGGATGACCACCTCTCTAAAAAATCACCCGCGCGGCGTCGATCTCGGTCGGCGTCGGGCAAGCCGTAACCCGCACTGAGCGGGCCGGTGGCTCTGCCTAGCAGGGTCGCGAGGAAGACAACCTCTATAAAAATTACCCCAACCCTACGATCGCCGCACGTCTATGGGGTGAATGGCTGGTGGGAATCCAGTCCCGAGTGCGGAAAAAAACAAAAATGGATAACGGCGATTTCAAAAAAACTACCCACGCGGGTACCCGGCACGAAGCCGGGGAATCCCGCATGACGCCTGTGGTTGACGCCTCAGTGGCGACAACGACAGACGTTGTCGGCCCTCACTCGTATTGTGGGGAGGGCCAGAAACGCCAAAAGGACGAGCCACGTCCCAAAACTGGCACTGAGGTGGTGCGGGAGCCCGTAGTGAGGCTGACCCGCTTGAGCTCCGAGGAGCTCAGAGCTGCTACGCCGGAGCCATCGACTTCGGCGGCGGCCAAGCGCATTTTGCGTAGCGGCCGTTCAAGCGCAGCAGGAGAGCGGTCGCGTTCTCCGTCTGCCCAGGATTCGGATTCAGGCGCGAGCCTGATGACCGTGGATCCTTCCTCCGGGGAGGAACTCGGCCGACTCTGGGGCACACGGAAGCGGCCGTACTCCAAGAGTGGGGGCTCGGGCTCCGATAGGAGTGACCCGGGGTCAGTTTCCCCTTCTGGGAGACCGGCGGCCCGTAGAGGCAGGGTCAGAACCCCGAGAGCCGGTACCAATGCCAGTTTGGCGGAGGCCCGGCGGGAATTTATGCGCCCCAGGCGCGAGGAGGGAAGGCTGGAGGCGGAGCTACGGTCCGAGCAGGAGGTTGCGGACATGGATCGTGCTCTGCACCATGCCCAGGAACGCATGTCGCGTCTGTCGGAATCGTCCCAGGGCGAGACCGACGAGCGCAACATGACCGCCTCCGCTATTAAGGAGCGCCTGGATATTTCGTCGGCCATAGTCCGGAAGGTCATCGCGTCTTCCGGACATCTGAAAGGGACCTTTCAGAAGGCCTTGAAGACGGCAGTCGGGGACTGGGAGCTTTTGGCTCCAGTGCTGTACGAGCGAACAGTCTCCGAGGAGACCGAGAAGCTGCGGCTGGTAAACCACCGGCTGCTCTCCGAGGTCTCTCGGCAGGGGAAGGAGCTGGCCCAACTCCGCAAGGAGATGGACAGCATCCGGGAGAGCATCACTGGGCAAACGCCCCGAGCGGCTGGCGTGGCTGACGACAGCAATGTTGTCGCTTACGTCAACGCTCGGTTTGAGGCCATCGAGGCTCGGCTACCCCCGGAGCGGCTTCGGCCCCCGTTGGCTGCCGACAGGAGTAAGACGAACGCGCCGCCACCGGCCACTGCGCCGGCAGCCGCGCCACCCCCGGACAAGACACAAAAAACCCCGGACAAGACGTCCGCGAGCAAGAGGGTGACTCAGCCGCCCCCTTTTCGCAGCACACCGGCTGCAGCTGCGCCGAAGCCTAAGGCTCCAGCGCCGCCCAACCCCGAATCCCGAGGGAATCCTCCCAAGGGGAAGAAGGGAAGGAAGTCGGCCAAGAAGGGCAAGGCGACTAACGCTGCCCCGCCCCCAAGGGAGCCCCGCCCTTTGCCGCCGGCCCCCGAGACCATGGAGTTACCGTGGAACCTCGTGACCGGCCGCAAGGGCAAGAGCAAGGGTGCACAAGCTGCAGCAGCAGTGAAGCCCCCCCCGAAACCCCAGACGAGGCAACCTAAAGTGCCGAATCTCCGTCCCGCACGCTCGGCGGCAGTAGTACTAACGCTACAGCCAGAAGCCGAGAAGCGGGGCGTGACGTATAGTGACGTCATCTCGCAGGCCAAAGCCAGCATCAGCTTGGCGAGCCTCGGGATTGAGTCCGTGCGCTTTAGGCGAGCGGCCACCGGAGGCGCCATTTTGGAGCTACCGGGCGCCGCAGAGACAGACGGCAGGGCGGACTCTCTGGCTACCAAGCTAAGAGAGGTCCTCAAGGCGGAAGACGTTAGAGTTTCCCGACCTGTGAAGTGTGCAGAATTGCGCATTTCTGAGTTGGATGACTCCGTCACCGCAGAGGAAGTCGCAGCCGCTGTCGCTAAGACTGGGGCGTGCTCGGTGGAGTCCGTGAAGACGGGCGAGATCCGCCGAGACAGGAGGGGGCAAGGCGCCTGCTGGGCACGTTGCCCCGTGGCGGTGGCCAAAAAGCTGGTGGACGGTGCCCGTCTGCTGGTCGGTTGGACATCGGCGCGGGTCAAACTGCTGGAGGCCAGGGAGCTGCGTTGTTTCCGGTGTCTCGAAAAGGGACACGTCCGGAGCAAGTGCGGCTCGGAGGTTGACCGTAGCAGTCAGTGCTACCGTTGCGGTCAGCTAGGCCATCTGGCGCGTGCCTGTGAAGCAGCGCCACACTGCACGGTGTGCGCAGTGGCCGGCAGAAATGCCAGTCACAAGGTTGGGGGCCCAGCTTGCAAGGCCTCCAAACCCAAAAACCGCAGTCGGCAAGCTGCCACCGAGGCCACGGCCCGGTCGCAGCCGGCCCACTCCAAGCCACTCGCTGACGAGGAGATGCTAATTGCATCCCCTTAAAATGGCCCTAAGATTCCTGCAGGGGAATCTCAACCACTGCGCCAGAGCTCAGGACCTGTGGGTCCAGGGTCTGGCGGAGAGGTTGATAGCCATAGCGGTAGTGGCTGAGCCGTACTACATCCCGCCCGATTGGGTTTCGGATGTGGACGGCACAGCGGCCATTGCCACCCGAGTGGCTAACGGCGCCCCCCCTTTTCAGAGGATTGAAAAGGGGCACGGATGGGTTGCGGCTGAGTTGGGAGACACCCTGGTTATCGGGGTGTATTTCTCTCCTAACCGGCCTCTCGCTCAATTTGAGAGTTTTCTCTCCGAGTTGGAGGCTGTGATCGGCCGCAATCGTTCGCTCCAAGTGCTGGTCGCTGGGGATTTCAATGCCAAGTCCTTGGTATGGGGATCTCCAGCGACAGATGTGCGTGGAGAGGCGCTCGAGGAGTGGGCAGTCGCTTCTGGCATGACTGTCTTGAATCGGGGTTCGGTAGACACCTGTGTGCGCATGCGGGGAGGGTCCATCGTGGACTTGACGTTCGCGACTCCTTCGCTAGCACGACGTGTCCAGGGCTGGGAAGTGCTGGAGGGTGTGGAGACGTTGTCGGACCACCGGTATATCCGGTTCGACGTTTCTACGCTTCCGGCAATTCATACCGGTCCAAGCCGTTCTACCCGGCATAGAGACAGTCCGAGATGGGCTTTGAAGCGACTCGACCGCGAGAAGTTGGAGTGTGCGGCTATCGTCCAGGCATGGGTGCCTGTGCCGGATGGGCCTGCTGAGGTGGAGGATGAGGCCGCATGGTTCCGGGAGGCGCTGTCGCAAATTTGCGACGCGGCCATGCCCCGGGCCGGGCCTATCCCTCCTAAGCGGCAGGTATACTGGTGGTCCGCAGACCTCGCGAGCTTGCGCTTTGCGTGCGTGAGGGCGAGACGCCAGTATTCCCGGTACCGTCGCAGACGCACCCGGATTGAGGACGATGAGGCCCGCCTTTATGACGCCTATAGAGAGGCGAAAAAGGCGCTCAAGGTCGCGATCAACAGAGCTAAGTCCAGGGCAAGGAAGGAGTTTCTTGAGACTCTGAATGCGGATCCGTGGGGAAGGCCGTACAGGTTGGCGTTGAGTAAGCTCCGCCCCTGGGCACCCCCGGTTACGCAGAGTCTCTCTCCTCCCTTGCTCCACGACGTCGTCCAGGCTCTGTTTCCGACCCGAGGAGAGCACACTCCGCCAGTGATGACGCCACCCACAGGTGTAGGAGTAGGTGTAGACGAGGTCCCTGCCGTGTCGGACGTTGAGTTTGATGCGGCAGTCTCGCGGCTACGGGCCAAGAGTACGGCTCCTGGTCTAGACGGCATACCCGGCCGCGCTTGGGTTCTGTCCCTCGAGTGGCTGGGGCCGAGACTGCAGAGCCTGTATTCGGCCTGTCTGTCGCAGGGACGTTTTCCGCGCCAGTGGAAAACGGGGAAGCTCGTCCTACTGAGGAAGGAGGGTCGACCATCTGACTCCCCCTCGGCCTACCGCCCGATTGTGCTGCTCGACGAGGTTGGGAAACTTCTCGAGCGCATAATCGCTGGCCGCCTGATTGGGCACCTCGAGGAGGTGGGGCCGGACTTGGCAGACTGCCAGTACGGCTTTAGGCGTCGTCGGTCCACGGTTCACGCGATCCTCCGCGTGAAGGACATCGCCAGGGCGGCGATGTCGCAGGGTCAAGTGGTGTTGGCCGTATCTCTTGATATAGCCAACGCCTTCAACACCCTGCCGTGGACCTGCATAAAGGAGGCACTACGGCACCACGGTGTCCCCCTTTATTTACGGCTCATCTTGAAAGACTACCTGACAGAGAGGTATGTCGAGTTCCCGGGGCGCGATGACTGGCAGCGTTATCCCATGTCGTGTGGTGTCCCACAGGGTTCGGTTCTTGGGCCGCTCCTGTGGAACATTGGTTATGACTGGGTGCTGCGAGCAGTCAACCTCCAGGGCGTCGAAGTAACTTGTTACGCCGACGATACCCTGGTAACGGCGAGAGGGAACAACTTCCGGGATGCAGCCGTCCTTGCCACAGCAGGCGTGGCGGAAGTCGTCGGCAGAATCCGACGCCTAGGGCTACACGTGGCCCTAGAAAAATCCGAGGCGACCTGTTTTCACGGGCCTCGGAGAGGACCTCCAGCCGGTTCGGCTATCCAGGTAGGTGGAGTCCAGATCCGTGTCGAGTCGACCATGAAGTACCTGGGATTGGTCTTCGACAGTCGCTGGAACTTCTACGCCCATTTTAAGCGCTTGGCGCCTAAACTGGTGCGAACGGCGGCCGCGTTAGGCAGATTGCTGCCCAACATCGCAGGGCCGATGGCTTCTTGCCGGAGGCTTTACGCGGGAGTTGTGCGGTCCATGGCCCTGTACGGCTCACCTGTCTGGGCCGACACCCTGACAAGCCGGTGTATCGCCGAACTGCGGAGACCGCAGCGGGCGATGGCAGTCAGGGTCATACGGGGCTACCGCACAACTTCATACGAGGCGGCCTGTGTGCTGGCCGGCACACTCCCCTGGGACCTTGATGCGAGGACCCTCTCGGCGGTGTTTCACTACCGGGAGGAGGCGCGTCGGTCCACAGTCCACGGGGTTACCCCAAGCCAGGTTTCATCCTGGCTGGAAGAGTTCCGCACACTTGCTGTGGAGCTCTGGGATGTGCGGCTCGCGGATCCCGGATCGGGCCATCGCACGATCCAGGCGATCCGCCCTGTCCTCACGCAGTGGTTGAATCGGCGTCACGGCGCCGTAACGAACCGTCTGACGCAGATACTCACGGGGCACGGCTGCTTCGGGTGTTATCTGTGCCGGATCGGACGGGAGGCTAGCGATGCCTGTCACCACTGCGACGCCAGCGAGGACACGGCTCAGCACACGCTGGAGGTGTGCCCAGCTTGGGCAAACGAGCGCGAGACGCTCACCGCCTCGATCGGGCGCGACCTCTTGCTGCCATCCGTGGTTTCTGCCATGGTGGCGAGCGCGAGCTCGTGGGATGCGGTGCTCTCCTTCTGCGACGCCGTCGTGTCGCAGAAGGAGAGCGCCGAGCGCCAGCGCGAGCTGGACAATCCCGCCCGACGTCGGAGGCGAGGCCGCCGGGGTGGTGGTGCGTAATCCCGGCGGTTCCCTGCGGTTAGGGGACAAGAATACTACCGAGGTATCCCTGCCTGTCGTAAGAGGCGACTAAAAGGGGCCTTGGGGTCGCGAAGCGCACGCGGGGGGGCCTGCGTGTGTTTCGGTTTGCGATCCCGAGGATGACGGTAACGCGTGTCTTCGGACACAGTGGTCTGTGTTATCGTGCACTGGAGTTGAGCTTGCTCCTCCCGAGGCTGGCTGCCAGGCGGCCTTGCGCGCCGAAGGGTCCTGCGAGGAGTCTCTCCCTCGTTGGGGATCCCGGGTCCCTTCCATTCTGCGCCGAAGATGACCACCGTCAGGTTTTAGTGGGTAGGGGTCTCTGTTTTCCCAGGAGTTCCGAGTCCCACATATCCCAGGTGTCCCGAACCCAGGGCCTTGGGAATGCCTAAATGCATTTCCTGACGCAAAAAAAAAAAAAAAAAAAAAAAAAAAAAAAAAAAAAAAAAAAGGTTAGGCCTCCCCCCCATGAGCCTTCGCCTTGTCGTGGCCGGGAAGCTAAGAGGGCTCAGGCATGGCAGTGCGGTGGACTTCCCACCCACCCATTGCCTGCCGCCGGGCGTGGTGGTGGTATGGTGCCTACCACTGCCCGCCTAAAGGGGCGCCCACGGGCGCAGCGCCTTAGAGCGCGAGGTGGGAGCCGCGGTGCACAACCGTTTGGAGGGGGTCAGTGATCCGCGGCTGGCCCCCCCTGTGCACTGCGGCTCGGCGGGGCCGTACCGCCAGATGCGGCAGCGGATCCACCTTTTAGGTGGATCGTGGTTGCGGACCTAGTAGGGTCCGCGTACGGTGAGAGCCAGCGGGCTTGAGTACGGGGGTGCTTTTGCCCGCAATGCACGGCTTTCACCGCGACGGCGGAAGTACCTGTGTGCTCCAGGTACTTCCGTGGCCTCCCCCCTTCATTGGGGGGTCGGCTGGAGGGGGCCCCAATACGGGGAAGCACTGGCGGCGGGGCGTTGCGAAACTTTTTAGGGACCCCGCCTCGCCGCTGAAGTGTTGAGGTCGAGTACCGTGGGGTTTTAGTCGGTAGAAGTCCGACATAACCTCGTCGTTCCCCCGGGCGGCGAGGTATCCATGAGGATTTCCCCAAGTTAATAAAAAAAAAAAAAAAAAGGTTAGGTTAGGCCTGCCTCCCCCCCATGAGCCTTCGCCTTGTCGTGGCGGGGGGGCTTAGTACTGGTGGTAGGTGGAACCACCGGGAAGCTAAGAGAGCTCAGGCATGGCAGTGCGGTGGACTTCCCACCCACCCATTGCCTGCCGCCGGACGTGGTGGTGGTATGGTGCTACCACTGCCCGCCCAAAGGGGCGCCCATGGGCGCAGCGCCTTAGGGCGCGAGGTGGGAGCCGCGGTGCACAACCGTTTGGAGGGGGTCAGTGATCCGCGACTGGCCCCCCCTGTGCACTGCGGCTCGGCGGGACCGCACCGCCAGATGTGGCAGCGGATCCACCTTTTAGGTGGATCGTGGTTGCGGACCTAGTAGGGTCCGCGTACGGTGGGAGCCAGCGGGCTTGAGTACGGGGGTGCTTTCGCCCACAATGCACGGCTTTCACCCCGACGGCGGAAGTACCTGCGTGCTACAGGTACTTCCGTGGCCTCCCCCCTTTATTGGGGGGTCGGCTGGAGGAGCCCCAATACGGGGAAATACTGGCGGCGGGGCGTTGTGAAACTTTTTAGGGACCCCGCCTCGCCGCTGAAGTGTTGAGGTCGAGTACCGTGGGGTTTTAGTCGGTAGAAGTCCGACATAACCTCGTCGTTCCCCCGAACGATGAGGTATCCATGAGGATTTCCCCACGATAATAAAAAAAAAAAAAAGGTTAGGCCTGCCTACGCCTGGGGCAGTATGGTTCTGCTACCAGGCGCGTCCCCCGGGTGGCGGATAGGGGAACGCCCTCAAGATATGGAGGGTACCGGCAGTGGCCGGCGTGGACCGAAACCAGGGGAGGAGGGTGGTATTAGTACGGACTTCGGTCCGGAAGTATCGCCTGACTCAGGACAAAGTCAGCAGACGGTGTGCTCGCCGCTTACCCCGGGTCATTGAGTCTCGTTTCGAGTCAGACTCTTTGTTCTCGGGGGGTGGCCGGCGCGCTTGCTGTTGATTTTGTTCTCGGGGGGGAATGTGACCGTAATCCCAGTGCACTCGGGGCACGATGCTTAGCAGAGTTCACTCTGTTAAGGATAGTGTTTCAGCACTGGGACCGGGGCGTCTGTCCTTTCCTATCCTTTTCCCAAATACCCGTGTTCCTTTATCCTTTTTCTCCTTCCCATTTTTTCCCAGTCCCTTGTTCTTTTGAGTTGTTTGTTTCGGTTCCGGCTGCTTGTGCATGGTTTTCATGCACTTTCATTCGGCGCCGGGGTTCTCAGCTCAATCATCCTTTACCTTATCAGACCCGCGTGGATGACAACCACTATAAAAATCACGAAGCCGGAGGTCTAACCGTGCCGAAGGTGGGTAAATGCGAGCGAGGGGTTACCCGCCCTTAAGGGAAACAAAATGAAATGGACGCATCTTTGGAAAAGATTACCCAGGAGGGTCCCATTGCCTGCGGCAGTGGGGAATCCCTCCCTCTGGCTTAGGTAATGAAGAGAAGGCCGAAAAACTCAAGGACGCCGCACACGTGATCCTCGAGAACTTAGCAAAAGTCACCAGACCCACCAAAACCATAGATCTCCGTTTGTGTGGGCTGGACGACTCACTAAATAGCAGAGAGGTAGCCTCGGCGATTGCAGCCCGTGGTGGATGTGACGCGGAAACCATCCGAGTCGGAGACGTCCGCCCTGGGCCGAGAGGTGTCGGGGCTTGTTTTGTCCGCTGCCCTGTGGCCGCGGCAAAGATGTTACTAAAAGATGGCTACCTAACAATAGGGTAGAGCAGCGCTCAGGTTCGGGCCTTGACCCCGCGCCCCATGCGCTGCTATAAGTGTATGGGAGTGGGGCACACAAGCCCACGCTGCCCATCTCCTCGGGACCGGACCGGCCTATGTTTTAGGTGTGGAAAGGAGGGACACAAGGCGGCAGATTGCCAGGCAACAGCGCACTGCGCACACAGCGCACTGCGCACACTGCGCTGAAGCAAACTTGCCGGCTAAGCATATTATGGGAGGTCGAGAATGTAACCCACCTCCCACACGGCTGAGACTAGCGATATTTGACCGCAGCAGTTTTGCAAACTCGAAAAGGCTAGAGGACATGAAACGCAGAGGTCCTAGCAGTCTAAGTGGTGCTAGCGGGGAGGGGTCGGGGGGCCCCAACCTGCATTGCACGGTACCACCTGTCTGAGGGGTGCCCAGGTGTACCCGGGCATCCCTCCCAGCGAAGGACGTCGGGCCAACCATCTGGCCTGACAAACCACTGGGCGGTACGGCGAGTGTAATAATCCCGTACGGTCCGATTTTTAAACAAGTGGTTGAGGGTACACTGTCAGGTTTTTTAGTGAGTAGGAGTCTCACATAACCACATTGCCCCCCCGGGCATGTGGTATCCATGAGGGATTTTCCCTGACATGAAAAAAAAAAAAAAAAAAAAAAAAGGCCTGCCTACGCCTCAATGGCATAGAGGTGAAAGTGGTGGCCCACATGAAGTACTTGGGCCTCCTACTTGATGGGCGGTGGCGTTTTGGCGAACACTTTAGCAGGCTCGCCCCACGCCTTATTAATGCCGCGAGTGCTTTGGGCCGCCTTCTTCCCAACCAAGGCGGCCCGGACACCACATGCCGGCGACTTTACGCCGGCATTGTGCGAAGCATCGCCCTCTACGGCGCACCGGTGTGGGCAGATGCCCTTAACGTCGCCAACAAGCGCATGCTGCGGAGGGCGCAGCGTGTGGTGGCGACCAGGGCGGTGCGTGGATACCGCACCATATCCATGGGGGCTGCCTGCGTTTTGGCCGGCACGCCCCCGTGGGAGTTAGAGGCCGGGGTCCTCGCTGCGGTATACGAATACCGTGTAGCAGCGAGGTCCAGAGGACAGCGCCCAGCCTCCGAGGAGGTAGAGCGAGTGCGTGAGTTAGCTCAAGATGAGCTAATTTGGCGGTGGCAGGACGAGCTTGAGGGGCCGCGATACGGTACACGTACCATCGACGCCATCAGGCCCGTCCTCCGTAGGTGGTGTCGAAGGGGGTTCGGCACGCTCACCTTCCGGCTGGTGCAGGTGCTCTCTGGGCATGGCTGTTTCGGCCAATACCTGCACCAGATAGCCGGAAGAGAGCCAACCCCCGTGTGCCACGAATGTGGCGCACTCGAGGACGATGCCCAGCACACCCTCGAGGTGTGTCCGGCCTGGGAGGTGCAGCGCAGCACACTGGTCGGCAAAGGCCTGTACATGGGCCCTGAGGGAGTCGGCCCTGCGCAGAAGGGGGTCCAGTTGGACGTTCCACAAAAGTGGTCCGCAGGTGGAGCCCTGGATACACCCCTTGTTGGTGTCGCGCCGGGTGGTTTCTCCGGCATATCTGAGCTCGACTGAGCGGCCCGACAGGTAGCTGATGATCAGCCTCAAAATGTCGGGCTCCACTCTACGAGCCTTAAGCTCGCTCAAGATAGCCGGCCACAACGCGTTGTCGAATGCCCCCTCGATGTCCATAGATACCACGACGACCATCCTTTTTAAAGAGATGCCCCGCCTAATAAGTTCCACGGCGTCATAAAGAGCGACCTCCGTGCTGCGCTGCGGCATAAAGCCATACTGGCGTGGGCTAAGCTCCGCTCTGCTACCGAGACCCCAGAGGAGTCTCCTAGTAAACAACTTCTCTAGGGCCTTGCCCAGTACGGGTAGCAAGCCAATAGGTCTATATGCTTTCGGGACGGAATAGTTATCTTTACCCGGCTTTGGTATAACCTTGATAATGGACCTTTTCCAGGGGCTGGGGAAGTGTCCTATACGAAGGCAGGTGTTGTATAACTCGACAAAGACGGCTGGCTCGGCACGCACTGCAACAGTGCAGATATCCGCCGTGAAGCCGTCCTCGCCGGGTGCCTTCTTAGGACTGATACCTTCCAGGACCGTTACCAGTTCGTCCTGGGTAAAGGGATTGGGGCCAATGGTGCGATCATCCGCGCGAAGCAAATCCACCGCAGTCCTGAGCTGTCTATGTTCCGGGCTGTCAGAAGCTTCATCGTCGCGAGGGTAAAAGGTGGCAGCCAGTAGCTCCGCAGACGCCTGAGGGGAGAGTGTGGTTCCAGATTCCGGGTCCTTCAGCAGCTGGTCCTCCTTGGTGCCACCGCAGACCTTGAGGACCCGGTAAATCTTCTGCCACACCGTCTCCTTATCCTGGTTGCTGCAGAATTCCTTCCAGCTGGCCGTCATGGCGTTCTGAATCGCCTCCTTATATGACGACCGAGCTTCCAGGTACTCCTGCAGCACTCCAGGTCTCCGGGTAGGGTTAGCGTTGCGAAGCCTCGAGCGAAGCCTTGCCACTTCCGCCTTACTCGCAGCCAGCTCGTCGCTCCACCACACAGCCACCTTAGGCCTGCCCTTGGGCTTTATGAGCGGGATTGCTTCGAGGCAAGCTCCAGAAATAGCCACCGCAACCCGTTCTGCCATGGCGTCTACCTCCGCGGGTGTAGAGAGCCCACGAAGGTCGGCGACGGTAATCGCGCCCTCCGTCAGGGTCCGGGTCAGGCTGGCCCTAAATAAAGCCCAGTCAGCCTTCTGGGTATTGAAGCGCCTGGTAGTTGGCGATGGGATGTCCGGCAGTGGCGCCCCAACGTCCACGGTGAAGAGGATAGGGCGGTGGTCTGAAAGGCAACAGTAATCCGGGTCGACCTTCCAAGTGGTGATCGACCTGTGAACATCAGGGGACGCCAGCGTAAGATCGACAATACTGGTCCTCGCCTCTCCCAGATGGTACGCATGGAAGGTGGCGGTTGTCCCCGAGTTCACTATACTGAGGCCTCTCTCCGCCACCCAGTCCACCACCGCAGCGCCGCGGTCATCCTCTGCCGGGCATCCCCACCAGGGGCTCTTGGCGTTGAA
Source organism: Udea olivalis (assembly GCA_947369235.1). NCBI lineage: Eukaryota > Metazoa > Arthropoda > Insecta > Lepidoptera > Crambidae > Udea > Udea olivalis. Next base: position 22,420,085 of record OX376347.1, read on the forward strand.
ATCGCCACCCAGAAGGCTACTGTGGGCGCCCAGTCGGTCAAGGGCGGACTCCACTCTGCGCAGGGTGACCCCCACAAGCTCCGTTTCTTCCATATATACCGAGGCCAATGCCAACTTGCGGTTACCCAACTGGAGTCCCACAACCACGCAACCATGCGTCACGCAGTCGGGGTCCACGGTGATGGATAGCCTAGGATCTAAAACTACCAGGGCAGCCTTGACAGGAGACATCCCAGTCTCATTTTGTATCACTCGGAAGGGACATGAAACTAAGCCTTTGGAGCCTACGTAGGGCTCTTGGAGTAGCACCAAGGATACCCCCGTCTGCACGGGGCGTGGCGGCCCTACCCCTACCAGCATTAAATTGGACCACCCTCAGCCGGGGCGATCCCGAGTTCAGGCGCGATGAATGCGCAGCGGATGACCCAGCAGTACGCCACCGCCATCCTGGCCATCCGGTCCCACCTTGCCCAGACCGGGCATTCCACAGAGTAGGCCGGATGAAGGGCACGCGCTTCCTCGCCGCCAGCCTGCTTACAATTGGCGCAGCGCGGCGCCGCATCCCTGTTGGGGCACTCCCTGGAGTCGTGAGAACCCGCGCAGTAGGCGCAGGTGGGCGTCTTCTTGGGGCACTGAGCCGCTCGGTGACCAAAAGCCGTGCAACGGTAGCACTGGGTTACCGGGCTTTGGTCTACGCAGGGTACCATTTGGTACCCAATGCGGACTCGAGTGCCTGCAAGAGCCGCCCACAGGGCTGGACTGGTCTCCACAATGACATTGGTCATCGTCCCGGTCCTGCCTCTTGTTCGACGCACCACTCTGACCCTAAGGTCGGGTTCCGCGACTCCTTTGAGCGCCCCAGCATTTTGGGTCGGCATCGCTTGGGCAATCTGGGCATCGGTGAGGTCCCGAGCAACACCAATAAGGCGCAGGAGGGGATCCCGCCGGGGGGCGTTCTTAACGGAGAGGCCTGGTGCCGCCTTCTTAACCGCCTCTTGCAGCACCCTCCTGTCCCCCTCGGTGTCGCAGTCGACGGCAACCCTCTGGCTACGAAGCTTACGGAGCCCTGAGACCCCCACTCCCAGGGCGATGACGTCAACATCCCGCCTAAGCGATTTGATGACGTCATCTCCCGTGTGTCTAGGGTCCACGGACTCAACTATAAGCCCAAACCGCGGGCGCACGTCAGGGTCACGACCCTCAACCCTTGCCACTGATTCGCCCTCTAGGGCCCTGAGCTGCCTCTGTTGTTGTTGTGGCTGAGGAGGCGGCAGCGGGTCCGCGCGTGGTGGGGGCTGCGTAGCCAATATTTGAGCGTAAGACGCTACGGTCTTCTCTGCTGCGGCCACAACCGCCTCCATTCTGGCCCGCATGGGCTCCATAGCCTCCTCAAGCATGGCCTTGGTGTCGCTGGCCGTCAGCTCAGAGCCCAGACCGATGGCCTGTGCGATGGGTTGCGGCGTACTCAGGGCGATGTCCCTCACCTCCTGGAGTTCGCCCCGCACCGTTCTCAGTTGGCAGGAGATCGGCTCCACCGCCCTCCTCAGCTCTTCGGTCAGCTCCTCCCCGGTGATGGCAGGTTGCACCGAAGCTTCACCGGCCGCCGCGCCAACGGCCCCCCCAACCACGCCCGCCAAGCCCTGGATGGTGTTAGAAATGGCGTCCAATTTGGACACCAAATCTGGGTCCGCCCCTGGCTCCGGCCCGCTCAGACGGTCGCTGCGCGCGCAGGAGCGCGCGAGGTCCGCGGTGTCGCAGCGGAGCTTCTCCACATCGACCCTAACGCTCCGCAACAACTCAGCCATGGTGTCAATAGCTGACTTTACCGGGGCAAGGTCAACAGGCGGGGCTGCAGGGGCAACCGCCACAGGCGCAGTCGGTGGCTGGTCCACTGGAGGGGGGGCGATGGACAACCTCCTCACATCCTTCTGGATAGCGCCAATCGCCTTTATCGGGCCATCCAGCTCGAAGTTAAGCCACGATTGGACGCTATCCGTGGTGCGCTGGTTGGCCCGAATGAGGTCCAGGATTTGGGCGAGCTTAGCATCATGGGATGCGCGCAGGGCCGATAGCTCAGCAGCATGCGCTCGCGAGATGCGCACCACCTCCCTAGCCACCCTTGCCCTTTCCTGTTCCAGGGACACTCTGTGTCGGGAACGCGAGTCCGAGACCTTGAGAACGATCTCGTATAGTTCCTGTATGGACTCGAGCGCCTCCACCTTGCAGTCTCGCCTCATATTTGTGGCCCTCTCCAGGGCCGCCTTGCCGGAGAGCATCAAAGTATTGGCAGTTTGCGTTGCCAAGTCCATAGCGACCCCAATATGCCTACCACCAGACTTTGTGGGGAGAATACTCTCCCTTCTCTTGACTGGGGCGGCGCCGTAGTCGGAATCCAAATCTGAGAAATCAGTACAGCGGTCCGCGAATGACTCAGCGTCCTCCAGGATACTCGCTACTGGGACAGTCTGGGGTTCGCCAGTGTGGCCCAACATCGGGTCATGCGAGAGCGGGCGGTCCCCCACCGCAGCCAGCTCCACTTCCGACAGTAGGTCGTGCTCAGGGATAGAGGGTTCGCGGGACGATGCTCGGCTACCAGGCGCCCGACTTGGTCGGGCCGGCGCAAGAGCTCCACTCAGCGGCCCTCTCCCAAGGTCCTCCCCCAGGTCCTTCCCGTGGGCGGCGTCGGTCTCCAGCCGCTGGATTTCGAGGTCCAGCTCCGCCTCGGACAAAGCGGCAGGTTCAAAACTCTCGCCCAGGGTGTCCCGTTGAGGTAGAGTCGGCACCTTGGCAGCCTGCGTCGACCCCGGAGCAATCGCCGACCTGGACTGCGTCAGCACCCGCCTAACTAAACTCTCTTTCCCGCGGCCGGAGCCCGCGCTTGTCTTTGAAGTCTGGGACATTCTTAACCCGGTACGGTGCACTATAACTATAAGATACCGGCAGACGGCGTGACAGCCAAAACTCACCCTAGTTACGACTATAGAAATTGTGATAAAACAAAATTGATTCTAGTAATTCCAATGAAGCAATAGCAAAATAAATATTGATAATATGTCAGTGCGTTAAAATTTTAAAATAAAATGCAATATAGAATGAGCTAAAATTTAAATCAATTAGATTGTCGGCTGTACAATGATTTTAAAATGGATTAAAATGAACAACATAACAACAACAACAACAACAAATACAGCCATATACGTCCCACTGCTGGGCACAGGCCTCACCTCAACTATGAGGTGGTACAAGCCATACTCCAACACGCGGGCTCAGTGCGGATTGTTGGAGAGGTGAATGTAAGGCCAGTGATAAACCTTACCGTCAGATGTTATCAAGCCGCCTTTTTAAGCCTCTGACTAGGCTTCACGACTGATATCTTGCGACGTCAGCCGGGACCAACTGTTTAACGTCCTTCCGAAGCACGGAGATGCCCGAAAAACGCATCACTTAATTTCGGTCGGGATGGTCACCCATCCATAACCCGACCTGTCTGGCGTTGCTTAACATCGGATCGTTGCCGATCCGCTGCCGTCACTTAGCCACGGGCACCTCAACAACAAAACAACAACATAAAAACAAGATTAAAATAATTAGGAATAAAAACAGTAAAGCCAAATAAAACCAGAATTAAGCCTAAATTCATGCACCTAAAATAAATTATTAAAAATGTCAGATGTTAAAAATAAAGCCTACACAGCCCCGTGACAGATATCCCGAAAACGTTTGTAATGTTTGTGACGTGTGTGAGCTTTTCTACCCCCGGCTCTATGTAGAGCCAACTCTGCTCAGCGTCGCAGCCCGTCAGGGGAACCCTCCTGATGGTATTCCGGCCCTGATCCGGTGGTCCGTTCCCGAGATATGACCAAAAACGTGAACCAGGCACTCTATGTAGAGTCTGGTGGTGTGAGGTTAAAGAGCCCGCCCTGGCAAAGCTCCTGATATGCGGCTCACCCTCCTGCGACGCTCGTAGGCCTAGCTATAATTTTTTAAAAGTTTTTCAAGATGGCGGCCAAGATGGCCGCCAAAACTTCAAACTTGAATAGCTCCGGCCACAGGCACCGCAGGGCGCGCGGAAAACAGGTGCCAAGGGTACCTCACCGAGCCCCACCTCACCACCGGGCCCGTCTCTTCCGGAAAACGGAACTCGCCAAATCCGGAAAACGGCAGCTGCCCAGGGGCACAGTCAGCTCCCGCGCCCACCCAAAGTAATCCCACTCCGCTAGCACCACAGCCAAGCGAGTTATAGACCAGCAAAGTTCCGGAGTCAGGGTTTTGCTGGTCCACAACTCCTGTTCCCAATGTCCTAGGAGGCTGCGGCTTTCTCCGCCCGAAGCGGCAGGTTGGGTTCTATACGGGCCGTTGACCTGCTCAACTGGGTCACACTCCAAAGTGGGTTTTGGGGCGTGCGCCCCAAAGGGTGCCCCAAACAGTAAGCTATACAAGAGCGCGAGAGTTCTCGGTCAGCCACAAATTAAACCGTCACGAATATTCAAAATGGAATTTCAAATTAAAATTAGGGGGGTAAATACTCTACCTAGGGCTCCAAGGTGTAAGTAGCGAATTGGGCTCTCGCCGAATCGAGATGATACCAAAAAACCCCACGCCCGTAGCTGTAATAGGGGCCAAGTGAGAGGGATCGGAAGAAATGAGTTTACGTAAAAAAATTCCGAAAATGACCCCCCCCCAAATTTGGCCCTAGGGCGGATTTTTTGGTTTCACCCTCGAGAGCTCCAAGAAAAAATAGTTTCTGCGGAAAAATTACCGCTCCAGCCCCAGGGGGTGCCGAGCTACAAAGGGTGAAAGTTTCTTATAATTTTTAAATTTCTCAATCGCGGCGAATTCGGGCCCGGGTCCACTATTATCTGAAAATATTTGCCCCTATGGGGTCTAAAATTCTAATTTTTTGTGCAATCGTTGTGCAACTATATTGCACAACGTTTGAGACCCCTAAAATCCACGCGAAATTAGGGAGGGTACAAATTTTTTGGTGCCGAAAAAGTAGGTAATTAGATGCCAGACAAATATTTTAAAATGGAAAATTTGGAAAAAAATTTTTTTTGTTAATAATCAAAACTGCTAGGGTCCGTGACCCTTACCAACCCCCCGAAACGCAAATTCGCCGCAGACCCTCCCCCGACGAGATCTTCACCCCTGAAGCCGAAGTCGCGGTAGGTATTTCGGACCGCGACTTTGGGGCCCTACACTAGGCGACAGAGAGCCCCAAGAAAGACGGTGCTAGTGTCAAACTCTGTGCAACTTTACAGGCTGCTCACTAAAGTAAAAACGGAATTCAATAAATAAGATGTTTAGACAGGGGGGACCAAAAACACAAAGTAAACAAACCGTCTTTGCCCAAGAATTTCAAAATGTAAAAAATCAGCTGTATATCGGCTGTTTACTAAAAATGTCAGCAATAAAAATTCTTAAAATTAGCAAAATGAGAATGCCCGCCGAACCTGTTCCCGGAGATTTTCTGTAAGGGCGCTCCTTCCCAGAGTACGGGTACTTAAGCGAAGGGGGTGGTTTTCACCTATAGGTGTGTATCGTTTTGGATTAGGAAACCAATCAACCCCGAGCGCTCAAACTGGTGTTATTATGCTCTCCGGGTATAAAAGGCACGACAGGCACCCCACAAAAACTATTTACGAAGTTTAGTTAGCCCCAAATAAGGGCTTGCAATTCTCTGTGGGCTCTATGTAGAGTGCTCCTATTTATGTTGGTAGAGCCGTTCAGGGGAGCAAGTTTAAAAGTTACCGCGTCCCGATCGGAGCAGCCGTTCCCGAGATATAGGGTTTTCAATGTAAGCTGTTTTGTTCGTTTTACGAGTTATAAAATGAAAAATGGAAATCCTGAAATTGGGAAATTTTGAAAATATTTTTTCTGCGGTATATGCTTCCAGTTCCAAAAATGCGTTTATTGAAAACAGTAACCTTATAAGTCTATTAGTTGATAATTAAAATTGATATAAACAAAGGGTGGTTTTGGGGGTAGGGGGTTGATTTTGGGAGAGGAGGAAAACGGTGGTTGGGGCTCCTGGTACCTTGAGATACCTGGTCTTGAGATGCCGCTGTGATCACCACCTTGGGGATCCTAAGTGAAGGTAGATGACTCTGTGGCTGAATTCAATCGCGGCCGCTCTGCTGTTCCTAAAACTCCTTTTTTCACCAGCTTGACCCTCAAATTTTTGGAGTACAGAGCTGGTACTCAGATCAGTGGTGCGTACTGGTTCAGAAATGACAGAACCGCCGAGCAGTTTTGGATGGCCTTCTTAATTCCTCTGCAATGGGGTTTTAAGCTTTCTAAATTTGGCTTAAATTCGGATTAATTCCCCTTTTTTCCCCTTTCCGTTTAAAAAGTTCTGGTTTTTTGAAAGCAGTTGTTTACAACTTCACCCGGGCACCTCCAACCAGAATATCCACGTCCTGGGACCAGGGGTTCCACCTAAGCCTGTGACTTTTTTCTAATTTTTATGAGTTTTTGTACCGGAATGTAGTTATTCGGTTTTGTCCAATTTTAATGAACACTTTTAGTAAAGGTAAGCACAATTTTAGTCGTAAGGTTTCTGAGATATTTAATGTTTAAAATCAAAATTTTCCTAACCTAAAAGTGCACATGTGTGCTTTTGTTTACAATTCTTGTTTCACTGTAATGTTCACAATTTGGTAACTGTCTATCCTAAAATTCTGAATTTTTGCAGACTTACTGTTCGGGTTTGAGCGCAACTTTGAGCAATTAAAAATTGGGTGGTCGTCACTGTAGAAACTGGTCCTCAGGTCTTCAAAGTTTGGCCAAATTTGAAGTTATTTAAAAGGCTCTAACTCCTCACTGGAGAGGCCTAGCGGTCTGGAAAAAACGCCGCCTGGATCTCCAAGGTCCCGTGCTGGTGCCGACGATGTCAAACTTCAGCTTTCAGCTGAAATTGAATTTTCAGCTTGCCGGCAGTTTCGGATTAATTGCTCCTATTCTCCCGATCCTCACCATAAAATTATGGGAGTGGTCTCGGGGTGTGGTGCTTTTTGGTCCGCAACTTTTCACAGTTTCAGATTGTGGGGTAACCGCTGAAAAACTTGAAGGGTTTCAGTTTTAAGTCTGCCCATACAATCACTTTTTTGTAGATTACACTTCACTTGTACAACCGATTTTAAAAATGAAAACGGTTTTGGATGCGGCTCGTCAGCGCGCATCTAGCAATATAGAACACTTGGTAATTTTCACTATATAAATAAATAAATAAATAAATATCCCTGGACATTATTCCACACAGCGCCATCTAGCCCCAAAGTAAGCTAATTAAAGCTTGTGTTATGGGATACTAGACAACTGATAAACATACTTAAATACATTTTCTTTTGTAAATACATACTTATTATACATAGGAGACACCCAGACCAGTACAAACAGACATGTTCATGCACACAAATATTTGTACTGTACTATAAAAACTATTTTTTGTGATTTTTATGCGCGGAGCGGGGTAAAAACGATCCGTTCGCGGCGGCGGGTGGCGCCAGACTGGTTAGGTTTTTTTTTTTTTTTTTTTAACTATGGGGGAATGCTTTTACGCACTTCGCCCTCCAAGCTGCAAGCAGCAAGGCGGGCTTCGTGCAGGACTCCCGGCCTGTTGGCCGGACTACCCGCTAAACCCCCACGGTGTTCCTCCTCTACCCAACCGGACCGCGGGACAACATAGTAGTACTACCGCGGCCCGGCAAGGGTGGGGCCTTGAACGGAGCCCGACGTGGTGGGAGGGCAAAGGAATTGGGCCCTCCCGTCTCCTCCTCTTCTGTACGACCCAGTCCCGGAACACTTGGGGAGGGGTCGTTCGCCACTCTTCAAGGCGCGGCGCGTCCCCCGACGACACGGAGGTCCGGGGGAGCGGCACCCAGCGCCGGGAAGGACCACCCCTCTCGACCAGTCAGCTCTGATGAGCAGAGTAGTACCGGGAGAGGGGCGATCGTTGGCACTCGCGGTTGCGTAGCACCGCCGCGGGCCTTACAGGCCACGCTAGGAACGGCCGGCCGGGGCTGCCATTAGACTCGGCGGCGACCCCGGGCCGGGGCTCTGCGGGGGGGTAGTGTGCCACCGGCGCGCTCGCGCTCCCGCAGGGCCTCTCTCTTGGCCACCATCACCTCGTCAGCGTATGAGGTGACGGCGGCCCAACATTGTTCGCTGCCGGCCATGGCTGCGACGACGGCCGGCAGCGATAGGTCTTGCCCGATGGCGCCAACGAGCCTGGCGCGTTGGGCGCCCCAACCCGTGCACACTGCCAGAGTGTGCTCCGCCGTGTCCACGGCGCCGGACGCGCAGTGATGGCACACGGGCTCCGGGAGGATTCCCACCAGCTCCCACAGGTATTTGCTGAAACAGCCGTGGCCCGTGAGAAGCTGGGTGAGCCAGTACGTGGGAACCCGGTGCCTCGCCTCGACCCATTGGCGCAATACGGGCCGGACCGCCTCGACGAGCCGTCTGCTCGCCGAGGGGTTCTCCAGCCTTTCTGCCCAGCGCAGGAAGAGATCGTCGAGACATTCGCTCCTCCAGCGAACGATCTCTTCCGCGAGGGGCTCAGACGTCGTTTGCCGCAACAAGGCCCTCCTTCGGTAAACCTCCGCCAGGACCCCGGCCACGAGGTCCCAGGGGAGGCTCCCGGCAATAAGGCACGCCGCCTCGTAGGAGACGGTGTGGTACGCCCTGGCAGCCCTCTGCGCCATGACCCGCTGCGAGCGTCGCAGCAGGGCCACGTTCTCGGCGCTGAGGGCCCCCGCCGCCCATATGGGCGCTCCGTAGAGCGCCATAGAGCGAACCACTCCGTCGTATAGGCGGCGGCCGACACTTCCCGCCCCCCCACAATTGGGGAGCAGGCGCGCGAGCATTCCCGCGTACGAGACTAATTTAGGCGCCAGCGCGCGGAAATACCCGCTGAACCTCCACCGGCTGTCGAGGACGAGACCGAGGTACTTCATGGTCCCGCCGACGGCGATGGAGGTTCCACCCACAACAATCGAATACCCCGGGGGGGGCTTCTTCCGAGGCCCATGGAAGAAGATGGCCTCGGACTTCTCAAGGGAGGTTAGGTTAGGTTAGGTTAGGTTTTTTTTTTTTTTTTTTTTTTTAACTATGGGGGAATGCTTTTACGCACTTCGCCCTCCAAGCTGCAAGCAGCAAGGCGGGCTTCGTGCGGGACTCCCGGCCTATTGGCCGGACTACCCGCTAAACCCCCACGGTGTTCCTCCTTTACCCAACCGGACCGCGGGAACAACACAGTAGTACTACCGCGGCCCGGCAAGGGTGGGGCCCCCTAATCAGGGCCCGACGTGGTGGGAGGGCAGAGAATTGGCCCTCCCGTCTCCTCCTCTTCACTACGACCCAGTCCCGGAACACTTGGGGAGGGGTCGTTCGCCACTCTTTAAGGCGCGGCGCGTCCCCCGACGACACGGAGGTGTCCGGAGGAGCGGCACCCAGCGCCGGGAAGGACCACCCCTCTCGACCAGTCAGCTCTGATGAGCAGAGTAGTACCGGGAGAGGGGCGATCGTTGGCACTCGCGGTTGTGTAGAACCGCCGCGGGCCTTACAGGCCACGCTAGGAACTGTATCCCGGCCGGGGCTGCCATTAGACTCGGCGGCGACCCCGGGCCGGGGCTCTGCGGGGGGGTAGTGTGCCACCGGCGCGTTCGCGCTCCCGCAGGGCCTCTCTCTTGGCCACCATCACCTCGTCAGCGTATGAGGTGACGGCGGCCCAACATTGTTCGCTGCCGGCCATTGCTGCGACGACGGCCGGCAGCGATAGGTCTTGCCCGATGGCGCCAACGAGCCTGGCGCGTTGGGCGCCCCAACCCGTGCACACTGCCAGAGTGTGCTCCGCCGTGTCCACGGCGCCGGACGCGCAGTGATGGCACACGGGCTCCGGGAGGATTCCCACCAGCTCCCACAGGTATTTGCTGAAACAGCCGTGGCCTGTGAGAAGCTGGGTGAGCCAGTACGTGGGAGCCCGGTGCCTCGCCTCGACCCATTGGCGCAATACGGGCCGGACCGCCTCGACGAGCCGTCTGCTCGCCGAGGGGTTCTCCAGCCTTTCTGCCCAGCGCAGGAAGAGATCGTCGCGACATTCGCTCCTCCAGCGAACGATCTCTTCCGCGAGGGGCTCAGACGGCGTTTGCCGCAACAAGGCCCTCCTTCGGTAAACCTCCGCCAGGACCCCGGCCTCGAGGTCCCAGGGGAGGCTCCCGGCGATAAGGTACGCCGCCTCGTAGGAGACGGTGTGGTACGCCCTGGCAGCCCTCTGCGCCATGACCCGCTGCGAGCGTCGCAGCAGGGCCACGTTCTCGGCGCTGAGGGCCCCCGTCGCCCATATGGGCGCTCCGTAGAGTGCCATAGAGCGAACCACTCCGTCGTATAGGCGGCGGCCGACACTTCCCGCCCCGCCACAATTGGGAAGCAGGCGCGCGAGCATTCCCGCGTACGAGACCAATTTAGGCGCCAGCGCGCGGAAATGCCCTCTGAACCTCCACCGGCTGTCGAGGACGAGACCGAGGTACTTCATGGTCCCGCCGACGGCGATGGAGGTGCCACCCACAACAATAGAATACCCCGGGGGGGGTTTCTTCCGAGGCCCATGAAGGAAGATGGCCTCGGTCGGACGCCGACCCCCCGAAGATTGGCGCCGCGCAGGGCCCAGTCGAATCCGATGTTCCACAGGAGGGGGCCCAGGACCGACCCCTGTGGAACACCGCATCCCATCGCCCTGCGGACCACTCGCTCTCGGACCGGATATGTGATGGCCCGGTCGGCGAAGTAGTCCGCAAGGACGCGCCTGAGGTACCACGGGACGTTGTGGTACCTCAGGGCCTCTCCAATTGTTGCCCAGGGGATGGTGTTGAAGGCGTTCGCAACGTCGAGCGACACCGCCAGCAACACCTCCCCCCGGGAGACAGCACTCTCAACGCTGTCCCGCAGCCGAGAGATGGCGTCCAACGTGGACCTCCCACGGCGAAACCCGAATTGTCCGTCGCTGATATTCGGGCCCACCGCCTCCAGGTGCCCGACGAGGCGCGCGGCAAGCACGCGCTCGAAGAGCTTGCACGCCTCATCGAGCAGAACGATTGGGCGGTAGGCCGACGGCGAGTCGGGGGGCCGCCCGTGCTTCGGAAGCAGTACGAGCTTCCCCGTCTTCCACCGCCGTGGGATCGTGCCGGACGCCATTACCTCGGACATGAAGGACAGTGTCTCCTCCCCGAGGACCGGCATTACGCGGGCGAGGATCCGCCCAGGAACGCCATCCGGACCCGGGGCGCGGTTCTTCGCTTTGAGCTTCTGAACCGCAGCCCCCAACTCGTCCTCGGACACGGGCGGAACGACCTCGCCCGCGGCCGGCCCTTCCTCGAGAGTCGGTGCCGCCATTCTGGGCGGCACCCATTCCGCTACTCCTCGGCTCGGGAATAGGGAGCTGACCACGCGCTCCAGCAGGAGGGGCTCGAGGGTCCTCGTCAGTGGGGGCGCCGCGGGTCGGAGCTTTCGCGTCACGACTTTGTTCGTTGACCTCCGACGCACAGATGGCGCAGGAGGGGTCGGCGACGCATGTGGCCGCCTCGTGGCCCGGCTGGCCGCACCGGAAGCACAGCGCGCTGCGGTCTATCTCGCAGCGGCACTGCACCCCTAGGTGTCCCGGCAGCAGGCAGCGGTAGCACCGCTGCGGCCGCGCATCAAGGAGCGTGGCCCGGGCCACCGACCAGCCGATAGTAAGGCGACCGCTCTCTGTGATCTTTTTGGCCGCCAGGACCGGGCACTTGACCCACACGGTCCCCTGGCGGCCAGGTGGGCGGTTGATGACGCCCACCTTTACCAATTCGGGGCGGCAGCCCCCCACCTCAGCCACTCGCGCGGCCACCAATTCACTGGTGGCCGCGTCGCTCAGACCGGAGATGCGCATCTCTGCGCACTGCTCTGGCCTGGATACGCGGGCCACCTCACCGACGACCTCGCGCAGCTTAGAGGCGAGTTCGTCGGCCTTCTTTGTTTTTTCGGCGCCGGCCAACTCCAACACCCGGCCCCCAGTGCGAGCCGTGCGGAAGCGCAGTCCGCTGATCCCCAGGGCCGCGAGGTCAATAGCTCCCTCGGCCCTGGACAACACGTCGGCGTAAGTCGCCGTAGAGCCCTGCGGCAGCGTAATCACTACCGCCGCTGATTTTGGGGCCCGCAGGCGACGGCCGCGCCTCCCTCCCTGTTTTTTATGCGTGGCTGCTGGAGCAGCCGGCGCCTGAGGCGCCGGGGCAGCTGGCCTCGGCGCCCTCTCTCTCCGCGCCACCACATTCCATGGACGGGTGGGTTGGGCGGCCGGTTGAGCCGCGGCAGGAGTTGCCGCTTTGCGGGCCACCTCGGCCTCGCGGGCTGCCAGGGTCTTTCTCTAGCCCCCTCTCTTCTTCTTTCCCTTCGCCCCCGCATCAGAAGTTGCGGCGGGGGCGGAGGGAGGGGTCTCCTGTGAGATCCTCGGCGCGGGGATGCTGCGCGCCGGGGAAACCATCGCCGGTGGGATGCTGCGCGCCGGGGAAACCATCGCCGGTGGGGAGGCGGGAGCGCCCACTGACCTACGCCCTGGTGCCCGACAACTATCATGAACTGTCAGACCCAGAGGTCCTTCCAGTGGACTCTGATGATTACACGACTGAAAGCGAATCGTCGACTGGCCTGCTGTCATCGGCAAAAAGGCCGAAAGGCGTAGCGGCTCATTCCACTGGGCTCATTCGTGAGAAGAAGCTCAAAAAGTTGTCGGCCGCAGCCTCCAAAGCCGAAGTCGAGGCTTTCCTGACGAAACGAGCAATCCGGAAGGGACACGCTCCCCCGGAAAAAATAAACATTGACGTTCCGCCCAACATGGACGACCTCAACGCAGAGGACGTCAGGGCTATTTCCGGCCGAGGTGCCCTTAAACTCTACGACATATGCGCAAAGAGCAAAAACCTTAAGGGCACCTTTATACGTGATATAAAAGATGTGGCGAAAATACTCATTGACGCTGTGGACAGCCTAGCTAGACGCACGTCAACGGATGAGACGCACCGACTGAGAGCGGAGATGGCCCGCATGCGGGCAGAGCTCGATGAGTTCAAGGCGCAGGCCGCTCTGAATCCGCTTAAAACTAAGAACCCGAAGGAGACCACGGAGGCCGTCAAGGACTGGCTCAGAACTGAGTTCGAACCGTCCATTTTAAGACAAGTCGGCACTATGATGGACGCCAAAATAGCAGGGCTTTCAAGGGAGGCTAAGCGTCCCTCGCTTGCAGCAGACCTTAAAAAAGCGACGGCTGAGGCTGCTCTCAAAGCACTTTCAGCACCACCTGCCCAAGAACGGACACTTCCTCCTCGAACCGAGCCGATGGACGGCGATTGGGTTGAGGTTGGCCCCGGAGGTAAGAAGAAGAAGAAGCCTAAAGGGAAGAAATCCACAGCTCCGGCAGCAACTCCACCTGCACAGCCGGCTTCCCAGCCAACGACCGGCCAAAAGCCGGAAACGACTTCTCCACCCGAGCCGAAAACTTACGCTTCGGCTGCAACAGGCAAGGGTGCTAAAAAGAAGCCCAAAGACGGGACTGCCGCTGCTACAACCTCGAAAAAGGCAGCAACAAAGACGCCAACGCAGAACAACCGCAAACGCGTCCTGAAGATCAAAGAACCCCGTTCTGCAGCCGTGGCAATCACGATTAGCCCTGAATTGCTGCAGATGGGGTTCACTTACAAAATGGCCCTAGAAAAAGTAAAAGAAGACGTAAAGCTGAGTGACCTTGGCATCGAAAGAGTCAACCTCAGAATGGGGCAATCAGGGGCGCGAATCATGGAGATTTCCGGTCCAGAGAGTGCCGAAAAAGCGGACAAGCTCCAGGCGGCCTTACAAAATGCCCTGGAGAGTGCTGCCCTAGTGACTAGACCCACCAAGTGCGTCCATCTGCGCTTGGTTGGGCTAGACGACACTACCACCAGCGAGGATGTAGCTGCCGCGATAGCGACCAGCGGTAAGTGCGGCAAGAGCACTATAAAAGTTGGAGCGGTTCGCCCTGGACCGAGAGGAGTCGGAGCGTGCTTTGTCCGCTGCCCTGTGGCCGCGGCGAAAGCTCTCGTACGAGAAGGCCACCTAACGGTGGGATGGAGTAGTGCCCAAGTCCGGACGCTAGACCCGCGTCCGATGCGTTGCTACAAATGTATGGGCGTGGGTCATACCCGCCAGCGATGCCCTACTCCGGAAGACAGAACGCAGCAGTGCTTTCGCTGCGGCAATGAAGACCACAAAGCGGTGGACTGCAGGGCGGAGATGCACTGCACACTATGTGCAAGTAACTCCCGGCCAGCCAATCACATCATGGGGGGTCGGAAATGCAACCCTCCCCCCTCGAAGCCGAAGAGTGCCATTTTGGACAAGAGCAGCTTTGCCAGTTCAAAAAGGCTAGAGGAAATGAGACGCAGAGGTCCTGTCTCTGCTCCTAGTGGATCCAGCGGGAAGGGGTCGGGGGGCCCCAACCTGCATTGCACGGATCCACCAGTCTGAGGGGTGCCCAGGTGTACCCGGGCATCCCTTCCAATGACGGGGTCGAACTTACCATCAGGTTCGACCATACCACTCGGGTGGCGCGGTGAATATATAATGATCCCGTGTCGTTCGATATTTATAACAAGTGGTAGAGGGTACACTGTCAGGTTTTTTAGTGAGTAGGAGTCTCACATAACCACATTGCCCCCCCCGGGCGGTGTGGTATCCATGAGGGATTTTCCCTGACATGAAAAAAAAAAAAAAAAAAAAAAAGGTTAGGTTAATGGCACTCTGGCAAACCTACCTAGAGGTGTTACTGGACACCCTAGGTCAGGTTGTGCAGCGGATGGCCCCCCTTCCTATTTTATTGATGGGGGACCTCAATTCTTGGTCCACCTCATGGGGAAGTGTGACCACCAATTCTTGGGGCCGCACCGTCCAAAGCTGGGCGGCCGATGCCGGACTGTCCCTTTTAAATCGAGGGACAGAACACACGTGCGTGCGATGTAATGGGGGGTCCGTGGTGGACATTTCGTTTGCCACCCCTTCTATTGCACGTCACGTCCGGTGTTGGCGGGTACTCAGTGAGGTGGAGACTCTATCGGATCACAAATACATCCAATTTGAGATTTCCACCTCACCTGATACAGCGGCCTTAGCCCGGCGGCAAGGGCAGGCCTCTTTCCCGCGGTGGGCCCTGACCAAGCTCGACCAAGAGTTAGCGGAAGAGGCCGCCATTGTTCAGGCGTGGTGTTCGGCCCCAATCTCGTCAGATGTTGACGAGGCAGCCAACGTCTTTCGGGCCTCTCTTAGGGAGATATGTGACGCCTCCATGCCGAGGGTGAAGGCTGCAGCACCTCGGCGGCAGGTGTACTGGTGGTCCGCAGAAATCGCGGACCTTCGGAGCACCTGCCAGCGTTCAAGGAGGGCATACGGCCGCAGTCGACGTCGGGCCAACCGAAACCCAGAGGTGGAGGGCCAGCTGTATGCCACCTACTGTTCTAACAGAAAGACGCTGCAGCTGGCCATCAGCCAAGCCAAGGCCCAGGCTCGGGAGGAGCTTCTGGAGGGTTTGAATCGCGACCCATGGGGGAGGCCTTATCGCGCAGCTCGCAACAAGTTGCGAAACCAAGGCCCCCCGGTCATCGAAACCCTCCAGCCCGAATTGCTTGAAAGGGTGGTGCAGGAGCTGTTTCCTGATTGTCAGGAACACTTCCCACCACCCATGGCTCCTCCCACTGGGAGGCCGAATGAAGCCGAGCGTTCCGCACCGCCCGTCACTGAAGAGGAATTGGGGACGGCGGCTGCAAGCCTCCGGCTTAAAAAGAAGGCCCCTGGTCCCGACGGGGTCCCGGGCAAAGTCTTGGGGGTCGCGCTCCGGCAAATGGACGAGCAACTGCGGGAACTGTTCAATGTTGCGATTGCACTTGGACAGTTCCCTAAAGTATGGAAGGAGGGTCGCCTATGCCTCTTGCAGAAAGAGGGGCGGTCGCCGGACACAGCGGGGGCCTATCGCCCGATTGTCCTGCTGGATGAATCTGCGAAACTATTTGAACGCATCATTGCATCGCGGATCATCCAGCACATGACGGACGTTGGGCCAGATCTGTCCGGCAACCAGTTCGGATTCAGGGCCGGGCGATCAACAATTGATGCTGTCCAGGCCCTGAAAACCGAGACGCAAGAGGCGTCCGCGAGCGGGGATAGGTCGTTGGCGGTGTCGCTGGACATCGCCAATGCCTTTAATAGCCTGCCCTATGGCACGATAAAGGAGGCACTACGCCACTTTAACGTGCCACCGTATATAGGGCGGCTAATAATGAGTTACCTCACGGATCGTGAGGTGCTCTATGTGGGCCCCGACGGAAACATCGTCCGCCGGGCAATGAAGTGTGGTGTTCCTCAGGGGTCCGTTCTGGGACCCCTTCTATGGAATATGGGCTATGACTGGGTTCTGCGGGGCACGCTCCTTCCACGGACGCGTGTCCTGTGTTATGCAGACGACACCCTAGTCGTAGCCCGTGGAGGAACCTTCAATGAGGCTGCAAGGCTGGCAGAGGTAGCCACTAGCCTTGTGGTGGGACGAATAAAGGCGCTGGGGTTGAAGGTCGCCCTGCAAAAAACCGAGGCCCTTCTTTTCCACGGGCCTCGGAGGGGACCTCCCCCCGGGGCGAAAATACGTCTAGATGGCGTGGAGGTGAGGGTGGGGGCCCAAATGAAGTATTTGGGCCTCCTACTTGACGGGCGGTGGGGTTTTGGCGAGCACTTCAGCAGGCTCGCCCCCCGCCTCGTCAGTGCCGCGAGTGCCTTGGGCCGCCTTCTACCCAACAAAGGCGGCCCCGATACTACATGCCGGCGACTTTACGCCGGCATTGTACGGAGTATCGCCCTCTATGGCGCACCTGTGTGGGCAGATGCCCTAAACGTCACAAACAAGCGCATGCTGCGGAGGGCGCAGCGTGTGGTGGCGACCAGGGCGGTGCGGGGGTACCGCACCATTTCCATGGGGGCTGCCTGCGTTTTGGCCGGTACGCCCCCGTGGGAGCTAGAGGCCGGGGTCCTCGCTGCGGTATACGAATACCGCGCAGCAGCGAGGACCAGAGGACAGCGCCGCGCCTTCGACGAGGTTGAGAGGGTGCGGCGCTTAGCTCAGAATGAGCTGCTTTGGCGATGGAAGGAGGACCTGGAGGCGCCTAGGTACGGCATTCGTACCATAGATGCCATCAGGCCCCTCCTTCATAGGTGGTGTCAGAGGGGGTTCGGCGCACTCACCTTCCGGCTGGTGCAGGTGCTCTCTGGGCATGGCTGTTTCGGCCAATACCTGCACCAGATAGCCGGAAGAGAGCCAACCCCCGTGTGCCACGAATGTGGCGCACTCGAAGATGACTCCCAGCACACCCTCGAGGTGTGCCCGGCCTGGGAGTCGCAGCGCCACAATTTGATGGCTGCAATAGGCCGGGACCTCTCGCTACCGAAGGTAGTTCGAGGTATGCTCGAGAGCGAGAGGTCGTGGGAGGCGATGGTCTCCTTCTGTGAAGAGGTTATGACACAGAAGGAGACCGCGGAGAGGGCCAGGGAGGACGATCCTCTGGCGGCCCCTCTCCGACGCAGACGGCTGGGAGCCCGGAGAAGGCGGTTCGCCCGCCTTCTCCCAGTTCCCTAGGACACCAGCGGGTGAGACCGGGGGGTCCCACTCGCATTGCACGGTGTCCCTGTCTAGGGGGTACCTGTCGTGTATCAGGTTACCCCCCCGTGGCGTGAAGAGGCCCGGCAGTGGCTGGGCCGACCGCTTGGGACGATGTGGCTGAAATTCTTAGGGAATCCCACATCGTCCCGCTAAAAGCGAAGCGGAGATACACCGGGGTATTTTTAGTGGGTATGCCGCCGGGTTTACCGGCGGAGAGTCCCACACTCCCCCACCGCTCACCCAGGCGGTGGGATAGTGCGTAATGCATTTTTACCCCGTTAAAAAAAAAAAAAAAAAAAAAAAAGGTTCTTGGGGCAGGGGGGAGGCCCCATGAGTGTTTTAGTGTTTTTACGAGTATCTTGTACGTCCCCGTCGTCTCCCCTGGCTCTCCCAGTCCTGGTTACGGTAACGCAGTGCCAGGCTGGTGACCAAATCTAGATACTCTGGGGCAACCTTGCGGTTTTAGCTTACTAGTGTTCCCAACTCCCTGGCCGTCGAGGTATCTCCGGTTTCAGGTCGAGCGGGCTCTAATAGGCTTCTCGTGAGGTTAATTCAACACTTTCGTGTGTGTTTTCGTGTTATTAGTGTTTTCAGCTCCCTGGCCGTCGAGGTATCTCCGGTTGCAGGTTGAGCGTGGCCTAATAACGCGCTCTTTGTTTTGATTTGTTTCTTGTTTTGTGTTTTTAGTTTGGTTTGTAATTATGTCTACCCGACGTAATTCTGCCAACTTAGTCGAGGGTCTCGCAGTCGAGGAAAACTCGGCCGATGAGCTGGACCAGATGGTTACGCGAGCGTTGCGTAGCCAACAACGGCCTAAGAGGCCGGCGGGTTCGCCCATTTTTGCGTCTGAGGCTTCGGTCTCAGACAGTGAGGAGGTGGCCACGAAAACACGGTCGTCGGCACCTAAAAAGGCTACGGCCAAAAAGGTCGTAGCTAAAAAAGCTAAAAAGGCGGCGTCTGGGCCTGCGGCCAAAAAGGCGGCGGCCAAAAAGGCGGCAGTTGCCACTGCGGCCGAATTTCTGAGGGCCAAGGCGGCGCAAGTCGCCCTGACCCGCCTGGAGTCGAACTCGAACGCATCTCGCGAAGATGCACGAGAGGTGGAAGCCGACGAGCCTGTCGACTTCACGCGGAACCCACTCCCCGAGGAATGCTCACTCGCGGAGTTGGACGCAGCCGTCGACACGGAGACGTTGCGTGCCCGTGCGGGTAATCTGAGGTCCCTGATTTTCAATATTGCCCGCAAGTCCGGCAATCTCAAGGGGGAGTACGTGCGCGACCTGAAGAACTTCGCCACGGAATACCATGAGATTGTCGAGACGATCTCAGAGAGGACGATCTCCGATGAGACAAGGCGGCTCAGTCTCGAGAACCGCAGACTTCGCCGCCAAGTGGAGGACCTTGAGAAAGAGGTGAAGGCTATGCGCCGGGATTTCTCCCAGAGGGACAAGTCCCCGGCACGGCCAGCCCTTCCCTCTCAAGACCCTGTGGGCATCTCGGCAAATCACCTGATGGGTGAAGTGTCGAAAATGGTGATGGATATGGCAGAGGAGCTTAAAGCATCCATGTGCCGAACTGTTGGCGATATGATTAACGCTCGACTGGCGGTGGTTGAGGAGCGCCTCCCACCAGCACCGGTCGTGCGACCTCCACTTGCCGCCGACAAGAGGAGACAGGAGGCAGCCAAGGCTGCAGTTGCCTCACCTGCACCTGCTCCGGCTCAGCCTCAGCCCGCTGCGGCTCCCAAGCCAAAGCGGACTAGGAAGGGAAAAGCGAAGGCGGCTCCGCAAGAGGCACCCCCCGCTGTGGCCGGCCCATCATCTGCTGCGACTCCGGCTGCCTCTGCCATTCGCGAGGGTCAGTGGAATGTGGTGGGCAGGAATAAAGGAAAAGGCAAGGGTAAGACATCCACGCCCGCCGCAGCCCGATCCCCTGCCCAACCCACCGTGAGACAGGCGCAGACGACACAAGCCCCAAAAAAGGCGCTAAATAAAAAATTGGTTAAGTTGACCCCCCCTCGCTCATCGGCTGTAGTGGTGACACTGCAGCCTGACGCTATCGTGCGGGGGTTCTCGTACAAGTCGGCCTTGTTGAAGGCAAGAGAGGTGGTCTCCTTGCCCGATTTGGGCATACCAGGTGTGTCCGTCCGGCAGACTGCCACAGGGGCGCGCATGCTCGAGCTGGCGGGAGCAAAAAGCGCCGAGGCCGCTGACCGTTTGGCGGCCAAGTTGACGGAGGCACTCGCGGGAGTGGCTGACGTGTCGAGGCCCACAAAATGTGCGGACCTCCGCATTGCAGGGCTCGATGACACCGTCACCCGCGAGGAGGTGGTGGCCGCAGTCGCGGCCAAGGGTGGCTGTGACCCGGCCCTGGTAAAAGCGGCCGAAATCCGCTTTGGGCCCAAAGGGACCGGGTCGGTAGTTGTCAAGTGTCCGATTGCGGCGGCAAAGGCGCTTGTCAGCGGAGGTCGTCTCCTCATCGGATGGAGCTCGGTGCAGGTCCGAGCTCTCGACGCACTCCCCATGCGCTGCTTCAAGTGCATGGGGATCGGGCACACGCGCCTGCTGTGCCCGTCCGATAAGGAGAGGGTGGACCTGTGCTTCCGGTGTGGTCGGCCGGGACACAAGGCCGCCGGATGTATGGCGGCGGCGCACTGCGTCGTGTGCGCCGAAGCGGGTCGGCCTTCGGGCCACACGATGGGCGGGAGGAGTTGCAACCCTCCCCCCATTAAAGCAAGGGCGGCACAAAGGACCCAGGCCGCCGTCGATAGCGGGAGGCGCGTAGCGCCAGAGGAAGCTGTAATGGAGCAATGAGTTCAGTCCTCCATCACAACTTCCTACAGGGGAACCTCAACCACTGCGCCGGGGCCCAGGACTTGCTCATGCAGTCCATGGCGCAGTGGGAGATTGACGTGGCGGTGGTTGCAGAGCCCTATTTTGTTTCTCCCCAGCCTAACTGGACCGGGGATACTGCTGGCTCTGTGGCCATAGTGGTTGCAGCGGGGTCTCGCTCGCGGCCGCTACAAGTGCGGGAAAGGGGGGTCGGATATGTGGCCGCCACCTGGGGGAACATGGCAGTTGTGGGAGTGTATGTCTCCCCCAACACTGGGCTTGCCAGTTTGGAGTCGTTTTTGAGGGGGCTCGGTCCGGTGATCCAGCGGTTGGCACCTCTCCCAGTTTTGGTCATGGGCGACCTGAATGCATGGTCGACCCTCTGGGGGAGCGTGTCAACGAACGTGAGGGGCCTAGCCGTCGAGGAATGGGCTGTCAGCTCCGGGATGTCCCCACTCAATCAGGGGACATCCTTCACGTGTGTGCGTAGGGCAGGGGGGTCCGTGGTGGACGTAACGTTTGCCACCCCTTCCCTCGCACGGCGCGTCCGGGGCTGGCGGGTGTTGAGTGAGGTGGAGACGATCTCGGACCACAAATACATTAGGTTCGAGGTCTCCACCTCCGACGGCTCGGCGGCGCCCAGTAGACGGGAGGGCCACGCC
The DNA here is from genome assembly GCA_947369235.1 of Udea olivalis. NCBI lineage: Eukaryota > Metazoa > Arthropoda > Insecta > Lepidoptera > Crambidae > Udea > Udea olivalis. The sequence continues at coordinate 22,441,270 of OX376347.1, forward strand.
TTTTTTCCGCGGTGGGCCCTCACCAAGCTGGATCCCGAGCTGGCCGAGGAGGCGGCCATAGTAGCGGCCTGGGGCGCGACCCCCACAACATCGGGGGTCGATGAGGCAGCGGGCTATTTTCGAGACCTAGTCTCGAAGGTCTGTGATGCCGCCATGCCCCGAATTCGAGGACCCCCTCCGCGGCGCCACCAGGTTTACTGGTGGTCCGCGGAAATTGCCCTATTGAGGGATATGTGCTCCCTTTCGAGGAGGGCGTATACGAGGGCCCTGAGGAGGAGCAATAGGGACCAGGAGAGGGAGGGCCAGCTGTACGTGGCTTATAAAGCCGACAAGAAGGCACTACAGCTGGCCATCTGGCAGGCCAAGTCCAGGGCGCGGGACGAAATGCTGGAGGGTCTGGACCGAGATCCATGGGGGAGGCCTTACCGCGCTGCGCGGGATAAACTGCGCTTCCAAGGCCCCCCCGTGATGGAGACCCTCCAGCCGGAGGTGTTAGAGCGGGTGGTAGAGGAGCTTTTCCCAGAGCCCCCACCGTTCACACCTCCGAGAATGACCTCTCGCACGAGAGCCCTGGACGGCGAGCCGATCCCACTAGTTTCCGACGAGGAGATAAAGACAGTGCTGGATCGGCTCAAGGGCAAGAAGAAGGCTCCTGGTCCCGACGGAGTGCCGGGCAGGGTCCTCGGCCTGGCCCTGAAGCACCTGGGGGAGCATCTTCGGGAAATTTTTAACGCCGCGCTAACATCAGCGCGGTTCCCGAAGCTGTGGAAGGAGGGACGGCTTTGCCTCCTACAGAAGGATGGAAGGCCCCCAGGTGTTGCCGGCGCGTATCGGCCGATTGTCCTGCTGGATGAGGCTGGGAAGGTCTTTGAGAGACTCCTCTCTTCCCGCCTCATCCAGCATTTAAATGAGAGGGGCCCAAACATTTCTGGCCAACAATTTGGGTTTAGGGCGGGGCGCAGCACCATAGACGCGCTGGCGCTACTTAAGGAGGTCACGGAGGTAGCAACCGCTCAGGGCGAGCGGTCGTTGGCGATAAGCCTGGATATCGCCAACGCCTTCAACAGTCTGCCTTTCGGCGTGATAAGGGAGGCGCTACAGTATTTTGAAGTGCCTACTTATCTCGGCAGACTGTTGGAGGACTACCTCCGAGGGCGGGAAGTCCTCTACGAGGGAGGAGGACGGTTGGTCCGCCGGCCGATGAGGTGTGGGGTTCCCCAGGGGTCCGTTTTAGGGCCCCTGTTATGGAACCTCGGTTATGACTGGGTGCTCCGCGGCGCGCTCCTTCCGAGGATGCGCGTCATATGTTACGCGGATGACACCCTAGTCATAGCGGGCGGTGACACATTTGCGGAGGCGAAGAGACTGGCAGAAGTCGGCGCCAGTCTAGTGGTCGGCCGCATTGAGGCGTTGGGCCTGAAGGTGGCCCTTAATAAGACCGAGGCCCTCCTCTTCCATGGTCCTCGGCAGGGGCCGCCTCCCGGCGCAGTAGTCCGCCTCAACGGCATCAATCTGAGGGTGAAGGCCCAGATGAAATATCTGGGTCTAGTGCTGGATGGGCGGTGGAATTTTGGGGCGCATTTTTCCAACCTCGCGCCCCGCTTAATCCGCACCGCGGGTGCTCTGGGCCGCCTCTTACCCAACGAGCGCGGCCCGGGCCAATCATGCCGGCGTCTCTACGCCGGCATACTTAAAAGCATGGCGCTCTACGGAGCGCCAATTTGGGCGGGAGCCCTCAACGCTAATAACAGGCGCCTGTTACGGGCGCCTCAGAGGCAAATAGCGTTGAGGGCTATACGGGGTTACCGTACGGTATCGGGGGGGGCTGCCTGTGTCCTGGCAGGCATGCCCCCCTGGGAGCTGGAGGCGGCCGTTCTTGCTGCTGTGTACCAGTCCCGCACAGCAGCGAGAGCGGGAGGAGGGCGCCCGTACTGGGACGATGTTGAGGGGGTGCGCCGGCGTGCGCGGAGCGCGCTGCTGCGGAGGTGGGCGGAGGACCTGGCCGAACCGCTCTATGGCCGACAAACCATAGAGGCGATCAGGCCGGTCCTCGACCAGTGGGTGCGTAGGGAGAAGAGGCCCCTTACGTACCGGCTGGTGCAGGTACTTTCCGGACACGGCTGTTTCGGGAAGTACCTGCATAACATCGCCCGGAGGGAGCCCACCCCGAGGTGCCACCAGTGCGACGCCGAGGAGGACACCGCCCAGCACACCCTTGAGGTGTGCCCTGCTTGGGCGGTGCAGCGTCGCACACTAGTGGATGTGGTCGGCACCGACCTCTCGCTCCCGGCCCTGATACGGGCCATGCTGGCGAGCGAGAGTGGATGGGGGGCGATGGTCTCCTTCTGCGAAGAGGTGATGTCGCAGAAGGAGACAGCGGAGAGGGCCCGGGAGGAAGATCCTCAGGCGGGCCCTCTCCGACGCAGACGGCGGGGAGTGAGGAGACGGCGGTTTGCACGCCTTCTCCACGCTCCCTGAAAGCAGCACCGGGGTGAAAGTCGGGGGGCTTTCACCCCATTGCACGGTGCTCCTGTCTGGGGGTGTCCCTGTATACCGGGACGCCCCTGCTGCGTGAGGAGGCCCGGCGTGAAGGCTGGGCCGTCCGCCAGGGACGGCATGGTAATCCGAACTAGGCACCATGTCGTCCCGTCAAGGCGATGAGGTATACCGGGGGTCTTTTAGTGGGTATGCCGTCACCGTTCGTGACGGAGAGTCCCACACTCCCCCGCTGCCCCACCCAGGCAGCGGGATAGTGCGTAATGCATTTTTCCCCCGCAAAAAAAAAAAAAAAAAAAAAAGGTTCTTGGGGCAGGGGGAGGCCCCATGTGATTTTGTAAGTGGTAATAGGCTTCTCGTGAGGTCAAATCAAAACTCTTGTGTTTTGATTTTTCGTGTATATTAGTGTTCTCAGCTCCCTGGCCGTCGAGGTATCTCCGGTTGCAGGTTGAGCGGGGCCTAATAACGCGCTCTCTTACTGTAGCTCTATTCTTGTTTTTTTTTTTTTTGTTTTTTTTTTGTGCTGTAATTATGTCCACCCGACGTAATTCAGCCAACTCTGTTGCGGGTCTCGCAGTCGAGGAAGCCTCGGTGGACGAGCTGGACCAGATGGTCACACGGGCGTTGCGTAGCTCACGCACCAAGAGGCCGGCGGGTTCGCCCATTTTTGCGTCTGAGGCTTCGGTCTCAGACAGTGAGGAGGTGGCCACGACGATACGGTCGACGGCACCAAAGAAGGCTTCGACCAAAAAGGTCGTAGCCAAAAAGGCCAAAAAGGCGGCGTCTGGCCCTGCGGCTAAAAAGGCGGCGGCCAAAAAGGCGGCAGTTGCCACTGCGGCCGAATTCCTCAGGGCCAAGGCGGCGCAAGTCGCCCTGAACCGCCTGGAGTCAAACTCCAACGCATCGCGGGAGGATGCACAAGAGGTGGAAGCCGAAGAGCCGGTCGACTTCACGCGGAACCCACTCCCCGAGGAATGCTCACTCGCGGAGCTTGACGCCGCTGTTGACACCGAGACTCTGCGTGCCCGGGCGGGTCATCTGAGGTCCCAGATATTCCACATTGCCCGAAAGTCCGGCAATCTCAAGGGGGAGTACGTGCGTGACCTAAAAAACCACGCCACGGAATACCACGAGATTGTCGAGACGATTGCGGAGCGGACGATCTCAGATGAAACACGGCGGCTCAGTCTCGAAAACCGGAGACTTCGCCGCCAAGTGGAGGACCTAGAGAAGGAAGTGAAAGCCATGCGCCGCGACTTCTCACAGAGGGACAAATCCCCGGTGCGGCCAGCTCTTCCCTGCCAAGTCCCGGTGGGCAACTCGGCCAATGACCTGATGGCCGAGATGTCCAAAATGGTCAAAGACATGGCGGAGGAATTGAAGGCCTCCATGTGCCGAACCTTCGGCGAAATGGTGAACGCCCGCTTGGCGGTGGTGGAGGAGCGCCTTCCGCCAGCACCAATCGTGCGTCCTCCACTGGCCGCCGACAAGAGGCGAGAGGAGGCAGCCAAGGCTGCAGTTGCCTCAGCTACACCAGCACCAGCCCAGTCTCAGCCTACTGCGGCTCCTAAGCCGAAACGGACGCGCAAGGGTAAAGCGAGGGTGGTTCCGCAACAAGCACCCCTCGCTGTTGCCGGCCCGTCGTCCGCAGTGACTCCGGCTGCCCCTGCCACCCGCGAGGGACAATGGAATGTGGTGGCTGGAAAAAAAGGGAAAGGCAAAGGCAAGGGGAAGACCTCCTCGCCCGCCGCTGCCCAACCCTCCGTTTCGGCAGCTGCACCCAAAAATGCAGCGAAGAAGAAGACGAAAAAAGCTGTGAAACTCACACCGCCAAAGTCCTCGGCTGTGATAATAACATTACAGCCGGAGGCAATTGAGAAGGGCGTAACATACGCAATGGCAATGAACCAGGCCAGGGAGAGCATAGCTCTGCCTGAGCTTGGCATTGCCAACATAAAAACTCGCACCACGGCCACGGGAGCCAGAATGCTCGAGCTGCCTGGTTCCCAAAGCGGGGATAAGGCTGACAACCTCGCGGAGAAAATCCGTGAGGTTTTAAAGGATGTCGCCACCGTCGCAAGGCCCACAAAGTGTGTGGATCTCCTGGTACGGGGCCTTGACGACTCGATCACTAAGGAGGAAGTGGTCACCGCTGTTGCGGCAAAGGGCGGCTGTGCCGGGGAACTTGTTAGGGCTGGGGAGATCCGCTCCGGCCCCGGTGGTACGGGCTCTATCACCGTTAAGTGCCCGGTGGCTGCGGCCAAAACAGTCGTGGAAACGGGACGCCTCCTCATTGGCTGGACCTCGGCCCAGGTGCGTGCTCTTGATGCCCTGCCCTTACGCTGTTTTAAGTGCATGGGCACGGGCCACACCCGCCAGACATGCCCCTCGCAAAAGGACCGGAGCGATTTATGCTTCCGGTGCGGGCGATCGGGGCATAAGGCCGAAAAGTGTACAGAAACACTTCGTTGTGCGATCTGTGCCGATGAGGGAAGGCCGTCAGGGCACGCAATGGGGGGAAGGAAATGTGTTCCTTCTCCTAAAAGAGGAACAATGGCCCCCAGGACCCAGGCCGCCACGAATGAGGAAGTGCGCCGCGCATCGGCGCCGCAGGAAATTGTAATGTCGGAATGAGTGTAAGCCGGCATTACAATTTCCTACAGACGAACACCAACCACTGCGCTGGAGCCCAGGACCTTCTCGTTCAAGCAATGGCGCAGTGGGAAGTGGATGTTGCGGTGGTGGCGGAGCCCTATTTTGTGCCTCCTCACCCACACTGGGCTGGGGATGTAAACGGCTCCATCGCTATTATAGCGAAGACGGGAAGCGCTGCCCGCCCTCTTGTTGTCAAGGAGAGGGGGTCGGGCTATGTGGCCGCCACTTGGGGGAGAGAATACGCCATTATCGGTGTCTATTACTCCCCCAATGGCACTCTGGCTGGTCTGGAGGTGCTTCTAGACACGCTAGGGCATGTCTTGCAGCGGATGGCACCCCTCCCTGTTATATTGATGGGGGACCTTAATTCTTGGTCCTCCTCGTGGGGAAGTGCCACCACCAACACCTGGGGCCGCACCGTCCAGAACTGGGCGGTCGATGCTGAATTGTCCCTCCTGAACCGGGGGACAGAACATACGTGCGTGCGATGGAATGGGGGGTCCGTGGTGGACATTTCGTTCGCCACCCCTTCTATCGCACGTCGCGTCCGGTGTTGGCGGGTCCTCAGCGAGGTGGAGACTCTATCGGATCACAAATACATCCAATTTGAGATCTCCACTTCACCTGACACAGCGGCCCCGGCCCGGCGGCGGGGACAGGCCTCCTTCCGGCGGTGGGCCTTGACTAGGCTCGACAAGGAGCTAGCGGAAGAGGCCGCAATAGTCCAGGCTTGGTGCTCGGCCCCTATCTCCTTGGAGGTCGACGAGACGGCCAGTGTATTTCGGGCCTCTCTTACGGAGGTGTGCGACGCATCCATGCCGAGGGTGAAGGGTGCAGCACCTCGGCGGCAGGTGTACTGGTGGTCCGAAGAAATCGCGGACCTCCGGAGCACCTGCCAACGGTCTAGAAGGGCGTATGGCCGCAGTCGGCGTCGTGCCAACCGCGACCCAGTAGTCGAGGGCCAGCTGTATGCCACCTACTGTTCTGACAGAAAGGCGCTACAGCTGGCCATAAGCCAAGCCAAGGCTCAGGCTCGGGAGGAGCTCCTGGAGGGTTTAAACCGTGACCCATGGGGCAGGCCCTATCGCGCAGCACGTAATAAGCTGCGCAATCAAGGGCCCTCGGTCATCGAGACCCTCCAGCCTGAACTGCTGGAAAGGGTGGTGCAGGAGTTGTTTCCGGACTGTCAGGAACACTTCCCACCACCCATGGCTCCTCCCACTGGGAGGTCGAATGAAGCCGAGCCTCTTGCGCCGCCTGTCACTGAAGAGGAACTGGGGACGGCGGCCGCAAGCCTCAGGCTCAAAAAGAAGGCCCCTGGACCCGACGGGGTCCCGGGAAAAGTTTTGGGGATAGCGCTCCGGCACCTGCACGAGCAGCTGCGGGAACTGTTCAACGTTGCTATTGCACGAGGGCAGTTCCCCAAAATATGGAAGGAGGGCCGCCTCTGTCTCTTACAGAAGGAGGGGCGGTCGCCTGACACTGCTGGGGCCTATCGCCCGATTGTCCTGCTGGATGAATCCGCGAAACTCTTTGAACGCATCATTGCGTCGCGGATCATCCAGCACATGACGGACATTGGGCCTGATCTGTCATGTAATCAGTTTGGATTCAGGGCAGGGCGATCAACCATCGACGCTCTCCAGGCCCTGAAAGCCGCGACGCTTGAGGCGTCCGCGAGAGGAGAAAGGTCATTGACGGTGTCACTGGACATCGCCAATGCCTTTAATAGCTTGCCCTATGGCACTATAGCGGAGGCGCTACGATTTTTCAATGTGCCTCCATATATAGGGCGCCTGATAAAGAGTTACCTCACAAACCGTGAGGTACTCTACGTGGGCCCCGACGGAAGTATCCACCGTCGGGCAATGACGTGTGGGGTTCCTCAGGGGTCCGTTTTGGGACCCCTATTATGGAATATGGGCTACGACTGGGTTCTGCGGGGCACGCTCCTTCCACGGACGCGGAGGAACCTACAATGAGGCAGCAAGGCTAATAGAGGTAGCCACCAGCCTTGTTGTGGGGCGAATTGAGGCGCTGGGGTTGAAGGTCGCCCTGCAAAAAACCGAGGCCCTTCTTTTCCACGGGCCTCGGAGGGGACCTCCCCCTGGTGCAAAAATACGCCTCAATGGCGTAGAGGTGAAGGTGGGGGCCCACATGAAGTACTTGGGCCTCCTACTTGACGGGCGGTGGCGTTTTGGCGAACATTTTAGCAGGCTCGCCCCACGCCTTATTAATGCCGCGAGTGCTTTGGGCCGCCTTCTTCCCAACCAAGGCGGCCCGGACACCACATGCCGGCGACTTTACGCCGGCATTGTGCGAAGCATCGCCCTCTACGGCGCACCGGTGTGGGCAGATGCCCTTAACGTCGCCAACAACCGCATGCTGCGGAAAGCGCAGCGTGTGGTGGCGACCAGGGCGGTGCGTGGATACCGCACCATATCCACGGGGGCTGCCTGCGTTTTAGCCGGCACGCCCCCGTGGGAGTTAGAGGCCGGGGTCCTCGCTGCGGTATACGATTACCGTGCAGCAGCGAGGGCCAGAGGACAGCGCCTAGCCTCCGAGGAGGTAGGGCGAGTGCGCGAGTTAGCTCAAAATGAGCTAATTTGGCGGTGGCAGGACGAGCTTGAGCGGCCACGATACGGTACACGTACCATCGACGCCATCAGGCCCGTCCTCCGTAGGTGGTGTCGAAGGGGGTTCGGCGCGCTCACCTTCCGGCTGGTGCAGGTGCTCTCTGGGCATGGCTGTTTCGGCCAATACCTGCACCAGATAGCCGGAAGAGAGCCAACCCCCGTGTGCCACGAATGTGGCGCACTCGAGGACGATGCCCAGCACACCCTCGAGGTGTGTCCGGCCTGGGAGGTGCAGCGCAGCACACTGGTTGCTGCAACAGGCCGGGACCTCTCGCTCCCAAGAGTAATTCCAGCTATGCTCGAGAGCGAGAGGTCGTGGGAGGCGGTGGTCTCCTTCTGTGAAGAGGTTATGACACGGAAGGAGACCGCGGAGAGGGCCAGGGAGGACGATCCTCTAGCGGCCCCTCTCCGACGCAGACGACTGGGAGCCTGGAGAAGGCGGTTCGCCCACCTTCTCCCAGTTCCCTAGGACACCAGCGGGTGAGACCGGGGGGTCTCACTCGCATTACACGGTGTCCCTGTCTGGGGGGTATCTGTTGTGTATCAAGATACCCCCCCGTGGCGTGAGGAGGCCCGGCAGTGGCTGTGCCGACCGCTTGGAACGATGTGGCCGAAATCCTTAGGGAATCCCACATCGTCCCGCTAAAAGCGAAGCGGGATACACCGGGGTATTTTTAGTGGGTATGCCGCCGGCTTCACCGGCGGAGAGTCCCACACTCCCCCACCGCTCACCCAGGCGGTGGGATAGTGCGTAATGCATTTTTACCCCGTTAAAAAAAAAAAAAAAAAAAAAAAAAAAAAAAAAAAAAAAAAAAAAAAAAAAAGGTTCTTGGGGCAAGACGAGGCAAGCTAAAGTGCCGAATCTCCGCCCCGCACGCTCGGCGGCAGTAGTGATTACGCTACAGCCAGAAGCCGAGAAGCGGGGCGTGACGTACTCTAGCGTCATCTCGCAGGCTAAAGCCAGCATCAGCTTGGCAAGCCTCGGGATTGAGTCCGTGCGCTTTAAGCGAGCAGCCACCGGAGGCGCCATTTTGGAGCTGCCGGGCGCTGCAGAGACAGATGGTAGGGCGGACTCTCTGGCTTCCAAGCTACGAGAGGTCCTCAAGGCGGACGACGTTCGAGTTTCCCGACCTGTGAAGTGTGCAGAACTGCGCATTTCTGAGTTGGATGACTCCGTCACCGCTGAGGAAGTCGCAGCCGCTGTCGCTAAGACTGGGGCGTGCTCGGTGGAGTCCGTGAAGACGGGCGAGATCCGCCGAGACAGGAGGGGGCAAGGCGCCTGCTGGGCACGTTGCCCCGTGGCGGTGGCCAAAAAACTGGTGGACGGTGCTCGTCTGCTGGTTGGTTGGACATCGGCGCGGGTCAAGCTGCTGGAGGTCAGAGAGCTGCGTTGTTTCCGGTGTCTCGAGAAGGGACACGTCCGGAGCAAGTGCGGCTCGGAAGTTGATCGTAGCAGTCAGTGCTACCGTTGCGGTCAGCTAGGCCATCTGGCGCGTGCCTGTGAGGCGGCGCCGCACTGCACGGTGTGCGCAGTGGCTGGCAAGAACGCCAGTCACAAGGTTGGGGGCAAAGCCTGCAAAGCCCCTAAACCTAAAACTCGCGGTCGGCAGGCTGCCACCGAGGCCACGGCTCGGTCGCAGCTGGCCCGCTCCGAGCCACTCGGCGATGAGGAGATGCAAACTGCACCTCCTTAAAATGGCACTTAGATTCCTCCAGGGGAATCTCAACCACTGCGCCAGAGCTCAGGACCTGTGGGTCCAGGGTCTGGCGGAGAGGTTGATAGCCATAGCGGTAGTGGCTGAACCGTACTACATCCCGCCCGATTGGGTTTCGGATGTGGACGGCACAGCGGCCATTGCCACCCGAGTGGCTAACGGCGCCCCCCCTTTTCAGAGGATTGAAAAGGGGCACGGATGGGTTGCGGCTGAGTTGGGAGACACCCTGGTTATCGGGGTGTATTTCTCTCCTAACCGGCCTCTCGCTCAATTTGAGAGTTTTCTCTCCGAGTTGGAGGCTGTGATCGGCCGCAATCGTTCGCTCCAAGTGCTGGTCGCTGGGGATTTCAATGCCAAGTCCTTGGTATGGGGATCTCCAGCGACAGATGTGCGTGGAGAGGCGCTCGAGGAGTGGGCAGTCGCTTCTGGCATGACTGTCTTGAATCGGGGTTCGGTAGACACCTGTGTGCGCATGCGGGGAGGGTCCATCGTGGACTTGACGTTCGCGACTCCTTCGCTAGCACGACGTGTCCAGGGCTGGGAAGTGCTGGAGGGTGTGGAGACGTTGTCGGACCACCGGTATATCCGGTTCGACGTTTCTACGCTACCGGCAATTCATACCGGTCCAAGCCGTTCTACCCGGCATAGAGACAGTCCGAGATGGGCTTTGAAGCGACTCGACCGCGAGAAGTTGGAGTGTGCGGCTATCGTCCAGGCATGGGTGCCTGTGCCGGATGGGCCTGCTGAGGTGGAGGATGAGGCCGAATGGTTCCGGGAGGCGCTGTCGCAAATTTGCGACGCGGCCATGCCCCGGGCCGGGCCTATCCCTCCTAAGCGGCAGGTATACTGGTGGTCCGCAGACCTCGCGAGCTTGCGCTTTGCGTGCGTGAGGGCGAGACGCCAGTATTCCCGGTACCGTCGCAGACGCACCCGGATTGAGGACGATGAGGCCCGCCTTTATGACGCCTATAGAGAGGCGAAAAAGGCGCTCAAGGTCGCGATCAACAGAGCCAAGTCCAGGGCAAGGGAGGAGTTTCTTGAGACTCTAAATGCGGATCCGTGGGGAAGGCCGTACAGGTTGGCGTTGAGTAAGCTCCGCCCCTGGGCACCCCCGGTTACGCAGAGTCTCTCTCCTCCCTTGCTCCACGACGTCGTCCAGGCTCTGTTCCCGACCCGAGGAGAGCACACTCCGCCAGTGATGACGCCACCCACAGGTGTGAGAGTAGGTGTAGACGAGGTCCCTGCCGTGTCCGACGTTGAGTTTGATGCGGCAGTCTCGCGGCTACGGGCCAAGAGTACGGCTCCTGGTCTAGACGGCATACCCGGCCGCGCTTGGGTTCTGTCCCTTGAGTGGCTGGGGCCGAGACTGCAGAGCCTGTATTCGGCCTGTCTGTCGCAGGGACGTTTTCCGCGCCAGTGGAAAACGGGGAAGCTCGTCCTACTGAGGAAGGAGGGTCGACCATCTGACTCCCCCTCGGCCTACCGCCCGATTGTGCTGCTCGACGAGGTTGGGAAACTTCTCGAGCGCATAATTGCTGGCCGCCTGATTGGGCACCTCGAGGAGGTGGGGCCGGACTTGGCAGACTGCCAGTACGGCTTTAGGCGTCGTCGGTCCACGGTTCACGCGATCCTCCGCGTGAAGGACATCGCCAGGGAGGCGATGTCGCAGGGTCAAGTGGTGTTGGCCGTATCTCTTGATATAGCCAACGCCTTCAACACCCTGCCGTGGACCTGCATAAAGGAGGCACTACGGCACCACGGTGTCCCCCTTTATTTACGGCTCATCTTGGAAGACTACCTGACAGAGAGGTATGTCGAGTTCCCGGGGCGCGATGACTGGCAGCGTCATCCCATGTCGTGCGGTGTTCCACAGGGTTCGGTTCTTGGACCACTCCTGTGGAACATTGGTTATGACTGGGTGCTGCGAGCAGTCAACCTCCAGGGCGTCGAAGTAACTTGTTACGCCGACGATACCCTGGTAACGGCGAGAGGGAACAACTTCCGGGATGCAGCCGTCCTTGCCACAGCAGGCGTGGCGGAAGTCGTCGGCAGAATCCGACGCCTAGGGCTACACGTGGCCCTAGAAAAATCCGAGGCGACCTGTTTTCACGGGCCTCGGAGAGGACCTCCAGCCGGTTCGGCTATCCAGGTGGGTGGAGTCCAGATCCGTGTCGAGTCGACCATGAAGTACCTTGGATTGGTCCTCGACAGTCGCTGGAACTTCCACGCCCATTTTAAGCGCTTGGCGCCTAAACTGGTGCGAACGGCGGCCGCGTTAGGCAGATTGCTGCCCAACATCGCGGGGCCGAAGGCTTCTTGCCGGAGGCTTTACGCGGGAGTTGTGCGGTCCATGGCCCTGTACGGCTCACCTGTCTGGGCCGACATCCTGACAAGCCGGTGTATCGCCGAACTGCGGAGACCGCAGCGGGCGATGGCAGTCAGGATCATACGGGGCTACCGCACAATTTCCTACGAGGCGGCCTGTGTGCTGGCCGGCACACTCCCCTGGGACCTTGATGCGAGGACCCTCTCGGCGGTGTTTCACTACCGGGAGGAGGCGCGTCGTTCCACAGTCCACGGGGTTACCCCAAGCCAGGTTTCATCCTGGCTGGAAGAGTTCCGCACACTTGCTGTGGAGCTCTGGGATGTGCGGCTCGCGGATCCCGGATCGGGCCATCGCACGATCCAGGCAATCCGCCCTGTCCTCACGCAGTGGTTGAATCGGCGTCACGGCGCCGTAACGTACCGTCTGACGCAGATACTCACGGGGCACGGCTGCTTCGGGAGTTATCTGTGCCGGATCGGACGAGAGGCTAGCGATGCCTGTCACCACTGTGACGCCAGCGAGGACACGGCTCAGCACACGCTGGAGGTGTGCCCAGCTTGGGCAAACGAGCGCGAGACGCTCACCGCCTCGATCGGGCGCGACCTCTCGCTGCCATCCGTGGTTTCTGCCATGGTGGCGAGCGCGAGCTCGTGGGATGCGGTGCTCTCCTTCTGCGACGCCGTTGTGTCGCAGAGGGAGAGCGCCGAGCGCCAGCGCGAGCTGGACAATCCCGCCCGACGTCGGAGGCGAGGCCGCCGGGATGGTGGTGCGTAATCCCGGCGGTTCCCTGCGGTTAGGGGACGAGAATACTACCGAGGTATCCCTGCCTGTCGTAAGAGGCGACTAAAAGGGCCCTTGGGGTCGCGAAGCGCACGCGGGGGGGCCTGCGTGTGTTTCGGTTTGCGATCCCGAGGAAGACGGTAACGCGTGTCTTCGGACACAGTGGTCTGTGTTATCGTGCACTGGAGTTGAGCTTGCTCCTCCCGAGGCTGGCTGCCAGGCGGCCTTGCGCGCCGAAGGGTCCTGCGAGGAGTCTCTCCCTCGTTGGGGATCCCGGGTCCCTTCCATTCTGCGCCGAAGATGACCAACGTCAGGTTTTAGTGGGTAGGGGTCTCTGTTTTCCCAGGAGTTCCGAGTCCCACATATCCCAGGTGTCCCGAACCCAGGGCCTTGGGAATGCCTAAATGCATTTCCTGACGCAAAAAAAAAAAAAAAAAAAAAAAAAAAAAAAAAAAAAAAAAAAAAAAAAAAAGGTTCTTGGGGCAGGGGGGAGGCCCCATGAGTGTTTTTACGAGTATCTAGTACGTCCCCGTCGTCTCCCCTGGCTCTCCCAGTCCTGGTTACGGTAACGCAGTGCCAGGCTGGTGACCAAATCTAGATACTCTGGGGCAACCTTGCGGTTTTAGCTTACTAGTGTTCCCAGCTCCCTGGCCGTCGAGGTATCTCCGGTTTCAGGTTGAGCGGGCCCTAATAGGCTTCCTGTGAGGTTAATTCAACACTCTCGTGTTTTGATTTTTCTGTCACACGGGCGTTGCGCAGCTCACGCACTAAGAGGCCAGCGGGTTCGCCCATTTTTGCGTCTGAGGCTTCGGTCTCAGACAGTGAGGAGGTGGCCACGACAACACGGTCGTCGGCACCTAAAAAGGCTACGGCCAAAAAGGTCGTAGCTAAAAAGGCGAAAAAAGCGGCGTCTGGCCCTGCGGCCAAAAAGGCGGCGGCCAAAAAGGCGGCAGTTGCCACTGCGGCCGAATTTCTGAGGGCCAAGGCGGCGCAAGTCGCCCTGACCCGCCTGGAGTCGAACTCGAACGCATCTCGCGAAGATGCGCAAGAGGTGGAAGCCGACGAGCCTGTCGACTTCACGCGGAACCCACTCCCCGAGGAATGCTCACTCGCGGAGTTGGACGCAGCCGTCGACACGGAGACGTTGCGTGCCCGGGCGGGTAATCTGAGGTCCCTGATTTTCAATATTGCCCGCAAGTCCGGCAATCTCAAGGGGGAGTACGTGCGCGACCTGAAGAATTTCGCCACGGAATACCACGAGATTGTCGAGACGATCGCAGAGAGGACGATCTCCGATGAGACAAGGCGGCTCAGTCTCGAGAACCGCAGACTTCGCCGCCAAGTGGAGGACCTTGAGAAAGAGGTGAAGGCTATGCGCCGGGATTTCTCCCAGAGGGACAAGTCCCCGGCGCGGCCAGCCCTTCCCTCTCAAGACCCTGTGGGCATCTCGGCAAATCACCTGATGGGCGAGATGTCCAAGATGGTGAAGGAGATGGCGGAGGAACTCAAAGCCTCCATGTGCCGCACAGTGGGGGAAATGATTAGCGCTCGTATAGCGGTGGTTGAGGAGCGCCTTCCTCCCGCAAAAATCGTGCGGCCTCCACTTGCCGCCGACAAGAGGAGAGAGGAGGCAGCCAAGGCTGCAGTTGCCTCATCTGTACCTGCACCGGCTCAGCCTCAACCCACTGCAGCTCCCAAGCCGAAGCGGACTCGGAAGGGCAAAGCGAGGGTGGTTCCGCAACAGGCACCCCTCGCTGTCGCCGGCCCGTCGTCCGCGGTGACTCCGGCTGCCCTGACCACACGCGAGGGACAATGGAATGTGGTGGTTGGGAATAAGGGGAAAGGCAAAGGCAAGGGGAAGACCTCCACGCCCGCCGCAGCCCGAACCCCTGCCCAACCCTCCGTCAGACAGGCGCAGTCGACACCAGCGCCAAAACAGACGCAAAATAAAAAGGCGGTCAAGTTGACCCCCCCTCGCTCATCGGCTGTAGTGGTGACACTGCAGCCCGACGCCATCGAGCGGGGATTCACCTACAAGTCGGCCTTGTTGAAGGCAAGGGAGGTGGTGTCGTTGCCCGACTTGGGCATACCAGGAGTCACCGTCCGGCAGACGGCCACAGGAGCCCGCATGCTCGAGTTGGCGGGGGCTAAAAGCGCCGAGGCCGCTGACCGTCTGGCGGCCAAGCTGACGGAGGCGCTTAGTGGAGTGGCCGCTGTGTCACGGCCCACAAAATGCGTCGACCTCCGCATCGCTGGGCTTGACGATACCGTCACCCGCGAGGAGGTGGTGGCCGCAGTTGCGGCCAAGGGTGGCTGTGACCCGGCCCTGGTCAAGGCGGCCGAAATCCGCTTTGGGCCCAAAGGGACCGGGTCGGTCGTTGTCAAGTGTCCGATTGCGGCGGCAAAGGCGCTTGTCAGCGGAGGTCGTCTCCTCATCGGATGGAGTTCGGTGCAGGTCCGAGCTCTAGACGCACTCCCCATGCGCTGCTTCAAGTGCATGGGGATCGGGCACACGCGCCTGCTGTGCCCGTCCGATAAGGAGAGGGTGGACCTGTGCTTCCGGTGTGGTCGGCCGGGGCACAAGGCCGCCGGATGTATGGCGGCGGCGCACTGCGTCGTGTGTGCCGAAGCGGGTCGGCCTTCGGGCCACACGATGGGCGGGAGGAGTTGCAACCCTCCCCCCACTAAAGCAAGGGCGGCACCAAGGACCCAGGCCGCCGCCGATAGCGGGAGGTGCGTAGCGCCAGCGGAAGCTGTAATGGAGCAATGAGTTCAGTCCTCCATTACAGCTTCTTACAGGGGAACCTCAACCACTGCGCCGGGGCCCAGGACTTGCTCATGCAGTCCATGGCGCAGTGGGAGATTGACGTAGCGGTGGTTGCAGAGCCCTATTATGTTTCCCCCCAGCCTAATTGGGCTGGGGATATATCTGGCTCTGTGGCCATAGTGGTCGCAGCGGGGCCTCGCTCGCGGCCGCTACAAGTGCGGGAAAGGGGGGCCGGATATGTGGCCGCCACCTGGGGGAACATGGCAGTTGTGGGAGTGTATGTCTCCCCCAACACTGGGCTTGCCAGTTTAGAGTCCTTTTTGAGGGGGCTCGGTCCGGTGATCCAGCGGTTGGCACCTCTCCCAGTTTTGGTCATGGGCGACCTGAATGCATGGTCGACCCTCTGGGGGAGCGTGTCAACGAACGTGAGGGGCCTAGCCGTCGAGGAATGGGCTGTCAGCTCCGGGATGTCCCCACTCAATCAGGGGACATCCTTCACGTGTGTGCGTAGGGCCGGGGGGTCCGTGGTGGACGTAACGTTTGCCACCCCTTCCCTCGCACGGCGCGTCCGGGGCTGGCGGGTGCTGAGTGAGGTGGAGACGATCTCGGACCACAAATATATTAGGTTCGAGGTCTCCACCTCCGACGGCTCGGCGGCGCCGAGTAGGCGGGAGGGCCACGCATTTTTCCCGCGGTGGGCCCTCACCAAGCTGGATCCCGAGCTGGCCGAGGAGGCGGCCATAGTGGCGGCCTGGGGCGCGACCCCCACAACATCGGGGGTCGATGAGGCGGCGGGCCATTTTCGAGACCTCGTCTCAAAGGTCTGCGATGCCGCCATGCCCCGAATTCAAGGACCCCCTCCGCGGCGCCACCAGGTTTACTGGTGGTCCGCGGAAATTTCCCGATTGAGGGATATGTGCTCCCTTTCGAGGAGGGCGTATACGAGGGCCCTGAGGAGGAGTAACAGGGACCAGGAGAGGGAAGGCCAGCTGTACGTGGCTTATAAAGCCGATAAGAAGGCACTACAGCTGGCCATCTGGCAGGCCAAGTCCAGGGCGCGGGACGAAATGCTGGAGGGTCTGGACCGAGATCCATGGGGGAGGCCTTACCGCGCTGCGCGGGATAAACTGCGCTTCCAAGGCCCCCCCGTGATGGAGACCCTCCAGCCGGAGGTGTTAGAGCGGGTGGTAGGGGAGCTTTTCCCAGAGCCCCCACCGTTCACACCTCCGAGAATGACCTCTCGCACGAGAGCCCTGGACGGCGAGCCGATCCCACTAGTTTCCGACGAGGAGATGGAGACAGTGCTGGATCGGCTCAAGGGCAAGAAGAAGGCTCCTGGTCCCGACGGAGTGCCGGGCAGGGTCCTCGGCCTGGCCCTGAAGCACCTGGGGGAGCAGCTTCGGGATATTTTTAACGCCGCGCTAACATCAGCGCGGTTCCCGAAGCTGTGGAAGGAGGGGCGGCTTTGCCTCCTACAGAAGGATGGTAGGCCCCCAGGTGTTGCCGGCGCGTATCGGCCGATTGTACTGCTGGATGAGGCTGGGAAGGTCTTTGAGAGACTCCTCTCTTCCCGCCTCATCCAGCATTTAAATGAGAGGGGCCCAAACATTTCTGGCCAACAATTTGGATTTAGGGCGGGGCGCAGCACCATAGACGCGCTGGCGCTACTTAAGGAGGTCACGGAGGTAGCAACCGCTCAGGGCGAGCGGTCGTTGGCGATAAGCCTGGATATCGCCAACGCCTTCAACAGTCTGCCGTTCGGCGTGATAAGGGAGGCGCTTCAGTATTTTGAAGTGCCTACTTATCTCGGCAGACTGTTGGAGGACTACCTCCGAGGGCGGGAAGTCCTCTACGAGGGAGGAGGACGGTTGGTCCGCCGGCCGATGAGGTGTGGGGTTCCCCAGGGGTCCGTTTTAGGGCCCCTGTTGTGGAACCTCGGTTATGACTGGGTGCTCCGCGGCGCGCTCCTTCCGAGGATGCGCGTCATATGTTACGCGGATGACACCCTAGTCATTGCCGGAGGCAAATCCTTCCCGGAGGCGAAAAGACTGGCAGAAGTCGGCGCCAGTCTGGTGGTTGGCCGCATCGAGGCGTTGGGCCTGAAGGTGGCCCTTAATAAGACCGAGGCTCTCCTCTTCCATGGGCCTCGGCAGGGGCCGCCTCCCGGTGCGGTGGTCCGCCTCAACGGCGTGAATGTGAGGGTGGAGGCCCAGATGAAATATCTGGGCCTAGTATTGGATGGGCGGTGGAATTTTAGAGCGCATTTTTCCCGCCTCGCGCCCCGCCTAATCCGCACCGCGGGTGCTCTGGGCCGCCTCTTACCCAACGAGCGCGGCCCGGGCCAGTCATGCCGGCGTCTCTACGCCGGCATACTTAAAAGTATGGCGCTCTACGGAGCGCCAATCTGGGCGGGGGCCCTCAACGCTGAAAACAGGCGCCTGTTACGGGCGCCTCAGAGGCAAATAGCGTTGAGGGCCATACGGGGTTACCGTACGGTATCGGGGGGGGCTGCCTGTGTCCTAGCAGGCATGCCCCCCTGGGAACTGGAGGCGGACGTTCTTGCTGCTGTGTACCAGTCCCGCACAGCAGCGAGAGCGGGTGGAGGGCGCCCGTACTGGGATGAAGTTGAGGGGGTGCGCCGGCGTGCGCGGAGCGCGCTGCTGCGGAGGTGGGCGGAGGACCTGGTCAACCCGCTCTATGGTCGAGAAACCATAGAGGCGATCAGGCCAGTCCTCGACCAGTGGGTGCGTAGGGAGAAGAGGCCCCTTACGTACCGGCTGGTGCAGGTACTTTCCGGACACGGCTGTTTCGGGAAGTACCTGCATAACATCGCCCGGAGGGAGCCCACCCCGAGGTGCCACCAGTGCGACGCCGAGGAGGACACCGCCCAGCACACCCTTGAGGTGTGCCCTGCTTGGGCGGTGCAGCGTCGCACATAAGTGGATGTGGTCGGCACCGACCTCTCGCTCCCGGCCCTAATACGGGCCATGCTGGCGAGCGAGAGTGGATGGGAGGCGATGGTCTCCTTCTGCGAAGAGGTGATGTCGCAGAAGAAGACAGCGGAGAGGGCCCGGGAGGAAGATCCTCAGGCAGGCCCTCTCCGACGCAGACGGCGGGGAGTGAGGAGACGGCGGTTTGCACGCCTTCTCCCCGCTCCCTAAAGCAGCACCGGGGTGAAAGCCGGGGGGCTTTCACTCCATTGCACGGTGCTCCTGTCTGGGGGTGTCTCCGTATACCGGGACGCCCCTGCTGCGTGAGGAGGCCCGGCGTGAAGGCTGGGCCGTCCGCCAGGGACGGCATGGTAATCCGAACTAGGCACCATGTCGTCCCGTCAAGGCGATGAGGTATACCGGGGGTCTTTTAGTGGGTATGCCGTCACCGTTAGTGACGGAGAGTCCCACACTCCCCCGCTGCCCCACCCAGGCAGCGGGATAGTGCGTTATGCATTTTTCCCCCGCAAAAAAAAAAAAAAAAAAAAAAAAAAAAAAAAAAAAAAAAAAAAAAGGTTCTTGGGGCAGGGGGAGGCCCCATGAGTGTTTTTACGAGTATCTAGTACGTCCCCGTCGTCTCCCCTGGCTCTCCCAGTCCTGGTTACGGTAACGCAGTGCCAGGCTGGTGACCAAATCTAGATACTCTGGGGCAACCTTGCGGTTTTAGCTTACTAGTGTTCCCAGCTCCCTGGCCGTCGAGGTATCTCCGGTTTCAGGTCGAGCGGGCCCTAATAGGCTTCTCGCGAGGTGATTTTCTTTCTAGAAAATCAACACTCTTTGTTTATTAGTGTTCTCAGCTCCCTGGCCGTCGAGGTATCTCCGGTTGCAGGTTGAGCGTGGCCTAATAACGCACTCTTTGTTGTGACATTGTTCTTGTTTTGTGTTTTCGTTTTGTCTGCAATTATGTCTACCCGGCGTAATTCAGCCAACTCACTCGAGGGTCTCGCAGTCGAGGTAAACTCGGCCGATGAGCTGGACCAGATGGTTACGCGGGCGTTGCGTAGCCAACGGCCTAAGAGGCCGGCGGGTTCGCCCATTTTTGCGTCTGAGGCTTCGGTCTCAGACAGTGAGGAGGTGGCCACGACAACACGGTCGTCGGCACCGAAAAAGGCTACGGCCAAAAAGGTCGTAGCCAAAAAGCCTAAAAAGGCGGCGTCTGGCCCTGCGGCCAAAAAGGCGGCGGCCAAAAAGGCGGCAGTTGCCACTGCGGCCGAATTTTTGAGGGCCAAGGCCGCGCAAGTCGCCTTGACCCGCCTTGAGTCTAACTCCAACGCATCTCGCGAAGATGCACAGGAGGTGGAGGCCGACGAGCCTGTCGACTTCACGCGGAACCCACTCCCCGAGGAATGGTCACTCGCGGAGTTGGACGCAGCCGTGGACACTGAGATGTTGCGTGCCCGGGCGGGCAATCTGAGGTCGCTGATCTTTCAAATTGCCAGAAAGTCCGGCAATCTTAAGGGTGAGTACGTGCGTGACCTAAAAAACCACGCAACGGAATACCACGAGATTGTCGAGACGATCGCAGAGAGGACGATCTCCGATGAGACAAGGCGGCTCAGTCTCGAGAACCGCAGACTTCGCCGCCAAGTGGAGGACCTAGAGAAGGAGGTGAAAGCCATGCGCCGGGATTTCTCTCAGAGGGACAAATCCCCGGTGCGGCCAGCTCTTCCCTGCCAAGTCCCGGTGAGCAACTCGGCCAATGACCTGATGGCCGAAATGTCCAAAATGGTCAAAGTCATGGCGGAGGATTTGAAGGCCTCCATGTGCCGAACCTTCGGCGATATGGTGAACGCCCGCTTGGCGGTGGTTGAGGAGCGCCTCCCACCAGCACCAATCATGCGTCCTCCACTGGCCGCTGACAAGAGGCGAGAGGAGGCAGCCAAGGCTGCAGTTGCCTCATCTGCTCCGGCTCAGCCTCAGCCCGCTGTGGCTCCTAAGCCAAAGCGGACTAGAAAGGGAAGAGCTAAGGCGGATCCGCAAGCTGTACCCCTCGCTGTGGCCGGGCCGTCATCTGCTGTGACTGCGGCTGCCTCTGTCATCCGCGAGGGGCAGTGGAATGTGGTGGGTGGAAACAAAGGAAAAGGCAAAGGCAAGGGGAAGACCTCCACGCCCGTCGCAGCCCGAACCTTTGCCCAATCCTCCGTGTCGGCAGCTGCACCTAAAACTGTGGCAAAAAACAAGACGGCGCCGCCTAAGCAAAAAGCGAAGAAGCTCACACCGCCAAAGTCCTCGGCTGTGATAATCAAATTGCAGCCCGAGGCAATTGAAAAGGGCGTGACCTATGCTATGGCTCTAAATCAAGCAAGGGAGAGCATAGCTCTGACTGAACTTGGCATTGCCAACATTAAAACCCGCACTACAGCCACGGGAGCCAGAATGCTCGAGCTGTCTGGCTCCCAAAGCGGGAACAAGGCTGATAACCTCGCGGAGAAGATCCGCAAGGTATTGAAAGATGTTGCCACCGTCGCGAATCCCACAAAGTGTGTGGATCTTCTTATCAGGGGCCTCGACGACTCTATTACAAAGGAGGAAGTGGTCGCCGCTATTTCAGCAAAAGGCGGCTGTGCTGCGGAGCTTGTTAGGGCTGGGGAGATCCGCTCCGGCCCTGGAGGTACGGCGTCCATCACGATTAAATGTCCAGTGGCAGCGGCCAAAATAGTCGTGGAAGCAGGACGCCTCCTTGTTGGCTGGACCTCGGCCCAGGTGCGTGCCTTAGATGCCCTGCCTCTACGCTGCTTTAAGTGCATGGGCACGGGCCACACCCGCCTGACATGCCCCTCGCAAAAGGACCGGAGCGATCTATGCTTCCGGTGCGGGCGATCGGGGCATAAGGCTGAAAAGTGCACGGAGACACCCCGTTGTGCAATCTGTGCTGATGAGGGAAGGCCGTCAGGGCACGCAATGGGGGGAAGGAAATGTGTTCCTGCCCCTAAAAGAGGATCAATGGCCCCCAGGACCCAGGCCGACTCAAATGCGGGAGTGCGCCGTGCATCGGCGCCAGAGGAAACTAAAATGTCGGAATGAGTATAAGCCGGCATTACAATTTCCTACAGATTAATACCAACCACTGCGCCGGAGCCCAGGACCTTTGTGTTCAAGCAATGGCGCAGTGGCAAGTGGATGTTGCGGTTGTGGCGGAGCCCTACTTAATACCTCCCCAACCACACTGGGCTGGGGATGTCAATGGTTCCGTCGCCATAGTTGCAAAGACGGGCAGCTCTGCCCGCCCCCTCACTGTGAAAGAAAGGGGGTCGGGTTATGTGGCAGCCACCTGGGGGAGAGAATACGCCATAATTGGTGTCTATTTCTCCCCTAATGGCACTTTGGCAGGCCTAGAAGTGTTTCTGGACACTCTAGGTCAAGTGGTTCAGCGGATGGCTCCCCTTCCAATTCTTTTGATGGGGGACCTTAACTCCTGGTCCTCCTTGTGGGGTAGTGCCACCACCAACTCTTGGGGCCGCGCTGTCCAAAACTGGGCCGTCGATGCCGGATTGTCCCTCCTAAACCGGGGGACCGAATACACGTGCGTGCGATGGAATGGGGGGTCCGTGGTGGACATTTCGTTCGCCACCCCTCCTATCGCACGTCGCGTCCGGTGTTGGCGCGTTCTCAGCGAGGTGGAGACTCTATCGGATCATAAGTATATCCAGTTTGAGATCTCCACCTCACCTGACACAGAGGCCCTAGCCCGGAGGCAGGGGCAGGCCTTTTTCCCGCGGTGGGCCCTGACCAAGCTCGACAAAGAGTTAGCGGAGGAGGCCGCCATTGTTCAGGCGTGGTGTTCGGCTCCAATATCGTCAGATGTTGACGAGGCAGCTAACGTCTTTCGGGCCTCCCTTAGGGAGATTTGTGACGCCTCCATGCCGAGGGTGAAGGCTGCAGCACCTCGGCGGCAGGTGTACTGGTGGTCCGCAGAAATCGCGGACCTTCGATGCACCTGCCAGCGTTCAAGGCGGGCATACGGCCGCAGTCGACGTCGGGCCAACCGAGACCTAGAGTTGGAGGGCCAGCTGTATGCCACCTACTGTTCTAACAGAAAGGCGCTGCAGCTGGCTATCAGCCAAGCCAAGGCCCAGGCTCGGGAGGAGCTTCTGGAGGGTTTGAATCGCGACCCATGGGGAAGGCCTTATCGCGCAGCTCGCAACAAGTTGCGAAACCAAGGCCCCCCGGTAATCGAAACCCTCCAGCCAGAATTGCTAGAAAGGGTGGTGCAGGAGCTGTTTCCTGATTGTCAGGAACACTCCCCACCACCCATGGCTCCTCCCACTGGGAGGCTGAATGAAGCCGAGCTTTCCGCACCGCCCGTCACTGAAGAGGAATTGGGGACGGCGGCTGCAAGCCTCCGGCTTAAAAAGAAGGCCCCTGGTCCCGACGGGGTTCCGGGCAAAGTCTTGGGAGTCGCGCTCCGGCAAATGGCCGAGCAGCTGCGGGAACTGTTCAATGTTGCGATTGCACTTGGACAGTTCCCTAAAGTATGGAAGGAGGGTCGCCTATGCCTCTTGCAGAAAGAGGGGCGGTCGCCGGACACAGCGGGGGCCTATCGCCCGATTGTCCTGCTGGATGAATCTGCGAAACTATTTGAACGCATCATTGCATCGCGGATCATCCAGCACATGACGGACGTAGGGCCAGACCTGTCCGGCAACCAGTTCGGATTCAGGGCCGGGCGATCAACCATTGATGCTGTCCAGGCCCTGAAAACAGAGTCGCTAGAGGCGTCGGCGAGCGGGGATAGGTCATTGGCGGTGTCGCTAGACATCGCCAATGCCTTCAATAGCTTGCCCTATGGCACAATAGCGGAGGCGTTACGCTATTTTAACGTGCCACCATACATAGGGCGACTAATAAAGAGCTACCTCACCAATCGTGAGGTGCTCTATGTGGGCCCCGACGGATGTATCGTTCGTCGGGTAATGAAGTGTGGGGTTCCTCAGGGGTCCGTTTTGGGACCCCTTTTATGGAATATGGGCTACGACTGGGTTCTGCGGGGCACGCTCCTTCCACGGACGCGTGTCCTGTGTTATGCAGACGACACCCTAGTCGTAGCCCGTGGAGGAACCTTCAATGAGGCTGCAAGGCTGGCAGAGGTAGCCACTAGCCTTGTGGTGGGACGAATAAAGGCGCTAGGGTTGAAGGTCGCCCTGCAAAAAACCGAGGCCCTTCTCTTCCACGGGCCTCGGAGGGGACCTCCCCCTGGCGCGAAAATACGCCTCGATGGCGTGGAGGTGAGGGTGGGGGCCCAAATGAAGTATTTGGGCCTCCTACTTGACGGGCGGTGGGGTTTTGGCGAGCACTTCAGCAGGCTCGCCCCCCGCCTCGTCAGTGCCGCGAGTGCCTTGGGCCGCCTTCTTCCCAACAAAGGCGGCCCTGATACTACATGCCGGCGACTTTACGCCGGCATCGTGAGGAGCATCGCTCTCTATGGAGCGCCAGTGTGGGCGGACGCCCTGAATGCCACCAATAAACGCATGCTGAGGAAAGCACAGCGTGTGGTGGCAACCAGGGCAGTGCGGGGTTACCGCACCATTTCCATGGGGGCTGCCTGCGTTTTGGCTGGCACGCCCCCGTGGGAGCTAGAGGCTGGGGTCCTCGCTGCGGTATACGAATACCGTGCAGCAGCGAGGGCCAGAGGACTGCGCCCAGCCTCCGAGGAGGTTGAGAGGGTGAGGCGCATAGCCCAAATTGAGCTAATGTGGCGTTGGCAGGACGACTTGGAGGCGCCACGATTTGGTACACGTACCATTGACGCCATCAGGCCAGTCCTGCATAGGTGGTGTCATAGGGGGTTCGGCGCACTCACCTTCCGTCTGGTGCAGGTGCTCTCTGGGCATGGCTGTTTCGGCCAATACCTGCACCAGATAGCCAGAAGAGAGCCAACCCCCGTGTGTCACGAATGTGGTGCACCCGAGGACGACGCCCAGCACACCTTTGAGGTGTGTCCGGCCTGGGAGGAGCAGCGCAGCACATTAATTGCTGCAATAGGCCGGGACCTCTCGCTCCCAAGAGTAATTCGTGCAATGCTCGAGAGCGAGAGGTCGTGGGAGGCGATGGTCTCCTTCTGTGAAGAGGTTGTGGCACAGAAGGAGACCGCGGAGAGGGCCAGGGAGGAAGATCCTCTGGCGGCACCTCTCCGACGCAGACGGCTGGGAGCCCGGAGAAGGCGGTTCGCCCGCCTTCTCCCAGTTCCCTAGGACACCAGCGGGTGAGACCGGGGGGTCTCACTCGCATTGCACGGTGTCCCTGTCTGGGGGGTATCTGTTGTGTATCAAGATACCCCCCGCGGCGTGAGGAGGCCCGGCAGTGGCTGGGCCGACCGCTTGGGACGATGTGGCCGAAATTCTTAGGGAATCCCACATCGTCCTGCTAAAAGCGAAGCGGGATACACCGGGGTATTTTTAGTGGGTATGCCGCCGGCTTCAGCGGCGGAGAGTCCCACACTCCCCCACCGCTCACCCAGGCGGTGGGATAGTGCGCAATGCATTTTTAAAAAATTTAAAAAAAAAAAAAAAAAAAAAAAAAAAAAAAAAAAAAAAAGGTTCTTGGGGCAGTATGGTTCTGCTACCAGGCGCGTCCCCCGGGTGGCGGATAGGGGAACGCCCTCCAGATATGGAGGGTACCGGCAGTGGCCGGCGTGGACCGAAACCAGGGGAGGAGGGTGGTATTAGTACGGACTTCGGTCCGGAAGTATCGCCTGACTCAGGACAAAGTCAGCAGACGGTGTGCTCGCCGCTTACCCCGGGTCATTGAGTCTCGTTTCGAGTCAGACTCTTTGTTCTCGGGGGGTGGTCGGCGCGCTTGCTGTTGATTTTGTTCTCGGGGGGGAATGTGACCGTAATCCCAGTGCACTCGGGGCACGATGCTTAGCAGAGTTCACTCTGTTAAGGATAGTGTTTCAGCACTGGGACCGGGGCGTCTGTCCTTTCCTTTCCTTTTCCCAAATTCCTGTGTTCCTTTATCCTTTTCTCCTTCCCATTTTTTTCCCAGTCCCTTGTCCTATTGAGTTGTTTGTTTCGGTTCCGGATGCTTGCGCATGGTTTTCATGCACCTGCACCCGGCGCCGGGGTTCTTAGCTCAATTATCCTTTAACCTCATCAGACTCGCGTGGATGACAACCACTATAAAAATCACGAAGCCGGAGGTCTAACCGCGCCGATGGTGGGTAAATGTGAGCAAGGGGCCACCCGCCCTTAAGGGAAAACTCAAAATGATGGAGAAGCTTTTAGAAAATATTACCCAGGAGGGTCCCATTGCCGGCGGCAGTGGGGAATCCCTCCCTCTAGAGCGCTCGCGGAGCCCGATTTCGGGTTGCACGAGTGATCTGGGGGCAGCCCCCATTCGTGTTCTGGGGGGGCTAAAAGGCGCTCCGGGGGAAACCCCGATTTTGATCTCAATAGCAGCGTGACGGAAACCCAGGGCTCGACATCGGCCCGTGTCACGCGGGCATCAGTCGATAAAATGCTAGATGTCACCACCGACGTACGCCTAATGGGACAGCCTAAGGTCTTGCTGACCCGTTTAGAGATAGGCCCGCTTCACGGAGCCTCAGCACAAAATCTCAGTTTGAAAGATGACTCTGAGGAAGAAAAGTCGGACACAGGTTTCAAGCGTCCACATCCTTACGCCCTGGTGCCCGACAACTATCATGAACTGTCAGACCCAGAGGTCCTTCCAGTGGACTCTGATGATTACACGACTGAAAGCGAATCGTCGACTGGCCTGCTGTCATCGGCAAAAAGGCCGAAAGGCGTAGCGGCTCATTCCACTGGGCTCATTCGTGAGAAGAAGCTCAAAAAGTTGTCGGCCGCAGCCTCCAAAGCCGAAGTCGAGGCTTTCCTGACGAAACGAGCAATCCGGAAGGGACACGCTCCCCCGGAAAAAATAAACATTGACGTTCCGCCCAACATGGACGACCTCAACGCAGAGGACGTCAGGGCTATTTCCGGCCGAGGTGCCCTTAAACTCTACGACATATGCGCAAAGAGCAAAAACCTTAAGGGCACCTTTATACGTGATATAAAAGATGTGGCGAAAATACTCATTGACGCTGTGGACAGCCTAGCTAGACGCACGTCAACGGATGAGACGCACCGACTGAGAGCGGAGATGGCCCGCATGCGGGCAGAGCTCGATGAGTTCAAGGCGCAGGCCGCTCTGAATCCGCTTAAAACTAAGAACCCGAAGGAGACCACGGAGGCCGTCAAGGACTGGCTCAGAACTGAGTTCGAACCGTCCATTTTAAGACAAGTCGGCACTATGATGGACGCCAAAATAGCAGGGCTTTCAAGGGAGGCTAAGCGTCCCTCGCTTGCAGCAGACCTTAAAAAAGCGACGGCTGAGGCTGCTCTCAAAGCACTTTCAGCACCACCTGCCCAAGAACGGACACTTCCTCCTCGAACCGAGCCGATGGACGGCGATTGGGTTGAGGTTGGCCCCGGAGGTAAGAAGAAGAAGAAGCCTAAAGGGAAGAAATCCACAGCTCCGGCAGCAACTCCACCTGCACAGCCGGCTTCCCAGCCAACGACCGGCCAAAAGCCGGAAACGACTTCTCCACCCGAGCCGAAAACTTACGCTTCGGCTGCAACAGGCAAGGGTGCTAAAAAGAAGCCCAAAGACGGGACTGCCGCTGCTACAACCTCGAAAAAGGCAGCAACAAAGACGCCAACGCAGAACAACCGCAAACGCGTCCTGAAGATCAAAGAACCCCGTTCTGCAGCCGTGGCAATCACGATTAGCCCTGAATTGCTGCAGATGGGGTTCACTTACAAAATGGCCCTAGAAAAAGTAAAAGAAGACGTAAAGCTGAGTGACCTTGGCATCGAAAGAGTCAACCTCAGAATGGGGCAATCAGGGGCGCGAATCATGGAGATTTCCGGTCCAGAGAGTGCCGAAAAAGCGGACAAGCTCCAGGCGGCCTTACAAAATGCCCTGGAGAGTGCTGCCCTAGTGACTAGACCCACCAAGTGCGTCCATCTGCGCTTGGTTGGGCTAGACGACACTACCACCAGCGAGGATGTAGCTGCCGCGATAGCGACCAGCGGTAAGTGCGGCAAGAGCACTATAAAAGTTGGAGCGGTTCGCCCTGGACCGAGAGGAGTCGGAGCGTGCTTTGTCCGCTGCCCTGTGGCCGCGGCGAAAGCTCTCGTACGAGAAGGCCACCTAACGGTGGGATGGAGTAGTGCCCAAGTCCGGACGCTAGACCCGCGTCCGATGCGTTGCTACAAATGTATGGGCGTGGGTCATACCCGCCAGCGATGCCCTACTCCGGAAGACAGAACGCAGCAGTGCTTTCGCTGCGGCAATGAAGACCACAAAGCGGTGGACTGCAGGGCGGAGATGCACTGCACACTATGTGCAAGTAACTCCCGGCCAGCCAATCACATCATGGGGGGTCGGAAATGCAACCCTCCCCCCTCGAAGCCGAAGAGTGCCATTTTGGACAAGAGCAGCTTTGCCAGTTCAAAAAGGCTAGAGGAAATGAGACGCAGAGGTCCTGTCTCTGCTCCTAGTGGATCCAGCGGGAAGGGGTCGGGGGGCCCCAACCTGCATTGCACGGATCCACCAGTCTGAGGGGTGCCCAGGTGTACCCGGGCATCCCTTCCAATGACGGGGTCGAACTTACCATCAGGTTCGACCATACCACTCGGGTGGCGCGGTGAATATATAATGATCCCGTGTCGTTCGATATTTATAACAAGTGGTAGAGGGTACACTGTCAGGTTTTTTAGTGAGTAGGAGTCTCACATAACCACATTGCCCCCCCGGGCGGTGTGGTATCCATGAGGGATTTTCCCTGACATAAAAAAAAAAAAAAAAAAAAAAAAAATAGGTTTTTTTTTTTATTATTATTTTTTATTTTTTATTTTTTTTTATACTTGTTCCCCTGGTGTGGTGGCCAGAGACTTTTTATAGTTTTCGTCTTTTCCTTTTTCTGAATTTGTACAGCTGGAAAGTGGGTTGCTCGTGGGCAGAATGGTCCTTTTCGATGCTCTATTTGTCTTTTCCTTATTCTATATCTCTACAATATATAATGTCTGAGACTATTTTTCCTATCTTACATTGCACTATCTTTGTGCCCTTTTCTTATATTCTATTTATTTACTCTTATTATTACATCTACTTACTTACATTTATTGCTTAACTACACATCTCTATTATTAATAATATATTATAGCTAATAATTACCAATAACGTACCTATTCTAATTTATTCAGTAACTTTTATTTATTACATGTTTAATTTCAATTGACTGCCATTTTATTACAATAATAAATTGTAGTCAATTATTTATGTACTATTTCTTTTATTTACAGTTTTTGTTAGTTTTCTGCAATAGTTTAGAAAACTGTTTCTCGCTTTACAATTCATGACTATCTCATGTAAGTTTTCCTTTACCAGATCGGCACCAATTCTATTTTCGACATCATGTCTCTCCAGTGAAAAAATAGGACACTCTAGCAGTATATGCATGACACCTTCTGAAGCGGAGGGGTCGCAGGTACAGGATGGACTCTCCTTGCACTTGAATCGGTTCAAGTACTCGGAGAATCCACCGTGTCCTGTTAGTACCTGTACTATCAGTGGATCAAGCTCTATTTTCCTAATCAATGTGTAAGCCGTTATAGCGTTAGGAAAGAAAATTTTTGTTATTGCCGCGGTTTCACCTGAGCTATATCTCCGGTTCCATTCGTCAAGCGATTTAGACCGGATCTGTCGCTTGGCGAAGGAGACCGGACACAGATCATAGTCTGGTTTTTTGCGCGATCTAAGTGCCGCGTCTCTCGCCAGTTCGTCCGCTCTCTCGTTCCCTGGCAGCCCCGCGTGAGCCTTAATCCAGAAGAAAGTCACAGCTTTGTTCCGGATTAATGCCTCGCCAAGGTTGCGTCGGGTTTCCACAGCAAGGGGGTGAGGGGAGTTTGGGTTCGCGATCGTTTCCAGCGCTGCCCTCGAATCGCTGTAGACGCCGAAACTCTCCCCTCCCATCCGGAGAACTTCTTTTGAGGCTCTGCATATGGCTAGTAGTTCTGCCTGATAAACCGTGCAGTAGGACGGCAAGCAAAGTTTGATGGTCTTCGTCTCTGCTTCTCTATCCCACAGAGATAGAGCAGCTCCGACCTTGCCTTCAATTTTGCTGCCGTCCGTGAAAATTCTCACCGACTGCGCGTTTCGGTTGTTAACCTGTTCCTGGTTTGTCAGACATTCGAACTCTATGCTCATATGCGTAGCCGGATGCGGAAGCTCTGCAAAGTCTACCGGTCTCTCCGTCTCCCGATCTCCTGGTCCATCCGGGGGTGATCCTCTCTTGGCCTCGTACAGAGACGCTGCCTCCTGTATTCGCAGGTCAAGAGGCAGTATCCCAGACAGGACCAGTGCCGAGTTCAGGGAAACGGTCCGATAGGCCCTGCATAGCTTTTGTGCGAAGCCTCTCTGCACTGCGTCGAGTTGCTTTCGGACCCCTATTTTCTGGGCTGCAGGTGCCCATACACTGGCGGCGTATGTTATAACGGGCTCTACCGCGGCATTGTAAATAACCCTAATGATGTCCGGGTTTAAACCCCAGCTGACCCTTGCTGCCTTAGCGAGTTGTTTATATATGTTTAAAGCTTTCCTGCACTGATTGGCTACGTGAGCATTGAAGGTCAGCTTGCTGTCGATGGTAATGCCCAGTAGTTTTATTGCACCGGCCACTTCAATGTCCACTCCTCCCATGTGCAGGCGTGGTGTGTCGTACTTCAGCTTCCGGGTTAAGACCATTGCACATGTTTTATGCGGCGCGAACCGGAGCTTGTTTCTGACCCCCCACGCCCGCACATGTTCCAGTACAGGGTTCGCCTCCATTTCCGCCTCTAAGGCGGTGTCCGAGCTGAATGCCAGCACGACATCATCTGCGAAGGCGTGGCAGTAGATACTTTCTCTTTGAAGTTGATGCAGGAGTGGGTCGAGGAGAAGGTTCCATAGTATCGGTCCTCCGATAGATCCTTGCACACAGCCTTGTGTCGTGTTTCGGGAGGTTTCTTCCCCGGCGTATCTTAAATTCACCTTTCTGTCAGACAGGTAGCTGTCAATCAGCCGCCTGATGTTGACCGGACACTTTTCCTCAGCCAGTCGGACTCTTATTGCAGGCCACCAGGCGCTATCGAAGGCCCCCTCTATATCCAGCGACACCAGTGTAACTATCTTTTTACTCCTTCCCGGTCTTGCTTTTCGCAGAACTCCTTCCAGCTTCGGGTCTGGGCAGCTTTTGCCTTGCTTTCGTATTCTAGTTTTGCTTCCAGGTACTCCGTGACAACCCTCGCTCTTCGGACAGTTGCTGCGCATCGTATTCGTCGCTTCTTGGTGGCGACTTCCTTCTTCAGTGCTGCGAGTTCTTCGTTCCACCACGGGATGGTAAGTTTGGACAATTTTTTGACTAATGGGATGTGTTCATTACAGGCTATTTTAATATTGTTTGTAAAATTTTTCACCACGTTTTCCAAATTGGTTTTATCGCTAATCATTTCAATGTTTTCTCGCTTATATTCTAATTGTAGGTTTAACTGGCCCAGTTTCTCGCGAAACTGGTCCCAGTTTGCCTTCTTTGTGTTGTACGTCCGAGTTGTTCTATTTACAGCTATTCCTATTGCTTTTTCTAATTTAATATTGAACAATATCCCGTTGTGGTCAGAACTTGTGAAGCCTCGCTCTACTCGCCAGTCCTCCACCAAGTCCAGCATGTCCAACGAACAGGCTGTCACGTCCACGTGGCTGGTGATCGCCCTGTCTCCCCTCACAGTGTCGAAGGTGGGAGTGTTTCCATGGTTCAGTACTTGGAGGTCCAATTCTTCCAGAGTCCCGGACATTTCTTCGCCTCTGTGGTCGACCCTTGTGCTTCCCCACCAGGTGCTCTTTGCGTTTGCATCACCTCCTATGACAATCCTGTTTGGGCCCAGGGCTGTGCGTATGCTTCTCAACTGCTCCAGGTATGGCTCTATGGGGTGGTCTGGCTCGAAGTAATAAGATACCGCCGCGATTTCCCAGGCGCTGGTCCGGATCCTCACCACTACGATGTTGTTCGTGGTGAGTTCTGGGCACTGTATGACATCGAGGTCAGCATCGTGAACCACGATCGCTGCCTTTACAGTCCCGCTTCCTTGGTCCGCGCACTGGTAGACTCTCGCGTTACGGTAATTCTTCATCCTTCTGGCTCCGCCCACATATGGCTCCTGGAGGAGTGAGAAGGCGATCCTACGCTCGCTGGCCTCCAGCATCAGCTCTGCCGTCGCTAACTCCTTTCGTTGTAGGTTTGCTTGAGCTATGGTGTATGGCGCTCTCCTGGTGGGGTTGCCTGTCCTGGTTGGTCGCGAGGTGCCCTTAGCAATATGCTACTGTGGAGCGCGCCAGTGCGTCCCACCGCTTGCGTACCGGGCAGTGCTGGCTAAATGCGCTGTGCTGGGAGTTGTCCATTTTCGCTTTGACACAGTTTTTGCATTTGGGTTCCCCTCCGGCAAGCCTGTCAGCGCACTCATGACTCATGTGCGGCTCCCCGCAGTAGCTGCACAGGTCTGCCGATTCTTTACAGAAGCGCTTTCCGTGCCCGTATTCAAGGCATCGGTTAGGTTAGGTTAGGTTAGGTACCCCCCCATGAGCCTTCGCCTT
Source organism: Udea olivalis (assembly GCA_947369235.1). Classification (NCBI taxonomy): domain Eukaryota; kingdom Metazoa; phylum Arthropoda; class Insecta; order Lepidoptera; family Crambidae; genus Udea; species Udea olivalis. The sequence continues at coordinate 22,473,267 of OX376347.1, forward strand.
GTCGTGGCGGGGGGGCTTAGTACTGGTGGTAGGTGGAACCACCGGGAAGCTAAGAGGGCTCAGGCATGGCAGTGCGGTGGACTTCCCACCCACCCATTGCCTGCCGCCGGGCGTGGTGGTGGTATGGTGCTACCACTGCCCGCCCAAAGGGGCGCCCAACGGGCGCAGCGCCTTAGGGTGCGAGGTGGGAGCCGCGGTGCACAACCGTTTGGAGGGGGTCAGTGATCCGCGGCTGGCCCCCCCTGTGCACTGCGGCTCGGCGGGGCCGCACCGCCAGATGTGGCAGCGGATCCACCTTTCAGGTGGATCGTGGTTGCGGACCTAGTAGGGTCCGCGTACGGTGGGAGCCAGCGGGCTTGAGTACGGGGGTGCTTTTGCCCGCAATGCACGGCTTTCACCCCGACGGCGAAAGTACCTGCGTGCTCCAGGTACTTCCGTGGCCTCCCCCCTTCATTGGGGGGTTGGCTGGGGGGAGCCCCAATACGGGGAAACACTGGCGGCGGGGCGTTGTGAAACTTTTTAGGGACCCCGCCTCGTCGCTGAAGTGTTGAGGTCGAGTACCGTGGGGTTTTAGTCGGTAGAAGTCCGACATAACCTCGTCGTTCCCCCGAGCGACGAGGTATCCATGAGGATTTCCCCACGATAATAAAATAAAAAAAAGGTTAGGTTAGGTTAGGTTAGGTTCCCGTGGGAGTTTTCAGTCTTCTATCGGGCGCGTCCCCCGGGTGGCGGATAGGGGAACGCCCTCCAGATATGGGGGGTACCGGCTACGGCCGGCGCGGACCAAAACTGAAGAGGTGGGGCCGCTCTTCGTATTCCTCTGCTAAGCAGACGATGCGAAGATGTGGCCGCTTGGCGGCTATCCGATTTTCCGTGCTTTCACGGCTAACGGACCCCCGCCAAGCAAACCCTTATCCGCATTTTGTGGACCGGGGACTCTGATCGCAGAGTTACGAGGAGAAAACCTCTATAAAAAACACCAGGAGGGGGCGGAAACGCCCTCTTCACGGCGCGGCGGGTCTGGCTGGTTGTGCTCGCACGACTAGCGGACACTGGCTTCGGCCACCGTCGGGCAACCGTAATCCGCAGTCGCGGACCGGGGGTCTTGCTTAGCAGGGCTGCGAGGATGAAAACCTCTATAAAAAATCACCCGCAACCCGCACTGAGCGGACCGGGGACTCTGTTTCGGCAGGGTCACGAGGATGACCACCTCTCTAAAAAATCACCCGCGCGGCGTCGATCTCGGTCGGCGTCGGGCAAGCCGTAACCCGCACTGAGCGGGCCGGTGGCTCTGCCTAGCAGGGTCGCGAGGAAGACAACCTCTATAAAAATTACCCCAACCCTACGATCGCCGCACGTCTATGGGGTGAATGGCTGGTGGGAATCCAGTCCCGAGTGCGGAAAAAAACAAAAATGGATAACGGCGATTTCAAAAAAACTACCCACGCGGGTACCCGGCACGAAGCCGGGGAATCCCGCATGACGCCTGTGGTTGACGCCTCAGTGGCGACAACGACAGACGTTGTCGGCCCTCACTCGTATTGTGGGGAGGGCCAGAAACGCCAAAAGGACGAGCCACGTCCCAAAACTGGCACTGAGGTGGTGCGGGAGCCCGTAGTGAGGCTGACCCGCTTGAGCTCCGAGGAGCTCAGAGCTGCTACGCCGGAGCCATCGACTTCGGCGGCGGCCAAGCGCATTTTGCGTAGCGGCCGTTCAAGCGCAGCAGGAGAGCGGTCGCGTTCTCCGTCTGCCCAGGATTCGGATTCAGGCGCGAGCCTGATGACCGTGGATCCTTCCTCCGGGGAGGAACTCGGCCGACTCTGGGGCACACGGAAGCGGCCGTACTCCAAGAGTGGGGGCTCGGGCTCCGATAGGAGTGACCCGGGGTCAGTTTCCCCTTCTGGGAGACCGGCGGCCCGTAGAGGCAGGGTCAGAACCCCGAGAGCCGGTACCAATGCCAGTTTGGCGGAGGCCCGGCGGGAATTTATGCGCCCCAGGCGCGAGGAGGAAAGGCTGGAGGCGGAGCTACGGTCCGAGCAGGAGGTTGCGGACATGGATCGTGCTCTGCACCATGCCCAGGAACGCATGTCGCGTCTGTCGGAATCGTCCCAGGGCGAGACCGACGAGCGCAACATGACCGCCTCCGCTATTAAGGAGCGCCTGGATATTTCGTCGGCCATAGTCCGGAAGGTCATCGCGTCTTCCGGACATCTGAAAGGGACCTTTCAGAAGGCCTTGAAGACGGCAGTCGGGGACTGGGAGCTTTTGGCTCCAGTGCTGTACGAGCGAACAGTCTCCGAGGAGACCGAGAAGCTGCGGCTGGTAAACCACCGGCTGCTCTCCGAGGTCTCTCGGCAGGGGAAGGAGCTGGCCCAACTCCGCAAGGAGATGGACAGCATCCGGGAGAGCATCACTGGGCAAACGCCCCGAGCGGCTGGCGTGGCTGACGACAGCAATGTTGTCGCTTACGTCAACGCTCGGTTCGAGGCCATCGAGGCTCGGCTACCCCCGGAGCGGCTTCGGCCCCCGTTGGCTGCCGACAGGAGTAAGACGAACGCGCCGCCACCGGCCACTGCGCCGGCAGCCGCGCCACCCCCGGACAAGACACAAAAAACCCCGGACAAGACGTCCGCGAGCAAGAGGGTGACTCAGCCGCCCCCTTTTCGCAGCACACCGGCTGCAGCTGCGCCGAAGCCTAAGGCTCCAGCGCCGCCCAACCCCGAATCCCGAGGGAATCCTCCCAAGGGGAAGAAGGGAAGGAAGTCGGCCAAGAAGGGCAAGGCGACTAACGCTGCCCCGCCCCCAAGGGAGCCCCGCCCTTTGCCGCCGGCCCCCGAGACCATGGAGTTACCGTGGAACCTCGTGACCGGCCGCAAGGGCAAGAGCAAGGGTGCACAAGCTGCAGCAGCAGTGAAGCCCCCCCCGAAACCCCAGACGAGGCAACCTAAAGTGCCGAATCTCCGTCCCGCACGCTCGGCGGCAGTAGTACTAACGCTACAGCCAGAAGCCGAGAAGCGGGGCGTGACGTATAGTGACGTCATCTCGCAGGCCAAAGCCAGCATCAGCTTGGCGAGCCTCGGGATTGAGTCCGTGCGCTTTAGGCGAGCGGCCACCGGAGGCGCCATTTTGGAGCTACCGGGCGCCGCAGAGACAGACGGCAGGGCGGACTCTCTGGCTACCAAGCTAAGAGAGGTCCTCAAGGCGGAAGACGTTCGAGTTTCCCGACCTGTGAAGTGTGCAGAATTGCGCATTTCTGAGTTGGATGACTCCGTCACCGCAGAGGAAGTCGCAGCCGCTGTCGCTAAGACTGGGGCGTGCTCGGTGGAGTCCGTGAAGACGGGCGAGATCCGCCGAGACAGGAGGGGGCAAGGCGCCTGCTGGGCACGTTGCCCCGTGGCGGTGGCCAAAAAGCTGGTGGACGGTGCCCGTCTGCTGGTCGGTTGGACATCGGCGCGGGTCAAACTGCTGGAGGCCAGGGAGCTGCGTTGTTTCCGGTGTCTCGAAAAGGGACACGTCCGGAGCAAGTGCGGCTCGGAGGTTGACCGTAGCAGTCAGTGCTACCGTTGCGGTCAGCTAGGCCATCTGGCGCGTGCCTGTGAAGCAGCGCCACACTGCACGGTGTGCGCAGTGGCCGGCAGAAATGCCAGTCACAAGGTTGGGGGCCCAGCTTGCAAGGCCTCCAAACCCAAAAACCGCAGGCGGCAAGCTGCCACCGAGGCCACGGCCCGGTCGCAGCCGGCCCACTCCAAGCCACACGCTGACGAGGAGATGCTAATTGCATCCCCTTAAAATGGCCCTAAGATTCCTGCAGGGGAATCTCAACCACTGCGCCAGAGCTCAGGACCTGTGGGTCCAGGGTCTGGCGGAGAGGTTGATAGCCATAGCGGTAGTGGCTGAGCCGTACTACATCCCGCCCGATTGGGTTTCGGATGTGGACGGCACAGCGGCCATTGCCACCCGAGTGGCCAACGGCGCCCCCCCTTTTCAGAGGATTGAAAAGGGGCACGGATGGGTTGCGGCTGAGTTGGGAGACACCCTGGTTATCGGGGTGTATTTCTCTCCTAACCGGCCTCTCGCTCAATTTGAGAGTTTTCTCTCCGAGTTGGAGGCTGTGATCGGCCGCAATCGTTCGCTCCAAGTGCTGGTCGCTGGGGATTTCAATGCCAAGTCCTTGGTATGGGGATCTCCAGCGACAGATGTGCGTGGAGAGGCGCTCGAGGAGTGGGCAGTCGCTTCTGGCATGACTGTCTTGAATCGGGGTTCGGTAGACACCTGTGTGCGCATGCGGGGAGGGTCCATCGTGGACTTGACGTTCGCGACTCCTTCGCTAGCACGACGTGTCCAGGGCTGGGAAGTGCTGGAGGGTGTGGAGACGTTGTCGGACCACCGGTATATCCGGTTCGACGTTTCTACGCTTCCGGCAATTCATACCGGTCCAAGCCGTTCTACCCGGCATAGAGACAGTCCGAGATGGGCTTTGAAGCGACTCGACCTCGAGAAGTTGGAGTGTGCGGCTATCGTCCAGGCATGGGTGCCTGTGCCGGATGGGCCTGCTGAGGTGGAGGATGAGGCCGCATGGTTCCGGGAGGCGCTGTCGCAAATTTGCGACGCGGCCATGCCCCGGGCCGGGCCTATCCCTCCTAAGCGGCAGGTATACTGGTGGTCCGCAGACCTCGCGAGCTTGCGCTTTGCGTGCGTGAGGGCGAGACGCCAGTATTCCCGGTACCGTCGCAGACGCACCCGGATTGAGGACGATGAGGCCCGCCTTTATGACGCCTATAGAGAGGCGAAAAAGGCGCTCAAGGTCGCGATCAACAGAGCCAAGTCCAGGGCAAGGGAGGAGTTTCTTGAGACTCTTAATGCGGATCCGTGGGGAAGGCCGTACAGGTTGGCGTTGAGTAAACTCCGCCCCTGGGCACCCCCGGTTACGCAGAGTCTCTCTCCTCCCTTGCTCCACGACGTCGTCCAGGCTCTGTTTCCGACCCGAGGAGAGCACACTCCGCCAGTGATGACGCCACCCACAGGTGTAGGAGTAGGTGTAGACGAGGTCCCTGCCGTGTCGGACGTTGAGTTTGATGCGGCAGTCTCGCGGCTACGGGCCAAGAGTACGGCTCCTGGTCTAGACGGCATACCCGGCCGCGCTTGGGTTCTGTCCCTCGAGTGGCTGGGGCCGAGACTGCAGAGCCTGTATTCGGCCTGTCTGTCGCAGGGACGTTTTCCGCGCCAGTGGAAAACGGGGAAGCTCGTCCTACTGAGGAAGGAGGGTCGACCATCTGACTCCCCCTCGGCCTACCGCCCGATTGTGCTGCTCGACGAGGTTGGGAAACTTCTTGAGCGCATAATCGCTGGCCGCCTGATTGGGCACCTCGAGGAGGTGGGGCCGGACTTGGCAGAGTGCCAGTACGGCTTTAGGCGTCGTCGGTCCACGGTTCACGCGATCCTCCGCGTGAAGGACATCGCCAAGGAGGCGATATCGCAGGGTCAAGTGGTGTTGGCCGTATCTCTCGATATAGCCAACGCCTTCAACACCCTGCCGTGGACCTGCATAAAGGAGGCACTACGGCACCACGGTGTCCCCCTTTATTTACGGCTCATCTTGGAAGACTACCTGACAGAGAGGTATGTCGAGTTCCCGGGGCGCGATGACTGGCAGCGTCATCCCATGTCGTGCGGTGTCCCACAGGGTTCGGTTCTTGGGCCGCTCCTGTGGAACATTGGTTATGACTGGGTGCTGCGAGCAGTCAACCTCCAGGGCGTTGACGTAACTTGTTACGCCGACGATACCTTGGTAACGGCGAGAGGGAACAACTTCCGGGATGCAGCCGTCCTTGCCACAGCAGGCGTGGCGGAAGTCGTCGGCAGAATCCGACGCCTAGGGCTACATGTAGCCCTAGAAAAATCCGAGGCGACCTGCTTTCACGGGCCTCGGAGAGGACCTCCAGCCGGTTCGAGCATTCAGGTGGGTGGAGTCCAGATCCGTGTCGAGTCGACCATGAAGTACCTAGGATTGGTCCTCGACAGTCGCTGGAACTTCCACGCCCATTTTAAGCGCTTGGCGCCTAAACTGGTGCGAACGGCGGCCGCGTTAGGCAGATTGCTGCCCAACATCGCGGGGCCGAAGGCTTCTTGCCGGAGGCTTTACGCGGGAGTTGTGCGGTCCATGGCCCTGTACGGCTCACCTGTCTGGGCCGACACCCTGACAAGCCGGTGTATCGCCGAACTGCGGAGACCGCAGCGGGCGATGGCAGTCAGGGTCATACGGGGCTACCGCACAATTTCCTACGAGGCGGCCTGTGTGCTGGCCGGCACACTTCCCTGGGACCTTGATGCGAGGACCCTCTCGGCGGTGTTTCACTACCGGGAGGAGGCGCGTCGGTCCACAGTCCACGGGGTTACCCCAAGTCAGGTTTCATCCTGGCTGGAAGAGTTCCGCACACTTGCTGTGGAGCTCTGGGATGTGCGGCTCGCGGATCCCGGATCGGGCCATCGCACGATCCAGGCGATCCGCCCTGTCCTTACGCAGTGGCTGAATCGGCGTCACGGCGCCGTAACGTACCGTCTGACGCAGATACTCACGGGGCACGGCTGCTTCGGGAGTTATCTGTGCCGGATCGGACGGGAGGCTAGCGATGCCTGTCACCACTGCGACGCCAGCGAGGACACGGCTCAGCACACGCTGGAGGTGTGCCCAGCTTGGGCAAACGAGCGCGAGACGCTCACCGCCTCGATCGGGCGCGACCTTTCGCTGCCATCCGTGGTTTCTGCCATGGTGGCGAGCGCGAGCTCGTGGGATGCGGTGCTCTCCTTCTGCGACGCCGTTGTGTCGCAGAAGGAGAGCGCCGAGCGCCAGCGCGAGCTGGACAATCCCGCCCGACGTCGGAGGCGAGGCCGCCGGGATGGTGGTGCGTAATCCCGGCGGTTCCCTGCGGTTAGGGGACGAGAATACTACCGAGGTATCCCTGCCTGTCGTAAGAGGCGACTAAAAGGGCCCTTGGGGTCGCGAAGCGCACGCGGGGGGGCCTGCGTGTGTTTCGGTTTGCGATCCCGAGGAAGACGGTAACGCGTGTCTTCGGACACAGTGGTCTGTGTTATCGTGCACTGGAGTTGAGCTTGCTCCTCCCGAGGCTGGCTGCCAGGCGGCCTTGCGCGCCGAAGGGTCCTGCGAGGAGTCTCTCCCTCGTTGGGGATCCCGGGTCCCTTCCATTCTGCGCCGAAGATGACCACCGTCAGGTTTTAGTGGGTAGGGGTCTCTGTTTTCCCAGGAGTTCCGAGTCCCACATATCCCAGGTGTCCCGAACCCAGGGCCTTAGGAATGCCTAAATGCATTTCCTGACGCAAAAAAAAAAAAAAAAAAAAAAAGGTTAGGTTAGGTTGTTCCCTGCGGTTAGGGGACAAGAATACTACCGAGGTATCCCTGCCTGTCGTAAAAGGCGACTAAAAGGGCCCTTGGGGTCGCGAAGCGCACGCGGGGGGGCCTGTGTGTGTTTCGGTTTGCGATCCCGAGGAAGACGGTAACGCGTGTCTTCGGACACAGTGGTCTGTGTTATCGTGCACTGGAGTTGAGCTTGCTCCTCCCGAGGCTGGCTGCCAGGCGGCCTTGCGCGCCGAAGGGTCCTGCGAGGAGTCTCTCCTTCGTTGGGGATCCCGGGTCCCTTCCATTCTGCGCCGAAGATGACCACCGTCAGGTTTTAGTGGGTAGGGGTCTCTGTTTTCCCAGGAGTTCCGAGTCCCACATATCCCAGGTGTCCCGAACCCAGGGCCTTGGGAATGCCTAAATGCATTTCCTGACGCAAAAAAATAAAAAAAGGTTAGGTTAGGTTAACACTTTTCAAAGTCTTAGGATTGCGATAGCGTTGTGATTTTTTGTGTGCGGGTTCATTTTCATGAGATCTTGTTACTATTCTTTTCCGGAGGGTCCTATCTTTGAGGGTTTTTTAATTATTATTTTTTTTCTATTTCGTTAATTATTTGTCATTAAGTGCGAATAATCATCGACATAGACGAAATTTGTTTAATTTTAAAAAAATCTATTTTTGTCTTATTCCTTTATCTTTTTATTTTTACATCTGCGGACTATCCAAAAGTAACCCCCAATTCGTTGGGGCCCCACTCGGGGCACTTTTGGATTTTTCAAAGATTTTTCTGTACTAAATTCTATTTTTTCTGCCTATCTTTTTATATTCTTTCTTCAATTTCTTCTTGTTTTTCTCTTATTTCTTTCTTCTTTTTTGAGGGTTAGCTGGGAAGTCACCACTCCTCTTGGGTGGAGTCCTTTTCAGGGCTCTTCACTGGCTAATTTCTTTGTTTTTGAGGATTTATCGACGATTTTTGCTTTTCATACCGGATTTCGTTGATTCTAACACGTTTGACTTGGCTTTTCTCACGGACTTGACTTTGATTGTGTGCATTTTGACTTGGCTTCTCTTTTATTGATCTGTCTCCGCATTCCTACTGACTTGGCGCGAACAAATGATTTAAGATTAGCATCTTGATTGAGGATTTGTTGTTTTCTGGGTATAGAAATGTCTATACGCAGAGATTCTTTTTTGCTGGAGGACCTCATTCCAGAGGAAACCTTCCCTGAGGCAAGAGGCGCTCTCCCCAAGAGGCGAGCAGTGTCTAAACTGTTTAACTCCTCAGACGAGGAGTGCATGGATGAGGAGGAGGAGACCGTCCCGTCTAGGGCCGCGGCCTCTAAGAGAGGGAAAGTTAAAAACCCAGGGCATGCCGCGGGCCTATCCCGAGCTAGGGAATCCCTCCGCCAGCGTAAAGAGGACGCTGAGGAGGAGGATTTTAACAGGAGCCTTTCGCTCCGCTTTCTTAAGAAGCCACTGGCTCCAGTGGCGGAAGAGGGGGCCGAAAAAGTCTCGGAGATCCCTCAGGACCCGGAGGACTTAAATTTTGAGGAGATGCGGGCAGCTGCCACTAAGGGCGCTGCTCGCATATGCGAGCTGGCCGTGAAGTCGGGTCACCTAAAGGGAACTTTCCAGAAGGAATTCAAGGACAATGCCCGACTTCTCAGCAGGATCGTTGAGGCTGCAGTAAGCCGTTCAGCTACCGAGGAGTGTCGCCGGCTTCGCGTCGAACGGGACAACCTTCGGCGCGAAGTGGATGACCTCAAATTGGAGGTCAAGGCCATCCGGCGAGACTACTCGACCCGGAAGGCGACGGAGCAGGTGGCTGCGCCACCTGTCGACATGGAGGCCTTCAAGAAGGACCTTCTTGTCACGTTAGGGGACATGATCAGCGCCCGGATTGATGGAGCGCTGACACCCTCTGTACGTCCGCCTCTTGCGGCGGACAGGAAGAGGGCAGCGGCCGCAGCTCAGCTGCTAGAAAACGTGGACGCCCCAGCCGCCGCTGTGGCACAGCCTAAGGGGAAGGGCCCGAAATCTTCAGGCCCTTCATCCGTCCCCGCGACGGTCCCGGCAGTTGCCGGCACCTCTGCCTCGGTAATTCCGAGGCAGACCGTAGCCGGCGGAGACAATCCAGCCACCGAAGAAGAAAGGTGGCAGGTCGTAAGTGGGGGCAAGAAGGGGAAGGGAAAGGGTAAGAAATCCTCCCCAACGCCACCTGCCCCACAACCCAAACCGAGGCAAGCGCAGTCGGCACCAGCCCCAAAAAGGGCGCAACCCGCGGCGGTCCTAAAAAAGGCTCAGCCGGTTGCCGCCCCCCGAAGGGTGCAGCCCGCCGCGCCCCCAGCGGCGAATAACAAAAACGCGGTTAAACTGACCCCCCCTCGCTCATCGGCTGTAGTGGTAACACTGCAGCCCGACGCCATCGAGCGGGGGTTCACTTATAAGACGGCTTTGCTCAAGGCAAGGGAGGTGGTGTCGTTGCCTGACCTCGGCATACCCGGAGTGACCGTCCGGCAGACGGCTACAGGAGCTCGCATGCTGGAGCTGGCGGGGGCTCAAAGCGCCGAGGCCGCTGACCGTCTGGCGGCTAAGCTGACAGAGGCGCTTAGCGGAGTGGCCGCTGTGTCACGGCCCACGAAATGCGCCGACCTCCGCATCGTTGGGCTTGACGACACCGTCACCCGCGAGGAGGTAGTGGCCGCAGTCGCGGCCAAGGGCGGTTGCGACCCGGCCCTGGTCAAGGCGGCCGAAATACGCTTTGGGCCACAAGGGACCGGGTCGGTAGTCGTAAAGTGTCCGGTTGCGGCGGCAAAGACGCTACTCAACGGCGGACGTCTCCTAGTCGGGTGGAGCTCGGTGCAGGTCCGAGCTCTCGACGCACTCCCCATGCGCTGTTTCAAGTGCATGGGGATCGGGCACACACGCCAGCTGTGCCCGTCCGACAAGGAGAGGATGGACCTGTGCTTCCGGTGTGGACGGCCGGGGCACAGAGCCGCCGGATGTATGGCGGCGGCGCACTGCGTCGTGTGCGCCGAAGCGGGTCGGCCTTCGGGCCACACGATGGGCGGGAGGAGCTGCAACCCTCCCCCCACTAAAGCAAGGGCGGCACTAAGGACCCAGGCCGCCGCCGATAGCGGGAGGCGCGTAGCGCCGGAGGAAGCTGCAATGGAGCAATGAGTTCAGTCCTCCATTACAGCTTCCTACAGGGGAACCTTAACCACTGCGCCGGGGCCCAGGACTTGCTCATGCAGTCCATGGCGCAGTGGGAAATAGATGTGGCGGTGGCTGCAGAGCCCTATTTTGTTTCCCCCCAGCCTAATTGGGCTGGGGATAATTCTGGCTCTGTGGCCATAGTGGTCGCAACGGGGCCTCGCTCGCAGCCGCTACAAGTGCGGGAAAGGGGGGCGGGTTATGTGGCCGCCACCTGGGGGGGCATTGCTGTCGTGGGAGTATATGTCTCCCCCAACACTGGGCTCTCCAGTTTGGAGGCGCTCCTGAGGGCTCTTGATTCGGCGATCCAGCGGTTGGCACCTCTCCCAGTCTTGGTCATGGGCGACCTAAACGCATGGTCGACCCTATGGGGGAGCGTGTCAACGGACGTGAGGGGCCTAGCCGTCGAGGCGTGGGCGGTCAGCTCCGGGATGTCCGCTCTCAATCAGGGGACGTCCTTTACGTGTGTGCGCAGGGTCGGGGGGTCCGTGGTGGACGTAACGTTCGCCACCCCTTCCTTAGCGCAGCGCGTCCGGGGCTGGCGGGTGCTGAGTGAGGTGGAGACGATCTCGGACCACAAATACATCAGGTTCGAGGTCTCCACCTCCAACGGCTCAGCGGCGCCGCAAAGACGGGAGGGCCACGCCTTTTTTCCGCGGTGGGCCCTCACTAAGCTGAATCAAGAGCTGGCTGAGGAGGCGGCTATAGTCGCGGCATGGGGCGCGACCCCCACAACATCGGGGGTCGACGAGGCGGCGAGCAGGTTCCGGGACATGATCTCGGGAGTTTGCAACGCCGCTATGCCCCGAATTAGAGGTGACCCTCCAAGGCGCCACCAGGTTTACTGGTGGTGCGAGGAGGTAGCCCTTCTGCGGGAGCAGTGCTCCGTGTCGCGCAGAGCCTTTACGCGGGCCAGACGACGACGCGTCAGGGACCCAGAGATGGAGGGCCAGCTGTATGCCTCTTACAACGCCGACAAGAAGGCATTGCAGCTGGCCATCAGCCAGGCGAAAGCCAGGGCTCGGGAGGAGATGTTGGAGGATCTCAACCGAGACCCATGGGGGAGGCCATACCGCGCGGCACGCGACAAGTTGCGCCATCATGGCCCCCCAGTGGTAGAGACCCTCCAACCAGAGGTCCTGGAGAGGGTAGTGCGGGAACTTTTTCCAGATCCCCCAGCGCACACCTCTCCAACAATATCTCCTCCCACGCGGAGAGAAGAGGATGAGCCGGTCCCACCAGTCACCGATGAGGAGATGGCGACGGTGGTTGACCGGCTCAAGGCCAAGAAAAAGGCCCCGGGGCCTGATGGAGTGCCCGGCAAGGTTCTTGCCCTTGCCCTAAAGCACCTGGGGGCACAACTTCGGGACATTTTCAACGTTGCACTTACATCCGCGCGTTTCCCGAAGTTGTGGAAGGAGGGACGTCTGTGTCTCCTTCAGAAGACGGGCAGACCCCCAGGTGAAGCTGGCGGTTACCGTCCAATTGTGCTTTTGGACGAGGCGGGTAAGCTGTTCGAGCGGATAATCGCTTTCCGCCTCGTCCAGCACCTAAATGAAGTGGGGCCCAATCTGTCGCCAGTGCAGTTTGGGTTCAGGGCAGGGCACTCCACAATCGATGCCCTGTCGCTCCTGAAGGAGGAGACGGAAGGGGCATCCGCTCGGGGCGAGCGGTCGTTGGCGGTGAGCCTGGACATCGCCAACGCCTTCAACAGCCTGCCGTTCGGCGTGATACGAGAGGCACTCCATTACTTCGGAGTGCCCCCGTATCTCGGCAGGCTGTTGGAGGACTACCTCCGTGGCCGAGAGGTGTTATACCAGAGGGGCGACGGTGTTCTGGTCCGGCACCCGATGCGCTGTGGTGTTCCCCAGGGGTCCGTTCTAGGGCCCCTGTTGTGGAACTTGGGCTACGACTGGGTTCTCCGCGGCGCGCTCCTTCCCAGGATGCGCGTCATTTGCTACGCGGATGATACCCTAGTCGTAGCCACAGGGAGGGACTTCCCGGAGGTCCAAAGACTGGCCGAGGTGGGCACAAGCCTCGTAATAGGGCGTATAGAGGCACTGGGGCTCAGGGTGGCGATCAGCAAGACCGAGGCCCTGCTTTTCCACGGGCCTCGGCGGGGGCCGCCTCCTGGTGCTTCGGTTCGCCTAGACGGCGAAACCGTGAGGGTGGGGGCCCAGATGAAGTATCTGGGCCTCACATTGGACGGACGATGGGGGTTTGAGGCCCATTTTACCCGCCTCGCCCCCCGTCTGATCCGCGCGGCGGGCGCGCTGGGCCACTTGCTGCCCAACGAGCGCGGCCCGGGCCAAGTGTGCCGCAGGCTCTATGCCGGGATAGTTCGGAGTATGGCGCTCTACGGAGCGCCAATCTGGGCACAGGCTCTTACCGCGCATAACGTCACCCTTTTGCGAGCTCCACAAAGGGTGATGGCGGTAAGAGCCATACGCGGTTACCGAACTATCTCGGCGGGGGCTGCCTGCGTCCTTGCAGGCATGCCCGTTTGGGAGATGGAGGGCGAGGTTCTCGCTGCTGTCTATCAGCGCAGGGCAGTGGCGAGAGCACAAGGCGAGCGCCCCTATTTCGACGAAATAGAGGGCGTTCGCAGGCGGGCGCAAAACGCGCTCCTACGGCGGTGGGCAGAGGACCTGGCTGACGCCGTCTATGGCCGGCACACCATAGACGCCATCAGGCCGGTCCTCAAACAGTGGGTGCGCCAGGAAGGGCGGCCACTCTCATACCGGCTGGTGCAGATGCTTTCCGGGCATGGGTGCTTTGGAAAGTATCTGCACAAAGTGGCCCGGAGAGAGCCTGACCCCAAGTGCCACGAGTGTGGTGCCGATGAGGACACCGCCCAGCACACGCTGGAGGAGTGCGTGGCTTGGGCGGAGCAGCGCCGCAATCTCGCGGCCGTGGTGGGCGGGGACCTCTCACTCCCGGCCCTAGTACGGGCCATGCTCGGGAGTGAGGAGGCATGGCTGGCTATGGTCTCCTTCTGCGAGGAGGTGATGACGCAGAAGGAGACCGCGGAGAGGGCCCGAGAGGAAGATCCTCGAGCGGCCCCTCTCCGACGCAGACGGCAGGGAGCACGAAGACGGTGGTTCGCCCGTCCTCCTCCTGCTCCCTAAAAGTAGCATCGGGGTGTAAGCCGGGGGGCTTACACCCTATTCCATGGTGCTCCCGTCTGGGGGCGTCCCCAGTATACCGGGACGCCCCCGCAGCGTGAGGAGGCCCGGCGCATAGGCCAGGCCGACCGCTGGGGTGACGTGGTAATCCGCAAGGCTCCATGTCGCCCTATTCCAAAGCGGTGAGGGTATACCCGGGTGTGTTTTAGTGGGTATGCCGTCGGCTTCACCGGCGGAGAGTCCCACACTCCCCCACTGCCCGACCCAGGCAGTGGGATAGTGCGTAATGCATTTCACACCCGGAGAACAAAAAAAAAAAAAAAAAAAAAAAAAAAGGTTAGGTTAGGTTAGGTTAGGTTAGGTTAGGTTTTCTCTCCGAGTTGGAGGCTGTGATCGGTCGCAATCGTTCGCTCCAAGTGCTGGTCGCTGGGGATTTCAATGCCAAGTCCTTGGTATGGGGATCTCCAGCGACAGATGTGCGTGGAGAGGTGCTCGAGGAGTGGGCAGTCGCTTCTGGCATGACTGTCTTGAATCGGGGTTCGGTAGACACCTGTGTGCGCATGCGGGGAGGGTCCATCGTGGACTTGACGTTCGCGACTCCTTCGCTAGCACGACGTGTCCAGGGCTGGGAAGTGCTGGAGGGTGTGGAGACGTTGTCGGACCACCGGTATATCCGGTTCGACGTTTCTACGCTTCCGGCAATTCATACCGGTCCAAGCCGTTCTACCCGGCATAGAGACAGTCCGAGATGGGCTTTGAAGCGACTCGACCGCGAGAAGTTGGAGTGTGCGGCTATCGTCCAGGCATGGGTGCCTGTGCCGGATGGGCCTGCTGAGGTGGAGGATGAGGCCGAATGGTTCCGGGAGGCGCTGTCGCAAATTTGCGACGCGGCCATGCCCCGGGCCGGGCCTATCCCTCCTAAGCGGCAGGTATACTGGTGGTCCGCAGACCTCGCGAGCTTGCGCTTTGCGTGCGTGAGGGCGAGACGCCAGTATTCCCGGTACCGTCGCAGACGCACCCGGATTGAGGACGATGAGGCCCGCCTTTATGACGCCTATAGAGAGGCGAAAAAGGCGCTCAAGGTCGCGATCAACAGAGCCAAGTCCAGGGCAAGGGAGGAGTTTCTTGAGACTCTAAATGCGGATCCGTGGGGAAGGCCGTACAGGTTGGCGTTGAGTAAGCTCCGCCCCTGGGCACCCCCGGTTACGCAGAGTCTCTCTCCTCCCTTGCTCCACGACGTCGTCCAGGCTCTGTTCCCGACCCGAGGAGAGCACACTCCGCCAGTGATGACGCCACCCACAGGTGTGAGAGTAGGTGTAGACGAGGTCCCTGCCGTGTCCGACGTTGAGTTTGATGCGGCAGTCTCGCGGCTACGGGCCAAGAGTACGGCTCCTGGTCTAGACGGCATACCCGGCCGCGCTTGGGTTCTGTCCCTTGAGTGGCTGGGGCCGAGACTGCAGAGCCTGTATTCGGCCTGTCTGTCGCAGGGACGTTTTCCGCGCCAGTGGAAAACGGGGAAGCTCGTCCTACTGAGGAAGGAGGGTCGACCATCTGACTCCCCCTCGGCCTACCGCCCGATTGTGCTGCTCGACGAGGTTGGGAAACTTCTCGAGCGCATAATTGCTGGCCGCCTGATTGGGCACCTCGAGGAGGTGGGGCCGGACTTGGCTGACTGCCAGTACGGCTTTAGGCGTCGTCGGTCCACGGTTCACGCGATCCTCCGCGTGAAGGACATCGCCAGGGAGGCGATGTCGCAGGGTCAAGTGGTGTTGGCCGTATCTCTTGATATAGCCAACGCCTTCAACACCCTGCCGTGGACCTGCATAAAGGAGGCACTACGGCACCACGGTGTCCCCCTTTATTTACGGCTCATCTTGGAAGACTACCTGACAGAGAGGTATGTCGAGTTCCCGGGGCGCGATGACTGGCAGCGTCATCCCATGTCGTGCGGTGTTCCACAGGGTTCGGTTCTTGGACCACTCCTGTGGAACATTGGTTATGACTGGGTGCTGCGAGCAGTCAACCTCCAGGGCGTCGAAGTAACTTGTTACGCCGACGATACCCTGGTAACGGCGAGAGGGAACAACTTCCGGGATGCAGCCGTCCTTGCCACAGCAGGCGTGGCGGAAGTCGTCGGCAGAATCCGACGCCTAGGGCTACACGTGGCCCTAGAAAAATCCGAGGCGACCTGTTTTCACGGGCCTCGGAGAGGACCTCCAGCCGGTTCGGCTATCCAGGTGGGTGGAGTCCAGATCCGTGTCGAGTCGACCATGAAGTACCTTGGATTGGTCCTCGACAGTCGCTGGAACTTCCACGCCCATTTTAAGCGCTTGGCGCCTAAACTGGTGCGAACGGCGGCCGCGTTAGGCAGATTGCTGCCCAACATCGCGGGGCCGAAGGCTTCATGCCGGAGGCTTTACGCGGGAGTTGTGCGGTCCATGGCCCTGTACGGCTCACCTGTCTGGGCCGACATCCTGACAAGCCGGTGTATCGCCGAACTGCGGAGACCGCAGCGGGCGATGGCAGTCAGGATCATACGGGGCTACCGCACAATCTCTTACGAGGCGGCCTGTGTGCTGGCCGGCACACTCCCCTGGGACCTTGATGCGAGGACCCTCTCGGCGGTGTTTCACTACCGGGAGGAGGCGCGTCGGTCCACAGTACACGGGGTTACCCCAAGCCAGGTTTCATCCTGGCTGGAAGAGTTCCGCACACTTGCTGTGGAGCTCTGGGATGTGCGGCTCGCGGATCCCGGATCGGGCCATCGCACGATCCAGGCGATCCGCCCTGTCCTCACGCAGTGGTTGAATCGGCGTCACGGCGCCGTAACGTACCGTCTGACGCAGATACTCACGGGGCACGGCTGCTTCGGGAGTTATCTGTGCCGGATCGGACGAGAGGCTAGCGATGCCTGTCACCACTGTGACGCCAGCGAGGACACGGCTCAGCACACGCTGGAGGTGTGCCCAGCTTGGGCAAACGAGCGCGAGACGCTCACCGCCTCGATCGGGCGCGACCTCTCGCTGCCATCCGTGGTTTCTGCCATGGTGGCGAGCGCGAGCTCGTGGGATGCGGTGCTCTCCTTCTGCGACGCCGTTGTGTCGCAGAAAGAGAGCGCCGAGCGCCAGCGCGAGCTGGACAATCCCGCCCGACGTCGGAGGCGAGGCCGCCGGGATGGTGGTGCGTAATCCCGGCGGTTCCCTGCGGTTAGGGGACGAGAATACTACCGAGGTATCCCTGCCTGTCGTAAGAGGCGACTAAAAGGGCCCTTGGGGTCGCGAAGCGCACGCGGGGGGGCCTGCGTGTGTTTCGGTTTGCGATCCCGAGGATGACGGTAACGCGTGTCTTCGGACACAGTGGTCTGTGTTATCGTGCACTGGAGTCGAGCTTGCTCCTCCCGAGGCTGGCTGCCAGGCGGCCTTGCGCGCCGAAGGGTCCTGCGAGGAGTCTCTCCCTCGTTGGGGATCCCGGGTCCCTTCCATTCTGCGCCGAAGATGACCACCGTCAGGTTTTAGTGGGTAGGGGTCTCTGTTTTCCCAGGAGTTCCGAGTCCCACATATCCCAGGTGTCCCGAACCCAGGGCCTTGGGAATGCCTAAATGCATTTCCTGACGCAAAAAAAAAAAAAAAAAAAAAAAAAAAAAAAAAAAAAAAAAAAAAAAAAAGGTTAGGTTAGGTTAGGTTAGGTTAGGTTGGGGGACATTAGTGGATGTGGTCGGCACCGACCTCTCGCTCCCGGCCCTAATACGGGCCATGCTGGCGAGCGAGAGTGGATGGGAGGCGATGGTCTCCTTCTGCGAAGAGGTGATGTCGCAGAAGGAGACAGCGGAGAGGGCCCGGGAGGAAGATCCTCAGGCAGGCCCTCTCCGACGCAGACGGCGGGGAGTGAGGAGACGGCGGTTTGCACGCCTTCTCCCCGCTCCCTAAAGCAGCACCGGGGTGAAAGCCGGGGGGCTTTCACTCCATTGTACGGTGCTCCTGTCTTGGGGTGTCTCCGTATACCGGGACGCCCCTGCTGCGTGAGGAGGCCCGGCGTGAAGGCTGGGCCGTCCGCCAGGGACGGCATGGTAATCCGAACTAGGCACCATGTCGTCCCGTCAAGGCGATGAGGTATACCGGGGGTCTTTTAGTGGGTATGCCGTCACCGTTAGTGACGGAGAGTCCCACACTCCCCCGCTGCCCCACCCAGGCAGCGGGATAGTGCGTAATGCATTTTTCCCCCGCAAAAAAAAAAAAAAAAAAAAAAAAAAAAAAAAAAAAAAAAAAAAAAAAAAAGGTTAGGTTGGGGGAGGCCCCATGAGTGTTTTTACGAGTATCTAGTACGTCCCCGTCGTCTCCCCTGGCTCTCCCAGTCCTGGTTACGGTAACGCAGTGCCAGGCTGGTGACCAAATCTAGATACTCTGGGGCAACCTTGCGGTTTTAGCTTACTAGTGTTCCCAGCTCCCTGGCCGTCGAGGTATCTCCGGTTTCAGGTTGAGCGGGCCCTAATAGGCTTCCTGTGAGGTTAATTCAACACTCTCGTGTTTTGATTTTTCGTGTTATTAGTGTTCTCTGCTCCCTGGCCGTCGAGGTATCTCCGGTTGCAGGTTGAGCGTGGCCTAATAACGCGCTCTTTGTTTTTGATTTGTTTCTTGTTTTCTGTTTTTACTTTGGTTTGTAGTTATGTCTACCCGACGTAATTCTGCCAACTTAGTCGAGGGTCTCGCAGTCGAGGAAAACTCGGCGGACGAGCTGGACCAGATGGTCACACGGGCGTTGCGCAGCCAACGGCCTAAGAGGCCGGCGGGTTCGCCCATTTTTGCGTCTGAGGCTTCGGTCTCAGACAGTGAGGAGGTGGCCACGACAACACGGTCGTCGGCACCTAAAAAGGCTACGGCCAAAAAGGTCGTAGCCAAAAAGGCTAAAAAAGCGGCGTCTGGCCCTGCGGCCAAAAAGGCGGCGGCCAAAAAGGCGGCAGTTGCCACTGCGGCCGAATTTCTCAGGGCCAAGGCGGCGCAAGTCGCCTTGACCCGCCTCGAGTCTAACTCCAACGCATCTCGCGAGGATGCACAAGAGGTGGAAGCCGACGAGCCTGTCGACTTTTCGCGGAACCCACTCCCCGAGGAATGCTCACTCGCGGAGTTGGACGCAGCCGTCGACACCGAGACGTTGCGTGCCCGGGCAGGTAGTTTGAGGTCCCTGATCTTCCAAATTGCCCGAAAGTCCGGCAATCTCAAGGGGGAGTACGTGCGTGACCTAAAAAACCACGCAACGGAATACCATGAGATTGTCGAGACGATTGCGGAGCGGACGATCTCGGATGAGACACGGCGGCTCAGTCTCGAAAACCGGAGACTTCGCCGCCAAGTGGAGGACCTCGAGAAAGAGGTGAAGGCTATGCGCCGGGATTTCTCCCAGAGGGACAAATCCCCGGCGCGGCCAGCTCTTCCCTCCCAAGACCCTGTGGGCATCTCGGAAAATCACCTGATGGGCGAGATGTCCAAGATGGTGAAGGAGATGGCGGAGGAACTTAAAGCCTCCATGTGCCGCACAGTCGGCGAAATGATTAGCGCCCGTATAGCGGTGGTTGAGGAGCGCCTTCCTCCCGCAAAAATCGTGCGGCCTCCACTTGCCGCCGACAAGAGGAGAGAGGAGGCAGCCAAGGCTGCAGTTGCCTCATCTGCACCTGCACCGGCCCAGCCTCAACCCTCTGCAGCTCCCAAGCCGAAGCGGACTCGCAAGGGTAAAGCCAGGATGGTTCCGCAGGCACCCCTCGCTGTTGCCGGCCCGTCGTCCGCGGTGACTCCAGCTGCCCCGGCCACCAGCGAGGGACAATGGAATGTGGTGGTTGGGAATAAAGGGAAAGGCAAAGGCAAGGGGAAGACCTCCACGCCTGCCGCAGCCCGAACCCCTGCCCAACCTTCCCTGAGACAGGCACAGTCAATTCCCGCCCCTAAAAAGATCCAAACCAAAAAAGCGGTCAAATTGACCCCCCCTCGCTCATCGGCTGTAGTGGTGACACTGCAGCCCGACGCCATCGAGCGGGGGTTTACCTACAAGTCGGCCTTGTTGAAGGCACGAGAGGTGGTGTCGTTGCCCGACTTGGGCATACCAGGAGTCACCGTCCGGCAGACGGCCACAGGAGCCCGCATGCTCGAGCTGGCGGGGGCTAAAAGCGCCGAGGCCGCTGACCGTCTGGCGGCCAAGCTGACGGAGGCGCTTAGTGGAGTGGCCGCTGTGTCACGGCCCACAAAATTGGGCCCCACAAAAGTGGCACTTCCCGAAACATAACAAACAATCCATTTATTTATACATCACAAATAACATTCTAGTCTCTAAAATAATATTATCGAGTTAAGATGACAAGACAATGGAGTAACCGTAACATGTGAAGAATTTTGCCAAGTCACAATGTTCAAGTAGATAGATATGCTGATGTGTATTGTGTGGCCTTGAACATAACCTTAATTTGATTTATTATCAATCGTCACACAATCGTCACACAATCGTGTTACGTAGTCATGTTGTAAATGACGCAACTCATACAAAACTAATGGCGTAATAATCATATTGCGCACTTATTGGCGCCCTTTTCTTGCAAAGAATCAAGAGACGATTTAAAAAAAACACAAATATAAAGCTACATACATTATCTATCAGCTAGTAGCATAGGCTATATTTTAAAAGGAGAATAAGTACACGCGGGCGAAGCCGCTGCCGGACAGCAAGTGTATTACATTACTATTATAATGTTTACATCATACATACCCTCGGACGCGGCGGGAGACAGTTCTCCAGGGCCGGAATGACTTCAGGTGGAATGCGATTGGGGAAATTAACTAGGAATTGTATGATGAGTTGTCCTTTCTCGAATGGATTCTTGTACATGGGCATGCCTGAAAATATAAATTTGTTAGAACATGAAGCAATATTAAGTGCATATCATTTTGACCGGCCATTCGGCGAGCCTACATTAATGGTACCAGGCCAAACATGATTATTTTTTTAGAGTTATTTGATAAATTTACGAACTAAATTTAGTTGCAATGAAGTCCCATATCTCATTTTAAGCCAATTCAAAAATACACACCTTCATTCAACACGCACTTCACTTCTCCATGCTTAGTGACTTCACCCGGCAAGATAGTTATCACAATATCCCTGTCATCTAGAGTACGGATCACTTTTTGGAAACCACACAGAGCTTCCACAAGCTCAATGTTTAGTCTTATAATGAGATCATTGCCTGTACGTTTGAATACCTGAAAATAATTATATTGGTTTTGGTAAAAAAAAGTAATTTGAGGTTATGTACATTTTATTTACTGAAACATTAAAATGAAAAGAAAAACTGTCCTGGTTTGAGATCACCTTTAAAATAGTTATAAATACCTGTTTAATTATATTTTAAAAATAATTAGCCAATTGGGGCTCGTCTAACAGCTTTTAACCAACTTACCTCATTCCGTATACCGGGACGCCCCTGCTGCGTGAGGAGGCCCGGCGTGAAGGCTGGGCCGTCCGCCAGGGACGGCATGGTAATCCGAACTAGGCACCATGTCGTCCCGTCAAGGCGATGAGGTATACCGGGGGTCTTTTTAGTGGGTATGCCGTCACCTTCAGTGACGGAGAGTCCCACACTCCCCCGCTGCCCCACCCAGGCAGCGGGATAGTGCGTAATGCATTTTTTCCCCCGCAAAAAAAAAAAAAAAAAAAAAAAAAAAAAAAAAAAAAAAAAAAAAAAAAAAAAAAAGGTTAGGTTAGGTTAGGTTAGGTTGGGGGAGGCCCCATGAGTGTTTTTACGAGTATCTAGTACGTCCCCGTCGTCTCCCCTGGCTCTCCCAGTCCTGGTTA
Organism: Udea olivalis; assembly: GCA_947369235.1. NCBI lineage: Eukaryota > Metazoa > Arthropoda > Insecta > Lepidoptera > Crambidae > Udea > Udea olivalis. The sequence continues at coordinate 22,494,793 of OX376347.1, forward strand.
CGGTAACGCAGTGCCAGGCTGGTGACCAAATCTAGATACTCTGGGGCAACCTTGCGGTTTTTGCTTACTAGTGTTCCCAGCTCCCTGGCCGTCGAGGTATCTCCGGTTTCAGGTCGAGCGGGCCCTAATAGGCTTCTCGTGAGGTTAAATCAACACTCTCGTGTTTTGATTTTTTCGTGTATATTAGTGTTCTCAGCTCCCTGGCCGTCGAGGTATCTCCGGTTGCAGGTTGAGCGGGGCCTAATAACGCGCTCTTTTGTTGTAGTTTGTTTCTTGTTTTGTGTTTTTATAATTATTATTATTTGCAATTATGTCTACCCGACATAATTCACTTGAGGGTATCGCAGCCGAGGTAAACTCGGCGGACGAGCTGGACCAGATGGTCACACGGGCGTTGCGCAGCTCACGCACTAAGAGGCCAGCGGGTTCGCCCATTTTTGCGTCTGAGGCTTCGGTCTCAGACAGTGAGGAGGTGGCCACGACAACACGGTCGTCGGCACCTAAAAAGGCTACGGCCAAAAAGGTCGTAGCTAAAAAAGCTAAAAAGGCGGCGTCTGGCCCTGCGGCCAAAAAGGCGGCGGCCAAAAAGGCGGCAGTTGCCACTGCGGCCGAATTTCTGAGGGCCAAGGCGGCGCAAGTCGCCCTGACCCGCCTGGAGTCGAACTCGAACGCATCTCGCGAAGATGCGCAAGAGGTGGAAGCCGACGAGCCTGTCGACTTCACGCGGAACCCACTCCCCGAGGAATGCTCACTCGCGGAGTTGGACGCAGCCGTCGACACGGAGACGTTGCGTGCCCGGGCGGGTAATCTGAGGTCCCTGATTTTCAACATTGCCCGCAAGTCCGGCAATCTCAAGGGGGAGTACGTGCGCGACCTGAAGAACTTCGCCACGGAATACCACGAGATTGTCGAGACGATCGCAGAGAGGACGATCTCCGATGAGACAAGGCGGCTCAGTCTCGAGAACCGCAGACTTCGCCGCCAAGTGGAGGACCTTGAGAAAGAGGTGAAGGCTATGCGCCGGGATTTCTCCCAGAGGGACAAGTCCCCGGCGCGGCCAGCCCTTCCCTCTCAAGACCCTGTGGGCATCTCGGCAAATCACCTGATGGGCGAGATGTCCAAGATGGTGAAGGAGATGGCGGAGGAACTCAAAGCCTCCATGTGCCGCACAGTGGGGGAAATGATTAGCGCTCGTATAGCGGTGGTTGAGGAGCGCCTTCCTCCCGCAAAAATCGTGCGGCCTCCACTTGCCGCCGACAAGAGGAGAGAGGAGGCAGCCAAGGCTGCAGTTGCCTCATCTGTACCTGCACCGGCTCAGCCTCAACCCACTGCAGCTCCCAAGCCGAAGCGGACTCGGAAGGGCAAAGCGAGAGTGGTTCCGCAACAGGCACCCCTCGCTGTCGCCGGCCCGTCGTCCGCGGTGACTCCGGCTGCCCTGACCACACGCGAGGGACAATGGAATGTGGTGGTTGGGAATAAGGGGAAAGGCAAAGGTAAGGGGAAGACCTCCACGCCCGCCGCAGCCCGAACCCCTGCTCAACCCTCCGTGAGACAGGCGCAGTCGACACCAGCGCCAAAACAGACGCAAAATAAAAAGGCAGTCAAGTTGACCCCCCCTCGCTCATCGGCTGTAGTGGTGACACTGCAGCCCGACGCCATCGAGCGGGGATTCACCTACAAGTCGGCCTTGTTGAAGGCAAGGGAGGTGGTGTCGTTGCCCGACTTGGGCATACCAGGAGTCACCGTCCGGCAGACGGCCACAGGAGCCCGCATGCTCGAGTTGGCGGGGGCTAAAAGCGCCGAGGCCGCTGACCGTCTGGCGGCCAAGCTGACGGAGGCGCTTAGTGGAGTGGCCGCTGTGTCACGGCCCACAAAATGCGTCGACCTCCGCATCGCTGGGCTTGACGATACCGTCACCCGCGAGGAGGTGGTGGCCGCAGTTGCGGCCAAGGGTGGCTGTGACCCGGCCCTGGTCAAGGCGGCCGAAATCCGCTTTGGGCCCAAAGGGACCGGGTCGGTCGTTGTCAAGTGTCCGATTGCGGCGGCAAAGGCGCTTGTCAGCGGAGGTCGTCTCCTCATCGGATGGAGCTCGGTGCAGGTCCGAGCTCTAGACGCACTCCCCATGCGCTGCTTCAAGTGCATGGGGATCGGGCACACGCGCCTGCTGTGCCCGTCCGATAAGGAGAGGGTGGACCTGTGCTTCCGGTGTGGTCGGCCGGGGCACAAGGCCGCCGGATGTATGGCGGCGGCGCACTGCGTCGTGTGCGCCGAAGCGGGTCGGCCTTCGGGCCACACGATGGGCGGGAGGAGTTGCAACCCTCCCCCCACTAAAGCAAGGGCGGCACCAAGGACCCAGGCCGCCGCCGATAGCGGGAGGTGCGTAGCGCCAGCGGAAGCTGTAATGGAGCAATGAGTTCAGTCCTCCATTACAGCTTCTTACAGGGGAACCTCAACCACTGCGCCGGGGCCCAGGACTTGCTCATGCAGTCCATGGCGCAGTGGGAGATTGACGTAGCGGTGGTTGCAGAGCCCTATTATGTTTCCCCCCAGCCTAATTGGGCTGGGGATATATCTGGCTCTGTGGCCATAGTGGTCGCAGCGGGGCCTCGCTCGCGGCCGCTACAAGTGCGGGAAAGGGGGGCCGGATATGTGGCCGCCACCTGGGGGAACATGGCAGTTGTGGGAGTGTATGTCTCCCCCAACACTGGGCTTGCCAGTTTAGAGTCCTTTTTGAGGGGGCTCGGTCCGGTGATCCAGCGGTTGGCACCTCTCCCAGTTTTGGTCATGGGCGACCTGAATGCATGGTCGACCCTCTGGGGGAGCGTGTCAACGAACGTGAGGGGCCTAGCCGTCGAGGAATGGGCTGTCAGCTCCGGGATGTCCCCACTCAATCAGGGGACATCCTTCACGTGTGTGCGTAGGGCCGGGGGGTCCGTGGTGGACGTAACGTTTGCCACCCCTTCCCTCGCACGGCGCGTCCGGGGCTGGCGGGTGCTGAGTGAGGTGGAGACGATCTCGGACCACAAATATATTAGGTTCGAGGTCTCCACCTCCGACGGCTCGGCGGCGCCAAGTAGGCGGGAGGGCCACGCATTTTTCCCGCGGTGGGCCCTCACCAAGCTGGATCCCGAGCTGGCCGAGGAGGCGGCCATAGTGGCGGCCTGGGGCGCGACCCCCACAACATCGGGGGTCGATGAGGCGGCGGGCCATTTTCGAGACCTCGTCTCAAAGGTCTGCGATGCCGCCATGCCCCGAATTCGAGGACCCCCTCCGCGGCGCCACCAGGTTTACTGGTGGTCCGCGGAAATTTCCCGATTGAGGGATATGTGCTCCCTTTCGAGGAGGGCGTATACGAGGGCCCTGAGGAGGAGTAACAGGGACCAGGAGAGGGAAGGCCAGCTGTACGTGGCTTATAAAGCCGATAAGAAAGCACTACAGCTGGCCATCTGGCAGGCCAAGTCCAGGGCGCGGGACGAAATGCTGGAGGGTCTGGACCGAGATCCATGGGGGAGGCCTTACCGCGCTGCGCGGGATAAACTGCGCTTCCAAGGCCCCCCCGTGATGGAGACCCTCCAGCCGGAGGTGTTAGAGCGGGTGGTAGGGGAGCTTTTCCCAGAGCCCCCACCGTTCACACCTCCGAGAATGACCTCTCGCATGAGAGCCCTGGACGGCGAGCCGATCCCACTAGTTTCCGACGAGGAGATGGAGACAGTGCTGGATCGGCTCAAGGGCAAGAAGAAGGCTCCTGGTCCCGACGGAGTGCCGGGCAGGGTCCTCGGCCTGGCCCTGAAGCACCTGGGGGAGCAGCTTCGGGAAATTTTCAACGCCGCGCTAACATCAGCGCGGTTCCCGAAGCTGTGGAAGGAGGGACGGCTGTGCCTCCTACAGAAGGATGGTAGGCCCCCAGGTGTTGCCGGCACGTATCGGCCGATTGTCCTGCTGGATGAGGTTGGGAAGGTCTTCGAAAGACTCCTCTCTTCCCGCCTCATCCAGCATTTAAATGAGAGGGGCCCAAACATTTCTGGCCAACAATTTGGGTTTAGGGCGGGGCGCAGCACCATAGACGCGCTGGCGCTACTTAAGGAGGTCACGGAGGTAGCAACCGCTCAGGGCGAGCGGTCGTTGGCGATAAGCCTGGATATCGCCAACGCCTTCAACAGTCTGCCGTTCGGCGTGATAAGGGAGGCGCTTCAGTATTTTGAAGTGCCTACTTATCTCGGCAGACTGTTGGAGGACTACCTCCGAGGGCGGGAAGTCCTCTACGAGGGAGGAGGACGGTTGGTCCGCCGGCCGATGAGGTGTGGGGTTCCCCAGGGGTCCGTTTTAGGGCCCCTGTTGTGGAACCTCGGTTATGACTGGGTGCTCCGCGGCGCGCTCCTTCCGAGGATGCGCGTCATATGTTACGCGGATGACACCCTAGTCATTGCTCGAGGCAAATCCTTCCCGGAGGCGAAAAGACTGGCAGAAGTCGGCGCCAGTCTGGTGGTTGGCCGCATCGAGGCGTTGGGCCTGAAGGTGGCCCTTAATAAGACCGAGGCTCTCCTCTTCCATGGGCCTCGGCAGGGGCCGCCTCCCGGTGCGGTGGTCCGCCTCAACGGCGTGAATGTGAGGGTGGAGGCCCAGATGAAATATCTGGGCCTAGTATTGGATGGGCGGTGGAATTTTAGAGCGCATTTTTCCCGCCTCGCGCCCCGCCTAATCCGCACCGCGGGTGCTCTGGGCCGCCTCTTACCCAACGAGCGCGGCCCGGGCCAGTCATGCCGGCGTCTCTACGCCGGCATACTTAAAAGTATGGCGCTCTACGGAGCGCCAATCTGGGCGGGGGCCCTCAACGCTGAAAACAGGCGCCTGTTACGGGCGCCTCAGAGGCAAATAGCGTTGAGGGCCGTACGGGGTTACCGTACGGTATCGGGGGGGGCTGCCTGTGTCCTAGCAGGCATGCCCCCCTGGGAACTGGAGGCGGACGTTCTTGCTGCTGTGTACCAGTCCCGCACAGCAGCGAGAGCGGGTGGAGGGCGCCCGTACTGGGATGAAATTGAGGGGGTGCGCCGGCGTGCGCGGAGCGCGCTGCTGCGGAGGTGGGCGGAGGACCTGGTCAACCCGCTCTATGGTCGAGAAACCATAGAGGCGATCAGGCCAGTCCTCGACCAGTGGGTGCGTAGGGAGAAGAGGCCCCTTACGTACCGGCTGGTGCAGGTACTTTCCGGACACGGCTGTTTCGGGAAGTACCTGCATAACATCGCCCGGAGGGAGCCCACCCCGAGGTGCCACCAGTGCGACGCCGAGGAGGACACCGCCCAGCACACCCTTGAGGTGTGCCCTGCTTGGGCGGTGCAGCGTCGCACATTAGTGGATGTGGTCGGCACCGACCTCTCGCTCCCGGCCCTAATACGGGCCATGCTGGCGAGCGAGAGTGGATGGGAGGCGATGGTCTCCTTCTGCGAAGAGGTGATGTCGCAGAAGGAGACAGCGGAGAGGGCCCGGGAGGAAGATCCTCAGGCAGGCCCTCTCCGACGCAGACGGCGGGGAGTGAGGAGACGGTGGTTTGCACGCCTTCTCCCCGCTCCCTAAAGCAGCACCGGGGTGAAAGCCGGGGGGCTTTCACTCCATTGCACGGTGCTCCTGTCTGGGGGTGTCCCCGTATACCGGGACGCCCCTGCTGCGTGAGGAGGCCCGGCGTGAAGGCTGGGCCGTCCGCCAGGGACGGCATGGTAATCCGAACTAGGCACCATGTCGTCCCGTCAAGGCGATGAGGTATACCGGGGGTCTTTTAGTGGGTATGCCGTCACCGTTAGTGACGGAGAGTCCCACACTCCCCCGCTGCCCCACCCAGGCAGCGGGATAGTGCGTAATGCATTTTTCCCCCGCAAAAAAAAAAAAAAAAAAAAAAAAAAAAAAAAAAAAAAAAAAAGGTTAGGTTAGGTTAGGTTAGGTTAGGTTCCCGTGTGGAGTTTGACAGTCTCCCATCGGGCGCGTCCCCAGGTGGCGGATAGGGGAATGCCCCCAGATATAGGGGGTACCGGCTTCGGCCGGCGCGGACCAAAACTGTCGAGGAGGTGTATTCTCCCTCCTCTTTCTGAAGAGGGGCCGAGAGTGTCTTTCGGGGCTTACGGGGCCCAGCGGCCATCTTTTGTGATGGCGTGGTATGGCGGGCCTGCAAGGCTTGCGGTCGCTTTTAGCGACAACCGTGGTGTGGGTGTTCTGTCGCCGTGCAGTTTACACTGCGTGTGGGAGTCCTCTGGACTAGCGGAGCTTCGACTCGTGGGATGGCGGGTCTTCAAGACCTGCGGCTGGACGGGCCCACCACTCGCGATTGCGCGACTAGGTGGGTGACTTTGGTCAACCGTCTGGCAACCTGCTCCCGAAGGGTGTTGTGGACATGTCTCGCAGCCCTCGGGAAGTAGGGGCCTTGGCTTGGTCGCCCGGGCCGAGAGGAGTCAACCTCAATAAAAAACCCCAAAAGGTCGGACGTTGGTCACGTGATGTTCGGCCGCCTCGGTCTCGAGGTGGTAGGATGGGAGATCGCCTACCCGCTAGCGTCGACAACTGCACGAGACCACCCGCCCTCGTGCAGTATTAGGGTTACCCAGGTGCAGGGGGCACCGCCTGGATAGACGTTTTATATCCCCCATACTCGTGGGAACAAGTATGGATCCTTTATCTTTTAGTTTTAGTGTTAAGAATAGGTATGATGTTTTAGAAAACAGGGCTGAAGACTCAGTAGCTGAGCTTCAAAACCCTGTCGGAGAGGACCATGATACGGTGCGCACTGGTTGGTTGGTAGGCGTGCGCGATACCGTTAGTCCCTCCACGGTGGAGCCTGAAAAGGCTACGACCCCGTCATCTTTGACAGGGTCTGAGAAGGTGCCTGTTGTGAGGCTTACTCGAATGGAGTCGGATTCCTTGTCCGCTGATGAGGGCCAGGGCCGACTCTGGGAGCCACGGAGGCGGAGCCGTTCGCGGCATCGCTCTTTGAGTGACCGGGCGAGCCCAGACACTTCCCCTGGGGAGGGTGTCTCAGCCCCCAAAATAATAAAGACGCCGCGAGGCCGAGGCCGACCGCCCACTACGGGCCAGTACGTGGGCCTCGCGAAAACGAAAGCTGCCTTCCTTAAGCAGCAGCAGGAGGAGGAAAAAATGGAGGCCGAACAACAGGCCGAGGAGGAGTTGGCGGTGATGACTCGCACAATGACGCGGCCAGGTGTAGTGTCGCGTCTCAGCGAGTCGTCAGTGTCACTTAATGATGACGAGGCGGATTCAGCACCTGCCATCAAACAGAGCCTACAGCAGGTGGCCGCTGTGGTGTTAAAAGTAGGCAAGGCGTCCAAACACCTCAAGGGCACGTTCCAGCGAGCCCTGTACGACGCCAGTGAAAACATCGAGTCCCTTGCCAGCAGAATCCTGAGGCTTAACGCTTCTGAGGAAACCGCAAGGTTGAGACGGGAGAACGAGGCCCTCCAGCAGGAGCGCGACCGCGTGCTCGGCGAAAATGCCCAGCTGCAGAAACGGTTAGACGACCTCGGCAACGAGTTAAAGAATTTGCGCCAAGATCTCCTGCAACAGCAGCAGGAGCGAATGGATGAGATGGAGCGAAGCTTGACGGTCAGAATGGGGACCATGATGTCAGCTCGCTACGGCTCCGGCGAAGATCCTACGCAGCCACGCATGAGACCACCGCTGGCCGCTGACCGTGCCAGAGACGCGGCAGCTCAGGCGTCCCAGTCCGAGCCGCAGCCGCTGAGACAATCACGGCCAAAGAACAGGCCGCCGCCAACAGCAGCTGCTGTGAACGCGGGTGTAAAGGCTCCGCCTCGAGGTGCCCCTGCGCCCCAAAACACTCGCGGCGCGACAGCTGCCTTAAAAGCAAAGAAGGCAAACGATGATGGTGTTACCCCTATGATCTGGGTGCCCACATCAGACACCAACCCTCACTCGATTGGCACACTACGCCCTTCCACGAGGAATGACTGGACCAAGGTAGGGAAAGGCGGTAAAAGCGTCAAAGAAGGGGCTGCCAAGTCATCGCAACCCCAGGCACGCCGCAAACCACAACGTGGTCCTCGGGAGAAGGCCAATACCAAGGAGGCCAATAAAAAGGAAAAGAAGGCCCCCAAAATTCGCTCCCCCCGTTCAATGGCTGTGGTGGTCACGCTGCAGCCGGACGCCGAAAAGAGGGGAGTGACTTACGCCAACATTTTGGGTCAGGCCAAAGCTAAAATAGACCTTTCGGGCCTCGGCATAGAGTCGGTCCGTTTCAGGCGGGCCGCTACCGGGGCCACGATCATTGAAGTCCCAGGCACTGCAAGCGGGGAAAAGGCCAACTCTCTGGCTGAACAACTAAAAAGTGTTCTGGGACCTGAGGACGTTCGCGTGCACCGCCCTGTGAAAACGGCGGAGGTTCGCGTTTCCGGCCTGGACGAGTCAGTAACAGCCGAGGAGCTGACTGCAGCGTTGGCCAAAGCTGGTGGCTGTTCTGCAGAGGGAATTAAGACGGGCGCTATTCGCCGCGACCTTTCAGGGCTAGGCACGGCATGGGTCCGCTGTCCTGTCACAGTCGCCAAAAAACTAGCAGAAGAACGGCGAGTTCTGGTGGGTTGGGTGGCAGCCCAGGTCAAGCTGCTGGAGCCCCGCCAAATGCGGTGTTTCCGCTGCCTAGAGGTTGGGCACGTGCGGGAACGCTGCACATCTGAGGTTGACCGCAGTAGTCAATGTTACCGCTGTGGTCAATTAGGCCACAAAGCAAGCGACTGCCGGGCTGCAGCCCACTGTACACTTTGTGCAGTTGCAAAAAAGCCCGCTGGGCACAGGGTCGGCAGCAAGTCCTGCACGGCCCTGCGTCCTAAGAAAGGAAGTAAGCCTGCCGCCGTGGCCAAGACCCAGCAGCAGACGACTCACCCACCTCCGATCAGGGACGAGGAGATGTCTGAGGTCGCCAGCTAAATGGCTATTAGCTATTTACAGGCGAACCTCAACCACTGTAGAATGGCTCAGGACCTTTTACATCAGAGTCTTCTACAGAGGTCGGTGCACGTCGCCGTGGTGGCTGAGCCATACTTTGTTCCGCAGAGGGATAACTGGGTCGCCGATAACGACGGAGTGGTCGCCATCGTTAGGCAGGCTGCTGCTGGTGCCCCGCTTTTTGGCAGGGTCGAGCGAGGCAGCGGATGGGTGGCTGCTCTCATGGGGCAAACGTTCATCGTCGGGAGCTACTTTTCCCCCAATAAAACGCTGGCGGAATTTGAGAGCCACCTTTCGGGGCTGGAGGCGCTGATTGCCTGCAACCGCTCCCATGAGCTGCTCGTCGTCGGGGATTTCAACGCCAAATCCTTGACGTGGGGATCTCCGGCGACTGACGCACGAGGTCTTGCTATGGAGGAGTGGGCGATCGCCACCGGCCTGGTGGTTTTGAATAGAGGCACGGTTCACACGTGCGTGCGACAGCTGGGTGGGTCCATCGTGGACATTTCGTTCGCGAGCCCGGCCCTTGCGCGCCGTGTATCGGACTGGAGAGTGGTGGAGGATGTGGAAACGTTCTCGGACCACCGGTATATCCGGTTTGACGTCTCCGCATCACCGCCGCTCCATACCGGTCTGAACCGAATCTCTCTGACCAGGGACTGCCCCCGCTGGGCGCTTAAGCGCCTTGATAGGGAGGCATTGGAGTTAGCCTCCATTGTCCAGGCTTGGGTGCCTGTGCCGGACGGCCCGTCTGAGGTGGAAGGAGAGGCAGAGTGGTTTCGGGAGGCGCTGTCGCATATTTGTGACGCGGCCATGCCCCGAGCCAGGTCCCTTCCAGCGAAACGCCAGGTGTATTGGTGGTCCGCAGACCTAGCGCAGCTAAGATACGCTTGCGTTAGGGCGAGACGCCAATACGCCCGACACCGGCGCAGAGCAAACCGAAATGAGGAGCAGGAGGCCCTCCTTTACGGATCCTATCGGGAGGCCAAAAAGGCGCTGAAAGTGGCTATTTACAAGGCCAAATCAGAAGCGCGGGAGGAGTTTTTGCAAACACTCAATCGTGATCCGTGGGGGCGGCCTTACCGTATGGCGATGGCCAAGCTCCGGCCGTGGGCCCCCCCGTTAACGGAGAGCATTGAGCCCTCGCTTCTTGGCAATGTGGTGGCCACCTTGTTTCCAACAAGGGGTGACTTTACACCTCCACCAATGGCCTCCGCTGGCCCACTGAATGAGGATGAACTCGAGACGCCGCAGGTCACCGAGGACGAGTTTGGTGCAGCCGTACTGAGGCTGCGGGCCAAAAACACCGCGCCCGGCCTTGATGGCATACCGGGACGTGCTTTGGCCCTTTCACTTAAGTGGTTGGGCCCAAGACTACGGACCCTTTTTTCGGACTGTCTCAGACAGGGCCGGTTTCCGCGGCAGTGGAAGACCGGGAAGCTGGTCCTGTTAAAGAAGGAAGGGCGACCGGTGGATTCTCCGTCCGCTTACCGCCCCATCGTTCTGCTCGACGAGATGGGTAAACTTTTTGAGCGAATCATCGCTGCTCGTATCGTCGAGCACATCGAAGGGGTTGGTCCAAACCTGGCGGATTGTCAGTTTGGCTTTCGGCGGCGCAGATCCACTGTGCACGCCATTTTGCGGGTGAAAACCCAAGCTGAGGAGGCTATAGCTCGGGGAGAGGTCGTCTTGGCGGTATCTTTAGATATCGCCAACGCCTTTAACACCATCCCCTGGGCATGCATCAGAGAGGCCCTCAAATACCACCGGGTACCTGTGTACCTGAGGACCCTCATTGCTGACTACCTCTCCGAGAGGTACGTTGAGTACCCCGGGCGGGACGAATGGTGCAGACGGCCTATGTCGTGCGGTGTTCCACAGGGTTCGGTCCTCGGGCCGCTCCTGTGGAACATCGGTTACGACTGGGTGTTGCGAGGAGGGAATTTACCGGGTGTCAGCGTGACGTGTTACGCAGATGACACACTGGTCACCGCCCGTGGTAAAACCTTCCGAGAGGCAGCGCTTTTGGCCACTGCGGGAACGGCGCATGTGGTGAAAAGAATTCGGTGCCTGGGACTGGAGGTGGCTCTGCACAAGTCCGAGGTCTTGTGTTTTCACGGGCCCCGGCAAGCCCCTCCAGCTGGTTCCCATATTGTGGTGGGTGGAGTCCGCCTGGATGTCAAGTCGACTCTAAAATACCTCGGACTAGTCCTTGACGGGCGTCTGGATTTCCGCGCCCACTTTGAGCAGCTGGCACCGAAACTGCTGAAGACAGCAGGCGCGCTGAGCAGAATCCTGCCTAATTCATCTGGGCCAGGTGACTTGTGTAGGAAGCTATACATTGGGATCGTGCGATCCATTGCCCTCTACGGGGCCCCCGTATGGGCCGACGCTCTGAAGCCTCAGAGCATCGCCATCCTTCGCAGGCCGCAGAGAGCGATGGCCATACGATTAATACGGGGGTATCGCACGATCTCCTTCGAGGCGGCATGTGTGCTAGCCCGCCAACTGCCCTGGGATTTAGACGCGAGGACCCTCTCAGCCGTTTTTTACTGGCGTGAGGATGTGCGTTCCTCGGGCGGCCGGGCAGCACCCCAAGAGGTTAACGGCCAAAGGGCCAATTTCCTAAATGATGCCAATACCATCTGGCACAACAGACTGGCTGCTCCAGGAGCCGGCCAGTGGATCTTGGAGGCAATTCGCCCAGTTTTCAAACTGTGGATTGAGCGGCGTCACGGCTCTCTGTCCTACAGGGTGACACAGGTTCTGTCGGGGCATGGCTGCTTTGGCAGGTACCTAAGCCGAATCGGCAGAGAGGCCACGGAGAGATGTCACCATTGTGACTGTGCCGAGGATACTGCCCAGCATACTCTGGAAGTGTGCCCAGCATGGGGTCAGGAGCGCGATCAACTAAGCGCTGTCCTCGGTGGGGACGTGACGTTGCCGACTGTTCTGCAGACAATATCAGTAAGCAGTACGTCGTGGGCGGCAGTTGCCAATTTCTGCGAGACAGTAATGTCACAAAAAGAGGCCGCCGAAAGGATCAGGGAGCAGGAGGATCCGAGTAGGCGAAGAAGGCGACGCCGGGGTGGTGGCATGTAAGCCCCAGCAATCCCCTTCGCCCTGTGGTCCGGGGCGTTAGAATACGGCCACGGTTCCCCCCCGCCTGTCGTAAGAGGCGACTAAAGGGGGGCCTTCGGGGTCGCTAGGAGTGCACGGCGGGGGCTGTGCGCTCCGTCTCAAGTGGCCCCGAGGAGGACGGCAGTGTGGGGTGGCCTCACATTGCCGGGTAACACTGGATGGTGTTAGGAGGGAGGTATCACTCTCTCCGAGCTGGGCTGTGCAAGCGGCATTGCGCACTCGAGTTCACCGGACGCATTCTATTGTAGAAATCCCGGTGACTCGAGACATGCGCGAAGATGGCCACCGCGGGGTTTAGTGGGTATTCTCACCACTCTGGTGAGGGAGTCCCACACCCCCCCGCCCCTCCCCCCGGAGCGGCGGGATGTCCGTAAATGGATTCCCCGCGAAAAAAAAAAAAAAAAAAAAAGGTTAGGTTAGGTTAGGTTAGGTTCCCGTGTGGACTTGGGGCAGTATGGTTCTGCTACCAGGCGCGTCCCCCGGGTGGCGGATAGGGGAACGCCCTCCAGATATGGAGGGTACCGGCAGTGGCCGGCGTGGACCGAAACCAGGGGAGGAGGGTGGTATTAGTACGGACTTCAGTCCGGAAGTATCGCCTGACTCAGGGCAAAGTCAGCAGACGGTGTGCTCGCCGCTTACCCCGGGTCATTGAGTCTCGTTTCGAGTCAGACTCTTTGTTCTCGGGGGGTGGCCGGCGCGCTTGCTGTTGATTTTGTTCTCGGGGGGGAATGTGACCGTAATCCCAGTGCACTCGGGGCACGATGCTTAGCAGAGTTCACTCTGTTATGGATAGTGTTTCAGCACTGGGACCGGGGCGTCTGTCCTTTCCTATCCTTTTCCCAAATTCCTGTGTTCCTTTATCCTTTTTCTCCTTCCCATTTTTCCCAGTCCCTTGTCCTATTGAGTTGTTTGTTTCGGTTCCGGCTGCTTGTGCATGGTTTTCATGCACCTGCATCCGGCGCCGGGGTTCTCAGCTCAATCATCCTTTACCTTACCAGACCCGCGTGGATGACAACCACTATAAAAAATCACGAAGCCGGAGGTCTAACCGTGCCGAAGGTGGGTAAATGCGAGCGAGGGGTTACCCGCCCTTAAGGGAAACAAAATGAAATGGACGCATCTTTGGAAAAGACTACCCAGGAGGGTCCCATTGCCTGCGGCAGTGGGGAATCCCTCCCTCTGGAGCGCTCGCGGAGCCCGATTTCGGGTTCCACGGGCGATCTGGGGGCAGCCCCCGTTCGTAGTCTGGGGGGGGCACAAAAATGCTCCGGGGGAAACCCCGTTTTTGTTCCAAGCGCAGTGACGGAGACCCAGGGTTCAGCATCGACCCGTGTCACACGCGCGTCAAGCACGCGAGATGCAACCAGTTCTCCTCTCCAACCGATGGTAGTTTTATCCCGGCTGGAGACAGGCCCGCTTAGCGGAGCCCTGAAGACCACAGTCGCCTCCAAAGACGACACCGAAGAAGAGACCTCGGACACGGGGTTCAAGCGGCCGCACCCTTATGCGTACCTGCCTGACTTCGTGTACGACCTGTCAGACTCAGAAGTCCTTCACACTCCGGACTCTGACGACATTACCAGCGACTCGGAACAATTATCGACCAGTCAGCTCAAATCGAAGAGACAGAAAGGACCAATACAACACAAGGTTGGCCTTCGACAGGCGGAGCGCAAACTCAAGAAGCTGTCGGCTGCGGCCACCAAAGCCGAAGTTGACGCTCAACTGAAGAGACGCGCTATCCGCAAGGGGCACGCCCCATCGGAAGAAGATCTCACCATAGTAGTTCCACCCAATATGGACGACTTGAATGCTGAGGAAGTAAGGGCCCTTTCAGGTAAAAGCGCCCTGAAGTTATATGAAATTTGCAACAAAAGCAAAAACCTGAAGGGCACCTTTATTAAGGACATGAAAGACTGCGCAAAGATTTTCGTCGACGCAGTTGACAGTCTGGCACGTCGCACCCAAAATGACGAAACGCACCGGCTGAAAGCCGAGATGGCCCGCATGCGAACAGAGCTGGATGAGCTCAAGGCGAAGGCTGCTTTGGCCCCTCTTGCCAAATCGGACCCTCCGGCTACTGCAGATGCGCTGAAGGAATGGCTTCGGTCGGAGTTTGAGCCTTCCATTCTCCGCCAAGTGGGTTTTATGGTCGACGCGAAGATAGCGGGTTTGACGACGGAGGCAGTCCGTCCTCCGCTTGCGGCAGACCGAAAAAAGGCAGCGGAAGCCAAGAAAGCAGCGGCTTTTGTCGCTTTGGCAACCGTGGCGGCTCAAAGCCAAGAAGTACAACCACCACCCGAACCAATGGACGGTGACTGGACCGAGGTCAGACCAGGGGGAAAGACCAAAAAGAAGAAAGAGAAGGGAAAGCAAACTGCATCACCGGCAGCAACAACACCCGCACCGCCGGCTTCCCAGCAAAAAGAAGGCTCAAAGCCTGATACGGCTTCTCCACCCGCGCCAAAAACGTACGCCAAGGCTACGAAGGGCAAGGGTGGCATAAGGAAAACTAACGATGATACGACAACGGCTGCGAAGAAATCAAACGGCAAACCACCCGCCAAGTCACTACCGAAGAAGAGAAGCCGCAAGCCAAAGCTCTCCGAACCCCGATCCGCTGCAGTCACGATAACGTTGGACCCGGAAGCGTTACGGATGGGTTTCACCTACAAGATCGTCATGGAGAGACTGAAAGAAGAGATAAAGCTCTCCGAACTAGGCATTGACCGGGTCAACATGCGGGTGGGCCAAACAGGGTCGCGAATTTTGGAAATTCCCGGCCCAGAACATGAAGAAAAGGCCGAAAAACTCAAGGTCGCTGCACAAGCGACCCTTGAGAATTTAGCAAAAGTCGCCAGACCCACCAAAACAATAGATCTTCGTTTGTGTGGGCTGGACGACTCGCTATCTAGCAGCGAGGTGGCCTCAGCGATAGCAGCCCGTGGTGGTTGTGACGTGAAGGCCATAAGAGTCGGAGATGTCCGCCCTGGGCCGAGAGGTGTCGGGGCCTGCTTTGTCCGCTGCCCTGTAGCCACGGCAAAGATGTTGCTGAAGGACGGCCACCTAAAAATAGGGTGGAGCAGCGCTCAGGTCCGGGCCTTAACCCCGCGTCCCATGCGCTGCTATAAGTGTATGGGCGTGGGGCACACAAGCCCGCGCTGCCCAGCTCCTCGAGACCGGACCGGCCTTTGTTTTAGGTGCGGAAAGGAGGGACACAAGGCAGCAGATTGCCAGGCAACAGCGCACTGCGCACACTGCGCTGAGGCAAACTTGCCGGCTAAGCATGTCATGGGAGGTCGAGAATGTAACCCACCTCCCACACGGCCGAGACCAGCGATATTTGACCGCAGCAGTTTTGCGAATTCAAAAAGACTAGAGGACATGAAACGCAGAGGTCCTAGCGGTCTAAGTAGTACTAGCGGGGAGGGGTCGGGGGGCCCCAACCTGCATTGCACGGTACCACCTGTCTGAGGGGTGCCCAGGTGTACCCGGGCATCCCTCCCAGCGAAGGACGTTGGGCCAACCATCTGGCCTGACCTACCACTGGGCGGTACGGCGAGTGTAATAATCCCGTACCGTCCGTTTTTTATATAAGTGGTAGAGGGTACACTGTCAGGTTTTTTAGTGAGTAGGAGTCTCACATAACCACATTGCCCCCCCGGGCATGTGGTATCCATGAGGGATTTTCCCTGACATGAAAAAAAAAAAAAAAAAAAAAAAAAAAAGGTTCCCGTGTGGAGTTTGACAGTCTCCCATCGGGCGCGTCCCCAGGTGGCGGATAGGGGAATGCCCCCAGATATAGGGGGTACCGGCTTCGGCCGGCGCGGACCAAAACTGTCGAGGAGGTGTATTCTCCCTCCTCTTTTTGAAGAGGGGCCGAGAGTGTCTTTCGGGGCTTACGGGGCCCAGCGGCCATCTTTTGTGATGGCGTGGTATGGCAGGCCTGCAAGGCTTGCGGTCGCTTTTAGCGACAACTGTGGTGTGAGTGTTCTGTCGCCGTGCAGTTTACACTGCGTGTGGGAGTCCTCTGGACTAGCGGAGCTTCGGCTCGTGGGATGGCGGGTCTTCAAGACCTGCGGCTGGACGGGCCCACCACTCGCGATTGCGCGACTAGGTGGGTGACTTCGGTCAACCGTCTGGCAATCTGCTCCCGAAGGGTGTTGTGGACATGTCTCGCAGCCCTCGGGAAGTAGGGGCCCTGGCTTGGTCGCCCGGGCCGAGAGGAGACAACCTCAATAAAAAACCCCAAAAGGTCGGACGTTGGTCACGTGACGTTCGGCCGCCTCGGTCTCGAGGTGGTAGGATGGGAGATCGCCTACCCGCTAGCGTCGACAACTGCACGAGACCACCCGCCCTCGTGCAGTATTAGGGTTACCCAGGTGCAGGGGGCACCGCCTGGATGGACATTTTATATCCCCCATACTCGTGGGAACAAGTATGGATTCCGATTTTTCTTCTTTTAGTTTTTGTGTAAAAAATAGGTTTAGTGTTTTGGAGAATAGGGTTGAAGATTCAGAGGTAGCTGAGCTTCAAACCCCTGTCGGAGAGGACCGTGATACGGTGCGCACTGGTTGGTTGGTAGGCGTGCGCGATACCGTTAGTCCCTCCACGGTGGAGCCTGAAAAGGCTACGACCCCGTCATCTTTGACAGGGTCCGAGAAGGTGCCTGTTGTTAGGCTTACTCGAATGGAGTCGGATCCCTTGTCCGCTGATGAGGGCCAGGGCCGACTCTGGGAACCACGGAGGCGGAGCCGTTCGAAGCACCGCTCTTTGAGTGACCGGGCGAGCTCAGACACTTCTCCTGGGGAGGATGTCTCGGCCCCCAAAATAATAAAGACGCTGCGCGGCCGAGGCCGACCGCCCACTACGGGCCAGTATGTAGGCCTCGCGAAGACAAAAGCCGCCTTCCTCAAGCAGAGGGAGGACGCGGAGCGGGAAGAAGCCGAACAGCTGGCTGAGCAGGAGTTAGCAGTAATGACTCGCGCAATGGCGCGTCCAGTGGACGTGACCCGTCTAAGCGAGTCGTCCATGTCGGCAGACGAGTGCGACGATTCCCCGCAGGCTATCAGAAATGAACTTCTGCAAATCGCTGCCGTCGCCCAGAAAGTCGGGAAGTCCTCAAAACATCTGAAGGGGACTTTCCAAAGAGCTTTGTACGACCTACATGACAAGGCAGAGTCTCTGGGCAGCAGAATTTTAAAGCTGAATGCCTCCGATGAGACAATCCGCTTAAGACGGGAGAACGAGGTCCTCCAGCAAGACCGCGACCGCGTGCTGGGCGAAAATGCTCGGCTGCAGAAGCGGTTGGACGACCTCGGCATCGAATTACATAATTTGCGCCAGGACCTCCTGCAGAAGCAACAGGAACGAATGGACGAGATGGAGCGTAGCCTTACAATCCGGATGGGGACTATGATGTCGGCCCGCTACGGCTCTGGCGAAGACCCAACGCTGCCGCGGATGAGGCCACCGCTGGCCGCTGACCGGGTAAGAGGCGAGATTGCTCAGGCGTCCCAGCCCGAGCCTCAGCCACAGCGACAATCTCGGCAAAAGACCAGGCCACCGCCAGCAGCTGCTGCTAATGCGGGTTCAAAGGCCCCGCCTCAAGGTGCCTCAGCGCCCAAAAACACCCGCGGCGCGACAGCTGCCAAAAAGGCGAAGAAGAAGGTGGACGATGATGGTGCAACCCCTATGGTCTGGGTGCCCACGTCAGAAACCAACCCCCATTCTATTGGCACAGTACGCCCTTCTACGAGGAACGACTGGACCAAGGTGGGGAAAGGGGGAAAGAAGGCCAAGGAAGGAGGCAAAACATCTAAGCCTCAACAACCTGATTCGCGCCGAAAACCTGCGCAGGCCAACAAGAAGCCAACGAAGAAGGACGAGAGGAAGGCGCCTAAGATCCACGCTCCTCGCAGCATGGCAGTGGTCGTCACGTTGCAGCCGGAGGCTGAAAAGCGGGGGCTCACCTATGCCAACGTGATCGGCCAAGCCAAGGCCAAAATAGACTTGTTGGGCCTCGGTATAGAATCGGTGCGCTTCCGGCGTGCTGCCACCGGAGCAACTATTATCGAGGTTCCTGGCGCAACCAGCGGCGACAAAGCCAACTCTTTGGCTGAGAAACTTAAGGGTGTGCTAGGGGAGGAGGACGTGCGAATACACCGACCCGTAAAAACTGCCGAAGTCCGTATCTCAGGATTGGACGAATCGGTGACGGCGGAGGAACTTACAGCAGCGGTGGCAAAATCCGGTGGCTGCCCTGCTGAAGCCATAAAAACTGGCACGATTCGGCGAGACTTTTCGGGACAGGGGACGGTCTGGGTACGTTGCCCTGTTCCCATTGCTAAAAAACTGTCCGACGACCGACGGATTCTGGTAGGTTGGGTGGCAGCCCAGGTCAAGCTGCTTGAGCCCCGCCAAATGCGGTGTTTCCGCTGCCTTGAGGTAGGGCATGTGCGGGAACGCTGCACTTCCGAGGTGGATAGAAGTAGCCAATGCTACCGTTGCGGGCAACTCGGCCACATTTCGAGAGACTGCAAGGCTGCAGCTCACTGCACTCTTTGTGCGTTAGCCAAAAAGCCTGCAGGACACCGGGTCGGCAGCAAGTCCTGCACGGCCCCGCGCCCAAAGAAAGGGAGTAAGCCTGCCGCCGTGGCCAAGACCCAGCAGCAGACGACTCACCCACCTCCGATTAGGGACGAGGAGATGTCTGAGGTCGCCAGTTAAATGGCTATCAGCTATCTGCAGGTGAACCTCAACCACTGTAGAATGGCTCAGGACCTTTTACATCAGAGTCTTCTACAGTGGTCGGTGCACGTCGCCGTGGTGGCTGAGCCCTATTTTGTCCCGCAGAGGGACAACTGGGTCGCCGATATCGACGGAGTGGTCGCCATCGTTAGGCAGGCTGCTGCAGGTGCCCCGCTTTTTGGCAGGGTCGAGCGAGGCAGCGGATGGGTGGCTGCTCTCATGGGGCAAACGTTCATTGTCGGGACATACTTTTCCCCTAACAAAACCCTGGCGGAATTCGAGAGCCACCTTTCGGGGCTGGAGGCGCTGATTGCCCGCAACCGCTCCCATGAGCTGCTCGTCGTCGGGGATTTCAACGCCAAATCCTTGACGTGGGGATCTCCGGCGACTGATGCACGAGGTGTTGCCATGGAAGAGTGGGCGATCGCCACCGGCCTGGTGGTTCTTAACCAAGGTGCGGTACATACGTGCGTGCGACAGCTGGGTGGGTCCATCGTGGACATTTCGTTCGCGAGCCCGGCCCTTGCGCGCCATGTATCGGACTGGAGAGTGGTGGAGGATGTGGAAACGTTCTCGGACCACCGGTATATCCGGTTTGCCGTTTCCGCATCACCGCCGCTCCACACCGGTCCGAACCGAATCTCCGCGACCAGGGACTGCCCCCGCTGGGCGCTTAAGCGCCTTGATAGGGAGGCGCTGGAGTTGGCCTCCATTGTCCAGGCATGGGTGCCTGTGCCGGACGGTCCGTCTGAGGTGGAAGGAGAGGCAGAGTGGTTTCGGGAGGCGCTGTCGCATATTTGTGACGCGGCCATGCCCCGAGCCAGGTCCCTTCCAGCGAAACGCCAGGTGTATTGGTGGTCCGCAGACCTAGCGCAGCTGAGATACGCTTGCGTAAGGGCGAGACGCCAATACGCCCGACACCGGCGCAGAGCGAACCGAAATGAGGAGCAGGAGGCGCTCCTTTATGAAGAATATCGACAGGCCAAAAAGTCACTGAAGGTGGCCATTAACAAGGCCAAGTCAGAAGCGCGGGAGGAGTTTTTACAAACACTCAATAGTGATCCGTGGGGGCGGCCTTACCGAATGGCGATGGCCAAGCTCCGGCCATGGGCCCCCCCGTTAACGGAGAGCATTGAGCCCCCGCTTCTGGACAATGTGGTGGCCACCCTGTTCCCAACAACGGGGGAGTTTTCCCCTCCACCAATGGCCTCAGCTGGCCCACTACATGAGGATGAAATTGAGACGCCGCAGGTCACCGAGGACGAGTTTGGTGCAGCCGTACTGAAGCTGCGGGCGAAAAACACCGCGCCCGGCCTTGATGGCATAGCAGGTCGTGCTTTGGCCCTCGCACTAAAATGGTTGGGTCCGAGACTACGGACCTTCTTCACGAACTGTCTCAGACAGGGCCGGTTTCCGCGGCAGTGGAAGACCGGGAAGCTGGTCCTGTTAAAGAAGGAAGGGCGACCGGCGGATTCTCCGTCCGCTTACCGCCCCATCGTTCTGCTCGACGAGATGGGTAAACTTTTTGAGCGAATCATCGCTGCTCGTATCGTCGAGCACATCGAAGGGGTTGGTCCAAACCTGGCGGATTGCCAGTTTGGCTTTCGGCGGCGCAGATCCACCGTGCATGCCATTTTGCGGGTGAAAACCCAAGCCGAGGAGGCTATAGCTCGGGGAGAGGTCGTTTTGGCGGTATCTTTAGATATCGCCAACGCCTTTAACACCATCCCCTGGGCATGCATCAGAGAGGCCCTCAAATACCACCGGGTACCTGTGTACCTGAGGACCCTCATCGCCGACTACCTCTCCGAGAGGTACGTTGAGTACCCCGGGCGGGATGCGTGGTGCAGACGGCCTATGTCATGCGGTGTCCCACAGGGATCGGTCCTTGGGCCGCTCCTGTGGAACATCGGTTACGACTGGGTGTTGCGGGGTGGGAATTTACCGGGTGTCAGCGTAACGTGTTATGCGGACGACACACTGGTCACCGCTCGGGGGAAAACGTTTCGCGAAGCAGCGCTTTTAGCCACTGCGGGAACGGCGCATGTGGTGGGCCGCATTCGGCGCCTGGGTTTGGAGGTGGCTCTGCACAAGTCCGAGGTCTTGTGTTTTCACGGGCCCCGGCAAGCCCCTCCAGCTGGTTCCCATATAGTGGTCGGTGGAGTCCGGCTTGACGTCGAATCGACGCTGAAATACTTGGGGCTAGTCCTTGATGGTCGACTAGACTTCCGCGCCCATTTTGAGCGGCTGGCGCCAAAACTCATAAAGACGGCTAACGCTCTGAGTAGGATCCTGCCTAATTTATCTGGGCCAGGCGACTTATGTAGGAAATTATACATCGGGATCGTGCGATCTATTGCCCTTTACGGGGCCCCCGTATGGGCCAACGCTCTGAAGAATCAGAGTATCGCCATCCTGCGCAGGCCGCAGAGAGCGATGGCCATACGAGCTATACGGGGGTATCGTACGATTTCTTTTGAGGCGGCATGTGTGCTGGCTCGCCAACTGCCCTGGGATCTAGACGCGAGGGCCCTTTCAGCCGTTTTCTACTGGCGTGAGGATGTGCGTTCCTCGGGCGGGCGGGCTGCACCCCAAGAAGTTGACGGCCAAAGAGCCAATTTACAAAATGACGCCATCACCATCTGGCAAAATAGACTGGCTGCTCCAGGAGCGGGCCAGCGAACTCTGGAGGCAATTCGCCCAGTATTCAAACTGTGGCATGAGCGACGTCACGGCTCCCTGTCTTTTAGGATGACGCAGGTCCTGTCGGGGCATGGTTGCTTCGGCAGGTACTTGAACCGAATTGGCAGGGAGTCAACAGCAAGATGTCACCACTGTGACTCTGCCGAGGACACTGCCCAGCATACTCTAGAAGTGTGCCCAGCATGGGCTCAGAAGCGCAACCAACTAAGCGCTGTCCTCGGAGGAGACGTGACGTTGCCGACTGTCATACAAGCTATGTCAGTCAGCCGAACGGCGTGGGTGGCAGTTGCCAGTTTTTGTGAGGCAATAATGTCCGGAAAAGAGGCCGCCGAACGGATCAGGGAGCATGAGGATCCTAGTAGGCGAAGAAGGCGACGCCGGGGTGGTGGCATGTAAGCCCCAGCAACCCCTTTGCCCTGTGGTTCGGGGCGTTAGAATACGGCCACGGTTCCCCCCCGCCTGTCGTAAGAGGCGACTGAAGGGGGGCCTTCGGGGTCGCTAAGAGTGCACGGCGGGGGCTGTGCGCTCTGTCTTAAGTGACCCCGAGGAGGACGGCAGTGTGGGGTGGCCTCACATTGCCGGGTAACACTGGATGGTGTTAGGGGGGAGGTATCACTCTCCCCGAGCTGGGCTGCGCCAGCAGCATTGCGCACTCAAGTTCACCGGATGCATTCTATCAGTAGAAATCCCGGTGACTCGAGTCATGCGCGAAGATGGCCACCGCGGGGTTTAGTGGGTATTCTCACCAGTCTGGTGAGGGAGTCCCACACCCCCCCGCCCCTCCCCCCGGAGCGGCGGGATGTCCGTAAATGGATTCCCCGCGAAAAAAAAAAAAAAAAAAAAAAAAAAAGGTTAGGTTAGGTTGGGGGAGGCCCCATGTGATTTTGTAAGTGCTAGATACGTCCCCGTCGTCTCCCCTGGCTCTCCCAGTCCTGTGCACGGTAACGCAGTGCCAGGCTGGTGACCAAATTCTAGCACTTGGGGCAATCCTTGCGGTTTTGTTTATTAGTGTTCCCAGCTCCCTGGCCGTCGAGGTATCTCCGGTTTCAGGTCGAGCGGGCCCTAATAGGCTTCTCGTGAGGTCATATCAAAACTCTCCTGTTTTGATTTTCTTTTTTCGTGTTATTAGTGTTCTCAGTTCCCTGGCCGTCGAGGTATCTCCGGTTGCAGGTTGAGCGGGGCCTAATAACGCGCTCTTTTACTGTAGCTTTTATTTTTTATTTTTCTTGTTTTTATTTTGTTCTGTAATTATGTCCACCCGACGTAATTCAGTCAACTCTGTTGAGGGTCTCGCAGTCGAGGAAGCCTCGGTGGACGAGCTGGACCAGATGGTCACACGGGCGTTGCGTAGCTCACGCCCCAAGAGGCCGGCGGGTTCACCCATTTTTGCGTCTGAGGCTTCGGTCTCAGACAGTGAGGAGGTGGCCACGGCAACACGGTCGTCGGCACCAAAAAAGGCTTCGACCAAAAAGGTCGTAGCCAAAAAGGCCAAAAAGGCGGCGACTGGCACTGCGGCTAAAAAGGCGGCGGCCAAAAAGGCGGCAGTTGCCACTGCGGCCGAATTCCTTAGGGCCAAGGCGGCGCAAGTCGCCTTGACCCGCCTGGAGTCAAACTCTAATGCATCTCGGGAGGATGCACAAGAGGTGGAAGCGGAAGAGGCTGTGGACTTCACGCGGAACCCACTCCCCGAGGAATGCTCACTCGCGGAGCTGGACGCCGCCGTTGACACCGAGACGCTGCGTGCCCGGGCGGGTCATCTGAGGTCCCAGATTTTCCAGATTGCCCGAAAGTCCGGCAATCTCAAGGGGGAGTACGTGCGTGACCTAAAAAACCACGCCACGGAATACCACGAGATTGTCGAGACGATTGCGGAGCGGACGATCTCAGATGAGACACGGCGGCTCAGTCTCGAGAACCGCAGACTTCGCCGCCAAGTGGAGGACCTCGAGAAAGAGGTGAAGGCTATGCGCCGGGATTTCTCCCAGAGGGACAAATCCCCGGCGCGGCCAGCCCTTCCCTCCCAAGACCCTGTGGGCAACTCGGCCAGTGACTTGATGGCCGAGATGTCCAAAATGGTCAAAGACATGGCGGAGGAATTGAAGGCCTCCATGTGCCGAACCTTCGGCGATATGGTGAACGCCCGCTTGGCGGTGGTTGAGGAGCGCCTCCCACCAGCACCAATCATGCGTCCTCCACTGGCCGCCGACAAAAGAAGAGAGGAGGCAGCTAAGGCTGCGTGTTCCTCAACTGCTCCGGCTCAGCCTCAGCCCGCTGCAGCTCCCAAGCCGAAGCGTACCAGGAAGGGGAGAGCGAAGGCTGTTCCGCAACAGGCACCTCCCGCTGTTGCCGGCCCGTCAACGGCTTCAACGCCGGCTGCCCCTGCGACCCACGAGGAAACGTGGAATGTAGTAGGTGGGCAAAAACGAAAAGGCAAAGGCAAAGGCAAGGGGAAATCTTCCACACCCGCCCCAGCCCGAACCCCTGCCCAACCCTCCGTGTCTGCGGCCACACCCAAGAATGTGGCAAACAACAAGACGGTGCTGAAGAAAAAAGCGGTGAAGCTAACACCGCCGAAGTCCTCGGCTGTGATAATTACGTTACAGCCGGAGGCAATTGAGAAAGGCGTTACATACGCCATGGCGCTAAACCAAGCGAGGGAGGGCATAACTTTGCCTGAACTTGGTATAGCAAATATCAAAACCCGCACCACAGCCACGGGAGCCAGAATGCTCGAGCTGTCTGGTTCCCAAAGTGGGGATAAAGCTGATAACCTCGCAGCGAAGATCCGCGAGGTATTAAAAGATGTCGCCACCGTCGCGAGGCCCACAAAGTGCGCTGATCTTCTTGTCAGGGGCCTCGACGACTCAATCTCAAAAGAGGAAGTGGTCGCCGCCATTGCGGCAAAGGGCGGCTGTGCCGCAGAACTTATTAGGGCTGGGGAGATCCGCTCTGGCCCTGGTGGTACGGGGTCCATCACTATTAAATGTCCGTTGGCAGCGGCTAAAATAGTTGTGGAAGCAGGACGCCTCCTCGTTGGCTGGACCTCGGCCCAGGTGCGTGCCCTAGATGCCCTGCCTTTACGCTGCTTTAAGTGCATGGGCACGGGCCACACCCGCCAGACATGCCCCTCGCAAAAGGACCGGAGCGATCTATGCTTCCGGTGCGGGCGATCGGGGCATAAGGCCGAAAAGTGCGCAGAGGCACCCCGTTGTGCTATCTGTGCCGATGAGGGCAGGCCGTCAGGGCACGCAATGGGGAGTAGGAAATGCGCTCCTATCCCTAAGAGAGGACAATTGGCCGCCAGGACCCAGGCCAATTCAAGTGCGGGAGTGCGCCGTGAGCCGGCGACGGAGGAAATTGTAATGTCGGAATGAGTATAAGCCGGCATTACAATTTCCTACAGACTAACACGAACCACTGCGCCGGAGCCCAGGACCTTTTGGTTCAGGCAATGGCGCAGTGGGAAGTGGATATTGCAGTCGTGGCGGAGCCATATTTTATATCTTCCCAACCACACTGGGCGGGGGATATCAATGGCTCCGTCGCTATAATTGCGAAGACGGGCAACACTGCCCACCCCCTTATTGTGAAAGAAAGGGGGTCGGGCTATGTGGCAGCTACTTGGGGGAGGAAATACGCCATAATTGGTGTCTACTACTCCCCCAATGGCACTCTGGCAGGTCTGGAGTTACTGCTTGACACGCTGAGTCAGGTTGTACAGCGTATGGCTCCTCTCCCTACTTTACTCATGGGGGACCTCAACTCTTGGTCCTCATCGTGGGGGAGTGCCACCACAAGTTCTTGGGGCCGCGCCGTCCAAAACTGGGCAGTCGACGCCGGATTGTCCCTCTTAAATCGAGGGACAGAACATACGTGCGTGCGATGGAACGGGGGGTCCGTGGTGGACATTTCGTTCGCCACCCCTTCCACCGCACGTCGCGTCCGGTGTTGGCGCGTTCTCAGCGAGGTGGAGACTCTATCGGATCATAAGTATATCCAATTTGAGATCTCCACCTCACCCGACACAGCGGCCCTAGCCCGGCGGCAAGGGCAGGCCTCTTTCCCGCGGTGGGCCTTGACCAAGCTCAACAAAGACCTAGCGGAAGAGGCCGCCATAGTTCAGGCGTGGTGCTCGGCCCCTATATCCACGGAGGTTGACGAGGCGGCCGATGTTTTTCGGTCCTCTCTCAAGGAGGTATGCGACGCAGCCATGCCAAGGGTAAAGGCTGCAGCTCCTCGGCGGCAGGTGTACTGGTGGTCCGCAGAAATCGCGGGCCTCCGAAGCACCTGCCAACGTGCAAGGAGGGCATATGGCCGTAGTCGACGTCGGGCCAACCGAGACCCAGAGGTGGAGGGCCAGCTGTATGCCACCTACTGTTCCCACAGAAAGGCACTACAGCTGGGTATCAGCCAAGCCAAGGCTCAGGCTCGGGAGGAGCTTCTGGAGGGCTTAAACCGTGACCCATGGGGCAGGCCATATCGCGCAGCACGCAATAAGCTGCGCAATCAAGGCCCCCCGGTCATCGAGACCCTCCAGCCCGAATTGTTGGAAAGGGTGGTGCAGGAGTTGTTCCCTGACTCTCAAGAACACTTCCCACCGCCCATGGCTCCTCCCACGGGGAGGTCAAATGAAGGCGAGCCTCCCGCACCGCCCGTCACCGGAGAGGAATTGGGGACGGCGGCTGCAAGCCTGCGGCTTAAAAAGAAGGCTCCTGGCCCAGACGGGGTCCCAGGAAAAGTTTTGGGGTTGGCGCTCCGGCACATGACCGAGCAGCTGCGGGAACTGTTCAACGTTGCTATTGCACGTGGACAGTTCCCCAAAATATGGAAGGAGGGCCGCCTCTGTCTATTACAAAAGAGGGGCGATCTCCAGACACTGCGGGGGCCTATCGCCCGATTGTCCTGCTGGATGAATCCGCGAAACTCTTTGAACGCATCATTGCGTCGCGGATCATCCAGCACATGACGGACGTTGGGCCAGATCTGTCCGGCAACCAGTTCGGATTCAGGGCCGGGCGATCAACTATTGACGCTGTCCAGGCCCTGAAAGCCGAGACGCTCGAGGCCTCCGCGAGTGGGGACAGGTCACTGGCGGTGTCACTGGACATCGCCAATGCCTTCAATAGCCTGCCCTATGGCACGATAAAGGAGGCGCTACACTACTTTAACGTGCCACCATATATAGGGCGGCTAATAATGAGCTACCTCACGGATCGTGAGGTACTCTATGTGGGCCCCGACGGAAACATCGTCCGCCGGGCAATGAAGTGTGGGGTTCCTCAGGGGTCCGTTCTGGGACCCCTTCTATGGAATATGGGCTACGACTGGGTTCTGCGGGGCACGCTCCTTCCACGGACGCGTGTCCTGTGTTACGCAGACGACACCCTAGTCGTAGCCCGCGGAGGATGCTACAATGAGGCGGCAAGACTGGCAGAGGTAGCCACCAGTCTTGTTGTGGGGCGCATAGAGGCGCTGGGGTTGAAGGTCGCCCTGCAAAAAACCGAGGCCCTTCTTTTCCACGGGCCTCGGAGGGGACCTCCCCCCGGTGCAAAAATACGCCTCAATGGCGTCGAAGTGAAGGTGGGGGCCCAAATTAAGTATTTGGGCCTCCTGCTTGACGGGCGGTGGAGCTTTGGCGAGCACTTCAGCAGGCTCGCCCCCCGCCTTGTCAGTGCTGCAAGTGCTTTGGGCCGCCTTCTTCCCAACCAAGGCGGCCCTGATACTACATGCCGGCGACTTTACGCCGGCATTGTAAGGAGCATCGCTCTTTACGGAGCGCCAGTGTGGGCGGACGCCCTGAACGTCACCAATAAACGCATGCTGCGGAGGGCGCAGCGTGTGGTGGCGACCAGGGCGGTTCGTGGATACCGCACCATATCCATGGGGGCTGCTTGCGTTTTGGCCGGCACGCCCCCGTGGGAGCTAGAGGCCGGGGTCCTCGCTGCGGTGTACGAATACCGTGCAGCAGCGAGGGCCAGAGGACAGCGCCCCGCCCTCGACGAGGTTGAGAGGGTGAGGCACATGGCTCACAATGAGCTCATTTGGAGGTGGAAGGAGGACCTGGAGGCGTCACGATTTGGTACACGTACCATCGACGCCATCAGGCCCGTCCTTCATAGGTGGTGTCAGAGGGGGTTCGGCTCACTCACCTTCCGGCTGGTGCAGGTGCTCTCTGGGCATGGCTGTTTCGGCCAATACCTGCACCATATAGCCAGAAGAGAGCCAACCCCCGTGTGCCACGAATGTGGTGCACCTGAGGATGACGCCCAGCACACCCTCGAGGTGTGTCCGGCCTGGGAGGTGCAGCGCAGCACACTAGTTGCTGCAACAGGCCGGGACCTCTCGCTCCCAAGAGCAGTTCGTGCTATGCTCGAGAGCGAGAGGTCGTGGGAGGCGATGGTCTCCTTCTGTGAAGAGGTCATGGCACAGAAGGAGACCGCGGAGAGGGCCAGGGAGGACGATCCTCTGGCGGCCCCTCTCCGACGCAGACGGCTGGGAGCCCGGAGAAGGCGGTTCGCCCGCCTTCTCCCAGTTCCCTAGGACACCAGCGGGTGAGACCGGGGGGTTTCACTCGCATTGCACGGTGTCCCTGTCTGGGGGGTATCTGTTGTGTATCAGATCACCCCCCCGTGGCGTGAGGAGGCCCGGCAGTGGCTGGGCCGACCGCTTGGGACGATGTGGCCGAAATCCTTAGGGAATCCCACATCGTCCCGCTAAAAGCGAAGCGGGATACACCGGGGTATTTTTAGTGGGTATGCCGCCGGCTTTACCGGCGGAGAGTCCCACACTCCCCCACCGCCCACCCAGGCGGTGGGATAGTGCGTAATGCATTTTTACCTCGTTAAAAAAAAAAAAAAAAAAAAAAGGTTAGGTTAGGTTCCCGTGTGGAGTTTGACAGTCTCCCATCGGGCGCGTCCCCAGGTGGCGGATAGGGGAATGCCCCCCAGATATGGGGGGTACCGGCTTCGGCCGGCGCGGACCAAAACTGTCGAGGAGGTGTATTCTCCCTCCTCTTTCTGAAGAGGGGCCGAGAGTGTCTTTCGGGGCTTACGGAGCCCAGCGGCCATTTTTTGTGATGGCGTGGTATGGCAGGCCTGCAAGGCTTGCGGTCGCTTTAAAGCGACAACTGTGCTGTGGGTGTTCTGTCGCCGTGCAGTTTACACTGCGTGTGGGAGTCCTCTGGACTAGCGGAGCTTCGGCTCGTGGGATGGCGGGTCTTCAAGACCTGCGGCTGGACGGGCCCACCACTCGCGATTGCGCGACTAGGTGGGTGACTTCGGTCAACCGTCTGGCAACCTGCTCCCGTAGGGTGTTGTGGACATGTCTCGCAGCCCTCGGGAAGTAGGGGCCTTGGCTTGGTCGCCCGGGCCGAGAGGAGTCAACCTCAATAAAAAACCCCAAAAGGTTGGCCGTTAGTCGCGTGACGGTCGGCCGCCTCGGTCTCGAGGTGGTAGGATGGGTTAACGCCTACCCGCTAGCGCGACACCTGCACGAGAACACCCGCCCTCGTGCAGTATTAGGGTTACCCAGGTGCAGGGGGCTCCGCCTGGGTGGACTTTTTAGATCCCCCATACTCGTGGGAACAAATATGGATTCCGATTTTTCGTCTTTTAGTTTTAGTGTTTTGGAGAATAGGGTGGAAGACTCAGAGGTAGCTGAGCTTCAAAACCCTGTAGGAGAGGACCGTGATACGGTGCGCACTGGTTGGTTGGTAGGCGTGCGCGATACCGTTAGTCCCTCCACGGTGGAGCCTGAAAAGGCTATGACCCCGTTATCTTTGACAGGGTCCGAGAAGGTGCCTGTTGTTAGGCTTACTCGAATGGAGTCGGATCCCTTGTCCGCTGATGAGGGCCAGGGCCGACTCTGGGAACCACGGAGGCGGAGCCGTTCGAAGCACCGCTCTTTGAGTGACCGGGCGAGCTCAGACACTTCCCCTGGGGAGGATGTCTCGGCCCCCAAAATAATAAAGACTCTGCGAGGCCGAGGCCGACCGCCCACTACGGGCCAGTACGTAGGCCTCGCGAAGGCAAAAGCCGCCTTCCTCAAGCAGAAGGAGGACGCGGAGCGGGAAGAAGCCGAACAGCTGGCTGAGCAGGAGTTGGCAGTAATGACTCGCGCAATGGCGCGTCCAGTGGACGTGACCCGTCTAAGCGAGTCGTCCATGTCAGCAGACGAGTGCGACGATTCCCCGCAGGCCATCAGAAATGAACTTCTGCAAATCGCTGCCGTCGCCCAGAAAGTCGGGAAGTCCTCAAAACATCTGAAGGGGACTTTTCAAAGAGCTTTGTACGACCTACATGACAAGGCAGAGTCTCTGGGCAGTAGAATTTTAAAGCTGAATGCCTCCGATGAGACAATCCGCTTGAGACGGGATAACGAGGTCCTCCAGCAAGACCGTGACCGCGTGCTGAGCGAAAATGCCCGGCTGCAGAAGCGGTTGGACGACCTCGGCACGGAACTACAAAATTTGCGCCAAGACCTCCTGCAGAAGCAGCACGAGCGAATGGACGAGATGGAGCGTAGCCTCACAATCCGGATGGGGACCATGATGTCGGCCCGCTACGGCTCTGGCGAAGACCTAACGCTGCCGCGGATGAGGCCACCGCTGGCCGCTGACCGGGTAAGGGACGAGATTGCTCAGGCGTCCCAGCCCGAACCTCAGCCACAGCGACAATCTCGGCAAAAGACCAGGCCACCGCCAGCAGCTGCTGTGAATGTGGGTTCAAAGGCCCCGCCTCAAGGTGCCCCAGCGCCCCAAAACACCCGCGGCGCGACAGCTGCCAAAAAGGCAAAGAAGAAGGTGGACGATGATGGTGCAACCCCTATGGTCTGGGTGCCCACGTCAGAAACCAACCCCCATTCTATTGGCACAGTACGCCCTTCTACGAGGAACGACTGGACCAAGGTGGGGAAAGGGGGAAAGAAGGCCAAGGAAGGAGGCAAAACATCTAAGCCTCAACAACCTGATTCGCGCCGAAAACCTGCGCAGGCCAACAAGAAGCCAACGAAGAAAGACGAGAGGAAGGCGCCTAAGATCCGCGCCCCTCACAGCATGGCAGTGGTCGTTACGTTGCATCCGGAGGCTGAAAAGCGGGGGCTCACCTATGCCAACGTGATCGGCCAAGCCAAGGCCAAAATAGACCTGTCGGGCCTCGGTATAGAATCGGTGCGCTTCCGGCGTGCTGCCACCGGAGCAACTATTATCGAGGTTCCTGGCGCAACCAGCGGCGACAAAGCCAATTCTTTGGCTGAGAAACTAAAGGGTGTGCTAGGGGAGGA
Source organism: Udea olivalis (assembly GCA_947369235.1). Classification (NCBI taxonomy): domain Eukaryota; kingdom Metazoa; phylum Arthropoda; class Insecta; order Lepidoptera; family Crambidae; genus Udea; species Udea olivalis. The sequence goes on from OX376347.1 coordinate 22,525,624, forward strand.
GGACGTGCGAATACACCGACCCGTAAAAACTGCCGAAGTCCGTATCTCAGGATTGGACGAATCGGTGACGGCGGAGGAACTTACAGCAGCGGTGGCAAAATCCGGTGGCTGCCCTGCTGAAGCCATAAAAACTGGCACGATTCGGCGAGACTTTTCGGGACTGGGGACGGCCTGGGTACGTTGCCCTGTTCCCAGTGCTAAAAAACTGTCCGACGACCGACGGATTCTGGTAGGTTGGGTGGCAGCCCAGGTCAAGCTGCTTGAGCCCCGCCAAATGCGGTGTTTCCGCTGCCTTGAGGTAGGGCATGTGCGGGAACGCTGCTTTTCCGAGGTGGATAGAAGTAGCCAATGCTACCGTTGCGGGCAACTCGGCCACATTTCGAGAGACTGCAAGGCTGCAGCTCACTGCACTCTTTGTGCGTTAGCCAAAAAGCCTGCAGGACATCGGGTCGGCAGCAAGTCCTGCACGGCCCCGCGCCCAAAGAAAGGGAGTAAGCCTGCCGCCGTGGCCAAGACCCAGCAGCAGACGACTCACCCACCTACGATTAGGGACGAGGAGATGTCTGAGGTCGCCAGTTAAATGGCTATGAGCTATCTACAGGCGAACCTCAACCACTGTAGAATGGCTCAGGACCTTTTACATCAGAGTCTTCTACAGTGGTCGGTGCACGTCGCCGTGGTGGCTGAGCCCTATTTTGTCCCGCAGAGGGACAACTGGGTCGCCGATATCGACGGAGTGGTCGCCATCGTTAGGCAGGCTGCTGCAGGTGCCCCGCTTTTTGGCAGGGTCGAACGAGGCAGCGGATGGGTGGCTGCTCTCATGGGGCAAACGTTCATCGTCGGGACATACTTTTCCCCGAACAAAACACTGGCGGAATTCGAGAGCCACCTTTCGGGGCTGGAGGCGCTGATTGCCCGTAACCGCTCCCATGAGCTGCTCGTCGTCGGGGATTTCAACGCCAAATCCTTGACGTGGGGATCTCCGGCGACTGATGCACGAGGTGTTGCCATGGAAGAGTGGGCGATCGCCACTGGCCTGGTGGTTCTTAACCAAGGTGCGGTACACACGTGCGTGCGGCAGCTGGGTGGGTCCATCGTGGACATTTCGTTCGCGAGCCCGGCCCTTGCGCGCCGTGTATCGGACTGGAGAGTGGTGGAGGATGTGGAAACGTTCTCGGACCACCGGTATATCCGGTTTGCCGTTTCCGCATCACCGCCGCTCCACACCGGTCCGAACCGAATCTCCGCGACCAGGGACTGCCCCCGCTGGGCGCTTAAGCGCCTTGATAGGGAGGCGCTGGAGTTGGCCTCCATTGTCCAGGCATGGGTGCCTGTGCCGGACGGTCCGTCTGAGGTGGAAGGAGAGGCAGAGTGGTTTCGGGAGGCGCTGTCGCATATTTGTGACGCGGCCATGCCCCGAGCCAGGTCCCTTCCAGCGAAACGCCAGGTGTATTGGTGGTCCGCAGACCTAGCGCAGCTGAGATACGCTTGCGTAAGGGCGAGACGCCAATACGCCCGACACCGGCGCAGAGCGAACCGAAATGAGGAGCAGGAGGCGCTCCTTTATGTAGTCTATCGGGAGGCGAAGAAGTCACTCAAGGTGGCAATTTACAAGGCGAAGTCAGAAGCGCGGGAGGAGTTTTTACAAACTCTCAATAGTGATCCGTGGGGGCGGCCATACCGAATGGCGATGGCCAAGCTCCGGCCGTGGGCCCCCCCATTAACGGAGAGCATTGAGCCCGCGCTTCTAGACAATGTGGTGGTAACCTTGTTCCCAAGAAGGGGTGACTTTACACCGCCGCCAATGGCCTCCACTGGCCCACTCGATGAGGACACGATTGAGACGCCGCAGGTCACCGACGAAGAACTAGGTGCAGCCGTACTGAGGCTGCGGGCGAGAAACACCGCGCCCGGCCTGGACGGCATACCGGGTCGTGCTTTGGCCCTTGCGCTAAAATGGTTGGGCCCGAGACTACGGACCTTCTTTACAAACTGTCTCAGACAGGGCCGGTTTCCGCGGCAGTGGAAGACCGGGAAATTGGTCCTGTTAAAGAAGGAAGGGCGACCGGCGGATTCTCCGTCCGCTTACCGCCCCATCGTTCTGCTCGACGAGATGGGTAAACTTTTTGAGCGAATCATCGCTGCTCGTCTCGTCGAGCACATCGAAGGGGTTGGTCCTAACCTGGCGGATTGCCAGTTTGGCTTTCGGCGGCGCAGATCCACTGTGCACGCCATTTTGCGAGTAAAAACCCAAGTCGAGGAGGCTATAGCCCGGGGAGAGGTCGTTTTGGCGGTATCTTTAGATATCGCCAACGCCTTTAACACCATCCCCTGGGCATGCATCAGAGAGGCCCTCAAATACCATCGGGTACCTGCGTACCTCAGGGCCCTCATTGCCGACTACCTCTCCGAGAGGTACGTTGAGTACCCCGGGCGGGATGCATGGTGCAGACGGCCTATGTCGTGCGGTGTCCCACAGGGATCGGTCCTTGGGCCGCTCCTGTGCAACATCGGTTACGACTGGGTACTGCGAGGTGGGAATCTACCGGGTGTCAGCGTAACATGTTATGCAGACGACACACTGGTCACCGCTCGGGGGAAAACGTTCCGCGAAGCAGCGCTTTTAGCCACTGCGGGAACTGCGCATGTGGTGGGCCGCATTCGGCGCCTGGGTCTGGAGGTAGCTCTGCACAAGTCCGAGGTCTTGTGTTTTCACGGGCCCCGGCAAGCCCCTCCAGCTGGTTCCCATATTGTGGTGGGTGGAGTCCGACTTGACGTCGAGTCGACGCTGAAATACCTGGGGCTAGTCCTCGACGGTCGACTAGACTTCCGCGCCCATTTTGAGCGGATGGCGCCAAAACTGCTGAAGACAGCAGGCGCACTGAGTAGGATCCTGCCCAATTTATCTGGGCCCGGTGACGTGTGTCGAAGGCTTTACATCGGGATCGTGCGATCCATTGCCCTCTACGGGGCCCCCGTATGGGCCAACGCTCTGAAGAATCAGAGTATCGCCATCCTGCGCAGGCCGCAGAGAGCGATGGCCATACGAGCTATACGGGGGTATCGTACGATATCTTTTGAGGCGGCATGTGTGCTGGCTCGCCAACTGCCCTGGGATCTAGACGCGAGGGCCCTCTCAGCCGTTTTCTACTGGCGTGAGGATGTGCGTCGCTCGGGCGGGCGGGCTGCACCCCAAGAAGTGGACGGCCAAAGGGCCAATTTCAAAAATGACGCCATTACCATCTGGCACAACAGACTGGCTGTTCCAGGAGCAGGCCAGTGGACCTTGGAGGCAATTCGCCCAGTATTTAGGCTGTGGCTAGAGCGGCGTCACGGCTCTCTGTCCTTTAGGATGACGCAGGTCCTGTCGGGGCATGGTTGCTTCGGCAGGTACTTGAACCGAATCGGCAGGGAGTCAACAGCAAGGTGTCACCACTGTGACTCTGCCGAGGATACTGCCCAGCACACTGTAGAAGTGTGCCCAGCATGGAGTCAGGAGCGCATCGAACTAAGCGCTGTCCTCGGAGGGGACGTGACGTTACCGACAGTCATACAAGCAATGTCAGTCAGCCGTACGGCGTGGGTGGCAGTTGCCAGTTTTTGCGACACTATAATGTCTATTAAAGAGGCAGCCGAACGGATCAGGGAGCAGGAGGATCCGAGTAGGCGAAGAAGGCGACGCCGGGGTGGTGGCATGTAAGCCCCAGCAATCCCCTTCGCCCTGTGGTCCGGGGCGTTAGAATACGGCCACGGTTCCCCCCCGCCTGTCGTAAGAGGCGACTAAAGGGGGGCCTTCGGGGTCGCTAAGAGTGCACGGCGGGGGCTGTGCGCTCCGTCTCAAGTGGCCTCGAGGAGGACGGCAGTGTGGGGTGGCCTCACATTGCCGGGTAACACTGGATGGTGTTAGGGGGGAGGTATCACTCTCCCCGAGCTGGGCTGCGCCAGCAGCATTGCGCACTCAAGTTCACCGGATGCATTCTATCAATAGAAATCCCGGTGACTCGAGTCATGCGCGAAGATGGCCACCGCGGGGTTTAGTGGGTATTCTCACCAGTCTGGACTGGTGAGGGAGTCCCACACCCCCCCGCCCCTCCCCCCGGAGAGGCGGGATGTCCGTAAATGGATTCCCCGCGAGAAAAAAAAAAAAAAAAAAAAAAAAAAAAAGTTAGGTTAGGTTCCCGTGTGGAGTTTGACAGTCTCCCATCGGGCGCGTCCCCAGGTGGCGGATAGGGGAATGCCCCCTAGATATAGGGGGTACCGGCTTCGGCCGGCGCGGACCAAAACTGTCGAGGAGGTGTATTCTCCCTCCTCTTTCTGAAGAGGGGCCGAGAGTGTCTTTCGGGGCTTACGGGGCCCAGCGGCCATCTTTTGTGATGGCGTGGTATGGCGGGCCTGCAAGGCTTGCGGTCGCTTTTAGCGACAACCGTGGTGTGGGTGTTCTGTCGCCGTGCAGTTTACACTGCGTGTGGGAGTCCTCTGGACTAGCGGAGCTTCGACTCGTGGGATGGCGGGTCTTCAAGACCTGCGGCTGGACGGGCCCACCACTCGCGATTGCGCGACTAGGTGGGTGACTTTGGTCAACCGTCTGGCAACCTGCTCCCGAAGGGTGTTGTGGACATGTCTCGCAGCCCTCGGGAAGTAGGGGCCTTGGCTTGGTCGCCCGGGCCGAGAGGAGTCAACCTCAATAAAAAACCCCAAAAGGTCGGACGTTGGTCACGTGATGTTCGGCCGCCTCGGTCTCGAGGTGGTAGGATGGGAGATCGCCTACCCGCTAGCGTCGACAACTGCACGAGACCACCCGCCCTCGTGCAGTATTAGGGTTACCCAGGTGCAGGGGGCACCGCCTGGATAGACGTTTTATATCCCCCATACTCGTGGGAACAAGTATGGATCCTTTATCTTTTAGTTTTAGTGTTAAGAATAGGTATGATGTTTTAGAAAACAGGGCTGAAGACTCAGTAGCTGAGCTTCAAAACCCTGTCGGAGAGGACCATGATACGGTGCGCACTGGTTGGTTGGTAGGCGTGCGCGATACCGTTAGTCCCTCCACGGTGGAGCCTGAAAAGGCTACGACCCCGTCATCTTTGACAGGGTCTGAGAAGGTGCCTGTTGTGAGGCTTACTCGAATGGAGTCGGATTCCTTGTCCGCTGATGAGGGCCAGGGCCGACTCTGGGAGCCACGGAGGCGGAGCCGTTCGCGGCATCGCTCTTTGAGTGACCGGGCGAGCCCAGACACTTCCCCTGGGGAGGGTGTCTCAGCCCCCAAAATAATAAAGACGCCGCGAGGCCGAGGCCGACCGCCCACTACGGGCCAGTACGTGGGCCTCGCGAAAACGAAAGCTGCCTTCCTTAAGCAGCAGCAGGAGGAGGAAAAAATGGAGGCCGAACAACAGGCCGAGGAGGAGTTGGCGGTGATGACTCGCACAATGACGCGGCCAGGTGTAGTGTCGCGTCTCAGCGAGTCGTCAGTGTCACTTAATGATGACGAGGCGGATTCAGCACCTGCCATCAAACAGAGCCTACAGCAGGTGGCCGCTGTGGTGTTAAAAGTAGGCAAGGCGTCCAAACACCTCAAGGGCACGTTCCAGCGAGCCCTGTACGACGCCAGTGAAAACATCGAGTCCCTTGCCAGCAGAATCCTGAGGCTTAACGCTTCTGAGGAAACCGCAAGGTTGAGACGGGAGAACGAGGCCCTCCAGCAGGAGCGCGACCGCGTGCTCGGCGAAAATGCCCAGCTGCAGAAACGGTTAGACGACCTCGGCAACGAGTTAAAGAATTTGCGCCAAGATCTCCTGCAACAGCAGCAGGAGCGAATGGATGAGATGGAGCGAAGCTTGACGGTCAGAATGGGGACCATGATGTCAGCTCGCTACGGCTCCGGCGAAGATCCTACGCAGCCACGCATGAGACCACCGCTGGCCGCTGACCGTGCCAGAGACGCGGCAGCTCAGGCGTCCCAGTCCGAGCCGCAGCCGCTGAGACAATCACGGCCAAAGAACAGGCCGCCGCCAACAGCAGCTGCTGTGAACGCGGGTGTAAAGGCTCCGCCTCGAGGTGCCCCTGCGCCCCAAAACACTCGCGGCGCGACAGCTGCCTTAAAAGCAAAGAAGGCAAACGATGATGGTGTTACCCCTATGATCTGGGTGCCCACATCAGACACCAACCCTCACTCGATTGGCACACTACGCCCTTCCACGAGGAATGACTGGACCAAGGTAGGGAAAGGCGGTAAAAGCGTCAAAGAAGGGGCTGCCAAGTCATCGCAACCCCAGGCACGCCGCAAACCACAACGTGGTCCTCGGGAGAAGGCCAATACCAAGGAGGTCAATAAAAAGGAAAAGAAGGCCCCCAAAATTCGCTCCCCCCGTTCAATGGCTGTGGTGGTCACGCTGCAGCCGGACGCCGAAAAGAGGGGAGTGACTTACGCCAACATTTTGGGTCAGGCCAAAGCTAAAATAGACCTTTCGGGCCTCGGCATAGAGTCGGTCCGTTTCAGGCGGGCCGCTACCGGGGCCACGATCATTGAAGTCCCAGGCACTGCAAGCGGGGAAAAGGCCAACTCTCTGGCTGAACAACTAAAAAGTGTTCTGGGACCTGAGGACGTTCGCGTGCACCGCCCTGTGAAAACGGCGGAGGTTCGCGTTTCCGGCCTGGACGAGTCAGTAACAGCCGAGGAGCTGACTGCAGCGTTGGCCAAAGCTGGCGGCTGTTCTGCAGAGGGAATTAAGACGGGCGCTATTCGCCGCGACCTTTCAGGGCTAGGCACGGCATGGGTCCGCTGTCCTGTCACAGTCGCCAAAAAACTAGCAGAAGAACGGCGAGTTCTGGTGGGTTGGGTGGCAGCCCAGGTCAAGCTGCTGGAGCCCCGCCAAATGCGGTGTTTCCGCTGCCTAGAGGTTGGGCACGTGCGGGAACGCTGCACATCTGAGGTTGACCGCAGTAGTCAATGTTACCGCTGTGGTCAATTAGGCCACAAAGCAAGCGACTGCCGGGCTGCAGCCCACTGTACACTTTGTGCAGTTGCAAAAAAGCCCGCTGGGCACAGGGTCGGCAGCAAGTCCTGCACGGCCCTGCGTCCTAAGAAAGGAAGTAAGCCTGCCGCCGTGGCCAAGACCCAGCAGCAGACGACTCACCCACCTCCGATCAGGGACGAGGAGATGTCTGAGGTCGCCAGCTAAATGGCTATTAGCTATTTACAGGCGAACCTCAACCACTGTAGAATGGCTCAGGACCTTTTACATCAGAGTCTTCTACAGAGGTCGGTGCACGTCGCCGTGGTGGCTGAGCCATACTTTGTTCCGCAGAGGGATAACTGGGTCGCCGATAACGACGGAGTGGTCGCCATCGTTAGGCAGGCTGCTGCTGGTGCCCCGCTTTTTGGCAGGGTCGAGCGAGGCAGCGGATGGGTGGCTGCTCTCATGGGGCAAACGTTCATCGTCGGGAGCTACTTTTCCCCCAATAAAACGCTGGCGGAATTTGAGAGCCACCTTTCGGGGCTGGAGGCGCTGATTGCCTGCAACCGCTCCCATGAGCTGCTCGTCGTCGGGGATTTCAACGCCAAATCCTTGACGTGGGGATCTCCGGCGACTGACGCACGAGGTCTTGCTATGGAGGAGTGGGCGATCGCCACCGGCCTGGTGGTTTTGAATAGAGGCACGGTTCACACGTGCGTGCGACAGCTGGGTGGGTCCATCGTGGACATTTCGTTCGCGAGCCCGGCCCTTGCGCGCCGTGTATCGGACTGGAGAGTGGTGGAGGATGTGGAAACGTTCTCGGACCACCGGTATATCCGGTTTGACGTCTCCGCATCACCGCCGCTCCATACCGGTCTGAACCGAATCTCTCTGACCAGGGACTGCCCCCGCTGGGCGCTTAAGCGCCTTGATAGGGAGGCATTGGAGTTAGCCTCCATTGTCCAGGCTTGGGTGCCTGTGCCGGACGGCCCGTCTGAGGTGGAAGGAGAGGCAGAGTGGTTTCGGGAGGCGCTGTCGCATATTTGTGACGCGGCCATGCCCCGAGCCAGGTCCCTTCCAGCGAAACGCCAGGTGTATTGGTGGTCCGCAGACCTAGCGCAGCTAAGATACGCTTGCGTTAGGGCGAGACGCCAATACGCCCGACACCGGCGCAGAGCAAACCGAAATGAGGAGCAGGAGGCCCTCCTTTACGGATCCTATCGGGAGGCCAAAAAGGCGCTGAAAGTGGCTATTTACAAGGCCAAATCAGAAGCGCGGGAGGAGTTTTTGCAAACACTCAATCGTGATCCGTGGGGGCGGCCTTACCGTATGGCGATGGCCAAGCTCCGGCCGTGGGCCCCCCCGTTAACGGAGAGCATTGAGCCCTCGCTTCTTGGCAATGTGGTGGCCACCTTGTTTCCAACAAGGGGTGACTTTACACCTCCACCAATGGCCTCCGCTGGCCCACTGAATGAGGATGAACTCGAGACGCCGCAGGTCACCGAGGACGAGTTTGGTGCAGCCGTACTGAGGCTGCGGGCCAAAAACACCGCGCCCGGCCTTGATGGCATACCGGGACGTGCTTTGGCCCTTTCACTTAAGTGGTTGGGCCCAAGACTACGGACCCTTTTTTCGGACTGTCTCAGACAGGGCCGGTTTCCGCGGCAGTGGAAGACCGGGAAGCTGGTCCTGTTAAAGAAGGAAGGGCGACCGGTGGATTCTCCGTCCGCTTACCGCCCCATCGTTCTGCTCGACGAGATGGGTAAACTTTTTGAGCGAATCATCGCTGCTCGTATCGTCGAGCACATCGAAGGGGTTGGTCCAAACCTGGCGGATTGTCAGTTTGGCTTTCGGCGGCGCAGATCCACTGTGCACGCCATTTTGCGGGTGAAAACCCAAGCTGAGGAGGCTATAGCTCGGGGAGAGGTCGTCTTGGCGGTATCTTTAGATATCGCCAACGCCTTTAACACCATCCCCTGGGCATGCATCAGAGAGGCCCTCAAATACCACCGGGTACCTGTGTACCTGAGGACCCTCATTGCTGACTACCTCTCCGAGAGGTACGTTGAGTACCCCGGGCGGGACGAATGGTGCAGACGGCCTATGTCGTGCGGTGTTCCACAGGGTTCGGTCCTCGGGCCGCTCCTGTGGAACATCGGTTACGACTGGGTGTTGCGAGGAGGGAATTTACCGGGTGTCAGCGTGACGTGTTACGCAGATGACACACTGGTCACCGCCCGTGGTAAAACCTTCCGAGAGGCAGCGCTTTTGGCCACTGCGGGAACGGCGCATGTGGTGAAAAGAATTCGGTGCCTGGGACTGGAGGTGGCTCTGCACAAGTCCGAGGTCTTGTGTTTTCACGGGCCCCGGCAAGCCCCTCCAGCTGGTTCCCATATTGTGGTGGGTGGAGTCCGCCTGGATGTCAAGTCGACTCTAAAATACCTCGGACTAGTCCTTGACGGGCGTCTGGATTTCCGCGCCCACTTTGAGCAGCTGGCACCGAAACTGCTGAAGACAGCAGGCGCGCTGAGCAGAATCCTGCCTAATTCATCTGGGCCAGGTGACTTGTGTAGGAAGCTATACATTGGGATCGTGCGATCCATTGCCCTCTACGGGGCCCCCGTATGGGCCGACGCTCTGAAGCCTCAGAGCATCGCCATCCTTCGCAGGCCGCAGAGAGCGATGGCCATACGATTAATACGGGGGTATCGCACGATCTCCTTCGAGGCGGCATGTGTGCTAGCCCGCCAACTGCCCTGGGATTTAGACGCGAGGACCCTCTCAGCCGTTTTTTACTGGCGTGAGGATGTGCGTTCCTCGGGCGGCCGGGCAGCACCCCAAGAGGTTAACGGCCAAAGGGCCAATTTCCTAAATGATGCCAATACCATCTGGCACAACAGACTGGCTGCTCCAGGAGCCGGCCAGTGGATCTTGGAGGCAATTCGCCCAGTTTTCAAACTGTGGATTGAGCGGCGTCACGGCTCTCTGTCCTACAGGGTGACACAGGTTCTGTCGGGGCATGGCTGCTTTGGCAGGTACCTAAGCCGAATCGGCAGAGAGGCCACGGAGAGATGTCACCATTGTGACTGTGCCGAGGATACTGCCCAGCATACTCTGGAAGTGTGCCCAGCATGGGGTCAGGAGCGCGATCAACTAAGCGCTGTCCTCGGTGGGGACGTGACGTTGCCGACTGTTCTGCAGACAATATCAGTAAGCAGTACGTCGTGGGCGGCAGTTGCCAATTTCTGCGAGACAGTAATGTCACAAAAAGAGGCCGCCGAAAGGATCAGGGAGCAGGAGGATCCGAGTAGGCGAAGAAGGCGACGCCGGGGTGGTGGCATGTAAGCCCCAGCAATCCCCTTCGCCCTGTGGTCCGGGGCGTTAGAATACGGCCACGGTTCCCCCCCGCCTGTCGTAAGAGGCGACTAAAGGGGGGCCTTCGGGGTCGCTAGGAGTGCACGGCGGGGGCTGTGCGCTCCGTCTCAAGTGGCCCCGAGGAGGACGGCAGTGTGGGGTGGCCTCACATTGCCGGGTAACACTGGATGGTGTTAGGAGGGAGGTATCACTCTCTCCGAGCTGGGCTGTGCAAGCGGCATTGCGCACTCGAGTTCACCGGACGCATTCTATTGTAGAAATCCCGGTGACTCGAGACATGCGCGAAGATGGCCACCGCGGGGTTTAGTGGGTATTCTCACCACTCTGGTGAGGGAGTCCCACACCCCCCCGCCCCTCCCCCCGGAGCGGCGGGATGTCCGTAAATGGATTCCCCGCGAAAAAAAAAAAAAAAAAAAAAAAAAAAAAGGTTAGGTTAGGTTGGGGGAGGCCCCATGTGATTTTTGTGATTAAGTGCTAGATACGTCCTCGTCGTCTCCCCTGGCTCTCCCAGTCCTGGTTACGGTAACGCAGTGCCAGGCTGGTGACCAAACTCTAGCACTTGGGGCAATCCTTGCGGTTTTTGCTTATCAGTGTCCCCAGCTCTCTGGCCGTCGAGGTGTCTCCGGTTTCAGGTTGAGCGGGGCCTAATAGGCTCTTCGTGAGGTTTATTTTCTCTGCGGGTCTTTTCAACGACTTGTGGCTTTCATACCGGATTCGTTGACTTCCCACATTCTGACTGGCTTTTTCTTTGATTTGTTTGATTGCTATCATTTTTGACTTTTGACTTTTCGATTAGACAGCATGTCAATTCGAAGAAGTGCTCGGGTCTGCGAGGACAACCTTGTGCCGGAGGAGGTCTCCACCGACGCAAGGGGTGCCCTCCCTAAGCGACGTGCGGCGACGGCCGTTTTTGACTCCGGTGAGGAGTCTGAAATGGACGACGCCCAACCAGAGACGTCCGAAACCGTGCCCACTCGGGCGGCGGCCTCTAAGAGGGGTAAAGTAAAGAACCCGGGGCACGTTTCAGGCCTATCCCGAGCTAGGGAAACCCTCCGCCAGCGTAAAGAGGACGCTGCGGAGGAGGACTTTAACCGGAGCCTTTCGCTCCGTTTTTATAAGAAGCCACTGGCTACAGTGGCGGAAGAGGGGGCTGCTAAAGTCCCGGAGATTCCTCAAGACCCTGAGGATCTCAACTTTGAGGAAATGCGGGCAGCTGCCGCTAAGGGCACTGCTCGTATATGCGAGCTGGCCCTGAAGTCGGGCCACATAAAGGGCACATTCCAGAGGGAATTTAAAGAAAATGCCCGACTCCTCGGCAGGATTGTCGAAGCTGCGGTGAGCCGTACCGCTTCCGAGGAGTGCCGCCGGCTTCGCGTCGAACGCGACAACCTTCGACGCGAAGTGGAGGACCTAAAAACGGAGGCCAAGGCCATCCGTCGTGACTACTCCAACCGGAAGACGGAGACGGAGCAGGTGACTGCGCCACTGGTGGACATGGAGGCCTTCAAAAGGACCTCCTTGTCACTTTAGGTGATATGATCAGCGCCCGGATCGACGGGGCGCTGACGCCCTCTGTACGCCCGCCTCTCGCGGCGGACCGAAAGAGGGCAGCGGCCGCAGCTCAGCTGCTAGCAAATGAGATTGCCCCAGCCGCCGCTGTGGCACTGCCTAAGGGGAAGGGTCCTAAATCTTCAGGCCCTTCATCCGTCCCCACGACGGTCCCGGCAGTTGCCGGCACCTCTGCCTCGGCAAAGCCGAGACAGACCGTAGCCGGCGGAGAAAATCAAGCCGCCAATGAAGATGGGTGGCAAGTTGTGAATGGGGGCAGGAAGGGTAAGGGTAAGGGAAAGGGAAAAAAGTCCTCCCCAACGCCACTTGCCACACAACCCAAGCCGAGACAGGTGCAGTCGGCACCGGCCCCAAAAAGGGCGCAACCCGCGGCTGTTCCAAAAAAGGCACAGCCGGCTGCCACTCCCAGAAGGGCGCAGCCTGCCGCGCCCTCGGCGACGAAGAACAAGCCGGTGGTCAAGTTGACCCCCCCTCGCTCATCGGCTGTAGTGGTGACACTGCAGCCCGACGCCATCGAGCGGGGGTTTTCGTACAAGACGGCCTTGTTGAAAGCAAGAGAGGTGGTTTCGTTGCCCGATTTGGGCATACCAGGTGTGTCCGTCCGGCAGACTGCCACAGGGGCGCGCATGTTTGAGCTGGCGGGAGCAAATAGCGCTGAGGCTGCTGACCGTCTGGCGACCAAGTTGACGGAGGTACTCGCGGGAGTGGCCAACGTGTCGAGGCCAACAAAATGTGCGGACCTCCGCATCGCAGGGCTCGACGACAGCGTCACCCGCGAGGAGGTGGTGGCCGCAGTCGCGGCCAAGGGTGCGTGTGACCCGGCCCTGGTCAAGGCGGCTGATATTCGCTTTGGGCCCCAAGGGACCGGGTCAGTTGTTGTCAAGTGTCCGATTGCGGCGGCAAAGGCGCTTGTCAACGGAGGTCGTCTTTTGATCGGATGGAGCTCGGTGCAGGTCCGAGCTCTCGACGCACTCCCCATGCACTTGAAGCAGCGGCACACGCGTCAGCTGTGTCCGTCCGACAAGGAGAGGGTGGACCTGTGCTTCCGCTGTGGACGGCCAGGGCACAGGGCCGCCGGATGTATGGCGGCGGCGCACTGCGTCGTGTGCGCCGAAGCGGGTCGGCCTTCGGGCCACACGATGGGTGGGAGGAGTTGTAACCCTCCCCCCACTAAAGCAAGGGCGGCACCAAGGACCCAGGCCGCCGCCGATAGCGGGAGGCGCGTAGCGCTAGAGGTAGCTGTAATGGAGCAATGAGTTCAGTTCTCCATTACAACTTCCTACAGGGGAACCTCAACCACTGCGCCGGGGCCCAGGACTTGCTCATGCAGTCCATGGCGCAGTGGGAGATAGATGTAGCGGTGGTGGCAGAGCCCTATTTTGTTTCCCCCCAGCCTAATTGGGCTGGGGACATTTCAGGCTCTGTGGCCATAGTAGTCGCAGCGGAGCCTCGCTCGCGGCCGCTACAAGTGCGGGAAAGAGGGGCTGGATATGTGGCCGCCACCTGGGGGGGCATTGCTGTTGTGGGAGTATATGTCTCCCCCAACACTGGGCTTGCCTGTTTGGAGGCGTTCCTGACGGGTCTTGGTCCGGCGATCCAGCGGTTGGCACCTCTCCCAGTCTTGGTCATGGGCGATCTAAACGCATGGTCGACCCTCTGGGGGAGCGTGTCAACGAGCGTGAGGGGCCTAGCCGTCGAGGCATGGGCTGTCAGCTCCGGGATGTCCCCACTCAATCAGGGGACATCCTTCACGTGTGTGCGTAGGGTCGGGGGGTCCGTGGTGGATGTAACGTTTGCCACCCCTTCCCTCGCACGGCGCGTCCGGGGCTGGCGGGTGTTGAGTGAGGTGGAGACGATCTCGGACCACAAATATATTAGGTTCGAGGTCTCCACCTCCGACGGCTCAGCGGCGCCGAGAAGACGGGAGGGCCACGCCTTTTTTCCGCGGTGGGCCCTCACCAAGCTGGATCCCGAGCTGGCCGAGGAGGCGGCCATAGTGGCGGCTTGGGGCACGACCCCCACAACATCGGGGGTCGATGAGGCGGCGGGCCATTTTCGAGATCTCATCTCAAAGGTCTGCGATGCCGCCATGCCCCGAATACGAGGAACCCCTCCGCGGCGCCACCAGGTTTACTGGTGGTCCGCGGAAATTGCCCAACTGAGGGAAAGGTGCTCCCTATCAAGGAGGGCCTATACGAGGGCCCTGAGGAGGAGCAACAGGGACCAGGAGAGGGAAGGCCAGCTGTATGTGGTTTACAAAGCCGATAAGAAGGCACTGCAGCTGGCCATCTGGCAGGCCAAGTCCAGGGCGCGGGATGAAATGCTGGAGGGTCTGGACCGAGATCCATGGGGGAGGCCTTACCGCGCTGCGCAGAACAAACTGCGCTTCCAAGGCCCCCCCGTGATGGAGACCCTCCAGCCGGAGGTGCTAGAGCGGGTGGTAGGGGAGCTTTTCCCAGAGCCCCCACCGTTCACACCTCCGAGAATGACCTCTCGCACGAGAGCCCTGGACGGCGAGCCGATCCCACTAGTCTCCGACGAGGAGATGGAGACAGTGCTGGATCGGCTCAAGGGCAAGAAGAAGGCTCCTGGTCCCGATGGAGTGCCGGGCAGGGTCCTTGGCCTGGCCCTGAAACACCTGGGGGCGCAGCTTCGGGAAATTTTTAACGCCGCGCTAACATCAGCGCGGTTCCCGAAGCTGTGGAAGGAGGGACGGCTTTGCCTCCTACAGAAGGATGGTAGGCCCCCAGGTGTTGCCAGCGCGTATCGGCCAATTGTCCTGCTGGATGAGGCTGGGAAGGTCTTTGAGAGACTTCTCTCTTCCCGCCTCAACCAGCACTTAAATGAGAGGGGCCCGAATATTTCTGGGCAGCAGTTCGGGTTTCGCGCGGGGCGCAGCACGATAGACGCGCTGGCGCTGGTAAAAGAGGTTACGGAGGTAGCAACCGCTCAGGGCAAGCGGTCGTTGGCAATAAGCCTGGATATCGCCAACGCCTTCAACAGTCTGCCGTTCGGCGTGATAAGGGAGGCACTTCAGTATTTTGATGTGCCTACTTATCTCGGCAGACTGTTGGAGGACTACCTCCGAGGGCGGGAAGTCCTCTATGAGAGAGGAGGACGGTTGGTCCGCCGGCCGATGAGGTGTGGGGTTCCGCAGGGGTCCGTTTTAGGGCCCCTGTTATGGAACCTCGGTTATGACTGGGTGCTCCGCGGCGCGCTCCTTCCGAGGATGCGCGTCATTTGCTACGCGGATGACACCCTAGTCATTGCGGGCGGTGACACTTTTGCGGAGGCGAAAAGACTGGCAGAAGTCGGCGCCAGTCTGGTGGTTGGCCGCATCGAGGCGTTGGGCCTGAAGGTGGCCCTTAATAAGACCGAGGCCCTTCTCTTCCATGGGCCTCGACAGGGGCCGCCTCCCGGTGCGGTGGTCCGCCTAAACGGCGTGAATGTGAGGGTGGAGGCCCAGATGAAATATCTGGGCCTGGTGTTGGATGGGCGGTGGAATTTTAGAGCGCATTTTTCCCGCCTCGCGCCCCGCCTAATCCGCACCGCGGGTGCTCTGGGCCGCCTCTTACCCAACGAGCGCGGCCCGGGCCAGTCATGCCGGCGTCTCTACGCCGGCATACTTAAAAGTATGGCGCTCTTCGGAGCGCCAATCTGGGCGGGGGCCCTCAACGCTGAAAACAGGCGCCTGTTACGGGCGCCTCAGAGGCAAATAGCGTTGAGGGCCGTACGGGGTTACCGTACGGTATCGGGGGGGGCTGCCTGTGTCCTAGCAGGCATGCCCCCCTGGGAACTGGAGGCGGACGTTCTTGCTGCTGTGTACCAGTCCCGCACAGCAGCAAGAGCAAGGGGAGAGCGCCCGTACTGGGACGATATCGAGGGAGTGCGCCGGCGCGCGCAGAGCGCGCTTCTGCGGAGGTGGGCGGAGGACCTGGTCGACCCGCTCTATGGCCGACAAACCATAGAGGCGATCAGGCCGGTCCTCGACCAGTGGGTGCGTAGGGAGAAGAGGCCCCTTACGTACCGGCTGGTGCAGGTACTTTCCGGACACGGCTGTTTCGGAAAGTACCTGCATAACATCGCCCGGAGGGAGCCCACCCCGAGGTGCCACCAGTGTGACGCCGAGGAGGACACCGCCCAGCACACCCTTGGGGTGTGCCCTGCTTGGGCGG
Source organism: Udea olivalis (assembly GCA_947369235.1). NCBI lineage: Eukaryota > Metazoa > Arthropoda > Insecta > Lepidoptera > Crambidae > Udea > Udea olivalis. The sequence continues at coordinate 22,541,696 of OX376347.1, forward strand.
TGCAGCGTCGCACACTAGTGGATGTGGTCGGCACCGACCTCTCGCTCCCGGCCCTGATACGGGCCATGCTGGCGAGCGAGAGTGGATGGGAGGCGATGGTCTCCTTCTGCGAAGAGGTAATGTCGCAGAAGGAGACAGCGGAGAGGGCCCGGGAGGAAGATCCTCAGGCGGGCCCTCTCCGACGCAGACGGCGGGGAGTGAGGAGACGGCGGTTTGCACGCCTGCTCTCCGCTCCCTGAAAGCAGCACCGGGGTGAAAGTCAGGGGGCTTTCACCCCATTGCACGGTGCTCCTGTCTGGGGGTGTCCCCGTATACCGGGACGCCCCTGCTGCGTGAGGAGGCCCGGCGTGAAGGCTGGGCCGTCCGCCAGGGACGGCATGGTAATCCGAACTAGGCACCATGTCGTCCCGTCAAGGCGATGAGGTATACCGGGGGTCTTTTTAGTGGGTATGCCGTCACCTTCAGTGACGGAGAGTCCCACACTCCCCCGCTGCCCCTCCCAGGCAGCGGGATAGTGCGTAATGCATTTTTCCCCCGCAAAAAAAAAAAAAAAAAAAAAAAAAAAAAAAAAAAAAAAAAAAAAAAAAAAAAAGGTTAGGTTAGGTTAGGTTCCCGTGTGGAGTTTGACAGTCTCCCATCGGGCGCGTCCCCAGGTGGCGGATAGGGGAATGCCCCCTAGATATAGGGGGTACCGGCTTCGGCCGGCGCGGACCAAAACTGTCGAGGAGGTGTATTCTCCCTCCTCTTTCTGAAGAGGGGCCGAGAGTGTCTTTCGGGGCTTACGGGGCCCAGTGGCCATCTTTTGTTATGGCGTGGTATGGCAGGCCTGCAAGGCTTGCGGTCGCTTTTAAGCGACAACTGTGGTGTGGGTGTTCTGTCGCCGTGCAGTTTACACTGCGTGTGGGAGTCCTCTGGACTAGCGGAGCTTCGGCTCGTGGGATGGCGGGTCTTCAAGACCTGCGGCTGGACGGGCCCACCACTCGCGATTGCGCGACTAGGTGGGTGACTTCGGTCAACCGTCTGGCAACCTGCTCCCGTAGGGTGTTGTGGACATGTCTCGCAGCCCTCGGGAAGTAGGGGCCTTGGCTTGGTCGCCCGGGCCGAGAGGAGTCAACCTCAATAAAAAACCCCAAAAGGTTGGCCGTTAGTCGCGTGACGGTCGGCCGCCTCGGTCTCGAGGTGGTAGGATGGGTTAACGCCTACCCGCTAGCGCGACACCTGCACGAGAACACCCGCCCTCGTGCAGTATTAGGGTTACCCAGGTGCAGGGGGCTCCGCCTGGGTGGACTTTTTAGATCCCCCATACTCGTGGGAACAAATATGGATTCCGATTTTTCGTCTTTTAGTTTTAGTGTAAAAAATAGGTTTAGTGTTTTGGAGAATAGGGTTGAAGACTCAGAGGTAGCTGAGCTTCAAAACCCTGTCGGAGAGGACCGTGATACGGTGCGCACTGGTTGGTTGGTAGGCGTGCGCGATACCGTTAGTCCCTCCACGGTGGAGCCTGAAAAGGCTACGACCCCGTCATCTTTGACAGGGTCCGAGAAGGTGCCTGTTGTTAGGCTTACTCGAATGGAGTCGGATCCCTTGTCCGCTGATGAGGGCCAGGGCCGACTCTGGGAACCACGGAGGCGGAGCCGTTCGAAGCACCGCTCTTTGAGTGACCGGGCGAGCTCAGACACTTCCCCTGGGGAGGATGTCTCGGCCCCCAAAATAATAAAGACGCTGCGAGGCCGAGGCCGACCGCCCACTACGGGCCAGTACGTAGGCCTCGCGAAGACAAAAGCCGCCTTCCTCAAGCAGAGGGAGGACGCGGAGCGGGAAGAAGCCGAACAGCTGGCTGAGCAGGAGTTGGCAGTAATGACTCGCGCAATGGCGCGTCCAGTGGACGTGACCCGTCTAAGCGAGTCGTCCATGTCGGCAGACGAGTGCGAGGATTCCCCGCAGGCCATCAGAAATGAACTTCTGCAAATAGCTGCCGTCGCCCAGAAGGTCGGGAAGTCCTCAAAACATCTGAAGGGGACTTTCCAAAGAGCTTTGTACGACCTACATGACAAGGCAGAGTCTCTGGGCAGTAGAATTTTAAAGCTGAATGCCTCCGATGAGACAATCCGCTTGAGACGGGAGAACGAGGTCCTCCAGCAAGACCGTGACCGCGTGCTGAGTGAAAATGCCCGGCTGCAGAAGCGGTTGGACGACCTCGGCACGGAACTCCAAAATTTGCGCCAAGACCTCCTGCAGAAGCAGCAGGAGCGAATGGACGAGATGGAGCGTAGCCTTACAATCCGGATGGGGACTATGATGTCGGCCCGCTACGGCTCTGGCGAAGACCCAACGCTGCCGCGGATGAGGCCACCGCTGGCCGCTGACCGGATAAGAGGCGAGATTGCTCAGGCGTCCCAGCCCGAGCCTCAGCCGCAGCGACAATCTCGGCAAAAGACCAGGCCACCGCCAGCAGCTGCTGCTAATGCGGGTTCAAAGGCCCCGCCTCAAGGTGCCTCAGCGCCCCAAAACACCCGCGGCGCGACAGCTGCCAAAAAGGCGAAGAAGAAGGTGGACGATGATGGTGCAACCCCTATGGTCTGGGTGCCCACGTCAGAAACCAACCCCCATTCTATTGGCACAGTACGCCCTTCTACGAGGAACGACTGGACCAAGGTGGGGAAAGGGGGAAAGAAGGCCAAGGAAGGAGGCAAAATATCTAAGCCTCAACAACCTGATTCGCGCCGAAAACCTGCGCAGGCCAACAATAAGCCAACAAAGAAAGACGAGAGGAAGGCACCTAAGATCCGCGCCCCTCGCAGCATGGCAGTGGTCGTCACGTTGCAGCCGGAGGCTGAAAAGCGGGGGCTCACCTATGCCAACGTGATTGGTCAAGCCAAGGCCAAAATAGACTTGTCGGGCCTCGGTATAGAATCGGTGCGCTTTCGGCGTGCTGCTACCGGGGCAACCATAATCGAGATTCCTGGCACAACTAGCGGCGACAAAGCCAATTCATTGGCTGAGAAACTAAAGGGTGTGCTAGGGGAGGAGGACGTGCGTATACACCGACCCGTTAAAACTGCCGAAGTTCGTATCTCCGGATTGGACGAATCGGTAACGGCGGAGGAACTCACAGCAGCGGTTGCAAAATCCGGTGGCTGCCCTGCTGAAGCCATAAAATCTGGCACAATCCGGCGAGACTTTTCGGGAATGGGGACGGCCTGGGTGCGTTGCCCTATTCCCATAGCTAAAAAACTGTCCGACGTCCGTCGTATTTTGGTGGGGTGGGTGGCAGCCCAAGTTAAATTGCTGGAGCCCCGGCAAATGCGGTGTTACCGGTGCCTGGAAGTGGGGCATGTCCGGGAGCGTTGCACTTCCGACGTGGATCGCAGTAGCCAGTGCTACCGTTGTGGGCAACTCGGCCACATTTCAAGGGACTGCAAGGCTGCAGCTCACTGCACTCTTTGTGCGTTAGCCAAAAAGCCAGCAGGACACCGGGTCGGCAGCAAGTCTTGCTCGGCCCCACGCCCAAAGAAAGGGAAAAAGTCTGCCGCTGCGGCCAACACCCAGCCGCCGCCGAATCACCCACTTCCGATTAGGGACGAGGAGATGTCTGAGGTCGCCAGTTAGTAATGGCTTTAAGTTGTTTACAGGCGAACCTCAACCACTGTAGAATGGCTCAGGACCTTTTACACCAGAGTCTTCTACAGTGGTCAGTGCATGTCGCCGTGGTGGCTGAGCCCTATTTTGTCCCGCAGAGGGACAACTGGGTAGCCGATAACGACGGAGTGGTCGCCATCGTTAGGCAGGCTGCTGCAGGTGCCCCGCTTTTTGGCAGGGTCGAACGAGGCAGCGGATGGGTGGCTGCTCTCATGGGGCAAACGTTCATCGTCGGGACATACTTTTCCCCGAACAAAACACTGGCGGAATTCGAGAGCCACCTTTCGGGGCTGGAGGCGCTGATTGCCCGTAACCGCTCCCATGAGCTGCTCGTCGTCGGGGATTTCAACGCCAAATCCTTGACGTGGGGATCTCCGGCGACTGATGCACGAGGTGTTGCCATGGAAGAGTGGGCGATGGCCACTGGCCTGGTGGTTCTTAACCAAGGTGCGGTACACACGTGCGTGCGGCAGTTGGGTGGGTCCATCGTGGACATTTCGTTCGCGAGCCCGGCCCTTGCGCGCCGTGTATCGGACTGGAGAGTGGTGGAGGATGTGGAAACGTTCTCGGACCACCGGTATATCCGGTTTGCCGTTTCCGCATCACCGCCGCTCCACACCGGTCCGAACCGAATCTCCGCGACCAGGGACTGCCCCCGCTGGGCGCTTAAGCGCCTTGATAGGGAGGCGCTGGAGTTGGCCTCCATTGTCCAGGCATGGGTGCCTGTGCCGGACAGTCCGTCTGAGGTGGAAGGAGAGGCAGAGTGGTTTCGGGAGGCGCTGTCGCATATTTGTGACGCGGCCATGCCCCGAGCCAGGTCCCTTCTAGCGAAACGCCAGGTGTATTGGTGGTCCGCAGACCTAGCGCAGCTGAGATACGCTTGCGTAAGGGCGAGACGCCAATACGCCCGACACCGGCGCAGAGCGAACCGAAATGAGGACACGATTGAGACGCCGCAGGTCACCGACGAAGAACTAGGTGCAGCCGTACTGAGGCTGCGGGCGAGAAACACCGCGCCCGGCCTGGACGGCATACCGGGACGTGCTTTGGCCCTTTCACTTAAGTGGTTGGGTCCAAGACTACGGACCCTTTTTTCGGACTGTCTCAGACAGGGCCGGTTTCCGCGGCAGTGGAAGACCGGGAAGCTGGTCCTGTTGAAGAAGGAAGGGCGACCGGTGGATTCTCCGTCCGCTTACCGCCCCATCGTTCTGCTCGACGAGATGGGTAAACTTTTTGAGCGAATCATCGCTGCTCGTCTCGTCGAGCACATCGAAGGGGTTGGTCCTAACCTGGCGGATTGCCAGTTTGGCTTTCGGCGGTGCAGATCCACTGTGCACGCCATTTTGCGAGTAAAAACCCAAGTCGAGGAGGCTATAGCCCGGGGAGAGGTCGTTTTGGCGGTATCTTTAGATATCGCCAACGCCTTTAACACCATCCCCTGGGCATGCATCAGAGAGGCCCTCAAATACCATCGGGTACCTGCGTACCTCAGGGCCCTCATTGCCGACTACCTCTCCGAGAGGTACGTTGAGTACCCCGGGCGGGATGCATGGTGCAGACGGCCTATGTCGTGCGGTGTCCCACAGGGATCGGTCCTTGGGCCGCTCCTGTGGAACATCGGTTACGACTGGGTACTGCGTGGTGGGAATCTACCGGGTGTCAGCGTAACATGTTATGCAGACGACACACTGGTCACCGCTCGGGGGAAAACGTTCCGCGAAGCAGCGCTTTTAGCCACTGCGGGAACTGCGCATGTGGTGGGCCGTATTCGGCGCCTGGGTCTGGAGGTGGCTCTGCACAAGTCCGAGGTCTTGTGTTTTCACGGGCCCCGGCAAGCCCCTCCAGCTGGTTCCCATATTGTAGTGGGTGGAGTCCGACTTGACGTCGAGTCGACGCTGAAATACCTGGGGCTAGTCCTCGACGGTCGACTAGACTTCCGCGCCCATTTTGAGCGGATGGCGCCAAAACTGCTGAAGACAGCAGGCGCACTGAGTAGGATCCTGCCCAATTTATCTGGGCCCGGTGACGTGTGTCGAAGGCTTTACATCGGGATCGTGCGATCCATTGCCCTCTACGGGGCCCCCGTATGGGCCAACGCTCTGAAGAATCAGAGTATCGCCATCCTGCGCAGGCCGCAGAGAGCGATGGCCATACGAGCTATACGGGGGTATCGTACGATATCTTTTGAGGCGGCATGTGTGCTGGCTCGCCAACTGCCCTGGGATCTAGACGCGAGAGCCCTCTCAGCCGTTTTCTACTGGCGTGAGGATGTGCGTCGCTCGGGCGGGCGGGCTGCACCCCAAGAAGTGGACGGCCAAAGGGCCAATTTCAAAAATGACGCCATTACCATCTGGCACAACAGACTGGCTGTTCCAGGAGCAGGCCAGTGGACCTTGGAGGCAATTCGCCCAGTATTTAGGCTGTGGCTAGAGCGGCGTCACGGCTCTCTGTCCTTTAGGATGTCGCAGGTCCTGTCGGGGCATGGTTGCTTCGGCAGGTACTTGAACCGAATCGGCAGGGAGTCAACAGCAAGGTGTCACCACTGTGACTCTGCCGAGGATACTGCCCAGCACACTGTAGAAGTGTGCCCAGCATGGAGTCAGGAGCGCATCGAACTAAGCGCTGTCCTCGGAGGGGACGTGACGTTACCGACAGTCATACAAGCAATGTCGGTCAGCCGTACGGCGTGGGTGGCAGTTGCCAGGTTTTGCGACACTATAATGTCTATAAAAGAGGCAGCCGAACGGATCAGGGAGCAGGAGGATCCGAGTAGGCGAAGAAGGCGACGCCGGGGTGGTGGCATGTAAGCCCCAGCAATCCCCTTCGCCCTGTGGTCTGGGGCGTTAGAATACGGCCACGGTTCCCCCCCGCCTGTCGTAAGAGGCGACTAAAGGGGGGCCTTCGGGGTCGCTAAGAGTGCACGGCGGGGGCTGTGCGCTCTGTCTTAAGTGGCCCCGAGGAGGACGGCAGTGTGGGGTGGCCTCACATTGCCGGGTAACACTGGATGGTGTTAGGGGGGAGGTATCACTCTCCCCGAGCTGGGCTGCGCCAGCAGCATTGCGCACTCAAGTTCACCGGATGCATTCTATCAGTAGAAATCCCGGTGACTTGAGTCATGCGCGAAGATGGCCACCGCGGGGTTTAGTGGGTATTCTCACCAGTCTGGTGAGGGAGTCCCACACCCCCCCGCCCCTCCCCCCGGAGAGGCGGGATGTCCGTAAACGGATTCCCCGCGAAAAAAAAAAAAAAAAAAAAAAAAAAAAAAAAGGTTAGGTTAGGTTAGGTTAGGTTAGGTTAGGTTAGGTTAGGTTAGGTTCTCCTTAACGCCGCGCTAACATCAGCGCGGTTCCCGAAGCTGTGGAAGGAGGGGCGGCTTTGCCTCCTACAGAAGGATGGTAGGCCCCCAGGTGTTGCCGGCGCGTATCGGCCGATTGTCCTGCTGGATGAGGCTGGGAAGGTCTTTGAGAGACTCCTCTCTTCCCGCCTCATCCAGCATTTAAATGAGAGGGGCCCAAACATTTCTGGCCAACAATTTGGATTTAGGGCGGGGCGCAGCACCATAGACGCGCTGGCGCTACTTAAGGAGGTCACGGAGGTAGCAACCGCTCAGGGCGAGCGGTCGTTGGCGATAAGCCTGGATATCGCCAACGCCTTCAACAGTCTGCCGTTCGGCGTGATAAGGGAGGCGCTTCAGTATTTTGAAGTGCCTACTTATCTCGGCAGACTGTTGGAGGACTACCTCCGAGGGCGGGAAGTCCTCTACGAGGGAGGAGGACGGTTGGTCCGCCGGCCGATGAGGTGTGGGGTTCCCCAGGGGTCCGTTTTAGGGCCCCTGTTGTGGAACCTCGGTTATGACTGGGTGCTCCGCGGCGCGCTCCTTCCGAGGATGCGCGTCATATGTTACGCGGATGACACCCTAGTCATTGCCGGAGGCAAATCCTTCCCGGAGGCGAAAAGACTGGCAGAAGTCGGCGCCAGTCTGGTGGTTGGCCGCATCGAGGCGTTGGGCCTGAAGGTGGCCCTTAATAAGACCGAGGCTCTCCTCTTCCATGGGCCTCGGCAGGGGCCGCCTCCCGGTGCGGTGGTCCGCCTCAACGGCGTGAATGTGAGGGTGGAGGCCCAGATGAAATATCTGGGCCTAGTATTGGATGGGCGGTGGAATTTTAGAGCGCATTTTTCCCGCCTCGCGCCCCGCCTAATCCGCACCGCGGGTGCTCTGGGCCGCCTCTTACCCAACGAGCGCGGCCCGGGCCAGTCATGCCGGCGTCTCTACGCCGGCATACTTAAAAGTATGGCGCTCTACGGAGCGCCAATCTGGGCGGGGGCCCTCAACGCTGAAAACAGGCGCCTGTTACGGGCGCCTCAGAGGCAAATAGCGTTGAGGGCCATACGGGGTTACCGTACGGTATCGGGGGGGGCTGCCTGTGTCCTAGCAGGCATGCCCCCCTGGGAACTGGAGGCGGACGTTCTTGCTGCTGTGTACCAGTCCCGCACAGCAGCGAGAGCGGGTGGAGGGCGCCCGTACTGGGATGAAGTTGAGGGGGTGCGCCGGCGTGCGCGGAGCGCGCTGCTGCGGAGGTGGGCGGAGGACCTGGTCAACCCGCTCTATGGTCGAGAAACCATAGAGGCGATCAGGCCAGTCCTCGACCAGTGGGTGCGTAGGGAGAAGAGGCCCCTTACGTACCGGCTGGTGCAGGTACTTTCCGGACACGGCTGTTTCGGGAAGTACCTGCATAACATCGCCCGGAGGGAGCCCACCCCGAGGTGCCACCAGTGCGACGCCGAGGAGGACACCGCCCAGCACACCCTTGAGGTGTGCCCTGCTTGGGCGGTGCAGCGTCGCACATTAGTGGATGTGGTCGGCACCGACCTCTCGCTCCCGGCCCTAATACGGGCCATGCTGGCGAGCGAGAGTGGATGGGAGGCGATGGTCTCCTTCTGCGAAGAGGTGATGTCGCAGAAGGAGACAGCGGAGAGGGCCCGGGAGGAAGATCCTCAGGCAGGCCCTCTCCGACGCAGACGGCGGGGAGTGAGGAGACGGCGGTTTGCACGCCTTCTCCCCGCTCCCTAAAGCAGCACCGGGGTGAAAGCCGGGGGGCTTTCACTCCATTGTACGGTGCTCCTGTCTGGGGGTGTCTCCGTATACCGGGACGCCCCTGCTGCGTGAGGAGGCCCGGCGTGAAGGCTGGGCCGTCCGCCAGGGACGGCATGGTAATCCGAACTAGGCACCATGTCGTCCCGTCAAGGCGATGAGGTATACCGGGGGTCTTTTAGTGGGTATGCCGTCACCGTTAGTGACGGAGAGTCCCACACTCCCCCGCTGCCCCACCCAGGCAGCGGGATAGTGCGTAATGCATTTTTCCCCCGCAAAAAAAAAAAAAAAAGGTTAGGTTCTCCTTAACAGGGGGAGGCCCCATGAGTGTTTTTACGAGTATCTAGTACGTCCCCGTCGTCTCCCCTGGCTCTCCCAGTCCTGGTTACGGTAACGCAGTGCCAGGCTGGTGACCAAATCTAGATACTCTGGGGCAACCTTGCGGTTTTTGCTTACTAGTGTTCCCAGCTCCCTGGCCGTCGAGGTATCTCCGGTTTCAGGTCGAGCGGGCTCTAATAGGCTTCTCGCGAGGTGATTTTCTTTCTAGAAAATCAACACTCTTTGATTATTAGTGTTCTCAGCTCCCTGGCCGTCGAGGTATCTCCGGTTGCAGGTTGAGCGTGGCCTAATAACGCACTCTTTGTTGTGACTTTATTCTTTTTTGTGTTTTCGTTTTGTCTGCAATTATGTCTACCCGGCGTAATTCAGCCAACTCACTCGAGGGTCTCGCAGTCGAGGAAAACTTGGCCGATGAGCTGGACCAAATGGTTACGCGGGCGTTGCGTAGCCAACGGCCTAAGAGGCCGGCGGGTTCGCCTATTTTTGCGTCTGAGGCTTCGGTCTCAGACAGTGAGGAGGTAGCCACGACAACACGGTCGTCGGCACCGAAAAAGGCTACGGCCAAAAAGGTCGTAGCCAAAAAGCCTAAAAAGGCGGCGTCTGGCCCTGCGGCCAAAAAGGCGGCGGCCAAAAAGGCGGCAGTTGCCACTGCGGCCGAATTTTTGAGGGCCAAGGCCGCGCAAGTCGCCATGACCCGCCTTGAGTCTAACTCCAACGCATCTCGCGAAGATGCACAGGAGGTGGAGGCCGACGAGCCTGTCGACTTCACGAGGAACCCACTCCCCGAGGAATGCTCACTCGCGGAGTTGGACGCAGCCGTCGACACCGAGACGTTGCGTGCCCGGGCGGGTAATCTGAGGTCGATGATCTTCCAAATTGCCAGAAAGTCCGGCAATCTTAAGGGTGAGTACGTGCGTGACCTAAAAAACCACGCAACGGAATACCATGAGATTGTCGAGACGATTGCGGAGCGGACGATCTCGGATGAGACACGGCGGCTCAGTCTCGAAAACCGAAGACTTCGCCGCCAAGTGGAGGACCTCGAGAAAGAGGTGAAGGCTATGCGCCGGGATTTCTCCCAGAGGGACAAATCCCCGGCGCGGCCAGCCCCTCCCTCCCAAGACCCTGTGGGCAACTCGGCCAGTGACTTGATGGCCGAGATGTCCAAAATGGTCAAAGATATGGCGGAGGAATTGAAGGCCTCCATGTGCCGAACCTTCGGCGATATGGTGAACGCCCGCTTGGCGGTCGTTGAGGAGCGCCTTCCTCCCGCAAAAATCGTGCGGCCTCCGCTTGCCGCCGACAAGAAGCGAGAGGAGGCAGCCAGGGCTGCGGTTGCCTCATCTGCGCCTGCGCCTGCCCAGCCTCTGCCTACTGCGGCTCCTAAGCCGAAACGGACTCGGAAGGGCAAAGCTAGGGTGGGTCCACAACAAGCACCCCTCGCTGTTGCCGGCCCGTCGTCCGCGGTGACTCCGGCTGCCCCTGCCACCAGCGAGGGACAATGGAATGTGGTGGTTGGGAATAAAGGGAAAGGCAAAGGCAAGGGGAAGGTCTCTACGCCCGCCGCAGCCCGAACCCCTGCTCAACCCTCCGTATCGGCTGTTGCACCTAAAAATGCGGCAAACAAAAAGAAGGCGCCAAAACAAGTGGTGAAACTTTCACCGCCAAAATCTTCAGCTGTGATAATCACGCTGCAGCCGGAGGCACTGGAGAAAGGGATGACGTACGCTATGGCCCTTAACCAGGCAAAGGGGAGCATAGCGCTGAATGAGCTTGGCATTGCCAGTATCAAAACCCGCACCACAGCTACGGGAGCCAGAATGCTCGAGTTGTCTGGCTCCCAAAGCGGGGACAAGGCTGATAACCTCGCGGAGAAGATCCGCGAGGTATTAAAAGACGTCGCCACCGTCGCGAGGCCCACAAAGTGTGTGGATCTTCTTGTCAGGGGCCTCGACGACTCAGTTGCAAAGGAGGAAGTGGTTGCTGCTATTGCGGCAAAGGGCGGCTGTGCCGTGGAACTAGTTAGGGCTGGGGAGATCCGCTCCGGCCCTGGAGGCATGGGGTCCATCACCATTAAATGTCCGGTGGCAGCGGCCAAAATAGTGGTGGAAGCGGGACGCCTCCTCATCGGCTGGACCTCGGCTCAGGTGCGTGCCCTAGGTGCCCTGCCCTTGCGCTGTTTCAAGTGCATGGGCACGGGCCACACCCGCCAGACATGCCCCTCGCAAAAGGACCGGAGCGATTTATGCTTCCGGTGTGGGCGATCGGGGCATAAGGCTGAAAAATGCACAGAAACACCTCGCTGTGCAATCTGTGCTGATGAGGGGAAGCCGTCAGGGCATGCAATGGGGGGAAGGAAATGTGTTCCTACCCCCAAGAGAGGAACATTGGCCCCCAGGACCCAGGCCTCTACAAGTGCGGGAGTGCGCCATAAGTCGGCGACGGAGGAAATTGTAATGTCGGAATGAGTGTAAGCCGACATTACAATTTCCTACAGACTAACACTAACCACTGCGCCGGAGCCCAGGACCTTTTTGTTCAAGCAATGGCGCAGTGGCAAGTGGATATTGCGGTCGTGGCGGAGCCCTACTTTGTATCTCCCCAACCTCACTGGGCTGGGGATGTCAATGGCTCCGTCGCCATAGTCGCTAAGACGGGCAGCGCTGCCCGCCCCCTCATTGTAAAAGAAAGGGGGTCGGGCTATGTGGCAGCCACTTGGGGGAGAGAATACGCCATAATTGGTGTATATTTCTCCCCCAATGGCACTCTGGCAAACCTAGAGGTGTTACTGGACACCCTAGGTCAGGTTGTGCAGCGGATGGCCCCCCTCCCTATTTTATTGATGGGGGACCTCAATTCTTGGTCCACCTCATGGGGAAGTGTGACCACCAATTCTTGGGGCCGCACCGTCCAAAGCTGGGCGGCCGAGGCCGGACTGTCCCTTTTAAATCGAGGGACAGAACACACGTGCGTGCGATGGAATGGGGGGTCCGTGGTGGACATTTCGTTTGCCACCCCTTCTATTGCACGTCACGTCCGGTGTTGGCGGGTACTCAGTGAGGTGGAGACTCTATCGGATCACAAATACATCCAATTTGAGATCTCCACCTCACCTGATACAGCGGCCTTAGCCCGGCGGCAAGGGCAGGCCTCTTTCCCGCGGTGGGCCCTGACCAAGCTCGACCAAGAGTTAGCGGAAGAGGCCGCCATTGTTCAGGCGTGGTGTTCGGCCCCAATCTCGTCAGATGTTGACGAGGCAGCCAACGCCTTTCGGGCCTCTCTGAGGGAGATTTGTGACGCCTCCATGCCGAGGGTGAAGGCTGCAGCACCTCGGCGGCAGGTGTACTGGTGGTCCGCAGAAATCGCGGACCTTCGGAGCACCTGCCAGCGTTCAAGGAGGGCATACGGCCGCAGTCGACGTCGGGCCAACCGAGACCCAGAGGTGGAGGGCCAGCTGTATGCCACCTACTGTTCTAACAGAAAGGCGCTGCAGCTGGCCATCAGCCAAGCCAAGGCCCAGGCTAGGGAGGAGCTTCTGGAGGGTTTAAATTGCGACCCATGGGGGAGGCCTTATCGCGCAGCTCGCAACAAGTTGCGAAACCAAGGCCCCCCGGTCATCGAAACCCTCCAGCCCGAATTGCTTGAAAGGGTGGTGCAGGAGCTGTTTCCTGATTGTCAGGAACACTTCCCACCACCCATGGCTCCTCCCACTGGGAGGCCGGATGAAGCCGAGCTTTCCGCACCGCCCGTCACTGAAGAGGAACTGGGGACGGCGGCTGCAAGCCTCCGGCTTAAAAAGAAGGCCCCTGGTCCCGACGGTGTCCCGGGCAAAGTCTTGGGGGTCGCGCTCCGTCAAATGGACGAGCAGCTGCGGGAACTGTTCAATGTTGCGATTGCACTTGGACAGTTCCCTAAAGTATGGAAGGAGGGTCGCCTATGCCTCTTGCAGAAAGAGGGGCGGTCGCCGGACACAGCGGGGGCCTATCGCCCGATTGTCCTGCTGGATGAATCTGCGAAACTATTTGAACGCATCATTGCATCGCGGATCATCCAGCACATGACGGACGCTGGGCCAGATCTGTCCGGCAACCAGTTCGGATTCAGGGCTGGGCGATCAACCATTGATGCTGTCCAGGCCCTGAAAACCGAGACGCAAGAGGCGTCCGCGAGCGGGGATAGGTCATTGGCGGTGTCGCTGGACATCGCCAATGCCTTTAATAGCCTGCCCTATGGCACGATAAAGGAGGCACTACGCCACTTTAACGTGCCACCGTATATAGGGCGGCTAATAATGAGTTACCTCACAGATCGTGAGGTGCTCTATGTGGGCCCCGACGGAAACATCGTCCGCCGGGCAATGAAGTGTGGGGTTCCTCAGGGGTCCGTTTTGGGACCCCTTCTATGGAATATGGGCTACGACTGGGTTCTGCGGGGCACGCTCCTTCCACGGACGCGTGTCCTTTGTTATGCAGACGACACCCTGGTCGTAGCCCGTGGAGGTACCTACAATGAGGCAGCAAGGCTGGCAGAGGTCGCCACCAGCCTTATTGTGGGACGGATAGAGGCGCTGGGGTTGAAGGTCGCCCTACAAAAAACCGAGGCCCTTCTTTTCCACGGGCCTCGGAGGGGACCTCCCCCCGGGGCGAAAATACGTCTCGATGGCGTGGAGGTGAGGGTGGGGGCCCAAATGAAGTATTTGGGCCTCCAACTTGACGGGCGGTGGCGTTTTGGCGAGCACTTCAGCAGGCTCGCCCCCCGCCTCGTCAGTGCCGCGAGTGCCTTGGGCCGCCTTCTACCCAACAAAGGCGGCCCCGATACTACATGCCGGCGACTTTACGCCGGCATTGTACGGAGTATCGCCCTCTATGGCGCACCTGTGTGGGCAGATGCCCTAAACGTCACCAACAAGCGCATGCTGCGGAGGGCGCAGCGTGTGGTGGCGACCAGGGCGGTGCGGGGGTACCGCACCATTTCCACGGGGGCTGCCTGCGTTTTGGCCGGTACGCCCCCGTGGGAGCTAGAGGCCGGGGTCCTCGCTGCGGTATACGAATACCGCGCAGCAGCGAGGACCAGAGGACAGCGCCGCGCCTTCGACGAGGTTGAGAGGGTGCGGCGCTTAGCTCAGAATGAGCTGATTTGGCGATGGAAGGAGGACCTGGAGGCGCCTAGGTACGGCATTCGTACCATAGATGCCATCAGGCCCCTCCTTCATAGGTGGTGTCAGAGGGGGTTCGGCGCACTCACCTTCCGGCTGGTGCAGGTGCTCTCTGGGCATGGCTGTTTCGGCCAATACCTGCACCAGATAGCCGGAAGAGAGCCAACCCCCGTGTGCCACGAATGTGGCGCACTCGAAGATGACGCCCAGCACACCCTCGAGGTGTGCCCGGCCTGGGAGTCGCAGCGCCACAATTTGGTGGCTGCAATAGGCCGGGACCTCTCGCTACCGAAGGTAGTTCGAGGTATGCTCGAGAGCGAGAGGTCGTGGGAGGCGATGGTCTCCTTCTGTGAAGAGGTTATGACACAGAAGGAGACCGCGGAGAGGGCCAGGGAGGACGATCCTCTGGCGGCCCCTCTCCGACGCAGACGGCTGGGAGCCCGGAGAAGGCGGTTCGCCCGCCTTCTCCCAGTTCCCTAGGACACCAGCGGGTGAGACTGGGGGGTCTCGCTCGCATTGCACGATGTCCCTGTCTGGGGGGTATCTGTCGTGTATCAGGTTACCCCCCCGTGGCGTGAGGAGGCCCGGCAGTGGCTGGGCCGACCGCTTGGGACGACGTGGCTGATATTCTTAGGGAATCCCACATCGTCCCGCTAAAAGCAAAGCGGAGATACACCGGGGTATTTTTAGTGGGTATGCCGCCGGCTTCACCGGCGGAGAGTCCCACACTCCCCCACCGCTCACCCAGGCGGTGGGATAGTGCGTAATGCATTTTTACCCCGTTAAAAAAAAAAAAAAAAAAAAAAAAAAAAAAAAAAAAAAAAAAAAAGGTTCTCCTTAACACAGGGACAAAACATACGTGCGTGCGATGGAATGGGGGGTCCGTGGTGGATCTATCATTCGCCACCCCTTCCGTCGCACGTCACGTTATGAACTGGAGGGTTCTTGGGGAGGTGGAGACCCTATCTGATCACAGGTACATTAGATTCGAGGTCTCCACCTCTCAAAATAGTGCGCCTCAATCTCGCCGGCAGGGGCATGGTTCTTTACCTCGCTGGGCCCTTAGCCGGCTGGATAAAGAATTGGCCGAGGAAGCGGCCATCGTACAGGCCTGGTGTTCGACCCCAATGTCATCCGGGGTCGACGAGGCAGCCTGCGTTTTCCGCAACGCACTCACCGTGGTGTGTGATGCCGCCATGCCACGTGTGCGGGGCGCTGCTCCTCGAAGGCAGGTGTACTGGTGGACCGAAGATATAGCGGACCTCAGGAACACCTGCCAGCGGTCGCGGAGGGCCTATGGTCGGAGCCGTCGTCGGGCCACAAGAGACCCTGTAGTGGAGGGCCAGCTGTACACAACCTATTGCAGCAATAGGAAAGCGTTGCAGCTGGCCATTAGCCAGGCTAAATCAAGGGCCAGAGAAGAACTTCTGGCCAGCCTTGATAGGGACCCATGGGGGAGGCCCTACCGCGCGGCGCGGAGTAAACTGCGCTGTCAGGGCCCCCCTGTCATCGAGACCATGCACCCGGAGTTACTGGAGAGGGTAGTACAAGAGTTGTTTCCCAACACCCCTACGCACACCCCTCCAGTAATGGCGCCTCCGATGAGGCAATATCTGTTTGAACCTCCGCCGCCGCCAGTCACCGATGAGGAAATGGCGATGGCGGTGGCGAGGCTGAGGCTAAAAAAGAAGGCGCCTGGTCCAGACGGTGTCCATGGCAAACTGCTTGGCCTGGCCCTAGCTTTGGGCGGTATGGACCAGCAGCTTAGGGAACTGCTCGACGCATCTATCACGCGCGGGCAGTTTCCTAAAATTTGGAAGGAGGGCAGACTGTGCCTCCTCCAGAAAGAGGGTCGGTCACCGGACACGTCGGGAGCCTACAGACCCATCGTGCTGCTCGATGAGGCCGCGAAGCTCTTTGAGCGTGTTATAGCCTCGCGGCTCATAAAGCATCTGACGGGGGTCGGTCCCGACCTGTCCGGGAATCAATATGGCTTCAGGGCAGAGCGCTCAACTATTGACGCTCTGCAGGCCCTGAAGTCTATCACGACGGAGGCTTCAAGCCGCGGTGAGCGGTCGTTGGCGGTGTCTCTTGACATCGCCAATGCGTTCAATAGCCTGCCTTATGGCACCATGCGGGAGGCGCTAAATTATTTTAATGTGCCTGCTTATCTGCAGCGCCTTCTGAACAGTTACCTCACGGGCCGTGAGGTACTGTACGTTGGCCCAAATGGGGACATTGTCCGGCGGCGTATGTCGTGTGGGGTTCCCCAGGGGTCCGTTCTGGGCCCCTTACTCTGGAACGTGGGCTATGACTGGGTTCTGCGGGGCACGCTCCCACCGAGGGTGCGTGTCCTTTGTTACGCGGACGACACCCTGGTCATAGCCCAAAGGGAGACTTACGCTGAGGCAGCGAGACTGGCCGAAGTGGCTACTAGCGTCGTAGTCGGCAGGATCGAGGAACTGGGCCTCAAGGTCGCCCTCCAAAAAACAGAGGCCCTCCTGTTTCACGGGCCTCGGAGGGGACCTCCCCCAGGGGCAAAAATCCGCCTCGGGGATATAGAAGTGCGGGTGGGGGCCCAAATGAAATATTTGGGCCTCCTGATTGACGGGCGCTGGAGCTTCGCTGAGCATTTTCGTAAGCTCGCGCCCAGGCTCGTCAATGCCGCGGGCGCACTGGGCCGCCTGTTACCTAATCAGGGCGGCCCCGACACTACATGCCGGCGCTTATATGCCGGCATTATTAGGGCAATGGCGCTCTATGGGGCGCCTATATGGGCAGATGCCCTGACTACCGCAAATAAGCGGCTATTGCGTAAGCCGCAAAGAACAGTGGCAACAAGGGCCGCGAGGGCGTACCGCACCGTTTCCATGGGGGCTGCCTGTGTTTTAACAAGTATGCCCCCGTGGGAGCTTGAGGCTGAGGTTCTTGCCGCGGTGTACCAGCACCGGGCAGCGGCAAGGGCCAGGGGCGTCCGCCCCTCTTTCGAGGAAATTGAGCGCGTACGCAAGGACGCGAACGAAGCTGTCCTGCAGCATTGGAAGGAGGATCTGGCCGACGCTACCTACGGCGTCCGCACAATAAGTGCAATCAGGCCAGTCCTCAGGCGGTGGTACAAAAGGGGGTTCGGCTCTCTAACCTTTCGGCTGGTACAGGTGCTTTCCGGGCATGGATGCTTTGGAAAGTACTTGTATTCAATAGCCGGGAGGGAGCCGACCCCCGAGTGCCACGAGTGCGGAGAGGTGGAGGATGACGCACAGCACACCCTCGCAGTGTGCCCGGCGTGGGCGTCGCAGCGCCGCGCGCTTGTTGCGGCAGTCGGAGGCGACCTCTCGTTGCCAAGCATAGTTCGCTCTATGCTTGGCAACGAAAGGTCATGGGAGGCGATGGTCTCCTTCTGTGAGGACGTCATGTCCCAGAAGGAGACCGCGGAGAGGGCCCGGGAGGAAGATCCTCTGGCGGCACCTCTCCGACGTAGACGGCAGGGAGCTCGGAGGCGGCGGTTTGCCCGTCACCTCTCTGTTCCCTAATGACATCAGTGAGTGAGACCCGGGGGGGTCTCATTCGCATTGCACGATGTCACCGTCTGGGGGGTATCTGTTGTGTATCAGGATGCCCCCCCTTCAGCGTAAGGAGGCCTGGCAGTGGCTGGGCTGACCGCTTGGGGCGGTGTGGCCGAGATCCTTAGGGAATCCCACATCGTCCCGCCAGAGCAAAGCGGAGATACACCGGGGTTCTTTTAGTGGGTAGGCCGTCACCTTCTGTGACGGAGAGTCCCACACTCCCCCACTGCTTCCCCCGGCAGTGGGATAGTGCGTAACGCATTTTTTCCCCGATAAAAAAAAAAAAAAAAAAAAAAAAAAAAAAAAAAAAGGTTAGGTTAGGTTAGGTTTTTTTTTTTTTATTTTTTTTTAACTACGGGGGAATGCTTTTACGCACTTCGCCCTCCAAGCTGCATGCAGCAAGGCGGGCTTCGTGCGGGACTCCCGGCCTTTCGGCCGGACTACCCGCTAAACCCCCACGGTGTTCCTCCTCTACCCAACCGGACCGCGGGAACAACACAGTAGTACTACCGCGGCCCGGCAAGGGTGGGGCCCTGAACGGGGCCCGACGTGGTGGGAGGGCAAAGAATTGGCCCTCCCGTCTCCTCCTCTTCACTACGACCCAGTCCCGGAACACTTGGGGAGGGGTCGTTCGCCACTCTTCAAGGCGCGGCGCGTCCCCCGACGACACGGAGGTCCGGGGGAGCGGCACCCAGCGCCGGGAAGGACCACCCCTCTCGACCAGTCAGCTCTGATGAGCAGAGTAGTACCGGGAGAGGGGCGATCATTGGCATTCGCGGTGCGTAGCACCGCCGCGGACCTTACAGGTCACGCGTGAAACTGTATCCCGGCCGGGGCCACCACTAAACTCGGCGGCGGCCCCGGGCCGGGGCTCTGCGTGGGGGTAGTGTGCCACCGGCGCGTTCGCGCTCCCGCAGGGCCTCTCTCTTGGCCACCATCACCTCGTCAGCGTATGAGGTGACGGCGGCCCAACATTGTTCGCTGCCGGCCATGGCTGCGACGACGGCCGGCAGCGATAGGTCTTGCCCGATGGCGCCAACGAGCCTGGCGCGTTGGGCGCCCCAACCCGTGCACACTGACAGGGTGTGTTCCGCCGTGTCCACGGCGCCGGACGCGCAGTGATGGCACACGGGCTCCGGGAGGATTCCCACCAGCTCCCACAGGTATTTGCTGAAACAGCCGTGGCCTGTGAGAAGCTGGGTGAGCCAGTACGTGGGAGCCCGGTGCCTCGCCTCGACCCATTGGCGCAATACGGGCCGGACCGCCTCGACGAGCCGTCTGCTCGCCGAGGGGTTCTCCAGCCTCTCTGCCCATCGCCTGAAGAGATCGTCGCGACATTCGCTCCTCCAGCGAACGATCTCTTCCGCGAGGGGCTCAGACGGCGTTTGCCGCAACAAGGCCCTCCTTCGGTAAACCTCCGCCAGGACCCCGGCCTCGAGGTCCCAGGGGAGGCTCCCGGCGATAAGGCACGCCGCCTCGTAGGAGACGGTGTGGTACGCCCTGGCAGCCCTCTGCGCCATGACCCGCTGCGAGCGTCGCAGCAGGGCCACGTTCTCGGCGCTGAGGGCCCCCGCCGCCCATATGGGCGCTCCGTAGAGCGCCATAGAGCGAACCACTCCGTCGTATAGGCGGCGGCCGACACTTCCCGCCCCGCCACAATTGGGAAGCAGGCGCGCGAGCATTCCCGCGTACGAGACCAATCTAGGCGCCAGCGCGCGGAAATGCCCGCTGAACCTCCACCGGCTGTCGAGGACGAGACCGAGGTACTTCATGGTCCCGCCGACAGCGATGGAGGTGCCACCCACAACAATAGAATACCCCGGGGGGGGTTTCTTCCGAGGCCCATGAAGGAAGATGGCCTCGGACTTCTCGAGGGCCACCTGCAGCCCGAGGGCCCTGATGCGGCTTGCGACGTGGGCCGTGCCCGCAGTGGCGAGAACGCCCGCGTCCCTAAACGATTCGCCCCGCGCGGTCACCAGGGTATCGTCGGCGTAACAAATGACGCCGACCCCCCGAAGATTGGCGCCGCGCAGGGCCCAGTCGAATCCGATGTTCCACAGGAGGGGGCCCAGGACCGACCCCTGTGGAACACCGCATCCCATCGCCCTGCGGACCACTCGCTCTCGGACCGGGTATGTGATGGCCCGGTCGGCGAAGTAGTCCGCAAGGACGCGCCTGAGGTACCACGGGACGTTGTGGTACCTCAGGGCCTCTCCAATTGTTGCCCAGGGGATGGTGTTGAAGGCGTTCGCAACGTCGAGCGACACCGCCAGCAACACCTCCCCCCGGGAGACAGCACTCTCAACGCTGTCCCGCAGCCGAGAGATGGCGTCCAACGTGGACCTCCCACGGCGAAACCCGAATTGTCCGTCGCTGATATTCGGGCCCACCGCCTCCAGGTGCCCGACGAGGCGCGCGGCAAGCACGCGCTCGAAGAGCTTGCACGCCTCATCGAGCAGAACGATTGGGCGGTAGGCCGACGGCGAGTCGGGGGGCCGCCCGTGCTTCGGAAGCAGTACGAGCTTCCCCGTCTTCCACCGCCGTGGGATCGTGCCGGACGCCATTACCTCGGACATGAGGGACAGTGTCTCCTCCCCGAGGACCGGCATTACGCGGGCGAGGATCCGCCCAGGAACGCCATCCGGACCCAGGGCGCGGTTCTTCGCTTTGAGCTTCTGAACCGCAGCCCCCAACTCGTCCTCGGACACGGGCGGAACGACCTCGCCCGCGGCCGGCCCTTCCTCGAGAGTCGGTGCCGCCATTCTGGGCGGCACCCATTCCGCTACTCCTCGGCTCGGGAATAGGGAGCTGACCACGCGCTCCAGCAGGAGGGGCTCGAGGGTCCTCGTCAGTGGGGGCGCCGCGGGTCGGAGCTTTCGCGTCACGACTTTGTAGGGGCGCCCCCACGGATCCCTATCGATGCTGTCGAGCCACTCCTGCCAAGCCTCCGCCTTGGCAGCCTTTATGGCGGAGGTCAGGGCCGCGCGAGCGGCTCGGTACGCGGCGAGCAAAACTTCCTCGTTGGCGAGGTCCCTGGCGCTTCTTCTTCGGCTTCTGGTGTACCGGCGGCGTGCCACGACACATTCGGCCCGAAGCCCCGTGAGGTGGGGCCTCCACCAATACACCTGCCTGCGCGGTTGTGAGGGACCCGCCCTGCGCATCGCCGCATCGCAGACGCGAGATAGTGCTCCAGAGAGCCTTTCGCATCTCGCGTCCACGTCCAGGCCGCTACCGGCATTTGCAGCGGCCCATCGCTCCACGATGGCCGCCTCCGTGGCCAGCTCCGGGTCCAGCGTGGCCAACCGCCACCGCGGACCCTCCTCCGGCAGGGGACGGTCCAGAGCGATCGCTATGACGTCCGAAGGGGATGGGACTAGGTCGAACCTTATGTACCTGTGGTCCGACAGCGTCTCCACCCCCTCCTCAACCCGCCACCGCCTAACGCGGCGGGCCAGGGCGGGACTCGCGAACGAGAGGTCGACGATCGACCCGCCCTGGTGTCTCACGCACGTTTGAACCGTCCCCTGATTCAGGAGGACTAGTCCCGTCGACACCGCCCATTCTTCCAGGGTCTCGCCCCTGGCGTCGGTCGCCGGAGATCCCCACGAACGGGATTTCGCGTTGAAGTCTCCGGCGACCACCACAGGGGTAGGGTGCACCTCTTGGACCAGAGCGCCGACCTCAACCAGCAGACGCTCGAAGTCGGCGAGGGTCCTGTTCGGGGAGAAGTACACCCCGATCACTGCCACGTCTTCCAGCGACACGAGGACGCACCCGCGCCCCCTCCGCACCCTGCGGAAGGGGGGGTTTGAAGCGTCGCGCCGCCAGGCAACGATAGCCACCGAACCATCGTCGGCGCCCACCCAGTCGTCACGGGCCTGGACGCGGTACGGCTCGGCGACTATGGCGATGTCGATTTGCCACTGCGCAGCCGTCTGGAGAAGCAGATCCTGTGCGGCCGCACAGTGGTTGACGTTCGCCTGCAGGATCGAGACCCTTTTAGCCATTTAATTATTGGCGGTGTCCATCGCCTCCTCTGCAGCACTAGGTGCTGCTATGGACGCGGCAGGGGGACCAGGATTGCCCCCGCCCGTCCTTTTCCTTCCGTTTTTGGCGTTGGCCATCGCCGGGCATTTTTTGTGCCCGAGGCGATGGCCGGCGTCGACGCCCTCTGACGCACAGATGGCGCAGGAGGGGTCGGCGACGCAGGTGGTCGCCTTGTGGCCCGGCTGGCCGCACCGGAAGCACAGCGCGCTGCGGTCTATCTCGCAGCGGCACTGCACCCCCAGGTGTCCCGGCACCAGGCAGCGGTAGCACCGCTGCGGCCGCGCATCGAGGAGTGCGGCCCGGGCCACCGACCAGCCGATGGTGAGGCGGCCACTTTCCGTGATCTTTTTGGCCGCCAGGACCGGGCACTTGACCCACACGGTCCCCTGGCGGCCAGGTGGGCGGTTGATGGTGCCCACCTTTACAGATTCGGGGCGGCAGCCCCCCACCTCAGCCACTCGCGCGGCCACCAATTCACTGGTGGCCGCGTCGCTCAGACCGGAGATGCGCATCTCTGCGCACTGCTCCGGCCTAGACACGCGGGCCACCTCACCAACGACCTCGCGCAGCTTGGAGGCGAGTTCGTCGGCCTTCTGGGTTTTGTCGGCACCGGCTAACTCCAGCACCCGGCCCCCAGTACGGGCCGTGCGGAAGCGTAGTCCGCTGATCCCCAGGGCCGCGAGGTCAATAGCTCCCTCGGCCCTGGACAACACGTCGGCGTAAGTCGCCGTAGAGCCCTGCGGCAGCGTAATCACTACCGCCGCTGATTTTGGGGCCCGCAGGCGACGGCCGCGCCTCCCTCTCTGCTGCTTTTCCGAGGCTGCTGGAGCAGCCGGCGCCTGAGGCGCCGGGGCAGCTGGCCTTGGCACCGTCTCTCTCCGCGCCACCACATTCCATGGACGGGTGGGTTGGGCGGCGGGTTGAGCCGCGGCAGGAGTTGCCGCTTTGCGGGCCACCTCGGCCTCGCGGGCCGCCAGGGTCTTTCTCTTGCCCCCTCTCTTCTTCTTTCCCTTCGCCCCCGCATCAGAAGTTGCGGCGGGGGCGGAGGGAGGGGTCTCCTGTGAGGCCCTCGGCGCGGGGATGCTGCGCGCCGGGGACACCATCGCCGGTGGGATGCTGCGCGCCGGGGAAACCATCGCCGGTGGGGAGGCGGGAGCGCCGACTGCCGGAGCACGGGAATTACGCTCCGGCGTCTTGCGCGCGTCCGCCGCCAGCGAGGGGCGCAGCCGCGGCTCCGGAAGGAGCCGGTCTTCGATCCCCGACAACCTGGCGTCGATCAGGAAGAAGATTTCCTCCCTGGTCATCGCCGTCTCGGCTGTGGGGACGGGGACGGAAGTCGCCACTCGCCTCTGGGCCTCTATTTCGGCCCTGAGCGCGAGGATCTCCGCTCGTAAATGGGCGACCTCCTCCGACTCCTTCTTCGCGGCGAGCTTGTGCACGGCCTCTGCCGCCGTCGCAGCCGCCTTCCTTATCTCCGCCACGTGCTGGCACTTCATTCTTGTTTGCTTGCGGGCAAGCGAGCCGATCAGCTCTAACGCTGAATCGACCGTGCCCACAAGCTCCTCGGTCCCGCACGTGGCTGCTGCTGCCCCCTCCTGGGCAGAGTCCGTTGGCGACACCGCCGCAGACCGGGCCCGCAGGGCCGCCTTCCTGTCGGTGACCTCGGCCGCCAATTCCTGCTTAGCGAGCAGCTCCATCTCCCGTTTGCGCTGAGCATTCAGGTCGGCTTTGGCTCGCGCCAGGCCGACGTACTCGCCTGTCGTAGGCGGGCCCCGCCACAATTGGGAAGCAGGCGCGCGAGCATTCCCGCGTACGAGACCAATTTAGGCGCAAGCGCGCGGAAATGCCCGCTGAACCTCCACCGGCTGTCGAGGACGAGACCGAGGTACTTCATGGTCCCGCCGACAGCGATGGAGGTGCCACCCACAACAATAGAATACCCCGGGGGGGGTTTCTTCCGAGGCCCATGAAGGAAGATGGCCTCGGACTTCTCGAGGGCCACCTGCAGCCCGATAGCCCTGATGCGGCTGGCGACGTGGGCCGTGCCCGCGGTGGCGAGAACGCCCGCGTCCCTAAACGATTCGCCCTGCGCAGTCACCAGGGTGTCGTCGGCGTAACAAATGACGCCGACCCCCCGAAGATTGGCGCCGCGCAGGGCCCAGTCGAATCCGATGTTCCACAGGAGGGGGCCCAGGACCGACCCCTGTGGAACACCGCATCCCATCGCCCTGCGGACCACTCGCTCTCGGACCGGGTATGTGATGGCCCGGTCGGCGAAGTAGTCCGCAAGGACGCGCCTGAGGTACCACGGGACGTTGTGGTACCTCAGGGCCTCTCCAATTGTTGCCCAGGGGATGGTGTTGAAGGCGTTCGCAACGTCGAGCGACACCGCCAGCAACACCTCCCCCCGGGAGACAGCACTCTCGACGCTGTCCCGCAGCCGAGAGATGGCGTCCAACGTGGACCTCCCACGGCGAAACCCGAATTGGCCGTCGCTGATGTTCGGGCCCACCGCCTCCAGGTGCCCGACGAGGCGCGCGGCGAGCACGCGCTCGAAGAGCTTGCACGCCTCATCGAGCAGAACGATTGGGCGGTAGGCCGACGGCGAGTCGGGGGGCCGCCCGTGCTTCGGAAGCAGTACTAGTTTCCCCGTCTTCCACCGCCGCGGGATCTTGCCGGACACCATTACCTCGGACATGAGGGACAGCGTCTCCTCCCCGAGGACCGGCATTACGCGGGCGAGGATCCGCCCAGGAACGCCACCCGGACCCGGGGCGCGGTTCTTCGCTTTGAGCTTCTGAACCGCAGCCCCCAACTCGTCCTCGGACACGGGCGGAACAACCTCGCCCGCGGCCGGCCCTTCCTCGGGAGTCGGTGCCGCCATTCTGGGCGGCGCCCATTCCTCTCCTCCTCGGCTCGGGAATAGGGAGCTGACCACGCGCTCCAGCAGGAGGGGCTCGAGGGTCCTCGTCAGTGGGGGCGCCGCGGGTCGGAGCTTTCGCGTCACGACTTTGTAGGGGCGCCCCCACGGATCCCTATCAATGCTGTCGAGCCACTCCTGCCAAGCCTCCGCCTTGGCAGCCTTTATGGCGGAGGTCAGGGCCGCGCGAGCGGCTCGGTACGCGGCGAGCAAAATTTCCTCGTTGGCGAGGTCCCTGGCGCTTCTTCTACGGCTTCTGGTGTACCGGCGGCGTGCCACGACACATTCGGCCCGAAGCCCCGTGAGGTGGGGCCTCCACCAATACACCTGCCTGCGCGGTTGTGAGGGACCCGCCCTGCGCATCGCCGCGTCGCAGACGCGAGATAATGCTCCAGAGAGCCTTTCGCATCTCGCGTCCACGTCCAGGCCGCTTTCGGCATTTGCGGCGGCCCATCGCTCCACAATGGCCGCTTCCGTGGCCAGCTCCGGGTCTAGCGTGGCCAACCGCCACCGCGGACCCTCCTCCGGCAGAGGACGGTCCAGAGCGACCGCTATGGCATGCGAAGGGGATGGGACTAGGTCGAACCTTATGTACCTGTGGTCCGACAGCGTCTCCACCCCCTCCTCAACCCGCCACCGCCTAACACTGATGTCGTACGCACGTAAGGACCGTCCCCTGATTCAGGAGGACTAGTCCCGTCGTCACCGCCCATTCCTCCAGGGTCTCGCCCCTGGCGTCGGTCGCCGGAGATCCCCACGAACGGGATTTGGCGTTGAAGTCTCCGGCGACCACCACAGGGGTGGGGTGCACCTCTTGGACCAGAGCGCCGACCTCAACCAGCAGACGCTCGAAGTCGGCGAGGGTCCTGTTCGGGGAGGAGTACACCCCGATCACTGCAACGTCGCCCAGCGACACGAGGACGCACCCGCGCCCCCTCCGCACCCTGCGGAAGGGGGGGTTTGAAGCGTCGCGCCGCCAGGCAACGATAGCCACCGAACCATCGTCGGCGCCGACCCAGTCGTCACGGGCCTGGACGCGGTACGGCTCGGCGACTATGGCGACGTCGATTTGCCACTGCGCAGCCGTCTGGAGAAGCAGATCCTGTGCGGCCGCACAGTGGTTGATGTTCGCCTGCAGGATGGAGACCCTATTGGCCATCTAATTATTGGCGGTGTCCATCTCCTCCTCTGCAGCCCTAGGTGCTGCTACGGACGCGGCGGGGGGACCAGGATTGCCCCCGCCCGTCCTTTTTCTTCCGTTTTTGGCGTTGGCCATCGCCGGGCATTTTTTGTGCCCAAGGCGATGGCCGGCGTCGACGCCCTCCGACGCACAGATGGCGCAGGAGGGGTCGGCGACGCATGTGGCCGCCTCGTGGCCCGGCTGGCCGCACCGGAAGCACAGCGCGCTGCGGTCTATCTCGCAGCGGCACTGCACCCCTAGGTGTCCCGGCAGCAGGCAGCGGTAGCACCGCTGCGGCCGCGCATCGAGGAGCGTGGCCCGGGCCACCGACCAGCCGATAGTAAGGCGACCGCTCTCTGTGATCTTTTTGGCCGCCAGGACCGGGCACTTGACCCACACGGTCCCCTGGCGGCCAGGTGGGCGGTTGATGACGCCCACCTTTACCAATTCGGGGCGGCAGCCCCCCACCTCAGCCACTCGCGCGGCCACCAATTCACTGGTGGCCGCATCGCTCAGACCGGAGATGCGCATCTCTGCGCACTGCTCTGGCCTGGATACGCGGGCCACCTCACCGACGACCTCGCGCAGCTTAGAGGCGAGTTCGTCGGCCTTCTTGTTTTTTTCGGCGCCGGCCAACTCCAGCACCCGGCCCCCAGTGCGAGCCGTGCGGAAGCGCAGTCCGCTGATCCCCAGGGCCGCGAGGTCAATAGCTCCCTCGGCCCTGGACAACACGTCGGCGTAAGTCGCCGTAGAGCCCTGCGGCAGCGTAATCACTACCGCCGCTGATTTTGGGGCCCGCAGGCGACGGCCGCGCCTCCCTCCCTGTTTTTTATGCGTGGCTGCTGGAGCAGCCGGCGCCTGAGGCGCCGGGGCAGCTGGCCTCGGCGCCCTCTCTCTCCGCGCCACCACATTCCATGGACGGGTGGGTTGGGCGGCGGGTTGAGCCGCGGCAGGAGTTGCCGCTTTGCGGGCCACCTCGGCCTCGCGGGCCGCCAGGGTCTTTCTCTTGCCCCCTCTCTTCTTCTTTCCCTTCGCCCCGGCATTAGAAGTTGCGGCGGGGGCGGAGGGAGGGGTCTCCTGTAAGGCCCTCGGCGCGGGGATGCTGCGCGCCGGGGAAACCATCGCCGATGCGATGCTGCGCGCCGGGGAAACCATCGCCGGTAGGGAGGCGGGAGCACTGACTGCCGGAGCACGGGAATTACGCTCCGGCGTCTTGCGCGCGTCCGCCGCCAGCGAGGGGCGCAGCCGCGGCTCCGGAAGGAGCCGGTCTTCGATCCCCGACAACCTGGCGTCGATCAGGAAGAAGATTTCCTCCCTGGTCATCGCCGTCTCGGCTGTGGGGACGGGGACGGAGGTCGCCACTCGCCTCTGGGCCTCTATTTCGGCCCTGAGCGCGAGGATCTCCGCTCGTAAATGGGCGACCTCCTCCGACTCCTTCTTCGCGGCGAGCTTGTGCACGGCCTCTGCCGCCGTCGCAGCCGCCTTTCTTATCTCCGCCACGTGCTGGCACTTCATTCTAGTTTGCTTGCGGGCAAGCGAGCCGATCAGCTCTAACGCTGAATCGACCGTGCCCACAAGCTCCTCGGTCCCGCACGTGGCTGCTGCTGCCCCCTCCTGGGCAGAGTCCGTTGGCGATACCGCAGACCGGGCCCGTAGGGCCGCCTTCCTCTCGGCGACCTCGGCCGCCAATTCCTCCTCAGCGAGCAGCTCCATCTCCCGTTTGCGCTGAGCATTCAGGTCGGCTTTGGCTCGCGCCAGGCCGACGTACTCGCCTGTCGTAGGCGGGCGCCCTCGTCCCCGTTTTGACGGTGTGATGCTCCTAGCTAAAGCCACTTCTTCGCCGTCCAGGGGCCGCTTCCTTTGCCAGAAACGGCCGGTCGGGGTGCTCGACCTCGAGCTCTCCTCGACTGATATGCCGCTGCCGTCAGTCTCTACGACGCGCAGCGGCTTTCCTTTATCGATGCGCGATACACGCACCCGCATCTTCAGGGCCGAGGCCCGGTCCCTGGAGCTATCGCTACCGGAAGACCGGCTCCGGCTCCTCACCCCATCACCGGAAGAGTTTTCCGAGTCCGTTTTCCGTACGCTCTTTTTGGTTCTGCTTCTTGTGTTCTTCATGATGGATATCAAAAAGACAAAAAGCAACCAACGATAAAATTATTACTTCCTTAAGTTCTTGTGCGAAATTAGGCCCCGCTCAACCTGCAACCGGAGACACCTCGACGGCCAGGGAGTAGGGAACACTAATTTGGCAAAAGACCGCAGTAAACAAGATATATTTAAATAAGATATCTTGTTGCCCCGGAGTATCTAGGTTTGGTCACCAGCCTGGCACTGCGTTACCGTGCACAGGACTGGGAGAGCCAGGGGAGACGACGAGGACGTACTAGATACTCACAAATTCACATGGGGCCTCCCCCAGGTTAGGTTTTTTTTTTTTTTTTTTTTTTTTTTTTTTTTAACTACGGGGGAATGCTTTTACGCACTTCGCCCTCCAAGCTGCATGCAGCAAGGCGGGCTTCGTGCGGGACTCCCGGCCTTTCGGCCGGACTACCCGCTAAACCCCCACGGTGTTCCTCCTCTACCCAACCGGACCGCGGGAACAACACAGTAGTACTACCGCGGCCCGGCAAGGGTGGGGCCCTGAACGGGGCCCGACGTGGTGGGAGGGCAAAGAATTGGCCCTCCCGTCTCCTCCTTTTCACTACGACCCAGTCCCGGAACACTTGGGGAGGGGTCGTTCGCCACTCTTCAAGGCGCGGCGCGTCCCCCGACGACACGGAGGTGTCCGGGGGAGCGGCACCCAGCGCCGGGAAGGACCACCCCTCTCGACCAGTCAGCTCTGATGAGCAGAGTAGTACCGGGAGAGGGGCGATCGTTGGCACTCGCGGTTGCGTAGCACCGCCGCGGGCCTTACAGGCCACGCAAAGAACGGCCGGCCGGGGCTGCCATTAGACTCGGCGGCGACCCCGGGCCGGGGCTCTGCGGGGGGGTAGTGTGCCACCGGCGCGTTCGCGCTCCCGCAGGGCCTCTCTCTTGGCCACCATCACCTCGTCAGCGTATGAGGTGACGGCGGCCCAACATTGTTCGCTGCCGGCCATGGCTGCGACGACGGCCGGCAGCGATAGGTCTTGCCCGATGGCGCCAACGAGCCTGGCGCGTTGGGCGTCCCAGCTTGTGCACACTGCCAGAGTGTGCTCCGCCGTGTCCACGGCGCCGGACGCGCAGTGATGGCACACGGGCTCCGGGAGGATTCCCACCAGCTCCCACAGGTATTTGCTGAAACAGCCGTGGCCTGTGAGAAGCTGGGTGAGCCAGTACGTGGGAGCCCGGTGCCTCGCCTCGACCCATTGGCGCAATACGGGCCGGACCGCCTCGACGAGCCGTCTGCTCGCCGAGGGGTTCTCCAGCCTTTCTGCCCAGCGCAGGAAGAGATCGTCGCGACATTCGCTCCTCCAGCGAACGATCTCTTCCGCGAGGGGCTCAGACGGCGTTTGCCGCAACAAGGCCCTCCTTCGGTAAACCTCCGCCAGGACCCCGGCCTCGAGGTCCCAGGGGAGGCTCCCGGCAATAAGGCACGCCGCCTCGTAGGAGACGGTGTGGTACGCCCTGGCAGCCCTCTGCGCCATGACCCGCTGCGAGCGTCGCAGCAGGGCCACGTTCTCGGCGCTGAAGGCCCCCGCCGCCCATATGGGCGCTCCGTAGAGCGCCATAGAGCGAACCACTCCGTCGTATAGGCGGCGGCCGACACTTCCCGCCCCCCCACAATTGGGGAGCAGGCGCGCGAGCATTCCCGCGTACGACACTAATTTAGGCGCCAGCGCGCGGAAATGCCCGCTGAACCTCCACCGGCTGTCGAGGACGAGACCAAGGTACTTCATGGTCCCGCCGACGGCGATGGAGGTGCCACCCACAACAATAGAATACCCCGGGGGGGGCTTCTTCCGAGGTCCATGAAGGAATATGGCCTCGGACTTCTCAAGGGCCACCTGCAGCCCGAGGGCCCTGATGCGGCTGGCGACGTGGGCCGTGCCCGCAGTGGCGAGAACGCCCGCGTCCCTAAACGATTCGCCCCGCGCGGTCACCAGGGTATCGTCGGCGTAACAGATGACGCCGACCCCCCGAAGATTGGCGCCGCGCAGGGCCCAGTCGAACCCTATGTTCCACAGGAGGGGGCCCAGGACAGACCCCTGTGGAACACCGCATCCCATCGCCCTGCGGACCACTCGCTCTCGGACCGGGTATGTAATGGCCCGGTCGGCGAAGTAGTCCGCAAGGACGCGCCTAAGGTACCACGGGACGTTGTGGTACCTCAGGGCCTCTTCGATTGTTTCCCAGGGGATGGTGTTGAAGGCGTTCGCAACGTCGAGCGACACCGCCAGCAACACCTCCCCCCGGGAGACAGCACTCTCGAAACTGTCTCGCAGCCTCGAGATGGCGTCCAACGTGGACCTCCCACGGCGAAACCCGAATTGGCCGTCGCTGATGTTCGGGCCCACCGCCTCCAGGTGCCCGACGAGGCGCGCGGCGAGCACGCGCTCGAAGAGCTTGCACGCCTCATCGAGCAGAACGATTGGGCGATAGGCCGACGGCGAGTCGGGGGGCCGCCCGTGCTTCGGAAGCAGTACGAGCTTCCCCGTCTTCCACCGCCGTGGGATCGTGCCGGACACCATTACCTCTGACATGAGGGACAGTGTCTCCTCCCCGAGGACCGGCATTACGCGGGCGAGGATCCGCCCAGGAACGCCGTCCGGACCCGGGGCGCGGTTCTTCGTTTTGAGCTTCTGAACCGCAGCCCCCAACTCGTCCTCGGACACGGGCGGAACGACCTCGCCCGCGGCCGGCCCTTCCTCACGAGTCGGTGCCGCCATTCTGGGCGGCACCCATTCCGCTTCTCCTCGGCTCGGGAATAGGGAGCTGACCACGCGCTCCAGCAGGAGGGGCTCGAGGGTCCTCGTCAGCGGGGGCGCCGCGGGTCGGAGCTTTCGTGTCACGACTTTGTAGGGGCGCCCCCACGGATCCCTGTCGATGCTGTCGAGCCACTCCTGCCAAGCCTCCGCCTTGGCAGCCTTTATGGCGGAGGTCAGGGCCGCGCGAGCGGCTCGGTACGCGGCGAGCAAAACTTCCTCGTTGGCGAGGTCCCTGGCGCTTCTTCTACGGCTTCTGGTGTACCGGCGGCGTGCCACGACACATTCGGCCCGAAGCCCCGTGAGGTGGGGCCTCCACCAATACACCTGCCTGCGCGGTTGTGAGGGACCCGCCCTGCGCATCGCCGCGTCGCAGACGCGAGATAGTGCTTCAGAGAGCCTTTCGCATCTCGCGTCCACGTCCAGGCCGCTACCGGCATTTGCGGCGGCCCATCGCTCCACAATGGCCGCCTCCGTGGCCAGCTCCGGGTCCAGCGTGGCCAACCGCCACCGCGGACCCTCCTCCGGCAGGGGACGGTCCAGAGCGACCGCTATGACATCCGAAGGGGATGGGACTAGGTCGAACCTTATGTACCTGTGGTCCGACAGCGTCTCCACCCCCTCCTCAACCCGCCACCGCCTAACGCGGCGGGCCAGGGCGGGACTCGCGAACGAGAGGTCGACGATCGACCCGCCCTGGTGTCTCACGCACGTTTGAACCGTCCCCTGATTCAGGAGGACTAGTCCCGTCGACACCGCCCATTCTTCCAGGGTCTCGCCCCTGGCGTCGGTCGCCGGAGATCCCCACGAACGGGATTTGGCGTTGAAGTCTCCGGCGACCACCACAGGGGTGGGGTGCACCTCTTGGACCAGAGCGCCGACCTCAACCAGCAGACGCTCGAAGTCGGCGAGGGTCCTGTTCGGGGAGAAGTACACCCCGATCACTGCCACGTCTTCCAGCGACACGAGGACGCACCCGCGCCCCCTCCGCACCCTGCGGAAGGGGGGGTTTGAAGCGTCGCGCCGCCAGGCAACGATAGCCACCGAACCATCGTCGGCGCCGACCCAGTCGTCACGGGCCTGGACGCGGTACGGCTCGGCGACTATGGCGACGTCAATTTGCCACTGCGCAGCCGTCTGGAGAAGCAGATCCTGTGCGGCCGCACAGTGGTTGACGTTCGCCTGCAGGATGGAGACCCTATTGGCCATTTAATTATTGGCGGTGTCCATCGCCTCCTCTGCAGCACTAGGTGCTGCTACGGACGCGGCGGGGGGACCAGGATTGCCCCCGCCCGTCCTTTTCCTTCCGTTTTTGGCGTTGGCCATCGCCGGGCATTTTTTGTGCCCGAGGCGATGGCCGGCGTCGACGCCCTCTGACGCACAGATGGCGCAGGAGGGGTCGGCGACGCAGGTGGCCGCCTTGTGGCCCGGCTGGCCGCACCGGAAGCACAGCGCGCTGCGGTCTATCTCGCAGCGGCACTGCACCCCCAGGTGTCCCGGCACCAGGCAGCGGTAGCACCGCTGCGGCCGCGCATCGAGGAGTGCGGCCCGGGCCACCGACCAGCCGATGGTGAGGCGGCCACTCTCCGTGATCTTTTTGGCCGCCAGGACCGGGCACTTGACCCACACGGTCCCCTGGCGGCCAGATGGGCGGTTGATGATGCCCACCTTTACAGATTCGGGGCGACAGCCCCCCACCTCAGCCACTCGCGCGGCCACCAATTCACTGGTGGCCGCGTCACTCAGACCGGAGATGCGCATCTCTGCGCACTGCTCCGGCCTAGACACGCGGGCCACCTCACCAACGACCTCGCGCAGCTTGGAGGCGAGTTCGTCGGCCTTCTTGGTTTTGTTGGCACCGGCTAACTCCAGCACCCGGCCCCCAGTACGGGCCGTGCGGAAGCGCAGTCCGCTGATCCCCAGGGCCGCGAGGTCAATAGCTCCCTCGGCCCTGGACAACACGTCGCCGTAAGTCGCCGTAGAGCCCTGCGGCAGCGTAATCACTACCGCCGCTGATTTTGGGGCCCGCAGGCGACGGCCGCGCCTCCCTCTCTGCTGCTTTTGCGAGGCTGCTGGAGCAGCCGGCGCCTGAGGCGCCGGGGCAGCTGGCCTTGGCACCCTCTCTCTCCGCGCCACCACATTCCATGGACGGGTGGGTTGGGCGGCGGGTTGAGCCATGGCAGGAGTTGCCGCTTTGCGGGCCACCTCGGCCTCGCGGGCCGCCAGGGTCTTTCTCTTGCCCCCTCTCTTCTTCTTTCCCTTCGCCCCCGCATCAGAAGTTGCGGCGGGGGCGGAGGGAGGGGTCTCCTGTGAGGCCCTCGGCGCGGGGATGCTGCGCGCCGGGGAAACCATCGCCGGTGGGATGCTGCGTGCCGGGGAAACCATCGCCGGTGGGGAGGCGGGAGCGCCGACTGCCGGAGCACGGGAATTACGCTCCGGCGTCTTGCGCGCGTCCGCCGCCAGCGAGGGGCGCAGCCGTGGCTCCGGAAGGAGCCGGTCTTCGATCCCCGACAACCTGGCGTCGATCAGAAAGAAGATTTCCTCCCTGGTCATCGCCGTCTCGGCTGTGGGGACGGGGACGGAGGTCGCCACTCGCCTCTGGGCCTCTATTTCGGCCCTGAGCGCGAGGATCTCCGCTCGTAAATGGGCGACCTCCTCCGACTCCTTCTTCGCGGCGAGCTTGTGCACGGCCTCTGCCGCCGTCGCAGCCGCTTTCCTTATCTCCGCCACGTGCTGGCACTTCATTCTTGTTTGCTTGCGGGCAAGCGAGCCGATCAGCTCTAACGCTGAATCGACCGTGCCCACAAGCTCCTCGGTCCCGCACGTGGCTGCTGCTGCCCCCTCCTGGGCAGGGTCCGTTGGCGACACCGCCGCAGACCGGGCCCGCAGGGCTGCCTTCCTCTCGGCGACCTCGGCCGCCAATTCCTGCTCAGCGAGCAGCTCCATTTCGCGTTCGCGCTGAGCGTTCAAGTCGGCCTTGGCTCGCGCCAGGCCGACGTACTGGCCTGTCGTAGGCGGGCGCCCTCGCCCCCGTTTGGACGGTGTGATGCTCCGGGCTAAAGCCACTTCTTCGCCGTCCAGGGGCCGCTTCCTTTGCCAGAAACGGCCGGTCGGGGTGCTCGACCTCGAGCTCTCCTCGACTGATATGCCGCTGCCGTCAGTCTCTACGACGCGCAGCGGCTTCCCTTTGTCTATTCTCGAGACACGCACCCGCCTCTTCAGGGCCGAGGCCCGGTCCCTGGAGCTATCGCTACCGGAAGACCGGCTCCGGCTCCTCACCCCATCACCGGAAGAGTTTTCCGAGTCCGTTTTCCGATCGCCATTGTCGCTGTTCTGCTTTCTGCTTCTTGTGTTCCTCATGATAACTTAGGTTATCAAGAAGACAATTACCAACAATAAAATGATTCCACTACCTGTAGTTCTTGTGCGAAATTAGGCCCCGCTCAACCTGCAACCGGAGACACCTCGACGGCCAGGGAGTAGGGAACACTAATTTGGCAAAAGACCGCAGAAAACAAGATATATTTAAATAAGGTATCTTGTTGCCCCGGAGTATCTAGGTTTGGTCACCAGCCTGGCACTGCGTTACCGTGCACAGGACTGGGAGAGCCAGGGGAGACGACGAGGACGTACTAGATACTCACAAATTCACATGGGGCCTCCCCCGCCCCCAGGTTAGGTTAGGTTAGGTTAGGTTAGGTTAGGTTAGGTTAGGTTAGGTTAGGTTTTTTTTTTTTTTTTTTTTTTTTTTTTTTTTTTTTTTTTTATACTTGTTCCCCTGGTGTGGTGGCCAGAGACTTTTTATAGTTTTTCTTTGTCTTTTCCTTTTTCTGAATTTGTACAGCTGGAAAGTGGGTTGCCCGTGGGCAGAATGGTCCTTTTCGGTGCTCTATTTGTCTTTTCCTTATTCTATATCTCTACAATATATAATGTCTGAGACTATTTTTCCTATCTTACATTGCACTATCTTTGTGCCCTTTTCTTATATTCTATTTATTTACTCTTATTATTACATCTACTTACTTACATTTATTGCTTAACTACACATCTCTATTATTAATAATATATTATAGCTAATAATTACCAATAACTTACCTATTCTAATTTATTCAGTAACTTTTATTTATTACATGTTTAATTTCAATTGACTGCCATTTTATTACAATAATAAATTGTAGTCAATTATTTATGTACTATTTCTTTTATTTACAGTTTTTGTTAGTTTTCTGCAATAGTTTAGAAAACTGTTTCTCGCTTTACAATTCATGACTATCTCATGTAAGTTTTCCTTTACCAGATCGGCACCAATTCTATTTTCGACATCATGTCTCTCCAGTGAAAAAATAGGACACTCTAGCAGTATATGCATGACACCTTCTGAAGCGGAGGGGTCGCAGGTACAGGATGGACTCTCCTTGCACTTGAATCGGTTCAAGTACTCGGAGAATCCACCGTGTCCTGTTAGTACCTGTACTATCAGTGGATCAAGCTCTATTTTCCTAATCAATGTGTAAGCCGTTATAGCGTTAGGAAAGAAAATTTTTGTTATTGCCGCGGTTTCACCTGAGCTATATCTCCGGTTCCATTCGTCAAGCGATTTAGACCGGATCTGTCGCTTGGCGAAGGAGACCGGACACAGATCATAGTCTGGTTTTTTGCGCGATCTAAGTGCCGCGTCTCTCGCCAGTTCGTCCGCTCTCTCGTTCCCTGGCAGCCCCGCGTGAGCCTTAATCCAGAAGAAAGTCACAGCTTTGTTCCGGATTAATGCCTCGCCAAGGTTGCGTCGGGTTTCCACAGCAAGGGGGTGAGGGGAGTTTGGGTTCGCGATCGTTTCCAGCGCTGCCCTCGAATCGCTGTAGACGCCGAAACTCTCCCCTCCCATCCGGAGAACTTCTTTTGAGGCTCTG
Source organism: Udea olivalis (assembly GCA_947369235.1). Taxonomy (NCBI): domain Eukaryota; kingdom Metazoa; phylum Arthropoda; class Insecta; order Lepidoptera; family Crambidae; genus Udea; species Udea olivalis. The sequence goes on from OX376347.1 coordinate 22,577,445, forward strand.
CATATGGCTAGTAGTTCTGCCTGATAAACCGTGCAGTAGGACGGCAAGCAAAGTTTGATGGTCTTCGTCTCTGCTTCTCTATCCCACAGAGATAGAGCAGCTCCGACCTTGCCTTCAATTTTGCTGCCGTCCGTGAAAATTCTCACCGACTGCGCGTTTCGGTTGTTAACCTGTTCCTGGTTTGTCAGACATTCGAACTCTATGCTCATATGCGTAGCCGGATGCGGAAGCTCTGCAAAGTCTACCGGTCTCTCCGTCTCCCGATCTCCTGGTCCATCCGGGGGTGATCCTCTCTTGGCCTCGTACAGAGACGCTGCCTCCTGTATTCGCAGGTCGAGAGGCAGTATCCCAGACAGGACCAGTGCCGAGTTCAGGGAAACGGTCCGATAGGCCTTGCATAGCTTTTGTGCGAAGCCTCTCTGCACTGCGTCGAGTTGCTTTCGGACCCCTATTTTCTGGGCTGCAGGTGCCCATACACTGGCGGCGTATGTTATAACGGGCTCTACCGCGGCATTGTAAATAACCCTAATGATGTCCGGGTTTAAACCCCAGCTGACCCTTGCTGCCTTAGCGAGTTGTTTATATATGTTTAAAGCTTTCCTGCACTGATTGGCAACGTGAGCATTGAAGGTCAGCTTGCTGTCAATGGTAATGCCCAGTAGTTTTATTGCCCCGGCCACTTCAATGTCCACTCCTCCCATGTGCAGGCGTGGTGTGTCGTACTTCAGCTTCCGGGTTAAGACCATTGCACATGTTTTGTGCGGCGCAAACCGGAGCCTGTTTCTGACCCCCCACGCCCGCACATGTTCCAGTACAGGGTTTGCCTCCATTTCCGCCTCTAAGGCGGTGTCCGAGCTGAATGCCAGCACGACGTCATCTGCGAAGGCATGGCAGTAGATATTTTTTCTTTGTAGTTGATGCAGGAGGGGATCGAGGAGAAGGTTCCATAGTATCGGTCCTCCGATAGATCCTTGCACACAGCCTTGTGTCGTGTTTCGGGAGGTTTCTTCCCCGGCGTATCTTAGATTCACCTTTCTGTCAGACAGGTAGCTGTCAATCAGCCGCCTGATGTTAACCGGACACTTTTCCTCAGCCAGTCGGACTCTTATTGCAGGCCACCAGGCGCTATCGAAGGCCCCCTCTATATCCAGCGACACCAGTGTAACTATCTTTTTGCAGTCCAGCTTGGACCTGATGTGCTTCACTAGGTTATAGAGGGCGTCCTCGGTGCTCCTCTGGGGCATGAATCCGTACTGGCGAGTACTTATCCGGGGAACCAGGTGCCACTTCAATCGAGCTACCAGCATCTTTTCCAGGATTTTGCCAAGGACGGGTAATAGGCCAATTGGCCTATAGGACTTTGGAACAAGGTAGTTGTCCTTTCCCGGTTTCCGTAGTACCACTACCGTGGCTTCTTTCCATACGTCCGGGAAGTGGGACAGTGTCAGGCATTTGTTGGCAAGGGAAAGGAAGGCATTTGGGTCCTGGAGAATGGCATGCTTACAGATGTCTGCAGTAAGACCATCAGCCCCGGGAGCTTTTTTGGGATTGAACCCATCCATGGCGGTCTTCAGCTCTAGCATCGTGAACGGTGGGTCATGGTGTTCGCCTTGTGTCCTTTCGTTCACTCTGTCAGCAGCTTCTCTTGTCCACCTGTGGTCGGCGTTGTCCGTGCTCACCAGGTCTGCCGGGTAGAAGGTTTCGGCGAGTAAGGTGGCCGATTCTTTAGGGTTCTGTGGGGTGCCGTTTTTCACTAGGGGTAGGTCTTCCTCCCGTTTCTTTGTTCTCCCTATTACCCTATAGATACCCTCCCACACACCTTCCCGGTCCTGTTTTTCACAAAACTTCTTCCAACTCTGGGTCTGGGCGGCTTTTGCTTTGGACTCATATTCTGTTTTTGCTTCCAGGTACTCCGTGACAACCCTCTCTCTTCGGACAGTAGCTGCGCATCTTATGCGACGCTTTTTGGTGGCGACTTCCTTCTTCAGAGCTGCGAGTTCCTCATTCCACCATGGGATGGTGAGTTTAGACGACTTTTTGATTAGTGGGATATGTTCCTTGCAAGCTAATTTAATGTTATTTGAGAATTTTTCAACCTCGTTTTCCAAATCAGTTTTGTCGGTTATGCTATTTATGTTTTTATGCTTGTATCCAGATAGTGTATTGAGCTGTCCCAGTTTCTCACGAAATTGGTCCCAGCTAGCCTTTTTAGTGTTATATATCCTAGTGGTCCTGTTTACTGCGATTCCTTTTGATTTTTCTGATTTGAAATTAAACAATATCCCATTGTGGTCGGAACTTGTAAGGCCTCGCTCTACTCGCCAGTCCGCCACCAAGTTGAGCATGTCCAGCGAGCAGGCTGTCACGTCCACGTGGCTGCTGATTGCCCTGTCTCCCCTTACTGTGTCGAATGTTGGAGTGTTGCCTTGGTTTAATACGTGGAGGTCCAACTCCTCCAGAGTACCAGACATTTCGTCGCCCCTGTGGTCGACTATTGTGCTTCCCCACCAGGTGCTTTTTGCGTTGGCGTCGCCTCCTATAATTATTCTATTTGGGCCAAGGGCTGTGCGTATGCCTCTCAACTGCTCCAGGTATGGCTCTATGGGGCGGTCTGGCTCGAAGTAGTAAGACACCGCCGCGATTACCCAGGCGCTGGTCCGGATCCTCACCACTACGATATTGTTTGTGGTGAGTTCTGGGCACTGTATGACATCGAGGTCAGCATCGTGTACCACAATCGCTGCCTTTACAGTCCCACTTCCTTGGTCCGCGCACTGGTATACTCTTGCGTTGCGGTAGTTCTTCATCCTTCTAGCCCCACCCACATATGGCTCCTGGAGAAGTGAGAAGGCGATCCTGCGCTCACTGGCCTCCAGCATCAGCTCTGCCGTCGCTAGCTCTTTCCTTTGCAGGTTTACTTGAGCTATGGTGTAAGGTCTCCTGGCGGGGTTATCTGCCCTGATTGTTCGTGGGGTGCCCTTAGCAATATGCTACTGCGGAGCGTGCCAGTGCGTCCCACCGCTTGCGCACCGGGCAGTGCTGACTGAAAGCGCTGTGCTGGGTATTGTTCATTTTGGCCCTGACGCAGTTTTTGCACTTGGGCTCCTCACCAGCAAGCCTATCGGCGCATTCGCTGCTCATGTGTGGCTCTCCACAGTAGCTGCACAGGTCCTCCGTATCCTTGCAGAAGCGTTTCCCGTGCCCGTACCCCAGGCATCTGGTACACTGAACCAGCGGCGACTGGTCTGCCACTATTATGCTTTGCAGGTCTATGTGGATAGAGCCTGCCTTTATGGCTCTCTGCCAGACCACTGGCGAGGTGCTGATCACCACGTGGTTAATCAGGGGGTTCCTGGCTTTCCTTCTATATCTTATAGTAATTCTGGCCTCCTCACCGTCGAAGCCGTGGAAAAGGTGTTTGTTTTGGTTTTTAAGTGCCTTCTCTATGTCCTCATCTTTGTTAAAAGTGAGGACATCTTTGAGTACCAGGAGTGGGTCTTTATTTTTCACTTCCTCCACGGTGAGTTGGCCGTTCATTTCGAGCCTTTCCTTAATTTTTCTCCTTTCGTCAGCAGTTTTCACCCCCATTATGATTTTTCTATCCTTGGCTTTCCTCACTTTTCCCACACGGATCCAGCCCTCCTTAGCGTCTACTGCCTGTCTCACTCTTTGTAGGACCTCCTCACTCGTCTCTTGATCGTCTTTGGACGAGATCACAATGGAGTGGAGTGCCGTTTTCTCCGGACTGCGTGTCGTGGTCACCACGCTAGCGTAGGTGTTCTTTTGTTGTATCGCTTCCTCCTTGTATTCGTCCATTTTTTTCGCATTTTCCCTAATAAGCCTATTATTTTCCTCCAACTTTGCTAGAATTTTTTCATTTATGTTATTCTTTTCTTCGTTTCCATTCCCTACTTCTTTGCTCGTTCCTTCACTCGGGTCTCTCTTTGGCGGCTTTTCTTTATTTCCTTCTTCTTCACCGTCCTTCACCATCTGGAAAAGTTCTTCAAGCGCGCGGTACACCTCTGTCACAATCTCCTTTTTTGTATTTCTGGACTGCTCCAGTGCCCGTTTACCTTTGTCCATACATGCTTGGGCTTTGGCCGTTTGGCTCATGTTTTTCGAGCTTTTCGGTAGGGTTTTTGGAGGCTCCGCTGATAGTCTGCGGGCTGGCTCGGATGTTGTTGCCTGCTTTAGTGTCTGTTTCGGTTTCTGTGATTGCTGCGTATGCGCGGTTTGCGTCCTGTTTGTGGGGTAGGCAGATGAAGGCGCAGCTTTCGCTGCCTCCCACTCACCAATACTACGTCTTACGCCTGTCACCGGTTTTGGCCTCTCTTTCTCCTCCGATTTTGGTGTATTTTGTTTCTGTTCAGTGGCTTTTTTAGGCGTGCGATAGCCGAACATTTTCTCAGGGGAACGCGTCAATCAGGATAGAATAAAAGTTTGTAAAAGTTTTATAAATAATGTAAAATAGTATAGACCTACGGTCAAAAGTCTTAAGGTTAAGTTTTTGTCAATGACAGAGTCTTAAATGTATATAGTTCTTAAAGATAACGTATCCCCCAGGGATGTGTAAAACTAATCCTATTTATACACTAGTTATAGTGTCGTTGAAACAACAAATATACAGTAAGACTATTCTATAAGCAGCAACAAAAAGTGTTGCTAGCGTCTGGTACGGTTGAATAGGGTGTATTCAGGCAATAGCTAACACTAAAATAAAATAACATAAAAATAATTTATTTTTGTCCGGTCGACAAAATCCCAATGGTCAGTGAGCAAGTTTATGAGAATTTATGACTGTTTATGGTAAAGTATATGACGTTTTGTTACGAGAGATTTATAACAGATTTTTAGAGATTTTATTGAGGGTGTTTTAATTCTTTAAAAGTTAAACTTGAAAATTCGGGGGGGTAGGGGGTTGAAAATTTGAGGGTTGATTTTACAAGTGGAGAGGGATCGGAGCGAACGAATTTTGAGTACAATAAAAATTTACAGAATTTAGGTGCTAAATTTGTTATGAATTTTTTAAAAAATGTTTCTTTACCATGGGATTTTGGTCAAATGTGCACCTAAGGTGGCTATATTGTGTGTTAAAACTAAACTGAAACTGTTGTTTTGGCGGTCGCAAAATTACCTGTAAGCCCAGTCCAGAAATATAAATTTTTGAAAATAATAATTATTATTATTTTTTGCCGACCCCAAAAAGTCTAGGTGGTAGATGAAGAATGGGTGGGTGGGAGGGCGATTTCTCGCCCCGATGACGTCTGAGGGTGGCAAACGGGGTGTCGTTGGATAGGGCCCGTCGGCACGCACACAATTGCCAAACAAAGCAACTGGGTGTTTCTTAGTAAAAATTTAGAAAAAAGGTGAAAAGGTGATTTTTTATATAATTTTGGTGTGATTTTATTCGATAATTAGTTCAGTATTTGGCGGAGCGCGCTGAAAACAACGGCGGTGTGTTTCTCTAGTCCTGGCGAGTAATACTGAATCAAAAGAAATCGGAAATCTAATCAAATCTGGGAGAAATTAAATTTTGAAAAATTTTTGAACAGAGATTTTAAGTTTCAAAAATTAATATTTAATTCAACACTGGTCGGAGCGCGCCGCAAATAACGGCGGTGTGTTGGTACACTCCTAGCAGATAATATTGAATCAAAAAATATTCAAAATCGGCCCAAATTTGAGAGAAATAAAAAATTTAAAGAGTCCCGGTACGGCGTAGTATGGGATAATAGGTACTTAAGTATGAAAATTGAGTTTTTGCCAAAAAATGGAGTAAATAAGATTTTAATTGCGTTCTTTCGCTGCAAATATACTGAAACTACTAATTAGAAAATTAGAAAATTACAAGAACGACTGTAGCCCAGCTCTCAGTTCAGTTTTTATGATGGGTTAGGTTAGGTTAGGTTAGGTTAGGTTAGGTTAGGTTAGGTTAGGTTGGGGGAGGCCCCATGTGATTTTGTAAGTGCTAGATACGTCCCCGTCGTCTCCCCTGGCTCTCCCAGTCCTGTGCACGGTAACGCAGTGCCAGGCTGGTGACCAAATTCTAGCACTTGGGGCAATCCTTGCGGTTTTGTTTATTAGTGTTCCCAGCTCCCTGGCCGTCGAGGTATCTCCGGTTTCAGGTCGAGCGGGCCCTAATAGGCTTCTCGTGAGGTCATATCAAAACTCTCCTGTTTTGATTTTCTTTTTTGTGTTATTAGTGTTCTCAGTTCCCTGGCCGTTGAGGTATCTCCGGTTGCAGGTTGAGCGGGGCCTAATAACGCGCTCTTTTACTGTTGCTTTTTTTTTTTTTTTCCTTGTTTTTTGTTTTTATTTTGTTCTGTAATTATGTCCACCCGACGTAATTCAGTCAACTCTGTTGAGGGTCTCGCAGTCGAGGAAGCCTCGGTGGACGAGCTGGACCAGATGGTCACACGGGCGTTGCGTAGCTCACGCCCCAAGAGGCCGGCGGGTTCACCCATTTTTGCGTCTGAGGCTTCGGTCTCAGATAGTGAGGAGGTGGCCACGGCAACACGGTCGTCGGCACCAAAAAAGGCTTCGACCAAAAAGGTCGTAGCCAAAAAGGCCAAAAAGGCGGCGACTGGCACTGCGGCTAAAAAGGCGGCGGCCAAAAAGGCGGCAGTTGCCACTGCGGCCGAATTCCTTAGGGCCAAGGCGGCGCAAGTCGCCTTGACCCGCCTGGAATCAAACTCTAATGCATCTCGGGAGGATGCACAAGAGGTGGAAGCGGAAGAGGCTGTGGACTTCACGCGGAACCCACTCCCCGAGGAATGCTCACTCGCGGAGCTGGACGCCGCCGTTGACACCGAGACGCTGCGTGCCCGGGCGGGTCATCTGAGGTCCCAGATTTTCCAGATTGCCCGAAAGTCCGGCAATCTCAAGGGGGAGTACGTGCGTGACCTAAAAAACCACGCCACGGAATACCACGAGATTGTCGAGACGATTGCGGAGCGGACGATCTCAGATGAGACACGGCGGCTCAGTCTCGAAAACCGGAGACTTCGCCGCCAAGTGGAGGACCTCGAGAAAGAGGTGAAGGCTATGCGCCGGGATTTCTCCCAGAGGGACAAATCCCCGGTGCGGCCAGCCCTTCCCTCCCAAGACCCTGTGGGCAACTCGGCCAGTGACTTGATGGCCGAGATGTCCAAAATGTTCAAAGACATGGCGGAGGAATTGAAGGCCTCCATGTGCCGAACCTTCGGCGATATGGTGAACGCCCGCTTGGCGGTGGTTGAGGAGCGCCTCCCACCAGCACCAATCATGCGTCCTCCACTGGCCGCCGACAAAAGAAGAGAGGAGGCAGCTAAGGCTGCGTGTTCCTCAACTGCTCTGGCTCAGCCTCAGCCCGCTGCAGCTCCCAAGCCGAAGCGTACCAGGAAGGGGAGAGCGAAGGCTGTTCCGCAACAGGCACCTCCCGCTGTTGCCGGCCCGTCATCGGCTTCAACGCCGGCTGCCCCTGCGACCCACGAGGAAATGTGGAATGTGGTAGGTGGGCAAAAAGGCAAAGGCAAGGGCAAGGGCAAGACTTCCGCGCCCGCCCTAGCCCGAACCCCTGCCCAACCCCCTGTGCCTGCAGCTCCAGTTAAAAATGTAGCAAATAAGAAGTCGGTACCAAAGCTAAAGGCGGTGAAACTCACACCGCCAAAGTCCTCGGCTGTGATAATAACGTTACAGCCGGAGGCAATCGAGAAGGGTGTTACATACGCCATGGCGCTAAACCAAGCGAGGGAGGGTATAGCTTTGCCTGAACTTGGTATCGCTAATATCAAAACCCGCACCACAGCCACGGGAGCCAGAATGCTCGAGTTGCCTGGTTCCCAAAGTGGGGATAAGGCTGACCGCCTCGCAGAGAAGATCCGCGAGGCATTAAAGGATGTCGCCACAGTCGCGAGGCCCACAAAGTGTGCGGATATTCTTGTAAAGGGCCTCGACGACTCCATCACAAAGGAGGAAGTTGTCGCCGCTATCGCGGCAAAGGGCGGCTGTGCCGCGGAACTAGTTAGGGCTGGGGAGATCCGCTTCAGCCCTGGACGTATGGGGGCCATCTCCATCAAGTGTCCGGTGGCGGCGGCCAAAACTGTTGTGAAAGCGGGACGCCTCCTCATCGGCTGGAGCTCGGCCCAGGTGCGTGCTCTCGATGCCCTGCCCTTGCGCTGTTTCAAGTGCATGGGCACGGGCCACACCCGTCAGACATGCCCCTCACAAAAGGACCGGAGCGATTTGTGCTTCCGGTGCGGGCGCACAGGGCACAAGGCCGAAAAGTGCACCGATACACCTCGTTGTGCGATCTGTGCCGATGAGGGAAGGCCGTCAGGGCACGCAATGGGGGGAAGGAAATGTGTTCCTTCCCCTAAAAGAGGAACAATGGCCCCCAGGACCCAGGCCGCCACGAATGTGGGAGTGCGCCTCGCATCGGCGCCAGAGGAAATTGTAATGTCGGAATGAGTGTAAGCCGGCAGTACAATTTCCTTCAGAGTAACACCAACCACTGCGCCGGAGCTCAGGACCTTTTTGTTCAAGCAATGGCGCAGTGGGAAGTGGATGTTGCGGTTGTGGCGGAGCCCTATTTTATACCTCCCCAACCACACTGGGCTGGGGATGTTAATGGCTCCGTCGCCATAGTGGCGAAGACGGGCAGCACTGCTCGCCCCCTCATTGTGAAAGAAAGGGGGTCGGGTTATGTGGCAGTCACTTGGGGGAGAAAATACGCAATAATTGGTGTCTATTTCTCCCCCAATGGTACGCTGGCAGGCTTGGAAGTGCTGCTGGACACTCTCAGTCAGGTGGTACAGCGGATGGCTCCCCTCCCTATTATATTGATGGGAGACCTAAACTCCTGGTCTTCTTCGTGGGGTAGTGCGACCACAAATTCTTGGGGCCGCGCTGTCGAAAACTGGGCCGTCGATGCCGGATTGTCCCTCTTAAACCGGGGGACCGAACACACGTGCGTGCGATGGAATGGGGGGTCCGTGGTGGACATTTCGTTCGCCACCCCTTCTATCGCACGTCGCGTCCGGTGTTGGCGCGTTCTCAGCGAGGTGGAGACTCTATCGGATCATAAGTACATCCAATTTGAGATCTCCACCTCACTTGACACAGCGGCCCTAGCCCGGAGGCAAGGGCAGGCCTCTTTCCCGCGGTGGGCCCTGACCAAGCTCAACAAAGAGCTGGCGGAAGAGGCCGCTATAGTACAGGCTTGGTGCTCAACCCCTGTATCTTCAGAGGTTGATGAGGCGGCTAGTGTTTTCCAGGCCTCACTCAAAGAGGTGTGCGATGCCTCCATGCCGAGGGTGAAGGCTGGAGCACCTCGGCGGCAGGTGTACTGGTGGTCCGAAGAAATCGCGGGCCTCCGGAGCACCTGCCAACGGTCTAGGAGGGCGTATGGCCGCAGTCGACGTCGTGCCAATCGCGACCCAGTAGTCGAGGGCCAGCTGTATGCCACCTACTGTTCTGACAGAAAGGCGCTACAGCTGGCCATAAGCCAAGCCAAGGCTCAGGCTCGGGAGGAGCTCCTGGAGGGTCTAAACCGTGACCCATGGGGCCGGCCCTATCGCGCAGCACGTAATAAGCTGCGCAATCAAGGGCCCCCGGTCATCGAGACCCTCCAGCCTGAACTGCTGGAAAGGGTGGTGCAGGAGTTGTTTCCGGACTGTCAGGAACATCTCCCACCACCCATGGCTCCTCCCACTGGGAGGGTGATTGAACCCGAGCCTGTCGCACCGCCTGTCACCCAAGAAGAATTAGAGACGGCGGCTGCAAGCCTACGGCTTAAAAAGAAGGCCCCCGGTCCCGATGGGGTACCCGGAAAACTTTTGGCGGTGGTGCTCCGGCATATGAACGAGCAGGTGCGGGAACTGTTTAACGTTGCCATTGCACGTGGACAGTTCCCCAAAACATGGAAAGAGGGCCGCCTATGTCTTCTTCAGAAGGAGGGGCGGTCGCCTGATACGTCGGGGGCGTATCGCCCGATTGTCCTGCTGGATGAATCCGCAAAACTATTTGAACGCATCATTGCGTCGCGGATCATCCAGCACATGACAGACACTGGACATGACCTTTCGGGAAACCAGTTCGGATTCAGGGCCGGGCGATCAACCATTGACGCCATTCAGGCCCTGAAAACCGAGACGCTCGAGGCGTCCGCAAGAGGGGACAGGTCACTGGCGGTGTCGCTTGACATCGCCAATGCATTTAATAGCTTGCCCTATGGTACGATAAAGGAGGCGCTACGCTTCTTTAACGTGCCACCTTATATAGGGCGGCTAATTGGAAGCTACCTCACAGATCGTGAGGTAGTATATATTGGCCCCGATGGACATATCATCCGTCGGGCAATGAAGTGTGGGGTTCCTCAGGGGTCCGTTTTGGGACCCCTGCTATGGAATATGGGCTACGACTGGGTTCTGCGGGGCACGCTCCTTCCACGGACGCGTGTCCTGTGTTATGCAGACGACACCCTAGTCGTAGCCCGCGGAGGATCCTACTATGAGGCGGCAAGACTGGCAGAGGTAGCCACCAGTCTTGTTGTGGGGCGCATTGAAGCGCTGGGGTTGAAGGTCGCCCTGCAAAAAACCGAGGCCCTTCTTTTCCACGGGCCTCGGAGGGGACCTCCCCCCGGTGCAAAAATACGCTTGAATGGCGTCCAGGTGAAGGTGGGGGCCCACATTAAGTATTTGGGCCTCCTGCTTGACGGGCGGTGGAGCTTTGGCGAGCACTTCAGCAGGCTCGCCCCCCGCCTTGTCAGTGCTGCAAGTGCTTTGGGCCGCCTTCTTCCCAACCAAGGCGGCCCTGATACTACATGCCGGCGACTTTACGCCGGCATTGTAAGGAGCATCGCTCTTTATGGAGCGCCAGTGTGGGCGGACGCCCTGAACGTCACCAATAAACGCATGCTGCGGAGAGCGCAGCGTGTGGTGGCGACCAGGGCGGTTCGTGGATACCGCACCATATCTATGGGGGCTGCTTGCGTTTTGGCCGGCACGCCCCCGTGGGAGCTAGAGGCCGAGGTCCTCGCTGCAGTGTACGAATACCGTGCAGCAGCGAGGGCCAGAGGACAGCGCCCCGCCCTCGACGAGGTTGAGAGGGTGAGGCACATGGCTCACAATGAGCTCATTTGGAGGTGGAAGGAGGACCTGGAGGCGTCACGATTTGGTACACGTACCATCGACGCCATCAGGCCCGTCCTTCATAGGTGGTGTCAGAGGGGGTTCGGCTCACTCACCTTCCGGCTGGTGCAGGTGCTCTCTGGGCATGGCTGTTTCGGCCAATACCTGCACCATATAGCCAGAAGAGAGCCAACCCCCGTGTGCCACGAATGTGGTGCACCTGAGGATGACGCCCAGCACACCCTCGAGGTGTGTCCGGCCTGGGAGGTGCAGCGCAGCACACTAGTTGCTGCAACAGGCCGGGACCTCTCGCTCCCAAGAGCAGTTCGTGCTATGCTCGAGAGCGAGAGGTCGTGGGAGGCGATGGTCTCCTTCTGTGAAGAGGTCATGGCACAGAAGGAGACCGCGGAGAGGGCCAGGGAGGACGATCCTCTGGCGGCCCCTCTCCGACGCAGACGGCTGGGAGCCCGGAGAAGGCGGTTCGCCCGCCTTCTCCCAGTTCCCTAGGACACCAGCGGGTGAGACCGGGGGGTTTCACTCGCATTGCACGGTGTCCCTGTCTGGGGGGTATCTGTTGTGTATCAGATCACCCCCCCGTGGCGTGAGGAGGCCCGGCAGTGGCTGGGCCGACCGCTTGGGACGATGTGGCCGAAATCCTCAGGGAATCCCACATCGTCCCGCTAAAAGCGAAGCGGGATACACCGGGGTATTTTTAGTGGGTATGCCGCCGGCTTTACCGGCGGAGAGTCCCACACTCCCCCACCGCCCACCCAGGCGGTGGGATAGTGCGTAATGCATTTTTACCTCGTTAAAAAAAAAAAAAAAAAAAAAAAAAAAAAAGGTTAGGTTAGGTTAGGTTAGGTTAGGTTAGGTTAGGTTAGGTTAGGTTAGGTTTTTTTTTTTTTTTTTTTTTTTTTTTTTTTTTTTTTTGTTCCCCCACCCTACTCTATGCTTGCTCTGCCCTTTCGCTGGTGGGCAGCTTGAAACTGTTAGATCATTTACCTTAAAGTTAATGTCTACTTAATTTTTTTTTTTTTTTTTTTTTTTTTTTTTTTTAATTGGTCTGGCGCCAATACTTTTTTTTTTTTTTTTTTGCAAACTTACTGTTATTCTGTTCTTTTCTTTTTGTAGACATTCACAATCATTCCATGCACAGACCTAACATATAATGCTGTGCACCTTTACGTGCCCTACCCCTTACAAACTATCATGCGATGCAGCTTTCCCCCTAGCCTAACCATTGTCATACTTTAAAAATTTTTGAGCTAGCCTAAACATAAAGAGGAAAATCTAAATTTGCCCTCACACCCTGACAGTTACAATTTGAGTACAGAAAAGAAAAAAAAAAAATTTGAGTGTGGGGCCCACTAGGTGATGAAATTACGAAAATGCGATAAATATATTGAATTTAGAAACCCTTACACTCTAAAAACAAGAATCATTCTACACGTTATTTGCCAGCTCAATAAATTGTATAATTCAATTCACACAAGTAAAATTTAAATAATAAAAACAATCGAATTAGAATCAGAATTAGAATAAATACAATATAATTAAAATTTAAAATCACAATTAAATTAATTATAACTATAACAAAACAATGCAAAGGTGTAAAAAGCCCAAAATTTAAATAAAAGTAAAACAATAAAACAATACATCAGTAAAACAAACGGGACATTTCAGGTTGGCTAGTACACTTCGGCTCTTGGACCCTATGGCAAGGATAAGGAGTTAATAATTAGGAAACTTTGGGAATTTAAAACTCAGGAGTGTAAGCTCTAATAATTGACAGACTAATTAAAATGGCTTATGTCTAATTTTAAAATAATGTACACGTGACAATGAACTGTATAATCAAATTAAAATAAAGTAAAATTTTTAATAATAAAATACACTGGAATTAGAATTAAATTAGAATAAATGCAATATAATTAAAATTTTAAAATCACAATTAAATTAATTACAAATAAAACAAAACAAAGCAAAGGTGTGAAAAGCCCAACAATTTAAACAATCATATCATATCCTTAACACATTTAAAACAGCATTTCAGAGGTGACAAGAGGCGTCGGGAGAGGAGAGAGGACGGGCCGACCTACAACCTTCCGCCATTGGCCCTGCTGGCAAGTAGCATGACCTTCTCGCAAAAGGCGAGGAAGGTCTGCGTTGTGCCCTTGTTGCAGAGAAGATCAGGGAACCTGCCCACCTCGATAGGGATCCCCATTCTGCTCTCGCAGTCATGACGGAGAGACGCGTACTTCGGGCAATCCGCAAGGATATGCCCGACACTCTCCACGCTCTCATCGTCGCAAGTGCAGAATGGGGCTCCCACGAGACCAAACCGGTGCAGGTACTCTCGACACCCGCCGTGTCCGGTGAGCACCTGGGACCGGAGGTTTGTATGGCAGGTATCCCTGAGAGCTTTGTGGGCCAGGCGGACGTCGCTGAAAAACAGCTTCGTGGTCGACCCCGTCGCTGCAGCCATGTATCTCTCCTGCCAGGCGTCGATGGAGGCCTCTCTGATGACGCGCCTTGCCGTGGACGCCGGGAAGCAATCGTATGCTGGGGCTCTCTTATCTTTAAGCGCGGCTCTCTTGGCGAGCTCGTCCGCTCTTTCATTGCCAGGGAGGCCTATATGGGCGCGCACCCAATACCACCGGATCTCTCCCCCTCTGTCTGCGAGTTTCTGGAGAGATTCCCGGATCTCGTTGGTTATTGGGTGGAGGGAGTTGGGGTCACTCAGACTCTCTAAGGCCGAACGAGAATCACTGCATAGGCATGCTCTGGAGAGGTCCCTGCGCTTGCTGGCCAGCTCTACCGCTCGAAGGATGGCCGCTAACTCGGCCTGGTACACTGAGCAATAGTCCGCAAGTCGGAAGATATTGCTTTGGACTTCTCCGCCGTTTCGCCATATGGATACGGCTGCCCCAACTTTCCCCTCGATCTTACTACCATCTGTGTAGATGTGCGCCCACCCCTCTTCCAGCTTGGATAACTCTTCCTCTTTTTCAATTAGTCCAAAGCTGATGGGGTGTCTAAGCGCGGGATGCGGGAGGCTAAAAGTGCTCACTCGCCGCTCCATTTCTCTCCCTGGCAAAGAGGGCAGAGGCTTGCCTCTCTTGGCTTCGTAATATTCCCTCTGCTCTGCCGCTCTTATGTCTAGGGGCAGGATTCCAGATATAAGTACCGCTGCTGTGAGGGATGTTGTTCTATGCGATCTCGCAATGAGAATCGCGAACTGCCTAGTAACCCGGTCTAGCTTTGCACAAATAAACTTCCTCCGGCATGCCTCAGCCCATACGCTGGCAGCGTATAGCATGACCGGCTCAACAACTGCCACATAGAGCAGCCTGGTGATCTGGCTGTTGAGGCCCCACGTCGCCGCCGCCGCCCTCGTTATCATCTTGTATATGTTAACGGCTCTGCGGTGCGTCTCCTCGATGTGGGGCAGGAAGTTCAAGTTGCGGTCAAGGGTGAGCCCCAGGACTTTCAGGCAGTTCTGCAGCGGTACATCCGTGCCCTCTACCACGACCTTTGGATCCCGGTATTTCAGTTTCCTGGTCACTAGCATGGCCTGGGTCTTGTGCGCTGCAAAGCGCATTTTAAAAGCCTTGCCCCATTCCGAAACACATGCTAGTGCCGCTTCGAGATCCGTCTCTAGCTCTTCTGTGGTCTTGGCCGTGGCTATGATGAGGATGTCGTCCGCGAAGGCTTGTACATGGGCCTTGAGGGAGTCAGCCTTGCGCAGAAGGGGATCCAGTTGGACGTTCCACAATAATGGTCCGCAGGTGGAACCCTGGATGCACCCCTTGTTGGTGTCGCGCCGGGTGGTTTGTCCGGCATATCTGAGCTCAACAGAGCGGCCCGACAGGTAGCTAGTGATCAGCCTTAGAATGTCGGGCTCCACTCTCCGTGCCTTGAGCTCGGTCAAGATAGCCGGCCACCACGCGTTGTCGAAGGCCCCCTCGATATCCATAGACACGACGACGACCATCCTTTTTTGAGAGATGCCCCGCTTGATGAGCTCCACGGCATCGTAGAGTGCGTCTTCTGTGCTGCGTTGTGGCATAAATCCGTACTGCCTTGGGCTAAGCTCCGCCCCGCTTCCGAGGCTCCAGAGAAGTCTTCTGGTAAACAGTTTTTCGAGGGCCTTACCCAAAACAGGCAGCAGGCCTATAGGCCTATATGATTTGGGGACGGAGTAATTGTCTTTCCCTGGCTTTGGTATAACTTTGATAACGGCCCTTTTCCAGAGGCTGGGGAAGTGTCCTATACGAAGACAGGTGTTATACAACTCGACGAAGACGGATGGCTCGGCACGCACTGCAACAGTGCAGATGTCCGCCGTAAAGCCATCCTCGCCGGGTGCCTTCTTCGGACTGATCCCTTCCAGGACCGTTATCAGTTCGTCCAGGGTAAAGGGGTTGGGGTCGATGGCGCGATAGTCCGCGCGAAGTGCGTCCGCCGCAGCCCTGAGCTGTCTCTGCTCCGCGTTGTCGGTAGCTTCTTCGTCTCGAGGGTAAAAAGTGGCAGCCAAAAGTTCCGCAGACGCCAGAGGGGAGAGAGTGGCTCCAGATTCCGGGTCCTTCAGCAGCTGGTCCTCCTTGGTACCGCCGCAGACCTTGAGGACCCGGTAAATCTTCTGCCACACCGTCTCCTTGTCCTGGTTGCTGCAGAACTCCTTCCAGCTGGCCGTCATGGCGTTCTGAATCGCCTCCTTATATGACGACCGAGCTTCCAGGTAGTCCTGCAGCAGTCCAGGTCTCCTGGCTGGGTTGGCGCTGCGAAGCCTCGAACGAAGCCTTGCCACCTCCGCCTTGCTCGCAGCCAGCTCGTCAGACCACCACACCGCGGCCTTAGGCCTGCCCTTGGGCTTTACAAGCGGGATCGCCTCCAGGCATGCTCCCGCAATGGCCGTCGTGACCCGTTCCGCCATGGCGTCTACCTCCGCGGGTGTAGAGAGCCCGCTGAGGTCGGCGACGGTGACCGCGCCTTCCGCCAGGGTCCGGGTCAGGGTGGCCCTAAAAGAAGCCCAGTCGGCCTTCTGGGTCTGAAAGCGCCTGGTTGTTGGCGATGGGATGTCCGGCAGCGGCACCCCCACATCCACAGTGAATAGGATAGGGCGGTGGTCTGAAAGGCAACAATAGTCCGGGTCGACCTTCCATGTGGTGATCGACCTGTGAACCTCAGGGGACGCCAGAGTAAGATCAACGATGCTGGTCCTCGCCACCCCCAGATGGTACGCATGGAAGGTGGCGGTAGTCCCCGAGTTCACTATATTGAGGCCTTTCTCCGCCGCCCAGTCCACCACCGCAGCACCGCGGTCATCCTCTGCCGGGCATCCCCACCAGGGGCTTTTCGCGTTAAAGTCGCCACCCAAAAGACTAGTACGGGCGCCTAGCCGGTCAAGCGCGTTGTCCAGCCTGCGCAGGGTGACCTCGATCAGCTCCGTTTCCTCCATATATATTGAGGCCAATGCCATTACGCGAGAGCCCAGCCGGACTCCCACAACCACGCAACTATGCGTCACGCAATCGGGGTCCACGACGATGGTTAGTTTTGGGTCCAGTACGACCAGGGCGGCCTTGACCGGGGATGTCCCAGACTCGTCCTGGATCACCCGAAAGGGGCAGGTTACGAGGCAATTGGAGCCCACATAGGGCTCCTGGAGTAACACAAGGGACACCCCGGTCAGTACGGCCGTGTTCAAAATGTCCCTGGTGGCGGCCCTGCCTCTTCCGGCGTTAAACTGGGCAATCTTGATCCGTGGTGGGCCTGTATTCGAACGCGCAGTGGGCGCAACAGTGGGCGCAGCCAGGGAGCCCCTAGCAATACGCCACCGCCATCCTCGCTATCCTGTCCCACTTGGCCCAGACAGGGCAGTCCGTAGAGTAGGCCGGATGGGGGGCACGCGTATTCTCGCCGCCGGCCTGTTTACAGTTTGCGCAGTGCGGCGCCATATCCCTGTTGGGGCACTCACGGGTGTCATGGGGGGCCGCACAGTAGGCGCAGGTTGGTGTGTCCTTGGGGCACTGAGCCGCTCTGTGACCAAAAGCCGTGCAACGGTAACACTGGGTTACCGGGCTTTGGTCAACGCAGGGTACCATCTGGTACCCAATGCGGACTCGAGTACCCGCCAGGGCCGCCCATAGGGCTGGACTGGTCTCCACGATGACATTTGTCATCGTCCCAGTCCTACCCCTTGTTCGGCGCACCACTCTGCCCCTACGGTCCGGCTCCGCTACTCCCTTAAGCGCCCCAGCATTCTGGGCCGGCAGCGCTTGGATGATCTGGGCGTCAGTAAGGTCGCGAGCAACTCCTATCAGGCGCAGGAGGGGGTCCCGGCGAGGGGCGTCCCTGACCGTAAGGCCAGGTACCGCCTTCTTAACTGCCTCCTGGAGTACCCTCCTGTCCCCCTCGGTGTCGCAATCGACGGCAACCTTTTGGTTGCGGAGCTTGCGAAGTCCCGAAACCCCCACCCCCAGGGCGATGACATCAACGTCCCGCCTGAGCGATTTGATGACTTCATCCCCCGTGTGTCTGGGGTCCACGGACTCGACTATTATTCCGAACCGCTGGCGCACGTCGGGATCACGACCCTCAGCCTTGGCCCCTGGTGCCCCCTCTGGGGCCCTGCGCTGTCTCTGTTGTTGTGGCTGGGGCAGGAGCAGCGGGTCAGCGCGTGGCGGGGGCGGTGCAGCCAGTATCTGGGCATATGACGCTACGGTCCTCTCTGCCGCAGACACGACTGATTCCATTCTGGCCCGCATAGGCTCCATGGCCTGCTCGAGCATGGTCCTAGTTTCGCTGGCCGTCAGCTCCGAGCCCAGCCCGATGGCCTGAGCGATGGGTTGCGGTGTACTGAGGGCGATGTCACGCACCTCCTGCAGATCTCCCCGCAGTGTACGCAGCTGACAGGTAATGGGCGCTACCACCTCTCTCAGTTCCTCATTTAACTCCTCCCTAGTCACGGCCGGGTGTGCAGGCGCCTCAGCGGTCGCCACGCCAACCACCCCCGCCACCGCACCCGCCAGGGTCTGGATGTTCTGGGACATGGCATCCAATTTGGGCGCCAACCCCGCAGGGTCGGCCCCGGCTTCCGGCTCGTCCGGTCGGTCGCTGCGCGCGCAAGCGCGCGCAAGATCAGCGGTATCGCCGCGGAGCCTCTCCACGTCTACCCTTATGCTCCGCAGCATATCAGCCATGCTGTCAATGGCGGACGTTACCGGGCCGAGGTCCATAGGCGGGGCGGCGGGAGAGGCCGCCACGGGCGCCGCCGCTCGCGGGTCCACTGGAGGGGTAATAGATAGTCTTTTGACTTCTTTTTGGATAGCGCCAATCGCCTTAATCGGGCCATCAAGCTCGAAATTGAGCCACGATTGGACGCTATCCGTACTGCGCTGGTTAGTCTGAATCAGCTCTAGGATTTTGGTGAGCTTGGCGTCGTGGGATGTGCGCAGGGCTGACAACTCTGCTGCATGCGCTCGCGAGATGCGCACCACCTCCCGGGCCGCCCTCGCCCTCTCCTGCTCCAGCGACACTCGGTGTCGGGAACGCGAATCCGAGACCTTGAGCACGATCTCATAAAGTTCTTGTATTGATTCCAGCGCCTCCATCTTACAATCTTTTTTCATGTTTGTAGCCCTCTCCAGGGCCGCCTTGCCGAGCTGCATAAGCTCATTGGCCGTTTGGGTCGCCAGGTCCATGGCCACCCCAATATGCCGTCCGCCCGACCTGGTGGGAAGGATGCTCTCCCGCCGTCGTGCAGGAGCTGCGCTGTCCTCCGAGTCCAGATCGGAAAATGCGTAATCGCCCCTGAAGGACTCGGCGTCATCAGGGCGGGAGGGCTCCAGGTCCGAAGCCAGGCCCGCCATCGGTTCCGGTACCGGCTCCGGCAAGGCTACCTGAGACTCTTCAACTACTGGTTCCGCCTCCGGCCCCGTCTCCCGCTCCGGAATAGACGGCGGGCGAGATGAGCGGACACCCGCCGAACCCGCGGCCGATTTCGCCTGTGAGAGGGCCTGCCTGATCAACCCTCTGCCCGGTCGATCGGTCTTTGACCCCGCCGAGCCCCGGCTGGTTTTAGAGCTCTGAGACATGATACCCGCACAATGCCTACAATTACCTAAATAGAATATAATATAATGCGGCCGAATACCTAAGACAAATCAAACTTAATCTTAAAGGGTTAAAGACATAAACCAAACACAAATTGATTTTAATAATTCAATGGGGCAATAGCCAAAAATATTAATAAAATGTTAAAACACTAAAATTGTAAAAATAAACATGCAACAAAGTACTAACTAGATTTAAAATGAGGATTTGGTAGTTATGGAATAGAAATTAAGCAGAATATAAAATTTGAATTGTCAATGGATTAAAATGCAAAAAAGGTGCAATAGCAATTAATTATTAAACTAGAATTAAAAATTTGAAATGTCAATAATTAATTAATTAAAATGTAGCAATAGCAAAAATGTATTTGGATAAAATTTAATCAATTAAAATGTAAATTATAAAACGGTTGGGTTACTTACCCTATAATAAATAATTAATAATTAATAATAATTTAAAAAGTAATAGATTATAAAATTGAGTATCGGACCAGAACAAAATCACAAAAATGTCAAGTATCAAAAACGACTCTATGTAGAGCCAACCTTTGGTCAGCGTCGCGGCCCGTCGGGGGAACCCCTCCAAAGGTCGTCCGGCCCGGATCCGGTCGTCCGTTCCCGAGATATGGCCCAAAACGTTGACTAAGCACTCTATGTAGAGTTTTGCGGTGTGAGGTTGAAGAGCTCGCCCCGGCAAAGCTCCTGATCTGCCGCACGCCCACCTGCGACGCTCGCGGGCCGAGCTATGGTTTTTTGAAGTTTTTCAAGATGGCGGCCAAGATGGCCGCCAAAACTTCAACTTGTATAACTCCGGCCACAGGCACCGCAGGGCGCGCGGAAAACAAGTGCCGGGGGTACCTCCCCGAGCCCCGCCTCACCACCGTGCCAGTTTTTTTCCGGAAAACGGAAGTCTGCGAATCCGGTTTCCGGCAGCTGCCCAGGAGCACAGCCAAATCCTACGCTAGCCCAAAGTAGTCCCACTCCTCTACGACCACAGGCAAGCGAGCTACAGACCAGCAAAGTTTCGGAGTCAGGGTTTTGCTGGTCTATAGCTCTCGTTCCTGGAGTCTCAGAGCACTGCGGTTTTCACTACTAGCGAGTGCTGAGCAAGGACTACCCGGGCCGTTAGCCGGCTCAACTGGGCTATCCTCAAGGTTGGGTTTTGGGGTGCGCGCCCCAAGGGGTGCCACCAACGGACCACAAAGCAGGACAGCCCCGAATTGTGTTGTATTAAATAGTATTAAAAGTAGGAATTAAATTTAGAATGTCAATAATTTAGTTGGTTAAAAATGTAGCAATAGCAAAAATAATTTATATAAAAATTTTGAACAGTTAAAAAATGTAAAATATAAAACAAAGTTACCAAAAGCACAAAGCAAATAGCCAATCCTGCCTAGAAATTGAGATAATGAGAGAATTTTTTTTTTTTTTTTTTTTTTTTTTTTTAAGTGTAAATAATTCACTTTAAAAAAATGGTGCAATAGCAATTAAAATAATTATTAAATGTAGCAATAGCAGATATTATCAATTAAAAAATTATCAATATTTAAAATGTAAACAATTTATTATTAAAAAATGGTGCAATAGTGATTAAAATAAATAGATTTAAATAATTAAAATAGCAATTAAATGTAGCAATAGCAAGTTATTATCAATTTAAAATATTATCAATTAAATTTGATCTGTATAATTGGCGACAGCAAACAAAACAATTATAAATTAATTAAGAAAAAACGAAAGAGAGAAAAAAACAAAAAATTTAAATAATAATGATTAATAATCAATAACTATAATTAGGTTAGTGTAATCTGGTGAAGATCCTAGTTGCCAATGCTCAGTCGGAGTCAGTGTATCCTGGTGCAATCCAAAATTTTCCCTTTTCCTTCCTTCCCTTCTTTTTTTTTAGAAAAATAAAAAAAAAAAAACAAAAAAATAAAAAAAAAAAACTCTATGTAGAGTTTTGGACCGCCTCTGGTCAGTCGAGGTCACTGACCCCCACGGCAACCGAGTGCAACAGTCGATCAAAAACGGTTAACAAAATTTTGACTCTATGGTAGAGTCGCTCCGACAGTTGAGTGGTGTAGCTCTATAATAGCCCAGCACGAAGTCGAAAACCGCGCTCCAATCGGGCCAGTACTTCCGGAGTTATTAAATTTAGAAAATTTCTGCTAATTTTAGGCAGGGGTCAGCTTAGGCTGGTCGATTCCTATACTTGGGGGTAGGGGGTTGAAAGTTTGGGAATAGGTCCGGGAG
The DNA here is from genome assembly GCA_947369235.1 of Udea olivalis. NCBI lineage: Eukaryota > Metazoa > Arthropoda > Insecta > Lepidoptera > Crambidae > Udea > Udea olivalis. The sequence continues at coordinate 22,598,923 of OX376347.1, forward strand.
GGGTCGTTTGGTGCGCAGCGGGGGGGGTGGGTTTAAGGGAGGGGGGGTCGAAAATGTTGTCAAAATTTTGATACGGCGCACCGTTTCCGAGATATAAGGGGTTTTTTGAAAATCCCTTATCTTTACAATCTTATATTTTGCGTGGGGGTTGTAAATTTTGAATTTCGTTATAAGATTGTAGCTCCAAATTGGTAGGTCCAAAAATTGCGGGGAAAATTTTGTTGAGTAGGGGAAAAGCCAGCCCAGCTAGCCCCCGACGGGGAAAAAATTCGTCCCGTGGATTCCAGGGATAATGGTCCGGGAGCAAGACCGGGACAAGTTTGCCAGCTTTGAACGGTTTGTTCAGCCCTTAGGAGCGAGATATCGATGTCGGGAAAAATTTCTTAGTATAGGGGCAGCTCCCGAGATACGGGCAGTTATTCGTATGTAACCCCCGGGGTTCCCTAAGGGTGAAATTTTTAGGGTTTTTTGAAAAAATCTTCCCGGGGGTGGTTTTTTTGGTCACCTAAGGGTAGATTGACCAAAGGTTCGCTTCTCCAGTGAGAACCGATTTTTGATTATTTTTCCGATATCTCACCCCGTTTAGGAGCTAGGGGGTTGGCAAACTTATCCGGTAATGGAGTTTCAGGGTAAGTTTTAGCAAAAAATTCGCCAAAAATACAGATCAAATAAAATACTTAAAATAAGGGTGTCCGCCGCCGCGGAGATAGCTCAGCTGTCTCCTGGTGCCAACGCCGACTCCGTCCGTGGCCCCCTGCGCCTCCAGGAATTTTCTCCTTTTCAGGGAGTTGACAAACGAAACGCAAAAAGGGTTTAAAATTTTTGGATGGGATCCGACGAATTTCTTGTAGTACAATATTTGTCCTGGGAGGGTCCCGGCGGTGCGATGAGAAGGTTGGGAACCCGAACCGAGAGGGTTCCGGTTTGTATGGTACCCTCAGTACCAAGGACAAATTTGTTGGTGCGGTCGGTCCGAGATCCTTGCCGCCGTTTACTTCCACGTAGTTCCCGCAATCCCGATCCGATTCGGGGCGGAGGGGTGTCGGCAGGACCGGAGTGAGTCGAGCTTGAATCCGGATTTTTTC